>CM053141.1:65175832-67575832 GCA_028571685.1 Heterohyrax brucei | reverse complement strand
GATCTCAAGATCTATCTCTTCTTGCCTTTTCTGGCTTTTTTTCTACTAATTGCTGTGTGGAATGCTAGGAGGTTCCGCTTCTCCAGCGGAAAATTGCCTGAGGAATCTCCGCCTCCTGATTTAGACTACTTAGAGTAACTCTGCTAAGCACAGTTCCTGCTAGCTTTGTTTTCTTGAACTCAAACAGAGCAAGTGGCCACAAGGTGTCTCTTAGGGTGGACTTGTAAGTACACGGCTGGGACACCAAGGGAGAGTGGAGAGCAAGTGTCAGGGATTTTGTTCGGTTTTGCCTACGTGTTAGCACTCCAAAGAAACTGACAGTGGGAAAGGGGAAAGCGGTTATCGTTCTGCATAGGTTTCCGCTGAGTCCGCTAATGCAGGCAACGCCGCTTACCCCCCGCGGGAGGCGTCTGTGGCCGCTCTTTGTGTACTGGGGACGCCCAGCGCCTTGGGATCCTCCGCCCTGTGCTGTTTGCGGTTTGGCCGGCACTGGTTACCCGGAGACCCCTGGTTCCTGGGACCGGACTCAAATGCCCGGGGACGAGAAGTGTTCCGGTAAACAGGCTTTGCGGAAGGCGGGGCAACAGATCGGAGCTCTTGGGGACTGAGTGGTCGGAGGGAGCGGAGATGCTAAGCGGGCTGGAAAGAGGCAGGGAGCTCCGGGGTGCCCAGGCGGAGGCTCTAGTCTGCTCTCCCAGTGAAACAGGGAAGGCCGTTCTTTCCCTATTACATGGACTAAAAAAATCGAAACAGGGCAAAAGAAAACAAACCAGTTGCAGTGGAGTCATTTCAGATTCAACGTGATTCTGTGTTTACTATTGCCCACTAACTGATCCCCTGGTCCTTTTCGTTGAGGAATGGCTCCTAAATACTGCACTAGATTTGTTCTGCAAGGCTTACAGAACAGAAAGGAAAGTTCTCTTAACTTTCTAGCGGGTCTTCTTGTAAGTTTATCACTGTCTGTAACCTCAGAGGTGCATTCCTTAAGTTGTGGGGCCCCAACGGCACCGGCAAGGGGTGGCCAGCGGTGGCCCGAGGGCAGGCTCTGAGAGTCTGTACCTGGTTTTCTTTTCTCCCTGACGTGACCGTAGTGGTTCACGCAAGTATGGGAAAGCCAGCGTCTTGTTGCATGAGTTTATGGAACACTCTAGAGGTCCAACTTTAACCTTCCTCAGAAGTTACGTTCTCCGCCTTGCTCTCTTACTGAGCAATCTATAATAATTTGTGCGCACCCCCAGGAAGAGGTTTTCTTAGTGTTCGGTTTGAATGTAAGTTTCCAGCCATGTGACAGGGACCAAGAGTTTGATATCGCTAGATACAGCCTCTAATTTTCTGAAGAATAATGATGGCTTCATTTTTCAGTACTCGCAGAATGTTACTGATTTTTACTTCCTTCTTTCAGCTGTAACTTTAGAACGTTTGCGTCAACTATTTTGAGAACTGTGTTGTATTTACAGTTTGTAGAAATTGCTAATAAAATGTCAACTTGTGTTTCTTAGTTAAGAAGGTAAAAAGAGCACTATCGCCAAAGCCAGTTTACTGTTAGTCACCCCAAGCAAGACTTCCATTTTTCTGGAAGCTAAAATGGAGCTGGGCACTGTAGGTCGTTAAAGTGCAG
This sequence comes from Heterohyrax brucei, assembly GCA_028571685.1. Lineage (NCBI taxonomy): Eukaryota > Metazoa > Chordata > Mammalia > Hyracoidea > Procaviidae > Heterohyrax > Heterohyrax brucei. The sequence goes on along the minus strand of CM053141.1, from coordinate 67,574,214 downwards.
AAAGTCTAAGAACTGGGAGACCCAAGGGGGTGGTTTGGCTAAGCATATGTGACCTTGACAAGGGACTGTGGTAAAGATGAAACTCCTCCAGTCCAATGTTAGCCATTGGAAATTTCCATTTCTTTTTTGCTTACAATAATTAAAATAGAGCTATATACAAAACCAAACTTTTCTGTGTGTTTTACTCAATTTCTAAAACAAACTCTATATTTAAAATCATTCAAAACGAAAATGTGCCCATCTAAATTAGACTTTGGCTAACAACTACCCCGTTGGGTTTTAAGTCTTTCATTTGTGTGTTTTACAGAATTAATTGTATGACAACGGCTTTTGAACAGGTCTTACTCCCGCTTTGGAGGCCTTACACAGAAAGGGGGAAGGACCATTCAATTTGGGGTGTAATTGCCAAGGCAATGGAGGTGGTAAAGGAAGAAGTGCAAACGTGCTGATTAGCTGTAAAGAGTAGCTGATGCTTTTTATTTTGTTTTAAAATATTTGTGTTAAAGCAAAGTATGCATCAAAACTGGCCTTCACTTTTCCCTGTGACAATAAAGAACTTTAATTATGGTAATGCTACAATAAAGTGATATAATTATATATGCATTTTATTTTAATCAGAATATCTGTCTACTTGTATTTCCTTGAATAATTTTCAAATTAGATTTTCTTTTTAAGGAATAACACAGTTATCAACAGAAGATCCAGCTCTACAGGACAAGGAGCTGACATTTAGATAAGTAAGTTTAGTCTTCAGCTCTGAAGCTCATTCTAGATGAGTGATTTTTTTTTTTTAAATCTGTTATCTGTAAAGATAAAGTCACATTTCATCCTTTAGGTGTGAAGCCATGCATTTTCCCTGACTGGCTTCTGCAGATAAGAATCAGGTGTCTGCCTAATTATTAGGGGCAGGGTGTGAGAATATGCCAAAGAGAACTGCAGCCTTGGATGAGAGCAACAGAGACCCATCTGCTTTTTTAAAACTCTTTTCTAAGCAGTGGACAATTTTAAAGGCTCTTCTCCATCTTCTCTACAACTTCCAGCCAGAAGCCACCCTCAGTTTCAAAAGAAGCAACTCACTTGTTTTGGTGTTTATCACTCAATTAAAAATGACAGATTTTTATTGCTGCCTGAATCTCATTTGATAATAGTGTTCTGTATAAAAGGTTTATTACTACATTAAAATGAATTCTTATGCTTCCTTTCCCCGCTTCCCCAGAAATAATCAGTAACACTTCTTGTTCCTCCTGTTACGTTTTCCTGAAATGATCTACAAGTAGGTTCCCACTGCTTCCTGGTGTCAGAATGACTGCAGGGCAAGATGAGCCCCGGTAACCCCAAGGGTAAGCAAGGGCCAAGACTGTTATGGCCACAGCAGAGAGCACTGTGAGACTCCTGGGGAAGCCTGGTTCAGGAAAAACAAACAATACATATATATGTGTATATGTATATATCCTCCCAATAATGAAATGCAGAGGCCAAAGAATTGAGGAACCAAGGGCTCTCTTCAGCTTCTTAGTTGAAAGCGTTATATAAGTGTATGCCTGACTTTGAATAAAATGCTGAAGTTAACCCAGTTGCCTTTTGGATTCTCAATATACCCTTCTGGGCCCTTGTCTCTTGCAGACACATGGCTTCCTGAGGCCCCTATCAAAAGCTCAGTTTAGATTATGAATTTTTATCACTCCTTCCAGTGTCAATGAGCAACCTACTAACCAATCAACAACAATTATGCATCAGACCCTCTTCCATAATGCTAAAATATGGGCTACAGGTTAATATAAGATACTATAATCACCCAGAAGGAGTTTTCAACCTACTTGGGTATGTCAGAATAAACTTCTTGGGTACACAATCAGTCATGGTAGAAAATAAGTGTCAAATAAATAGGATAGATCGTAGGAGCTTGGATCTATAAATGCTCAGAGAACAAACATCGATTGGACTGGAGGTGGATAGGGAAGGGTGAATGGGAAAACCTACTTAGAGCTATAGAACTGAGCTTCGGGAAGATCAGGGTAGGGGGAAGAGGTTATAGAAATATATTTTTTTTCCTTTAAGAAAGTGGTAAGAAAACAAACAAAAAACAACCTTATCTCTTCCTGGCAATTGAGGATATTGGATGAAATATTGGGCTGAATTGCTGGGTGTGAATAGACTGGCTTGGGTATGGTGCTGGTGATGTTAGAGAAAGACACAGGCTCAAAACCACCCGTATGTATTATGTCAGCTTACAGAGTTTGGGAAGAGACAGAGAATGTAAGTCTAAAGCCCAAGGAGTAAGGATTGGGATAACTGGATAAGGAATTTTCTGAGCAAAGTAGCAGACTGAGTCCATGAAAGAGGAGAAAATCATTAAGATGTTAAAGGAATTAACTAGGGGTGGATACAAAACAGGATAATTCATATTTATGTAATCTCTGATTTTGCCACTTTCACACATAATATACCATTTAAATTCAAGGTAGCAGTCTTTATGAAAATAAGACCATTTTTACCAAAGCACAATGCTTGCATAGTGGTGACTGATAAGTACTGACAAAGGTGCTAGAGATCATTGTGGAGGCACTGAAGTACCAGGTTAAAAAGCTAAAACTTCACTGTTAGTCAGTTGGGACCACTGATAATGAAAATAGAAGTGTTCTGTTTCCATGTGCAGGTGTGGAGCAATAAAGGTCTGAATGTGGGAGGCCTACAGAGGAATGGGAAACAAGAAGGACTCTAAAAAAGACATCAAAAAAAGAACTGGCAGAGCATGGCATTTGGATGTGAAGACAGAGAGAGTTAAAGACACTGACTGGGTTTGGAGCCAGGGAGATTTGGGCGAATGACAGAAAAGTTGAGGTTTGTTTCCACCATGAAACTTTGCTTTTGTAGTTTCATCTGTAAATGTAGAAAGGCTTTGTCCTCTGTTAAAAGAATTTCCAGCCCAGATGGCAGAAGCCTTCTGGAAAAGGTGTAGATATATGTGACAGCATTTGAACAATCTGTCACTTGGGTGGCATATGTGAGGAATGCTACCTCATAGAACAATGGTTGGATCAATTGCCTGATGGTTGCTGGATTTTTCATAGAACACATTAGTTGTTTTTGAAGAGGGCATGATTTCAAGGGACGACACAGCCTTTTAGGGAGAATAACTCAAATACACCATGTGAAGTAATGTGTCAGGAATGACACATGAAACCTAGAGGACGTAGGGTCTTTCCAGTTGACCAAGTGTACAGCAGAGCCATCCAGTTTGCTCTTAAGTCTCTTATCAAGAACCTTAGCAGACTCCTTTAATCCTTAAACTGGATATTCCTAGAAAATCTAGATACATGAAACCAAAGTATCCAATGAATTATTTCTATTTTCCTACTCATTTTGCTCGTGGGGAATGGCATAGATTGAGGAATAAGTGGAGTCCACAGACACTTCAACATTGATTTCATCCTTGCAGAAAGAAAAAGAAGCAGGCCAGTTGGGGGATGAAGGAAGGGGAAGATGAAAGAAGAGATGACAGGACTCACCTCTCTTGTAAATTGGTTGTTGAGATTGATGAGAAAGTCTTTTTAAACTTCTCCAAGGTTCTTAGAGGAGAACCATTCCATGAAATATGGTATACTTCATGGTTTGTGGAAAGACTTACTCTGACTTTGCAAAATGTAAAGAAAAGTGGCCTATGAAATTTGGTTTTAGCTTTAAAAGAACAGTAGTGGTAGGACTCCATTTATAAATATTCCCTCAAAATGTAGTTTTTGCATTTATTCATTCAGTTAATACTTTTTGAGCTCTTGGGTAGCAGGTACTGTTTCAGGAGACAGGAATACAGCAATGAACCAATCAGATGAAGTCTAGTTCGTTGGCAAAAACGGTCACAATTATTTTCTTCTATGTATCCAATCTTTCAGTAAAATCATTTCTCAGTTTCTCCTGTTGACATATGGAGTCTAGTTTCTCACACTTTGAGTGGGCTGGCTTGTGACTTTCTTTGATTAATAAAATGAGGTAGAATTGATGTGATGCCTGTTTTAACCACAAACCTCAAGAAATATGAGGACTGCAGATTAAGCCCTAGAAAAAGTGTTACATACCTCACTGCTGAGTACCACCGTGGTCACCTTCTAAGCACTCCCCTTGGGGAGCTATCACTGACGCCAGCATCTAGTCTACCCTTCAAGGCAATTTTGTTGTATTACCTCTGATGTTCTGAATATCATCAAAATGTCTTTCTTTCAATAATTCTTTTATCTTTGGTAAATAAAAAAATCATGAGAGGCCAGATCAGGTGAGTAGGGAGGGTGTTCCAATAAAGTTATTCGTCTACTGGCTGAAAACTCCCTCACAGTCTATACAGTTAAGTTCACTAATTCGCCATGGTGCCACCGTGTGCAATGGCCCTTCCAGAAAGAGCTCTAAAATTGCTTTGAAGGGTAGGCTAGATGCTGGTGTAGGTGCACAGCTTCCTCTAGGGGGGTTCTTTGAAGGTGACCATGGTGATATTCACTGGGTAAGTGATATTCAGCAGTGAGGTAGGTAGCACTTGGAACAATTAGGTTGTGGACTCAATTGTTGGACCTTGTGTTGGGGTGTGTGTGTGTGTCAGTGTGCATATTCTTCTTTTCTTCAGACGAATGTGACCAATGTAAAGTCTACAGAGATTGGGAAAATAGAAAAAACAGAGGAGAAACTGATGAGGATTGAGGGAGCCTAGTCTTGAAGAAAGAAATGGCTTTGAGGTGGAGATATTCTATGAGACAGGAGATACAGGGAGAATCCATGAAGAGGCAGACAGAACATTTGAAGCTTGGGAGGACAAAGAAAATACTGTGTTGGGATCAACTTTTAAATAGTCCCCTCTGCTAGCTAGATACCCAGATGATCTCCCCACTAACCAGGAAAGATGAAACCCAGCTGAACTGGAGAATCTGTTACAGGTACCCAGATAGAAAAGTGGAATTCCTGGTTGTATCAGCACTGATTGAAAATTGCCTCAGAGCCTGGCTGAAGTTAAAGGAATAGCAAATTTGGCCTCTTTTTGGTCCTCCATCATCTTTGGCATGATTCAAAACAGAGGAAATGGGAGAACTAAAGTATATAGGATTATCTAGGGGATTTGCAGTTGCCCTGATTTCCTCCACTTCACAAGTGTTCCTACAAAAATCAGTTATGAACTGAATCTACAGGAATGGCTGACTTGCTTATTTCAAAGTCTTTCCCACTTTTCCCATCACTAAATCCTATTATTCCATTTTCATGCCTCTTACACATAGCCTTTCTGCAGTTTAATTCATGCGTAGGTGATTGCATGACTGTGGTTGCTTTCTAAATTGTCTCCACTCATCCCCCATACCCGTTCCTTTCATTCTACCTTGAATACCATTACACAATTACTGTTCCTTGAGAAAAAGATACCCCCAAAAGTTTACTGTGCACAATATGACCAACTCCTCTTGACCTGACACTGAAGTCGAATGAGATAACATCTGGAGGTGTTTACCAAAATGTCTGCTATATAGACACTACTTAAGTACTTAATATTTACTCAAAGACATACCTGTTATTTGGTCATTCATTTGGTTAGTAGTTACAGAAGGGGGAGAGAAATTATATCTAATATCACTTTCAATGACAATTACTCCATTTTTTTTTTAGTCACATGAAAGTAAAAACAAGAACTACATAGAAGGCAGACTTATCTATTTCTAATGTTTTGTTTTTTTCTCCATGTGTGACAGAGCATTTATTTGAAAGAAACAAGGCAATGCATAAGAATAAGAATAGATTTAATAACTGGTAAAATATTAGAAAATGTAGCATCCATCTTCCTTCCTGCTGCCTTCCCTTCCCCTCACTCTCTGTTCCTGCTGTGGCTCTTACACTCCTTCTCTGTTTGGCTCATTGTTGACACTAGCTGGAGAAACTTATTATTGCTTTCAATTCATAATGGCTTTCACAAAGGACCATACTGTTATCACTCACATGCCTGTACAGAAGAACCAGATGGTTAGTACACTTAAGCTGCTAAAACAATAGCAATAAAACCCATAAAATGTGGGTAAGTGATATTTTTTCTTTTGTTGTGTTTTAATCCTGGTGAAGCTCCATAAAATAGTGAGGACTTCAAAAGCTGACTACAAAATTTATAAGATATGAAAAATTCGGCCCATTGTTCTCATTCTTGATTGTTATATAAGTAACTCCAACACACATTTGACTGGTATCATCTGAAGATATTGCAGTTTTGCTTTAGTAATTTACTAGACAGTACTTGGCTGGCTGGGTGGTTGAAGTGGTTTAAGTTCTTGCCTGCTAACCAAAAGGTCAGCTGTTTGAAGCCACTAGTTGCTCCATGGAAGAAAGATGTGGCAATCTGCCTCCATAAAGATTTACAGCCTTGCAAACCCTTAGGGCAGTTCTGCTGTGTTCTAGAGGGTTGCTAGGACTCAGCATTGGCTCAATGAATGTCTTCTTTAATTTCATTTTTTAAGTTGACTTAGTTATCTGCTTCTTGTTTTGTATTTATGTTTTAATGATACAGTAGCCAATCATATTTGAATATTAGTGTTCATTTCTAATGTGCTCTTGTTTTGGTAGCGTTTTTTGATGTGCAGCTTTTCAAAATACTTTTTAAATTGTTTCTTAGTCATTTAATCATTTAATTTTAACAGTATCTAGTGTATTTTAATCATTTAATTTTAACAGTATCCAGTGTATTTATAATCGTTGGCAGCCTTGTCACTAATTTTTCATGATTGTTTACATACACACATATATACAGTTATGATTTGTTATTTGGTATACTTAAAAATATCTTTATAAAGTGTTTTTCACCAATGAGTTTTATATCCACATGTGTAAAATAGTATAACACAGTGTAAACATCAATTTAAGTGATGGTCCTAAGTTTACAGTGATCCCAGATCCCTCCCACAAGTCATTGAAGTCTTTAGAGGAAATGGTTGGCATCTGGCTGCTAACCTAAAACTTGGTGATTGGACCCCACCAGAGATGCTCTGGAAGGGACACCCAGCGATTTACTTCTGTGAAGGATACTGCCAAAAAGACCCTATAAATTAGTTCTACTCTGTAACACATGGGTCACCACAAATAGAAACTAACTTGACATTAGTTATCAACTGGGAATACTTCCTCACCCCAGCAAACGTTTAACAAAGTTTAGGCACATTCTTGATTGTTACAGCTGAGGTGTACAGCTATTGGGTAGTAGCCAGAGATGCTGCTAAATATCCCACAATGCACAGGACAGCCCCTACAACAAAGAAGTTTCTGACCTAAAGCATCAATAGTGCTGAGGTTTAGAAACTCTGATCTAAACTAATGACTGCATGATTTCCTTCCTACGTATTACAAACAAAAAAAAAATTGATACTTTTATGTCCAAGGAAGTGGTAATGCATTTATTTAGGAAGAATATGAGAACCAAATGCTGTGAACTGCATATTGTTTTTGTAATGCTTGCTAACTTTCCCAGGAATGTTCACACATAAAATGTCATATAGTTCTTATATCCTTCTTAGGATGTGAAAGTGGAAGAGTTTCAAAATTAATATGTATTTCTTTCTACAGTTTCAAACAGACACTACCAATTTAAGTGATGGTCCTAAGTTCACAGTGATCCCAGATCCCTCCTGCAAGTCACTGAAGCCTTTAGAGGAAATGGTTGGCATCTGGCTGCTAACCTAAAACTTGGTGATTGAAACCCACCAGAGATGCTCTGCAAGGGAGGCCTGGTGATTTACTCCCGCAAAGGCTACTGTCAAAAAGATCCTGTGAATTAGTTCTACTCTGTAACACATGGGTCACCACAAATGGAAACGAGCTTGACAGCAACAAGTTGTATCTTCAGACCCATTTAAGACTCATACCAACACTAAAAAGCAGTGGAGAACTGCCTTATAGGGTTTCCTAGGCTGTAAACTTTACGTGAGTAGATCTCCAGGTCTTTTCTCTTGCAACAGTGCTGGTGGGTTTGAACCGCCAACCTTTGTTTAGCAGCTCTGTTAGTTATCTAGTGATCCTGTAACAGGAATACCACAAGTGAATGGCTTTTAAAAGAATTTTTTTTTTTTTTTTTTTTCTGTCACAGTCCAGTAGCCTGCAAGTCCAAACCTAGGGTGTCAATTCCAGGGGAAAGTTTTCTCTGTTGGCTCTGGAGAAAGGTCCCTGCTCTCAATCTTTCCTGTACTGAGAGCTTCTAAGGCTCAGAGATCCCTGTCCTTTGGGGATACCTCCACTCTGCTCCCAGCGGTGCTTTCTTTGTTGTTTGAGGTCCGCAAGTCTCTCAGCTTGCTAGCTTCTTTCTTTTAAATCCTGAGAGATTGCCTCAAGGCACAATGCAGATTCAGTCCTGCCTCACTAACACAACCACCACCCATCCTCCTTCATTAACATCATAAAGGCATGATTTACAATTTATAAGAACAACATATACAGCACCAAGGAATCAAGACCTAGTCAAATTGCTACACACATTTTGAGGGGATATAATTCACTCTATGACAGCAGCCAGGTATATATTTATAACTGTATATTCATGTCTATGTCTACTCTCTCACTCTCTATGTAATGTTAGGGTCAGAATTAAGAAGCTGACTTTTTATGTTCCCATGAGAAAAACAGGTTACAAGTGCCAGTGTGCAGAAAGATCTACTCTTCTCCTGTCTCATCAGTAATGTGAAAAATCCAAGGGGAATGAGGTTGCCATTCTGCTATTCAACACTGAATAATCTCAGATCATTCCAATCATAGCATATTACTCCACTGATGTAGAATTAAACCCACTGAACAATACCTTGAGATTTACGCCTAGCTGTGGTCATAATATTCAAGTGATTTCAATCTTGAATTGATTCTGTATATTTTGCTAATGTAGCCATGCTGAAAACAACACATCCTAAGCCTTCCGTGTTCTTCCTCTGCAAGTGCTAAGTCATGGTGTCCTGTCTCAGCAGTTGAATAATAAATTAATTTTCAGCAAAATGCCATTGGAAGGGCTAAAGGTTTAAATAAAACATGAAACTAGCACTAAAGCCTCATCACTGTGGTGCTAGCCTTGGGAAACAAAGTCAGTGATTTTCAGAATATTTAACTTGGAGAAGGGATCCACTGACATTTCCATTGCTAAAGCTGTCTCAACAATGTTATCTTGGCCAGAAGTAAGATCAAATTTGCAGACTGTTAACATTATGAAAAATCGCTTATGTTTTATTTGTTGAGATAATTATTTTCAAATGAAGAAGAGTCGTAGTCTAAAATGTCTTTGTGTAAATATTAATCATTCTGAATAAGTTCTGCTTAAATATTTCTGACAGTTAATACAAACTGATGAAAGGGAATGAATAGGGTAAAGTTATGAAGCCATCTACCTTCCTTTATCAATTTGCCCATCTGTCAAGCAAGGATTTAGAATCTACCGGATTGGACCAAGGATTTGATTTTAATGCAACTACTGAGTGCCTGCCAGGTATTACTGTTGTTGGTTATCACTGAATTGACTCAGACTTATAGGAACTTTGTGTGCAGCAGAACAAAAACTGCTGCACTGTCCTCTGCCGTCTTCGTGTTCATTGGTCCCTTGTGGTAACTTCTGTTTCAGCTCATCTGCTACAGGGTTTCCCCCCTTTGCTGATTCCCCACTAGCACTGTAGATATGCTGGAGAAGTACAGGAGTTTCATTTATCTGCAGTCAGGCATTTTATTTCTTAGGTTATAGATTGGGTAAATTCTTAGAGTGCCTCTTGGGAACATGAACATGACCCAGCAACAGATCAGTGATCAGTAACCAGAGATAAGGGAGAAATTTTCATGCATTTTCAACTTAGTGGTAGTTGAGCAATCTAAGAAAAACATCAGAGGATAAAGAAAATCATGGGGTAAAATGACCCCACGGTAGTATTTCAAAGCTACTTGCTAAATTCAATGGCCAGGAGATGAGATGTGATTAAAGCTCCTCACATTATCCACTGAAGTAATGTGTTGAAGATGAAGGAATTGTGCATAAGTAGTCAGTGTTCTAATAGTTCTGGCTGTGTGTTTGATTATCAGGGGAGCTTTTTAAACACTTGGATGGTTGCATCTCCTCACCCGGAGATTCTGATTCACTGGGTCTAATGTTACCCATCCCATCCATTACTATCGAGTTAATTCTGACATGTAGCAATCCTGTAGGACTGCTTAGAACTGGCCCATAGGGTTTCCAAGGCTGTAATCCCTCCAGAAGCAATTTTTTTCTCCCACAAAGTAGCCGATATATCTGAACCATGGAACCTTTCTTTGGGAGCTGAATGCTTAACTTCTGCATCAACAAGGCTCTTGGGTCTAGGCTTCGGCCTAAAAGATCGTTAATTTAAAAAGAAAATAAAACAAAAAAGCCTCTCCATTGGAGATTCTAAAATACAGAAAAAGAAAATGGGGAATACAAAAAGGTTATAAAATACCTGCTAGTGTCTCATGAATCCCATGAGATGTGAAGATGTGTTTATACTTGATGCTTATGATTACTTTATGAAACTTTACAAAGGAGATACATGAGATTGAGGCTATCTTCAACCCTTTAGTAAAGACTAAGAAAAGCCCTATAAAACTTTGCTATTGGTCTCTTACTTGTCTCAGGGGGCCTTATGGGGTCAGCATAACAGTGGACAGGGAAGTCACAAACAATAATAAAGGACCCCTGGCACTGTTTCCTGTTTTACTGAGTGGTCTGCATTTCACGTTCTAACTGGAGCATGTTTCCTTCAGGGAATAATCTTGGCTAAGACTTTTTTTTGAGAAGACAAGTTAGAACTCATCCTAAATAGAAACTGCAGATGGGCTGGAAAAATACTGATCAATATTTAGAAGCCCTGCTGGTAGAGTAGTTACATCTTAACCATTGCTAACCAAAAGGTTGGTAGTTCAAATCTACCAGTCACTCCTTGGAAACTCTACTCTATCCTATAGGGTTGCTATCAGTTGGAATTGACTCAACAGCAATGGGTTATACATCCACTTGTTACTTACCAAATATCTCTTTTTTCTGATGTTTTGCATTTATGATAATAATAAAAGTATACTACCTAACTATGTTGCATATTAACAATATATTTCTGGCAGTTACACTTTCATGGCCATTGCATGCAGAGGGACATATGTGTCCCACATAGTATTTTATGATCTGATATAGTCATCCCTCATTTCTGTTTAACATCCATTTTCACATAACAACCTTGTCTTTACAACCTAGCCATGACACTAAAGGTGGAGAGTGTGCATTATATCAATGCATCAATTTGAGATATTGTGACACAATTAGGAAATAACTTCCAGAGATGAAAGGTTAATGCTGTCCTCTGACAACCACAACAAAGGCCCTGTCAACAGGAAAACGTTCCCTACTCGGTGTCAGGAAGGGTATATATATATATATATATAAAATAAAGATGTTTCCACACAGGGTTTGTGAATGGTAGATTGTAATCCCATGGATGTGTAACGAAGAGTGATTCATCTATGCAACAACCCACAGACAAACAGAAAATATTAACAAAGAGCTAGAAGACAGGTCAGTGACTGTTTTGGCAAGAACTATTTTGAAGGTCCAATATTCTAAATCTCTGATAAATTTACCTTTTTAAGCACTGTGTACAGAGATGTATACTAATGTAGGTAAAACAATTCACTTAATCTGCTATAATTTTAGCAGACACATACTTAGAAAAGCATACTATTTGATAAAATGCACTCTCAGAGGGAAATTTAGAACTTGTTTTAAAAAGTTATATGATTATCTCAAGCAAGTATCATGACAGATTTCTAGATACGAATTTTGTTGAGTGTAACTCTCTTGGTTATCCAACGCACCCTATTCATTTGCTGTTAGACAGTGTTTACAGATTGTTTCTATCATTTTAATGTGTCAAAAACAGAAAACTTAAAAATTATATGAGAATTTTCTAGCTTCGGATACTCATTTGATTTTTGTTTTTCCCCAATTCCTAATACAATAAATAAAAAGAAAAATGAGAAAATTATCATGATGAGTATACCAGTGGAGCTAAAGAAATAAACCAGCCATCAAGAGGCTAGATACCCGAGAAATTTCTGAAAGATAAAGCAGACGTTGGACCAGACCTACGAGAACTATCTGCCTGCCTAAAACATAATTTATTCATTTATTCATCAAATATTTATTGAACATATATGTGTCTGACACTGTGCAACTCACTGAAACGCAAAAGTGAACAATATTACATGGTTTTGCTATCATAGGATACAAACTGGTAAATACATAAATGAGGTAGTTACATATGTTGGTAAAAAACCAAACCCAACCCATTGACACTGAGTTGGTTATGACTCATAGTGACCCTATGGGACAGAGTAGAACTGACCCCATAAAGTTTACAAAGAGCACCTGGTGGCTTTTTGTTAGTAGCTATAACCATTACACCACCAGGATTTCTAAATACTGGTAAAAAGCTATAAAAATCAGAACAGAATACTGTGCTAAAAGGAACTTTTGAGGTGGGGGAAGGCGGCTGATGCAGGGGGGAAGGTGGCTGATGGAGGGGTATGGAGTTACATTTTATCTTATGTCAGAGAAGACTTCTGAAGAGATGACTTCAAAGCTGAGATCTGAATAACTGGGAGGAAATAGCCAGAGGAAGTTTTGAAGGAATAGCATTACAGATAGAGGTTATAAAGAGGGCAAAAGCTTGGAAACATCAGTAAGGTCCAATATGGACTGAAGTGGAATAAAATGAAAGTGAGAATTGTAGGATGTAAGATCCAACTGGAGGCAGCTCTAATACAAAAATAGAGAAGCTTAAACTTTAGGACCCCTCATTTGCATCAGTCTTGCAAAATCCTGGAGCTAATTTTGTATTCTTCTTTAAGAACCTGTTGCCACCGAGCTGATTCCACCGCATGGGACAGACCCTATAGGACAGAGTAAAACTGCCCCATAGAGTTTCCAAGGAGCAACTGGTAGATTCCAACTGTTGACCGTTTGGTTAGCAGCCACAGCTCTTAGCCACTGAGCCACTGAGCCACCAACATTTCCCAAAACCCAAATCTGCTGCTGTCAAGTTGATTCTAACTCATAGTGACTGAATAGGACAGAGCAGAACTGCTCCATAGAGTTTCTGTAGAGAGGCTGGCAGATTTGAACTGCTGACATTTTGATTAGCAGATGTAGCATTTAAACACTATGCTACCAGAGTTTGAGAGTCTACCAAATGGCATAGATTTAAATTCCTCAAAATACAGGTGTACCCCTAGGTCAGAGGTCAAGGAACCAGGCAAAAGGACCAGCTCAGGTAAGCCAAAGCCAAGTGCAGCTCAAGTAAGGGCATTCGATTTATTGTCTTGTTGAAATGAGAAGCCATGGCAAGTTTCAAGCAGGATAGTGATATAACTCAATGTATGTCATATATTTAAGAAGGATTCTGTGGTAACTGCGTAGTGGATGGACTATACACGTGATTAAAAATAGAGACAGAAGTCCTTTAGAAGGCTTTTTTTTGGAGTTGTTCAGATGGCTTGGAGGATGATGACTTGAAACAATGAGGTGGGAGCGGAGATGGAGAAAGGAAATCTGTGCAAAACGTACCCAAACAGCATCTCTAAAAGAACCTTCTAGTTCATGCTGAAAGTTTGGGTGAGAAGTGGAGAGTGAACAGAAGGTGAATTATAACACTGATTATGATTTTGAGAAATGCACCAGTAGATAAAACTACAAAAGAGTGACGAGATTTTAAAAAACTGTAAAATTAATTACTAGTGAAGGTGTGAAAGCAATGCATTCTCATACATATAGTTGACGAAACATAAATTTGTAAAAATGTATCTGAAGTGTCAGGAATCTCTAAGGGCTTTGATTTAGTAATTCTACCTTTAGAAAATACTTACGTGTAAGATTATTGAGCTGCTGACCACAAGTACTTACAGTTACGATCCTCACAGTACAGCGCTGTTGACAATGTTGACAAAGTGGACAGAGGCTACATTGTCAGCATTAGGAGTATGGGTGAAGTCATTATTGTAACTCTACAATGGAATATTATAATTTAAAATGATGTGTGTTTGTGTATTGCCTGTAACTATGGTAGTAATATATTATTAATGAGAAAAGCAAGTTATAAAATATTTGTGTGTGAAGACGAAGAAAACACATTCAATGCCTTCTTTTTGTGGTGGGACTAAGAATGATTTGCTTTTTCTGTTTTTTTGTTATTGCTATTTGTCCATGAAGTTTCCTAGTTTGTATGATATAAAAAAATAAGTATTGGTAAGAAATATTTAATTTATATAAAAATTTTCGTGTTTGTTGTAGCTTTGAGAGTCTGAAGCAAATAATTTTGCCATGTAGGATGAATTCATATGCAGCTTTAACCCATTACAAGTTTATTTCCATGCTATGTTAGTTGCAGAGACTTGAGTATTCACAAGAAACAATTAGATGAGATGAAATGAAAATAAATAACCCAATGTCAGTGGTGTAGGTGGTACAATTTGCAGCAGGAAGTCAGTAGAGAGAGAATTCAAAGGGATCTGGGGAATCAACTCATTCTGCATTCTTGAGTGTGGGAGGATTAGCTTGGCCTTTAAGGCTGGTAGGATTAGATTTATGACGTAAAGAGTTTGCTTGGGTGTTCAGAAGAATGCCTCGTGAAGGGAAGGGTAAAGCAGTAGTAAAATTAGACCTTATTTTCTTATTTCCATTCCGCTGGGTCAATTCTGACTGATAGTGACACTAGAGGACAGAGAAAACTGCCTATATGGTTGCCATGAGTCAGAAATGACTCAGTGGCAGTGGGTTTGTTTTGTTTTCTTTTTTATATTTCATAGAAGGACCCACTGAAAGATGCTGTGTGCTCCTGGGCCAAATCCTGAAACAGTCACATCCAGTCATCTGTCATTGCACATGTCATGCTCTAGATTATCTGGACCACAAAACAGGCTATTACTTCATTGATTTCCATCATTAAGTTGATCCTAGTTTTCACAAGCATGGTTATGAAGAGCTGCGTGTTTGGCAGCTGTTACTGAAGACATTGTCTCTTCATTTTAGATTCATGGACCAAACCACCTGGGCTTATTGCTTCATAAGAGTTTTGTTTGTTTGTTTGTTTTTGTTTGTTTGTTTGTTTTTGTTTTTAATTTCACGATAACTTTAGACTTAGAGGGACATTGTAAAAATGGTATTGAGAGTTTCTGTATACCATTTACCCAGCTGCCTCTGATGTTAACATCTCATGTAAGCACAGTAGCAAACAAAAAATTAACATTGGCATAATACTGTTAGTTAAACTACAAACATTATTCTGATTTCAGCAATATCCCACTATTGGATTATATTGCAGAATCCAATGCAGAATCCCATGTTGAACTTAGTTGTCCTTTATTTTTAGGATTCTCTGGTCTGTGGTAGTTTCTCAGTCTTTCTGTATATTTCATGACCATGATACTTTTGAATGTACTCAATTATTCTGTTAGTCTTCCATTTAGCCTTTTATAGTGTTTTCTCCCACTCGTTGTCTATCAGTATCTTGTAATGTGATGATCTGCCTGCTAGGAGCTATTCCACCAATATTGCAAATGTTAGCAGTCATGCATGGTGGGAAAATTTCAGTGGAGCTTCCACACTAAGACAGACTGGAAAAAGAGGCTGGTAAGGTACTTCTGAAAACAACTGGCCAGTGAAAACCTTTTGAACAGCAATGAGAAAATGTCCGGTATGGTACTAGAAGATGAGCTCCTCAGATTGGAAGGCCCTCAAAATACACCCAGGAAAGAGCTGATTCTTAAGAGTAGAATCAATGACGTTAACGGAGTAAAGTTTTCAGGACCTTCGGTTGTTGATGTGACACAATTCAAAATGAGAGGAAACAGAGAGTTGCAAACATATATTAATCATCAGAATGTGGAATGTACAAAGCACAAATCTAGAAAAATTAGACCAGAAAACCCAAACCCACTGCTGCTGAGTCGATTCCAACTCATAGTGACCCTATAGAACAGCACAGAACTGCCTCATAGAGTTTCTAAGGAGTAACTGGTGGATTCAAACTGCTGAACTTCTGATTAGCAAGTGTAGCACTTAGCCGGTATGCCACCAGGGTTTCCTAGGAAAATTACAATCCTTAGAAATGAGTATTGATATCCTAGGCATCACTGAATTAAAAGGGACTGATATTAGCCATTTTGAATCAATCATATGCTCTTCTACTTTGGAATGCAAACTGAAGAGGAGTAGCATAGCACTCGTTGTCCAAAAGAACATTTCAAGGTCTATTCTGAACTATAGTACTGACAGTGATATGAAATTATCCACACACAACAATGAAGGTCAATTAATATGACAGTTATTCAAATATACCCACCAATCACTAATGCCTAAGATGAAGAAATTGAAGATTTTTACCAACTTCTGCAGTTTGAAATTAATCAACATGCGATCAAGATGCATTGATAATTACTGGTGATTGGAATGTATAAATCAGAAACAACAACAGCAAAAAGACCAGTAGCTGGAAAATACAGCCTTAATAAACAGAAACAACACTGGAGATTGTATGATAAGATTTTGCAAGACCAGTGGCTTGTTTATTGGAAATACCTATTTTCAACAACATACACAGTAAGTATATACATGGACCTTGCCAGATGTAATATATAAGAATAAAACTGACTACATCTGTGGAAAGAGATGAGGAAGAAGCTCAATATCACCAGTTAGAATGATGTTAGAGGCTAACAATAAGCAAGGTATAAGATACTTCTGTGCAAGTTGAAGTTGAAGCTGAAAAAATTAAAGTAAGTCCATGAGAGCCAAAGTACAACCTTGAGTACATGTCATCTGAATTTAGAGACTATCTCAAAAATCATTTGACACACTGAACACCAATGACCAATGATCAGATGAACCGTGCGATGATACTAAGGACATCATACATGAAGAAAGCAAAAGGTCACTAAAAAGACAGGAAAAAAAAGATTAGAACAGAAGTCAGAAGAGACTCTGAAAGTTGCTGTTGAATGTAGAGTAGCTACAGTAAAAGGAAGAAATGATAAAAGAACTGAATAGAATATTTCAAAGGACAGCTTGAGAAGACAAAGTATTACAGAGAAATGTGCTAAGACCTGGAGTCAGAAAACTCAAGGAGAAGAACAGGCTTGACATTTCGTATACCAAAAGAACTGAAGAAAAGCAAAAGCTGTGAGCTGCAGTATTCTATGGGCAAAATACTGAACAATGCAGGTAACAACAACAACAAAAAGAGTAACTGTGCCAGCAAGATTTGGTCAACGTTCAAACATTTCAGGAGCCCTGGTGGTGTAGTGGTTAAGATCTATGACTGCTAACCCAAAGGCCAGCAGTTCAAATCCACCAGCTACTCCCTGGAAACACCATGGGGAAGTTCTACTCTTTTCTGTAGGGTTTTATGGGTCTGAATCAATTCAACTGCAACAGATTTGGTTTGGGCTTTATAATCATCTCAGGAGGTAGCATATGACCAAAAACTAATGATACTCAAGGAAGTTCAAGCTGCACTGAAGGCATTGGTGAAAAACAAGCCTCTAGGAATTGCTGGAATACAAACTGAGATGTGTCAATAAACAGATGCAATGCTGGAAGCATTTACTCATCTCTGCCAAGAAATTTGGAAGACAGCTATCTGAGAGGGCATTCATATCTGAGCCCATTCCAAAGAAAGGTGATCCAGCAGAACGCAGAATTTTTGTAGCAATGTCATTAACATCATACGCATGCAAAAATTTGCAGTATGTTGACCAGGAACTGCCAGAAACTCAAGCCAGATTCAGAAGAGGACATGGAAACACGGATGCTGGCTGAAAGCAGAGGATGCAAGGAAGATGTTTGCCTGTGTTTTATTGACTATGAAAAAGCATTCAGCTATGTGAATCATAACAAATTATGGATGACATTGTAAAGTATGAGAATTGCACGCATGTATGAACTGTACAGGGGAAACCCTGGTGGCATACTGGTTTAAGCGCTACATCTGCTAACCTAAAGGTTGGCAGTTCAACTCCACCAGGTGCTCCTTGAAAACTCTATGGGGCAGTTCTACTCTGATGTATAGGGTTGCTATGAGTTAGACCTGACTCCAGTGGGTTTGGTTTTGTTCTTTATGACCTAAACATAGACCTAGAGGCAGTCTTCTGAACAGAACAAAACAAGAGTCTACCTTGAATTTTAATATCAGAAATATGTGGGTTAAAGTTGTATCCTTTCACTGTATTATCCAATCTGTATGCTGAGCAAACAATCTATGAAACTGAACTACATGAAAAAAGATTAAAGCATCAGAATTAGAGGAAGATGCATTAACAATCTGTGATATGCAGACAACACACCCTCGCTTGCTGAAAGTGATGAGGACTTGAAGCACTTACTAATGAAAATAAAAAAAAATACAGCCGTTGTCGTGTGTTGTACTTTAACCTAATGAAAACAAAAATCCTCACAATTGGAGCAATAAGCAACATCATGATAAATGGAGAAGAGATTGCAGTTGTCATGGATTTCATTTTACTTGGATCCATAATCAATGCCCATTGAAGCAGCAGTCAAGATGTGGTATTAAATACTGCACTGGGCAAATCTGCTTCAAAAGACTTCTTTCAAGTGTTTGCAAGCAGAAATTACTTTGAGAACTAAAGTGATCCTGACTGAAGTCATGGCATTTTCAGTCACTGCATATACATATGAAAGCTAGACGATAAGAAAGGAAGACCAAAAAGAAGAGATGCCTTTGAATTACAGTGTTGGTGAAGAGTATTTACCGTACCATAGTCTGCCAGAAGAATTAACATATCTGTCTTAAAAGTAGTACAACCAGAATGTTTCTTAGAAGCGAAGCTGGTAAGACATTTTCTCATGTATTTTTACATGTTACCAGGAGGAACCGGTCTTCCTGGGACTTAAATCGGTGGAGATAGGCTAGCTGGCCCATGGAGTGAGAGAGCTGAGTGCCTGTGTGCAGCTTTCCTGGAGGGTTGGCTTTCCTTGGGGCACTTCGGTTGGTAGAGCTACAGTGCTTTAGAGCATTTGCACCAGCAGGGCTGATGTGGGCCTGAGGCCATAGGCAGCAGAAGCTGAGGAGATAAGGAGCAGGAGAAGCTGTACTGTATCAGTCTTAAAAGGTACGACTGTGATCTCAGGGGTTTCTCAGGTGGAGCCACGGCCCCTGGTGCTTCTAAGGGTGGAGTTGCCACTCAGGTGGACTAGGGCACTGATGTGCCTAAATCAGAGGGAGTAGAATTGGTCCTGGAAGATGGAGTTGTAGCATAGGACCAAGGGATCTCCACTGCGAATCCAGAGAGTATGGCCAATACCCAGAGTCTGGAGAGTAGGGCCATTGTATCAAATGTTTCAGAAAATGGAAGGTTATCTTCAAACCTTTGAGAGCTAATGTAATATATTCTGCTGACTTCCTTGTTGCCTGTTTCACCTTCTTTCTCCCATTTACAATGGAAGTGTCTAACACGTATCTGCGTGTTTTGAGATTTCATTCTGGAAACAGGTAACTTTCTGGATTTTGAACTTGGACTTAAGACTTTAGCTTTGATGTGAATATGTTTTGCAAGTTGCAAGGGTGTGATTTTTTTTTTTTTTTTAGGGAACAAAGGGTAGACTGTCATGCACTGAATCGTGTTTCCCCCAAAATAGGTGCGGCTGTTTGGCTGAGCCGTGATTCTCCTGTGTTGTATGATGTTCCTGTATGTTATAAACCCTACCCCGCTGATGTATGGGGGATAATGGGCAGCAGTTGTGTTGGTGGGGCAGAACTCAGTGCATAAGAGTGTATTGTGCCTTGCAGTAAGCCCTAGAGATACAAAAGGAAGAAGCTAGCAGAGAGGTTTGGGGACCTAATACCATCAAAAAAAAAACAGTGCGGGAGCTGAGTGCACCCACTGGAAAAGACAGTGGTCCCTGTACCACAGAACTTTCTAGTCGGGGGGGGGGGTTCCTTGGGGGCACTCACGATAAAGAGTTTTCTCTAGAGGCAGAAGAAAAAGACATCCCCTGCAGCTGACAACCTGAACTTGGACTTTTAACCTACTGGACTGTGACAAGATAAAATTTCTTCTTTTAAACTCATCCATTTATATTAGATGGCCAAGACAGTTACTATGAGTTGATGGCACCTAACACCGTTTACCTCAAATAACAATATTCACCCCGATTTTTACTAAACATGATCTATTTCTAATTCTTCTCTTTTTATCTTTTCTGAAAAGTCACTCAGATATAACCACACAACATGTAGCTTTCATTTAGTAGCATTTATTTAAGATCTGTATATGCCTTTGTAAGAATCAAAAATGTTTTCTTTTTATTGCTTAGTGGTATTCCATCACACGTGTGGACCACATTTGTTACCCATTTGCTGGAAGGAGAAGCTCTAGGCTGTTTTCTGGTTTTGGAAATCATGAATGCAGATGACACAAATATTCATGTACAGGTTTTTGTGTGAACATAAGTTTTCACTTCCTTGAATAAATGCCCGGGATTGGGACTACTAGCTAATATGGTAAACACATACAATTTTGTAAGATACTTCCAAACTCTTTTTACTAAGTAATTATACATTTTAGCAGCAGCAGAACAGATTTCCAGTTTCTCTGTATTTTCCCATAACTTGGTGTAGTCAGGATTTTTTGTTTGTTTGCTATTCTAATAAATGTGTAGTCGTATCTCACTGTATTTTTAATATGCCTGTTCCTAACGATTAGTGCTATTTAGCAGACATTCACGTTTATTTACCATCTGAACATCTACTCTGGTGAACTATCCGTATACTCTACTCATTTTTAAAAATTAAGTTGGTTGTTCTCTTATTGCTGAGTTTTGAGAATTCTCTGTCTATTGTGGAACCCCTGTTGGTATGGTGTTCAAGTACTGGCTGCTAACCAAAAGGTAGTTGAAATCTGCCCAGTGCTCCTTGGGAACTTTATAGGGCAGTTCTGCTAGGCCCCATACGCAGCTGTGAGCCAGAGTTGACTTAATGGCAGTAACGGGGTTGGGTTTTTTGCTCTATATACAAGTATTGTAATTTTAAGTCCTTTGTCAGAAATGTGATAAACAAATATTTCCTCTTAGTTTGTGGTCTATGTTCTCCTTCCCTTACTGGTGTCTTTTACAGATTAAAAGTTTTACAGTTTTGTTAAGTGTTGATTTCTCTCTCTGTCTTTCTGTCTCTCTGTGTATATGGTTCGGGGGCGGGTATCAGTAATTTCTTTGTCTAAGCCAAGGTCACAAAGATTTTCTTCTGGTTTTTTTTTTTTTTTTTAGAATTTTCATGTGCTTTTCTGTATGTATTCTTTGTTCTACAGAAATATTCTGTTTGTTATTAACACAGCTACCACAAACATAGCAATGATTGTGAACATGGCACAAGACTGGACAGTGTTTCATTCTGTTGTACGTAAGGTCACTCACTATGAGTCAGAACTAACTTGACAGCACTCAACAACAATAACACTGCAACTTCATTTTGCCTAATGTTTAAAGGCATACCTTTCTTTTACTTTTAACTTGTGTGTGTCTTTAAAGAACATATAATTTTTGTATCCATTATGAAAATTTCACTTTCATTTGACTAGACCATTTATTTTACATATATGTGTGTGTTTTTAAAAATATTTTATTGTGTTTACACAATATGTATTGTGTTTACGATTCAAGTCAACTTGTCACACAAATACTTGCAGACACACTGCTGTGCAACTCTAGCTGCTCTTCTCTTGCTGTGACAGCTCAGACTTCCTTTCCACCCTGTATTTCCCGTGCCCATTCGACCAGCTCCTGTTTCCCTCTGCCCTCCCATCTCTCCTCTGGACAGGAGCTGTCCAGTTGGTCTCATGTGTGCTTAAGCCAAGAAGCATACTCTTTGCTAGAGTCATTTTATGTCTTATAGTCTAGTCCTTGTCTGAAGAGTTGGCTTCAGGAGCAATTTCAGCTCAGGGCTAACAGAGTCCAGCAGCCAAGTCTTCCAAGGATCCTCCAGTCTGTTGGACCATCAGCTATAGTCTTTTTAGGAGTGTTCAAATTCTGCACATCCATTTTTCTCCCACTACATCAGGGACTCTATGTTGTACTCCCTGTCAGGGCAGCCATTGGTAGTAGCCAAGCACCGTCTAGTTCTTCTGTGTTTATTGATGTGATTGAATTAAAATGTACCATCTTAGTAGCTATATACTACTTGTTCGAACTCTGTGGGCTGTACCTTTGCATGGTTCACTCTTATATCAGAGACAGGTTCAAGAATGTGATTTGAAATAGCAAGGTAGTGGGATAACCCATTCCCCAATGGACTTTGATTGCATGCTGGGCGTGGACTCCTGACAGTGGAAGCCAGAACACTGTATTGTAATGTGGAGAGAATGTGGAATCTGCCAACGAGCGTACAAAGTCTAAATGGAGTTCCCTGCCTGATGACGCATGAGGGGCTCGGGGCTGACTAAACTTTAAGGACCAGGAGAGAAAAAATAAAGCTGATATTGAATATGGCGTTTCTTCTCATTTGAGGCAGGCTTAGTGCACAATGTTCAGGTGAATGAAGATGAATGAATAAAGCAGGAGAGCTATTTGAGGTGGTGACATTTGTAAGACCCAAACTGGCCACCAACTGGATTTAGGGTCCCAAACTCCCAGTTGGTTGACTTCAAAAACATCTGTGTGTTTGGCAGCAGTGCACGATGAACTGCTGAATGTAGTTAATGTCACTGAATTTCACATGTAAACAATATTGAAATGGCAAATGTTTTATTTTTATATTTTTACTGTAATAAATAATATGGCATTTGTTACCTGTTAGAACTGATGTAGATAGTAATTGAAAATTTGAAATAATATAAGAAAGCACAGGAGAGAATTGTGTTTAACTCATAATTCTACCACAAAAAGAAAACAGCTCTTAATATTGTTAACATATTTTAAAAAGTGTATATATTATTCATATGCATTTTTTAGCTATAATAGCATATTAGTCATAGTTTGTGAGAATTTTCTTATATTCTTCTTTTATATGCCTATATCATAATTTGTTAGCCTGTCTTAGTCATCTGGTACTGCTCTAACAGAAAATACCACAAGTGGATGGCTTTAACAAAGGCAAGTTTATTGTTACACAGTCCAGTATTCTGGAAGTCTGAATTCAGGTTACCAGCTCCAGGAAATGCACTTTCTGTCAGGTCTGGAGGAAAGTTCCTGTGTTGCATCAGTCTTTCCTTGGTCTAAGAGCATCTCTATGAAAGATCCTCAGGTTCGAAAAACACATTCTGCTCCTAGGGCTGCTTTCTTGATGGTATGAGGTCCATAACTCTCTGCTTGATTCTGTTTCTTCTCTTTTTTTCAGTCTGTTATAGGATAAAAGGATAAAAGAGGGCACAAGCTACACTGTACAGAAACTCCCTTTACATTGGTGCAGGGAGGTGATCATAGGAAGGGTGTGACAGTCTCACCCTAATCCAGTCTATTCACCACAGGCAGAGATCAGAATTTACAGCATAGGAAAATCACAAAATGGAGAGAAATCACACAACACTGGGAATCACAGCCCAGGCAAACTACTACACATGTTTTCTGGGGGATGCCATTCAATCCATGACACAGCCATTTTTACAATTTTGGATATTTAAGATATCTTAATTTTACTAATATAAATATGATTATAATGAATATCTGTCACCAAAACCTTCGTAAAAATTTTTGATAATTCTCTAAACAAATTCCCAGAAGTAAACTTATCAGGCCAGATGGCTTGCCCATTTTTAGACGTTTCATGCTTATTCCCAAATAACCTTTCAGTAAGAGAATGACAACTTACTCTTTCTCTGGAATTACATGACACATCTGTTTCAGAAAGTAGAGTTTCTCAACCTCACCCTTCGTCATCATGAATGAGGCCAAAGGAGGAAGCAGTGAAGAGAAACACCATTTTTCATGACGAAAGAAGACTGAGGAATAGTGCTATCTATTAAGAATTTATCAGAAATGTCCCAGTCGAAAACACAGCTGACGGCGGCTCCCCAAACAGTGAAGGGATAGGTGAAATGCGAGAGCCTCTGTATTTTACACACTCATTTAAAAACAAAACTAAGATAAGTATTTTTATTCCTCTTAAAAGTTCTTTGAATTTCTTGAATTTTCAGGCATTTTCTCACTTTTTAACCAGGCCATGATGGTTACTTTTTTATTCATCAGCTTGGCTAGGCTATATGCGTTGCCGTAGAATTGACTCATTGAGTGATCCCGTGTGTCACAGAGTAGAAGTGCTCCACAGGGGTTTCTTGGCTGTCATCTTTATCAAGCAGATTGCCAGGCCTTTCTTTTATGGCACCTCTGAGTAGGTTTGAACCACCAATCTTTAGGTTAGAAGCCAAACACAAATCCTTGATTCCCCTCAGAGACCTCATTTCCCAGTCTTTTAATGTGTTTGGAGGATGATAATGGAAACTCCTCTCTTTTCTGTTCCTCAAGGTCCTTTACCTTTATTGAGACCTGCCTCAAATGCTCAGGTCCTTTATGGAAAATTTTCAGGTTTCCTTTATTGGTAGTTGCTCCATCAGTCTGAAGGTGTATAGAGAGCCTATCATTCCTACTTTTAATTTTTAGCGTGCAAGAACATATTACATCTTTTTATGTACATATCCTCTCTTAGCTCTGTTTAAATACACTTCAAATACAGAGCTGGTGTCTTACTTATTTTATTTCTCTAGGGGTGAGCCTAATGTCTGTTGTTGACTATCAATGATCATTGGACTGTAATCTCCAGAAGGATAATGACTGCACTTTCTTTTCCTGAGTGTTCTGTTCCTACTGCCTGTCATGCTGCCTGAAACATAGCTGGGACTTCAGAAATATATTTGGGATAAATGAATCAAAGGCCAAATAGAGAAATTTATTATCAATCTAGTGTAGCAGTGTGACCTGCTTAGAAATTACTATGTACTTTATTTCTTCTGTAACAATCTTACAGGAAGGAAAACTATGGACATTTTTCTTTCCAACAAAGATATGTAAGCTTTAGGATTTCTAATGTCTCAGCATCCCTTTCCCACAGATGGCCTTCTTCTTTAGTGATACTAAAAATGGCTTTGTGAGGCTTATGTGTTTTTCTTTTCTTTTTTTAAAAAAAATCAGTTAAAATAAGTAGGTCCAATTTTCCCAAAAAAGGAGAAGAATGAATCTATGTAGGTTTATACTGTTAAAAGGAAAGAAAAGATATCTGACCTGTGGGTTTGTTCATCAAGACTGAGAAGAGAAAAGGGTGCATGTCTTCTGGAAGATAGAGACCTGAGCCAACTTAGAGCCTGTAACTCTGAAGGCCTGGAGTCTGAGCAGATAGTCTATAGTCCAGTCTATACAGATGGAGCTGTGCCTTTAAGAGCCCACAAGGCCTCATCATGGCCTGAAAGAGAGTGAAGTTGCCAGTGGAGCTGCCCATCAGCAAATAGAGCTTATTGGATTGAGTCACAGATGGTACATCAGCTTGGACAGCTTAGACAGATGGTGAGAGAACAGTGGTTCACGGCAGTGTTACGTGGCCCCAAAGAGCAAACGGCAAAGGCGGCCTCCACAGACTGAGACTCTGCCCTGCTTAAGCGCTGGAAGGCTGGACAGCCAGTTTTTGTTTTTTGTTTTTTTTGGCAATCAAAGAGATGGGGCAGAAAGCCCAAACTCAAGTTTAGCAGGTAAGAGTTTGAAATACTTCTAATTATTTTGCAGAGAATAAAACTTAGGATATAGCCCGCACCTTGTATATTCCAGAGTGCTGCATGCTTCACATTTTGTTTTCTGCAGCCCCATCCATAAGGTCCTTCCTGGATTAGAAGGTTCTTATGTAGATCTATAAGGGATTCTCATTTAATCATCCTTCTGCTAGGAAAAAGAACTCTCTGGCTTCCAGTCTAAATTTCAGACCGGTAATGTCAAGGTTTCTAGAGTAATTCTGCAGCTTTAGCACCTTCAAATTTCTGTTGTTGACTTTAGTTTCCCTGGCTGTCTGGGTTGAGCAGTATTGGATGAATAGAAGGACTGCCAATTAAGTTTGTAAGTTCATTCTAGAAAAAGTGCTACATACCTGACTGTTGACTATCACTACAATCACCTTCAAATTACTCCCCTTGGAAACTTATGTACCAACGCCAGCTGCTCGTCCACCCTTCAAAGCAATTTTGGAACTGTTTTCAGAATGGCCATCAGAGCTGTTGTCAGATTACCCTTGATGTCCTGAAAATCATCAAAATATCTTTCTTTCAATATTTCCTTTATCTTCAGGTAAAGAAAAATGTTACTGGGTGCCAGATCAGACGAGTAGGGAGGGTGTTCCAATACAGTTGTTTGTTTACTGGCTAAAAATTTGCTCATGGACAACAATACAATTAAGTTTAGGAGCTTGCCACTGTGCCATCGTGCCACCGTGCCACTGTGCACAATGACTATTCCAGAAAGAGTTCCAAAATTGCTTTGAAGAGTAGGCTAGGCACAGGTTTGTCAGTGCATAGCTTCCCAAGGGGATTACTTCAAAGCTCGTGTAGTGATGATATTCAGCAATGAGGTATGTAGCACTTAGAGCAGTTAAGTTCACATATTTAATTGTCAGACTTCATATGTATTATGCTGTGTCATCGTACCCACTGAAGGGCATAATTTTTACTAATAATGTGTGCTGCAGGGGTGTTTTAAGAAGCACTCTTCCATGATTTACATTTAACGTTAAAAAATTCTGGAAGCCTAGCTTTTGTTTCAGCCCAGATGTTTTGGTTAGATTTAAATTCCCTTTTGAAACATGTTTCCTGGTTGAATATGTGCAAATTGTCCTTCCAATGTGAAAATGAACGTACGTAGGTGAGGGATTTTTGCCAGTACCCTTCCACCAAGCTGCTCTTTCTTCTGTTTTAACCCCTTGCCCCCCATTAAATAAATGAGGTTCTCTGTAAATTGTTGATTATGAAGGAGTTGAAACTAGTGTTCTGTAATGAGGAGCAGAAAGGGTACAGTTGGATTAAATGTGTTCTTCTGTCCTTCTCATCCATAAACATCCATGGGAGACACATCACTAATTATCCTCACACCTCCATTGTCTGCTTATGAAAAAAGCATTTCAAAATTGATTTGAAGGGTGAACTAGGTACTGGCATCCCTGCATAGCTCCCCAAGGAGGGTACTTTGAAGGTGACCATAGTTGTATTCAACAATGTGGTATGCGGCACTTTTTCTAGAATAAGTTCATGGACTTAATTGGCAGTCCTTGTACAAACTTTTCTTTACATACAAGAAAGGACAGGCACATGTTTGTGAAATGAGCTTGTAGTAAAAGACTCAGATGTAAAGATCTCTTTGTTTGACACTGTAGAGGTATTTTTGTTTTCCCTGAGGAAGGAAACAAGAATAATTATGAGTTTACCTCATGGAAAGACCCACCTCTACACAGTGCCAGCTACGTGAACGCTGCTAACCTACGCCAACTGTATCCACGTGACTTCCAAGAAGGCCTTACGTGCTACATGGAAATAGCAGATGTGCCATTCTATTGCAAGGTTAGTAGACTGGTGTTTTAGTCAGCTAGGGCTGCTCTAACAGAAATACCAGAGTGCATGGCTTTAACAAAGAAAGATTTATTCTTACAGAGTCCGGTAGGTTGCAAGTCCATATTCAGGGTGTCTGCTCCAGGGGAAGGCTTTCCCCTTGTTGGCTCTGGAGGAAAGTCCAGTATTGCATCAGTCTTTGTCCAGGGAGAATCCTGATGCAAGAACCTCTGGTCTGAAGGACGTGCTCTGCTCCTGGTGCTGCTTGCTTGATGGTAGCGAGGTTCTCAAATTGTCCTTTGTTTCTTTTTCCTTTTATTCCTTGCAAGCTAAAAAGCATTAAGGGTGGGGCAAGCCATACTCCAGGGAAACTCCCCCTACAGCAGGAATTTACAGCCCCACCCTAATCCTTTAACACACAGGTTAGCAAAACCACACAATGGAGGACAGTCCCGAGATACGGGGAACCGTATCCCAGCCACGTGGCTGCACACATTTTTGGGGGGACACAATTCAAACCATGACAGCTGGTTATTCTGCCCCCTCTGCCCCCTTTCTTCTCTGTCCTGGACTAATCCCTGAAGGCTGCCCCAATAGGTTCTCTTTGTTGTTTTCTAGGTGGGTGCAGCCAGTGGAAAGCAACCATCATACAAAGGAGAGCCAGGAGAGAGAGAGAGAGAGAGAGAGATCCTGCTATGGTTAGGTGCCTCCATGTCTGTGTCATGGTTTCTGTAGTGGCTTTTTCTTTCAGAGATTACAACTCCTGCCAGTTCTGTCATGCTTTGGGCTACATTTTTTTTTTTCTCTTGCCTACTCCTGCCCAAGGGTGCGAACAGCACCCTGCTGATACAGCCCCAGGGAGCTTCAGCATCCTTAGCAGGTTCTCTTAACACTTGTCTTACCTTTGAAAGTAGTCCCTGTATTAATTTTTCTTCAAAATTTCAGCCTACAGTGTCTTCTGCTTCCTCCCATGTCAGACTGCTAAGGCACTAAGCTTTTTCTCAAAATACTGGGCTGATGGGTTGGGGATATTGACTTTTGAAACTTCTATGTACTTAGTGGTCTTTTCAGGTTGCTTCCCAAGCAGTGGTAGCAGTTTTATTGGAAGTTTTTACTATTGATCTGGGGCTCATTTCAAAGAGTACATCTTGAGTTTTTGAGCCCAGTTGTCCTGAGCTTGAACAGAGGACAGCTTTAGTAAAATGAATGAAGTTTACAAAAATCAACTCAGCCAAATGGGCACCTGATTTCCTACACATTAGGAAAGTAGTGCAAAATATACATTGGTCATAGTGCAAACTATTAAAATCGTTGATTATCTTTCACTCAATGAGTGAGTTTAGGTCTAATTGTCTCAACCAGATCAAATTAGAATCCAGACTTGGGCCTGATGGGAGAGGCAACAAATAGTAGCTACCCATTTTAGTTGCAGTCGAAGGACAGCATCTGTGTCTATGTTGATCTGCAGGCAGGGCAAATGTTGGGTAGCTCACTGAAAATTGCTTTCTAGTGATTTTCAAAGCAACCTGTGCCCTTACCATCCAGCCATGGAGCTTTGTAAAATGTGACACACGACTTATTTGTCATCAAATAGCCCAGACAGGTAGTGACCATGCACGTTGGCACCGTAGTCTGTGGTATAGCTTTCTCTTTCTTACTTTCTGAATTCTTTCCCAATGAAAAATAAAAAGGACAGAGTGGTATTGCTTTGTTTATGTTTTTGGTAATGTTTCAAGTAACCTTATGTTTCCTCGTAATATGAAAGTTGAGAAAAGAAGGACGACGCAAATTAAGGATCATGCTATTTCATACACCTGAGGTGGGTGGGCTGGGGAGAAAGGGGCACAGCTGAGGACTTCAGTAATTGTTGAAAGGGGTGTCCATCATCTCCAGAGGAGCTATAAAGAAATATGAACTTGAAAGCTAGATAAAGATCCATTAGAAAAACTTTAAATTTTTATTTCTATTTTTTGTTGTTAGTTTTCGTTAGATGATTCTGCCTCTCGATAACCTTCTATGTATCAGAGGAAAATGTTGCCTGGTTCTGTTCCAGCTCATGATCGTGGTATGTCTGAGTTTATGCAGTGGCTATTGTATCAATACATCTTGTTAAGGGTTTTCCTCGTTTTTGCTGATTTTCAACTTTACTTGTATTTTTACTTGTTAGAAAATATAACCAGGGATTTGCTTTCTATTACTCGCTAGTTTTCAAAAGTTTACATTGTGTTGCTGGGAGGATATTCAATCCAGTAATCCTTCTAGTTCCTGTAAAATGCATTCACAGATTAAGTCAGACAAGAGTGAGATATTTGCTTGGACTGGTCATTTTGGAACACACTCTCCCCGAGTACTTTCACTCGACTGGGTTTTGTTTTTGTGTTGCGTTTTTGCCGACTTGCTTTGAGAGACATAGTTAGAAACAGTTCCAAGTGTCTCAATTTTTATACTTACCGTTGGTGAGAATGCTGTTACTTACCTTTCACACAGCCTTTTACAGGCAATCTCATGGGAATAATGTCTCTTAATGGTTTAGTGTCAGGAATACTTGTGTTTGTTTGAGTGACTAGTTTATTTTTGTCTTATGGACTCTGTGAGTCATGTAGTTGATAATTTTTTCCTTATTGTTTTAGCTTCTAGAAATTCATGGCCTAACTCTAATCAAAGCATATTCTACTCTAAAGTTTTGGCCTTTAGCATTTTTCATGATTCCATTGTTCTTCTTACCTGATTAGTGATTCTGTTTTATTCTTTAGTTTGTCTTATTTAAAGCTGCCTCAAATTATTTTTTGAACAATAGTAAGGGTATAAAGAAATTAAACAAGATGGTAGGAATATGTGACCTTATAGGACAGGAGTGGCTAGTGGATTTGAATTGTTAACCCTTTGGTCAGCAGCCAAGCTCTTAATCGCTATACCACCAGGGCTACTTTGTATCTACCCAACCAAAAATCCATTGCTGTTGACTTGATTCTGACTCATAGCAATACTATAGGACACAGTAGGACTGCCCCACAGAGTTTCCAAGGAGTTTCTGGTGGATTTGAACTGTCAGACTTTTGGTTAGCAGCTGTATCATTTAACCACTGTGCTACCTGATGACTACATAGCCCTCCAGATACACATTGGCTGTAAAGTATTTTGCATAGCTACATAACCAAAAAATAAGGATTGATTGGCACAGTAAAATTGTCCCTTATTCACTTACTTCGTTCAAACCAATTTATATGATTTGGCCTGGGTTATATAAAACAGAGTCATCTAAATATCTGTCATTGTATACTAATTGGGAAATACCAGTAGCACACACTGGGTAAGTTGAAAGGAGAAGAGTAACTTTAGACACTAAGTACTTGAGACTAATTCAGAATGTAGTCTTACTAGAATTTGTGCCAAAATCTACACTTTTGAATACTAAATACAGTAACATATTTATTAAAATATTAAACATCTTGCATATAAATCAGAATTCTTCATGTTTGAAACACTCATTCAATACAGAAATATACCTTATTAATCCCAATGTAATATTTTGAATCACCAGGGTTAAGATGCTAGAATGTTTTAGACTTTTTTGATGGCAATTCAAATTTCCAACAGGTGGATTTCTAGGGAGGTTTAAAATGTTTGACACTTATAAGTATGAAATGAAGCAAATCAGAGATAATTAGCTGACAAACAGTTAAATAGTTTTGTTTTCAAGTTTTGCAGAACTAATGAGTTAAACATCCAACTGTGGATTTAATTTAGTAGTGAAATGAGATAAGAAAAGCTTTGAATAATTCATTTAATTGTGCAATTTATTTGCTTCTCACATTTATATGAACCATTAAAGTTTTCAGATCTTAAATTCTCACAAAGTACCACAAAAAGCACACCCACAAGGGTAAAAGAAGCACTAAGAAAATGAACTTCAACTGCCTGAGTTGAATGAAACAGCCCGTACATGCTCACGGTGTCTCCGCGTCTCACATGCCTAACCACGGGTTAGGAGCAGTTCTTCTGCTTCATTTTACCCCTGTGTACCTTTCTCATTATTCGTTCTCATAAACATCTGCTCTACTCAGTGCTAGGAAACGTGACTGAGATACCAAAACCGATGACACTATCATCCAAACTAGATCCAAAACAGTTGGACCAAACAACTTGACAATAGAGACAAGCCCAAATACTCAAAATTCACATGGCCGAATAACACAGAGCATGTGTTGCAGCCTGCACTGCAACAAAGTTCCATGCAATTTTTTTTCCTTTGCATAATATTGGAAAAAATCCTTTAATCATGACTCACAGTCTAACTTGTAGCTCCAAAGTACAGAGAATATTATGATTTTCAACAAATGCATTTTGTTAAAAAAAAAAAAAAAAGGATAAATTTATCAGAGTTTAGAAATAGGAAACTGAAATCTCAAAAAGGTGTAAATGGAAGTATTGTCGAGGCCCTATTTATTGTTGTTATTATCGTTATTAGCTGTCATCCAGTTGGTTCCAAATCATAGTGATCGTATATACAACAGAACAGAACACTGCCTGGCCCAGTGCCACCCTCTTAATCGTCACACCGCAGCCACTGTGTCAGTCTGTCTAACTGACAGTCTTCCTCTTTTTCACTGGCCCTTTATTCTATGAAACATGATGACACTGTATGATGACATGTCTGAAATATGTGAGAAGTCTTGCCATCCTTCAAGTAAGAAGCATCCTGGCCATATATCCTCCAAGACACATCTTATTCATTCTTTGGTCAGTCTGTGATGTATTCAATATGCTTCACCGACTATCCTCATTTGAAGACATCCATTCTTCTTTCATCTTTCTTATTCACTGATGAGCTTTCACATGATTATGATGTGACTGAAAACACTACTGCTTGAAATAGGTGCACTTTAATTCTTAGAGTGACAGCTTTGCTTTTTTTAATTGTAATTAAGTGAAAGTATGTAATCCAAATCAATTTTTCATACCTGACTGTCTGCAGTTCCTTCTGCTCTCCTAGCCTGGTAACAGCACACTCCTCCTTTTCATTCTATACTTGTGGTATCCTCTTAACAAGGTCCTGTCTGGTTCTCTCCACCTTCTTCTCTCCCATCTGGAAAGAAACCAGTAGGACAGCCTCCCATAAATATATAGAACCATAAAGTACACACACCATATGGTCACATTGTGTCACCGGGTCCAGTCCATTTTTGTCTGAAGAGTTGAGCTCAGTAGTGTTTTCTAGTGAGGGGTAACAGTGGGTCTAGGGGTCACGCTGCCAGGGATCCTCTAGGCTGTCAGACCATCAGTTGTGGCCTTTTAGTAGAGTTCTTGAAGCGCACCCCTCTTTCTCTCGTGTTGCCACAGGGACTCAACATTGTGTGCCCAATCACAGCTGTCTTTGATGGTGGCTGGGCACCATCTGGTTCTTCTGGTCACATATTGATACAGCCTCCCACTCACAGGGGTCTTCTGACCCTGAGCTCTTTTGTCCTTGTGGCTTTGTTGTTCTTGGTCATCATCTGTTCTGAATGAGTCGGGACCATTTGGTATAACTCAGATGGCAGGTTGCTAGCTTTTAAGGCTCCAGACTCCAATAGGCTAGTTACGCTAATAGGCCTCGATGGTCCCTAGACCCTGCCCCTGATACCCTATCTTTGCAATGTTGGGTTGAGATTAGAAGAGCTTTCAGTTAATGGTGAAGTCCAGTTAAGGTTATCTACTGTGTACTATCACTGCCTTCACCCTAATCCACACTTTTCCTGATTTTTAACCAAAGCATTATTCCATTGTTCTGTTTAGAAAATTGCCTCTTAGTCTATATACAGGTTTCCTGTGAGCACAAATAAGTGTTCTAGAATTCCCATTCTTCACAATGTTATCCATAACTTGTTATGATCCACGCAGTTGAATGTCTTTGCATAGTCAAGAAAATGCAGGTAAGTGTCTCTGGTATTTTCCGCTTTCAGACAAGACCCATCTGACATCAGCAATTATACCCCTTATTTCACGTCTTCTGAATCTGCTTGAATTTCTGATAGTTCCTTCTGAATAAACCACTGCAACTACTTTTGAATGATCTTTAGGAAAATTTTACTTGTGTGTGACATTAAGCATCTTGTTCAACAATTATTGAATTCTGTTGAATCATCATTCTTTGTAATTGACACAGCCAAGCCAAGTGACACAATATGGTAAAAAAGAAAATTAAATTGTTGACATGCCTTAAGATCGAAAAACCCAAACCAACTTTCATCAAGTCAATTCTGACTTATGGTGACCCTTGAAGGCAGAGTAGAACAGCATCATAGAATTTGCAAGTAGTGCCTGGTGGATTTGAACTGCTGACCTTTTGATTAGCAGTTCTAGCACTTAACCTCTACACTACCAGGGGCTGCTTTGCCTTAGCTACTTTTGAATGTCCTAGTGGAAGTACAGTGGAGATAGTAGTGTGTATGTGTGAGGGTGGTGGGCATCAGTCTGCAATATGAGTGACTCTTTAAAACTTGACCTTTCATCTCCGCAGACAGCAAATACTTCAGATCTGAAAATGTCTGAATGCTAATGTTAATCACATAGAGAACTGGATCTACATAGGATTTCTGACCATTTCAGTGGGTCTTAACTCTGGCATTGTATGAAAATTATAAATAAAGCTGTTCTTACCTTGTTGTTTTTTTCTATCTCTATGACTTGGTGGCTGTCTAGCAATACCCTTGATGGTCCAGTTTTAGTAGGTTTGGAGAGGTGTGTAAGTATTTTTTTGAATGTTCCTTAGAAAATTATCATGTATATCTACATGTGGGTATCAATTGGTGACTTAATGTATTAACCAACATGCAAATCTATTCTAATATGACATTCTACTTTTCTGACCTTATTCATATATATACATGTAGGGCATTTGGCTAAGGGCTCAAGTACATGAACTCTTTTTTGTAATTATACTTTAGATAAAGATTTATAGAAAAAACTAGCTTCTCATTAAACAGCATGCATATAGTTTTTTGACATTGGTTACCAATTCCACAAAATGTTAACACTCTCCCTTCTTGACCCTGGGTTCCCTATTACCAGTTTTTCTGTCCCCTCCTGTCTTCTAGTCCTTGACCCTGGGCTGGTATGCTGCTTTAGTCTCCATTTATTTTACAGGCCTGTTTAATCTTTGACTGAAGGATGAACCTCAGGAATGACTTCATTCATGAGCTAAAAAGGTGTCAAGGGGCCATGGTCTTGGGGTTTCACCAGTCTCTATTGGCCAGTAAGTCTGTTTGTGTGTGTGT
Organism: Heterohyrax brucei; assembly: GCA_028571685.1. Lineage (NCBI taxonomy): Eukaryota > Metazoa > Chordata > Mammalia > Hyracoidea > Procaviidae > Heterohyrax > Heterohyrax brucei. Next base: position 67,539,412 of record CM053141.1, on the reverse strand, counting down.
ATGAATTAGAATTTTGTTCTGCATTTTTCTCCAGCTCTGGGGGGGGGGGGGATTCTTTGTTGTGATCTCTGTCAGAGAAGTCAGTGGTGGTAGCTAGGCACCATCTATTTGTACTGGACGCAGTCTGTTGGAAGCTGCAGTAATTGCATTTCATCAACCCTTTGGACTAGTCTTTCCCTTGCATCTTTATTTTCTTTCATTCTTGTGTTCTTCCAAAGGAGTAAGAGCAGTGGAACATGTTAGATGGTCACTAACAAGGTTTTAAAACCCTAGACACTACACACCAAAGTTGAATGTAGAACATTGTCTTTATAAATAAGTTATGCCTATTGAGCTAGATGTTTTCTGGTAAGACCATGGTCCCCACAGGGCTCAGCGCAGTAATTTGGACCCTCAAGGAGTTTGATTGTGTTTGTGGAATTTCTATGACCTTGTCTTGTACAAAAAGAAAAGCCACCACCATAAAGTTGATTTTGAATCAGAGCAGCCCTGTAAGACAGGGTAGAATTGTTCCACAGACTTTCCAAGGACTGTCTGGTGGATTTGAGCTGCTGACCTTTCGATTATCAGCCGTAGTTGTTAACAACTGTGCCATCAGGATTTCCATGTTGTGCTAAGTTTCCTAGTATTATGTACTGTCTTACTGTTTACCAAAATTACCATCCGTCTATTGTTTACTTAGTTTTTCTATCACCACCATTTCCTCCCTTATAACCATCAATGATAATCTCTTTTTTTGTGTAAACCTTTTCATGACTTTTGTAGTAGTGGTCTGATGTAATATTTGTCATGTTGTGATTGACTTATTTCATTTAACATAATCCCCTCCGGATTCATTCATTTTGTAAAATGCTTCATTGTTCTTTATAATTGTGTAGTACCCCACTGTGTGTATGTATTAGGGTTTGTTTATCCATTCACCTTTGATTGGCATCTAGGCTGTTTCCATTTTTTGGTATTGTCTGCATGTATCTATTCATGCGAAAGATCTTATTTCCCTGAGATATATTCCCAGGAATGGAATTGCTGGATTACAAGGTGTGTCTATTTTTAGCTTTCTAAGGAAGTGCCATAGCCGCCAATCATGTTTTTCAAAAATTGTTGTATCATTTTTGCTTTCCCACCAGCAGTGCATAAGAGTTTCCATCTCCCTATAGCCTCTCTAACATTTGTTCTTTTTGGTTTATTTTATTTTATTTATGCCAGTAATGCCAGGATGAGGTGATATCTCACTGTAGTTTTGACTGGCATTTCTCTAGTGACTAGTGTCTTAGTCATCTAGTGCTGCTTTAACATAAATACCACAGTGGATGGCTTCAACAAAGAAAAGTTTATTCTTACATAGTCCAATAGGCCACAAATCCAAACACAGAATATTAGCTGCAGGGGGAAGCCTTTTTCTCTTCATCAGCTCTAGAGGAAGGTCTTTGTGTTGTATTAAGTTTTTCTTTGGTCTGAGAGCATCTTGGTGCAAGGAACCTCAAGTCTGTAGGATGCACTGTACTCTCGGTGCTGCTTTCTTGGAGTGAGGTCCCCAACTCTCTCCTTACTTTTCTTCCCTTTTATCTCTTATAGGATAAAAGCTGTTGCAAACCACGCTCCAGGGAAACTCCCTTAGTAAATGTGTCATAGTCTCACCTTAATTCTCTTTTAACATAATTCTATTAACTTCGGATCCGACTTGACGGCACTTGGCTTGGCTGGCATTAACTACAGGAAGAGATTAAGATTTACAGCATAGGAAAATCACAGAATGAAGTACAGTCACATAATACTGGGAATCACAGGTCCAGCCAAATTGCTACACACATTTTTTGGGGGGAATGCAATTCAATCCACAATGGCTAGTGATCCTGAGATTTCATCATGTGTCTATTGGTCACTTGAATGTTTTCTTTGGTGAAGTGTTTGTCCATTTCCTTTGCCCATTTTTTAATTGGATTCTTTGGCTTTTTGTTGTAGAGGTATTGTATTTTCCTGTAGATTTTATAGATTACACCTATGTTGATTTGTCATAACCAAAATTTTTTTTCTGAGTCTGCAGATTTTCTTTCTACCACTTTGGTGGTCTCTCAATGAGCATAAGTATATAATTTTTAGAAGATCCAAGTTACCTAGATCATCTTTCAAAATTTATGTATTATTATTATTTACGGGTTGTATCTTGTCAACGCTATGTATTAGGGACTGTAGCAATGATCCTATTTTTTATTCTACAGTTTTTATAGTTTTGGGTTTTGTAGATCTTTGATCCATTTTGAATTACTTTTTGTGTATGGTGTGAGGTATGGGTCCTGTTTTATTTATTTTTATTTTTTGCAGATAGTTTCATGAGCACCATTTGTTAAAAAGACTATCTTTCCCTCACTTGAAGGATCTTGGACCCTTGTTTAAGATCAGGTAGCTGTAGGTGGATAGATTTATTTCTCAGTTCTTAATTCTGTTCCATTGGTATATATATATATATATATATATATATGTCTGATGTTGTTCCAGTACGAGACTGTTTTGAATTCCACAACTCTATAGTAGCCTCTGAGGTCAGGCAGTGCAAGTCCTCATATTTCATTCTTCTTCAATAGTGCTTTATGTATTTGGGCCTCTTCCTTTTCCATATGAATTTAATGATTAGTTTTGCTATCTTTTTAAAGAATGTTGCTAGAAAGTGAGGCTAAGATGGTGGAGGACATTTCTTATGATCCCTTTAACAACAAAGATACCCCCAAATTAAAATATTATATATGACATTCTAGGGGCCCTGAGTTTCAAAGGTAAGGCTAAGAAATCAGACTGAGTGTCAGGGAAAGGAGAGTAGGTCCAAAGGTACCTAGAACTGGCCAGACCTGACCCAACAGGAGTTGTTACCCCTTAGGCAGATGAGCAGCAGCGAGGTTTGTGAGATGAGTGATGGATTTTGGGGTATATCTTCTTCAGTGGGAAAGACTTAGTAGTGGAGATTCTACTCATGCCATCAGAATCTGTGAAAGATGACATTGAACCATCAAAAGCTAAGTGAATTGCTTTTAATCTGCTCTGAATCTTTCCTTCAGAATAAACCATACTCCTTTTTCCAAGCACTCTTTCCCGCCTTCTCTGCACTGTACCAGGCTCTAGAAGCTGATGTCATTTCCTGGGCTGGAAGTACACTGTTTACGTGCACCCTAAGTCATTCTCCAATACTTGGAATTATTTAAAAAACAAAAAGGTGAAATACATAAATAAAATAATCTGCTGGTTCCCCTAAACCAGGGACTCAGGGCAGAAACAACTCCTTTGCTTAAGTACAGGTATAATAGGACATGTCTTCCTCACAGACGCTCACTCAATGCTGTCAGTTCCCTTCCTTTCTCAGCTCAGGCAGCCAGATTCCCGGCCTACACCAATCATACCTACCTATCTAAGACTGTAGGGGAGAATCTGCACTCCACACTTGGTGACTGACTACCTGGGTACCAGAACTGAATAGTACAAGAAAAGTAAACAAGTGCCTGGGCTCACCTGCCTACTAACAGCTTTGACCATTTGGTGACAGGATATTAGAACCTCAAAAGCACAAATAACAAAACTAGCTCACATGGTCAATCTATTTTGGCATTTCAAGACAAACCAAAATAAGAAACTAGAACACAGCAAAATAAATAAATAAATAAATGCAAGAGCTTAATGATGGCTCAGAGGCAACAGGTGATATCAAATCACTTAAAGAGGCATACTACAATGGATTCAGAAATCTCCCAAAACAAAAAAAATCAAGAAATTTTCCAGTTGAAGAGAATTTCTGGAATTATTAGAGCTAGAATACAAAAGATTAATATTTAGAACTCTTGAAGAGGTTAGGAAGGAGATTAAGTAAAATGCAGTAGAGCATAATGACAAATTGAATAGGTTGCAAGAAAGCATAGAGAAACAACACTCAAAAATTCAGAAGATTAATAATAAAATTACTGAATTAGACAACCCTGTAGGAAGTCTAAGGAGCAGAATTTACCAATGGAAGTCAGAATTAGTGAGACTGAATATAAAACACTTGACACCAACATATTTGAGGAATCAAAAGAATTACAAAAATTAAGAAACACTAAGAATTATGTGGGACTCTATCAAGAGGAATAATCTCCAAGTGATTCATGAACAAGAGGGAATAACAGAAAATACAGAGAGGATTGCTGAAGTACTATTGACAGAATATTTTTCCAATATCATGAAAGAGAAGATATCTATCTGAGATGCTCATTGAACTCCACACAAGGTAGATCCTTAAAGAAAGAAACAAAGACAAATTGTAATTAAACTTACTAAAATTGAAGATAACAAGGTAACTTTAAAAGTGGCTGGGGATAAGTGAAAAAACCTACAAAGGAGAGTCAGTAAGACTAAGCTCAGACTACTCTGCAGAACCTATGCTGGCAAGAAGGCAGTGGGATGACATATACAAAACCTTGAAGGAAAATAATTACCAGCCAAGAATTACATATCAGGCTAATGTCTCTCAGATATGATGGTGAAATTAAGACATTTCTGGATTAACAGAAGTTCAGACAATTTGCACAAACCAAACTAAATTTCCAAGAACTGCTAAAGGAAATACTTCAGTTAGAAAATCTAAATATGAGATAACAACTCAAGCATAGAACACAGGAGAGAGCAATCAGATACCAAGTCATTATGGGAAATAACAAAAATAAATCAAAACTAAAACACTGAAAATAGAGAAAGAGAGATGTCATTATGTAAAAGATGACAACGTTAGAACAAAAAGAAGGACTAAAAACCAGTCATAGAGCTTTCATATGGAGAGAGAGTCAAGGAAAAGAAATTAAAGATGAGTTTAAATATAGAATTAGAGAGTAAAATATTAAGGTAACCACAAAGGAAACTAAGAAACCTACATATCAAACTAAAAAACAAGAAAAACATGAAATCTCAGCAAGTAAAAAAACTAACAATGAAAAAGATGGAAACAAAATGCATAAAGAAAAATGACTCAGCACAGAAAATTAAGTGGAACAAAAAAATTGTGAACAACACATAAAAATGGCATCAAAATGACAGCATTAAACACAGTATTAATAATTACACTGAATGCTAATAGATTACATGAGCTAATGAAGAGACAGAGTAGGAAAATGGATGAGAAAACATGATTTGTCTATTTTCTGCCTACAAGAGACACGTCTTAGACTTAAAGACTCCAATGAACTAAAGCACAAAGGACAGAAAAGATATATACCAAGCAAACAACGTTCAAAAAGGAGCAGAAGTGGCAATATTAATTTCTGGTAAAATACATTTGAAAGTAGAATCCACCACAATGGATAAGGAAGGATACTTACAATGATTAAAGAGTCAATACACCATGAAGATACAACCGTGTTAAATATTAATGTACCCAATGATATGGATTTTAAGTACATAAAGAATGTTATTGATACTTGCATCAGGATTGCATTGTATTTATAGACTGCTTGGGTAAAATTGTTATTTGCACAATGTTAAGTCTATGCATGAGCGTGGTATATTTTTCCCATTTATGTAAATGTCTTCAAATTTCTTGCAGTATTGTTTCTTGTTTTCTTCAGACAGGTCTTTTAAATCCGTGGTTAAATTTGTTCTTCAGAATTATTTATTTATTTTTATTGTTTTATGTGAAATCTTACAATTTTATAGTTCAATCAGTTTCATATACACATTGTGATGTGACCAGAGCTGCTCTCCACACACTGTGACAGCACATTCTTCCTGAAGCCTATGTCTGTCCTGCTAGGGAAAGTGTTCCAAAGCCCTGTGGCTTCACTGATTTAAGTGCCTGGAAGCACCCCACTCTGCAAAGAAAGTTGCAGCACAGACACTCAACTCTGTGGGTCGTCTGCAGTGCCGTCTCTCACTGGTCTCCTGCTTCTGCTACAATAATTACATTCAGTAATTATTGATAGGCTGCTTCTTCTCACCATTTGCATCTTTTCCAGTGTTAGAAACTCTCTTCAGTTCCTCCTGTGTCTTCTATGCATTCACAGTTTTAAAAACACTTGTACATTTTAGGTATCTTTTAGAGAAGCACCCTACTCCTGGTACCAAATTCTGTCTTAGTCATTTAGTGCTGCTGTCACAGAAATACCACAAGTGGGTAGCCTTAAAAAGATAAATTTTGTTTCATCACGGTCGACTAGGCTAAAAGTCCCAGTTCAGGGCATCAGCTCTAGGTGAAGTCTCTCCATCAGCTCTAGAGAAAAGTTCTTGTCATGAATCTTCCCCTGCACTGAGAGCTTATGGTGCACAGGGACCCCAAATCTTTTCCAGAAAACCTGCTCTTCTCCGTCGTTGTTTCTTGATAGTATATGATCCCCAACTCTCTGCTTGCTACCATTTCCTTTATATCCCAAAAGGCTGCCTCAAATTGAGTCCTGCCCCACCAACACAACTACCACCCATCCTCCTCCCATTAACATCATAGAGGCAGAGTTTATGACATGGAGGAACATCACACAATACCAGGAATCATGGCCTAGTCAAGCTGCTATACACAGTTTTGAAGGACTCAATTCAATCCATGACAATTTCCTTATCATGTCCTTGATTTCTTCTGAAACACAGTAGTTGATGAGTGAGGTGTTTTTCAGTTTCCATGTGCTTGATTTTTTTCTTTGTTTTTTCTATTATTAATTTCTACTTTTATGGCTTTATGTTTGGAAAAGATGCTTTTCAGTATTTTATGTTTTGTATCTTGTTAAGGCTTGCTTTATGGCCTAGTAGGTGGTCTATTCTCGAGAATGTTCCTTGTGCATTGGAAAAGAAAGAATACTGGGCTGCTGTTGGGTAGAGTGTTCTGTAAGTGTCTATGAGGTCAAATTGGCTGATTGTGGCATTTAAATTTTCCTTGTCTTTACTGAACCTCTTTCTGGATGTTCTGTCCGTTGAAAGTGGTACTTTGAAATTGCCAACTATTATTTTGGAGCTATTTCGCTTTTCAGTGCTGATAGTTTATTTTCTGCATTTAGCAGCCCTGTCAGTAGGTGCATAAATATTTAATATGGTTATGTCCTCCTGATGTGTATTGACCCTTTCATCATTATATAGAATCCTTTCTTATCTATTGTGGTAGATTTTACTTTAAACTCTAATTTATCAGAAATTAACATTGCCACTCTTGCTCTTTTTTGAATGTTGTGTACTTGGTATACTTATTTCCATCCTTCAAGTTCTAGTTTGTTCTGGTCTTTGAGTCTAAGATGTGTCTCTTGTAGGCAAAAGCTAGACGGATCATGTTTCCTTATCTAGTGTACCACTCTCTGTCTCTTTATTGGTTCATTAAATACATTTACATTCAGTAATTATTGATAGGTATGAGTTCGGTGCTGTTATTTTGATGTACTTTTTTGTATGTTGACAGTTTCCTTGCTCCACTTGATTTTCTATGCTGAGTCTTTTTTCTTTATGTGCTTTCATTTCATATTTATCCACTTTTGTTCATTTTGTATTTGCGGACACTTCATTGTTTTCTTGTTTTTATTCTGATGTGTAGGATAGTTAGTTTCCTTCATGGATATCTTAATAGTTACCCTTTAGTCTTCTAAATTTAAACTGGTGTTTTATTTCTTTTTATCTCCTTTGCTTGCTCTCTGAATGTAAGATATATGATTACATTTTTAGTATCTGTTTTTTGTTTTAATGTCATTTTTTTACATAATGTTCTCTCTGTTTCTCTATTTTCATTGTATTAACTTTGCTTTATTTTTGTGATATCCTTCTCTGGCTTGATATCTGGTTGTTCCTTCTTGTGTTCTAGTCTTGAGTTGTTATCTGATGTTATCAAATTTCTAATGGAAATACGTCCTTTAGTAGTTCTTGCAATTTTTTTTTTCAAATTGTCTGAATTTCTGTTTATCTGGAAATGTCCTAACTCATCGTCATATGTGAGAACAGTTTTACTGAATCTATAATTTTTGGCTGTCAAATTTTTTTCGTTCAAGACTTTGTATGTGTTATCCCATTGTCTTCTTGCCTGCATGGTTTCTGCTGAGTAGCCTGAATTTAAGCTTACTGACTCTCCTTTGTAGAATATTTTTCATTTATCCCTAAGTGCTCTTCAAATTCTTTATCTTTAGTTTTTGCATGTTTGATTATAATATTGTTGGTGTCTTTCTTTTGAGAGTTATGTAGTGTGGAATTCTCTAGCATCTTGAATGGATATCTAGTCTTTCTCAGTATCAGGGAATTTTCTTGTCAACAAATCTTCAATAATTCTCCCTGTATTTTCTGTTACCTACCCATTCTTGTGTTACCTACCTGACTCATTCTTGTACTGCAATCATTCGTAGATTTTTTTCTCTTTGATAGAGTATCAAATTTTCTTAATGTTTCTTCACTTAGTACTTTTTTAAAAAGAGTGTAATAAATGTTGTTGTTTTCCTAATTTCCTTTTTGTTGTTCTCTTTATTGATGTATAAGAATCCAGCTGATTTTTGTATGATTGTCTTTATTCCTGGTACTCTGCTGAATCTTTCTATTAGTTCCGGTAGTTTTTTCATGGAGTCTTTTGTGTTCATGTATGTATAGTATCGTATCCTCTGCAAACAAGGATAATTTTACTTCTATCTTAGCTATTTGGAGCTTTTTATTTCTTTTTCTCACCTTGTTGCTCTAGCTATGACTTCTAGTACAATGTTAAATGGAAGTGAAAGGCATCCTTGTTTTGTTCCTGTTCTTAAGGTGAATATTTTCAACCTCTTTCCATAAAGAATGGTGTTGGTTGTTGCTTTTATATAAAACAACAACAACAAACCCAAACACACTGTCATTGAGTCAATTCTGATTCATAACGACCTTATATAGATGTCCTTTACTATGTAAAGGACTTTACCTTCCATACCTGTCTCGTTGAGTTTTTTTGTTGTTAAGTCAGAAATGGATGTTGGACTTGGCCTTTTCTGAGTGGACAGAGAAGATCATTTGATTCTTTTTCTTTATTTATATGGTGGATTATGTCGATTTATTTTTTAATGTTGAACCATTCTTGCATACCTTTATAACTTCTACTTGATTTTTTTTTTTTTTTGATATAACACCTAACTTTACTGACTATAATTTCACTGAGAATTTTTACATCAAATCCATGGAGATACTGGACTTTAATTTTCTTTTTTGTGGTATCTTTGGTTTTGGTATCATAGTTATGCTGGCTTTGTAAAACGAATTTGGGAGTACCTCTTCCTTTTCTATATTTTGAAATAGTTTGAGCAACACTTGTATTAGCTCATCTCTGAAAGTCTGGTCAGACTCTCCAGTGAAGCCATCTGGAGCAGGGATTTTTTTGTTTGTTTGTTTTGTCTCTTTCTGGAAGTTAAAAAAGATTGTTTTTTTAATCACCTTTTCAATCTTCTTGTTATGGGTCTGCTCAGATTTTCAATATCATTTTGTGGCAGTTTGGGTAAGTAGTGTTTTTTTTGGTTTGGTTTTTAGAAATTTGTCCTCTTGGTTTTCAACTTTGTTGGTGTAGATTTTTGTAATACTCTGTAATCATCCTTTTTATTCCAGTTCATTGTAATTTCTCTGATTTGACTCCTTATTTAGTTTATTTGTATCCTTTCTTGTTCTTTTGTCAACTGAGACAGTGGTTTGTTGATCCTTTCAAAGGGCCAGCTTTTGATTTTGTTGATTCTTTCTGTTATTTTTCCATTCTCTAATCTTTATTGTTTCTTTTCTTCTGGTGTTTGTGTGCTTCTTTTGCTGTTATGTATTTTTTTGAGGTATATAACTTACCCTTTTATGTGTTCCTTTTTTCTTTTTTGATGTATGTATCTAATGCTATATATTGATGTCTGAGCACTGCCTTTGCTGTGTCCCAAAGGTTTTGGTATGATATGTTTTCATTCTTGCTTGATTCTAGAAATGCTTTGATTTTATGTTTGATTTCTTCTGTTACCTACTGTTTTTAACTAGAGTTTTATTTGGTTTCTACGCAATCGACTTTTTTTCCTTGCTTGTCTGGGTGTTGATTTCTACTTTGATACTCTGTATTATCTCATTGTTTTAGATTTTGTTGAGGGTTGCTTTACAGCCAAAGCTGTGGTTTTTCTGCAGAATGTTCCATATAGGTTGGAAAAGAATGTGAACTTTGTAGCTGTTGGGCAGAGTGTTCTGTATATGCCTGTGAGTTAAAACTGGCTCATTGTGGCCTTTAAATTTTCTGTATCTTTGCTGAGTTTCTTTCTAAATGTTTTATCCTTTTCTGAGAGTGGCATATTGAAGTCTCCTAATATCAGTGTGGAACTGTCAACTTCTGTTTTCATTGTAGAGTTTGCTTTATGGATTTTGGAGTCCTGTCATAGAATGGTAGATATTTATTATGGTTATGTCTTAATGATGGGCCATCCTTTTAATCATTATATAATTCCCTTCTATGTCTTTTATGGTAGATTTTTTAAAAGTCTGTTTTATCTGTAATTAGTATTTCTACACCTTCTCTTTTTGTTGTTGTTGTTGTTGGTAGTTATTTGCTTTAATATATTTTTTCCACCCTTTGATTTTTTAAAAAAATATGTCTTTGTTTCTAAGGAAAGCAGACTGATGGATCCTGTTTTTTTAAAATCCATTCTGTTGCTATCTGTCTCTTTATGGGTACATTTAGGCCATTTACATTCAGTGTGATTAGTGATAGGTATTCATTTATTGCTGTTAATCTGTAGTGTGTTTTTTTTTTAATTTTATTTTTTGTGGTGCTGGCATTTGCTCTGTTCATCTCTCTCCTATGCTGAATCCCTTTTGTTTGTGGATTTCTTTTGTTTTTACTGAGAAGTTATGTTTTTCTTTTTCTTTATTTTGATGAGTAGGTTTGTTGACTTTCTTTATGCTTACCTTGAAATTTACCCTTGTATTTAGATTTAAACCAGTCTTTACTTGGATTGTCTAGCTGTCATTTCCATTACAAAGTTTTATACCTACATGTTTTATTTGCTCTTTATTATTCTGATGTTGTTGTCATTTACAGATTAATCTTTCCAGTTTCTAGTTATAAATCTTTTTAGTTTTCAATAGTCCTTGAGGGTTCATTTCCTAGGTTGATATCTAGGTTGGTATTTGGCTGGTATAGTCTTGCATCCCACTTTTATTTGATGTTGTTTGTTCTCAAACTGAAGGACTCTAATACTTCTTAAAAGTTTGGTTTGGCTTTTACATGTTCCCTTGATTTCTGTTTATCTGGAGTTTCACTGATTGATTTCTTTATCTATTCATTTAATACTCAGTGTTCCAGTGTTCCAGCATTTCCATTTACTTCTGTTTTACTTAGGTTTTTTTTTTTTTGAGTCTTTGCTGAGGCGGGCCAGCATGGTGCTTCTATCTATAGCATCATGTTGGCTCCACTTCCTGAAAGCACAGGAAATCTTAACTCACTGTTTAGAACTATAATCTTTACCAAGAGGCAAATAGAAATAAGAAGCCGCAGATTCCTGGCTTCTCAGTCTCAGTAACTTTAATGCCATTTTAACAAAATTTCTAACTTGACACCAGTTTTACCTCTGTCTTATGAGTAGATGGTGGTACAGGATACTGCTGATTGAACTGGGAATAGTGAGTTAAAAAGAGTGCCAATATTGTGTGTTAAAAATTAAGCAGTTCCATATATTTTGGTATACTACAATTCCCTCATGTTTTCTCGTTTTGGCAGATACTGTAATTAGCCAGCCTCATATCCCAGTGCTCTGTCAGTTCCTCTCGGTTCAACCAGAAAAATGTTATTTCTGCTGTCACAGGGGTCTCCAGAACTTCTGGACATTTCTGTAGTTGATAGTCATGATTGATTATTGAAAATTTTTTTTTAACACATGCTGGTTATGAGAGGCTCCTGATATTCAACAGAGAAAATATAAGAACTAAATTGGCATTCAAATTTTGATGGGGAACTTTGTTTTGTTTGTAGTTGGGTAAAATACCTTATTGTCAAAGTGGACCTATGAAAGGGAAGATTTTTGAACTTACATGTCTTTTTTGACAAGAAAAATTTAAGGAAGAAATAAGACACCAAACCAACAGTAATAAAAAAAACTGACAACACTAATAAGATGGCAAATCAAATCAACTGAATTTTTGATTGGTGCTGCTTAGATACAGGCTGTGAAAAGTGAGGGGAACACTAAGGGATGCTTTCTGAAACATACATATGATTTTCTTACCAAAATTCAGACTACTTTAGAGAATGCTAATTATAACTCATAATGACTCAAATTAGTCATTCTGTAGGAACTAAGAATCTTAGAAACGGGGAAGAATTAAAAAAAAGTGTTGAGTTAAAAAAATTGATTCCAAATATGATAAATTAGGTATCAGAATTAATGATGTGATTTTTCATTAGGACATGGATTGACTCAAAGTATTCTAAGTGTTATTATTGTGGGTTTGAACATAATATGAGTTCAGAATGATGTCTTTAGTTTAGTTGGATATGATATTAGATAACTTGATTGAATCCCAATTCCCAAATTCTTGGTCAGTAGTCTCTCTAGTGAATCCCTGAAGCAGATATTGTACTTACAGGATGCAGGCATGCTAAATGTTAAGTCTCCATTGCTAGCTTGGTATTTTGGCTCCGAGTTCTGGGCAAGAGGGCTGAAATCTTTGGAAGCACTCAGAATTTATTTTTGGTTTTCTCTTGAGGTATACACTAGAACAAGGTTTAAGTAGGCAACTTCTAATGTCATTTCCCTTGATAGCTCCTTTTATTTCTCTTAGTTGTGTAAGACAGGTACAGGGAGGAGAAGGTGGTGCCATCTTCCCAGTAGGAAGGACCTGGGTTTCACTAACTGCATTAGTAACATGGCGGAAGAAACAAGCCAAAGAAGATGAATCAAAAAAGAAATGGAAACTGTGAGTGACAGAGGCAAAAGAGTGAGACCACGCTTCCCAAATCCCCGAGATATTTTAGATTCCCTCTGATCATTTTCAGGCCAGTAAGTTTTTTGACCATGATTCTAAACCATCCTGGAGGTGGAGTACAGAAAAGCAGTCTTGAGCTGGCTTCTAGAATCCAATATGTAGTTTCAGATTGTTTTCACCTAGGCAAAAGAATACTACTATGTTATTGCCAGGTAGCCTTTTCCCCCTTTAAGGTAATGTGGCCTTATTTTTGGACTTTTTTTTACACACTCTGACAACCTGTGTGTAAAATCCGGTTCTCTCACTGGCTGTCTATACGGTCCTAGGACAACTACTTTATTTCTCCAAATCTTTGTTTCCTCATACTAAAAATAGAAAAAATAATAATAGCTAATTTTTAGTTTTCTAAGAATAATTTTTTGTACCTACATCTACTATGTCTGGAAATAGCTGCTGACCAAAAAGACAGCAGCTCATATCTACCAGGCATCCCTTGGAAACTCTACGAGGCAGTCCCATCCTGCCCCAAATTAGGCAGGCCCATAACATACAGAAACTAAAGGGGCACACCAACTCAGGAGCAAAGACTATAAAGTAGAGTGGGGGTACAGGAAAGCTGGTAACAGAGAACTCAAGGTTGACAAGGGGATAGTGTCCATATGTAGTGAGGATGGCAACCAATTTCACAAAATTATATGTGTACTAATGGTTTAATAAGAAGCTAGTTTTCTTTCTGTAAACTTTCATCAAAAGTACAATTTAAAAAAGAAAAGGAACAAGGCACACCAGAAGCGAAAAATCTATAATTTCCTTTCTCTAGGAAAATATCTATCCTGAAATACAGCACTGTCAGTGATAAGATAATATCCATATGCCTACAAGGAAGATCAGTTAATACAACTGTTGTTCAGATTTACACACCTACCACTAAGGCCAAAGATTAAGAAATTGAAGATTTTTACCAGCTTCTGCAGACTGAAATTGATCGAACATGCAATCAGGATCCATTGAAAATCACTGGTGATTGGAATAACAAAAGCGGGAAACAAAGAAGAAACATTGGTAGTTGGAAAATATGGCCTTGGTGATAGAAATGATGCCAGAGACCACATGAAAGAATTTTGTAAGACCAATAACTTCTTCATGGCAAATACCTTCTTTCACCAGCACAAATGGTAGCTATATATGTGGACCTCACCAGATGGAATACACAGGAAGCAAATTGACTACACCTGTGGAAAAAGATGATGCAAAAGCTCCATATCAGCAGTCAGATCAAGACCAGGTGCTGCCTATGATACAGACCGTCAATTGCTCATATGCACGTTTAAATTGAAACTGAAGAGAATTAAAACAAGTCCACAAGAGACAAAGTATGACCATGAGCATACCCCAGCTTAGTTTAGAGACCGTTTGAAGAACAGATTTGATGTATTGACCACTGATCACCCCAAACCAGATGAATTGTGGAATGACATCAAAGACATCACCCATGAAGAGAACAAGAGGTCGTTAAAAAGACAGGAAAGAAAAGACCAAATTGGATGTTAGAAGAGACTCTGAAACTTGCTCTCAAACACTGAGCAGTAAAGCAAAAGGAAGGAATGATGAAATAAAAGAAGTGAAGATTTCAAAGGGCAGCTCGAGAAGACAAAATAAAGTATTATAATGACATGCATAAACAGCTGGAAATAGAAAACCAAAAGGGAAGAACATATTCTGCATTTCTAAAGTTGAAAGAACTGAAGGAAAAATTCAAGCCTCAAGTTGTAATAGTGAAGGTTTCTACAGGAAAAATATAAAACGACTCAGGAAGCATCAAAAGAAGATAGAAGGAATATACAGAGCTATTACACCAGAAAGAACTGATTGTTGTTCAGCATTTGAAGAGGTGGTATATGATCAAGAACCAATGGTACTGAAGGAAGAAGTCAAAGCTGCACTGAAGGCGTTGATGAAAAACAAGCCTCCAGGAACTGAAGGACTGTCAATTGAGATATTTCAACAAATGGATACAGTGCTGAAAGTGCTCACTCATCTATGCCAAGAAATTTGGAGGACAGCTACCTGACCAACTGACTGGAAGAGATCCATATTTCTGCCCATTGCAAAGAAAGATTACACAACTTAATGTGGAAATTACTGAACGTCATATCACATGCAAGTAAAATGTTGCTCAAGATCATTCAAAAGCAACTGCAACAGTGTGTTGACAGAGAACCACCAGATATTCAAGCTAGATTCAGAAGAGGACATGGAACCAGGGATATCATTGCTGATGTCAGATGGATCTTGGCTGAAAGGAGAGAATACCAGAAAGATGTTGACCTGTGTTTCATTGACTGTGCAAAGGCATTTGACTGTGTGGATCATAACAAATTATGGCTAATGTCAGAACATTAAATTGTGCTCTTAAGGAATCTGTATATGGATCAAGATACAGTTGTGTGAACAGAACAAGGGGAGACACTACATGGCTTTAAGTCAGGAAAGGTGTGTATCGCAGTTGTATCCTTCAGTGTATCTTTTCAATCTATATGCCAAGCAAATCATCCAAGAATCTAGACTATATGAAGAAGAATGAGGCATCAGGATTGGAGGAAGACTTATTAACAACCTGCATTGCACAGATGACACCACCTTACTTGCTGAAAGTGAAGAGGATTTAAAACACTTAGAAAGACTACAGCCTTGGGTGGGGATTGCACCTCAGCATCAAGAAAACAAAAATCCCCACAGCTGGACCAGTAAGCAACATTGTCATAAATGGAGAAAGGATTGAGATTGTGCAGGATTTCATTTTACTTAGTTCCACAATTAATGCTCATGGAAGTGGCAATCAAGAAATCAAAAGACACAATGCCCTGGGAAAATCTGCCAAAAAGGACTCTTTTAAAGTCTTCAAAAGTGAAGAGATCACCATGAAGACTAAGGCGTGCCTGACCCAAGCCGTGGTATTTTCAATTGCACTGTATGCACCTGAAAGCTGGACAATGAACAAGGAAGGCAGAAGAAGAACTGACACATTTGAAGAGTAGTGCTGGAGAATACTGAATATACCGCGGACTGCCAAAAGAACAAACTGGAGTGCTCCTTGGAAGCAAAGGTGGTGAGACTGCATCTTACGTACCTTGGACACGTTGTCAGCAGGGGTCAGTACTTGAAGAAGGACATCACGCTTGGTACAGTGGAAGGTCAGCTTAAAAGAAGAAGACCCTCGATGAGGTGGACTGACACAGTGGCTTCAACGATGGGTTTAAGCATAAAAACAATGTGGACATGCGGCTGGATCAGGCAGTGTTTTGTTCTTTTGTGTGTAGTATTGCGATGAGTATAAACCAACTCAACGGCACCTACCAACAACAACAGGGAAGGCACAGGAGGAAATATTGAGTGAACCGTCGTTCTCTAGTTTTAGAGGAAAACTTTTTAAGTTATTAAGTTATCTCCCTCTGAGAAGTCCCTGCCAACTGGGTAAGTAAGAAGAGTGAGAGTTGGCAAGAAAGCCCCAGGCCAGAGATGGCAGGTCTCAGTCAAGGCCAAGTCAATGATACTGTCTTATTTTTCAGACATGGAGTCCACTAACAGTTGAAAGTAAAAAAAAAAAAAAAAAAGGAGGCTTACAGATACAGAAGGCATTTGATTCTCTTGCCTTCTAGATCTTGCCAAAGGAGAGTCCTTGAAGAAGATCAGATTGTTGGAGGAGAAGATGTAAGGGTATGTATTTTCTCTTGACTTTCTGTCTATATGATGACTTTGAGCTAGTGGATCAATAGACTTGTTTTTAACAAGGCATGTGACATGGCAGCTTTTGGGGTGACTTGTCTTTGGTTCTTACATAGGTGCAAGAATGTCAAATGGATTAAGGGATTACAGTGGAAACACTGAGAAGGCAGGCTCCTGGGGAAAATGTAGCCTCCTCCATGTCTTATCCCAGCTCTCGTGCATCTTTGCTGTTCCATCTCTGATGGGAATATAAATGGCCCTTGAGTCCTGGCCTCTGCAGCCACCCATTCTGATCCTTCTCTGTATGCCTGGAATGGGGTGTGGGAGGGGGAAAAGAAGGAAGCCATAGCAATTTATTTAAAGATTGAAGACTTTATTGTTCGATTCAGGCTCTCTTAGTTCCTCTCTACTGTTTTTAGGAAAAACTCCTGACCCATCCAGTGTTTGGAGAACTGCAAAGATTACATCACATGTAAAGGGGATTGCTTTCTGAAGTCTCTGTAATTGCTTCAGAGATTGCCTCTCCCCCCCCAGAACAGCCCACTGATCCAGAATCCTTAAGGGGAGAAGGGTTTCTCATTAGCATTGTAACTGCTGAGAGTTTATTCTTCTTGACCAATTTAGATAGATTTGTATAAGGCTTATTAGAACTGATGGATCAATTTGCCTTTTTGTCAAGAAGATACTAAATGAACTGGGCCCTGTCTGAGTTAATGCCTATGAATGATTTATTCTGCCAGGAATTAATCAGTCATCTCTAGTTAGGAAACTTCTATGTTTGAGGGGAGTATGACTATGATATAAGTAATCAAATAAGGATGAAAGCCTCCAGAAAAGAAATAAGAAAGATTGGACACTTGAATTGTTGTAACATTAACAAAGTGAGCACACTACTGTTAGAATAACGACCAGGGTCTTTATCTTGGCAGTAGGCAGCCTCAAGTAAGATACTTAATATTTAGCCTCAGTTGCCCATTTGTAAAAGGGGGAAATTATGCCTATTTTTAACCCTTCATTTCCAGAGATATTGAGGACTTAGTGACACATAAAACCAATGTAATATTTACTGGGTGTCAACTATCTAAGCCTCATGTCATGAATGGTAGAGAAAATATATTACACCTTTCTGAAATTTACTTTTGTCATTGGTGAAATGGGAGAACTGGATCCAACAAATAAATATTTCAGGTTCTAAATTTTCTGACAGCTACAGCCACTGATTAAGTATTTCTTAGATGCAGGTACAGTGTGAAGTGCTGTATAGTCTCTTTTAATCTTTACAAATACTCTGGGAAGGGCATGTAATATTCTACCTCCAAGAAAATATACTTAGATTTTTTGACTTTAGCCATATTACTTCTTGAGAGCTTATTCTCTGCAGGGATGTTGTATTTCCCACAGAGTGAATTATTTTTTAACTTTTTTAGAACTTTTTTTTCCATTGTGTTTCAAGTGAAAGTTAACAATTCTGTTCAGTTTCTCATACAAAATGTTCATACACTTTGCCACATGACCCTACCTGTTTTCCCACACTGGCAGCACACTTCTCACCTCCACCCTTTATTTCTCCTGTTCATTTAATTAGCTCCTGTCCTCCTATGTCTTCTAATTTCACCTCTGGACAGGGGCTGTCTAGTTAGTTTCCTGTATCTACCCGAGCCAAGAAGCACGCTCTTCGTTAGCATTATTTTATGTCTCATAGTCCAGTCCAATCTTTATCAGAAGAGTCGTCTTCTAGAGTGGTTTCATTTCTGGTCTGATGGAGAATCTGGGGCCATGTCTTCTGGGAACCCTCCAGCCTATCAGACCGTATCAAGTCTGGTCTTTTCACTGGAGTTCAAGTTCTGCAATGCCCATTTCTTCAAAGACTCTTCATTGAGCTCCCTGTAAGGGCAGTCTTTGGTGGCACCATTAAGTTCTGGTTTCATGTTGAGGTAGTCTCTGGTATACATGGCCCTGTCTGTCTTGGGCTCATGCTTTTCTTGTTTCTTTAGTGCTCTTTTTCCTTTGCTTCAGGTAGGTTAGGACCAATAAATGACTTTTAGGAGGCTGCTTGCTATCTTTCAAGATCCCAGATGCTACTCACCAAAGTGGGATGCAGAACATTTTAACTAAATTGTTGTGCCAGTTGACCTATTTGGTCTCTGAAACTAGGGGTCTCTAGAACCCCGACCCTGCTACTGTCTCTCAAAGTGTTTAGTTTTATTTAAAATGCTTCTTATCATTGGTTTTAGTCCATTTCTGCTGACTTCATCTCCACTGTGTGTTGTCACCCTTTTCACCTAATATAATTTTTGTCAGTTATCTAATTAGTGTGTACACCTCTCCCTCCCAAACCCACTCATAACCATCAAAGAATGTTTTTTTCTGTATTTACACCTATTCTTGATTCCTTTTAATAGTGGTTTCCTATAGTATTTATACAGTATTTGTCCTTTTGCACTTGACTAATTTCACTGAGCATAATGATTTTCATATTCTTTCATGTTGTATTTCCTCAGTTCATCCTGTTCTTTATCACTGCATAATATTCCATTGTGTGAATACACCATACTTTGTTTATCCATTCTTCTGGTGATGGACATTTAAGGTTGATTCTATGTTTTTGCCTGTGATAGACAGTGCTGTGACGAACATTGTTGTGCATGTATCTGTTTGTGTGGCAACTCTTATTTCTCTAGGATATATATTCCAAGAAGTAGGATTGCTGGGTCTCATGGTATTTCTATTTCTAGCTTTATAAGAAAGTGCCAAATCTATTTCCAAGTGGCTATACCATTTTATGATCCCATCAGCAATGTATAAGTATCCAGTCTTTCCATATCCTCTCCAAAATTTTGGACTAAAACCAGCCTTGTTGGGGTGAGATGGTATCTTGTTGTAGTTTTGTTTTGGATTTCTCTAATGGCTAATGATAGGAAGCATTTCCTCATGTATCTGTTAACTACCTGAACGTCATCTTTGATGAAGTGTCCGTTCATATCCTTGGCCCATTTTGTAATTGTGATTGTCTTTATGTTGTTGAGGTTTTCAATATCTTGTAGATTTTAGAGATTAGGTACTGATTGGATTTGTTGTATCCCTGATTTTTTTTCCCAGTTTGCATGTTGTCTTTTTACTCTTTTGGAGAACTCTTTGAATGAGTTTGTTTGATTTTTAAGAGTTCCCAGTTATCAAGTTCCTCTTCTGATGTTTGTATGTTGTTAGTAATGCTTTGTACTCTGTTTTGCCATGTATTAAGGCTTCCAGCTTTGTGCTCAATTTTTCTAGCTTTGTGCTCAATTTTTCTTCCAAGATCTTTATTGTTTTAAATTTTATGTTTAGGTCTTCAATGCATTTGAGTTAGTTTTTATGCACGGTGTAAGGTAGGGGTCTTATTTCATTTGTTTTGCATATGGATTTCCAGTTATGCCAGCACCATTTGTTATTGAGACTATCTTTTCCTCAGTTCAGAGACTTTGGGCCTTTGTCAAATATGAGCTGCTCATAGATGGATGATTCCTCTCTGGAGTCTCATTTCTGTTTCATTGGTCTATGTGTCTGTTTTTGGCTACTGTGGCAGTGTAATAGGTTCTGAAGTCAGGTAGTGTGAGGCCTCCCATTTTGCTTTACTTCAGTAATGCTTTACTTATCAGAGGCATCATCCTTTTCCATATGAAGTTGGTGGTTTGTTTCTCCATCTCATTAAAAATTGCCTTTAGAATTTGGATCTAGATTGCATTATACCTGTAGGTTGCTTTGTGTAGAATACATATTTCCACAGTGTTGAGTCTTCTTGTCCATTAGCCAGGCAAGATTTCTCCATTTAGGTATGTCTCATTTGGTTTCTTACAGTAATGTAGTTTTCTTTGTGTAGGTCTTTTTTCTCTGGTTAGATTTACTCCTGTGTATTTTATCTTCTTGGAGGCTATTTTGTGCAGTACTGATTCTCTGGTTTCCTCTTTGATGTTCTCTTTGTTAGTGTAAAGGAATCCAACTGATTTTTATATGTTTATCTTGCATCCTGATACATTGTTCAATTCTTCAATTGATTCCAGTGTTTTTATTTGTGACTTCTTTGTGCTTGTGGATACCTTTTATTTTTGTTTCTGGAAACCCTAGTGACATAGAGATTAAGTGCAATGTCTGCTAACCAGAAGGTCAGCAGTTCAAATTTGCCAGGTGCTCTTTGGAAACTCTCTGAGGCAGTTCTACTCTGACCTATAGGGTTACTATGAGTTGGAATTGACTCAACAGCAATGACTTTGGCTTATTTCATTTTCCTAGCTTGATTTTTCTGATGAGAAGCTCCAGCACAATGTCAAATAAAAGTGGTAACAATGGGTGTCCTGTCTGGTTCCTGCTCTCCAAGGGAATGCTTCAGATTCTCTTCATTTGAGATGATGTTGGCTGTTGTCTTTGTAAAGAGGTCTTTTATTATGTTGAAGAACTTCCCTTCTATTCTTCTTTGCTGAGAATTTTCAACATGAATGGGTATTGGATTTTGTCAAATGCCTTTTCTGCATCTATTATAAAATCCAGTGGTTCTTGTCTTTTCCTATATTTATGTGGTGGAGTACACTGGTGGTTTTTCTAATGTTGAACCATTCCTGCATTCATGGAGTGAATCCTAATTGGTCATGGTGAATTAGTTTTTTGATACATTATTGAATTCTATTGGTCAGAATTTTATTGGGGATTTTTGCATCTAAGTCCATGAGAGATATTGGTCTGTAGTTTACTTTTTTTGTGGTGTCTTTAGCTAGTTTTGGTATCAGGGTTATGCTGGCTTCATAGAAGGAGTTTGAAAGTATTCATTCCTTTCTATACTTGGAAATACCTTTAGCAATAGTGGTGTTAACTCTTCTCTGAAAGTTTGGTAGAATGTTCCAGTGAAGCCATCAAAGCCAACATTCTGTTTTTTGGTTGGGAGATTTTTAATTAACTTTTCAATCTCTTCTTTTGTTATGGGTTTATGTAGTTGTTATGCCTTGTTTGTGTTAGTTTATGAAGGTAGTGTGTTTGTACAAATTTGTCCATTTCCTCTAGGTTTTCAAATTCTTTAGAATATAATTTTGCATAGTATTCTGTTATGATTTTTTAAAATTTCATTTGGGTCTGTTATGATGGAACCCATGTCATTTTCTTATTTGAGTTATTGCTTCTTCTCCTGCCTTTCTTTCTTTTTTCAGTTTGGCAAATGGTTTATTGATGCCATTGATCTTTTCAAAGAGCCAGCCTTTGGTCTTGTTAATTCTTTCAATCTTTTTTCTATTCTCTAGTTAATATAGTTTGGCTCTAATTTTTGTTATTTTTGCTTTCTTGTAGTGCCTGGAGGTTCATTTGCTATGCTCTCTCTACTTGTTTGAGTTGTGTGGCTAATACTTTGGTTTGGGACCCTTCTTCGTTTTGGATGCATGCATGTGCTGAAATAAACTGACCTCAGAGCACTGCTTTTACTGCTTCTCAAAGGTTCTGGTAGGATGTGCTTTCATTCTCATTTTTTTCTGTGAATGTCTTTATTCCATCCTTGATTTCTTCTATAATCCAGTCATTTCTTTTAGCAAGAAGTTGTTGAGTTTCCATGTGTTTGATTTTTTTTTCCTTGATTTTTGTGTTACTGATTTCTACTTTTACATCTTTACAGTCTGAAAGATGTTTTGGATTTTTTTTTAAAGTGTCATGGATTGGAGTGTGTCCCCACCAAAATATGTGTAGACATGTGACTGTGCCATGACTCCCAGTATTTTATGATTGTCCTCCATTTTATGATTTTCCTATTCCATATGTTACTGGATTAGGATGGGACTCTAAACACCTTCGTAAGATCATTCCCTGCTCCACTGTAAAGGGAGTTTCTCTGGAGTATGGCTTGCACCACCCTTAATCCTTTCATCCTACAAGAGACAAAAGAATAAGAGAGAGACAAATCATCTAATTAAGCGATGGGCAAAGGAGATGGACAGACATTTCTCTAAGGAGGAAATCCAGGCAGTCAAAAAACACATACAGATATGTTCCCGATCATTAATTGTTAAAGAAATTCAAATCAAAACGACAATGAGATACCACCTCACCCCAATAAGATTGGCCATGATCCAAAAAACGCAAAACAATAAATGTTGGAAAGGCTGTGGAGAGATTGGAACTCTCCTTCACTGTTGGTGGGATTGCAGAATGGTGCAACCTCTTTGGAAAAAATTTGGCGTTACCTTAAAATAATGGATATAGAAATACCATTTAACCCAGTTATTCCTCTGCTCGGAATATGTCCTACAAAATTAAGGCCATTCACACCGACTGCTACGTGCATACGAATGTTCATTGCAGTGCAATCCATGATAGCAAGAAGTTGGAATCAACCCAGATGCCCAATAATGGAAGAATGGATAGGTAAGCTTTGGTATATGTACTCCATGGAGTACCATACACTGATAAGGAACAACAGTGATAGCAGGAAACATCTCTCAATTTGGTCTCAAATGGAGGACATTATATTGAGTAAAACTAGTCAGTGACAGAAGGACAATTATTTTATGGGACCCCTACGATAAAAACTTAAAAGCATACTCATATATACTAGAAAAAACTCTTTGACGGCTACAAGGGTGGGGAAGGTGGGAGGACAGGAAGGCAAGGGGCGAGGGTTTAGATTAGAAAATTGTTAGAAATTTGGTAGGGTGAAATTGGTGACAATTCACATTAGTAAGGAGATCGATATTAATGAGACTTCAACACAACTTGTGTACTCCTCCTCTCTTAACCCAATATTGTAAGCGCAGAGCATGTACACTTTCATTTTCATTTTTTTATTTAATAATAAAAAAAATTCATAAAAAAAGAAAAGGGAAGCAAGCGGAGAATTAAGAATCTCATACCATCAAGCAAGCAGCACTGCGAAAAAGTGCGTTCTTCAGACTTGAAGTTCTACACCAAGATTCTCCCTGAACAAAGACTGATGCAATACTGGACTTTCCTCCAGAGCCAACATGGGGACAGAAAGCTTTCCCCTGGAGCTATCCTGAATTTGAACTTGTAGCCTAGTGGACTGTGTAAGAATAAACTTTCCTTTGTTAAATGCTTCCCCTCTGTGGTATTTCTGGTAGAGCAGTACTAGCTGATTAAAACAAAATTCTTTACAATATTTTGATGGTATGTATTTTTTTTTAAGGCTTGCCTTGTTGGCTAATACATGTTCTATTCCGGAGAATGTTCCATGTGCACTGGGAAAAAAAGAATACTTGGCTGCTGTTGAGTGGGGAGTATTCTATCTATGCCTGTGAGGTCAAGTTGGTTCATAGTTACATTTAGATGTTCTGTATCTTTACTGAGCTTCTTTCTGGGTGTTCTGTCCTTCCCTGAAAGTGGTGTGTAAAAGTGTCCTAGTATTGTTGTGGAGCTGTCTATTTTTCTTCTCAAAGTAGAGTTGTTTTGATTTCCTTAGAAGCCTTATCACTGGGTACATGAATTATGTCCTCTCAGTTCTGACCTTTTAATCATTATATTGTGTCCTTTCTTGTCCACTGTGATGGATTTGAGTTTAAAGCCTGTTTTATTAGAAATTAATATCAACACTCCTGCTCTTTTTTGAATGTTGTTTGGTTGACATTTTTTTTCCCCTCATTTGAGTTTTAGTTTATTTGAATCTTTGAGTCTAAGGTATGTTTCTTATAGAGAGCATACAGATAGATTTTGTTTTTTTTAATCATTTCTGCCAGTGTCTGTCTCTTCATTGGTGCATTTAATCCATTTCTATTTAGCGTAATTATTGATACATATGAGTTTAGTGCTGTCATTTTGTTGCCTCTTTGGTGCATTGTTAACAGTATCTTGTTCCGCTTTAGTTTTTGTGCTGAGTCTTTTTTTCTTTATGTGTTTTCTTTCCATCTTTTTCTAAAAAGTGAATTCAAAATATTCATCTTTCCTTCTGTTTTCAAGGTAGAGATGTTCTGGGCTGTATTGCTTTCTGCATTAGAAAAGAATGTAAACAAGAGATTACTGCAAGGAATTTCATATGGCCCTAGAATTCTACTGGTTGGATTTTGCTTTTTTTTTGAGACAGGAAAATACATTGTTACAGCGAGACTATAATATGAATAGCACCTCCTAGAGTTTTGCAGCTTAAGAGTCCTAATAGTAGTCAATGTACCTGTAACGTACAAGTTTCTGGTGACGGTGATGAAAATATTGTAACTTCTGGGGATCATAATTATATTACTGTTCAGTGCAGGAGAAAAGACTGTTATAGAGAATAGCATTAGTTAGAGTAGTGCAACCTTTTCTAAAAGAATGAGAGTTGCTCTTAAAAAGCATCACAAGCTCAAAATAAACCCAAACTCATTGTGTCAAGTCGCTTCTGACTCATACAGCCCGTATAGGACAGAGTAGAACTGCTCTGTAGAGTTTCCAAGCTGTAAATCTTTGTGAAACCAAACTGCTTTCTCCAACAGGCTTAACGACTGTGCCATCCAAAACTGAACTGATCTTGTACTTCCGTCTACAATTTTTCTTCTCTTATGTACTTTAACTTAGTATGTCATTCATTCAGTTGCCAAGCTAGAAAAGCAGGTGAATTTCTTTTTTCTTCTCTCTCCTTTTCCTACAGAAAATGTTATTTATTTTTTTTCTTTCAAACTGGCTCAGTGTCCACTATTAATACATAGTCCAGGCCACCACTGTCTCTTGTCTGGGCTACTTTAACACTTACTGGTAGTCCTTCTATTCTCCAATCCAGCCTCTACACTTAAATCATAGTAATCTTCCCCAAACTCAAGCATGATCACGACACTTTCATGCTTAAAATATCTCAGGGCTTCTCATTGCACTTAGGACCCTTGTAATGGTGTTAAGTTGTATAATGATCAGTGCTCTACTTATGCCTCTTGTATAATCTCTTATTACTTCCTCCTTTGTACTCTGTGCTTCAGTTATACTGAAATAAATCTAATGTCTCTTGAAAATCATGTTCCCTCTCATTACCAGGTCTTCTTTCATACTGTTCCCCTGCTTCAGGCACATAAATGCACCTTTAGCAGCTTGTGGTCAGGAACATAGGAATATTTAGCCATTGGAAGCATCGTTATTTATAGAGCATTTTTTAAAAAGGTCATTTATCATTTGGAACTTTCTGGTTGATCATATGGAGAGACCGTGGTTTAAACTCCAAAATTTGCACTTTCAGGCTTTTTCTTCTTTTATCCTTTTCTCCTCCCCAGTTGCATAGAAACAAACGATTGACTTTGCAGAAGTAGAATTTTAGATTTCGTGGTGCCACTCAATTTAAAGACAGATTCTGAAGTAGAAAGACCTGACCTAAGTTTCTGCAGTTTATTCCACCTATGGGTAAGGAAACATCTTATGTTTATTAAAAGGGAAAAATGTTGCGAAGTTGTAAAGCATGTGAAAAATTAAAGAACAGATTAAAATTAGGGAAAACAGAGAGCAAAGCTTGGGGTCACAGAGTATAAAAAAAGTGAAGATTAGCATATGGGTATAAAATATCCTTGAGAAAGATTTTAAAAAATATATTGAGATTAAGTGAAAGAATACAATCTAAATTGGTTTTGCATGCCCACCTACCTGCAGCTCCCTCTGCTCTCTCCACCTGGTGACAGTACACTAGATTTTTTTTTTTTTTTAAAGAGAAATCATATACTTTTAGAATTGGAAGACATCCCTCATTTTACTGAAGAAGAAACTGAAACCCAGAGAGATGAACTCTTCTGGTCACCATTACCCAGCAAGGTTGTGGCAAAATTGGGACATCATTTTGTCCAATAGAATGTGTATTTTTCAGAACATTTTAGATTCTCTCTATCAAAATTATCTTTTCCAGCTGGGTGGCAATTTATTTGTATTCTGTAAGTTAATATGATGTGCCAGAGAGTAGAAGGGAAACACAGTTGAGAAACAGTGCCTTCTTGTCAAAGGAATCAATAGAATCAAGGTTGAGTTGCTATCAACTTTAAGATGCTGAGGGACTATCAGCATCTTTTTTGGAGAGAGGATATGCCTCCCAGTTAGGCTAACTTGTCTGAGGTGTTTAATGCCAATGTGGAAAATCTGGAAGGAAATTAAAGCATGAGGAAGCGCTTGTGGTTCTGAGATGGATGGTTAGGGCAGCCAAGGTAAAAAGCAGAGGAAATATTATAACCTGTCAACAATTTCTTTATTAGCGAGGCAGTTCTTTCATCAGAGACGACTCCTAAGGTTTTTCTGTGGAATTGAAGCGGAAACGGTCTTAGCTTGGTTTCTCTACAAAAGCAAAGCCAATGCAGTGTATAGATATATTTGGACAGAGATTTATGCCAAGAAAGTGGCTCATGCAATAGTAGAGGCTGGAGGACCTGAATCCATGGATCAGTATAGAGGTTGTTCCTGATTCGTGGAGCCACAGAGGCTGGCAAACCCAGTTCAGCAGTTCTAAGAGCAGTGGTCTTTCTTACAAGTCTGTGAAAACTGATGAATTCAAAGACTGGCAGATAAGCTGCTAGTTCAGCCAGAGATCAGACAATCAGGTGTAGGATCCAGAGACAGCAAAAGCCAGACATCTACTTAAATTCAGATGCCGGCCACATGTCCAAGGAAACTTCCCATCAAGTGATGGCTCCTCTCAGCAGATTCCCATCATGAGGATGATCACATATAAACACTGAGAATCATGGCCCAGCCAAGTTGGCACATAATCTTAACCACTGCAGCAGTCATATATACATTATTTTAATTCTGGTAAATATATATCTAACATAATAAAATGTTTAGCATTTAAACAATCCTCACATAAGCAGTTCAGTAATATTAATCATGTTCATCATGTTATTTAATCAGAGTCCTTATTTGTTCCCCAATTATGCCATCACCCTTAAAAGCTCAGTTTCCCCGAAACACTGAGTCCTCTTTTCCTCCTCCATCATGTCCACCCTGATAAACACTAGCAAACTTTGTTCTCTATATCACTGCCTATTCTAGATATTTCATGCAAACTGTTGCCTATTTTAGATGTTTAATGTGAATTCTTGCCTATCCTAGATATTTCATGTGAGATCATACAGTTTATTTTGTAGCTAAATTCATTTATGTCACATATTTTAGTCAGTATCAAGTCCTGTCCATAAACTTGGATGTAAAATGGCAAATAAATTGCTGGACTGCCTTAAACACACAATGGTCCAGCAGATTTAAAACTATATTGTAGAAAATAATTTGTTGAAAAACAAAACATTTGGCAGAATCATTTGATCTGGATATCTGTAAGAACCCCCCACAAACATCTTTCATCATCTCCTAGCTTGTACTCTGTGCTTCAACTATACTGAAGTCAGTTTAGTTCTTCCCAACCATCATGCTGCCTCTCAGCTCCCTGTCTTGTTTCATACTCTTCACCCTGCCTGGGATACAATATCTGCCCCACCCCAGTGCTTCTTCCATCTTGATATTCTAGAAAGGACAATATATTGATCACTCATGGCTCTGGTTGCTGAATCTTTCCAGACCAAATTCCTGAGTCCTCATGCAAACCTTTGTGGGGTGTATCAGGTAAGTTCCTTTTGGTTTATGTCCCTTTTCACTATGAATGTGGTTCTAGTTGGTGCCAATTCTTAATCTCTCAAATACCAGCAGTGATTCTTGAGCTTGCTGTTTGTCCCAACACCTCTTTCCTCTTTCAGAGATTCTTATTTGGAAACCACACATATGTGTATACATACATACATATATAGATCTCTGTGTGTGTGTACATGCACACACACACACACATGAGGTCCAACAATTAAGTCTGTGAACATAATTGTCCTAAGTGCTACATACCTCACTTCTGAATATCACTATGGCCACCTTTGGAGTACTTACCTTGGGAATCTATACACAATGCCGTCACCTAGTCCACCCTTCAAAGCAATTTTGGAACTCTTTCTGGAATGTGCACAGTGGCATGGTGGGACGTTCACAAATTTAACTGTGTAGTTGTCTATGAGGGAGTTTTTAGCCAGTAAACAAATAACTGTATTGGAACACCCTCCCTTACTCATCGATTTGCCCTCAACAACTTTTTTCTTTATCTGAAGAGAAAGGAAATATTGAAGACACTTTGATGACATTTGGAAAATCAAGGATAACGTGAAGACAGCTCAGATGGCCATCCCAGAAAAGAGAGTTCCAAAAGTGCTTTGCAGGGAAGACTAGGCACTGGCATTAGTCTGTAGCTTCTCAAGCTGAGTACTTCAAAGCTAACCATAATAATATTCAGCAATGAAATAGGTAGCTCTTCTTCTGATGAGCTCATGAACTTAACTGGTAGTCCTTGTATAATGGTATAAATAATTTAAAATAGCAATATAGACATAACCAAGAAACATTCTTAGAAAGTAGCTGTTTAGTCAGCTAGTGCTGCTCCAAAAGAAATACCACAAAGTGGATGACTTTAAAAAGAGAAATGTTTATTCTTACAGAGCCTGGTAGACTATAAGTTCAAATTTAGGATGTCTGCTCCAGGGAAAGGCTTTCCCCCTTGTTGGCTCTGGAAGAAAGTCCTTGTGTTGCATCCGTCTTTGTTCAGGGAACATCTTGGCCCCGGACCTTCCTGTCCCAAGCATTAGCTCTTTTTCCTGTGCTGCTTTCTTGATGGTGTCTGATTTTTCCCTTTATAGATCAAGAGACCACCTCAAGGTGCAAAACAAACTTACACAGTGAATCTTGTTCTACCAAAACAACTACTCCCCATCCAATCTTGTTAACGCTATACAGGCAGGAATTCCAACGTGGAGGAACATCACACAATACCAGGAATTATGGCACAGTTGAACTGTTACAGATTTTTCAGGGAACACACTCAATCCATGGCAGTACCTGTTTGAATTAAAAGACAGAATATGCAAAAGAAACATTAAGAAAATAGAAGACAAAAACTTTTCAGAGGGTCTTTCAGGTCAAAACTTTTTTTTTCAACACTTCACATTCTCATTCTCTTTTGATCTTCTGAGTATACAGTGTAGTTTCTAGAGGATATTATGATATTTGATAATGTCACCATTTTGTCAGCTAATGGCATCTGTGTTAATGTATTCTCATGTTTTAAAAATGTTTCAGCTTTAATATCTAATGCAAGTATCGATAAATACAACTCATATAAATAAGGTTTTAGAGATTCTCAATACCGTTGATGAGAAAAAACAAGTCTTAAGACTAAAACCTTTGAAAATTGTTCTAAAAAATGCCAACATGGTTAGGCAAAAGTAAGGAGTAGACTTGAGCAAATGAGAATATCTTGTTTGGAGCTCGAAGGCATAATGTTCAAAAAGTTTAAGAAAATATTGAGAAAAATATATGACTTTAAAGTATCTGGGTAACAGAAGACTAAAGTTAAAATGTATATTTTTAAACCTAGCTGAAGAAAAGTCAGGCAACCCAACGTAAAACAGGAAAAGAGTGTAAAAAAATAAAATATGGTAAATGCTAACTAGAAAATAAGATGGACATATATAACTAAAAGATGGCAGATTCATTAAGTGGAAATACTTGCAGCAAGTAGCAGCAACAAACTAATTACACACACCAATGTAGTAGATGCTGTCTAGTAGATTCTACTCATGGTCAGCCCAGGTGTCTCAGTGTAGAACTGTCCTCTGTAGATTGAAATTAGAAACATAGTGATGATTGAAAAAATGAAATATGAATTAAAACACAGTGCTATTCACATGAATGGAAAATTATATATTGATTCTGACCTACAGTAACCCTATAGAAAAGAGTAGAATTGCCTCACAGTGTTCCCAAGGAGTGGCTAGAACTGTCAACCTTTTGGTTAGCAGCCAGGCTCTTAACCAGTGCATCACTAGGACTCCTACCAAATAAAGTTAAAAAAAAAAAATCTTCAGCTATTGCTAAGGGTTACATTTTTTAAAAATTTCTCTGACTCACTTGCTGAGGATGTGGTGACCCTGCTTCATTTCCCTAACCACGGTAATGGCTGCGAGAGTACAGAAACACCCCAAGGAAGGTAAAACCACTAGAACTGTGTCAGTTAGGGCCCAAGTGGAAACACAGAAACCATTGTAAGTATTCTAAATAGAAGTTATTAATTCAAGGAATTGACTGTGTAGGTGAGAGAGAGCTGAAGCCAAATGGGCAAAGCAGAAGATTGTTATGGATTAAATTGGGTTGTCCCCAAATATTTGTCAACTTGGCTAGGTCATGATTCTCAGTATTATATGATTATCTAACATTTTGTCATATGATATGATTTCCCTAAGTGATGTACATTATATCACTAGGATGTTAATGAAATGGATTAGAGGTGATTATATTGATGACAGCTTCAAATTTAGAAAGCATCCTAAGCCAATCTCTTTTGAGACATAAAAGAAAGAAGTAAGCAGATAGACAGGTGGACCTCATACCACCAGGAAAGCAGAGCCTGGGGCAGAGTGTGTCCTTTGGACCCAGGGTTCCTGCATGGAGAAGCTCTTAGACCAGGGAAAGATTGATTACAAGGACCTTCCTATAGACCTGACAGGGGAAAAAAGCCTTTGCCTGAAGATGATGCTCTGAGTTCCGACTTCTAGTCTCCTAGACTATGAGAGAATAAATTTCTGTTTGTTAAAGCCGTCCACTTGTAGTATTACTGTTATAACAGCACTAGATGAGATTATCCACAGCAGGGAGACACCACCTTAAGAATAGAACCTTCTGTCAGTTCTTCCTATTGGATGAGCCCAATCAGAAGCTAGTTGACATGTTACCTTGGAAACACAGTCTGTGTTGGCATCTCCCCCTTCTTCTGTGAGATAATACTGAGTGGGAGAAAGAATGGTGAGGAACAGATCTGACAGCAAACCATACATAAAAATCAAAATCTAAACAACTGCTCTTGAGTTGACTCCTTGGATTCTAAGATAAAAATTCCTTGGATTCTAAGAGCAAAAATCCTTATTAAATGGAAACCCTGGTGGCATAATAGTTAAGTGCTATAGCTGCTAATCAAAAGATTGGCAGTTCAAATCTTCCAGGTGCTCCTTAGAAATGCTATGGTTCAGTTCTACTCCATCCTATAGGGTCGCTATAAGTGGGAAATCAACTCAGTGTCAACGGATTAAACATTTTTAAAGGTTTTAAAAGTCACACAGGTAGAGCTTTTGTACATCTGCATTTGTAAGAAGTAATACTAAAATCATGCTATAAAATAGTTTGCCCCCGTGGTTTATTTTTTTAAAATGAGTATTAATATTTTGTTGTGTTTTAAGTGAAAGCTTACACAGCAAATTAGGTTCTCCCTTAACAATTCTTATCCAGATTATTCCATGGCATTGGTTACAATATTTAGAATGTTTCAGGGCTCTCCTTATTTCCATTCTGGCTGTTTGGCTTCCTTTCATCCAGCTTCCCTTCCCCTCCTTGCCTTTTCATCTTTGCTTTTGGGTAAATGTTGATTATTTAGTCTCATATACTTAATTGTTTAAGGAAGCGCATTACTCACAGGTGACATTGTTCATTTTATAAGCCCATCAACTAATTGACTTTGACAGTCTGTGTTGTCATCTCCCAAGTTCAAAGAGCATCTCAGGGCAGTAGTCTCAGGGGTGCTAGTCTCTGTCAGTCAAGTAGCTCTGGCTCTTTTTTTCAGGAATTTGAATTTTGTCCTACATTTACCTCTCTTTCTGTCTGGGACGTATTATTGTGTCCCTCATCAGAAACGTCAGTAGTTGTAGCTGATCCCTTGCTGTTTTTTTCGGTCTCAGGTTAGAAGAGACTGATTCATTGGGCTAATAGTCAGCTGGACTAATTTCGTCATTGAACTATTGATTTCTTTCATTCTTTTTTGTTCCAAGTGAGTAGACACTGATAGTTGTATATGAGACAACTCCTTGAAAACTTTTAAGACTCCAAATACTACTTACCCAACTAGGACGTGAACTATGTTATGCCACTTGACTCAGTTGTCCCCTCAGATGATGATCCCCAGCCTTTTAACCCAGTAGACCTATCCCCTGAGTAGTTTGGATGTGCCTAGGATAGGTCCTACATTTTTTTTTCTTTAGTACAGAAAAGGTGTATACACATGCTGACAGACATGCCTACATGTACGCATGCATTTACTCATACACACCTTCCTATACATAAATCCTGGAGGTGTAGTGGTTAAGTGCTATGGCTGCTAACCAAAAGGTCAGTAGGTCAACCTGCCAGGTGCTCCTTGGAAACTATGCAGCAGTTCTACTCTGTCGTATAGGGTCACTATAAGTCAGAATGGACTTGATGACAGTGAATTTAGTGTTAGGTGGCCAAGGTCTCTCCATAGCCCTTGTAGGATCATGGGGTCCTTCTGAGTTGATGCTAGCAATTTGTGCATTCTTCGTAATTTTTTATTTATTTTTTATTGTCTAGCTCAAGAGTTCACAAACTTTTTTGCTAAGGGATACATAATAAATGTTTTAGACATTTTAGACTCAACTCAGCTGTTATAAACACACTGGTGTGACTATATGACTATATTCCAATAAAACCTAACTTACAAAAACAGGAAGTAGGCAAGATTTGACTCATGGGCTGTGGTTTGTTAACTCAAGATTTATTACCATATAAGCACTATAGATTTTGGAAATCAGGATTACTTTGTTTGTCATACATTACCAGAGCCTGACACAGAACCTGACAGAACCTGGTACGTATCTGTTTAACGAATGAGTAGCAGGCACTACAGCATCTTACACTCCCTCTTAAAAGGGCAATTCTGACTCATTTCTAAACAAACGAATTGAAATTCACATTTCAGCTGATTCCGTTTGAGAAACAAACTGATATAACAGTGTGAAGGGGAGGATGCAAAAGATTATATAGAAAGGAAGGGGAGAAAGAGCCCTTGAAACTTTGTCAAGATGTTATATCAACATTTCTTCTTTCTACGTTAAGATGAAGTTGGTAGGTATTAATCATATAATCATTAATCATTGGTAGGTATTAATCAAGAGCTTGTCTTTTGAAGAGTTGAAGTAGATTCCTCTATGATTACATGTTTTTATTAGAACCCCATTTTGCCTTGAAATTTCCCCTTTGCCTACTATGTATTCACTTCTGGACAAATAGAAATCAATGACTCATTTCCCATCTGGGTGTGGATAGGAAGGGTAAATACCATAACACTTGCAGGGAGTAGGAGCTAGAGTATAGATGAGCTCTGTGGAAAGTCAAAGTAAAATAGAAAGCACTTACTACACAATCATCTTCTGATGGTACATCATCAACTTCCGACTGATGTGTCACTAATGAGTTTGGTAGGTAATCAATCATTCGACTTCCTATGACAAAGATGCTTTTGGAATATGTGGTCCCTAATAGCAGTTTTTTATGCCTGAGAAAATTTGCTTTTTGACATCCAGGCACAATGAAAGGGCAAGAACAGCTTATAAACAATTCTGAGTTCACTAAATGTTACAAATTTAACAGTACAAACCATACTGTAGGATCATTTTTTAAAAAGGAGATTCTACTCAAAAAAAATATTCTCAAAGTTTTAATCAATCAAAAAACATTTATTGAATGGTTATAAAACCATCATACGCATGACATTGAGGGGAAAAGGGTAGTGTTCACTGTAATTCTCACAGCATTTTGCAATTGCAACATCTTTCTGGTCATCTAAATTTGAAATACCTTTTCCTTAATTTTCTTAAAAACGACCTGATCTACATGTTGATTCTTATCCTAAAAATGAGCAAATACTAGCATTGTTTTAATTTTTTTTGTAAACTCTCTGTCTCCCATGAAATTGACCTACAGTGTCAACCAGGTGTTTCTACTATATTTTGTGTACATTTTTAGATTCATATGCAGGTAAAATGTATTAGATATGAGCCCCTGTCACTCTAAAGAGGATTCTGGCTGGCTTAATTTCTCCCTTTATTGCCCCATTCTTTAATAAGTGTCTGTATTCTGAGTTTATGTTGATGCATAATCAGGAGAAAAGCAATGAGGAAGAGCATACACCTCACTTAAACAAAAGTCTACCTGTTGATGCCTGACTAGGTTATCTGAATCCAAGATGTAGACAAGACAACTTCCCTTTAACACAATAAATCAAGAACTAATTTTTAAAAAACTAAATCGACATTAGTGATAATACATACTTAAAAGGGTGTTTTTATGTCCTGGTTCTTATGTTCATAATCTTAAATGAGTTTAGATTTTTCCCAGTGATGACTTTATCAGCTATTGAAAATATGGTGACATCTAGAGAAATAGGCTTTACAAATCCGAAATAATGTTAATAGAACTGAATAGTAATAATAACCCAGTTTTGATCACACAGAGAGAAACTTAGCTCATTTAGAAAACTACAAACCTTTTAAAAAAGAATCTTTCTGATGATCTTATCACCAGACAGTAAACTTGCTGGGGAATGGTTTACAGAGATTTTTTTTTGTCTACAGGAAGTTGTTCTCCCTAGATTAGACACAGGGAATACCAATCAAGAAACTTATTTCACACCTCTTCTCTTGCTAATAAACTATAATAGGTGAGTGATTGCATATGAGGCATTTTCTTTCTTCCCTGACCTTTCTTTCCTAAAAGAAAGGTCTTAAACTCTGTCTGGGCTGGAATAGGGCACATTAAGGAAGGAAGTGTTTTTATTTTACAAAGACAAAATACTTCCCTAGCATCTTGTAATGTTCCTCGTTTGCAACATGAAATGAATTGCTTTAGGATGGAAGTATTTTGAAATAAGAAGAAAGAGTTTTTAGGTTAGCTTTTAGTAAACATCAGCCACACACTTGGCTGAGAATATCACCTGAGGATACCTATATATAGATTACTTCTTGCCAGAGTAATTGAGGTTCCTTCATTTTTTGCCTACTAATAATACTCAGTATCAAACACTGAATGCAAGTGTGACCTGTCTACTCTTTACGGAGGAGAAGGTTGCTGATGTCTGAAACTGATTCACCTGAGAGGTACGTCTTTGGAATTTTACTTTTATTTGAAAGTTAAAGTAGCTGTTTCTGTTTCCGGAACTGGAAAATGAAATTCAGAGGATAGTGGCTTTCTAGCTCTTATACTGATGTTAGATCATATTTGGAATTATTGTACTAGCCTATAATGATTGCTGTTGACAATACTTTTCTTAAAGAGGGAAGGTCAAGAACTAAAGCTGAAGATTGAGCACAAAATTTGAAATTTAGGAAAAGGAAAGTCTTGAGACATACTTGGAAGTCACTTGTGATAGCTTAGTTTTTTAATTATAATTAATAGCAGTCTAATTTCATATTTGTTGAAGATTGGCAACGAAGTCTTGTCCAGAGTCTTGCTGCTGTCTGTTATTTAAAGCCTGTACTTCCGTACAGATAGAGCCTAGAACATGTGATGCCAACATGTCTTCTTTATGTGACCAATCACTGATTTAGAATTTAAGCTTTCAAAGCTGCCAAATAATATATTTATGTTTTAAAGCCACCCATTCGTGGTATTTTTGTTACAGCAACACTAGGTTACTGTCAT
This sequence comes from Heterohyrax brucei, assembly GCA_028571685.1. Taxonomy (NCBI): domain Eukaryota; kingdom Metazoa; phylum Chordata; class Mammalia; order Hyracoidea; family Procaviidae; genus Heterohyrax; species Heterohyrax brucei. The sequence continues at coordinate 67,503,355 of CM053141.1, read as the reverse complement.
GGATTGAATTGTGTCCCCTTAAAAATCTATGTAAGGATTTAGCTAGGCCATGGTTTCAGGTACTGTAAGACCTTCCTCCGTTCTGTAAGCCCTACCTCTGTGATGTTAATGAGGGAGGGTGGATGGCAGTGGTGTTGGTGGAAACAGGCTCAAGGTGCAGGACTGTTTTGTGCCTTGAGACAATCTCTTAGGATGTAAGGAAAGAAGCTAGCATAGAGATTTGGGAACCTCTCATCACTGAGAAACCAGTAACAGGAGCAGAGTGCGTCCTTTGGAAAGGACCTATGGTCCCTGTGCCTCAGAAACTTGCAGTCTGTGGGAAGACTGACAACAAGGACCTTCCTCCAGAGCCAACAGACAAAGACTTCCCCTACAGCTGGTTTCCTGAATTTGAACTTGTAGCCTACTAGACTGTGACAGAATAAAATTTCTCTTTTTAAAGTGATGCAGTTGTAGTATATCTGTTACAGCAGCACTAGATGGCCAGGACAGTAACTGAGGCAGGTAGTATCCTTTCACTATGGTAGCGGCACAATGATGTCCATCTCAAAAGCCTGTTTGATGTGACTGAGTACCCACAAATATTTTGTTACCAAAATGAAAATCTCTTTGTTACTCTCTAATCATGAAAGTGCTATTTTGTGAGTGATTTCACAAACTCATGAATATAACAGCTGATAACTTTAAGTCGAACTACACGTAACTCTGAAACTGGATTTCGCCAGGGTGTCTGGGATATGTAGTGCTGGTTTTTCTCAGGAGTCCCTTCTATTGCCTAAGGCCACCTTGGAATCTTACGTGGTAGTAAAATGAAATCTCTCTAGTCTTTAGCTCTTTACGATTGCAGCAGTTGTTCTCTTTGTCCAATCCCATACAGTCACCAAAAGAGCGAATGTCTGTGACATGGTGCCAAAATGAGGCACATAATATACCTTAAATGAGTCTGGGTGCTGCTGGTTCTCTGAGGCCAATCTCCACAGTTGGATCCTACAGTCTTATCCTCTAAGGTCCTGGCAATTCCTTTGGGACCTATAAAGTAATAGAATATAGATGTCTACTACTTCTAACTAGCATTGAGTTGCTATTGAGTTAATTTCTACTCACAGTGACCCTAAATGTTTACAGAGTAGAACTGCATTCTATAGAGTCTTCAAGGTTATGACCTTTCAGAAGTAGATTTCCAGGCGTTTCTTCCAAGGTACCTCTCAATGAGTTCAAACTTTCAAACTTTTGGTTAGTTGATGACATCTTAGCTATTTGTGCCCCCCCCAACTCCAACCACTATTCTTAGGATGCTCAAAATTCTATGTTCTTCCAATTTTGGGGAAATAACTCCATAGCTCTTTCTGTTTGCATTTCCTTGCCCCTATTTCTTGCTTCACCACTTCATTGAGCTTGAGTTCACAAAGAAAAGAGCAGGAAAAGATGGAATTCACATCACTCAGAAAAGGGAAAAACCTAACTTTTTGAAATGTAGAGAAAGAAAATGCAGAGTAAAACATAACTCTCATACTTAATTCTGCTTCAGCAGCACAAACAAAATACAGAACATCTTTATAAATATTTCTGCCACTGAAATCACGTATGTGTAATAGGAAGTGAAATGGGATTTTTCACTGTTGAATGTAGTTGAATATTAATTGAAGCTCTACTCAAGAAGCAGAGCTAGACTTATTCACCAAGGTTTTAATAAGAAGGACCAAATTGCCTCAGGGCACATCATCTGCAGAAGTCCATATAGAAAAAACGTGAGATTCATTCTGTGAAGGGAATTTCTAACAGGAAAGAGTAAAGTGTCTTATAACTCTTTAGTACCCTTCCCCACTGACAACTAAGAAAATCTATTGGAGAGAAAGAGTTTTCAAAAAGGAGAGAACTACTTCATATGGCATTGGTGACTGCTTGTTGGGCTGCAGAAACTCCTAGGCTCCTCTTGTACTGCTAGCTGAATAAATACTTGGGAGTGTTTGACATGATCACTTGGGCGCTAGAGGGCATGGAGATGTCATCTGTCTTTTGACTGGCAAGATGGAAAAACAGTTCTTTATGGCAGGATAAAGTGCAAGCAACTGTGGGGACAGCCTGCATACCCATTATTGTGCGAGATGAGGGGTGAGATTCCTGTAGACCAAGTAGTGTAAGGCCCAAAACTGAAGATCCAGGATTCTGTGCTGTGTTCATATCTGGTAGAAATCCTGGTGGCATAGCGGGTTAAGTGCTACATCTGCTAACCAAAGGTAGGTAGTCCCAGTTAGCCAGGTGCTCCTTGGAAACTCTATGGGGCAATTCTACTCTGACCTGTAGGGTCACTATGAGTTGGACCCAACTTGATGGTAGTGGGTTTGGTTTGGTTTTTGGTTTGTTACCCGGTAAAATCGGAAGGTCCTTGACTAGCCAGACTGCAAATTCTCTTCCCCTCTATGTTCCTGCTATCTGCAGGGGCTCATTCAAGTTTCCTGGCCAAAAAATTTTTCCTCATTGTAAGAACCAGTTAGGAAACAACTAACCCCTGCCTAACTGTGGAGTTGCTCAAATAAACCAATCATATCTTTCTAAAGGAACCAGGGGCTGTCTCCTCTTCTTATTTCTCCAAAGCCTGCCTCCCACAGTCCTTGCTTCTTCATTCTGTTTCTCAGTACAGTTTCTTGTGTGGCCCCTGCATGGCATGCAGAGCCCTGCTTTCCCAGGCTGTAACTAAAAAACTATTGTTGATTTCTTCTATCCAGTGTCAGGTTCCATGTTTTCAGCCATCCCCCAACAATGGATTGGAAATCCGCCCATCAATAGCATAAAGTAGAGGCAATCAAAACATGGGGGTAGTGTACAGGAAAGTTAGATGGAGTACGGTGAACATAAAATGCTTTTGAAAGTTTTTCTGCTAATTATTTTAAACTTACTGAAAAACAAATTGCCTAGGTAAGTAGAACTAAAATTTCTCAGTATTTCTTTTCTCTCTCTTTTGATCTCTGGGAAGTTATGCTTCATGTGTTTTAATTATTCTTTAATTCTTCCCATTTTAAAATATTTCTAAATATAAATTAAATGTATAATTGCACATCTTATTTTAAAATCTGCTTTGTTCACTTTGAATATACTATGTACATCTCACAACATAACACAGGTTTTTCGCATTGTGAAATATAAGATGTTATCTGGTGTGGGTGTATCATGATTTACTTAACTGGTTCTTTATAGAGAAAAATTTGTTTCTCATTTCTTTAGGATAAATTTCTAGAAGTAAACTTGTGTTGAAAGTGTAAACTTTAAAGATCTTGTGATATATGTTTCTATACTGATTTTTTAAAAAATTTGTATGACTGAAGAAAAATTATGGTGTTGGTGAGAACATTGAATATACCACGGACTTTCGTAAGAGTGAATAAATCTGTCTTGGAAGAAGAAAATCCTTAGAAGCAAGGATGGCAACAGTTTATCTTACATACTTTGGGCATGTTATCAGGAGGGACCAGTCTCTGGAGAAGGACATCATACTTGGTCGAAGGTCAGCAAAAAAGAGGAAATCTTTTAAGGAAATGAATTGACACAGTGGCAGCCACAATAGGCTCAAACAGAAGGATGATGTAGGACAGGACAATGTTGTCCTCTATCGTACACAAAGTCACTTTGAATTGAAACCTGCTGCACAGCACCTAACAACAATGACAAAGTTTGCTTAAAAGTACAGTCACACTAGCAGTAAACAAGAATGCCTCTTTTCCCCACACTATTGCTAAAACAGTGTAGTAAATATGTGTCTCCTTAGGGCTCAGCCTTCCCCAAAGTGGCACACTTAAGTTTAGTTTCTAGGGATCATAACCAGAAATAAGAAAATACCATAGTACATTATAAGATCACATTTTTTCTTTTTTGGGGTAAAAAGCTCTTCAAATGTCAAATGAGAATTAATGTGGGGAGCAAACAAAATAATCCTGAATTACTGCCAACGTTGACTGTATTCACAGCTTTCCAAAGCTTGATAGCTGGATCCAAAATTGTTTTCTGCACTATTATAATTTTGTTTCTGATTGATCATATGGAACATTGCAGAGCACACTTCATTGTTGACTGGTTACTTTGTATGACATCTGTGTGAGTGGGATGTTAGTACCTTCTGCAAAAAACACATTAGAACTGTACTTCATTTGAGGCTATTCCAATTCTCTGATTTTCTTCTTCCTTTAAGTTGCCTTTCTAAAGACTAAGAAAGTAATGATTGCAAAGCTATGACCCTTCATGAAACTGAACCCTTAAGAACATCAGAACAATGGATTTGAACTGTATTTGCTGTGCTTACACTGGTGAAAATTCAAGTAATTTCTTTGAAAAGCTCTATTGTCCATAAATGGTATACTTCTTAGGTATTGCTGAGCTGAAATTCTGCTGAGAAAGAGTGTATGTAAGTGCTTCTTTTGCCCAACACACTGTCATTAAGAATATTGAATAATAGTATTTAAAAATTTAAATTTCAAATTCCTTAAAAAACAAAACAAAACTAGAAGATCTAATAATGCTAGGTTGGGATTTCTACATGGTAACAATGACCAAGAATGAACTATCATTGCCCCTTCTTGACAGAATATGAGCTTCATTCATTTGTCATATCTACTAGAGCCCTAATAGCCCAGTGATTAAAAGCCTGGCTGCTACCCAAAGGGTCAGCAGCTCACATCTCCCAGCTGCTCCTTGGAAATACTATGGGACTTCTACTCTGTCATATGGGTTTGCTATGAGTCAGAATGGACTTGATAACAAAGGATTTTGTTTTGTTTTTATACAACCTACTTACTGCCTGTAGACTTGAGATTGCAATCTATGGTAAACTCTGAGAAAAAAAAAAAAAACCCACTGCTGTTGAGTCTATTCTGACTCATAGAGACCCTGTAGGGCAGAGTAGACCTACTCAATAGAGTTTCCAAGGAGTGCTTGGCAGATTTGAAATGCCAACCTTTTGGTTAGCAGATGTAGCAGAGTTTCCAAAATGCTGAGAAGAAGGTAGAAAACAACAGAGGGTTGTTTAGGATAGCTCAGTTTGTTATTTTCTTTGTTAAGTCTTACTTCATCCCATGAATATATGATTCTCTGCTGTAACCATACTTTATGTACACTTACTCGAAGACATTTTTCACCTTGTATTTTAACTGTCTTTTTTTCCAAGTGTGTCTTGTAGGACAGAAAGCGTATCCTGATTACGGTTGTAATGTCCCAGTGTCTATTGCTGTAGATGGGTCCTTGGAGAGCTGTTTTCTAAATGAATGAGTGCTTAGATGGATGAATGAACAAATGGCCCACTGACTATTCGTGTTGACTTGGATTTCTTAATTAAGGAAAGGGTAGTTTACTGAAGGTGAATTTTTCTCAACACCTGACACTTTTAGGACAGTTTTAATTATTCAGAACTTTGAATCAATGCCTTTTGGGACTTGTGCTTGCTTTAGAGTAGTGCTGTTGTTGCTAAGCTGTTTTATTTTTCTCAGAATCCTGGGAATAACAATTCTTATTTGATCATCCTATTAAAATTAACACAAAACCTAACAAAAGCTTATTATTCTTGTCAAGGTTTTAATCACTACCTGACAAAAGAAGAAGTTGAAGTAATCCAAAAATATAATTTCTGTCCTTCCTTTGGAAGAACAATATGTTCAAGTTTTCCATTATTGTAATTTCCTTTGAATGTACAGTTCTGCTTTTAGTTAGGGCATTATAAAGGAATGTAAAATCTTCTTTCCAAATCTCACCTTTGTCAAGAATGTAAACATAAAATGTTCAATGTTTTAGGACAATTTTGATATGCCAAGCCAATTGATATATTTGTTGTTTAAATCTGTATCATAATAGCTAAAAGATGCTATAGTCATTTAATCAAAGAGTAAATATTTCAGTGACTGCAATAAAAGGGAGGCTTTTTAAAGAAATGATACCTAAGGGTGGTTATGTTAATTGAAGTTATTGCACAAAAAAAGGAAAAAGTGACTCCCTGTATGGAGAAAGCAAAGCTGATTTAATTCAATTGTATTAAGGTCAGGTCTATCGTGAATGAGTTTTTAATCACTTTATCACAAATCAAAAGTTGCTTTGAGTTTTGTTTCCCACAGGGACCTTTAATTTTTAGTCTCCCTCATCTTTTGTAATTATGAATCACTATGACATTGGCATAATAGAGAAGAAATAATATTTAATTAATGTAGGATTACTTATACTAAATTTTATTTTCCATGTGCATATATTGTAAGACTGGAGATACGTTCATTGCCAAGTGATAAAACCATCAGACAGCTGATTAAAACATATTTTACAAAAAAAGGTTAATACAAGATCTGGCTCTGAAAAATTCTGAGTAAATTTTATCTTTTTGAAGTAGTATCCAATAAAAGAATATTAAAGTCCTGATAAAATTGTGCCTACAGAAGGTACAATTTATATTTATAACTTAATTTTTAATTACAGATCTCTGAAAGCATATTTTCATAAGCATATTTGATAATTTTATTACTACATATTTGATATATTACCTATTTTAAAATTATTTTGATTGGCTATTATATTGGAATATTGTTAAAAGAAATTTGCTTACAAAGAATTTATATAGGGAGGCAGAGTCAAGATGGTAGACTAAACACACGTCTTCCTAAATCCCTCTGAAAACCAAGACCTGAAGTGATAATCAAACAGACCCTTCTGGACACCTAGTGGACGCTAACACATGGCATAGGACTGTTAATTTGGACTTCATACCACTGAACACAAAACCTCCTCTCTTTTGCTGATTCCACTCTCGGTAAGTATGGGCTTGAATGGACTGAAGGTAACTCACCATTTTAACTTTTTTTTCTCTGTCTTAGCCAGTGAGCAGAGCTGGGACTTGGCTAGCTGCTGATCTCAGACGCACTGCTAGCGGAGTTGGCAAGTGAAACGCAGTATTTTCAGAGCCCAGCTTTGGACTCTGTGCATCTAGGCACCTTTGGCCTCTCTTTCTGCCTCTGCCATGTAGTAGCTGGTATTGTGGCAGTGGCAAGCTTGAGCAGGACACCATCTTGTTCCATTGGGAGGTGGAGACAACCATACAGAGGCCCAAGCTGGACTTAGACCCTAGGCTGGGAGGCAGCACCTGCCTAGGAGAGAGCGCTTTTCCAGCAGAAAAGCAGTATTTTACACAGAGTCACCTGTGGCTAGGGCCTGGCAACAGAGGCTGTAGATTGTGCATCTTGGCACCTTTGGCCTCTCCTTGGGTCCCAGCCAGATGTCGAGATTGTGACACACCATCTGGTTCCACTTGGAGGTGGGGAACCTATATGGAAGCCTCAGTGTGACCTAATTCCTGGGCTGGGAGGCAGCCCCTGTCTGGAAGAGAACACATTTCTGGCAGAAAAGCAGTATTATATACAGCGTTGCCTACAGCTGGAGCCCAACAGCAGAAGCCTGCAGGGCAGTAGCCTTTCTGTATTTAGAGCTAGTTTATACATCTGGGGTTCAATATAGAGGCACTTACTTTGCCAAATGGGAAGAGGGATCTATACACCTAAAAATCTGAGTGATTTTGGAAGTTGTCAGATACTTTTTACCTTGCATTTTAAGATGGCCTAGAGAAACAACTGCAGTACCTCCTCACAGCATCACTCCCAGCCTCTGTTAACTAACATGATGCCCAAAAAGCAACAAACTCAGGAGAAAAGCATAACCAAGAAATCACCCATGGCTTCAAAGGCCCCCAAAAGAAAGCAACACAGCACTTCCCAGATGAAGAATCTTTTCTAAAACTATCAGAAGGTGAATACAAAAGGATTGTATATAGAGCCCTCCTAGATCTTATACAAAATGCAGTAGAGCAAAATGAAAAATTAAGCAAGCTGTTCAACTTGCTGGAACATTAGTACTCTGAACTCCAACAGATCAAGAACAAAATCAAAGACATAGAAACTTCAGTTCACAGCTAAGAAAACAGAATGGAACAAACAGAAAAGAGAATTTCTGATTTGGAAGACAGAGCTACTGACTCCAGCATCTATGAGGAGAAATCAGAAAAAAGAAAAAAGAGAAATGAAGAAGCATTAAGAAGCATGTGGGACTCTATTAAGGGGAACAACCTATGATTAGTTGGAGTCCCTGAACAGGGCGAGACAACTGAGAACACAGACAGTATAGTTGCTGAGCTGCTGGCAGAAAACTTCCCAGAAATCATGAAAGAAGACAATATAGATATCCAAGATGCATATCAAACATTACTCAATATATATCTCAAAAGAAAGACTCTAAGACATGTTATAATCAAGCTTAACAAAATGAAACATAAGCAGAAACTCTTAAAGGCAGCAAGACTCAAAGCAAAGCTAACATTCAGAGGGAATCCTGAGGGCTTTCATTGGATTTCTCAGTAGAAGCAATGCTGGCATGGAGACAGTGGCATGACACATTCAAAGCCTTGAAGGAGAAGAACTTCCAACCAAGAATTATATATCTTGCAAAACTGTCTTTCAAATATGAAAATGAAATTAAGATATTCACAGATAAGTACAAACTCACAGACTTTGTAAAAACCAACCAAAACTACAAGAAATACTGAAACCATCTCTTGGCTTAGAAGAACAAAACTAATAACTTTACATTTTAGAAGCAAATACAGGACACATCACCCAGAATCTTACTCAGTTATGGAAGGCTTCAAACTCAATTAAAGCTATAATAGTGAAAGAAATGATCCAGTGATCATATCAAGAAAATTATGATGTCATCATATTAAGAAGAGGGATGTTCTCAGTCGTTATAGTCCTTCCAGATGGAGAGGAAGTTAATAAGACTGGTAGTAATTAAAATTGGGTTTATACATAGTTTATTATGGGGGATCATGGGGCAGCCATAAAGCATAGTAAAGATGCAACATATCAAATTAAGAAATGTAATACTGGAGTCTCAACAACCATAAAACCAACCCTGAAAAAAGTGAAAAATCAACTGACAAAGAAGAATGTCCCAGAACAGATTAATAAGAACAGAGAAAACATCAACACAAAAATAAACATATCACAATGGTGGCACTGAACACATACCTGTCAATAATCACACTGAATGTCAATGGACTGAACGCTCCAGTAAAAAGACATCAAGTGACATCCTGGATCAAAAGACATGACCCATCCATATGTTGCCTACAAGAAACTCGTCTTAGACTTAAAGATATGAACAAACTGAAAATTAAAGGATGAAAGACTATTTATCAAGCTAATAATATACAAAGAAGAGCAGGGGTGGCAATTCTAGTCTCAGATAAAATCTATTTTAATGTAAAATCTACCACTGTGGACAAGGATGGACATTATTTATTGCTGAAAGTACAATACCCAAACAGGACTTAACAATATTAAATATTTATGCACCTAATATCAGAGCACCTAAATACATCTAAGAAACAGTGACTACACTCAAAAATGAGATAGATCACTCCACAATAATAGTGCAAGACTTCAACACTCTGCTTTCAATATTGGACAGACCATCTAGAAAAAAGCTCAATAAAGACACAGAAAATCTTATTGCCACCATTAACCAACTAGACCTCATCAACATATACAGAACTTTCTGTTCATCAGTGGACAACTGCACCTTCTTCTCCAGTGCACATGGAACATCCTCCAGAATAGACTGTGTTAGGATATGAAGCAAATCTCAACAAAATCCATACCACTGAATTAGTGCAAAGCATCTTCTCAGATCATAAAGCCATAAAAGTCTAAATCAATAGCAGAAAAATCGTAGACAGAAAGTGGAACTCATGGAAACTGAACAACACCTGGCTCAAAAAACCATGGGTTATAGAAGAAATCAAGGATGAAATAAAAAAATTTATGGAATCCAATGAGAACGAAAACACTTCCTACGAGAACCTATGGGATACAGCCAAAGCAGTGCTCAGAGGTCAGTTTATCTCCATAAATGCACACATCTGGAAGGAAGAATGAAACCAAATCAAAGAACTGACCCTACAGCTTGAACAAGTAGAGAGAGAACAACAGAGAAACCCCTCTAGCACCAGAAGAAAACAGATCAGAGCAGTACTAAATGAATTAGAGAACAGATGAAATATTGAAAAAATTGAAAAGACCAAAAGCTGGTGTTTTGAAAAGATCAACAAAATTGGCAAACCATTGGCTAAACTTATTAAAGAAAAACAGGAAAGGAAACAAATAACCCAAATTAGAAATGAGAGGGGAGTTGTCATAACAGATCCAGCAGAAATCAAAAAAATCATAGCTTAATACTATGAAAGATTGTATTCTAACAAATTTGAAAACCTAGAGGAAATAGACAAATTCCTTGATTTGTATCACCTACCAAAATTATCACAGGGTGAAGCAGAACAACTTAATAAACCCATCAGAAAGGAAGAGATTGAAAACGTCATCCCCAAACTACCAACCAAAAAAAGCCCGGGCCCAGATGGCTTCACTGAAAAATTCTACCAAGCTTTTAGAGAAGAGTTATCTCCAATACTACTGATACTATTTCACAGTATAGAAAGGGATAGAATACTCCCAAATTCATTCTACGAAGCCAGCATAACCCTGATACCAAAGCCAGGGAAAGACCCAACCAAAAAGGCAAGTACAGACCGATATCACTCATGAATCTAGATGCAAAAATCTTCAACAAAATTCTTGCCAATAGGCTACAACAACATATCAAAAAAATAATGTCTCATGACCATGTTCGGTTCATACCTGGGATGCAAGGCTAGTTCAACGTCAGAAAAACAATTAATGTGATCAACCACATAAATAACACAAAAGACAAGAATCACTCGATCTTGTCTATTGATGCGGAAAAGGCATTTAATAAAGTCCAACACTGATTCATGCTAAGAACGCTCAGCAAAATAGGAATAGATGGCTAATTCCTCCATGCAATAAAGGCCATTTATACAAAGCCAACTGCCTACGTCATTCTGAATGGAGAGAGACTAAATCAGTTTCCCTTGAGAAGAGGAACTAGACAAGGATGCCCACTTTCACCTCTCCTATTCAACATTGTACTAGCAGTTCTAGCCAGAGCAATTAGACAAGACAAAGGAATAAAGGGCATCTGCATCGGCAAAGCAGAACTAAAAATCTCCCTGTTTGCAGATGATATGATTGTATATGCAGAGAATCCCAAAGAATCCATAAGGAAACTACTCAAGCTGATTGATGAGTTCGGCAAAATCTCAGGATACAAGATAAACACAAGTAAATCAGTAGGAGTCCTTTGTACCAATGGAGAGATTACTAATGAAGAAATCACCAAGTTGATACCATTTACTACAGCCCCTAAGAAGACAAAGTAGCTAGGAATAAATCTAACCAGAGAAATAACAGACCTTTACAAAGAGAAACACGAACTCTAACTACAAGAAACTAAGAGAGACTTACATAAGTGGAGAAACCTACCCTGCTCATGGACAGGAAGGTTTAACATTGTGAAAACATCTATTTTACCCAAAGCAATCTACTTATATAATGCAATCCCAATACAAGTTCCAGGGTCATTTTTTAATGAGATGGAGGAACAAATAACCAACTTTGTCTGGAAAGGGAAGAAGCCCCAGATAAGCAAAACACTTCTGAACAAGAAGAACAAACTGGGAGGCCTCTCATTACCCGACCTTAGAACCTATTACACTGTCACAGTAGTCAAAACAGCCTGGTACTGGCACAAAAATAGACAGATAGATCAGTGGAACAGAATTGAGACCCCAGAGATGACACCATCTGCCTATGAACAGCTGATATTCGACAAAGGCTATAAGACATTAAAATGAGGTAAAAACAATCTCCTCAACAAATGGTGCTGGCAAAATTGGATGTCCATCTGCACTAAATTAAAACAAGACCCATATCTTACACCTTATACCCAAACCAACTTAAACTGGATACAAGACCTAAATATTAAATCTAAAACGAAGAAGCTCATCCACGAAAAAGTAGGAACAACAATGGAAGGTTTAATACACAACGTAGACAGACTTCAAAATCTGTCAAACAAACCACAAACAACAGAAGAGAAAATAGATAAACGGGAACTGCTAAGAATCACTTTTGCTCATCCAAAGCCTTTATTAATAGAATTAAAAGGCCACCTGCAGAATGGGAAAAAGTATTTGGCAACCCTATGTCAGACCGATGCCTGATCTCCATAATCTATAAGGTACTACAAAATATCAATAAGAAAAAGATAAATCATCCAATTAAGTGATGGGCAAAGGAGATGGACAGGCACTTCTCCAAAGAGCAGATCCAGGCAGCCAAGAAACACATGAGGGCATGCTCACAATCATTAGCTATTAAAGAAATGCAAATCAAAATGAGATACCATCTCACCCCAACTAGGTTGGTGATGATCCAAAAAACACAAAACAACAAATGCTGGAGAGGCTGTGGAGAGATTGGAACTCTCCTACACTGTTGGTGGGATTACAAAATGGTGCAACCTCTTTGGAAAGCAATCTGGCACTACCTTAAAATAATGGATATATGTATACCATTTGACCCAGTAATTCCACTGCTTGGAACATATCCTACAGAATCAAGGCCATTCACACCAAGTGATACATGCACATGAATGTTCATTGCAGCACAACCCAAAATAGCAAAAAGAGAGAATCAACCCAGATGCCCAACAATAGAGGAATGGATAGGTAAACTGTGGTATATATACTCAGTGGAACACTATGCAATGATAAAGAACAACGATGATTTTAGGAAACATCTCATAACCTGGTTTCAATTGGAGGACATCATGCTGAGTGAAAGTATTTAGTGACAAAAAGGCCAGTATTGTATGAGACCCCTTCTAAAAACAGACTCGTGTATAGAAGAAAAGAATCCTTGATGTCTACAAGGGTGGGGAGGGGGTATTATGGGACGGAGGAGGGTTTAGATTAGATAGTTGATAGAAATTTGGTTGGGTGAAATCTGTGACAGCACACATTAGAAGGAAAATCAGTACTAACTGGACTTCAACATAACATGATTACTTCTCCTATCTTAATCCAATATTGCAAGGGCAGAGTAGCTGGGGCAGGAGGCCGGAGACCATGCTGTCAGGGGAAACCAAGGCCAATTGGCACAACTAGCATTTTGCTAAGAGAGCATTATGTACCCCACATTGGTGAGTGACGTCTGGGGACTTAAAAGCTGCAAGCCACCATCTGAGGGTACAGCAGTTGGTCACAACTTAACAGTGACGGATGATCCCCAAGGACCAAAACGACATGGGGGAAAGAGAACCCAGAAGACAGAGAGAACCACGTGAGTGGGTGACTACATCAACTTGTGACCAGAAGAACTGGATGGTGCCCAGACACCACCAGTGATAGACATGATGGAGCTCACAAAGTTGAGTCTCGCTCGCAATACAAGACTAAAAAGGGGTGTACCCTGGGATCTCCATCAAAAGACTGCAATCAATGGTTCACGGGCCTCAGAGTTCCCCTGGGAGCATGGCCCCTGGCCCTGATGCTGCCCCTGTCCATATATCATTAATGGAGGTCAACTCTCGGACAGGAATCGATTGACTTGGTGACACAGAGTGACGATATCTTGCGGGAATTTTATGGTTCCATGCATCTATAGGATGTCATCCTGCTAACCTCTTTCCTAAGGAAAGGGAGTGAGTGCAGAGGAGGGTAAAGGCGACTGTTGGGAGGATAGGACATGTATGGAGCAGAGAGGAGGAGTGTGCTGTCACCGGGCAGGGAGAGCAGTGGGAGCTGCATATAGGTGGGCATGCACGTTTATACGGGAATGTATGTTGTCATTCAATCATAATAAAAAATAAAAGAATTTATTTACAGCCCCTTTGCCATGGAAAAATCACATTTTTTTTTTTTTTTTTGGCCAATGAATCTAATCCATAGGGAAGATTTGTCTCTATTCTAGATATTTGAATGAAACACTTCAGAATAGAAGCATCCCAACTTACACCTAAAATGTTGCTTTAGTGTTTTTTTTTTTTCTTTGACTAGTTATGGAGGACAAAGACAAATTCACATCACACTCTCCACTGGAAATGAACCCCCATCATTTAATGGTGATACCCTGTGGTATTAAAGCATTGTACATGCACAGCTGTTACTGAACCTGTGGAGCAGCAATTTTCCCTGTACAAATATGATTTTATATTTCTTAAAAGAAGATTTTAAAATTGTGTAACAAAGAAAAAGTCCTGGCATAGCAATCTTCTTAAGCAAATCCTTGTTTCATGTGAAGCAGTGGATAAGAAAAATACACTAGCAGGCAACATACGGCCTGCTGGTATCTTCTGCCCAGGCCTGGACTTCTTCCCTTGGAGAACTTTTGTTCCAAGCTAGCTTCCTGGCTCTCTGGATGTTGGTCTGATGTTACCTTATGGCCCTCAGGAGGCCAATGACTGTGCAAAAAAGGGCACGATGCCCAGCTAGAAGGCTAGAGCTATGGGTTCTTCTGGCCTTGTCCATGAAGCAAAGCACTGGAAAGGGCCACAAAGGAGACTTCCTAACAGATTTGGATCTTTTTATCCTCCTGAAGGATAACGGGAAGCCCACATTTCTAAAACTGAATCTTGAAAGGACTTCTTATTCACCTCAAATTTTAGCTGCACTCCTTGGCTCTGGCAGCAGGAGGGCTCACATAGTCTTTATTCCCTTACCCATTTGTGACTTAAGTGGACAATGTTGAATGGATGATTTCTAGGGCCAGGTTGTGATAAGAAGAGGGTAATCCTTTTGTAGGCATTGTGACATTTGCCACCTGACTCAGCAATCCCTTCATTAAACTGTATTTGCCTACAAAGCAATTACGGTAGGTTTTCTTGCTCCTCAATTATGGACTTAAACATTTGTCTGGCATAGGAGAGATGCACTGAATCAAACCGTTCACAGCAACCCCGTGGGATGGTAGAATTGCTGCATTGAATTTCCAAGGAGTGACTGGTAGATTTAAATAGCTGATCGTTTGGTTAGCAGCTGTAGCACTTAGCCACTACACTATCAGTGTTTCCACAGAAATCCTACTTTCTGCTGTATTACTTTAACCTTCTTATATGCTCCTTTAGTTCCATGTGCTTCTTCTTTATGATGTTTTTCATAGCCACAGTTTTGTATTTGTTGGTGTGTTAGCAGAAGTTTCTACCATAGTACGGGGGAGCTGAATTCTGAAAAATATTATTCTAGTTCAATTAAACTTGTCCGTGATTACTTTTGGATGGAAAAGCTGCCATAGAGAAAGTTGAAACAACAATGATTTATAATTCATTTTTCCAGTTTATTTCCACTACTTATAATGTGCCAGCAGGATATATAGGTGGTAACGCAGTAGTAAAGTGTTTGACTGATAACTACAAAGGCAGTGATTCAAACCCACCAACTGCTCTGCTGGAGAAAGACGCAGCCTTCTGCTTCCATTACAATTGACATCTTGTAAACAGTGTGGGGCAGTTCTACTCTGTCCTGTAGCTAGACTTGACTTTTTTTTTTTTAACATACCTGTTTTTGTCAGCTAGTGCTGCTCTAACAGAAGTACCATGAAGTGGATGGCTTTAACAAAGGAAAGTTTATTCTTACACAGCCCAGTAGGCTACAAGTCCAAATTCAGTATGTCCTCTCCAGGTGAAGGCATTCCACCTTGATGGCTGTGGAGGAAAGTCCTTGTGTTGCATCAGTGTTTGCTCAGGGAGCATCTTGGTATAGGAACCTCAGGTCTGAAGGACGTGCGCTTCTCCCAGTGCTGCTTTCTTGATGGTGTGAGGTTCCCAATTCTCTGCTTGCTTCCTTTTCATCTCTTATATGATAAAGGGTGTTACAAGACATACTCCAGGGAAACTGCCTTTACAGTAGAGTAGGGAGGTGATCCTATGAAGGGATTGACAGTCCCACCCTACGCCTTTAACATAGAGCATAGGAAAATCACAAAACGGAGGACAATCACAAAATACTGTGACTCACAGCCCAGCCACATGGCTACACATATTTTTGGGGAGACACAATTCAATCCATGACATTATCTATATTTATGTATTTTTTTCCAAAAATTAACCCCTAAACTAGGTTCATTGTAATCACTCTTACTTATAACTCAAATCTGTACCCTGATCTGACTGCGTATTTAAATTATTCCCAATTTTATCCCCTAATTTGTCAAACTGATTAGCCGTGAAGTAGTTTGAAAGTCATTTCCAGCCAGACTCTTGACCCTAAGTGCAGAACTAGGTTTTTACTGGTGGCCTACACTTAGATGAAATTAGATACAGAGACCTTAGTTTAGGTTTTGGTGAAGAGAATACCTCTGGTTCCTATAAAGTAGCTCCGAGTGGGCCTTATCTATAGCCCATTGTTTCAGCCGCTGTGTCAATTCATCTCCTTGAAGGTCTTCTTCTTTTTTGCTGACTCTACCAAGCATTATGTCCTTTTTCGGGGACTGATCCCTCCTGATAACATGATCAAAGTTACGTGAGCTGAAGTTTTGCTATCTTTACGTCTAAGGAGCATCGTGGCTGTACTTCTTCCGAGACAGATTTACTCTTTCTTCTGGCAGTTCATGGTATGTTCAATATTCTTTATCAACACCATATTCAAAAGCATCAGTTCTTCTTTAGTCTTCCTTATTCACTGTCCAGCTTTTACACGCATATAAGGCGATGGAGAAACTGTGAAGGTGAAACAGTTAAGCACTATAGCTGCTGACCAGAAGTTTAGTGGTTGGAATCCATCAGGAGCTCCTTGGAAGTGTTACGGATGCAGTTCTACTCTGTCTTACAGGGTTGCTATGAGTTTGAGTTGACTGAATGACAATTTTTTTTTAATTGTCATTGAGTGAAAGCATGCAATCTAAATTAAATTCACATGTTCACTATCTGGAGCTCGTTCTGCTCTCCTTGCCCAGTGACAGTACACTCCTCCTTTTTGTTCTATTCATGTCATATCCTCTTAACAATCTCCTGTCTTCTCCTCTCTATCCTCTCCTCTCCCTTCTAGTCAGAGGCCTGTAGAACAGCATTCTATAGATGTATAGAACCACGAAGTACACACACCATACGGTCACACTGTGACCCTGAGTCAAATCCATTCTTGTCTGAAAAGTTGACCTCAGTAATGTTTTCTGGTCAGGGTCAGCCACAGCAGCCGGTCTAGGGTTCATGCTCCTAGGGGAACCCCAAGGCCTTTGGACCATCAGCTGTGGTCTTTTAATGGAGTTCTTGAGGTGCACGCCTCTTTTCCTCGTTTTGCCACTGAGACTTGACATTGTGTGCCCTGTTACAGCTGTCTTTGGTGATGGCCGGGAACCATCTAGTTCTTCAGGTTACATGTTGATAAAGTTACCCATTCACATGGGTCATTCTGTCTTCTGGGCTCTTTTTCCCTTGTGTCTTCATTGTCCTTGGTGATCACCTGTTCTGGCTGAGTTGGGAACATTTGGTGTATCTCGAATGGCAGCTTGCTAGCTTTTAAGACCCCTGATGCAGTTCACCAATATGAGGTGCAGGAGATTCTGTTAGCAAAACACTAGTTATGACAGTTGGGCTTGATGTCTGCTGACAGCATGATCCCCAGACCCCTGCCCTTATTACTCTATCCTTGCAAGATAGGATTAGAAGAGTTTCAGTTTATGTTAAAGTCCTGTTAAGTTGATCTTTTTTCTACTGTGAGCTGTCACTGTTTTCACCCAGCAAAATTTCTGTCTACTATCTAATCTGTGACCAGCCCTCTTCCTCCCTCCCCTCATTTGCAGCCATCAAATAGTCTTTTCTTCTGTATATGAGTCTGTAAATCCTTATAGTAGGGGTCTCATCCAGTATTGGTCCTTGTGCCACTGACTGATTTGACTCAAAATAATGTCTTCCAATCAGGTTATGAGATTCCTCCTAAAATCATCATTGTTCTTTATCATTGCATAGTGTTCTACTGAGTATATGCATGATAGCTTGTTTATCCATTCATCTGTTGCTGGACATCTGGGTTGATTCCATCTTTTTGCTGTTGTGGACTGTGCTACAACAAACATTTATGTGCATGTGTCTGTGTGTGACTGCCCTTGATTCTGTAGGATATATTCTGAGCAGTGGGATTACTGGTTCAAATGATATATCTATATCCAGCTTTTTAAGGAAGTGACAGTTTGCCTTCCAAAGATGTTGTACCACTTTGCAATCCCATGAGCAGTGTAGGACAGTTCCAATTTCTCCACAGCCACTCCAGCTTTTGTTGTTTCAATTTTTGGATTATGGCCAACCTTGTTGGGGTGAGACAGTATCTCATTGTCGTTTTGATTTGGATTTCTTTAATAGCTAATGATTGTGACCATTTTCTAATGTGTCTTTTGGCTGCCTGGATGTCCTCTTTGGTGAAGTGTCTGTTCATCTCCTTTGCCCATTGCTTAATTGGGTTATTTACATTTTTCTTGTTGGTATTTTGAAGTACCTTGTAGATTATGGAAATCAAACGTCAGTCTGACATGTAGTTTCCAAATATTTTTTCCTATTCTGCAGGTGGTTGTTTAACCATTTTGATGAAGTCTTTGGATGAGCAAAGAGTGTTTGATTCTTAGTAGTTCCCGTTTATCTATTTTCTCTTCTGTTGTTTGTGGTTTGTTTGACAGATTTTGAAGTCTGTCTATGTTGTGTACGAAACCTTCCATTGTTGTTCCTACTTTTTCTTGGATGAGTTTTATCATTTTAGATGTGATATTTAGGTGACTCGACGGCACTTGGCTTATCCAGTTTGAATTAGTTTTTGTGTAAGGTGTTAGATATGGATCTTGTTTCAGTTCTTTGTAGATGGCCATCCCATTTTTCCAGCACAGTTTATTAAAGAGACTGTTTTTACCTCAGTTTACAATCTTAGGGCCTTTGTCGAGTATTAACTGTTCATAGAAGGATGGTGTTATCTCTGTGGTCTCTCCCCTATTCCATTGGTCTATATGTTTCTGTTTGTACCAGTGCCAGGCTGTTCTGACTATTGTAGCAGTGTAATAGTTTCCAAGTTTGGGTAGTGTGAGGCATCCCACTGTGTTCCTCTTCTTCAGTAGTGTTTTGCTTGTTCAGGGTTTCTTCCCTTCCAAACAACATTGGTGATTTGTTTCCAGTCTCATTAAAAAATGTCACTGGAATTTGTATTGGGATTGTGCTGTATATGTAGGTCACTTGGGTAAAATAGACATTTTCACTATATAAAATCTTCTTGTCCAAAAGTAGGGTAGGCCTCTCCATTGATGTAAGTGTCTGTTAGTTTCTTATAGTAAGATCTTATAGTTCTCTTTGTATAGGTCTCTAATTTCTCTAGTTAGATTTATTACTAGGTGTTTTATCTTCTTAGGGGCTATAATAAATGGTATTGATTTGGTGATTTCTTCTTTAATGATCTTTTTGTTGGTATAAAGGGATTCTACTGATTTACTTACATTTATCTTATATCCTGATACTTTGCTGAACTCTTCTATTTGAGTTGTTTACTTATGAATTATTTAGGATTCTCTGCATGTACAATCGTATCCTCTGCAACTAAGGAGATTTTTACTTATTCTTTGCTGATGAGGATGCCCTTTATTTCTCTGTCTTGTCCAGTTGCTCTCACCAGAACTTCTAGTACAATGTTGAATAGAAGTGGTGAGAGTGGGCATCATTGTCTAGCTGCCATTCTCAGAGGGAATTCTTTCAACCTCTCTCCATTCAGGATGATGTACACAGCTGACTGCATAGACACCCCTTATTGCATTGAGAAATTTTGCTTCTGTTCTTATTTTGCCGAGAGTTTTTAGCATGAAAGGGGGCAATGGGTTTTTTTTTCCTTTTAAAGGTGACTGAAAATATTATGGCTTGGGTCAGGTGCATCTTAGTTTTCAAAGTAACATCTTTGTTTTTTAGCACTTTAGAGAAGTATTTTGCAGATTTGTCTGCTATAATACATCATTTGATTTTTTGACTGCTATTTCTGTGGGTGTCAGTTGTGGATTAAATTAAAACTACATTCTTGGCAACTACAGTTTTTTCTCTGTTTATCATGATGTTGCTTATTGGTCTAGTTGTGAGAATTTTTGTTTTCCTTATGTTAAAGTGGAATCCATCCTGAAGGTTAAAGTGGTATTCACCCTCTGTTCTTCATCAGTAAGTCCTCTTTTCTTTTGGCAAGCAAGGCTGTGCCATCTTCCTATGTTAGGTTGTTAATGAAGCTTCCTTTCATCCTGATGAAATAGTTTTTCCTAAAGTTCAGCTTCACTGATTATTTGCTCAGCATACAGATTGAATAAACGTGGTGAAGTGATTCAACTCCTAAGCTCACTTTTCGTGATTTGAAATCACATAGCATCCTTGTTCTGTTCAAATGATTGACTCTTAGTCTATGTATAGGATCCCCATGAACACAATTAAGTGTCCTGGAATTTGCATTTTTCACAATGTTGCCTTTGATTTGTTATGATCTACAGTGTTGGATGCCTTTGCATAGTCACTATAACACAGGTAAACATCTTTCTGGCCTTCTCTGTTTCAGCCTATAGCCGTATGATGTCAGCCATGATATCCTTCATTCCATGTCCCTTTCTAACTCTGGCTAGAATTTCTGGCAGTTCCCTGCTGGTGTACAGGTGCAACAATTTTGAATTATCTTCAGAAAAACCTTACTTGTATGTGATATTAATGACGTTGTTTGATAATTTCTGCATTCTGTTGGATCGTCATTCTTTGAAATGGCGTAAATGTGAATCTCTTCCAGTCAGTTTTCCACGTAGAAATCTTACATGTTTCTTGCCACAGGCCAGTATGCACTTCCAGCATTGAATTTGTTTGTTGAAATATCTCAATTGGTATTCAATTTCTTGAGCCTTTTTTTTTCCCCACAGATGTCTTCAGTGCAACTTGAACTTCTTTCAATACCATCATTTCTTGATCAGATGCTACCTCCTGAAATGATTGAACATCCACTAATTCTTTTAGGTACAGTGATTCTATGCGTTCCTTTTATTTTCTTTTGATGATTACTGCATCATTCAATATTTTACCCACAAAATCCTTCAAAACTACAACTTAAGTCTTGAGTTACTTTCCTTTTCTTTCAGCTGTGAAACGCTGAGTTGTGCTTCCCTTAGGGTTTTCTAACTTCAGGTCTTTGCATATTTCATTATAATACTTTACTTTGTCTTCTTGAGCTGCCCTTTGAAATTTTATATTCAGCTCTTTTACTTCACTATTTCTTCTTTCCACTTTAGCTACTCGACATTCAGGAAGAAGCTTCAGCGTCTCCTGTAAAATCCATTTTTATTTTTTCTTTCTTTCTTTCCTGTCATTTTAGTGATCTTTTGATTTTTTCATGTTTGATAAGTTTGAAATCGTCTCATAAATTATCTGGTCTTTGGTCATTGTTTTCAAATGTTTCAAATCTGTTCTTCCATTTGTCTCTAAATTCAGGTGGAATACATTCAAAATTGTGCTTTGGCTTTCAGAGACTTGTTTTAACTTTCTTCAGCATCAGCTTTGACTTGCATATGGTCAATTGATAGTCTGTTTGGCAAGGGGCCCCTGGTCTTGTTTTGACAAATGATATCAAGCTTCTTCATTGTCTTGTTCCACAGATGGAGTTGATTTGATTCCTGTGTATTTCACCTGGCAAATGTGTAGCCATCATTTCATCATTTATATTTTTTGTAAAACATGTTCGCAATGGATATGTCATTGATCTTTCAATATTCTATCATGTGATATTTAGTGTCATTTCTGTTACCCAGGCCATATTTTCCAACTACTGATGTTTCTTTGTTTCCAATTTTGGCATTTCAATTACAAGAAACCGTCAGTACATCTTGATTGCATGTTTAATCTATTTCAGACTGGAGAAGTTGTTAAAATCTTCATTGTTTTCATCTTTGGCCTTAGCAGTTAGTGTATAAATTTGAATAATAGGTGTGTTAACTGGTCTTCCTTGTAAGCATGTAGATTGTATCTGATCACTGACAGCATCGTACTTCATGATAGATCTTGAAATGTCCTTTTTGAAAAATGTTCTTTTTGAAATGAATGAGATACTGTTCTTCTTCAGTTGCTCATTCCCAGTGTAGTAGATGATGTGATTGTCTCATTCAAAATGACCAATACCAATGCATTTCAGTTTACTATGCCTAGGATATTGATCTTCAAGTATACCATTCCATTTTTTGATGACTTCCAGCATTCCTAGATTCCTACTTTGTACATTTCACATTCCAGTTCCTAATGAACGTTTGCAAACTGTTTCTTCTCATTTTCAGTCATGCTGCATCAGCAAATGAAGAACCTGAAGGCTTGACCCCATCTATGTTATTAAAGTCAACTCTACTTTGAGAAGGCATATTTTGGGTGCTTTCCAACCTGGGGAGCTCATCTTCTGGCACTGTATCAGATAACGTTCTACTGCTGTTCTTAAGGTTTTCGTTGGTGTCTTATCTTAGGTTCTCTAGAGAAGCAAAACCAGTAAATCATATAAGTACATATTTTTGTTGCCATCAAGTCCGTTCCATCTCATAGTGACGCTGTACAGGACAGAGCAGAACTGTCCCATAGGATTTCCAAGGAGTGCCTGGTGGATTTGAACTGCCAACTGTTTGGTTAGCAGCTATAGCTCTTAACCACTGCATCACCAGGGTTTTCATAAAGAGAGATTTATTTCAAGGACATGACTCACGTGATTGTAAAGGCTGTAACATGCCAAGTCTTGAATCAGAATAAAGGCTTCTCCCGACTCACGTAGCTTCGGACACTGGCAAACAGAAGATCCTTAGGTCAGAGAGAGGACTGTTGCGCACAGGTTGTGAATATCAAAGAATCTCAGTGTTGGCAGTGAAGGTGATAGTTCAAGTCCTAAGAATTGCAAGGTAAATGAACAGGAGCTGGAAATGATGCGGAGCAAGCAAAAAGTCAGAACATCGACTTATATGTCGGCCATACCTCCAAGGAAACTCTCTTTCAACTAATTGGCTACTCATAGCAGATCCCATCATTAGAGCGATCATTTATAAACACTGAGAATCATGAGACTCAGCCCAGTCAGGTTGACACACAATCTTAACCATTACAACTGGCCAGCTTTTTCAGAAGTAGATCACCAGGTCCATCTTCCCAGTCTGCTTACTGTGGAAGATCCATTGAAACCTGTCCACCATTGCTGACCCTGTTGGCATTTGAAATATTGGTGGTATAGCTTCCAGCATCACAACAATACACAGCCACCATAGAATGACTGACAGAGGAATGGCGACTGACTTAGTAGGGAAAAAGATTTTAAAAAATTATTATTGTTGTTTTTGTTGTTATTTTAGTACTGGTTCTTCAATCTCACTATATGGAATTGTTCTTTCCAGCCCTTTGCTGAAATCTTGATAGATCCAAAGATTTTCTAGTCACTTAGCAGGTATTTAAAAATCCTGCAAAATTTATTGCTATCACTTTAATCTTTTGTGAATTAAAACCTTACCCTTTAGATTTGCCCTGGCTCAGGCTTCACAACTTAAAATGAGAAGTGAGAAGGATAGATTTGCTTCTTTTTCTTTCTTACCCCAGTTTCTAGAGGTGGTTCTGCCTCCTTCAGATATAAGCCTGGGCATGAGGTTTTAAAGGAAAAAACTGGAGGATTTTTGCTCTAAGTGTGGCAGATGTCCAAATGCAGGCTGTCTTCCTGTGGAAAGCACCTTTAGGTGGCACATCAATTAAGTGCTGGGCTATTAGCCAAAATTTTGTGGTTCAAATCCACTCAGAGATGCCTTGGAAGGAAATATTCACTTATAACAGGGTCACAGTCACGAAAAGCCTACGGTGTAGAGTTCTGCTCTGAAACATGTGGACTTGCAGTCATGGTTTGACTCATGTTTCCCCCAAAATCTATGTAGCAATTTATCTAGGCAATGATTTCTGCTGTGGTGGTATGTTCCTCCATGTAGTAAATCTTGCCTCTATGATGTTAATGAGGGTAGATGGGCAGCCGTTATGTTGGTGGGGCAGGACTCAGTGTATAAGATTGTTTTATGCCTTGAGGCAGTCTCTTGTGATACAAAGAAAAGAAGCCAGCAGAGAGCTTTAAGGACTTCACGCCACCAAAAAAGCAGTGCCTGGAGCTGAATACATTCTTTGGAAAGCATGGAGGTTCCTGAGCTTCAGAAGCTTCCAGTGCAGGGGAGGATTGATGTCAAGGCCCTTCCTCCAGAGCCGACAAAGAAAACTTTCCCCTGGAGCTGGAACCCTGAATTTGGATTTTTACTCTATTGGATTGTGACAAAATAAAATTTATGCTTTCTAAATCATCCACTTGTGGTAGTTTTGCTAAGACAGCACTAAATAACTACAATACTTACT
Organism: Heterohyrax brucei; assembly: GCA_028571685.1. NCBI lineage: Eukaryota > Metazoa > Chordata > Mammalia > Hyracoidea > Procaviidae > Heterohyrax > Heterohyrax brucei. The sequence continues at coordinate 67,479,043 of CM053141.1, read as the reverse complement.
ACGAGCTGGAATCACTTGAAGGCAGTGTTTTAGTTTTAACTGCTTATTTTCTGTGTTTACTGTGGGAACTGTCTAACACTCAGACTTTCTGTGGTTTCTTCAGGTATTCCCCATCCCTGCTGCTGGTTGCCATTCTACTTGCATTTCCTTGACAAGGATGACACATTCTCCTGCTAGCTGCTGCTTGCACCTCTTCCCCTCAACCTTTGACCTACACTTCTTGCTGCTACAGAACGCTGTTACATGGGTTCCCTTTCAATGACTCACACTAGGCTAACTTTTATGGACACCGTTTGTTGGTGGAAAACGAATACTTCTTGGTCTTTGATACTTGGAAGTGCAGTCTTTTCTCAACACAGATCTTCTGTCTGCTATAATATTCAACAGTACCCTCTTATCATTTCCTTTTTATAGTTGGATTTGAGAACTGTCCTCAAACTCCAGAGGCTACACAGCAAGCTTTCTGAATGTTTTCCTTGAAGTACCTGTTACTGAGGAAGGAAAGACAAATGTAAGACTCTCAGACAACTTCCTTATTATTCAATCTTCTTTGACCTCACTCCTCATCTCTTCTCACTCACCTTTGTGGTGAAGGATGGTATAAGAATTTCCAAGGTACTTTCAGATAATCGATATATTCTTTAGAACTTTCCTTTAACATACAATGTAAAATACATGATCTTTAGTTTTTTAAAAGAATGTTTTGAAAGTAGTTTTTGGATAAATATATATTTTATAGATTCACCTATATAGTATAAAATTTGCGGTAGATCAATAAATATTTCAAAAATTATATAGCTTTGATCGTTTAATGGTCATTTGTCACATTCAAAGTATACTGGTTTGTATGAAAAGTTTTGTGGTCCCCAAATCTACCAGGCGCTCCTCGAATACTTGGGGGGTCAATTCTACCCTGGCCCCTAGGGTCGCCATGAGTCGGATCTGACTCGACGGCACTTGGCTTGCTGGCTAAAGAACATACTCATTTGGAAAAATTACGTTCAACAGTAGCTAATTTTCTTTTTTCTTTTTCTTTTTTTTTTGTTTTTGTTTTACTGGCTTGGTTTTCTTTTTTCCTGATATGGAAAATACTCAAACCAGTCTGGTGCAGATCTAAAGGTCTTATTCATCTTAATCCCCCAGCAATTTTTGTGATAGTCATGGTTTGTCTACTTTCACACTACTTTATCTGGGCACCTTCCAACTTTCTTCCTGGATGGCTGGGAGCTCTTATGTTGTTCAACCCTGGGAATGTACATGGTTTCCCAGGCACTGTACTAGATACTACTAGTCTGTTCCTCCAAATGCTATGTATTGTGAGTAAGCTTGTTTGCATTTCATGTCTCTGTACATTGTGTTTTTAGGTTTTTAAAATTTTGTTGTTGTAATTTCTGCATTTCTACGGGTTTCATAATATACATTTAATACAGATGTTTCAGAACTATAATTAAATTTAAATATTTGAAATTGCCTTATTAACTGACAATATTTTAGATACAGCTTGCTTTAAAAGTTTCTAAACTGTGAGATTTATAAAAGGATAAATATGGAGTTTTTTTGTTTCATTTTACAAAAGAATTTTTCATGGTCTAGAAGGTTCTCTTCAAGTGGTAAGATACCCTCTTGAGGCACTGAAAACAGAATGTAATTTATAAACTTTGAATTTATTCGGCTTTTTTTCTTTTTTTTAAAAAAGAACATATCTGTTACATAAAAGCAAGGTACATTCGTAATTGCTGAGAGACTGTCTACAAATAAATGGCATTAAGGAGTCGAAAGATAATTTTGGCTAAGTGAAAACTTGCTCAGCATGGTAAATTCTGATGTTTTTCAGTTTCATAAAATGTTTATTTCCTCTTTTAGAAAAGACTGGGTCATTTCTATCTCAAGAAAAATGAGTTTGGCCTTAGACAGAATATTGGCTTTCTGGTTCTAGACTCACATTCTTGTATTTTGTCACTCTGTCACTAACATGAATCTGCTCTTTGGATTTGTCCCCTCCTGTCTATTTTAAATACCAGATGGCTAAATAGAGCATTTTCCCTTTCTGTTGATATTATCTTCTATGAATCTTTCTTTGTTTTTAGATCCTACATTCTGTTAAACTGTGTTTTTCTGTAATAATGGATGGATTTTGCTTTCATAAGGCTTTTTTAAAAATTTTAATCATTAGAAAGTGATCTGTGTCTCCTATAAGCACTTGTAATACTGACAAAGAATTTATTTAATGGTGTCAAGTTAGTGTTTATTTCCATTCTTCTACCTATTCTAATAGTTAATCTGACATATATCTGTAGACATATCTTGGTTGTGGAATTATTCTGTTTCTTGGGTATTTTTAACTTTCATGCCCCACTCTCATTGGTTTAATATAAAGTCTATTTACTGATTATTTTTATATACCTTACACTGAAGGTACTCAAAACATAATAACCACTGAAATATGTACCTTTTACATCTCCTACTCTTTTGTTTCCTGCTTGTTATTTCTTTTTGATTAAATGCCATTAAACAAATGCCTCATTTGAATTTGGTTACTGAGAATGGTAAAATGTTCCTGAAAGCTCTTATGTCATTGTATTCTTCCATTTGACTTCTAGAATAATAAGCTGGCTGATTTATTGTGATTGGAACAGAGTTAACACTGACAGAGGTTCAACTGAGCACAATCATTTTGGACCACAAAATATGCTGTGTCTTTTCTGAGGACAAAAGCTTATCAATTCAGAATGGGAGGAAGCAGGGATAAGTAACACTTGGAAAACACAGTGAAACAAGCTGGCAAGAAAACTGGGCATTGCTGGAGAGAGGGAAGAAGAGAGCAGAAGCCTTGCTGTGACCAACAGCTTGCTTGCCTTGCCCACTTTAAATGACAGTGCTGGCTTACAGCCTGGTCATGAAATTGGCCCACAGTTACCCTGTTGTGAGTCATGAGGCTGCTGTGCAGGTACGTGCAGTTCTCTTGATTTGGAATACTTGCCCTGCCTTGCTCTCCATTAAAACCGTGCATAAGGAACATCCATTTCATAATTTCATTTAGGAAATTCCTGGGATTTAAGACAATAAGGTGCTTTCTTGTCAGGTAATCCGGATTTTTTTTTTCTATAAGATTTACGTGTTACTACATTTGAAAAGCTGTGCTTATATTAAAATATACTCATTCCACAGATATTTATTAAGGCTGGTTTGTGTGCATGGTAGCAACATTAGTAACTACCATTTATATGTACTTACTATGTGCCTGGCTATATGTTAGGTACTTATTTCACTAAATGCTCACACAAGGACTCATTACATACATATTATCAGCACTTATAAACCCAAAACTCCAACCCATTGCTGCTGCGTTGATTCTGACTCATAGTGACCCTATAGGTCAGAGTAGAACTGCCCCATAGAGTTTCCAAGGAGTGCCTGGCAGAATTGAACTGCCATCCTTTTGGTTAACAGAGGCAGCCCTTAACTACTATGCCACCAGGGTTTATGCTCTAGAATTCTTTATTTCCTTGAGCTTCTACTACTCCCTTCTTGTCCCTCTTCAATCCTAGATGACCTCAATAGGTCCTTTTCCTTGCTTCCAGGATAATTGAATTGTTATCAATCCCTGGCAGAGAACTTCACCCAGGACCTCACAACCTGCTGTGAATTTATCTGTCACTCTCTCCTTTCATCACAGAATAACTTCTTCTGAAGGTTCTATGTGTTCCTCATCCACTAGCCTATGCTTATCTTCAAGCTGAGTTCAGATGACATGGGCTTTTCCTCATTTTCCGGTTCCTTGAGGGTAGGATCAATGTTTGTTTCTTCTTTGCCGCTACTGCCGTTTGTTGAAAGAATGAAGAGAAAACTGAAAAAGTTATGGGATCTCTTTCTAAACGAATGGCCTTTGTGAAACAGCATTACTAGTGGTTCTTGCATTCAAACTGACATCATTACATACATTTCTGACCAAACCCTCATAATTAAGTTATATAAGAGTCTGTTCTATCAACGGGAATTATTTACAAGATAGTCTGATGGTGAATACCTCTGATACTACTGTTTCTTCATAGTAACATAAACCAGGCAAAATGCCTTGGGTAGCTTTATCTTTGGTTTGAAATTTCAAACTCACCATGAAGCTCTCTGTGGTTTTGTTCAGTTTAGTGTAGCCGACAGAGGATTTTGGAGTTTAATAATAAGACGATGGCCTTCTTAAAGAGATACTGTGGTTTGTTTCTGATTCCATTATAATATGCCCATTGAAACGAATAATTTTACTGAATAATGCTAAGTACTAAACTAAACCCGAATCTGTTGCTGTCAAGTTGATTACAACTCAAAGCAACCCTATGGAACAAAATAGAACTGTCCCATAGGGTGTCTTAGAAGTGGCTGGTGTATTAGAACTGCCCACCTTTTGGCTGACATTCAAACTCTTAAACATTGTGCCATCAGAGCTCTTTTACTATTGTTCCCCACTCCCCCATTGCCATTAAGTTGATTCCCACTCATAGTTACCTTATAGATAGAGTAGCGCTGCCCCACAGAGCTGCCAAGGAGTACCCTGCAGATTTGAACTACCAATGCTTTGTTTGGCAGCTATAGCACTTAGCCACTTGCCACTAGAGTTTCCTCTAATATCTTAAGTGGGAACAAATAACTTAGATCTTGAAAAGCAATTCTACTACTTTTTGTTTCTTATTCATAGGTAAATAAGGCCGTAATTCTTTCACACAAGAAAATGAAGGTACATACTTGCTATGTTGATTTTGTTAGGAGCTGCCAAGTCAGTTCCTGTTCATAACGACCCTGTGAACAACAGAATGACACACTGTGAGGTCCTGTGCCATGCCTCTGATCATCTTGATGTGTAAGCCCATTTGGCAGCCACTGTGTCAAGCCATCTCCTTGAGGGCCTTCCTCTTGTTTGCCAGCTCTCTACTGTATGGTATACGATGTCCTTCTCCACAGACTGATCCCTCCTGACATGTCCAAAGTGTGTAAGACACAGTCTCACCATTCTTGCTTCCAAGGAGCACTCTTCAGAACAGATCTGTTTGTTCTCTTGGAAGTCGATGGTATATTAATACTCTTTTCCAATACCACAATTCAAAGACTTCAATTCTTCTTCTGTCTAGCTTTCACATGTATGTGATGTGATTGAAAATAACGTGGCTTAGGTCAGGTACACATTAGTCTTCAAGGTGACATCTTTACTTTTCAACACTTTAAAGACATTTTTTGCAATGTTAAAGAATAAACCTATTGATGACTATCAATCAAGTCATACTGGAATAAAGAAAACATTTAAACAAACTCAATGTCATTGAATAAGAAAGATTTAACATAAAGAATTATTAGCTTTTCTCTCTCCTTTCTTCCCTTATCTCTATCCATACAACTATTTAAAATTAATAGCAAATAAAACAGAACTTCTGAATCTGAAGGTGACCATCAAAAAAAGGAACAAACTAGGAAAAGGAAGTATTCTTGTCAATTCTTGAATTCAAACTTTGTTCATATTAGTGTTTGCAGCCAAGTGGATTGTGAGAAAGCTTACGGTTGCTCGTTTGTCAGGACTAGAGCTGGTCCGAAGTCAGGTCCGAAGTCAGGTCCGAAGTCAGGTCCGAAGTCAGGTCCGAAGTCAGGTCCGAAGTCAGGTCCGAAGTCAGGTCCGAAGTCAGTGAGTGGGCCAAAGCTGACAGATAGACAACCGTGTAACGGAAGCCAGCTGATACTGCTGTGGAGCTTGCCTGGAAGCTGCTTGTGGGTGGTGCTGCTGAACTCCTGTGGCACGAGCTGCCCTGGGAGTTCTGCACCCAAGTTTATTAACTGTAAGAGCAATCAAAAAACAGGGCACACGGTAGAAAGGAAGAAAACTCTTTCCTTCAGTGTCCCTTTCTCTAATGCATCAGCTGGTAGGAAGAAACATTCCAACATCAAAAGCATACCATTACCATGAAGGGTAGACTTGGAACTGAGAGATAATAGATTAATAACTGGCCATTGATGTACCACCTTTAGCTCCAATCACTAAGAAAAATTTAAGTCAATAGTATTTTAAAGAGCTATATTCAAAGTGCAGACAGACAGAGCAAAAATGTTCCCCAACTTTTAGACTGCTGCTCACCACAGTCTTTATCACGGAAAATATAAGCGCCAATGTTTAGGCTGACAGGAAGACAGATGGCTATGCAATAGCAACGATACTGTGTGATGATCAAGAGCATTTTAAGTTCAGCTGGTGATGCAGTGTGGTCTGCATGTGGTTCATCTTCACAGAGTATCAGAAGAAAGCCATTCAATATGCTTGGGATAGTAGTGAATGCTGAAGTTGCCACTCAGACATAGTTAGAAATTTAATCAATGTTAAGTGTCTGGAATATACCTGCCGTATAGTAGATACTTAATAAAAATTGGTTGAATGACTGAATTGAAAGAGATGATCAAGGTTCTGATGGTGAGACAACAGTTTCATAGTCTTTAAATCGGTTGATATATAATTCTTTGCCCTCAGATAAGCTCATGTTAGTAAGATGGTGTTATTTTCTTCTTTCCTTATTTTTCTCTTCCACCTTCTTATTCTTTTGCCCAATTCCCCACTCCATGCTATTAAACAGAACAGCATAAAGATTTCTAAAAGTATGAGCCATATTAAAGAAATGGTTCACACACTGAAGTTTAGGTTTTCAAATGCTGCAGAAGGAAAACACCATTTACAGCCAGGCCATGCTTCTATTGATAATTTCCTCTTGTTTTCCCTCGTAATGCTGCTGCCCCCTTTGCCTGCTGCTGTTGTTAGCTGCCGTAGAGTGAGCTCCAGCTCACAGTGACCGTATATACAACAGAAAGAAGCACTAGTCCTTCACCATTCTCACATTCGTCATGCTTGAACCTATTGCTGCAGTCACCGTGTCAGTCTGTTTAGTTGGGAGTTTTCCTCTTTTTCACTGACCCTAGTGACTGGTCTCCCCTGACAACATGTCCAAAGCATTTGAGATAAAGTCTCACCATCATCGCTTCTGGAGCATTCTGGTTGTACTTCTTTCAAGACAGATTTATTCTTTCTTTTGGCAGTCCATAGTTCATTCAATATTTTTCTTCACCACCACAATTCAGAGGCATCTATTTTTCTTCAGCCTTCCTTATTCGTCCTCCAGTTTTCACATGCCCGTGAAGCTCACTTTAATCCTTAAGTGACATCTTCAGTCTTTAACTCTTTAAAGAGGTGTCTTGCAGTAGTTTGCCCAGCACACTGCATTTTCCTTTGTTTGGATTTCTTAAACAACTGAAAATGTTAATATTTGCCTTACTTGTGTACTCTTACATTCTAGGACAAACCTTTCTCATAATTATTTGATTTTCTTTTTTCCATAAAACATGTTCATGTGGGTATTCATATATGAAATTTTTATTAAGCAGATAGATTTAGGGATCCATATTTATATATATATCTGTGTCTGTACTCTGGAGGAAATCCAAGTGGCATAGTGGTCAAGTGCTATGACTACTAACCAGAGGGTTAGCAGTTCAAATCCTACAGGTGCTCCTTGGAAACTCTGTAGAGCAGTTCTACTCTGTCTATAGGTTTACTATGAGTTGGAACTGACTCAACAGCAGTGGGTATACTCTGGAATATGATATAAATTAATAAACCCAAACCAAAAAATGAATAGTCAAAACATAATTAGCTATTTTTCTTCCTACTTCTTATCATGAGTATCTACATAATCTTATCTTTAATATTTAAAACTTCAATTCAGTAATCTCTAGAAACACAGAAACTGTAATTTTTTACTTACTAAGAAAGTTACAGAAGCACTAACTTTTTTCCTCCCAAGTTAAATTTCACTTCTATAGTTTCACTTTATCAGCTATAAAATTACAGTGCAGTCCACCATTCCCACTTGACACTTGACACATGAAGAAATGCAGTTTGCACTGGGGACATACACAGTTGCGATAATTGTCTGATTATCTTCTGCCAAAGTTGCCTTGTCCTCAACACTCCAGACCAATGACTGGGCCATTTCAAAACTGAGTGTTTGCAGACACCTAATAACTGTTTGTTTTAGTCAGCTAGGGCTGCTCTAACAGAAATACCGTAGAGTGGATGACTTTAACAAAGGAAGGTTTATTTTTACATAGTCCGGTAGGTACAAGTCCATATTCAGGGTATCTGCTTCAGGGGAAGGCTTTCCCCCTTGTCAGCTCTGGAGGCAGGTCTGGTATTGCATCAGCCTTTGTCCAGGGAGCGTCTTGGCGCAGGAACCTGGGGTCTGAAGTACAACTCTTCTCCTGGTGCTGCTTTCTTGATAGTATAGTTTCCCAATTCTCTGTCAGCTTCCCTTTCCTTTTATCTCTTGCAGATTGAAAGGATTAAGGGTGGGGCAACCCATACTCCAGGGAAACTCCCTTTACAGTGGAGCGGGGAGGTGATTTTATAAAGGAATTTACAGTCTCACCCTAATCCTTTAACACACAGCATAGGAAATCCACAAAATGGAGGATAGTCACAAGATACCGGAAATCATGGCCCAGCCACATGGCTACACATGTTTTTGAGGGGACGCCATTCAGTCCATGACACTGTTTCAATACTTTTCAATTTACCTGTTGGTTTTTCATGTTTTATTTGAATATTCTTATTATAATAAATGTTTTAGAGATAACACAATTTTGAAATCAGGTCTTAAAGGAGTTGTGTAAAATGGGACCTCTATATTCCTGTGGGAAACTGTGGTCACATAATGGTTAAGAGTTTGGCTACCAACCAAAAGGTTGGCAGTTCAAAGCCACTGAGCACTCCTTGGAAACCCTATGGTGCAGTTCTACTCTGTCCTATAGGGTCACATGAATCAGAATCGACTATACAGCAACAATGAGTTTGGGTTCTTTTTTTGAATATACTTTTGTGTGTATATTGGACATATAATGAGGTAGGACCCCATTTTCTTTTTTCTGTGGGGTGTTTTCATAGGAACTATCTTCCAATCGCCTGGCCTAAAAGAACTGAGTCTATGTCTGAATAACCTCATTACTGTTTCCCCACACTCAAAGGCACTGTCATAGGCGTTTATGGAGAGTATGAATTGAGTGACAAGTGATGAGGGCCATCATTCCCCAGCTCCGCCTCTCCCACTGGGTACAGTTCAACAGCTATTCATTAGCTCTCATTGCTCATTTTAAAGGTGAAACTTCAGATCTGCACACAAAAGCAAAGTAAATTTGATTTCAAGGATGAACAATAGTGTCCAGATGAATTACTTAGTGTTTATTGACGTACCAAAGGAGAAAGAAAGCAAAACAGCCAGTGCAAGCTGAGTTACCTTGGGTTTGGGAAATCTATGCCCTGTAATATTTGCTTCAGTGTTTTTATCTTTAAGCATTTTATGTGATGTCTGCTTTTGGCCTGCTGCCAAAGCAAGTTCATAATTTTATTTCAGATACTTGAATTATTCAATTAAAAAATGTTAGCACGAGCAAGCCAGCCAAGACTGTAGAAAATAACTCATATAAAGTCCATTATATTTTTACTGGAACTTGACCGCCTAATTCTGGAAGCAGTTGTCCAGGGTTAAGCCAAAGCTGGAAGATTTCTGATTAGACCTTTCATTTTTGGTTTATACCTCATAGAAAAAAGCATCAGCTTCTACTTGTGGTTAGTTTGCAAGTTATAACTTAATTTGTTCAGATCTGTTTAGATTTAAATGCAGATCTTATCTGGATTATTCCTGTTTTCCCTGGACCTTTCGGTTAAACATTGTATCAGTTTTCTTTCTTATGACAACTTTTAAGTGAGGTGGTGGTGTTAGTTGCCATCAAATCAATTCTGACTCGTGACAACAGTTGCCAAGACTGATTTTTTGGAAGCAGATTACCAGCCCTGTCTTCTGAGGCATTTCTGGGTGGGTTCAAACCATTAACCTTCGGGATAATAGTCGGACACCGAACCACGTGAGACACTCAAGAATTTCAACAGGGTGTTAGTAAACGTGAATCAGCTGGTTAGCTTTCAAAAAATACATATTTCCAATTCCTGTCTAGACAGGAATCTCTATTGAACACAAAGCATTTCAGGTAATTCTAATGTAAGGGGTTAAAGAAGGTGTAAAATTATAATTAGAAACCTCAGCCAATGCCAAAGGTAGCACCATTCCTTAGCAAGCACAGATTTGATGGTCTCAACTTCACATGTCTGCTTCTAGTCCCTTCCTAGAAAGATTCAAGCTGGAGTTGTTTTTCAATGTGGGCTTATCATCTGGGTAATTCTCTAGAGCTCAATTCTGTGACTCAATTTCATGAGTACCAGTTGCCATTGAGGCTTTTCTGATTCAAGGTAATATCGTGTGCTGTAGAGTAGAACTCTAGAACTCCATGACTAAACTTTCAGAAGCAGATTGCCAGGGTTTTCTTCCAAGGTGCCTATGAAGAACACATGTGAAATTTTGGAAGGCAGCTATTCTTGGTGAAAAGTCATTTCCCTGGCAGGCAGGACCAGGGGATATAGTAAGCACGATCAGGGACCAGGAAGAGATGCCAGAGTTGACAGTCTTTTTTGTACAATGTTTAATTTTGCCTAAAGGGGGCAAACAAAAAAAGATGGGGTGGGGGGCAGGACAAGAAATATCAACAGTTAAACAAATAGCTAAATATTGTTAAGTAGTGAGTTGTTCCAGGTTAAAATTACTTAACTGTTAAGTGTACAGCTGCTAACTAAAAGGTCATCTGTTCAAATCTGCCAGGCACTCCTTGGAAATTCTGTGGGGAAACTCTATGGGGCAGTTCTACTCTGTCTACAGGGTTGCTGTAAGTCTGAATCAATGCAATGTCAGTGGGTTTTTTTGTTTTGTTTTGTTTTACCTAAAAGTTACTGAAGAGATGGACTGGAACTAGCTGTAGGATCCAGGGTAAGCAAAAGCCAGAGAATCTTGCCAGAAAGTCCATCTGTACTGGATGCAGATCGCACCCCCACAGAAACTTCCTTTCAGCTGATTTGCTGCTCACAACAGATCTCACTATGGAGGTGATTACATTATATCTGATCTTATTGTAGAGGTGATTGCATCAATAAAAGCAACGTTACATCATTTAACTGCAAAACTAGTAAGGACCATGGTTCTGTCAAGCTGACACTCACACTTAACCATCACAAGAGGTAAATCGAGTGAGGTCAGATCTGACGACAGCACTTGGCTTTGGCTGGTTTCTGTGTCTTAAAAGATTTTACATTTCTGCCCCTAACTTCTATGAAAAGAGCAAAGAAATGCACTTTCAAAGGCAAACAAATATTCAGCCATTCTTCTGGTTTAAGTGGTAGTATGATTAGATGAACTAAAGCTCCCAAGTTTCATGTGCCCTGGGATATAAGTTAAAAATAGTGGGCTACAAGTGGGCATAGAGCATTCTTTGATAAGCTAACAATGTCTACAGTAGCACAATTTAATGTAATTAAAGCTTTAAATTTAATGAGTATCTTAGAAGTATTGTTCAACCTCTTTCCAACTGCCGGAATAATTCTTTGTGCTGTTGAGTCTAGCCTTTCTATTGTAGATTAATACTAATGGGTTATTCAGATTCTGACTTTCAAAATCCTTACTCATTCCTGGTCCTAGTTCTGCCCCACAGAGTAGTATTGTCCATATAATTTTCAACAATGATATAGATGTCCTATCTGTACTACCCATTATGACAGCCACTGGACATACGAGGCTATTGAGCACTTGAAATATAGTTAGTATGACTGAGAAATTGAATTTTTAATGTTATTAAAATGTAGACTTGCTTTCTCTATTTGAATTTTATTTAAAGTGTCTTCCAGTTGAGTGCCATTATGGTATTTGAAGATAATTTGTTTCTTCCAACTTTGTATTTCTAAAAGATAACTTTCTGTAATGTCTGTGCTTTTTAGTGTCCTCACCTTTTTACTTTCCTTCTTAGTGTTACATTGCTCATTCACTATCTGCTTAAAGTCTGGGATCCCGAACTGGTTCCAGTTGTCTAAACTGATCTGATTAGTCCAGAATACATTGGATTGTTTCTTTACTTGCCTGGATCACTAGTGTTTACTGGACCTTCATATTGCATTTATGTCTGACTGCCTTATTGCACTTCAAATTTGATAATAAATAATCATCTTCAGATACATCATTGGATTTCAAAATTAAAAAGAATCTTCAGGACCTGCTAGTCCAGCACTTTCACAATTTGACAACGGGCTCTGTATTTTAGGGAAACTTTCCCAGATAAGGTATAGGCAGTGCTCTTTGGACAAAGCAGGAATGGTTTGCTTGGTCTCTAATTCATGGCTAGATACACCACATTCTAGACACATACCAGGAAACCATGGTGGTGTAGTGGTTAAGTGATACGTCTACTAGCTAACCAAGAGGTTACAGTTCAGATCTGCCAGGTGCTCCTTGAAACTCTATGGGGCTGTTCTACTTTGTCCTATAGGGTCGCTGTGAATTGGATTTGACTCAATGGCAGTGGGTTCCACATACACTAGGGCTTTTTGGAAATTGTTGACTTACAAGATCTGATAATTAAGTTCATGAACTTGCCACCACACACTTATGTTGGCAGCATTGTACAAACAACTCAGTAAGGTTTCATAACCTTGGTTGGTATATCAGTGTTTCACAGCTGTATTCGTGTCAACATGTGGCGGTGTCTTGCTGAATGGCGTTCATTGTTGTTACATGTTTCTGTGTGTTGTCATGAGAATGTTAGAGCTTGAATTAGAGCAACAAACAAACATTAAATTCCTTGTTAAACTAGGCAAGAGTGGAAGTGAAATCAGGGGCATATTAGTACAGCTTTATCTGGATAACGCTATGAAGAAAACAAAGTGTACAAATGGATTCAACATTTTTCTAAGTGGAGAGACAGTGTTGCTGATAAAAAGAGGTCAAGGTGGCCAGTAATGAGCAGAACTGATGAAAGCATTGCAAAAGTTCATCTAATTGTGTGTCAAAAGCATGGGCTGACTGTGAGAAGCGTAGCGGACCAAGTAAACTTTGATAAAGAGACAGAAAATCTTAACTGAAAAAACTCATGGCTCTTACATCACAACAACACACCAGTGCCCTATGCCAGGGACAGTAACAAAGAATAGGGAATTTACAACTTTATAAGTCTCTTGTAACTGAGAAGTAATGTTTTATTATTTTACTTTATTAACTTTGTAAGACTTATCTTAAAAGAATTCTTCCCTCTATTTTTTAAAATTATCTTTTAAGCTGAGTTTTAGTTGCAAGTTTACAGCACTAATTAGTTGCTTGTTCAATAATTTACATACAAGTTGTAACATTGATTGCAAAGGACCTTCAATTCTGAATAATTTTGGAATTCAGTGGCACAAATCTATTCTCCTCTCTGACTTGGAGTGCTCCAGGACAAAAGTACACTTTTTGGGAACAACGCAGTTGTGATGAAATATCCGTATGTGCTGATCAGTAGTCATATACGCATCTTGCTCTTAGAGATTTCCGCAGTTTTCTCAACAGTGAAGGAGCAAATGAGTTGTAGACCCTTATTATTTGTATGCATATGAATATATTATTTGCTTAGCTTTCTGCACCCCCACCTTGCTCTATGCTTTTATGATTATTTAATGTTATGTACCACTTCCTTGACTCCTTTATGTCTTGCTCCCTGGTTTTGTTTACTTTATGTTAATCAACAAATATTTATAGAGAGTTCATACATGCCAGGTGCTATTCTTATTGTTCAACAATACTTCTGTAGGTTTTATTGTTTTTAACTAACTTTACTTTTCTGGCAAAAAAATAATTAAAATAAACATGTATTTACTTTAATAAGTAGTATGATTCTCATTGCGGGATATAGACCATAACATAATCATTGTAAATCACAAGAATCAGTTTTGTACAGCTTAATCTCAAAGAAAAACCCTGCAATTTATAATGCTGGAAATTTTCAGGACAGTTTTTTTCTGATTCTGTGGGGAGTTGTATTCTTCTGAAAGCATTGTGAATCTTTTTGTGGTTTAATTTAACAGTACTTTGAGTATGTATATATATACTTTTTTTTGAGATTTACTTAATGTACTTTTTCATCATGATTTAGGCAAAAGTTTACAGCTCAGATTAATTTCTCATCAATGAAATTTATACATATAGTGCTTTGCAACATTATTTGCAGTGCCCACAATGTGAAAACACACTCCCCCTTTCCACTTTAGATTCCGTGTGTGTTCTACTGGTTCCTGTCCTTTTCATCCTTACCACTGTGCTTCCAGATAGGGGCTGCTTGTTTGGTCTTGTATATTTGATTGAACTAACACATATGTTTCTCCTGTGTATTATGTTTTATTTTATAGTCATGTCTAATCTTTGTCTGAAAGGTGAATTTGCAAACGGTTTCAGTTTTGGTTTAACACAGTGTCCGTGGACCAACATTTTGAGGGTTCCTCTGGTCTTTGTTAGACCATTAAGTGTAGTCTCTTTACATGAATTTGAATTCTGTTCTACTTTTTTCTCTTATACTGTCTGAGACTCTCTGTTGTGCTTCCTGTCAGGATAGTCATTTGTGGTAGCTGGGCACCATCTAGTTCTTCTGGTGTCAGGCTGGTAGAGTCTCTGGTTCATTTGGTTCTTTAGGCTTTTGTGTTAGTATTTTCCTGTGTCTTCTGTTTTCTTGATTCTCCTTTGTTCCGAGTGGGATGGGACAAATAGATATATCTTAGATGTCCATTTGTGAGCTTTTAAGACCACAGATAACTACACTCACCAAATTGGGATGCAGAACATTTTCTTTGTAAATTGTAGTTTGTTGGTTGACCTAGATTCTCCCTAGAGTTATGATCCCCTGGCCCCAGCCCCAGCTACTGTGTTCCTCAAAGTTCTTTGCTTTTACTATGGTTTCTATGTGCTGACTTCCCCTACATTACATATGGTCCTTCCCGTCACTGATGTTTACTATCTAGTGATTAACCTGCCCGCCCACCCTCATAACCATCAAAGAATGTTTTTTCTGTGTGTAAACCTTGAGCTCTTATGATAGTGACCTCATGCAATATTTGTCCTTTTGTGACTGACTTATTTCACTAGACTGTAAACAAGGGCCTTCTAATATTTTGAACCATGTTCTTTGACAGCCTTACACAATGCGTTTGTCATGTGGCAAGCATTTCTGAGCTCTCTGATGAAACGAATTTAATGGCCATTCCAGTGCTGTTGCTTTGCTTTTGGAAACAAAATCTCTCATTTTGCATCTGACCTTCTGTATATCATTATGCAGCCCTCCAGCCTCCCTTGATGTAACCTGTCATCAGCCTGAGAGGAGCTGTCGGTTTGCTGTGGTCCTGATGCATGATTATTGTAGTTCATATGTTTTTTCCCCCATAGCTTTTTTTTCTTCCTCATTTCCAGACTTGTCCATGTACTTCACTGAGACATAACAGAGAAAAACAACTGTTGAGATAATGAGGCTGAAAATTAATAATCTCCGTTAATAAGCTTTATCTTTTGTTAGTGCTCTTGAATGAATGCATCTAAGCTGTGGGAAGGGAAACCATTATAAAGGCCATAAAGGGCTTTTTCATTACTCAAATTCTGGATATGAAATGAAAATGTAGTATCATTGCTAATAACTCAGTAAATACCTGGAATAAGTTAACAGAGCTTTTTTGTATTCACTCTACCTACACAGGAAGTAAGTGACCATAAATCAGATACAATGGTTAGTTGGTTTTTACCATTTAGACACCACCTTTGACAAAGAATGGCCACCACCATGTGAAGGCAGAAGACACAGATTTCTCAGAAGCAGCCAGAGCTCTGTAACAGTTTAAGACTTGTGCTGGTTGACCTCCCATTTCCATCCATTGAAACTGTGCTGATTGATACAGTAGTGACCAGTCGTGTGCAATTATTTAAATTTAAATACTTTGAAATTAAATAAAACTGAGTTTTAAGTCATACTGTCCTCATTTCAAAACTCAGTAGCCACATATAGCTGGAGCTGTTGTCAGTCTATTGCCTTCGAGTTGACTCTGACTCATAGTGTCCCTATAGGACAGAGCAGAACTGCCCCAGGGGTTTCAACCAAGTGGCTCTTGGATGCAGTTTGCAAGCCTTTTGACCAGCAGCTGAGCTTGTAATTACTGAGGCTCCAGAACTCCAGTTGCTGCTGCATTGGACAGAGCAAATATAGAATATTTCTACCTGAAAGTTTTATCAAATGATGTTCTGTTTCATTGCTCAGCCTGTATAAACACGGAAAACAGATAAGTACAGTTATGTAAAGCACTGGCATAATTGTTTGTTTCTGTTAATCTTTTGAGTTAGTTTGGAATTTTTCTTAGAATTGTGTGTCTAGTGGACCTGTGCTTGTGTTGAATGTGATGCATTTTTAAAGTGGGAATATGTATTTTTATCTCCAATTCAGCCGGCAATTTTTCTTCCATACTAATTTTTCTCCAGTACTTACCTGCCGTGGCTCAGTATTTTTCAGTGACTTAATACTTGTAAATTTGATTTATCTTGGAGTGTGAAAAACCAGTAATTTTAAGTTAATCTTATAAATTCTTGTACGGCTATTGATTCCTTAAGAAAAATGCAAAATAAACATATATGGAAATAATTTTTCATATTGAGTAGAATTATATGCTTTATGTTAAATAATTTTTCTTTGTTATGATAAAAGGAAATTTCTTAAATAATACGTTTCTTTAATGTAATCAAAATCCATCCAGATGAATTTTTGTTTAGGTTCTTAAATTTCTAAGCAAGAATGTCATTTTTTTTCACCATATTGTTTCCAGAACATATGGATACACCCTCAACTGATGGCTTAAAATAACCACTTTCTAGGTCCTTGCCAGAGATTTTAACCTTCAATTTTCTATAATTTAGCTTTTATAAAATTGTCTGTTCTCAAAGGATAGCTTGTGGAGGTCTATGTTCACTTCTCTGCCTGTGCAAGGAGGTCAGTGTTGGCAGGGGCTCACCTAGCCTGGGTTGTAGGGGTTCCGTCCGGCCAGGACTGCTGTGGTCACTGCATTGATTCTCACTTGACCAGGCCAGGGGTCAGAGAGGGCGACTGGTGAGATCAGGGCCAAACAGTCAAAAGAGTGAGTGGGGAGGTAATACTGAGTGAATAGCTGGATATAGTTTTAATTCTGGGAGCTTGTAGCGTCTCATAGTTGAAGAGATAACTTGCTTGTGTAGAATTCTATACATCTTCCCTGGCTGACCAAATTCAAGCCTGACTATAAAGTTATATACTTTTAAACTATTTAATTCCTCAACTACTGCAGTGTTACTATTATTGAGATGCATTTTTTGTAGTGTTGTATCTTTGTATTTGAATGAAAGAACTCCATGAAATTGATTACTTAGAGTTGCTATAGACACGGTATTGAGAACAGTTTGTATAGCATCATGCCCCACACAAAGTCTACCACATGGGTAATTTCTTTTAGCGTTAATTTTAGCATTAATTTTGCTACTCCAGAAGAATCACAATGTTTTTGCATTATTAGAATATAAGCAATAACGACAATAGCAAAACCAGCTGGGAGACTGACTGTGCCTTCTTTTTCACTTTAAGTTAGAGAGAGAAAGAAGGTAGGCATTGTAATTAAACCTGGGCTAGGTGACCTCTCCATTCCTGCCTCCAACTAAGTCTCCTGTAAGAGTCCTAACAGAAGTTTTGCGACATAGGGATTTGTCTTCATCCTGTACCCTAACTCAGCTCTGCTATGTACAATAACAGCATTAAAGGACTTAAAATATATTTATTTGAAACTCGATCAAATTGACAGAGGAGGTGACAGCTTGTAGTATACTGTGCTAATGAGATAAACCAAAGTCAAATCTTTTAGTCTTGCATGAGTCAGCAACATATTAATGAGCCAGACAATACTGGAGGCTCTAATGTGTCCATTTACTGGGCTTAATATTGATGTTCTGAGAGAGATGCAAGTGGCAGGAGCCACATCTTGTTTACCTTTCTCTTTCCAGTGTTAGATAGTGTAATGCTTTGACTACTGTAGTTGGGTAAAAATGCAAGTAGCTACCACATGTTTAACGCTTTTTATGTGCTAGGCATAGCGTTTTACAAATATCATTTCAGTTAACCCCTACAATGAACCATTTATAGACAAACGAATTAAGATCAAGAGGAGTTTCATATCTTGGTTAAGGGTCATATAGCTATAAATCAGTCTTCATGTGTTATTATAGCTAATGAGTTTGCACTTGGGAAACACAATTCATGACTTTCCTCCTTCCCAGAAAGGGGAAATCTCAAATGTCAAGGAAAAGTACCTGTCATGTCAATTTCTCCTTAAAATGTTGTAGTTCTGTTGCTAACTTATCAAAACAGTACAGATTGATGAATGTAATATAGCATTCTATAATTATACAATTCTTAGTGTATTTCTGCCATCTGAATTAACAGAGCAGTACAGTAGAATTACTCCTTTGGAAAACACTATAATTCTCTGTCTCTTCTCAAAGTTAACTAGGTGGTGATAATAATAGCTCCTATTTATTGTAGTATATATCACATATTGTGCTAAGAGTTTTGAAAGCATATCTTTTTAATACTTACATTAATCTTATAAAGAAAGCTTTTTAAAGCATTTTTCAATGGTCTTAGGATGCTTGACTATTCTGTTCAGTATAAGCCAGTGGAACAGTAATAAACCTGGAATTTGAACTCAGATTTGTTTTTCTTAACTTGTGTGTTTTTCTTCAGTTTGTAGCATGTTTCCAGCATGGTGCAGCTAGAGAATATGTGCTTGTTATAAATTGAATTGTGTCTCCAAAAAATATATGTCATAAATCCTGACCACTATACTTAGGTTAGAGACCCATTTGGGAAAGGGTTTTCTTTGTTATGTTAATGGGGTAGCCTCAGTGTAGGTGTATTTTAAATTAATCTCTTTGGAGACTAGAAAGAATAGCTTAATCAAGGAAGCAGGAAAGCAGAGATGGGATCAGATAAACAACATACCACTGGAAAGTGGCTAAAACTCCGGTGACCTAGTGGTTGTGCTGTGTCTGCTCACCAAAAGGCTGGCAGTTCAAATCCTCCAGGAGTTCCTTGGAAACTCCGTAGGGCAGTTCTACTCTGACCTATAAGGTGGCTATGAGTGACAATTGACTCGACAACAGTGGGTTTGGTTTGGATTAAGGAACCAAGGAACAAGGACCTTCCTCAGAGCATACAGAGAGAAAGCCTTCCCCTAGAGACCGTGCCTTGAATTCAGACTTCTAGCCTCTGAAACTAAGAACATAAATTTGTGTTTGTTAAAGCTTCCCACTTGTGGTATTTCTGTTATAGCAACACTGGGTAACTGAGACAGGGCTCTGTCCTCCAGAAATATTTCCACAAACTGGGGTCACAAAACAAATTTCCTTAAAAATATAAAGAATAAGGAAATGCAGTGTCATCTAAGTACCACAGAGTTTAGGAAAGAGCTGATTTGAACTGGATGTATCAGGGAAGAAGTGGAATCTAAAATACCTTTTAAAAACTGGATGGGACTGAATGAATCAATGAAATGAGAGTAAGTTCTAGGCACAGGAGCACCCTACAAGCAAATGAAAAGTGAGTGACAGAAGGAGAAATAACATTCCCTCGATATGTGTGTAGTCATTCATTGGTTCATTTCATATGCTTTCTATGTGCCAGGCATTTGACTAAGTACTATGGAAATAATTGCATTCTTGTAGATAAATAATTATATATTGTGTGCTGAGATGTTAGAAATAAGCTTAGCAAGGTATACATGTGCCTGTTATGTAAGGTATCTGGTACCACGTTGAAGAGTTTATATTGTATACGATAGACAGAAACAAATTATTCTTGATTTTTCAGCAATAGAATAAAGACTCCTTGGGTCAGAAGAGCTGGATTTTGGTCTCTGATTGGACATTAATTAATTGGCTGACTTTGTTAACCCCATTAATTCTTTAAAATAGTAGAAACAGCATCTTTCTACCTGGTTTACAGAGATGTTCAAGGATTAAATTAGATTAAAATGGAAAGCTTTGAAAATTGCAAAGTACTTAACTTGCAGAGATTAATATTATTAATTACAGGAGGTGTGTGCATGGAGGAGTTCACTTTTGCAGAGATGATGTCTTAGCAAGCTAATAAAGAGGTTTGTAGTAATGTAGGTCAAAGTACCACATGGTAACTTCAGGAACAGAGAGGAAAAGAGGTATCTGGGAAATGTTCCAAAAACGGGAACTTGAAACATAGATATTAATGACAGTTTAGACAATGAAAGATTCATCCACTCAGTCTTTTATTTGACAACTATTTTTTAAGTATCTACTGTGTACACTGTGGATGCATAGTTGACCAAAAAGACATGGTCCCTGCTGTTGTATAGAAACGGAAAGATTTCAAACACCGAAAGTTTGAAGAACAATAGAAGGAAACAGTCTTTGAAAGGCTTGGAAAGGCAGGAGTCAAGGCTCAAAGAATGTACCCCTGAGGAAATGGTGCAGTTTTGATGAAAGAGAAACAGTGCGTTGCAAGAAAAAGACAGGATGAAAGAGGTCCCCAGGCAAGACAGGGCACGTTGTATTCTGCAAGATAAGACAAGTTTAGTCTATACTCTCCTGCACCCATCTTATTTCTTGGAGTTGGCTCAACCTTCTTTTAGTAGAAGCAAGTACCAAGCAGAACAATCAAGGCAGGTACCTGCCAAAATATCAGTAACCCAAATAATTCAGAGTAGCACCCCCATCTGAGGAAAATGTACTTATTTTCTACCCAGGGTTAAAGTTTCTTCCCAGTGGCGACCAGGAGGAACAGATGATATAGTACAGATATAGGAGACACTTATTTATATTAAATTATGGAAGCAGTGGTGGATACTAGATTTCTGTAGTATTGAATTTTTTTTCTTCTTATGCCCACAAGTCCTGTATAATTCCTTTTATTTATAATTATACTTTTCATTCTATCTCTACCATGTAAACTCATTGCAAACTCCTTCTAATATGAATAATATCTTCCATATGATGTGATAAAAATGGTACTATACTTCTGTAGTTTTCCTGCCAAAAACCTATAACCCCAGTTTAATAATTAAGAATGAAGCAAACAAATTCTAATAGAGAGGAATCCCCCAAACACCTGAGAAGTACTCTTGAGAACTGTCAAAGTCATCAAAAACATAGAAATTCTGAGCACCAACACAAACAAAAGAAGATAAAGTGGAGCTAGATAGATCATATATTGATTTGCCCCTATTTGTACTTTATTTCATTTATTTTTTTCTCTTTACATTATTTTTATCTAGGTAAGGGCTCTGTAACCATGAGGAGTATGGAGTAGTACATGTTCCTTTTGCAACTGTTTTATATTATTTAATCTTTGCTAACACTGTACTTGGCTAAGTTCCCTACCTATTCTTGGCAGATGCACGTTTTAGTCACCATGCTGTAAATATATTTGGATCTTGCTTCTTATCTCATGTTTGTCAACCAACTCTATATTTTTCCCTTATCATCCTAGCAATTTCAGTCTAGCATTTGAAATCTTGTAAGCCCTTGTATCTACCCAATCATGTCCTTTGTTTTTGAGCCTTAATATTAGATATAACCTCAACTGACGAGTCTATAGGACAGTACATGCATTTTTACTTCATATTACTTTTATTTCAGAGGATAGAATGTTTTCTTTTTCAACAAGCATTTTGAGAAAGAGAGGAGAGAAAAGCAAAAGAGAGCACATCCTGCTGAGTCTCCTGGATGGTGTCAAGGATGCTGGACTTTTTCCAGGGACAATTAGAATTGTGAAGTGCTTTAAGCAATGGAGCGATATAGTTATTTTATCATTTTAACTATGCTTCAATTTTTAAAACAGTTTTAGAATTACAGGAAAAAATGATCAGATTGTACAGAGACTTCTCCTTTGCTTTATATTGAAGTTTCTCCTATTATTAATGTCTTGTTTTAGTGTAGTATATTTGTTAAAATTAGTAGGCCAATATTGATTATATTGTTATTAACTAAACATCAGACTTTATTTGTATTTCTTTGGTTTTTACCTGATGTCCTTTGTTAGTTTGTTTGTTTCAGGATTCTCATCCAGGATACTACATTATATTTAGTCATGTAATATTTTTTTGTCTGTGACAGTTCTCAGAATTTCATTATTTTTGATGACTTCGACACTTTTCAAGAGCATGTGTTAGGAGTTTTGTGGGATTCCTCTCTACTGGAATTTGTTTGCTCCTTCCCTCATTATTAAACTGGGATTGCAGGTTTTGGGCAGGAAGACTACAGAAGTGTAGTACCATTTTTATCACATTATATCAAAGATGCATACTACCAAGATGATTTATGACTGTCATCCTTAATGATCAGACTGAGGGGGGATTTATTAGGTTTCTCCACTGTAAAATCATTCTTTTCCTCATTCTGTACAGTACTTTTTGGAAGAAAGTTACTAGAAACAACTTACACACAAGGAGTGGAGTTACACCTCCCGTCTTGGAGAGCAGAAAATTTACATAAATTATTTGGAATCTTTTGAATGGGAGACTGGTCTTTTCCTCTTCGTTTGTTAGTTTATTCAATTATTTATTTATATCAATCTGAGCTTATACATATTATTGTATACATTGGGTGATAATCCAATAATACTTTATTAATTGCTAAAATTGTTCCAGCATGGGCCACTGGGGAACTCATTTATGGTTGCCACCTGCGTGTGGAATTTCTTTTTTAATTTTAATTTTTCTTTATTTTTTGTTTGTTTTTTTAGAATTTCCTTACTTTCTCCTCCAAGTTTGCCTTATATATTTTCTATCACAGTACTGGAATTAATCATTTCCCCAAGGAACTCTGGTTCCTTTTATTGGAGAATAGTATTAGGAACCAAGATCTGGACACCAGCTGTGCTCATTGCTGCCGATGTGTCACGGCTTTTAGGTTCTTTCAGTGGACAGATTAACAATGAAATATCTGTGTATACTAACCTATGTGTCTATGAATCTCTATGAATATTTCTATATGTGATCTTTTGTATTCATATTAAGCTACACATGAGTTCATACTGATAGCTTGAACTTTAATTCATGACCACTTGGATCTGTCTAGCTGTGTCCCCTTAATTATCCGCATATTTGAATTCCAACAGTGAGAAACCTCTCTCCTATTATCCATTATCCACTAATTCAATTGTTCAGTCTCAGTACACACATTTGGCAGTATCAGCATTGCTAACCTATACCCATATGGGAAAATGTTTCATCATAAACCAGAGAACAGTCAATACATCCAGTTACTTTTACTTTAGTCTCCCAGAATCTGCTCACATCTAGCATTATTTAGATAGCAACTTCCCTATCCCTTCAGTGAGGTTGTTCTAAACGTTTGTCATACAGTTACGTTCTTTTGTCACTCTCTGTGATCTTCCTTGTGTTCAGCTAACAAACTAAATGATTAAAAAAATTTTTTTACAGTAAGTTTCACTCTCTGTGCTGTAAAATCGATGAATTTTTACAAATTCATGATGTGGTATATCCACCATTACAGCACCATACAGAATGGTTTCACCACCCTGAAAAAACTCCTGTATATTACCTATTCAACCATCTCCCCCTTTCCTTGTACCCCTGGAAACCATTTATCTTTTTACTACTCATAGTTTTGCCTTTGTCATAACGTCATGTAATTAGACTTACAGTACCTACCCTTTTCATGCTGGCTTATTTCACTTAGCAACAAGCATTTAAATTTACTCATATCTTTCCATGGGTTTATAGCTCATTTCTTTTATAGCTTAATAACATTCCAATGTGTGGATGCACCACTGTTTGTTTACCAATTCCCTTTATGAAAACAAGTTGATTGCTTCTAGTTTTTGGAAATTATGATATGAATAAACTTGCTATAAACATTTGTCTAGAAGTTTTTATTTTTATTTTTTTCTTTTGTGTGGATATAGTTTTCAGATCTTAAAGGGTATTGCAAAGTTGTAGCCACTATGTCAGCTCATCTTGTTGGGGGACTTCCTCTTTTTCAGTGACTCTCTACTAAACGTAATGTCCTTCTCCAGGGACTGGTCCCTGCTATTAACATGACCATCCTTGTTATTCTGGCTGTACTGTCCAAGACAGATTTGTTTTTTTTTTTTTTTTTTTTTTGGCATTCCATGATATATTCAATATTCCTCACCAACATCACAATTTGAAGTCATCAATTCTTCCTTGGTCTTCTTTATTCAAGGAATGAAGTGCACTTGGCCTAGTTTCACCTTAGTTCTCTAAGTGACATCTTCACTGCTGAACACTTTAAGGAGAACTTTGACAGCAGATTTGCCCAATACGATTTGTCTTTGGGTTTCTTCACTGCTGCTTCTGTGGTTGTTCATTGTGGATCAAAATCAAATGAAACCCTTGAAGTCAGTCTTTTCTTAATTTACCATGCTGTTGCTCATTGGTCCAACTGTGAGAATTTTTGATTTCTTTATGCTCAGGATATACTCCTGAGTGAGGGCTGTGGTCCTTGATCTTCATGAAGAAGCACTTCAAGTCCTCTTCACTTTCAGGGAGCAAGGTTGTGTCTCTGCTTATTGAAGATTGTTGATGACTCTTCCTCCAGCCCGGATGGCAAATGTGAAATTCAAAAGTTTAAACCTTTTAAAAGAACGTCTAGAAGGGTATCTTAACAATCTTAGAATAGGGAAGAATTCTTTTTTTCTTTTTTTTTTAACAAGCCATGGAAAATGTAGAAGAAAAAAAATAAAGGAAATAAAACAAAGAAAAGGATAATTTTGACAAAAATCAAAATTAAGCAAAAACAACCAAAGAAATGGCTAGTAACATTAAGATATTGAAATTAAGAACTCTCATTCTCCTGCTCACCACCAAGCACAGCTGTGATGGGGTATACAATGTTAAGTCCCTGTGACACTGTGAGAAAAAGAGGGGTGCAGCTTAAGAACTCTGCTAAAACACTACAACCAATGGTTCGACGGCCTGGAGGATCCCCTGGGAACATGGCCCTTAGACCCGCTGCTGCCCTTGACCAGAAAACACTACTGAGGTCAACTCTTTGGACAAAAATGGACTGGACTCAGAGACAATGTGGCCATATGGCATGAGTACTTTATGGTCTATGCACTTACGGGATGCTGTCCTACTGTCTCTTTCTAGATGGGTGAGAAGAGGGTAGAGAGCAGGTGACAGGAGCTTGCTAAGAGGGTATAAGCATAGAATGAAAAGGAGTGTGCTGTCAGTGGGCAAGGAGAGCAGAAAGAGCTGCAGGCAGGCAGGCAAGCAAAATTAATTTAGATTGTGTACTTTCACCTAATCACACACACAAAAAGACTCTCATCCTTTTGATCATCATATAAGAATAAAAACAAAACATAAAAACTGGGAAAAGATATTTTTAACATATATAGTTGAAGGACCTATAAAAATATAGAATATATACACAGAATGTATAAAGAAAATAAGAAAAACACACATGCAAACTACTAAATTGAAAAGTAGGCAATTGAATATGTTCAGCTATTTCACAGAAAACACAAATAGCCAATATACTTGGTACCCTCTCCTCATTAAGAGTACCAGGAATAGGTACCTAACAAACAATGACAGTACGATACTTTTCAAAACGTTAGACTGGTGATAATTAAAAGCCTGAAAGAAAAAACAAAAACAAAAACAAAAACAAAAACAAAAACAAAAACAAAAAAACTAATGTGGAATGAAGTGCTGGTAGAAGTGCTAAGTGGTACTACAATGTTAGAAAACATTTTGGTATTATACAGTTCTGTTGAAGACTTGTACACCTAGAAACCAGCAATTCTATTTCTAGGTACATAACCTAGATACTTGTAAGCTTATGTATAGATACTACTAGTATAACAACGTTTACAGTCACACTGTTCATAATTAAAAAACCAAACAAAAAATCTGAACCCCAAAATAACTTATCAGTAGTAAAAAAAATAAATACCAGTATCTTCTTAAGCATTTATAGTTTCAAATACAGTAGAGAAGTCGAACAAATACGCTAAAGGTAGCTAAACCTACCAACTCCTATGAATATCCAAAAGCAAGCCAGTGAAGAATATATACAGAAGAATTCCATTTATAAAATTTTAAAACAGGAAAACTAAATGGAATATACATATGTGGTAAAATAATACACCAAAATATTCTGAACTTCGGGATGGGAATTACATTTAAGGTAGAAGAAGGAGACATCATCATGAAGAGATGCAATGAATGACACTATAGGACAGGAAACTCATAGAGTTTCCGAGGAGGTCCTGGTGGATTTGAACTGCCAACCTTTTGGTCAGCAGCCAAAACTCTTAACTACTACACCACCAGCATTTCTGGACGTAGTATACAGGAATGCTTTTAATAGTAATATCAAAGTAAACACTGTATTTTCACCCTGGCTATACTATCGCTGGGTTCTTTCCTAAGAAGTTTTCATCAAAGATTGATCCTTAGATTTGGGTTAGATGGTTCGATTTGTTTCATCTAGATTTTTTTTTTTTTTTTTTGGTCTCGCTTCCTTGGAATTTTAAATCTTGATTTATGATTTAGCCTTACGTTTGGCATTTTACATCTGTCCGTAAAATAACATCCTATAATTTCCTAAAAATATTTTTAACAACTAAATGCCATAATGCTCATTTTGAGCATTTAAATAGCATAAAGGCACATAAAAATAGAAATATGATTCTCTTCCTTTTTATATTTCACATCTCACCCCACCCTAATAAAGAGTATACTGTAAAATGTATCAGCATGTTTCATTCCCTGTGTTTTCCTAAGTTTTAAGCACATGTTTCCATAAATACCCACTGTTATAGCATCAGCTTAGACTGGTGGAAACCTCACGTGCTCAGAGCAGAAATATGCATGGGAATTCCAATGCCTACAATCTCAGATCATTAGGACTTTCTTCCAAGGTGCTCATGGGTGAAATAGAATTACCAACCTTTCTTTCAGTTAGTAGTTGAGTGCTTAACCATTCCTGGCGTCTAGGGACTTATTTGCATACACAGGGATTTAAAATTTGAAAGTCAGGCTATATTTTGGAAATGATTTTTAAAAATGTTATGGATGTTTTTATAGACCAGTATCTACAAATCAAACTTTATTATTTTAAATATATGTATAATATTTGTCTCAGTCTTCTTGTGCTACTGTAACAGAAATACCACAAGTGGACAGCTTTAACAAGGAAAAATTTATTTTTTTGCCAAAAAAGTAAGCTGAAAGTGCAAATTCAGGGCAACAACTCCAAGGAACTGCTTACTCTGTTGACTCTAAAGAAAGGTCTTTGTCATCAATCTCCCCTTGGACTAGGAGTTTCTGAGGCTCAGGGACCCTGGGTCCAAAGGACATGCTCTGCTCCCAGCACTGCTTCTTTCCCGATGTTAAGAGGTTCTCAGCTCTCTGCTTGTTTCCCTTTCCTTTATATCCCAAGAGATTGCCTCAAGGCACACTACAATCTCCTGCCTGGTTAACACAGGGACCACCTCATCTTCCCTCATTAACATCAGAGAGACACGATTTATAACATATAAAGACATCACACAAAACCAGGAATCAAGACCTAGCCAAACACAGGGATATAATTCAATCCATGGCAATATGTTATCCTATCATTTATTTAATACTGGATACCATTATTTAATCCTAAATCCATCCTTCCAACAAATATTTATTGTCTAATATGTGTTAACTTCCAGGAATAGGAATTAAAATGGTAAACATAAACAAGTAATATTCTGCTGTTGCAGAATACCCATGTAGTATGTGAATCATATATTACGAAATAATCCTAAAACAAAATGTAAAATGAACACACGATAAACGTATGCATCAGGTTAGGGAAGGTAATGTCATTATCAATCACAGTGGTATAACCCAATTAAAGGTCCATTTTATGACCTACATCATGGCCTCGGTGGGTCTGCTAGCCCTCCAGGACAACTTGACTTTTCGTAGTGGCTGTTTAGATATTGTGACATTGTTTCATATTAGGAGTCACTCTACTTTGGTTTGATATCATGTTAACTGATAACGTCTTCAGAGGCCCCTTTTCTTAAGTGAGGTTAGCATTTTGCACTTATGTATACTTCCTGTTTGTGACTCTTTAGATCAATCTTAAAACTTTTAAAGACTGCTTATACTTATCCAGATACAATAATGACAAAGTAGAAACAAGAAATATACATAAGAGAAAAATATCAACGGGCCATCAGTTTCATTCTGAGACTTCTGAGGGGTCAGCTTTTCTCAGCCTTGGTGGCTGAAAGCTCATCAGTCTCCATGCAGCTGAATCTTTGCTCGTGGTGTTACTAACGTAGCTGTCGCCGTCTCTCACTAACAACATATTCCAAGAAGTTCCCGTATGACATTTCTGTAGAGCATCTTTTGAGAATGATCCAGCCATTTCTACTCATTCCAGGAAAAAACCTAAACAAATATAAGATAAACGTGTCACTGCAGATAGGGAAACAGTAGAGAAAATGGTACATTCCAGAGCATAAGGTAGAGACTACCCAGAACGTGAGAAAAGCTCCCTCCACTTTCATTCTTTCCTGCCTATCCATCTGAGGCTACTGGCATTTTTCCTGAGTTGCTATGCCTCTTTCTGCTGCAGAGTCTGTACTTTCTTTTCCTCTGTGTGGAATGTGGATCCTTCCTTTCTTTACCTT
Organism: Heterohyrax brucei; assembly: GCA_028571685.1. NCBI lineage: Eukaryota > Metazoa > Chordata > Mammalia > Hyracoidea > Procaviidae > Heterohyrax > Heterohyrax brucei. The sequence continues at coordinate 67,450,366 of CM053141.1, read as the reverse complement.
GTTAATTCCAGTTTAACACTCATATCAACACTCAGGTGTTATTTTCTCAATACCAAATCTTTCTTGATATTCCTTTTCTACTTTCCTGGTAGCATTCAGCTATTATTAACAGCTCTTATCACCTTGTGATTTTTTATCTTATAATTATTTGCTTAATGCTTTTATCCTCCAGTAGAGTGTAAGTTCTCTAGGGCCATAGAAGATGCTTGTTTTTCTAGCCACTTCATCCCCAGCCCTTGATATGATGCCTCGTGTGAAGACAAAGCTTCAGTCTTGTAATTTACTTTATGTTAATAATAAATTGGTCATGATTCTGTCTTTATGTGCTACTAAGGTTATTTGAGGAGCCCTGGTTGTGGAGTGGTTAAGAGCTCAGCTGCTAACCAAAAGGTCAACAGTTCAAATCCACCAGCATTCCACTACAATTTTGTAGAGCAGTTCTACTGACGCCTGTCTATTTATTCATATCAGTTGTCCTCAAGGTTTGTTCTTTTCAGTAAAATTATACTCACCCTCAAATGATCTAGTGGTGAAGAGTTCAAATGCCAACTAAAAGGTCTGCAGTTTGAATCCACTGTCTGCTTCTTGGAAACCCTAGAAGGAAGTTCAAACCCTGTCTTACAGGGTTGCTATGAGTCAGAACCAACTCGATGGCAGCAGATTTTTTTTTTTTAACCTCATATTTTAGTAGTATAACTTTGTGGGCATTTCTTATATTGGATTCATTGTGGTTTCACATAGATTTGCTGTGGATACAATCTAAAATCAGTGTAGCGAGCTATTTACAGGCTCTTGTGGAAGAGCGAACAGGAAGTTTTGCCCAAGACCCAGAATCTGTGATGATTTCTTGGACTGTGTATCTCTAAGATCTATCACAAGTATCTCTAGATGGAGCTATTTAACCTTTTGTCTTATAAACTACAGCAGCATGAAGTGGAATCAAAGGAACATGCCTATGTTGCGCTTTTCTAGGATTCTAGGCTACAACTTTTGAAGACTGCTTCATGCTGAGGCTTCCCGATTATGTGTGTTGACTCTTTTCTTCTCTTTTCCTCAGCATCAAAGCCAGCGATGTCAGTAAATGTCATACATGACCAGAAGAATTCTTTCTTAGGTCAGAGTAAGCAGTTTTTACTGTCTTATTTCCCAAAGGATCCTAGGGTATTTCTCTGATCAGTTTCTAGAAACAAATATCACTTTGTGGGTGAGAATTTGAAGAAATCTGTGTTAATGTACTAGGAAAAGCAGAAACATGAAAGATATGTATAAGACAGCAGGAAAAAATGTGGTTCAAAGTTAATTTTAATGTTGACCAAAGTGGGCTTCAGTGGTAGAACCATAGTTATTTTTAAAGTAAATACATTAATGATAACAGCCAATAATATATGAAAGTTCTTATCCACTTCCGTGTGCTTTAAAGATATTAAGTATTTGATTCTCACAAAAAGTCTGTGCTATAACTACATTAATCTTGTATTATTTACTCGACGGCACTTGGCTTTGGCTATATGCAGGTTAAATACACAACATGGTATTCAGCCCTCAGCATACCAAATGTAAGTCCTCACTACAGGTTAAATTCTTCAAATTATTCTATAAAACTGGCTCAAATACCTCTTCTTTTGTGAAGAACTGCCATGGTTTTTAGGAGACATGGTGGTGCAGTGGTTAAAGCAATTGACTGCTAATAAAAAGATTGCTAGTTTGAAATCACAGTGGCTCTGTGGGAGAAAGAGGTAGCAGTCTGTTTCTGTAAAGTTTGCAGCCATGGAAACCCTGTGGGGTGGCTTTCAGTTGGGATTGTCTCAAAGGTAGCAGTTTTGAGTAAGATGGTTGTTGAGTTTGTCTCTGTCTCTGAACAGTAATCTCCTTGAAGTCAGAAACTGTCCTGGTTATATTCATACCTTTAGTTTCTAGAATTGTCTTTTCAAACATCATGGGCACTAGCTACTAGGTGGTTAGTTAAATTTAAGTTTATATTAATTAAAATTAGATAAAATTAAAAATTCAGTTTTTCAGTCACAAAAGCTCCATTTCCAATGCTCAATAACCACCACATGTAACTAGTAATCATGCTACTGGATGGTATGAACATAGCTTTTATCACAAAATGTTCTGGTGACAGCATTGTCTAGAAAAATGACTTTTCAGTAATTAATTGATTTGAGCAATATTTATTGAGCATGATATAGGCAATGTCTAGGCACAGGAGGTAGAGGAAAATGCAAAAGCAATGTGATCTCTCATTGTTGGGTCCTGGCATTCATAGAAAAGACAGAAACTGAGCAAGGAGAAATTACTAGATACATGTTTAATATTAGAATATTTCAGATTGGGTTGGAAAAGGTCCGTTTGTGAATTATCTGAATAAAGTTTATTGTAAATCAGAAGCACATCCTAGTAGAACTATGTCACTTGCCCTTTGGTTCTGCGAGGGACCCCTGATGGCACAGTGGTGACAGTGCTTAGCTGCTAACCAGAGGTGGTGGTTTGAACCCACAGGCTTCTTGGCAGGATGTAGTTGGAGCAGTCTGCTTTGGTAAAGATTACAGCCTTGGTAACCTTATGAGAAAGTTCTACTCTGTCCTATAGGGTTGCTGTGGGTTGAAATTGACTTGGTACCAATGGCAACGGAGTAGTCCTGTGACATAGGGCAGAGGATTTTTCAAGCAGTATTATGAGCATCAAAGGCATACAAATCAATTACCTTCTTCCCTGAAACATTAAAAGGATAAGAACTTAGTACTTGCTACATTTCTTTTTTCCCTTCCAAAATTTCTGCAAATTCCTAAGCTCACATTGCAGGGATCTAAAGCACATTTCCCGCTAGAGGTAGGAGGCGAGAAAAAGTGTTTAACACAGCAGGTGGACAATTGCTGTACTGCAATAGAACTGAACATCAGCAAAATTTTTTGCTGGTTTCCTATGCCCATCATCTTGAGTGCTTTTATTGCATTTTCTTCCATTATTTCCCCCTTGTTCTTTTTAGTAAGTGATTTTAACATATGTCATGATATCAAAGTCAGATAGGGAATAATAAAGAAACCTTATGAATGCTTCTAGACCATTATATGATGATGATATGCTTGAGAATTAGCCACAGTTACTTTGATGAGTACAGAAGACTCACTTCTGCTGTCTGTAGCACAAATAGATAATGCAGCTATAAATTTTCTGGTAAATGGTGTGATCATTAGTTTAAGTCATCCCAATTTGCTAGACTGCACTCCTTGAGCACTTGTGGAGGGGTGTTTTTATAAGATTGCTCTCTCTGGGAAAACTGCATCCTGCGTAGACATTCTCTGGTACAGTGAAGAGTGAGATGCAATTGCTTACGAAAAGAGGCCAAAGCTTTAAAGCAGTGGAGGTCTCTTAAGAAGTGAGTGCATAAGATGCATACACTTCTGTGTAAGTTAAGAAGAGGGAACGTTTTACCTAAAACAAGTAATGCCTGTTATGTTTAGTAACTTCAGGATTCTAAGGAAACAAAGGGAGTTTTTGCATGGTGCAAGTGGTTAAGTATTGCTATCCCTAAGACTGGCAGTTTGAACACATCCAGAAGCACCTTGCAAGTAGAAGATCAAATAGCTGATGGTAGCCCATGGTAATTTCTCTGGACTTTTTCACATACAGCAATGCTATTTAATTCTAATGCAAACATGTATTTGGCCCGTATAGGTAACTCAATGCTACAGAATTGATTCTGACTCATAGCAACCCTATAGGATGGAGTAGAATTGTCCCATAGAGTTCTCAAGGAGTACCTAGTGAATCTGAACTGCCAATTGTTTAGTTAGCAGCTGCAGCACTTAAACACTGTACAACCAGAAATAAAATATAAAATACCACATTTTAAGATTAAATAATAATCCATTGCCATTGAGTTAATACTGACTCATAGCAACCCTACAGGGTTTCCAAGACTAAACATTTTTTAGGAAAGCTGACTTCTGCCTTTCCCGTGTGGAGCAGCTGGTGTGTTTGAACCACCGACCTTTTCATTAGCAACCAAGCACTTCAACCACTGTGCCATGATGACCCATGATGACAAATAAGTTGTCTCTGTATTTCTTTTGAATCGTAAAAAAATTTGAATTAGCGTATACCGTGATTATTAAAATTATATTAAGTAAATTATTAGTATAACGTTAAGTGATTTATTGATTTAAAAGTCTTTAGAACTTCATTACAGCTCATAGAAATTGATAAAATAGTTTTTAAAATTTTTAAAAAGGTGGGTTTTCTGCATGGTTACTCTGAAACAAATTTGTGAGTCAAATAAGGTTGAGAGGTAATTTAACAGACTCTTAAACTCTTATTTTTATATTTGATGATAGCTTTTTAAAAATATAATTTATTATTGTTACTGTTAAGATTATGTGTAGTAGAATATGTACAAATTCAACAATTTCTACCTGTACTATTCAGTGACATCGACTACATGTTTCAATTTGTGGGACGATTATTAGCATCCTTTTCCCAGATGTTCCTCCTCTGTTGACATAAACTCACTGCTCCTTAAGTTTCTTATCTAATCTTTTGAGTTGATGTTATCAAATTAATTTCATATAGATTAAATTAATTCCATATAGATTAAAGAGCTTAATGCTCAAGGCAGACATTCCTTATGGGTTAAGCAAAACTTATTCCATCTGGGGAACACTGAGGAGGATATTTTTTAAGGTTTAAATACTTTTAAGGACATCCTGGAGATGTGATGGTTAAGTGCCGAATCTGCTAACCTAAAGGTCTGCAGTTCAAATCCTCCAGGGACTCCTTGGAAATTCTATAGGGCAGTTCTACTCTGACCTACAGAGTCAAAATCAACTTGACAGCAGTGGGTTTGGTTTGGGAACAGCTTTTAAAATCCTTTTATCGCCCTCCATCCTTCTCTTTCCTCTGTCTGTTTTCTTCTCCCCTCTTCTCTTGCTCTTCTTCCTTTTCCTCCTTTTCTCTCTTTTGCTTCCTCCCTTCCTTACTCTCTTTCTCTCTCCTTTTTTGCTTTTAAAAACTTAGTATTTAGGCTCTCACATGGGACCCATGTTTCTGGCAATTGAACTTACAGTCTAACAGGGTTTGAGAACAGAACCCAGTTCTTAAAATCTAAAGGTCATTGCCATTCTGATTTCCTTACCCATGGGGTACTCCTAGCTCCTTATGAAGCCGGGTCTTGAAATGCTTACCACTTCAATAAATGAAAAGTTATTTTAGTTCTAAAATTTCTTTTATGCCAAAACATCACCACTGATTGGAAATCTAGTGCTTATTGTGAGGACATTTTTTTGTTGTTGTTCCTGTTGCTGACTGGCTGCCAAGAATTCAAATTTTTTCTTATTTGAGGGAATTTCCTATTTTTAGTTTGTAGGCTGTCTCACTTCTAGGCTGCAGACTTGTGATCTATCCATTATCAGTTAGACATTCCTGCTCGTGCCTACAAAAGCAAAGGGCTCATTTATAATAGTGCATAGAAGTGGGACTTTTTTAAAAGTATAGTCTTTAAATATTAGCAGATAGATTATGAAAATTAACAGAGATGTTGGAAGCAAGATGTAGTTTTTGTTTCAAAGGAAATAATTGCAGTTTATATTCAATTTTATTTTTAGTTTTGTTTTCATTGTATATAAATATTCATTTAAAAATATTTTATTGTGCTTTAACTGAAAACATATAAGCCAAATCAATTTGCCACATAAAACTCCACACCACACCACTATACAACTCTAGCTGCTCTTCCCACTCTGTGACATCACACTCCTACCTTCCATTCTGTACTTCCCATATCCATTCAACAATTCAATCTGTCTCTATCCCCTCTTCTCACCTGTGGACAGGAGCTACTCAGTGTCATGCATATATTTAAGACAAGAATGACACTCTTCTCCAGCACCACACTATGTCTTGCAGTCCAGTTGAATCTTTGTCAGAAGAGTGGACTTCAATACTGGCTTCACCTCTGGGCGAATAGATTGTATAGGGACTATGTCTTCAGGGTGCCTTCCATTCTGTCAGACCATCATGTCTGGTCTATTAATGGAGTTCTAGTTCTAATTCTGCACACTCATTTTTCTCCCACTGTGTTGGGGACAGTACATTGCGTTACCTGTCAGGACATTCATTGTTGGTGGCTGGGCACCATCTAATTCTTCTGGTCTCATGCTGATGTAGTCTCCTGGCATATATTTGTCTTTGATGTCCTTCATTCTTCCTTGCTCCAGGTGTACTGGGACACATTATTTTTATCTCCTGAAATAACCATACTTCTCGTGGTGTGGTGTCATTGTTGCAGCCTTTTAAAAAAATTGAAGTAAAAATCATTCAGATCCTGAGATATACTCAATGAGTTTCATGTTTTGCTAAAACTTAATCTAAGTTACATTTTTTAAAAGCATTCTTCTGTAACCAATTGTCTGTTAGCCACTTATTAGCCATCATGTTTGAGGGATAGTTTTGCTGGATGTATAATTCTTGGCTGGCAGTTATTTTCCTTCAAAGTTTTGTATATGGTATCCCATTGCCTTCTTGACAGCATATTTTCTGCTGAGTACTCCAAGTTAAGTCTTCCTGATTCTCCTTTGTTGGTTATTTTGTTTACCTCTAGGCACTTTCGAAACTGTCTCCTTACATTTAGTTTTGACAAGTTTGATTATAATATATCCCGGTGTCTTTCTTGGTGTCTGACTTTCTTTGGTAACCCCAGTGGCATAGTGATTAAGTGCTTTGACTGCTAACCATCAGGTCGGCAGTTCAAATCCATTAGGTGCTCCTTGGAAACTCTGTGGGGCAGTTCTACTCTGTCCTGTAGGGTCACTATGAGTTGGAGTCAACATTAGTGGTTGGGTGATGTTTTTCTTTTGGGATCTACCTTGTGTAGAGTTTGATGAGTGTCTTGCATTGATATCTTCTCATCTTTCATGATATCATGGATGTTTTCTCTCAGCAAATCTTTGATAAATGTCTCTATATTTTCTGTTATCCTCCTCTGTTCTGGTACTCCAGTCACTCACAGATTATTTCTCTTGATAGAGTTTTGTTTTTTTTTTTTAGTGTTTCTTCATTATTTTTAATTCTTTTATCAGATTTTTCCTCAAATATGTTGATGTCACGAGCTTTATCTTCAGTCTCCATAATTCAGCCTTGCATAATCTCAATTCTGCTCCTTTGGCTTTCTATTGAGTTCGCTAATTCTGTAATTTTGTTATTAATTTTCTAAATTTATACTTCTTTTCTGTATATGTTTTCTTCCAAACTTTTCAAGTTGTCACTGGGCTCTACTGCATTTTGCATCATCTCCTTCCTGATCTCTTGACTTAACCTAAACTGACTGCCGTCAAGTTGGGTCTAACTCATAGCAACCCGATCTCTTGAAGAGTTTGAAATACTAATCTTTTGTATTCTATCTCTGATAATTCCAGAATGGTTTCTTCCTCTGGAAAATTTGAACCTTTGTTTTGGGAACTTTCTGAGGCTATTGTGGTGTGCCTGTTTAAGTGATCTGACATGGATTTCTTTCTCCAAGCCATCAATAAGTTGTTAAATTTGTTTATTTTATGTTTGCTTACTGTATCCTAGATTCTTCTTTTGTTTTGTTCTGAAATGTTCACACAGGCTGGTCATGTGTGATAGCTTGGTATTTGGTGCCTTTGAAGCTCCAATGTCCTGTCATCAGGTAGTTAGAGCTGTTATTAGACATGTGATCCGAAGAGTTCATTTACTTTTATTGTATTCAGTTACGGTCACCAGACAGCCAGTCACCAAGTGTGTGGTGCAGGCTGTCCCTTACTGTCCTAGATGGGCAGTGGTTATTGATATAAGCACAGGTGTCTGGCTGCAGCCACTGAGAAAGTCAGGGGGCTAAGAACTGTCTCTGAATGTCTGTGAGGATGGTATGACCACTTATGTCTAAACCTAAGTGAAGGAACAGTTTCTTTCCTGAATTTCTGGCTGAGTGTCAGCATACTTTTTATTTTACCCTTTCTTTTGCCTTCCTCCTGTTTGTTAAATGGTTCCCTCTTCACATCTTGAAGAAAGGCTCTCTGCAGGTTTAAGCGGTCATACTTTCTACTCAGTTAATGCTTTAGACTCCAGAGCCAGGTATAGTGCAGAAAAGAGAGGGGAAAGCACTGGGAGAAGTAAGAGAGGTATATCCCATGGTAAAGATTTAGAGCCTGCATGGCAGGTTATATGCAAAGACTTAGCTTTGAGACTCTTGTGCTATCTCTCACTGGTTCTGCAGGCATGAGTAGATTCTCTGGTCAGTTTCTCCTGCTGGATAGGATTCCCTCCACCCACTATGCACAGCTCACCACATTGGCCACAGCCATTTCCTTGAGGGTCAGCTCTGGTAAAGACTACTCTCTTTTCCCTGCTGTTCAGTCCAATTTCTCAAATTTCCCATTGACATTCTGGGCTCCTAGGATGTCGTGTGTAATGGATTCATTTGTTTTTTGGGTTTTTGTTGTTAGAGGAGTCAGAGGAAACAGCTCACTACTCTGCCATCTTGGCACTGCTTCTAGGTAAAGATTCTGATAGTTACCCATATCAGTTTCAGCGCAGTCATGTTCAAATTCTACTTGTTCCAATGTCTCTGAAAGAGAATAATCATTATTCTCCAAAAATAAGAATTGCCTTCCATTGCCTTCACCCCTCCCCTGCTTGAAGACTAGGAGGGTTACGGAAGAGTGCTTTTAAAAAATATAACTTCAATTAAATTGAAGCAAATCGTGAAATTCACTGAGTGTATCTCAGGATCTGAATGATTTTTACTTCAAATTTTTTAAAAGGCTGCAACAATGGCACCACACCAAGAGAAGTATGGACATTTCAGGAGATAAAAATAATGTGTGTACCAGAATAACAATAATTTGCATTACAATCACTAGGCACCACTAGGTGGAAATCTCACCAGACCCTGGGGAGGGAAGGATTGTGGAAGATTATAGTATTATAGCCCCAGGAAACACTTTAGAACCTACTCATAAATTCCCTGGTCATTAGCACTAAACCACAGAAGTAATCAAACAAAGTTTATCACCTCAGACCATGAAGAAAAAAATAAACTGAATTGATATGACAGGGGAGAGTGGGAAGGACACACTGTATTTGAAGATGGGAAGCATATAAAAAAAGTTTGGGTTTAGAAATCACCAGCCAAGCCAAGAAATCACCAAGGGAAGCATAAAAAGAAACATCTGCCATACTACTCAATGGACTACAATTTATGACTAAGATCTGGCATTTATGACTAAAGATCAACCAGCATTTACAGAAACCTCCTTGTTGATCAAGTTTTACATGAGTACATGCATGTGTGTGTGTATATATATACAAATATATATGTATGTGTATATCTCAAAGAGTTTTTTCTTTAACACAGAAAAGGATTTACTAAAGTTGCTTGAGCCTCACCATTTGGAATTAGATCACATCTCTACTTCCACGTGTTCTGGGAGGGTAGGAGTGAGATGTTTCTTAGAAACAGAAAGCTGAATTATTGCTATACGGACTGCATTATTACCATTCTTATGTAGATATCTCACAGAATCATGACTCATTCTTCCAATCTCTTCAAAGCCTTTCAAATATTGATAAGTCTGCAGCTACAGTTTATACCTATGTTTATTCATACACTAATTTTTCTCAGTCTCAAAGACTGCAAAAATGCATATGATTTTCTCCATCAAGTCAAATAACTTCAATAAATCCACAGTTGTTTACTAATCTTTATCCTTTTTTTGGTCATTGTTTGGAAGTGACTGGAACTAGGTGACACTGCCTTTTGAAATAAGTTTTCTAGAATATTTACAGTTTCCTGTCATTCATCACCTATAGTGGATAAATAGAAACCCTACTGATGTACTAGTTAAGAACTACACTTGCAATGGAAAGGTTGGAAATTCAAGTCCTCCAGGAGCTCTTTGAAAACTGTATGGGGCTGTTCTATCTCTCTTACAGGGTGGCTATGTGTTAGAATTGACTCAACAGCAGTAGTTTTTTCCTTCTCTCTCTTTTTTTTAGTGAATAAATATTCACTAGGAAACAAATAATGGCAGTAGATGAGGCCACTGTAAACAAAAAAAACAAACAAAAATACCTAGATCTACTTCCAAAGAGTCAATTCTGACACATAGCAACCTTATAAGACAGAGTGGAACTGCACCATATTATTTCCAAGAACCACTGTGTAGATTTGAATTGCTGACCTTTGGTTAAGAGTCATAGTGCTTAACTATTATGTCACCAAGGCTGCTGTAAGCCAGTGGATTAGTGTGCTGGAGTTCACGTGATGAAAACCTGATAACATCCCTCTGTGTTTAAAGGGCAGAAGCCCTAGTGGTTAAGAGCTACAACTGCTAATCAAAAGGTCAGCAGTTCAAATCTAACCAGGCACTCTCTGGAAACTCTATGGAGCAGTTCTGTTCTGTCCCATATGGTCACTATGAGTCTGAATTGAGTTGACAGCAGTGAGTGTGTGTTGCGCATGTGTGTATGTGTGTATGTGTGTTTTCAAAGGCAGAGAGAATTTGCTAGTGTTTGCTCTATCCTACTGCCTCATTTGTCCCTGTGTGGTGCAAACATTTGAGCGCTCAGCCACTAACTGAAAAGCTGGTGGTTCAAGTCCACTCAGAGATGGCTTGGAAGAAAGGCCTGGTCACCTATTGCCAAAATATCAGTCACTAAAGACGCTATCAAATGGAGTTCTGTTCTACTTTGACACACATGGGGGCACTATGCATCAGAACTGACTAACCAGTAACTGGTGTCATTGGTTTATTTCAGTCATGAGAACTTTACCACTCAGTTTTCAGTTTTGTAACATATTTGTGTATTTAAATATGAAAATGCTTTTGATGGATCTCACTTTAATAAATCAGTAGCTTATGGGGCATTGCAATAGGAATATATACATGTATATTTACATGGATACATGTAAAGCCCACTAAAAATGACTTGTAAATGCTACACAGTAGGATGTTCAAATGAGTTTCTAATTCCTTTTCACAAGGAAAGTTTGAAACCCAAGATCCTGTGTTATTGTTTTGTTAGGTGCCATCAAGTCGATTCTGACTCATAGCTACCCTGTCCATACCAGAACAAAGCGCTGTCTGGTCCTGCAATATCCTCACAATTGTTGCTGTGTGAGAGCCCATTTTTGGCAGCTATTATGTCACTGCATCTGTTCGAGGTTTTCCCCTTTGTTGCTGACACTCCCGTTTGCAAAGCATGATGTCCTTCTCCAGGGACTGGAGCGCTCAGCCACTAACTGAGCGCTTCCTAATGTTGTCCAAACAATGTGACACCAACACTTATCATGTTTCTTCAGAGGAGTATTCTAGGTGTATTTCTCTGAAAACATGTTTTGTCTATTCTTTTGGCAGTCTATGGTATATTCAATATTATTTATCAGCACCACATGTTCAAAGGCATCAATTATTAGAGCTTGTGTTACAAGTGCATTATTTCTGTCCTGTTTATACCTAGATTTCCCTTTCTCTGCAATGCTAATTGTCTATGGGTTTTCTGGTGTAGGGTACTAAAGGAAGGAATGAGTATTTGTTTTATTATTATATAATTAATATTAATATAATATAATTATATACTATATATACTATATATATACTATAGTATATATAGTATATATATAGTATATATATATAGTATATATATAGTATATATAGTATATATAGTATATATATAGTATATATAGTATACTATACTATAGTATACTATACTATATATACTATATATAGTATATATATAGTATATATAGTATATATAGTATATATATATAGTATATATATATAGTATATATATATACTATATATACTATATATAGTATATATAGTATATATATAGTATATATAGTATATATATAGTATATATAGTATAGTATACTATAGTATACTATACTATATATACTATATATACTATATATAGTATATATATACTATATATACTATATATACTATATAGTATATATACTATACTATATAGTATACTATATATAGTATATAATTATATTATATTAATAATATTATATTATATAGTATATATATACTATATATAGTATATAGTATATAATTATATTATATTAATATTAATTATATGATAATTAATAATTAATATATAATAGTGTTTGCTCTATCCTACTTGATTTCAGAGATATTATTGTATATGTACAGTCATGCATTGCTTAACATTCCCAGCACTTTCTATGCAATATAGTATATAGTATATAGTATATAATTATATTATATTAATATTAATCATATAATATAATATATTATATTAATATATTATAATTAACACATTAATATTATATCATAATTATATTATAAGATAATAACTCTATAATTGCAATTATTAAATAATATAATATATTATATTATAATTAATATATTAATATATTATTATTATTGTTTTACAAATCTTTACAACATGACATTTACTAGTTTAATGTTTTTCATGTGTACAGTTTAGTGACATCAATTACATTAATCATGTTGGGCAACCATACTGGTCTCCACTGTGGATTGGCCGCTTTTGATCAGTGTTCTAGGCTTTGTATTCTTGCTATTACTTCAAAAGCATTACTTCTGAAAGAATGAATGGTTCCCAAATTGAGTCCATTCTAACAACAGGTTTGGCATTGGACCCAGGAGCCATCATGTTTCCTGGGCAGCAAGAACTCCCTGCCCAGTGTAGGGCAAGATGTGACTGCTTAACTTCTGCTAAGTAACCTGCCTTCCACTGCTAATACACAGACTTAAGTGAGCATATCTTTATGAAGAAGATAGCTTCTTAAATCAGAATAAAGTGAACTGAAGCCACATAGCTGGAAAATGTCCCCCAGAATGCCCAAAGCTTGGCAAACAAAAGAATACTTGGTATTTCTTACCTGTTTCTCAAGATGTAAAAAAAATAAAAATAAAATAAATAAATGGCTTGCCAAAGGAAGAGCAGCGTATGCACACATGACACATTCAGACTGTGAGAAACCTATGCTTTGCTTGGCAGGGCTGAGGTTCCAGCGCAGTCTTGATGCCTGTGTTGTTTTGTTCATGGTTTCTCTAAGTGTCATGGCAGACAGGGAATCTTTGAACAGCAAGACCTTGTTAAGAACATTGTCAACTTTTTCATGGCAGGTGGAGCAGAGTGTTTCAACATGATGCTTTGGAAAAAAATGTATTAAACCTTTATTTGGGGTTTTACATTAATCTTTTGGAGGTGTTAAAAGTATACCATGTTTATGTTAGTAATACAGAGTCAAGTAGAAACTTGATTTCAGAGATATTATTGTATATGTACAGTCATGCATTGCTTAACATTCCCAGCACTTTCTATGCAATAGCAAGTTGTGGGATTTGGACATCGTGCACATACTTGGGTCCGTGGGGTGTGTGGCTTGTGGGTACAGGATTAGAGGCTGCTCATGACCCCAGTAAGCTCCTAATTTGGCATCTTACAAGAGTGCTGGTTGGGTCCCAAGTGGCCCTTCTGCTTAGAGGAGGTCATGGAGGGGAAGTCCTGGACCCAGGACAGCCAACAGGAGAGTGGTCTTGGCAACCTGAAGCTTCCTCACTGGCCAAGCAAGCCATGCCTGTCACCCTGGTTTCGTAGGAGCAGGATTGGGCCCACACTCTTCCCAGTGGCAGGGGTGCCTGTCTCAGCAGATGTGAAGCATCTTGCTGTGGGCGTCCCCCAGAGAGTACACTCTGGACCACAGAGCTATATTCAGTGGGATATCGCTGTGTCAGAAATCTGTACAGTGAAACCTATGAGAGTTGAAACTCTAGGGGACTGCCCTGTTTTTCTAGGTCTCACAAGTTTCCCACCTTTGACTGGATGCAGCTGATCACTTCTCTGTTGCTGTTTATTAGTGGAAAATATTTGAGTTTTCCTTCTCTGTCAAGTTTCTGCCCTAACACAGGTTTTACTGTACTGACATTTATGTAAATTTGCCTGAGAGCATGCCTAAATTATAGGGTGAGGATGTCAGGAAAAAATGTAATTTAAAATTATCTGTTCAAAACTGTTTTATCTTTTTAAAATGAGCAAGAACTCAAAAATGTTAGCTGAGAAATACTGCATTTGTTTCAATTTGTATTTTGTTCAGTTTTAACATGTTCTTCACTCTGGGATACCGGTCATGAATAACAGGAGACCCTCAGTGCTTCTTTTACAAAATAATGATTATAGATTTTGTTATCATTGCAATTTATTCATTATCTCTAAATTCTATCAACGGACAATTTGCATATTGTATGCCTTTTGTAATTTCACCGTTCATTAACGCCTCTATTGCAGAGGAGGTGGGAAAATGTCAAGCCATGGAGCAAAATTTTCTTGTTTCTCTTTTTCTGCTGATAGCATTTCAGAGATTTCAAAAAGTTTATAGTTGGCCTCTGACTACTATCCTGCTTATGGGATGTGAGAGCCCCTGAAAAAGGCATCAGCACAGAAGAGGGGAGAAAGAAAGAGGAGGAAAGAAGAGGGTCCTGTCATCAGCATGTGTCTAATTTACGGGTTGTGTCATCTGTTTGCTTGTGTGGCACAACTTTGGAGACCTCCTTCAACATTACTTTCCACACCTAAAATTTCCTCATCTACTGGCTCATTAAAGACTTTTATTTCATAATCAGAAATCACACTGATGTATAAGTGTCTCTTGAGAAGAGCAACCAGGATGAAATTCATACCAAAACATAAATTACTATACCAGAATTGCTTCCTTAGGGTAGATTTTGCAGAAGCCATGCAAAAAGTAAAGAGCAAGGATGCAGAATATCTTAAGAAATAAGAAAGTAAGCATGTGCTAAACCTGCTGAGTGAAGAAAGGCAGAAAGGAGAGACCACATGCAATGAACTGTTTTTAGTATATGTTTGTGACTGATTCCACAAATCAGCTTGGATGATTTAGAAATAAAAGGACATTCCCTCAAGTTCTGTCATAGATGTTTAATATTTACACCACAAATTACAAGTATATATTTGGCATATTTATTTTTTCCTTTTTTTTTTTTTTTTTTTTACTTCCAAACTTCAAAAGAAGTAACTTGATCATAAAACGTTATTCCTTTAAAAAGTTCTACTACCATACAGGAGTGCTTATTCCGCCCATTATATTCATCTTTGAACATTGTGTTCATGTTTTCCCACCATCCCTGTAAGCTGTACACAGCGTGGAAGCAGGATTTTATCACGGGGAAGAAAAAAGACTTGTTTTTGGTTGATGACCCTCTCAAATATACACTTACCTCTTCTCTCTCCCAAATTCCTTGTTGTACATTAGGATAATAAGACCATATCATGGCGTTGAAAGGATTAAATGAGACGTCACCTGCAAAGCCTTTTGAAGGCAGCGTATCACGTTTGAAACACCCAGCCAATGAATGGTAGCTCCGTCGGTGATGGCAGTGATGGAGATCACGATGAGGCAAACATGCTTCAACCTAGCAAGGGTAAGATCCTTACATTAATGTAGTCTGTCTTATTTATTTTTACATTCTTGGGATATAAAATTAAATTTCGCATCTTACAGAAAGGTGCATTTAATTACTTAAGTAGAAAATCTTGCGGTTTTGAGTTAACTGGACACAATTCTTTCAGATTGTTTAAAAAAAAATACAACAATGGAATATTAACAAATACATATTGTTGAATAATTTGGAAATACATGGTAATTTGAATTACTAATAAAATAGTATGAAAGACAGGCCCATTGGAAACCTGATTTATTGACAGAGCAACAGAGATTGAAGCTGACAGATTAGTTGCCATCAGGTAGCATTTCTAAGATATTTGGAAGTGGTTCTTGTAAAGTAGATTAAAGATTTCTTCTTATATTTTCCTTTTATATACTTTTCATGTTAGTAAACTTTTGATTTTTTTAATTCATATTTTATATGTTAGACAACGAGGGAGCACAGTGATTAAAAGCGAAAGAGAGTTTTGGGAAAATGGGTTTAATAGGAGCAGAAATGAAAGGAATTGCAAATGTTTGTGATAATACGGCACTTGGCTTTGGCATGGACAGGAGGAAACCCTGGAGGCATAGTGGTTGAGAGCTGCTGGCTGCTAATCAGAAGTTTGGCAGTTCAAATCACCAGGTGCTCCTTGGAAACTCTATGGGGGAGGTTCTACCCAGTTCCTTGGGTGTGCTATGAGTTGGAATAGACTAGACAGCAATGGGTTTGGATTTTGATTTGGGGTATGGAGAGGAAGTTAATGTCTATCTTGAAATATATATAAAATGTTAGCATGTACGTTTCAGTCAAGATTATTTTGGCAGCAGGTGACAATAAATCCAACACGAGCTAACTTAAGAAATAAAGAGTGTGAAGAAGCCCTAGTGGTGCAACGAGTATGCACTCAGCTGCTTACCAAAAGGAGAAAGTGGTTCACTGGAGAAAGAGCTAGCAATCTGCTTCCATAAAGATAACAACTTTGAAATAACTTGACAACCGCTAATAGCAGCAATTAGTTTATATAATTGAAATGTTCAAGAAAATAGATTTGCCTTCATATTCGGCTGGATTTCAGGGATCTAGTAGCTTAAGAACTAGCCACTCTTTTTCCTTCTGCTTTTCCTCACTCTATGTCATCTCTGTAACCAGAGAGGCTAGCACTTACCCGGAGCACGATGGCAGCTACAGCATCTGGATCTCCAAACCTACCAAAAAACTGAATGTTTCTCTTACTCAACCATTCAAAACAATAGTTTTGGCCTTAGAATCATTGTCTTGAATTAGATTTCATGCTCATCCTTGAATTAATTTTGGTCATAGGAGTATTGTAAGTCCCTGTTTGAATCATAAGCCCACAAGACCCAAACATAATGAAGATGGGTAAGAGGTATTTCTCCAGCTCAAAACAGAGTGCTGTGTTGTGAAGAAAAGAAACAGAATGGAGAGCTACTGTGTTACAAAAGAGGGAGCCTCTGTATTCTGTATTGCTTCAAAGAACACGCCTGAAATCAAGTGGAAGAAACAATTGTAAGGCAGATTTCAGTTCAGTAAAAGCAAAATTTAGCATTCAGAACTTACAGAGAACTAAAAACAAGTTATTGTTGACTCAACTCTGATTCACTGTGACAACATACGTGTCAGAGTGAAACTGTACTCCAGCCTCACAGGTGTTCAGTAGCTGATTTTCCCATCTCTAGGATTTGCTTCTCAGGTGCCTCTATATGGGCTCAAAATTTCAACCTTTCACTTTGGAGCCAAGGATGTTAACCATATGCACCACCAGGGATTCCCAAAGAGGATTGTTGTTAGGTGTCATGGAGTGTTTCCAACTCATAGCAACCCTATTTACAATAGAATAAAACACTGCCTATCCTGCACCACTGTCTTAGTCATCTAGTGCTGCTTTAACAAAAATACCGCAACTGTTGCTGTGTTTGAGCCCACTGTTGCAGCCACTGTGTCAGTCCATCCTATGGAGGGTCTTTGACTTCTTCATTGACTGTCTACCAAACATGATGTCCTTCTCTGGGACTAGCCCCTCCAGAAAACATATCCAAAGGACATAAGATTAATTCTCCCCATTGGCCCTTTTAAGAAGATCTCTGGTTGTACTTCTTCCAAGACAGATCTGTTGATTCTTTGGAAGTCCATGGTATGTTTAAGACTGTTTGCCAACACCATAATTCAAGTGTGCCAGTTGTTCTTCAGTCATCGTCACTTACTGCACAGCTTTCACATGCATATGAGATGATTGAAGATGTTATGGGTTGGCTCAGGCCCAGCTTAATCATCAAAGTGATATCTTTGCTTTTTTAAATCTTTAAAGAGGCATTTTGGAGCAAGTCTGTCCAATGCAGTATGCTTTTTGATTTCTCGTTGCTGCTTTCCTGGGTATTGATTGCAGATCCAAGTAAAATGAAATCTTTGACAACTTGAACCTTTTTTCCATTTATCATGATGTTGCTTATTGGTACAGTTGTGAGTATTTTTGTTTTCTTTGTGTTTAAGTATAATCCATAATGAAGGTTGTGGCCATTGATCTTCTTCAGTAAATGTTTCAAGTTTTCTTAACTTTCAGGTTTTTGCCAAGGCTGTGTCATCAGCACACTGAAGGTAGTTAATGAGTCTTCCTCCTATCTTGATACAGCTTTCTTCACATAGTCCATTTTCTCAGATTACTTGCTCAGTGTACTGACTGAATAAGTATGGTGGAAGAACATAACCCTGTATACAATAGGGTTATACACGACCTTATATACAATAGAACAAAACACTGCCTATCCCGCACCACTGTCTCAGTCATCTAGTGCTGCTTTAACAGGAATACCACAACTGTTGCTGTGTTTGAGCCCATTTTTGTAGCCACTGTGTCAGTCCATCTCACTGAGGGTCTTGGACTTCTTCGTTGACTGTCTACCAAACATGATGTCCTTCTCTGAACATCGTGATTTTAAAACGTGCTATGTTCTATTGCCTTCCTGACTTTGAAACATGCTATGTTTTATCGACTGCCCCGTAGTCTATGAATGAGTTCCACGTAAGCATAATTAAGTGTTCTGGATTTTCCATTCTTCACAGTGTAGTCCATAATTTGTTATCATCCACATGGTTGAATGCCTTTGCACACTCCATTAAACAGAGATTGGCATCTTTCTGGCATTCTCTGCTTTCAGCCAGGATCCATCTGGCATTGATAATGATATCATTCATTCCATGTCCTCTTGTTAATCCAGCTTGAATTTCTAACAATTCCCTGTTTATGTACTTACTGCTGCAACTGTTCTTGAATTATCTTCAGCAAAATTTTACTCACCTGTGATATTGGTGACTTTGATAATTTCCAAGTTCCATCCAATCACCTTCTCTGGAATGGGCACAAGTATGGATCTCTTACAGTCACTTGTACAGGTGTCTTCCAGATTTCTTAATGTGGATGAATGAATGTTTCTTCTGTTGAACCTGTCTGTTGAAACATCTCAGTTGGTCTTCTGTCACTTCTTAGAGCCTTGTTTCTTGCCAGTATCTTCAGTGCAGCTTTGACCTCTTCATTCAGTGCCATTAGTTTCTCATCGTATGCTACCTCCTGAAATGTTTGAATGTCAAGCAGTTTCAGTAGTGTCTCTGCATATTCCTTTCATCTTCCTTTGATTCTGCCTGCATGGTTCCATGTTTTGCCAATAGAATCCTGCAACATCACAACTCAAGGCCTGAATTTTTCTTCAGTTCTTTTGAAAATGTTGAATATCTTCCTCCCATTTGGTTTTCTAACTCCAGCCTTTGCACATTTCATTATAATACTTCTTTTGTCCTCTAGAGTGGCCCTTTCAAATACTCTGTTAAGCTGTTTTACTTCTTTTCTTAACTTTACTTTAGCTACTCTACACTGAAGAACAAGTTTCAGCCTCTCTTCTGACGTCCAGCTTTTGGTCTTTTCTTTTTTCTCTGCCTTCCTAGTGATCTTTTTGTTTTTTTCATGCATTTATATCCCTGATGTCATCCCACAACTCATCTGGTCTTCAGTCATTAGCACTCAATGCATCAAATTTATTTTTGAGATTGTCTTTCAAGTCAGGTGAGGTATACTGGGGGTTATATTTTGGCTCTTGTGGACTTGTTTTAATTTTCTTCATCTTCACCTTGAACTTGTGTGAAGAACTGACAGTAAATTCTGTAGCTGGCCCCTGGCCTTGTTCTGACTGATGACACAGAGCTTTTCCATTGTCTTTTTCCACAGATGTAGTTCGTTTGGTTCCTATCATCACACTTCAAAAATTAGAGGATTGTCTTCAAGCTCAGACTTGGTGACCACCCTGGCTGAACTGGAATAGATAATTTTTAATACCTTTTTTGACCCTGTTACTAAACATCCTTTCTCAAGTTTGCATGAGATGAAGAGATCATACGTTAAATTATTTTGAGGTATAAAACATTTCCTAAGAATTTGCTTAATGGAACCATACACAGCATGGAAGTAGAACCTTCCTTAAAGGCAACATTCTTCACTGAAACTTCAAATACAGACAACATTTTATGTTCTTGATATTCCCACTTAAAAAATATTTCAGTTTTTGCTTCTTTTTGCAGAATGTCTTTCTAAGGAAGATAAAATATTAATCTTTCTCATCTCACAGCACTCAATCTTTTATCTTTTTGTGGTCTGAATGCTGAATGCATTCCATTTGCAATATTAGCTTTTGCTACAAGAGGGAGGAAACTCTTAAAGGTGATATTCTGGGCTGGTTAAGAGTCACTGCTTTGGGTTTTTTAATGTTTTTCTATTCATAAGGATATAGACAGAAAATGAGGGGAAAAAGCTGCATATAGGTGGGCATGTAAATTTATATGGGAATGTTCATTTTCACTCAGTCACAATAAAAAAATAAAATAAAAAATAAAAATTCAAGAAACAAAACAATTTTTGAGCATTAATTTATTCCTACAGTAACTCTGGGGGCATAGATATAATTGACTCTTTTGATACAAGAAAACCTCAAGGTTTATAAAAGATTGAGTATTTTGCCTGTTATTATATGCTGTACTCTTCATCTGTTGTGAAGGCCTAAGTACAAATACATCTGACCATCTCTAAACCTAGTCTGACTTCCCATACTATGTTGTCATCTAAACACAGATAAAGAAATATGAACATACTAGCAGCTCCTGAGAATATTAAAGCATTCATTGTTTCTTTTTTACTTGATATTCCTATTGATTTTCAAATGTAATGTCAGGTATGGCAAGGATGGTATTACAGGAAGATCAATAAGTGCAGATTACTAAGACAACGATAAAAAACAAAATTCAATCTGTAATTCAGTAAATATGCAAAAAAGGTAATGGATTATAGAGTTTGGGGAGATAAGGGCAATGGTTTCTATAGGGCCCAAAGCAAACTCATTGTCAGTGAGTCAATTCCAACTCATAGAGACCCTATAGAGCAGGGCCTCATAATGTTTTCAGGATCACCTGATGGATTTGAATGCCGACCTTTTGTTTAGCAGCCACAGCTCTTAATCACAGCACCACTAGAGTTCAGCATACAAAAACTGTGACCATGTATTTTCTCTACTCATGATTGGTTTAGAATGGTTATATTCTTTTCATCCCTTAACCTTTAAGAGCAAATCCAATTAAAACTGGTATGTAGATTCAAAACTAGTTTTCTCTAATGAAGAGAGGAAAGTACTTCCTTTGAATTTCAGTCTTGCTGTGAATATGCTGCATTAATTTCTAGACAAAGTTTTTGTAACAGTTGAAAAGGAAAGTGTATTGTTGAAAGACACTGGATACTTAACATATCAAACAGTTAATTGTAATGTTATTTCCTTACAAAGGCTAATTGGATTTCTCTCACACAGAGAATGAGATGTTAATACAGAAAGGGAAAGACTTAGTGCTAAACCACAGGCTATAAGGACTTCAGTTTCAAAAATAACTGACATATACAAAGTTGGGAAATTTATAAAAATAATTTTCTCATATAAGAAATCTTTGGTGTGTAACTATGTTAGAGAAAGAACTTTGAGGGTTTGGTGGAAACTAGGCAAGAAAAGGGTAGCATGCTGGTGTAAGTCAAAGATGACAGTAAGGAATTTTGTAGAGTTTTGTCATGTTTGGCAGATGTGCTTTGCATTCCAGTACAGGAATAACCTTCCTTCTTCTCCCCGAACATCTCCCAAACCCACTGCCATCAAGCTGATTCCAACTCATAACGACCATGTAGGACAGAGTAGAACTGCTCCATGGAGCTTCCAAGGAGCATCTGGTGGATTCAAACTGCTGACCTTTCGATTAGCAGACCTAGAACTTAACCACTATGACACCGGGGTTGCCGGAGAAATATTTATTTCATGTTATATTTGATTCTCAGTAAGTAAATTATTGCTATGTTAAGAATTCTTTTCTGTGAAAAGTTAGATTCTTATATGAGATCTTACTTGAGACTTGAAGACCAGTCAACACTTCTTACTTGGTTTTAGGTCAATATGTGTACAGTAACTAGTCTGTGCTATAGGGCTGATATGAGTTGCCACCAACTCGATGGCAAGTTGATTTGTTTTTTTGGTGGGGGGGTTATGGGCAATAAAAAGGAATAATGCATGTCTTACTTTTCTTTTTGTTGGGGTCAGCTGTTTAAAATCAGAGACACACAAACACCTTCAAAAAAATTATGACAAGTATGGCCTTGGCAGGGGTTAACCACAGCAAAAGATCTAAGTGATTGCACATTGTATAATAACAAGAAAACTGGCTGTGTTAGTAGGTATTTCACTCCACAACTTCAAGGCCATGTGACCTGCAGCAATTAACTTCACTTCCTTGTCTGTAAAGTGGAGACATGCCTAACTATCTTCTAGGGGTAATGCAAAAATCAAGACATATGTAAGTGCCCAGTGCAGGGACTCAAACTGTTTTTTAGTCCAACCTGATTAAAGTAAATAAGGGAATTAGAATAGCCCAAAGAATCAGAGGAGAGAAAACTTGGCTGGAAACTTAACATTTGTGATTGATCATTGTTTTGTTAAGATATAAATGTATTGTCTCACATGGAAAATAACAAAAATTCAGCTTGTGTAAGACTTGGGGTCTAGTAACAGTGACTGTTATCTAGCTATGTAAGTCATTTACCATCTTTTTAAAAGGCGGGTGTCAGGTTAAATTAGATTTAAGACCGCTTCTGAATCTTTTAATTTCTTAAAAATTGAATTTACATGATGCTTTAAAATATGAACTTTATTTTAAAACTAGTTTGAAGACATTTAATTTTTTAATGTTCAAAGGAAATCCTGATGGAATAGTGGTTAAGTGTTACATCTGCTAACCAGAAAGTTGCCAGTTCAAAGCCAGCAGGCACTCCCTAGAAACTCTATGGAGCAGTTCTACTCCACCCTATAGGGTTGCTATGAGTTGGAATCAACGACATTGTTTTTGGTTTTCTTTTTAAGTGTTCAAAGCACTGCCTCGCCACAGAGTGGCTCGTAGAGTAATGGCAGTTCAGATCCACCAGGCACTCCTTGGAAACTCTATGGGGCAGATCTACCCTGTCCTATATGATTGTTACAGGTTAGAATTGACTCAAGGGTAACAAGTTTAGGTTTCGGTTTAGCCACAGAGTATGTAGAGATAACAGTCCTTGTACTCAGGGATCTCACACGGGAGATAGAGAAGTACAGGTCCCACAGTAGTAGAAAATTATAATATGGGACTTCAGAAGTGTGTCGCTTCATTCATATAAGAGGAAAAGAGAAACATCTATGTATTTTATTTAATCATTCTATGTACTTTGCAAGGAATTCTTGGGTGACAGAAACAGGTAGGTGCTCAACTATGAGCCCAAAGGTTGGTGGTTAAAATCTACCTGTAGGTGTCTCAGTGAAGACATTTGGTCCTGGGCTTTTGGTCTGGGGAAATTTTTTGATCACTGACTCAGTCTCTTCACTTTATTACGGCTCCTTTGAGATTTTGTATTTCTTTTTGAGTCACTTTAGGTAGACTAGAAACCCTGGTGGCATTGTAATTAAGAGCTAAGGCTACTAACTGAAAGGTCAGCCGTTTAAATCTACCATCTACTCCTTGGAAATCCTATGGAGTGGTTCTACTCTGTCCTATAGGGTCACTATGAGTCAAGATTGACTTGATGGCAGCAGGTTTGTTTTTTTGTGTGTTCTATGTGTTTCCAGGAATTTGACTATTTCATGTAGGTCATCTAATTTGTTTGTGCACAAGTTTTCATGATGTTATAATTCTTTCTGTTTCTGTAGGGTCAATAGTAATATTCTCATTTTCAATCTTTCCGAAGAATCATCTTCTGATTATGTTTGTTCCATTGTCTCTGTGTTCTCTATTTCATTTGTCTTTTCTTTGATCTTTGTTATTTCCTTCCTTCTCGTAGCTTTTGGACTATTTTGTTCTTCCATTTCTTAGTTCCTTAGGTTGTAAAGTTAGGTTATTGATTTGAAACATTTTCTCTTTTTTTGATGTGGACATTTGCTGCCATTCATTTCTCCCTAAGAACTGCTTTCAGAGTATCACATACATTTTAGTATGTTGTATTTTCATTTTCGTTCGTCTCTAAATATTTTCTGAATTCTCCTTTGACCCATTTGTTATTTAATAGTGCATTGTGTAATTTGCAACTTCTATTATGAATTTCTAGTTCCCTTTTATTATGATCAAGGTAGATATTTTCTATGATTTCAATTTTTTAAATTTTATTGCCTCAGATATTGTTTTCTTATAAGATATAAATGGGGCTAATGCATTTTCAGTTGTACATTTGTTAGTTGTATCATAGACAGCCAGCCAAGTGCCGTCAAGTCGTGCTGGACAAAAAATATGACTTTGTCATTGTGTTTATTCAGAGATTATGTATGGTACTGGGAGATGTGTACAGATGCCAAGTTGACAAGGGGTGGGCTATGATGGTTAAGATGGTGTGTCCATTTGGCTGGATCATGATTCTCAGTGTTTTTGCAGCTGTGTAAAGCAGTAGGAATAGGGCTTGTGGTGGCTCACTGCCCAGCCCTGTCTGCTCACATTGCCAGCGCTTTAGCTTGTTACTGCCCGGCATCTGTTGCTCTCTTGCCTTCTTACAGCTGCTTCTTGTGACTTGAACTGGGAGCTCTTGGGATTCATAAATCTTCACAGCCTGCAATTGAAAATCTTGATTTTGACCTGCTTATCCAGGGGTTGTCAGCCCCTGCATCTATGTAAATCATCAGTAACCTTGCAGTCTTGCCTGCTATCTTGGGATTCTCCAAACTTCACAGTCTGTAAGCTGGAACTCTAATCTCTGAGCTGCCAACCTTGGGTTTGCCAGTTTTTGCAGCTGTGTGAGGCATGTATTCCAATGCAGGCCCTGTGATGTTTTAGCCTTTACAATTGCATGAGCTGTTTTCTTTAGAAAAATACTTTTTCTATAAACATTTATACTGGTTTTACTTCCCTAGACAACCTAGCCTAAGACAGTGGTTGCACCATTTTGAATTCTCATCAGCAGTGTGTATTACAGTTTTTCCACAATCTTTCCAACATTTATTGTTTTGTAATACTTCAGTGTTTCGGGTTCTGTTAAGGCTTGTTTTCTGACCTAACATGTGACCTATACTGGACAATGTTCTAGGTGCGTTGGCAAAGAAAGTATACTGGGTTGATGTTGAGTGTTCCCGTATGTGTGTAGGTCAAGTTGGTTGATTGTGGCATTTTGATCTTCCATGTCTTTATTTAGCTTCTTTCTGGATGTTTTGCCCCTCTTGGAAATTGGAATGTTTAAGTCTCCTGTTATCATTGTGGAGCAGTCTATTTCTGTTTTCAATGCATAGAGTTAGTCTTATGTATTTTGGAGTCCTATCATTGAGTGCATAAGTATTTAATATAATTGTGTTCTCTAAGTGCATTGATATTTTAATCATTGTATAGTGTTCTTCCTTTCTTTTCATTCTGGGTTTTGCTTTAAAGGCCAGTTTATTCAGAAGTTAGCATTTCTACTCCTGATCTTTTTTTACTGCTACTTGCTTGATATATTTCTTCTATCCTTTGAGTTTTATTTTATTTATTCTTTGTGTCTAGTTCCTTTGTGTGCTGTTGTAGGGAGCATATAGATGGATCATTTTTAAATCCATTTTTCTACTCTGTCTTGTTCTTTGTACATCAAGTCTGTTTACATTCAGTGTAATTATTGATAAGTATGAGCTGAGTGCTGTTATTCTGATATCTCTCTCTCTCTCTGTGTGTGTGTGTATATTTGCTGAATCTTTATGTTTTCCTTTTTTTTAAAAGTTTGATGTATGGGATTGTTAGTATCCTTTGCAGTAACCTTAAAATTTACCTCCATTTTTCTAAGTTTAAATCAATATTTTATTTCTTGGTTTCCTTAACTTCTTCTACATAGGAAAGATCCAAGGACTTAGTGTAAAATTTCATTGGATGGTTTCTGTACAAGCTGCTTCAGCCACAAATGGCACTCAATTTGCTCTAAAAGCATGTGACTGCAAAGAATTATACAAACTGTATTAGATTTTCTGTTGGTATTTCACACATTCAAAACAGTAAAAACTGTCTTCAGCTTGTGCTGCAGAGATTAAGGATCCTTCACACAGTGTTGAAGATTTGATGCAGTTTTACACTTGTATTGGCATTGCACTTCTTCAGACTTACACTGCCTTTACTATAAATATCTTCTGTCTGAGAGTTGGCTTGTCTGCTAAACTGCATTGGTTAAAATGCCTGCTAGCCAAGCAGATTAATAAATTCAAAGCAGGGACTGTCTCATTATCTTTATTGTCTGCTAAGAGCCTCACTTCTAAGCACCCTCTTACAACCTACTGAATTAGTGACTGAGCCTCAAGTAAAGGATTTTTCATGACAAGCCAGCAAAGCATACAGCTGTCTTCCCACCTTTTGGCACATTTGATTATAGCATGTCTTGGTGACTTTCTTTTGGGATACACCCCACATAGGGTTCAGTGAGCTTCTTGGATAGATATCTTCTCATCTTTTAAGATCTCAGGGAAGTTTTCTGCCAATAAATCTTAAAAAATTCTCTCTCTATTTCTGTTATACCTCTCCATCTGGGTACTCTAATCATTTGAAGGTTATTCTTCTTGATAGTGTCCCACAAAATTCTTAGAGTTTCTTCCTTTAAAAAAAATTCTTTTATCTGATTTTTCCTCATGTAATTTGAAGTCAAGTTTTTTATCTACTGTCTTACTCATTCTGAATTTTATTGTTTCAGTTTTGGTGATATGACTTTCTATTGACTTATCTAATTCTGAAATTATATTGTTAATTTTTTGGATTTGAATTTACTGTCTCTGTGGATTCTTACAGCATGTTAAACATGCCATTTTGGTGTTTTACAGCTTTCTTAAATTTCTTTATTGCTTTGTGACTTCCTTGGCTTGGTCTTTATTCTCCTTGATCTCCTTCCTGATCTCTTGAAGAGCTCTGTATATTCATCTTTTGAATTCTACTTCTGGTAGTTCTAAGACTTTTTCTTCTTCCAGGGGGTTTCCTGGCTTTTTGTTTTGGTCATTTGCTGAAGCCCTCATAGTCAGCCTCTTTATGTGATTTTGTGTTGATTGTTGTCTTTGAGAAATCAGTTTAAGTTATTAAATGTATTTATTTTATGTTTGCTTATTGTGTTCTGTCTTCTTGTTTTGTTTTGATATGCTCAAATAGGCTGGTCACGTGATCTACTTTGATTACAAGCATCTTTGAAGCTCTTGTGTCATGTGACACTTCTACTAGTTTGTATCCCCGGGGGTCCATTTACTTTTTTTATATAGATTCAGCTCAAGTGTTCAGGTTGTTGATCACCAAGTCCTTGGGTAGGCTCTCACCTACAGTCCTAGACAAGAGGGACTATATAGGGGTGAATGGAGCACACACAGGTTTCTGGCAATAGTGGGAGGTATGTGGTGAGCAAGTTAGGAGGGTAACAGCTGTCCCTGAGTGATGGGTGGAAAGTGTGTCCCTGTTCCCTAGAACATGTATATGTGTATGGATTTTACTATTGGATTTTGGGTACCCATTATGTTGGTTGTAAGACCTGGCAGTCACCACTTATTCCTAGACCCCTGTCATCAGTAGCTAGGTGAAGTGAGTGGAGCCATCAGTTCTCAGACCCCTGATGTTGGTAGGTGAGGGCCCTGCTTAATGGTCATGGCAGTGTCAAATGTCATGAATCTGCCACTCCCCTTTAGCTATTTCAGATGAAGATAGGCTCCAGGTATATGTCCTGTTATACTGTTTTAATGAGGGCCTAAGTTTTTGAAATGGGCCTACACAAGTCTAGGCAGGGGTGGAAGGTATTTGAAATCTGTGACCCCTTACGCGTGTGCCAAAGCAAAGGGCCCGTGCCTGTCCTGAGGTCCCAGCCTAGTAGAGCTTTCAAATTATTTTTTCTTGCTTGTTATTTGTTCGTTTATTTCTTTTTCCTTTCCAAAGTTCAGAGACTGGCTCAAGGGGCACAACAGGTCCCACTTTCAGCCCAGGATACATGGCAATTGCTGAAGCAGGACCAGTACTGGAGCTGAGAGGGTAGGATGCATGAAGGGGGAAGAGGCACGTCCCAGAGTGTGAAGTGTTATTTTGATCCAGCACGGTAGGTTAGATGCTTGCACTTACTTTCCAAAGATCCACCTCTGCTTCTAGCTGTCTCTGGAGGCTTGTGCAGACTCTCTTCCACTAAGGTGCTCCCAATGTGGAAAACATGCTTCTCAGGGCCGTTCTTGCATCAGTGCACAGATGCCAGCCAATCCAACCTCCATGGTGCTGCCCAACTCAATTCTGGCATATCCTCACTGTTTCTGAACTGTCTCTACTTCCTCCTACTGCTCAATCTGACTCCTTGACTTTGTCTTTGCTGTTCAGGGCTCCTGGACTATCATATATAATTAATTCACTTGTTTTTCTAGGTCTTTTTGTAAGAGGAACTGAAGGAAGCATCTGACTAGTCCACCATCTCAGCTCCAGCTCCTGTGTACCCTTCGTTGACTCTCTCAGGCAGAAACACCCAATGAGTACCTGCAATTCTTTAATCTGTTCATCTTTTAAACTTCATTGTCTGTGTAAATTTTTCTTTGCTCCTACTTCAAGGATGTAATGCATTACTGGAAAAATCATGCATTCTCAAGTATTTGTAACACTAACCGGGCTCGTACTACCTGGTAATTATTTTATTAGTCCCTGACAAAATCCTTTCACTTTTCCTTTTTCAGAGCAGCAGTTCCAGATTGTATTGTTCTCCTCAAACCCTTTACCCTATGTTTCCACTTTTGCAGAAGACCTAATCTTCATGTTCCAGCACTCCTCATGCTGTTACCCCCACAGCTCCAATTACGAGTAACCCAAGTTTATGCACCACCGTTCCACATTCATCTTCAAACTTTCATTTCTATTTACACACCCCATAACTGCCACAAATTCTGAGAAAAGACCCAACCTAAATTCTATTTTTTCTTATATGCTTGCTCTTCCACTAGTCTCTGTTCAGGTTAACATCGTCATCACCATCTATGTGATGTCCCGGAATGAAAAATTTCAGCCTATATGTAGTTCCTACTTTCTGCTTACTCCTACACCTAATAAATTGAAAGGAATAGAGGAAAGGAGAAGGGAAGGAAAAGGGAGGGAGGGGTCAGAGAGGGAGAGAAAGGACAGGGAGAGAAGGAGAGAGAGAGGCAGGGAGGCATGGAGGGAGGCAAAGAGAGAGGGATAAAAGAAGGGAGGAATCAAAGTCTCAAATTTGGTTCATCAGATCCCCTTTTCCCTCTTCCTCTATTGTCTGGAAAATTACAGCAACATCCTAACTAAGCTTCCTGTTACCACACTGTAACTACTCTAGAAGTCAGAATTGATTAAGCCACTCCCTGTCCAGACACTTAATGGATTTAATAAACCTGTAAAATAAATCCAAAACTCCTTAGTAAAACCTAATTTGTCTTTTCAGTTTCAATTTTTCTCTTTTGTATGTACTGATTGCCTCATTTTTGTCCAAATATAGCATTCCCTATCATAACCCTGTAGTTTTGCACGTGCTCTTTCTTCTACTTGCTACTTGTTTTCCCAAGTTTTACTGAGCAAAACCCTACTCATTTTGAAGAGCTAGCTGAATTAATACCATCTGTAAAGCCAACTCTCACACTCTTCCTCCAAAGTTGATTACTCCTCCTTTGTGTTGAATGAGCACTCATATATGATTCCATGTACACACTATATTGTACCCCACCAAAAGATAGACAGAAGTCCTAATTCTCTTACCTGTGAATGTGAACCTGTTTGGGTCTTTGAAGATATTACCAGTTAACATGAGATCACAGTGGAGTACAGTGTATCCAAATTCTACGTAACTGATATCCTTATAAAACAGGAGTAGGTTTACAAAGACAGAGAGGTAGCAGCCATGTGAAGAACTATCTACAAGCCAGTGATTGTCAGGAGCCTCTAAATGGTAGGAGAGAGGCACAGAATCACTTTTCTCTCAGAGTCTTCAAAAGGAATCAACATGGCTAGTACCCTGATTTGGACTTCTACCCCCCAGAACTGTGAGACATAAATTTCTGTTCTTTATAGCCACACATTTAGTAATATTTTGTTACAGCAATCTTACAAAGCTAAGATAATGCCTTTCTCCCATTATATTCTAAAGCAGTCATAGCTACAAGTTATGCAAATTGAATCTTTTAGATTTAAGGACAAAAAAATTATGTAGAAAATATACTGGGTAGTTTTTGGAATTCTCTAGAAGTAAAAGTACCAGGACTGAAAACAGTCATTAGTAAGGCAGCCTTCATAGACTGAAACAGTCATAAAGAAGTCTTCATAGCTGTTCAGAATCACAGAAAGAAAAAGAAGCATAGAACCGATCAGGAGAGAACTACACTGTCACTTAACTGAACAAAGAGCACCCTAGTTGGCACCACTGCCAGTTCTAAATAATGTTTTTCCCACCAGAACAATTGTTCTCATTGCCCTGGAAACGATGTTGCTGCTGTCACAACTGCTGCTACCCCAGAATGTCCCCTCATGTATGTATTCCTTTGTGTCATTAGTTTTCACGTCAGAGGCCAGAATGGATGCCCCTTAATGGATGAGTGTAGGTCAGAAGCCTACCCTAAACCTGAAGGAACAAGAGAAAAGCAAGTATCTGAAGCTGTTAACATTTACAGTGAGAGGGAAGGAGGCTTGGTGGTGCAGTGATTAAGCATACAGTTGTTAAAAAAGTCAGCAGTGAACCTGCAAGCCACTCTGTGAGATAATGATGTTGGTAGCCTGCTTCTGTAAAGGTGACATCCTTGGAAACCCTGTGGGGGAGATTCTGCTCTTCTTATAGGGCCACTCTGAGTCAGAATCAACTCAAGGGCAATGGGAATATTTTTTCTTATTTTAGCGAGACACAAGTTTCTGCCTCTGTGTAAGACTGGTAGAGATAATTGGAAAGGTTTCAGATTATAAGCAAGTAAACAACGTAAATATCCACTTTGGCTATTGGATAAATTAAAAACATAGTTTGCCAGTTACAGCAGTCACATTTGCAGTGCTACAGGGACAGATTCAGCTCAGTGGCAGCGGGTTCAGTTTGGCTTATGGACAGGTGTAGGCTCTTAATGGAAAGAATAGTGTTCCAATCCATGCAGAGGCTCCACAAGGGAAAGACCTAGCAATGCGCTTCTGTAAAGATTACAGCCAAAGCAGTGTTATGGGTCAGTTCTATTTTGTTGTATGGGGTTGTAATCAACTCTGTGGCATCCAACAACCACAGAGATAGGTGTGGTAAATGGCTTCCACATTAAACAGTACAGAAATACAAGATCTCCTTGTCACAAAATTCTGCTGGACAGTGATGCTTTAGACAAAACTTCTTTTGTTAGAGCAAACTGAGGCCCCAAGAGACTGAGTGATCTATCAAAGTCACAAAACCAGAAACTACCCAGTTTAAATATCAGGTTCTCTTATTCATTGCGTACTCTTTTGTCTGTCACAGCTTACTGTTTTTTCATTTATAGTTGTAAGTGTTGATAGGTTTGTTTGGTGGTTCATTTTACCTATTTGTAATGTCTTTTTGATTCCTGATCTTGTGTTCACTATATTAATTTTAAGAGATGGCAAATTTAAATTCAAAGCTTTTATGTCTATAAAGACAGTCACAGCAACTGAATTACAATGTGTTTTCTGATTCTGGGTCTTCAAATTATTTGTATCATAGAGTAGGGAACATTCTCAAAATTTTTGTCTCAGCCAGTCATAAAAATAGGACAGTGTTTGAAAAGTTAAGCTGAGGGAGTAGTACATCTTCAGCACTTGTCTAGAGTCTGAGTTCCTGCCGAGATCTGCAGAATGGCAAAAGTATTTTCAGGAGCAGTCAAAATGCTCTTCAAGCATTTCCCAAGGGCTAGAAATAGCTAGAGAAACAGAACCAAGAGAAATATTTATACCCACACCCACTCAGAGACTGATTCTCTTCCTGCTTGGAGATATCCTTAGTGGTGCCACTCACGACTGCAGGTGTTGCAGAGTACACACTCAGACTCTTCTGTGGATCTTCAAAGAAGGCGTTGAACCCAGGGAGATGTGCATGGTTCTGTTCATAAACTCAAATGAGAGTACACCTGCTGCCATAGAGACTTCTGGTTACCAGCCCTCTAAGGATGATTCTGAGGGAGTAGCATTCAAATGTTTTCATTTTCAGACTTACTTTCTTCAATAAGATTTAGCTACTACTATGCACACTCTCTGGAATAAATTATGATGATTCAAAAACATTTGTTTTCTTCTCTCCAAACAGAACACTTCACAATGCTCAAAGAAGGGGAGTAAACAGCACACACCATCTCTAATTGCGTGATCTTGCAATCCTAAACAACTGTATAGACAGCCACTGAATACGAGCAGTCAGCCCGCTTTGGCTTTCCAGCCTAAGCCTCCGGTGGCTCCTTCTACATTCAACAAGATGTACTTCTTCCTGTGTTTTTAGAATAACTACATCTACGTCTATAATTTCTCTTCTCACACTGCCATTATTCAATATTTCTATCCCTTTTTATCATTAAGCCTCTTACAGTCAGAGAATGTGCCTTGTTCAGTTTTTCTGCTATTAATTCAGCACTAATTCACGAGCACTGCTCTGAGGTAGACATTGTTCTAGGCTCTGGATAAACAGTAAGGACTAAAACAATGGCTGAATTCTCTTGTTTGAGGATCCCTGGTGGTGCAGTGGTTAAACATTCAGCTACTAACTGAAACATTGGGAGCTCAAACGTTGCTCCACAGAAGAAAGTCAAAAAGGTTATGGTTGTCAAATAGATTCGAATTCATAGTGACCCTAAAGGTCGGAGTAGCACTGCCCCACAGAACTTCAAAGGAGCACTTAGTGCATTCAAACTGCCAACATTCAGTTAGTAGACATAGTAATTAACCACTACGCCACCAGGGTTTCTAAGGAAAAGACCCAGCAAAATTCTCCCCAAAAGATTAAAGCTAAGAAACACTATGTGGCAGTTCTACTCTGTCCTGTAGGGTCACTGTGAGTCAAAATTGACTCGGCTTCACACAACAGCAAGGTCACCTGGTCCCTACATTGTAGTCATGAAAAACTATACAAATAAGAAGAGTAAGACAGTGGATAAGTTGGGAGCTGTTATTTTAGATAGCATGGTCAAGCACAGTATTTCAGATACATGGTATCTGAGCAGAAACCTGTGCAGAAGTAAATCATATAAGTTTCCAGAGGAAGAACTTCCTATGCACAAAAAATAGCAAGTGGCTTGTTTAACACATGTTCACTAATATAATATTGTTATTATTTACCTAATGTGTACCAAACATCAGACATGAGAAAACAGAGGTCTTGTGTACAAATAGATGAACCAAATACTCAAAGACTAAAAAGAATATAAGAGTAGAGAAACAACTCACTAACCTACCCACAAGCCCTCTTAATCACGCTATATAACTTAGGCACCACTCAGATGTGTAGGGCTTATACAATCCTGTTCATTATCATGCTTTGCAAATACTTAAGACCAAAGTCTGTAACATAATATTTAATCTGTACAGCTTAAGCAACCAAACCTGTGAATTCTCAGAAATTCTTTTCCACTAGGCCCCTAGAATGGAAATTAAGGGACGTATCAGGCAGGATTCTCCAGGAAAACAGAATGTATATGTATTGGGTTTTTTGTTTGTCCATTTGTTTTTAAAAAAGTGACTCATGCAATTGTGGAGGTTGGTGAGCCTGAAATCTATAGAGCATGCCAGTAGGCTGACAACTCAGGCCAAGATTCTTATTACAGTGTTGAGGCAGAGTTCCTTTTTCCTCAGGAAGTGTCAGATTTTGTTCTTAAAGCCTTTAACTAACTGAATGAGACCCACTCACATAATCCCTTTTACTTAAAGGTAACCCTTGTAACTGTTAACCACATCTACAAAACACTTTCCTAGTGGCATCTAGACAAGTATTTGAGCAGCTGGACATCATTGCCTACTCAAGTGGATAAAAATTGACCATCACAGGGAGAAAGGTGATGGGCTTAGTGCCTTGGTGAAAGCATGCTGAAAGTCAAAGAGCAATCATGAAGAAGAAAGACCACCTTCCAGTTAATGTGGAAATATTGAGAAAGTATGTCTCCAAGGTCTACTCATTTATAATGTAAGGCAAGAATGCCAGACGGGTGCTTATTTGCTTGGTGACAGTTTTCTAGACTGGGGCAAGCTTGGAGGAGAAGCCAGAGACCTAAAGGAATGGGAATCAGACAAACAGAGGATAATGGAAAGGGAAACAGAGAATGATACTACATATATATATGTATATTTTTTAACATATATGTTAGAAGATGTTAGAAGACCTGGTCTGCTTTGCTGGTTCTCGGAGATGCCAGGAATGTTCCTCCATTTGGAATGTTCCTTTCCTGGAACCTACGTGGCTTTCCCTCTCATTCTATTCAAGACATAGCTGGAATGTCATTTTTCAGTGACTTTTACCAATTTTTTAGAAACAATAAGCTGCCTTCTGCTTGCTTCACCTCCACTCCAGTGTCTAGCCCTGCCTGACCCCCTTGCCCTGTTTGTTCTCCTCCACAACACTCAGTGCCATCTAACACACTAAGTATGTATTTGCTGACTTGTTCATTACCTGTCTTCTCTTACAAGCGTATAAACTCCTTGTGTCTGGACTTGATCTCTTCTGTTCTAGCTAAATGTTGATAAAGGAATGGACATTAAGGAAGGTAAGAAAGTTAGAATTCATAGACTTTAAGGAAACCTTGGTGGCGTAGTGATTAAATGGTACATCTGCTAACCGAAAGTTAGGCAGTTCGAATCCATCAGGCTTTCCTTGGAAACTCTACGAGGCAGTTCTACTCTGCCTTTAGGGTCACTGTGAGTTGAAGTCACCTTGACAGCAGTGAGTTTGGTTTGATTTTATAGAGAAGGTAGAAACAACTCATGAGACAAACAGACCAGAAAACTGAAGAGATTGCAATGATGCCTGTAAGAAAGGAAGAAGAAGAAAATGGTGACACTGATAACTAGGACCACTATTGTTTGCTGGTCTATTGTTTTAGGCCCTGTGTTAAGAGTTTTGCACTTTACTTTAACCCTTTACCCATAAGGAGTGGACTGTATTATAATCTCAATTGTATAGATAAAGAAACCTAGATTTGTGAAGTTAGACAACTCCCCCAAGGGGGCACAGCTTGGTAAGTGTAAGTGTAAAAGCTATCATTTGTAACACAAATTGACTCCAGAGTTTGTGTGCTAATAGTCTAATATCTCTAAAATATGTACAGTGATATGCTAGAGTTTACCAAAACAAAACAAAGTAGGATAATGGACAACAAAACTGAAAGATTGCATAATGCAATAGTCCAAGGATAAAATTAGATCCATAGAGTTAAAAAAAAATACAGAACTCTTGGGTGTAATAATGACTTACAGACTTGATTCAGTAAGTAACACTAATAAGAGGCAACTGATATAAACAATGACAAAAAGGTAATGAATTTACATACAAAAGTAGATAACCCTTCAGACTTCAGTTAGTCAATTCTCAATGTATTTGTTGTATTTCAAGATCTTGACAAACTGACCATTTTCTCTTTTAATAAGTTCTTGTTAATTATCCCAAACTTTTCATTATTTTCCTTCTACATTCAGTTTCATCCTGAAAATATGTCAACTTGTCTTCTGGCTCAGTAAAAGTCAAGAAGCAATCTAATTTTTCTGTAGCCACTCATGTTTAGTGAGGGCTGTTGTTTTCTGCAAAATACGGGGAATGAGAATCATTATGTGTTGTTTAGCTTTACACTGAAAAGGTTACGGTGAGAAATCCAACGGGGTAATAATTTTAATGAGACATTATCTGCCCAGCAGAACAGCAGTTTTAAACATTAAAATGCTGGTGAGATAGCAGCAAAATGAATGCTCTCATGCACTACCACTGGAAGTGTAAATTGATACAGCCTGTCTGAAAACCACTGTGGCAAAATGTTCATTCCCATTGATCTAATCATTCCACTCTGAAATTCTAACATGAGGATA
Organism: Heterohyrax brucei; assembly: GCA_028571685.1. Lineage (NCBI taxonomy): Eukaryota > Metazoa > Chordata > Mammalia > Hyracoidea > Procaviidae > Heterohyrax > Heterohyrax brucei. The sequence goes on along the minus strand of CM053141.1, from coordinate 67,414,364 downwards.
AAATTTGAAATTAAAACAGAAAACCCAAATGCTTTTTATCATCTTTAATCTCCAGTAACAAATGATATAAGTAATTAACGTTACTTAAGGTAAAATACTACACTGACATCCAAAGATACAAGTATGACAAGTTACATTCATATGGAGGTATGTTTATGCTGCCCTGTTAAATGGAAAGGCAAGACACTAAATGGTTTGACTTCAATTATATAGGAGTATTCTGAGAGAAAGAGGGAAGGAGGGCTAGAAAGGAATACAGAAAATGGTAATCTCTTGGTGGTAAATATAAGATAATAGCTTTCATTTTTATACCATTTATTTAAAAAAATGGATCATAATAAAGCACTAGTTATTTGTATACTGTAAAACAGATTTTGGAAGTTGCTTTTTTGGTAATTTTAAGAGAAAATATGAGTTAGTAGAAAATGCAACATAGTTGAGGTTGCAGCAAACTATTTGATCACAGACTGCTTTATTATAGTTGTGTACTTTCTAGTGAGCTGAGAACATGGTTTCAGTATAAAAGTCTCTCTCTTCTCCCATACTTACAGAGACAACTAGGCAAATGATTCATTGTCTTTGTGCCAAAATTCTCCTGCTTCTTGAAAAGAAGAAAGGAAGGAAAGAAAGACTGGAAGAAGGCAAGCTGGAAGGCAGGGAAGGGGAAGGAGAGAGAGGAAGAAAATAAACAGAGATTTCTGATGTAGTGAAACATTCCTGGGTTTTCCACTGGGTACATGAATCTGGTCAACGATTCAAACTTCTTGGCACTTTAGTTTTGCAGTCTGTAAAATGATAATTTATGGTAGAGTTGTTAAGACTGCAGGCCCTGTGGCTCTTGACTCCAAAAGTAGACTTTGCAGCTTGCAGGGTATAGGTTAAAATCCCAGCTCCACCGCATAACCAGCTGTGTATCCCGGATGTGTTAATTAACCTTGCTATCTCAGCTTTCCCTGAAAAGACATAGGGTTCTTGAAAGTTAAAATGCTTAGACAAGTGTCTGGGACATAAATGGCGTTATGAACGTGTTTAACAACATTAACCTTGTTCCATAATTGATCATACACACTTATTGTATTAGAAATCTTCTCCCAATAAACTCCTCTTACTGTTCTATAGGTCAGAAATCTGACACAGGTCTCAACGAGTAAAAATCAAGGTGTTGGCAGGGTGTTTTCCCTTTTTTGAGACATCAGAGGAAAAGGTTTCCTTATCTATACTTCCATAAAGATTGCTGTTGTTATTAGGTACCGTTGAGTCAGCACTTTATGTACAACAGAACAAAGCACTGCTGGGTTTGTGCCACCCTCACGATCTTTGCTATGTTTGAGCCCATTGTTGTAGTTGCTGTGTAAACGCACCTCACTGAGGGTCTTCCTCTTTTTCACTGACCCTTCACTTTACCAGGAACGATGTCCTTCTCCACCGACCAGTCCCTCCTAATAGCATGTTCAAAGTATGTGAGCTGAAGTCTGGCCATTCTAGCTCCTAAGGAGCATTCTAGCTGTACTTCTTCCAAAACAAATCTTTTCATTCTTTTCATTCTGTGATGTATTTAATATTCATCACCAACACCACAAGTTAAAGGTCTCAATTCTTCTTTTCTTCAGTCTTCCTTGTTCATTGTCCAACTTCGGCATGCCTATGAGGTAATTGAAAACATCACGGCTTGGGTCACGTGAAGCTGAATTCTCAAAGCATTAGCCTTACTTTTTAACTCCTTAAAGAGGTCCTTTGCTGCAGATCTGCCCACTGCACTGTGTTGTTTGATTTCTTGATCGCTGTTTCCCTGGGTGTCAATTGTGGATCCAAGTAAAATGAAATCCACGAAGACTTGAAACTTTTCTACTTTTGTCAAGATTAATCAGAATTCCTGAACAATGAATTTAACTATGCTTATGAGGAACCTGTGTGTAGATCAAGAGGCGGTATTTGAACAGAACAAGAGGGTAATGAATGGTTTAAAGTCAGGAAATGTGTATATCGGAGTTGTATCCTTTTACCACATTTATTCAGTCTATACACTAAGCACATAATGTGAGAACCTAGACTGTATGAAGAAGAATATGGCATCAGGACTGGAAGAGTCATTAACAACCTGTGATTCATAGATGGCACAGTCTTGCTTGTTGAAAGTGAAGAGGACTTGAAACATTTCTGATGAAAATCAAACACTATACACAGCCTTTAATATGGATTATGCCCTCAATTAAGAAAACACAAATTCATAAATATTGCAGTCTTGAAAAGCTTGTGGAGCAGTTCTACTCCATCCTACAGGGTTACTATGAGTTGACTCGACAGCAGTGGATTTATTTTGCTTTGTTTTCATGTTTACAGACAGATGATATTCCTTGGTTTATGACTGTAACCCTCCATCTACAAAATCATGTAAGATAATGTATCTACAGGTTCTTAAAATGGAACATGGGTATCTTTGGGGCCATTTATTCTTTCTGCCATACTTTCCTATTGTCATAAATACAGATATACATGCAAGCTATACACACAGATCTTACCACATCTTCCTCCTTTATTTGGACTCAATAAAGCAACTTTGAAATGGAAATAATATAGAAAAGACCTGAAGGCTGGAGAACTACCCAAAGAGTAGCTGAGGTGCAGGCTGTATTAGATTCACTGAGGGTAATTTTAGAATAGAATAATTTATCTTTGGTGTTACAGTGGATAAAATGACCTTGATAAATCATCGCTATCACCACCAGCAGCAAAAAACAGAAGAAGAAAAGGGAGGGGAGAGAAAAGAAAGAAGACTTATAGATATGTAAAAATTGTAGATACTGTAGATATAAAGGCCTAAAGATATCTATTTTTTCCTTAAAGCAAATTCGCGTTTCTGTCTAAAAATATTTAGTGAAAAATGCTGTAGGGCAGAAAAGTGATTCTCTCATTTTCAAGGTCAGTTTTATGTTTCTTTATAGCTCCCAAATAGTATTGGAAATTTTGAACTTTAAACAGAAGTTCTTTTGATAGTTGTAAGAATGCTACAGAAAGGTGATGGGGGATATGCAATATTACTTACCAGCTTAGTAACATATATCTCAAAACACATGCACACATACACACACACACACACACACACACACACACACACACACACAAATCATTTGGAGTGTGTGGCAATATTTAGTAGTGTAAAAAATACTAGATGAAGAGTCAAGACCACAATTTTTTAACCCTTCCTGCATTAAATTTTGCATGTTCTTGGAACAATTAGTCTCTTTGGATCCCAACTTCTTCATCAGAAAATTATGGATTGGAATATATTATTGTTAACTTCAATACTGTGTGCAACTCATGCTTTTCAAATCCATCTGGGTTTGAACTGAATTCATCTTCCAAAGACAATAATGCTAAGCTGTCAAGTAAAACATTATAACTGTAACTTAACAGGAGCAAGTACTGTGGGAGTGATAGGTGATGAAGAAATAAAATATCTCATTGCCCTTTTGTGTCTCAGGCTGTGTCGCTACCTTTAATCTACCCCAGATGAGTGATGACTAGTAACATTTCTTTTTTGAATAGGACAAAGCATCTGTTACTTTCTGTCACTATTATAGACATCTCAGAGCCTTCCATTTCCACCTCCGTTATAACATCACAGATTATACAGACTGAAGACTTCCGTGGATATCTGGGGATTTATTCCAGTTTTATAAAATCTAAACTCCACTAAGTCACTTAATAATCTAATTTTTGATCACCCCAAAACAGCGTGATTACCTCTCTTTCCTCTCAATTCTTCCTTTTCTGCAAATTGTTGGAGATCCCTTCAGTGGATTTTCTTTCACTATTCCAAACTTTGTGTTATATAAGAGTCTTAAAACAGAAAGAAAGAAAGAAATCCACCCTTCCTTAAGAGCAGAGGGCAAAACTTTCATAGTTTTGTAACACTCTGCAGCCTCACACACTTGAAAGTTTGACTACTACTGCACAAGTTAAAATAAGAATTCTATTGACCCTCAAGAAGCGATTAAATTTGTCTGAGTGAAGTAAATCAATCAGTTGTTATGTCCTGTTAGATTTAGTTGCAAATGCATACAGAAAGGCTCTCCAGATCTTCCTTTGCTGAGTTATAATTCAGATTTCATAGAGACATAACAGTGAAGTAGATGCACGTTGTCATTTGCACAGGCTTCGCACAGGCATCATAATTTGTACTGTTTGAAGCTTCTTAAACAATCTGATGACAGTGATAAATTGAACATAAAACACAGTTCGTTTATTTACATTTGGGTTTCTGTCCTTAGGAGAGATAAGGATTAAAAATATATCTGATAATAAGAATTGCCTCCTTATCTGATAAGAGAAAGAGAAACTGCTTCAAAGTACGAGGAATGGTAGGTACATCAGAATAGATTTGTACTTAAAAATGTGGGATGTGAGATTCCGGAAAGACACATGGATATGAAGCAAATGCTGGTGTTACAGCTTCACCCACCATAAGACAGGAACTGTGCCTAGTCAAGAGCAGTGGTACATTTGCTGCATAGCATTTGCTAAAACCAATAGAACAGGGAGGAGAAAACCCAGAACAGTATATACATACATATGTACTGATATAGATGTCAATTCATACAGATATCAGTTACAGATACAGATGAACTATTTAGAGGGAAAAAGCCTCAAGCCAGAAGCAGAAGTAGTGTTGTTCCTGGGACAGACTGAGAAAATTCTTGGCAAACCAAGCAAGCTGGAGTATCAGCATGGTGTTTGCACTTACATGTGTCCTGCTGGTCTGACCTCCTAGGTCAGAGTATAATGGACTTCCTGCATAGTGGTTAGCACCCTGTTTGGAAAAGCTATTCTGACTATCTGGTATCCAAACTACTGAGCTGGAAAACGGTCCACTAGGTTAAAGCTGACTCACAGAGAAATACTAGAACTCATAATTCTGCAATCCATTTCATGGGAAAGGTCCAAAAAAAAAAATCTCAAAATAAATGTTAACTAGATCAAAGGTCACTGTAAGAGGCCTTCTAAATTCTTGGATTGAGCTCTGGTAGTTTTAAAAGTACTCTGTCAAATCCTCAAAACAAAGAAGCTGTTTCATTACTCTTTCACATAAAAACATTATATGCCTAGAATAGAATACATAAAAACACACCATTATTTGAGTGAAACATTTCAAAACCTATGTATGTCGCTGTTCAACTATGATTCGTTTTAATTCATTGTGAAGCGAAAAAGCACTATAGAGCATGGTCAGAGCCCTTTTTAAAAAACAAAATAGTTTTGGTTGAGTAGATTAACGTTAACTTTGGAAAGTGAATGAATGAATGAATGCTTGAGTATGCACATCATTCCTAAATAATAAAGAACTAGGATTAGAACTAGATATATGCTCTAAAAATATGTAAACTACTCATTATTATTTACATTCTAAAATCCATTGGTCATCATCAAGAGCTGCACTATCTCCTTCTGCCTTTACAACCAAACTTTTTAAAACAGCAATTTACTATGGTTGGATTAAAAAAAGAAAATTAGAAGCTGTTCATTCTTCAATCAACTTTATCACTTCTTCTATACCTGCCTTTCAGCTAAAACTCCTTTTCCTGTGGGTATCACTACATCCCTAATTGCTAAACTTAGACTTGACGTTATTTTTCCCCACCATTTGCCTTTCAAGAAACAGTCTGTTGTGGCTTCCATGACCTGATTCACTCCTGGATTTCCCACAGCTGCCTAGTGGTTCTTTCTCAAAATTCTTCTGAAGCGTGCTTTCTTCTGGCCAGATCTTAAATACCATAATTTCCCCCAAATTCGCCTACCTCCATGATTTCAAAAATCAAAGCATTTGTCTCCATCCTACATCTGTCTATTCAGCAAGTGAATCCAACTTTCTTCTTGAAAACTCTGCATCTAAATTCAGAGTATCTCACGAAATAATGTTTTTAAAGCTAAACATATCTTCTGTATTCCTTATCCTGCTCTGTGTTATCACTCAACTCAAGTCAGAAACTTACAAGATATTTTTAAATCCTATTTCTCCCTCATCTCTTTACCCAGCATTCTTAGCATTCTATCATTTTTACTCTTTTACTACACCTCTGGGGGCTGGGGCCCAGATGGTGGGGTAGTCAGACATTTCTTGTGGTCTTTCTTACAACCTGAAAAAACAAGTGAATTGATTGTATGTGACAGTCTAGGAGCCCTGAACATCAAAGGCAAAGCTGAGGAATCAAGCCGAGTGGCAGAGGAGCTGAGGAACCTGATGGGTGGGCACCAAACTGGCTGCAGCAAGCACAGTGAAACAAGCAGTGGTGTTAGGGATGTAGTTTCCACATTGGGCTGAGACCTTGCAGAGGAGAGTGTACTCACCCTCCAGAGTCAGTGAAAGTGGTACTCAATGGACAAAAGATAAGTAGCTTGTGTCTACATTACAGATAGATGGAAAACACCCCTTGGTGAAAAATCCTCTCTTCCGTTTTCATGCCCCCTGACCACTTTGCACTGGGTCTAAGCTGGCCTCAGAGAATGATGCGTCCTCTGTGCCAAAAGTAGGACCCACCACATGTCCTGAGCCATTCTTCTGGCCTTGGAGAGGCCAGGAAAAAATAATCTGCTGACCTCCCTGAAGTGAGATGACAGTGCAGTAACAGCTCCTTTGCCTAGTCACAGGCATAAGAGGTCCACAGCCTTTGAATGCTTTCACCCCAGCATAGACCTTTGTGTGTCCATTTCAACAGCACAGGCCCTCATTAACACAGCACAACAGGGTATAGACTTGAAGCTTAACCTTGACTGCTTCAGTCATTTTAGGGAAAGGTGTGTTTGTGACATCTGACACTGCTCTGCCTCTCAAGTAGGTCCTCAGATATTCACATTAGGGCCCTAAGGATTGGTTGCTCAGTCCATGCCACCTACCCATCCATGACAGGGGTCCAAGAATGAGCAGTGCTCCCCCCCACCCCAGTCTTTAGAGCTGACAACACTAGGTGCTCACAGTCCGGCTGCAAAACCCACCCACTGACATGCTCTAGGGAATAAACTAATAAACTAATAAACTTATAAACTCTAAACATATCATCCCCTATATCCCTTATCCTACTTTGCACTATCACTCACTCAAGTAGAAACTTACAAGATGTTGTTAAACTCTATTTCTCCTTCATCTCCTTTACTCAGCATTCTATCATTTCTACTTGTTCAATATTTCTCACACTTTCATCTACCTCTCCATCCCTACCTCCTCTGCCTTAGTTCAGGCCTCAACACATCACACCCAGGGCTTTGTATTCACCTCATGAGCTGTCAATTGACTTTCCACCACAACCCCTTACTGCCTATCCTCCAGATAAATTTCCTTAAAATTTTATTAATCCATTCACCTCCCTTGCTAAAATATATCAGTATTTTGCCTCACTTAAGGGTAAACCCTAGTCCTAGTCTGTCTCAGTCTGGATGCTCAGCTGAAGCCTGTCTGCCGTGGGTGACCAGGCTGGTATCTGAATACCTGCAGCACAGCTTCCAGTATCACAACGTTATGAAAGCTCCCACAGTATGAAAACTAACAGACAGATGGGGGACAGTCTTCAGCATGGGTTGTACCTCAACATGAAGAAAACAAAAATCCTCACAACTGGACTAATAAGCAACGTCACGATAAAAGGAGAAAGGACTGAGCTTGTCAAGGAATTCATTTTACCTGGTTCCACAGTCAATGCCCATGGAAACAGCAGTCAAGAAATCAAAAGACACATTGCACTGGGAAAATATGCTGCAAAACACTTTAAAGTGTTAAAAAGTAATGTTGATATCTTGAAGACTAAGGTGCACCTGACCCAAGTCATAGTATTTGCAACTGCATCATATGCAAGTGAAAGCTTGCCAGTGTATAAGGACAGAAGAATTGACACTTCTGAATTGTGATATTAGAGAAGAATATTGAATGTGCCAGGGACTGCTGAAAGAATAAACAGATCTGTTCTGGAAGGAGTACTACCAGAGGTGGAAGTTGGGATGATGAGGCTGCATCTTACATGCTTTGGACATGTCAGGAGGGATCAGTCCCTGGAGAAGGGCATTACGCTTGGTAAAGTAGAGGGTCAGTCCAAAAAAGAAAGACCCTGAAGAAGCTGAATTGACACAGTGGCTGTAACAATGAGCTTAAGCATAAAAACAATTGTGAGCATGTAGCAGGACTGGGCAGTGTTTCGTTCTGTTGTTCATAGAGTCACTATGATTTAGAACTGACTCAACAGCATCTAACAGCAATTCATTTAGTTCTCCTCTAGTTTTTATTATACTTGATCAAGTTGTAGAGCTAATATTTTGGATTGGGCCTTTTCTTCTTTTTGATGTGTGCATTTATTGAGGTAATTAACCTTTTAGCACTGCTTTTGCTATGTCCCAAAGGTTCTGTCTGGTAGAATTTTTTTTCTAATAATTTCTATTATGAATTAAGAACAATTTAATTTAACAATCCTTATCAATTTGACACACAGTATCCAGAACTATCACCAGTACTCTATTCTAACTACTCTTCACCCTGCCCCCTCCATGACAGCATGCTTCCCTCTACCATCCAGAACTTCCCATGACCCTTTGATCAAGTCCTGGCCCTCCTTACCTTATCATCTTGGTTCGTGATGAGCCTCTAAAACAGCCCTGTATACATTAGAACATGTTTTTATTCTCATTTGATTCTGTGAATTTCTTTATGTGTTTGATTTCTTTTATAATCTGGTAGTTTTTGAGCAAGACGATTTCAGTTTCCATGTGTTTGATATTCTTTTCCTTGTTTTTTTCTCTTATTGATTTCTATATTTATGGCTTTATGGTCTGAAAAGATGCTTTGTAACATTGCAGTGCTTTAAATTTTTTTAAGGCTTATTTTATGGCCTAATATTTGATCAATTCTATAGAATGTTCCATGTGTGTTGGTAAAGAAACACACTTTGTTGCTGGATACAGTATTCTGTGTATGTCTATGAAGTGAAGTTGGTTGGTTGTGGTATTTAGATCTTCCATGCCTTTACTGAGCTTTTTTTCTGAGTGTTCTGTCCTTCGCTGAAAGTGGTGTGTGAAATCTCCTACCATTATTTTGGAGCTGTCTATTTCTGTTTTCAATGCAGTTAAGACTTTGTTTTATGTATTTTGGAGGCCTGTTGTTTGGTGTGTGGATATTTAATATGGATATGTCCTCCTGGGTATTGATCTTTTCATCATTACATAGTGTCCTCCGTTATCCAGTGTGGTGGATTTTACTTTAAAGTCTGTTTTATCAGACATTAATACTGTCACTCCTGCTATTTTTGAAAGTTGTTTGGTTGATACATTTTTTTTCCATCCTAAGAGTTTTAGTTCACTCACATCTTTAAGTCTGACATATGTCTCTTTTTGGTGTGTTCAATCTATTTATATTCAGCATAACTAATGGTAGGTATGAGTTTAGCGGTATCATTTTAATATCTGATTTTTGTGGGTTGTAGACAGTTTGTTTTTAATTTTCTGTGCTAACTTGTTTTTCTATGTGTGATTCCTTTTCATGTTTCATCATTATTGGTTTTGTATTTGCTAAGACTTCCTGTTTTTCTTATTTTTTTATTTTAATGTGTAGGATTTTTAATATCCTTTTTGGTTACCTTACTACTTACCCCAAAAGCCAGCCAAGTGCCATCGAGTAGTTTTTCTAAATTTAAACCAGTCTTTAGTTACTTTGTATCACCTTGACTTCTTCTCCATATGAAAGTTCTAGGACTACATTTTTATAAGCTCCTCTTTTTGTTACAATATTGTCATCTTTTATATCTTTTCTGGTAAATAGTCCAAGCTTACTCTTATTGACTGTCCTTTGGAGATTATTTTTTGTTTATCCCTATCCATTTTAAAAATTGTTTCCTTATCTTTAGGTTTAGAAAGTGTGATTACAATACGCCTTGATGTCTTTTGGGATCTATTGTGTGTGGAGTTTGATGAATGTCTTCTCATCTTCTGTGCTATCAGAGACATTTTCTGCCAATAATTCTTTGACAATCCTTCCTGTATTTTCTGTTATCCTGTCCCCTACCATTCTACTGCTCCAGTAACTCACAGATTATTTTTCTTGGTAAAGTCTCACATAATTCTCAGTGTTTCTTGATTTTTTAAAATTTTTCTTCAGATATATTTTTGTCACATTCTCTATCTTCAGTTATCACTCATTTGGCTTTCCATTGCATCAGTTCTGCTCTTTTGACTTTCTGTTGAGTTATATAATACTGTAATTTGGTCTAAATTTTTATTTCCTGTCTGTTTGCTTTTGCAGCCTGTTCAATTTGTCATTATGCTGTGCTGCATTTTGCCTCATCTCCTTCTTCATCTCTTGAAGAATTTTAAATATTAACCTTTTGTATTCTACTTCTGGTAAGTCCAGGAAGTTCTCTTCATCTGAAAAATTTATTGATTCTTTATTTTGGGAGGTTTCTAAAGCCATCATATTCTGCCTGTTTAAGTGGTGTGATATTGACTGTTGTCTCAACTTGTATTTATTTATGTTTGCCTACTGTGTTCTAGTTCTTGTTTCGTTCTGAAATTTTCCTATAGACTGGTAGTGTTTGCTAATTTGATTGTCAGTGCCTTTATAGCTCTAATGTCCTGTCACCAGGTGATTAGAGTTGTTACTAGGCATGTGAGCCCAGGAGTCTGTTTACTTTTCTTGTATGGATTAAGCTCAGGTGTCTAGGTAGTTAGTCAGCAAGTGTATGACGCAGGCTCTTCTCCACCATTCTAGATGGACAGGTGTGATTGTTGTAGGCACTTACGTCTGGCTGCATGTACAAGAAAAGCAGGAGGCTGTCAGCCATCCCTGAGTGTCTGTGAGGCAGGCCTTCTTCCCCTTATGCCTATTCCAAAGGAAATGTTTCTGCCTGGATTTCAGGCTCAAGGGTGTCATCAGTTTTCATACCCTTCCCTCTCTTTGTTAAAGTGTTCCCTTTCCAAGTCTAGGAGAATTGCTCACAGTGTGCATCAAGTCCTACCTCTGGCTCAAGTAATCACATCAACCTCTGATGCTGGTGTACAATGTGGAGAAGCAAGCAGAAAGCACTAGGAAAAGGAAGGGAAATTTTGAGTGAAATTTGAGGTTCATGTGTGGTAGGTTAGATGCAAGCAACTTAGCTTTTGTCAGTGGAAGGCCATTTTTCCCTGGTTCTAGAGGCGTCAGTAGCTCTCCACTTCTGCTCAGTCTCTCCCACTAGGAGCCAATATCCAGCAGGTCAGGTCAGGCCAGTCCTAGGTACTTCTTTCTGGACTTTCTCTCCCCCATTGCTCATTCCAATTTTCCAGCTTTCCCTTTGATGGTCAGGGTTCCTAGAACATCATATATAATTGATTAATTTGTTCTTTTGAGTCTTGGTTGCAAGAGACACCACAGAAAGTGTCCAGATAGATCACAGAAAGTGTCTGACTACTCTGTCATCTTGGCCCAGCCTCTCTTCATTTTAATTTTCTGTATTGACTTATGCTTTTCTATAGAGTTTATTTTTCTATGTATCATTGTTTTTGTGTTCACTAAGGCTTTATGGTTTTCTTCTTTATTTCTTTTTTATTTGTGGTTATTCTGAAGTTTGCTTTAGTCCTCTTAAAATTAAAACAGTCTGTTGTGTCTCTTGAAATTAATTGCCTTTACTTCTTCCCTGCATGCTTCTACAACAATACCTTTTGTTCCAACTTTTTGTTTTGCGGTTGTGCTCATTTACAGCTTAACTTTTCTTGTTCCCTGCAGTTGAATTTTTAGCTTTACTTTGCTTTTGTGAAGTCTTTATATGGGTTAGTATCTGTTTGATGTTGTGTATCTGTATCTCAGATTGTCATCCATTGTCATCAGCTATGTGGAGAACCCCTTTCAATATTTCTTGAAAGGCTGTTCTGGTTTTTAAAAATTCTCTTGTTTTCTGCTTATGTGGGAATGCCTTAGTTTGCCACTATTTTTGACAGACAATTTTTGCTGGATACACAAGGTCTGACAATTAAGTTCAATAACTTAATTGTTTCAAGTGCTATGTACCTCATTGCTGAATATCACTTTGAAGCATACTCCTTGGGAAGCTATGCACCAATGCCAGCACCTAGTCTACCATTCAACGCAATTTTGGAATCTTTCTGGAATGGCCACTGTGTATGGTGGTGTGGTGGCAAGTTTGCAAACTTAATTGTATAGTTGTCTGTGAGGGAGTTTTTAGCCACTAAACAAATAACTATTGGAACACCCTCCCTACTCACCTGATTTGGCCTCCGTGATTTTTTTCTTTACCTGAAGATATTGGAAATATTGAAAGGAAGACATTTTGATGACATTCAGGACATCAAGGGTAGTATGATGACAGCCCTGATGGTCATTCCAGAAAAATGTTTCAAAATTGTTTTGAACGGTGGACTAGGTGCTGGCATCAGTGCACAGCTTCCCAAGAGGAGTACTTCTAAGGTGACCCTACTGATATTCAGCAATGAGATATTTAGCACTTTTTCTAGGATGAGTTTTCAAACTTAATGGTCAGGACTTAATGATTTTTGTTTGGCAATTCCTTTCCTTTAGGATTTTATATATGTTATCCTGTTGCCTTTTTGCCTGCATAGTGTCTGCTGAGATATCTGTTCTTAGTCTTATTGCTATTATTTTACTTTCATGACCTGTTTTCAGAATTCTTTGTCTTTGGTTTTTGGAATTTTGATTACAATGTTCTCATGAATTTTTTGTCCAGTATAAGATTTTGTCCGGTATAAGGTTTACTGAGCTCCTGGGATGGTCATATTCACATCTTTTATGATATTTGGGAAATTTTAAGCCAATATATCTTCTAAAGTTCTCTCTGTATTTTTTCCCTCCTCTTCTGAAATTCCTATTATACATAAATCACTCCTCTTGATGATGTCTCACACAAATCTTAAGATTTTTTTTATTTTTCTTCAATTTTTTCAGATTGTTCCTCAAACACAGTAGTATCAGGGGTTTTGTCTTCTATTTTTCTGACTTTTTCTTCTTTTGATTCAGTTCTACTTCTATGTTCTTCCACTGCATTACCTATTTCTGATATTTTATTGTTAATCTTCTGAATTTCTAGCTGTTGTTTTTGTATGATTCCTAACTGTGTACTGAGTCTGTCATTTTGTTCCTGTACTGCTTTCCTGAAATTTTGTAGGTTTTTTTTTCTGTCTCCTTTGATAACTTTATGGTTACTAAGTATAAGTGTCGCTGCCTGCGACCCCCGGAACCCGCCCGGGGCCCCAAGCAGGAGACACCGAATGCAGGGAGACAAGAGAGGAACAACAACAACTTTATTTTTCTGGGCTTCGGCTTATATACCGAGCCATGTCCAATAGGCATTCAGTTTGGCATGGGGTGAGGGCGGCTTTCTCTTCTAACTGGCTGCAATCATCAGGCCATCATGGGCGTCACACAGGGGCTGACGTGGGGAGGCGGGTTTACTCAGGGCGCGGTCGGGTGTCTCGGCGCCATCTTCAAGGCGCGGCTGCGATGTGGGCTTCCCACATCTCCCCCTTTTTGTTTTAATAAAAGCAAGGTACAAGGCAAGGTATCGCAAGAAACGCCTGGCTTGGGTCATCCTAGCCCAGAACTTCTCTCTTACCCGTCATCAGGCCGGCTGCAGCAAAAGGCAGGGGCCCTGTCTTAGGTTGAGGGAGCCTGGCTGGAGGTTGCCCGTCATTGACTGCTTTCAAGCATCTGTAACCACACCTGGCTACCCTGAGTGTCAGCTGCCACTTCAGAGTAGGCCTGTACCAAAAGGGAGTATTTGATCTCCTGTGGTTTCTTATGGCGACATAGACAGTAGCAGCCTACACCGATGGCCAATATGAAGAGGAATACTATCCCCACAAGACCAGCCCATTCCTTTGTCAGCACGCCCAATTGAGACCAAAACCCTCGCATGATTGAGGCCAATGAAGCGTCCACTCGGGTGGAGTTGACAGACGCTATGGCATTACGCAACTGAGTGATAAGCGCCTCAGTCTCTTTGGACCAATTTCCAGTCAATTGTTGAGACAGAGTTCTAGAGAGATAAGCAGCCCTGGAGATGTTGTGAAAATGAACGGGAGTGACGCAGACGCTGGCTAGGCGCCACTCACAGCCCAGCTGCACTAGCTGGGTTAAACTGTCCACTTGCTCTTGAACTAAGTCTACACGGTGATTTAATATGTGAATGGCTCCCAGAAGTTTTCCATTAACTGCAAGCTGTGTTTGTAGCGTTGTAGCGGTGTTTTCCGCCATTTGATTAAGGGCGTCGGCTGTTTGCACAGTTTGAGTCAAGGCTACTGCAGCGGCGGCTGCCGCAGCGACAGAGGCAGTAACTGCCGCAACAATGGCAGCGGTAATTCCAAAGTCTCCTTTGGAGCGCAAATGAGTTGACAGTGACGATCGGGTGTTCTGCACTGGCCATGGTACGTAGCGAGGCAACCTAGTAACTAGAGCGGTATGAAACATAGAAGCATTCCAACATAATGAGTAGAAACAAGTATTATTAGTACATGAAACGGGGTCATTAGAGGGACGGGAGTCATGCATTAACATGAACATGAAAGGTGGTTGCACACAAACAGGAGTGGGAGGGAAGGTAAGGTTAGAGCCCACTCCTTGTGTTTCTAGTGTGTCCTCAAACACACCTGTGGAATTCCACTTCACAGTGGTGTTACTAATTGTACCACCGGTCAGCATGACAACTGGGGTTATGTCAGTGCAACCTCCACCGACACCACAAAGTAGCCAAACATCAAAGGATTAGTGGGGCTTGCCTGTGTTGGAAACTGCCAGGTATAATTCTTCCCGGGGGAGAAGTGGTTGGCCTGCGTTCCAATATTGGGAGAGAATGTGAAAAAGGATTTGACAGCCCACGGGGACCGATGGCTTTGGCAGCCAGTCCAAAGCTGGGGCCAATCGCGGGTGCTTTTGCAATAGGGGGCCCAGCGAGGCTGGGGGGGGACAGTAGAATTTCCTTTGGGGATCATGAGGGGTAAACGACCTTGCAGCAAGGTACCATTCGTGGTGGGGTTAGAGCTATTTTTTGGGGGGGGTCAAACCACCCCGCAGACATATTATACAGTGTGACACATGGGGTGTTCTCTATAGAGTTTTCTAGATCAGACAGGTTGTGGGGCACACGAAAGCAGAGAAGGCCCCGCAAGGTGACATTGAGTGGACGAGGTTCAGAGCTGCTGCTCTCATCTACCGGAATCGAGGGAAGTTGAAGGGAGTCATTAGTGGTAAAAAGTTGGGGGAACAACCCTGAAGAATAGTGGACTGGGAGAGGTAGGGGCAGAACATCTAAGAGCCCCCAATACTTATCTGTGTCTGCGCCATCAGTGTCCACAGCATCAGCGTTGGAAGCTTCATTGATTAGCAGAGGTGTCAGCAGTAATGACAGGGGTAGGATTTTCAGGAGAGTCATCAGCGGAGACATCATGCCTGACTAGTCGGATCAATCGGCTGGGAACCCAAATAGGAGCTTGGGAGTCCTGCGGGAAAATACAAACAGCTCCTCGGGTGATAGTGACAACTGGTGCTGGACCCTTCCATTTGCCAGAAAGGGTATCTTTCCATATAGCTGTTCGTGGAGGGGTTTCCGCCGCACCACTATGGCGCTCTGCAGCGGAGCGTCCCTCCTTATCCAAAGTTAAAAAATTTAGTGTAAACAGGGCCAGGGCCAGCCTGTTCTGAGGAGTGTGTCCCTGCCCAATTCCCCTTTTTTGTTTTAATAGACAGGCTTTGAGGGTTGAGTGAGCTCTTTCAACTATTCCTTGGCCCTGGGGATTGTACGGGATGCCATGGGTGCAATGCACACGCATGGCTTGCAGGAAATTTTGGAACGGTAGGCCGGTGTAAGCAGGTGCGTTGTCTGTTTTAAGACTGAGTGGGGCACCCCAAGCTGCCCAAGCTGTAAGACAGTGGGAGATAACATGCCGGGCTGCCTCGCCTGTGTGGGCTGAAGCAAAAATGATACCAGAATAGGAGTCTACAGAGACATGAACATATTTTAATCTGCCAAATTCTGGAATATGAGTGACATCCATCTGCCAAAGATGGCAGGGACGAAGGCCTCGGGGGTTCACACCCACCGAAGGGGTTGGCAAGTGAGGTGCACAGGCAGTACAGTTGCGCACAACGTCACGAGCTTGTTCTCGAGAGATACCAAAGTGACGTGAAAGGGTTTGTGAGTTGACGTGGAATTGATCATGAAAATTTTGCGCCTGTTGTAGGGCCGAAAGGATGATAGGCATGCGGGTTAACTGGTCTGCCATTGCATTACCTAGTGTAATTGGCCCAGGGAGGTTTTGGTGTGCTCGGTGCTGAACAATGAAAAAGGGGGAGTTGCGATTTAGAATAATTTTCTGGATGTCAGTAAACACAGCAGCAGCAGGCGAGTTGGAGCAAATGACCCCTGCTGCTTCCAGAGCTCTGACTGCATTAACCACATATGCAGAATCTGAAACGATGTTGACGAGGTCAGTATTGTTCTGCAGAGCCAGCTTAACTGCCTGTAACTCTACCAACTGCGCTGAACAATTTGGGAACAAGTATGTTTGGGTGGAGTGATTGGGAATGACAATGCTGCCAACACCAGAGTTGGAACCATCGGTGAAGATGGAGAGAGCATTTGGTATAGGCTTGTCAGAAGTACAGCGCGGGAAGATGATTGGATGGCTAGCACTGAACTGGAGCAGAGGGTCTTTCGGGTAATGATTATCGATTACTCCCGAAAATGAACATAAAAGGACGGCCCAATCATCAGAGGTTGTCACAAGGGTCTGTATTTGGGTTCTGTTATAGGGAGTAATTAACTTTTCGGGGTGACGTCCAAAGAATTCGACAGCTTGGGACAGTCCGAGCGAGGCCATTCTTGCCACAGCGCCCGGGTACCATTCAATACTGCGCTGCGGGGAAATGCGGGGGTGAACCCATCGAAGGGGGCCACCCTGCCATAACACCCCTGTGGGCTGGCAAGGAGTGGGCAAAACACAGAGTGTGTAGCCCTGCAACGATTGCGGCGGCTAATTTAGAACTAGTAGGATGAACTTCTCTGCATCTACGCAGCCAATCTTCCAAAGGCTTATCTTTATGGCCCTGCAATAGTTTTCTATAATCACTGGTACACTGCTCAAAAACTATTTGTTTCACAAAGGCGGCAGTATTGCGAGACTCTCCCATTGATCTAACTACAGCCTGATTCACTCTGGCTACAAAGTCAGAGAAAGGTTCGTCAGGCTTCTGATGCAATTGGGTTACTTGCCCTCCATCGTCCCCTCGGGAGGGGATACGCTTCCAGGCTCGTAAGCAGATGTTATTAATTTGCTCATACACCACTGGGTTATAGTCTGTCTGATTAGAAGTATACGGCCCATAACCCATCAACATATCAAGGTTCCAGTCGGGCTCATGCAGGATGGTGGCATTCCTATGAGCCTGCTCTTGGGCAGCGTCATGAGCTAGGGACTTCCAATCTAAATACTGTCCATTAGACAGGCAAGTGCGGGCCAAGTGCTGCCAATCACTAGGCGTTAAAGCCATATTTTGCAAAGTGCCCAAAAGACCAACAACATAGGGGGAGTTCGGACCATATTCTTTAACTCCTTTGGCTAGATTTTTGACATATTTGAAATCAAGGGGTTCATGAACTCTGTCGCCGTCATCATCCAGAAAAACAGGAAATAGCTGCTTAGAGAAGGAGCGCCCGCCAGGGGGCGGGTGCGAGGGGTTATAGGGCGGCGGGGCCGTGGGCTGTCCTGTGGACAGCCGACCCAGGCGACGGGATAACGCCTTAATCTGAGGGTCGGGAGACTTTTCTGGCCCGACCCCTAGTCCCCCGCACGCGCCCAGAGTCTCCTCTTCGTCGGAGTCGCTGCTTTCGCTTTCACTCCCTAGCTGCTCTCGGCAAGTGCTTCCCTGCTGTGACCTCTCTTCTTTAACCTTTTCTAGTATGTCTGCGCCCCGGACTAGTATTCTCTCAACCACCTCAGACTCGTCGTGCAAACAAGTCAGGATTAAAACCCAGATACCCATAACTCCTGGGGGCAGGCCTCCTTGGGTATCCGCTCTGGTTAGATCTCCACCCAATTTATTCCAGGCGCTCAGCGTTAAATGACCCGAGACCAGGAACCAGGGGGCCACTTCTTCCACTGCTGAGAGGAAAGTTTTAAGGGTCCCCTGTTTAATCTGAATGCCCCTACATTTTAATAGTTCCTTTAAAGGCACAAACAGCCTCTGGCTGCTTGGGTGATTCCCCATTATCTTCCCGGTAAATACCGCTCCAGTAAATACTGACCCAGGTAAATACCTGCTCACCCGGAAGGCTGCTTGGGTGATTCCCCATTATCTTCCCGGTAAATACCGCTCCAGTAAATACTGACCCAGGTAAATACCTGCTCACCCGTCCAGGCGTCCCCGCGGTGAGGGTTGCAGTCCTATCCCCTTCAGGTCCCTGTTCGGGCGCCAAATGTCGCTGCCTGCGACCCCCGGAACCCGCCCGGGGCCCCAAGCAGGAGACACCGAATGCAGGGAGACAAGAGAGGAACAACAACAACTTTATTTTTCTGGGCTTCGGCTTATATACCGAGCCATGTCCAATAGGCATTCAGTTTGGCATGGGGTGAGGGCGGCTTTCTCTTCTAACTGGCTGCAATCATCAGGCCATCATGGGCGTCACACAGGGGCTGACGTGGGGAGGCGGGTTTACTCAGGGCGCGGTCGGGTGTCTCGGCGCCATCTTCAAGGCGCGGCTGCGATGTGGGCTTCCCACATATAAGTCCCTTGAATTCTCTCAGGTGATTCTATTATTCCTTTCTCAGGAAGGTTTTCTTTCCCTTTATTTCTGCTCCCTTGTTTAAGTCATTTTTTTTTTCTATACAACTTCTTATTGTCTACTGTCTCCAAGGCAGTGCAGTATTATTTTAACTATTTCTTGAATGTTTGTTTGTTTTATTTTGATTCTTCATCTTGTTTTGGTATATCAGGAAAGGTGGGATGGGTGTAATATTCTGACTACTAATCTGAGACATGGGAGTGCTCTCTTCTGCTCCTTGGGTGGGAAAAACATCAGGCAGGTGTGTAGTGTGTGACCAGTGGCACAGGAATACTCACTGGCCTTCACTGGGTGGGCAGGGTGGCAGGTGGGCTGGGGTGGTACATGTGGGTTATGGGCAACCAAGGATGTGAGTGTACTCTCTGCTGCTTGTCAGGTGGGTGGGGTGACAGGTAGGGCAGTGTGAAGGGCAGGTGTGTGTGGTAGGTTGGGGAGCTTGGCTGACAATCTGTCATGGGCATACTAGGTGGGAGGGTCAGAGATATGGTGAGTAGGGGGATATGGTGTATGATGCGGAAGTGCTCAGTGCTGCCCACTATGTGGGCAGGGGGTAGTAGCCTGGGCAAAGATTAGTGGGGGTACCCAAACCATGGTCTCATACCATGGGCTCTTGGCAGGCAGGTAGGCAGGCAGGAATGGGGGTTCTGCATTGCTAATCACCAGGAGGGTTGGAAGCGGGAAGCATACTTCTGTGGTCACTGGGTGTGGGTACCTGGGTACTCCCCATCGGTTGAAGACAGTGATTGGGACCTGACTCCAATCTAGTACAAGGAGGTTGGCTGCCCAGATTGTGGCCCAGGATGTTCTGATGACACTCTGGATCTACTACTCCATGTGCACTACCTACCCTAATGTCAGAGACCACTGCTGGTGATTAGCCCTGTCTCTGGATCCTAGTTTCCTCCCTGCTCTATGTACTCCAGGATCCTTGGAATTGTTGTTCTCCTTTTTGTAATTTGCCTCCTTATATCTGCTTCGTGTTCTGCTCAGTTTGCTTTACTCTGGGTTTGTGTATACCTTTTCCATGTCTCCTACTGGAATTTCTGTGAAGTTGCCTTCCTGAGTTCCTCACCTGGGATCTCTGCTGGTTTTACCTCAACATGGCTTTGTCTGTGGATCAGCTTACAGGGCATTTCTGCTCTGTATCTCTTCTTGTTCATTGTTTTTGTTCAGTTTCTCCTTCCAGTTGGTGTCTGATCTAATTCTTTATACTACTGTTTTACGCTCAGGGTTCAGAGATTGTCATCTGTATTTGTTGCATTTGGTTTCTTGGGTGGGTATGGTGTGTCTGACCATCTTGGACTATCTCCTGTGAGATTGTGATAGAAAACATTCCTCTGTTGACTGAGGAGGCTTGACTACCCCACCTCCAAAGAACTTTTCAGTTCTAAAGTGCTGTAATACTAGAAATTACCCCAGGGCTTAGAGACCTATAATATAGAGAATGTATCTGTAAATGATTAACTTAGAAAAATTCTATCAATGCCTTTCAGGAGTCAGTCTTAACCTTTGAACTTGAATACCAGACAAAATGAATTTCTCTGTCATCTGTGTGCTTTTGCAATATCGTTTGGGGATACTCTAAGGACCAAAAATGTTTTATAGGTCAGCTGGGTTGATCAGCAGTATTCCCATCTACCTGGCCCTGGCTGTGGCCAAGTCCTTCCGAGTAAATTAATTCTTGATAAGGTCATGGCTTCCCTCTTCCTGATGCTTTTCTGATGCTGCACAACACTAAGAATTTTTTTTTCTAGCTAAACTAGAAAACTTGCTTACGATATTATCTTACACTAGTAGATTCCCACCAAAGAATTCTGAACACTTTTTCAGGTGAATTTCTCCTTATTCTTTGTATGTAAATATACATGTCTGCTTCCCTGCAGTGTAAATACACACAGAAAAATTTACCCTGTGGTTGCTGTCTGGCTTAACATACTAATTCTCTTGCTCTTCTACAGTTACCATGGCTTGTCTCACTGTATCAGTCAGGATCTTGGCAGGAAGCAAATGACACCCTCCGACTGAATAAATGGAAACTGTCAGCAGATATGCAATGTTCAAATGTGTGAGGATATAGGAAATGAATGGATGTTGCAGGAGCCTGAGGCTGACAACAGTGAAGAACCATACATCTATATCTGAAAGGCAAAAAAAAGATGCTATTACTGTATGAGATTTGCTGTATATAGAGAGCTGCCAAAAAGAACACTGGCCCTCATTGAACGTCAATAGTCAACCTGAGCAATTGGAAAAGAGGAAGCAAGGTGAGTAAATATTTCAAACATTTGTGCTTCTGCCCTTCAAATCTCCTGCCAATAAATTGACATGCTTATATAACAAAATATCATTCAGTCACTTTATTCCCAAGGACAATTCCAGTTTGGTGATTAATATATCTAGTCCAGTATATTAATCAACATACATTCCTTCTTATTCAAAGCTTCACCTTTTTCCAAGCCTGAACTTTTACCTCCTCTCCAATTGCACCTGGACTGTTCCACTAGGGTGCCCATAGACTCACACAACACCAACAACTTTCCTCAAAAAAATCCCCTGATTTGAACACTCTTCAGCTTTTTTAAACCTAGAGGTGTACAAGAGAGGGGCTAACAATGATAAAACCAAATTTGAGTTAATTCTGTTAAAAGTCCTGCACAGGAAGCTGAGCACCTCACTCGGGATGTGTGTATACGAGGTACAGGGTGGCACTATTGTCATCAAGCCTCAGCCAAACATGAGAAAGAGTCCCAACTAAACACCCAGTACTGTCTACAGTCAGTGCCAGCTCCCCTAGTTTGATTTAATTAACCACTACAGGCTTCAACCTACACAAGTCCTGTGACAAGTTATACTTGTATTTTATTGTGTATTTTTTTTTTAAGAGAAAAAGATTAGAAACTTTTGCTGACTTGAGAAACAGGAAATTAGAGTATTGAAAGAAGCCAGTGACATGGCTTCCTGTAAAGGAAAGGTCTGGGTTGAGTAAACTTTACTATGACTTACCTGTAACTTTAGACAAGCTACTTAATTTCTCCAATCCTCAAGTGTTTCTTCTGTAAAAATGGTGAGAATAATGCCTACTCTCTGCACAAACCTAAATGAGTTTGTCAAGGCGATACTTTAGAGGGACATGAAATAATTAGCTCAAAGTTTTATTTATTTCTTTTGGGGAGGGGGTACAGTAGTACTCTCCTCTACACCCCACATCAGGAAAGCTGATGCCTCCTACTGTGCAGTGTGCCCTGGAAGTTCTCAGCCTTCCCTTTCTTTCTGCCTTGCTAATAGGCTACCTGCAAGCCACCTGGACCCTGTTATCAAGGGAGAAACTGATGTACTATTTCAAACCAAGGAATTAATGGCATGCTTGAGATGAATATGCCACTCTTCTCACATAACAGCCTTACTAGAGGTGAAGTCTTCTTGTTGGGGTTTGAGGAAGAGAATGAGTAATGCACTGGACCAGATAAAAGTGCAGATAGATGTAAATAGGATAAAATATTTACTTTATTTTGAATAGAAGTGGACTAGATACTTTGATTTGAATCTGGGTGTAAAAGGAGTTTCTTCCTCACCAAGTTCCCTACCACACCACTGACTCAGAGCTTGGGATCCATATGAGAACATCAGTGTACAGAGAAGGCATTTACCACCCAGTTACATGGAGTATTTCTGCTTATCTCATACCTACCAAGAGTAGAGCAAGGAGTTATAGACTATACATATGTAAATACCTTTAGCATAGAACCTCACACAGTAGAGAAATTAGAATCAGTGGAAGTCATACTGTTACTATCTCATCAATTAGACAATTCACTGTTTCTCACGAAAGGAAAAACAAGTGACAAGGATAGATACTTCTAGCCATTACATACAAGAAGCCAGAGATTCCTATTTTACGGATCAGGGGAAACCTGGGAGAGGAAAACGGTGTGCCCTACTATCTTCCCATGCCATGGGATTAGACATGTGGGAAACTGAGCCACTTTCAAAGGGCAGACATGGGACAGTGAAGGTTTTCCTAGTGCCATTAATCATATCCTGGACATAAAAACTCACTGTGCCATGGTAATTATTTCTTATTTGAAGCAGTCTTGGTTGTCTTGCCTTAAACAAAATATAATCCTTCAGATTCTTTTTTCGTATAATGGAAAAGAGCCAATGAAACAGCAGATAATACATCTAACTGTAATCAGACTATTTAAGTTTCACCCCTAGCTAGCACTGTTTCTGACAGATTGTTAGTTATTTGAGCTTGGAAGTTAGGTTTTTCCTTGTCTTGTAAAAAGATCTACTGCAGTGGTTACGCATAGCAGATGCTCAGTAACTGAATGAATAACTCTCACTCCTTCTCTGTTCTTTAAATTCTAGGTTTTCTTGCCCTTCCTCCTTCCAGTTTTGTGTGACCTATACTGTGATCCTTGTTTCTCTTTTCCTCACTCAGACTTCTTTGTCAGCAACTGTTTTTCTCTCATAATACTTTTATTTCTCTCTCTCTGTCTCTGTCTCTCCCTCTCTTACTTTCTCCAGGCTCTCATTTATCCTTCTTTGTCTTTCTTTCATGCCAGGTTCATTATCTGTCTTTTGAAGTGTGACTTGGAAACTCAGAGAGGAACACTTTACATTATAATATGATGATGCTGATTTATTACTATCTGATCATGGGAAAGGGCTGGGAAATTTATCTTGGGTTGACCTGAGGCAAAGACATGCCAGCATTTATTTTGATACCACAAATATCTCAAAGGACTGCCATTCTTGTTTGTTCCACAGTTTACTATTATGCATATCTACATATCAGTGCATATAAAAATAACACGTAGTCATATTATCTATATGTTTGTCACGGATTGAATTGTGTCCCCCCCCAAATGTATGTGTTGATTTGATTTGGCTATGAGTCCCCAAATGGTGCCCTTCCTCCCACATGTTGTGAGTCCTGCCTCTGAGAGACTGATGATAGAGAGTGGACAATAGCTGTGTTAGTGAGGCAGGTCTCAAGCTACAAGCGTGTGGGTTACAAGGGAAGTGAGACAAGGAAGTTGGGAACCTCATACCACCAAGAGAGAAGCACCAAGAGTGGAGGATGTCCTCTGGACCCAGGGTTTCTGTCCTGAGATGTTCTCACTGGGTTTGGACTCAGCCTACCATACTGTGATGATTTCTCATACTGAATAGACTTACAATTTATAAATGGATTTGCAACTTACTGGACTGTGTCAATAAAGCTTCTCTTCATGAAATCTTCTACTCGTGGTATTTTCTGTTGGAGCAGTACCAGGTGACTGAGACACTGTTCAATACTAAAAATTAAGAGAATGTAGCAAAAGGTACAATATCTTTTTTTTGGACTAGCTACAACAAACAGAACCTATCTTAGAACGCTGTGTAATGTCCAGACCTAGCCCATTGCTGTCAAGTGGATTGTCACTCAAGGCAGTCCTATAGGATAGAGTAGAACTGTTCTGTTGGGTTTCTAGGGCTGTCATCTTTATGGAAGCACACTGCCACATTGTTCTTCCTTATAGTGGCTACTGGGTTTGAACCCCTAACCCTTTGGTTAGCAGCCTAGTACTTAATCCCTGCACCACCAGGGCTCCCTTGTGTAATGTAACAAATATTTATTTGAAATAAGTGGTTGAAATGATCAGTATGTGCCTTTTCTCTCCTACTGACAGTATTTTGAATTTTCAATAGACCTGAAAATACTTGAAATATTTACTTCCTTTTCTGGAAATTCTCCCAACCATAAAACTATTTCATTTGATTATAACTTAACCAATGACAAAGCAAAAAATAAGGAACAAACATAGTTACCTGAGGAGACCTAACTTTTTCATGAGATTTATGTACCAGGAAACTGAAGTTAAGCTTAATATTGCCAGATATAAATTGAAGAACAATAAACCTGTGCATATCCAGTAAGATAAAATTCTTTAAAGATTGGTGATTTTGAGGCATTTTGCCTAAGAAAGGAATAAGAAGGAAGAAGGCTGAAGAGAGTAACTCTTATAATTATGATTTGGTCTGAAAAAGAACAGGTCCTGTAGAAACAGAAAAGGTCTTGCTTGAGGTTTAGATTAGCCTTTTGGGTCAAACCAAGTGATAAACCCGCTGCTATATAGCTACCCTAAAGAGCAAGTGACAATTCCGGTGAATAAACAGAAAGCAGCAACACAGGCAGGTCAGCAGTTGACACAGGGCAAGTAGAGCAATAATTGCTAGGGCCTAGTTATTGGATTGGATACCCTGGGGGCACAGTGGTTAAGTGCTATGTTTGTGAACCGCAGGGTCAGCAGTTTAAATCTGCCAAGCTTCTTTGGAAACTATAGGACAGTTCCACTCCCTATAGTGTTGCTGTGAGTCAGAATTGATTCAACCACAATGGCTAGTTACTGGTTTTAGGGCCTAGGCTTGTTTATTCTAGCGCTGTAAAACTGGAGAACAATCTAAGAAACCAAAGGAGAGACCTATGAGCCAGGCAGGGTTTGCCGTAAGGAAGAAAACAAGAACAGAATTCCTGGAGCTCAAAGCCAAAGTCAGAAAGGAACCAGAAGCCAGGCTGCCTAAATTCTAATTCTCTAATCTATACCTTGAAACCCTGGTGGTATAGTCGGTTAAGTGCTACCACTGCTAACCGCAAGGTCAGCAGTTCAAATCCACCAGGTGCTCCTTGAATACTCTGGGAATCAGTTCTACCCTGGCCCCTAGGGGCTCCAGGAGTCGGATCCGACTAGACGGCACTTGGCTGGCTTGGCAAGCTATATCTTAAAAAAAAAGAAACACTGCCATCAAGTCAGTGCTGACTCATAGTGACCCTGTAAGATTTTCTGATAAGGAACTGAATTTGTCTCAGAGAGAGGGATCAGCTGATCTACAGGTATGGCTAATGCGGCATCAACTTTTGAAATTTAGAGAGAATAGAGACAAATATTTTGTAACTGTATATAAGTGGGAAAAAAATTCTGAGTCCTATGTTGAAACACACAATAATTCCAAAGTTAGTAATAGAAAGTCTCTTATACAGATAATTAAATGTCTTAATACACAGGAAGTGTTTAACATGTTGTAGGTTTTCAATAAATAGTAGAACTGTTTCCAGTTTTTCCTGGAAATCTGTTTCTGCCTAAAAGCTTTCAAAAGAAATCTCAAAGGACCCCAAATGGTAGGAAGTCCTTCAGGGACTGTGGGCTTGAAAAAGTTTATAGTACATCTTGGAAGGCCAGAGGACAGTACGGGTTGTTCTTCAAAACTCCTTTTCTTGCCTTTATGCTTCTCACTCAGCCAAGGTCCAGTAAAAACTTGGCCGTGGGTTGGCAGTGGCAAAATTTGGAATCACTGCTTTAGGCCATAATCTCCTTGTCCTCTTGCTGACTTCACAGCTCACCTACATTGTGCTGATGTGTTTTTTGCAGCTGCCTTGTTGGAAAAGGGCCTAATAAATGATCTACTCTTTGAGTATTAAATCTTAGGTCTTGTCTCACTTGAACAAGATGCCTGCAGCCTGAAAGGGTGCAATAGCTCAAGATGGTATTTAAGGTAAAGATAAATGGGAAAAATGTATCCTTTTTGGTACTTCTAAAAAAAAAAAAACAACAGAAAATAAAGAGGAAAAGGAAAGATATCACCTTGAAGACTCAAATGATCCTAACCCAAGCCATGATATTTTCAGTCTCATCATATGTGTGCCAAAGCTGGACAATGAACAAAGAAGACAGAAGAATTGATGTCTTTGGATTGTGGTGTTGGAGAAGAATGTTGACGGTACAATATACTGCCAAAAGAACAAACAGATCTGTTCTGGGAGCAGTAAGAGCAGAGTGCTCCCTGAAAGCAAAAGTGGCAAGACTGTGTCTTATGTACTTTGGACATGCCGTCAGGAGAGATCAGTCCCTGGAGAAGAACATCATGCTTGGCAGAATGGAGCATCAGCGAAAAGGAGAAATATCCTTGACGAGATAGATTGACACAGTGGTCGCAACAATTGGCTTAAGCATAAAAACAATTATGGACATGGTGCAAGACTGGGCAGTGTATTGTTCTGTTGTGCACAGGGTAACTATAAGTTGGAACCAACTCGACGGCACCTAACAGCAAAAACAGAAAAACATCGTGCAGTGTGGAGTATGGTCCTTATCAGACCAGCTCTTAGAAGAGGCTTCTCACGTGTTGCTGAATGTTCACGAACCTCTGTATCTAGGACTTTAAACTCTTCAGAGTTAAAGGATGAATGATGCCAGATCTTCCAGTTACACATTTCAAAGGGATGGAACAATCATTACATCTTCTTCTCTTCAGAAAATTACAACAACAAGAAAAATCCAAAACATGATATTATATATACCCCATATTATAGAAATATTGAGGTAGTTCACAGAATTGTCTGTAGTAGAGGAAGGCAAGGTTCCGCTCTGAATTTTATATTCTTTTCTACATTGTTTCAGAAGAGAAAGCATTCTAGACCTGAACAGATTTGGACACTATCACTCTATTCCAGACTGGATACATCTAAAACAAGTTCTAAGTTTTTCTTTTATTAATTCCAGATCTTTCCTAATGTGAAGTTATTAGATGTTCTAATATTGCTACCCTTGACATGAGAAGTATATGTATTAGATTACTGAAAACCTGAAGATGGGCTAATACAAGAATTTGAGGGAGAAAAGATAATATTTTTCCTATTATGAATTTTAATCTGACTTGATTCTCAATTACTTGTCACAAAACAATAGAAGAGGCAAAAACTTTGATGTCTCTATTAAATTTAGTCACCTAAATTTATCCACTGATAGTACCACTGAGTGGGATGCAAGCAGGAAAGTTCTGTGAAACACATGAGAAGAGTTGATAAAGGACACAGAAATGAATTCCAATTGGTGAATTTTCTAGTAAAATAGTGATCTCTCTTTTAAGCATTAGCTACATTAGTTATATAGTGTTGTAACTTAAGACAAAAAAATTTATTATCTAATAAAGTTAGTGGCTTTAATTAAGCATATTAAAACAAGCATTCCCCCTCTGAGTTTCTGTAAGTGAAGTATTTCTGGAGCACTTTATCTGGGTGTTCTGACTTTGGATCTGTCACAAGAGTGCAGTTAAGACATCACTGGGGCTATCATCATCTGAAAGCCTGAATGGGCCTGGGGAACTGAATCACACACAGGCTGTGAGAGGTTCTCGGCTCCTTGGTGGCTGCTGACAGGAGGCCTCAGCTCCTCACCACTTGGACCTCCCTAGGGCTGCTTGTGTGTCTTCTTAGCATGACAACTGGCTTCCCCTGGAGGGAGGGAGGGAGCAGAGTATGAGGAGGGAGTCACAATGCGTTTATGACTCAGTCTTAGAAGTTATACACTGTCACTGCCACATCTGTCTATTTATTAAAGGAATATACTAAGCACAATTCTCATTCAAGGGATGGAAAATGACTGTCTTTTGAACTGAGAAGTATCAAACAGTCTGTGGACGTATTCAAAAATTATTACATGTATACTGGTTTTTTGACTAAAAGGTATATGTATGTGTGTGTACATACATAATTTATATGTATAAATATATATTTTCCCCACATAAATTTCATGTGTATATACATATATTATTTTTACCATTATTTAATAATCATCACTACAAGTGAATTCTAATCATGTAAAATCACATGCTACTACTAAAATCTTGAACAACTTTGTTTCTTCCAGGAAATGACTTAGTTTAGGCTACTGAGAGTAGATATGCTATGGAAGCAGCACTTCTTCTTTTTTAGCCGATTTACCTCCTTTCCCTTCCACCGCCTCAATTCTCTTTTTCTCCTCTCTAACCCCTGTTGCTCCCACAGCCATTAGAACCACATACGAGGCGGGGTGGGGAGGATTCTGTGTGTGCTCCAAGCTACACAGTCCAGCAGCTTCTGTAACAAGAGCTGGCAGATGGTGAGCTACAACCTGTAACTCAACTACCTACAAGACCCTGAGTGGAGTTCCCTAGCATCTAGGCCCTTCGTGTAAAGCATATTGCCTCCTGCAGTTTATCTTCACCTTAGCCATGGGGATAGTTTTACGTTCGAAATAGATGCTTTTCTATTCTATTGGATAGTGGTTAGGGCTGGACTTTTTTGGCCATTTTTTAATAGGAATTTTTATGCTATTATCTTCATACCATTTACTGCATTATAAACAAGTCTCAAATATTGTATTTTACCTTTTGCCAATCAGCTTTATTTTATCAGGCGTCATCCATCTCTGTCACCCTTCCCTGCCCACAAAGTGACCCTTGAGTCCTTCCACTCAAAATCCAGGACCTATTTCCCAGGAAAGATATAAAATATTGCAAATATATGACAGATCTCTCTCTGCATAGCCATTCAGCTGGTGGCTGTGACTACTCAACAGCTAGGCAGGATGTTTCAGATGTCAGCAGTTAGGAGCCTGAAGTGGTAGGCAAGAAGCTGAAAAGTAATACTTTGAATGTGAAAAAAAATTAGTTAAAATGCAATGAAGCCCACAAACAAGGATGTATTTATTAGATTATATTACTTGAAGGAGATACTAGAGACGTGAGTTACAGGCCACAGCCTTTTGTTCTAAACTCCTCAAATTAGCTGTGGTTTGCTGTTCAGACCCTTGGGATTTTAGGAAATTAGGTCATAGAGTGAGTTTTTTCACAAGCTAAATCCACACCATTAAAGACAAAAAACTGTCTTTCTTAATGTTATTACTACTTTCACGTGGAAAGATAATACATTGTTCCTTCTTTCCATTAAATGATAGTAATAGTTGTGTTGCTTTTTAAAAAATTTACTTAGAAAAAATGTGCAAAAAGTCAAAGAGAAATAGCTCCCTCTTTTTCCTTGCAAATTTTGGTATCTGTTATTAAATTCCAAAGTCTACAAACCACTGGACTAGCGCTTCAAGCTTTTTGGATTTCTATGTGGTAGATTTGTGGTTTATGCTTTTAAAGTTACAGAAATTGTTATAGCTTCATAGAGTATTAAATACCTAATATATAATGCTGTCACAGTTTTCAAGTTTCACATTAAGATATTATGCTCTTATTTAGAGTCATATAAAACTAGCCTCTACAAATAGTCTTAGACACTTCCTAGTGAAACGTGGATCCCACAAAAGATTTGACTAGGAAGATCTTCATGTTCTATGAATTCAGTTGTTTTGTTCTTGCTGGAGGTTTTTGTTGACTTCAGGCTCAGTATGAGTCAACCAGGCTGAAAAATAAATACCAAAACAAGGTAAATTCCGATGATATTGAATTATATCTAAACTCTTCTGCACTGTGGTAGACACCATTCTAAGATGGCCCACATGATCTCTGTTTCTTGGTATTCAGGCCTTAAAACAATCCTCTCTGCTCTGAATGCAGTCTGGGCTTAGCGACTGGCTTCTAACCAGTACAACAAATGTAATGGGCTGTATCTCTAAATAAGATACAAAGTTTGTGACTCCGTCTTGCTAGTAGACTATTGCCTTCTCAGCCTGCAAGTTTTGATGAAGCAAACTCCCACGCAGGAGAGGTGTGCACGGCAATTAAAAAGGAGCAACAGCCTCTGGCCAGTAGTCAGCAAAGAACAGGGTCCTTGGTGAGGAACTGAAGACTGACAACAAGCACTGAGTGAGCTTAGAAGAAAACCATTTTCCAGTCCCACCTTCAGATGAGACCTCGGACCCTGGGTCATGGATAACCCACATAAGTCGTGTCTGAATTCCTTATCCACAGAAACTGTGAGATTCTATTGTGTATTTCTTTAAATCTAGGGTCACTATGAGTTGGACCTGACTTGATGGCAGTGGGTTTTTTCATTTTCAAATCACTAAGTTTTATGGTTATTTGTTACACATCATTAGCTAACTGAGCCAGTAAATGCAAAAGAATGACTGACTCTGAGTCTCAGATGTGTAGAAATATTAGCTCTAAATTGCTCTTTAAGGATCCATGCAGTTTCCAAGTCTGGCTCCCATTAGCACGCACATAGACCTCCTGACTGCACAAGATCTTCTCTGTTTCTCAGATAGTAATCTCTCCTGTGCTCACTCCTGCTGCATTTCAAGTAAGCTCTGAACCTAGGAAGTTTCCTTGTTTCTGTCTTTCTACTAGAGAGATTGGTGATTTTCTAAGTGGCAACTAATGATGCTCTCTGCTGTGCCTGTACTGTGAGACATTCAGAAAGTACTCAGCCCTTGAGATAAGCTATGCGGCTACGCACACAATGTCCAGTATTATCAAATTGTCTTTATAATACTTCCTTTAGTACTCTAGAATTCTAGTACTCTAGAACTCTGGCATGAGTCCAAAATATCTAATCTAAACTCTAAATTGCCTCTCTTCAGTGAGGATGAGTTATTGTCATGAACTTGGTTTGCACACTTCAGCTTTACCTTCTTGGATGAGTTCCTTGCCATGACGAGTTTCCTCTTTGGAAGTCTCTGCACCTCATGCATGCTTTGTCCACGATATAATTTTGCTTATTATGCTAAAATGCTGTAGACTAATACTCTTATTTCTCATAACAGTTTAGAAATATGTTTTCCTGTTGTTGTTAGCTGCCACTGAGTTGATTCTGACTCAGGACAAGCTCACGTGCAGAATAGAACTGCTCGTTAGGGTTTTCAAGGCTGTGATCTCCAGAAGTACCTGTGGGTAGATTCAAACCTCCAACCTTTTGGCTAGTAGTTGAATGCTAGAAATATGACTTACTACTTCTTAAACTTGTTTTTCGAGAACGATCTTTCCTGATTCAGGATAATTAGGAACACCACCAACTGAATACAAAAACCAAATCAGAATTTTTATTGAAATAATAGGTAGTTGGCTAGATCATAGAAGTGCTATGGTTAGGCGAGTTGCTTGAAGAATTCCAAAGAGAAAGCCATATGCCACCAGGCATTGTTGACAAACATTTGACCACATTACACATACCATAAAGACAATGTGAAGTGCATCAATGATAAATTCTGAGCCATCTTTAGCGACACACACACTCCACAAATACTGAATCTAGTATTAGACAAATTTGAGTGTAATAATGTTGATATAATGAAATTACACCTGAATTCTGGGACTTGCTGCAAATTTACTGTAAATAACAAGTTTTGTGGACTTTGTTAAATTGTCAGTCTAAGCAATGTGGTTTATGATTTTTCCAAAAATAAAATATTTTAAAAAATTATTTAGGTAAATGGTAAGATGAAAACTTTTCTATATATGTCTTAAATGATATTCATATTTAACCCAATATTAAAATTATTTTTAGCTAGTTTAAAAATTGAGAGATATGGAACAATAGAATGCAGAAATTTAATCCTCTAATTCTACCACCAGTGATACCTACTGCGCTTTGTTGAGCTGAGCAGTATTAATTGTCAGCATTGTGACTCATCAGTCGTGGTCTTGGATAAGTACTGCTCCCTTCCCCTGTTTATTCTAGTGGCAGAGAAGGCTCTGGATTGGGACCAAGAAGACCTCGATTTAGTACTATTGCTTTTACTTTTTTGAGCATAGGTTAACCATGTATTCTAAGGATATGGGATATCATCTGTCATGAAAAAAGACTAGACTAGGCAATGCTAATAGTTTCATTCAGTCTTAGTGTTCTATAGTACTTTCTTCCTATAAACAACTTCTGGTAGACTAAGTTCTATCGAAAGAAAAATGTCCATCATTAGCCTAATGGGCCAATGTTGAATGTAAATCTGAATATTTATATTTTCTATCCTCCTATTGTCTCCTCCTCAGTCTCAAACATGCTACTGTTTAACGTGTATAAAACACATTTATGATGTGTTTATGTGTGATAGTCTATGTTAAACACACATTGCTGTCCTCACATTGCTAATGATCATGCTTCTTACCTAGGGTAAGAAATTATTGAATTATTACTTACATAAGCCATACGTTATAAACATACTCCATGTCATGGAATGTGATTTCTGTAATTTGTTCCCTGAATCAGTCCAGTTTGGGCTTGGGACTGACATCACTGTGTCAGATATCTTCCACATGTAAATTTAGTTAAAAATTCCAAATTTGTGATGCCCTTGACCTAGGAATTTAGTGTAAATACTAAGTATTGCAATCCTACATCAGTGTTTCTCAAATTAGAATTTACACCTTCATATCTCAACACTAAAATGCCAACAAATATAATTAAAGCAATAACTTTTTTCTTTTCTTTTAATTTCAGGAGTCTAATGTGGCATTTTAAAGCACAGTGAGTAGCTTTCTTAGAATTTCATTTATTAAGACACGGTTGAGTGGCTGGTACATACAAAGGTGAAATGTGTTTTAAGTTTATTTTCTAAGCAGTACTGTTTTCTGGAGAGCGAATCATTCTGTTAAACTATAGACAACATCAGCAAATCAGAACCTTATTGGAAAACATTACAAATAAAATGACTCCTTTAAAATCATGTGGCCTCTTAAGGAACTACTACTTTAGATAATTAAGGTGATGTTCCTTTGGAAATTAAATTATGCTCAAATGAGGTTGTGATGTGGCTCTAATCCTTTAAATGGCTTCAGATTGTGTCTATGCTGATGACATAATTACAGTGGCAATTTTCCTGGCTACAGTGTGACCCAAGAATTCAATGCCAGAAAGTGAGGAACTGAATTCTCAAGTTGGTGATATGTATTAGACAGTGTAAAAAGCAAAATACCTGAAAACCTCTCCATATATTCCCAAAGTCAGGCATTAAGCATATTATTTCCCCCTTCCCCATAACTCTGGTCAGAAGAAGAAGTTTTGTTTTTTCCCTAGTTTCCACCACCAGGCAGGGACACTCTCTCCCATTATATATGTTAGATATGAAGGTATACATTGAGGAGGCATAAGAGGAAAAGAAAAGTAGAATCTGGGAGATAAATTAGAACACTGGGGGATGTAAAGAGCTGTGAAGGCTAAATCATTTGGCTTGAAGTTTATCTCCCATAGCTTCCTTTTTTCCTCCACCAGAACACAAAGATGGTCTTACCTATTTTTCTCTGTGTTGTTACCACCTTTATTGCTAGTCACTGTTTCAATCCAACAGCTGGATCCAAAGCAAATGCCTTTTGAAACATATTTTTTTACAAATGCATGATGATAGGATTTCTGCTGTCACACACAGTGAAGTAATATGAATAAGATTTAACTTCCTACCTTAAATAACTAATAAAACAGGCAAAATGAATGAGACAACTGGCATTATGTCTTGGGCAACAAACAGGATAGCAGAGTGATTCCTGAAAGAGGCAAAACAAATGAGATAAGCCTACTGTCTCCTCGAGCTCAACACCTAGCAAGAGTATCCAGCCTGCAGTGCTGAGAGGGAGAAGATAAACAGTCTAGAAGTCTCTCTTAGATGAGAAGGAGTAGTAGAGAATTTGAGAAAACCAAGGGGGCTAGAATGAATGAGACAAAATATCAGAAAGGAGAAAATTGCCCAGAGAGAGCACTCTGAAAATGTTCAAAAGATTTTTCTTGAGTCAATAGCTAAGTACTAATAAATACATTAATATGAGGAAAATATCCAAGGCTAGAGGAAGAACCACCCAAAATAAACAGGTAGAAGAATATTTAAGGTTTACAGAAGGCTGGGAATAGTTTATATCTGCTGTAACAAAAGTGGAAATATCTCCTAATACCTGTGATATCAAGAAAAGTTCCTAAAAGAGCGTTACTTCAATTTAAACAAAATAAAACTTGTTGCCATTGAGTCAATTCTAACTCATACTGATGCTGTAGGACAGAGTAAAACTGACCAATAGGGTTTCCAAGAAGTACCTGGTAGACTCATACTTTTGACCATTTGATTAGCAGCCAAAGACTCAACCACTGTGCCACCAGGGCCCTGTTGCCTAAATGGTGAAGCCCAATTAGCCCTGCAGTATAGACCATTCTACAGTGGCCAAGCAAGGCTCAGACATCAGCTTCAAAGGTCCTTTTTTGTTTGTTTGTTTGTTTCAAGTAACTTAAATACATTTTGAAACAAACATCATATTTAAAGAACTACAGTGGAATTCCACTCCCAGCAGCATAAAATTTACAGTCTTTGGCATTCAATCAAAAACTACCCAATAAACAAAGAAGCAAGATATTATGATCAGTGAGAGGGAAAAATCAATCAACAAAAGCAGGCTCAGAAACAGGTGATAAAATTTGTAGACAGTGATGTTAAAACTACTTTATAAATATACTTTATAGCAGGAAGTATGAATATAATAAAGGCATGGAAAACATAAAGAAGGTGTAAACCAAAATTCTAGAGATAAACAATACAATGTCTGGAATAAAAAAAATCCACTGAATGGGATTAGAATCAGATTACACACTGAAGGGAAAAAATCAGCAAATTTAAGCATGTATCAATATAAACTCTCTAAGAGTGAAAAACAAGACTAAAGAGCAAGTGAACACAGCATCATGACATGTGGAACCACATCACATGCGTGAAGATGTATAAATGGAATCACAGAAAGAAGATGAGGCAGAAAAATATTTGCAAAATTAATGATTAAAAAATGTCCAAATCTGATAAAGTTATAAATTCTGGCCTCTAATACGGATCTACTGAATGAGAAATTATTGAGGGTGGGATTTTGTTGAGGTTAAGACTGTGTCAACTTGGCAACTACATGTTTGGCTGCTGTATCAAGTGGCAGGGGCGGGGCCTGTGGTGGTTTCCCACCTCACAGCTCTCGTCTCTCCACTTTCCACTACCTACTTCCTGTCTGCTCACACTGCCAGTGGTTCCTGCTCTCTTCTCACATCTGGTTCCTGGACCTGAACCAACAGTTGTTGGATTCGTCAATCCTTACAACCAAGAAGTGAGAGTCCCATTCCCTGACCCATAGATCCTGGGATCACCAGCAGCTCCATGAATCAGCAGAGACCTTGCAGTCTTGCCCACCAGCTTTGGATCCACTGACCTACACAACCAGTGATCTAGAACTCTGATCTCTGATCTGCTGACCTTGGGTTCACCAGATCTTGTGGCCATACGAGGCTTGTGCCTGGATTTGGGAAGTTCAGCTTCTACAATTGCATGAGTTGTTTCCTTTATATAAATCTTTCATTGTGTATGTTCTATGTGTTACTGGTTTTGCTTCCCTAGAAAACCCAGCCTAAGACAATTTTGTATCAGGAATGGAGTCTAGGGAAACAAAATTGTAAAAATGAATCTTTTAAAGTGGTTTTTCTTTCTTTCTTTTTTATGGTCCTGCACCATCCTCATCGCTGATTTCAGGATAGATCAATGAAATCTGTAATGTTCACAAGACTGTGATCTTTCCAAAACAGATTGTCATGTTTCTACTTCTGAGGTGCCTCTGATAGGTAGGAACCGCTAACCTCTAGGTTAGTAGTCCAGTGCTTAACTGTTCATGCCATCTAGAGACTTGTCATTTACCTGTGTAGATCACTATTCAAAAATCAGGTATATCCAGATGAGTTTGGAGTTCTTGCCTGATTAAAATAGTGACAGATCCTTTCACTGGACCACTAGACAACTTGGCTCATTTTTCAGTCATGAGGCTGCGCCTACATCTTCTCACTTCATTAGGCCTATATTTCTCAGAAGAGCACAGGCTCCTTGAGTTGTGCAAGTGGTTAAGTGCTGAGCTACTAAACAAAAGGTTATCAGTTTGAATCTACCCAGAAATTTCTCAAAGAGATACTTGGTGATCCAATTCCAAAACATCACAGCTATTAAAAACCATATGGAGCACAGTTTAGCTCTGAAACAAAAGGGACATGGGATTGTCATTAGATGGAGTCTAATCTACAGCAACTGATTTTATAGACTCAGGTAACATTTTGTAACTTTCTTTCAGGAGGCCAGATGCAGGACTCTGTTCCCATTCCTAATTTTTTTTAATTATGATTGAATGAAAATGTACATTCCTATATAAATTTGCATGCTCACCTATATGCAGCTTCCACTGCTTTCCCTGCATGGTGATAGCACACTCTTCCTCTCTGCTCCATACATGTCCTATCCTTCACAACAGTCTCCTATCTCCTCCTCTCCACTGACTCCCCTTTCTCCAGTGTGATGTCAGCAGGACGGCATCCTATAGATGCCTAGAACCATAAAGTGCCCACAATATATGTCACTCTGCGTCACCAAGTCCAATCCACTGCTGTCCAAAGAGTTGACCTTCATTATGATTCATGGACAGGGGCAGCATCAGGGCCAGGGGCCATGCTCCCAGGGGAACCCTGAAGGCCCTGGACCATCATTTGCAGTCTTTTAGTAGAGATTTCAGAGTGCACCCCTATTTATTCTTGTGTTGCCAGTGAGACTCAATTTTGTGAGCTCCATTGCAGCTGTCACTTGTGGTGCTCAGGCACCATCTGGTTCTTCCAGTCACAAGTCAATGTAGACACCCACTCACATGGGTCTCTCTGTCTTCTTGGTTCTCTTTTCCCCTTATCGTTATGGACCTCGGTGATCATCCATTCCTGATAAGTTGGGACCATTTGCTGTACCCTCATATGGCATCTTGGCAGCTTTTAAGACCCTGAACACCACTCACCAATGTGGGTGCAGAGAGTCCTCATTAGTAAAATGCTAGTTGTGCCACTTGGCCTCAGTTTCTCCTGAAAGCACAGTCCCCGGCCCCTAGCCCTAGCTACTCTGTCTTTGCAATATTAGGCTAAGATGGGAGGACTACTCAAGCTGTGTTGAAGTCCAGTTAATGTTAATCTTCTTACAAAGTGTTTTTCCAGTCTGACTAGTATTAACGCTGTTGATAACTCTGCTTCTGGCAGTAAAGAGTGCCATGCTAGTCCATGGGCTGAGGTGGTAATATACATCCGCAAAATAGTACCACCAATATAGCAGGTGCTGGTCTAAGGTGAGACTCAGGGTGAACATAGTGTGCTATGTTTTTGAAATTATGTGAGGATGAGAAGTATGAGGAAGCTGGTTGACTGGTTCTACTTGCATTAGATAAACTGGTGAGATAAAGACATGAGTTCGGGGCTCAAATAAAGAATGAACCACTGAGGAGAAGTAACTGGACAGGGAAAATGAAATATGTCTTTGAGGCAAGTCTCCAACTCTAAACTGAAATGAGAAATGATCAGAATTTTGAGGAAACTCTCAAAATAGCAATTTGGAATAGGTTATCCTGCTTTGTACCCAACTCTCTCTCTCTTTTTATCAGACACACACAGACACACTCCACATTGTTATCACTACTAAGAAACATTTATAAAATCTTTGAAGAGAATGTGGAAAGGTGGAATCATTCCTCCTAAAACTAGTGTAAAAGCCTAGCTTTAAATAAACTTGTCCCTACTCTGTTTCATGGTGACAAACTACAATAGACAGTTCATAGTAATGGTGATGAAACACGATTGATAACAACGTAAACTGTCTCAGAGGGGAAGATAAGCAGGTTTCAGATAAATTATAAAGAGAATCCAGAAGGATTCATGCACATTTTGTACATATCTGCTCCCAGTAGTATGAGGAAGCCAAAAAGATGGAGTGGGACAACTGTGGAATTAAAACAGCCCCCTGTGCTAGAAGAAAGGAACTGTAAGACAGAAAATAAAGTAGCCAGTGGAGAAGAAAACATAGTCTAAAGAGAAGAAAACAATTTGTCATTAGTGTCTTGCATTGTAGAAGGTAGCGTATGATCATGAACTGATGGTGCTGAAGGAAGAGGTCCAAGCTTTACTGAAGGCATGGTTGAAAAATAAGGCTCTAATAATTGGTGGAATATCAACTGAAGTCTTTCAACAGATGGGCACAGCACTGTAAGGACCCATTTATCTATGCCAAGAAATTTGGAAGATGGTTAACTGGCCAGCTGACTGGAAGAGATCCATATTTATGCCTAGTTCAAAAACGATCATCAAACTGAACAGAAATTATTGAACATTATCACTAACACAACACGCAAGCAAAATCTGGCTAAAGATCATTAACAATTGGCAGCAGCACTATTTCAACTGCCATAAATTGAAACCAGATTCAGAATAGGATGTGGAACCTCGGACATCATCACTGATGTCAGATGGATCTTGACTGAAAACAGAGAATACCAGAAAGTTGTTTACTTGTGCCTTCTTGACTAAGCAAAAGCATTTGACTGTGTGGATTATAACAAAATATGGATGATATTGTGAAGAATGGGAATTTTTCCAAAGCAATTGTGCTGATGAGGAGCCTGTAGGTAGATAAAGAAGCAGTCATTCAGACAGAACAAGAAGATGTTTTGTGATTTAAAATCAGGAAAAGTGTGTGTCAGAGTTGTATCCTCTCGTCATACATATTCAAACTGTATATGGAGCAAATAATACAAGAAACTGGACTATACAAAGAATGGCACAATATGACTGGAGGAAGCGTCATTAACAGCCTCCATTATGCAGATAATACAACCTTTATTGCTGTAAGTTAAGAAGATTTCAAGCACTGAGTGATAAAAATTAAAGACCACGCTCCCCCGAAACCCATTGCTGTCAAGTCAATTCCGACTCCTAGAGACAAAGAAACCCAAAATCCTTACAACTGGACCAATAAACAATACCAACGTAAATAATGATTGAATCTGTCAAAGGTTTCATTTCATTTGGATTCAGAATCAACACCATAAGGCAGAAGTCAACAAATCAAAAGTTACATTGCATTGGGCAAATCTGCTGCAAAATAACCTCTGTAAAATATTAAAAAGCAAAAATGTCAGTTTGAAGACTAAGATGTGCCTGAGCCAGGCCAGAATGTTTCCAGTTACCTCCTTTACATGGGAAAGCTGGATGGTGAATAAGGCAGACTGAAGCAGAATTGACACTGTTGGATTGTGGTATCAGTGAAGAATATTGAATATACCATGGACTGCCAAGAGAAATGAACAAATCTGTCTTCAAAGAAGTACAACCATAATGATCCTTAGAAGCAAGAGTGGTAAGACTACATCTTACATACTTTGGACATGTTATCAGAAAGGACCAGTCCTGGCAGAAGGACATCAGACTTGGTAAAACAGAGTATCAACCAAAAAGAAGACCTTCTATGAGATGGATTGACACAGTGGCTGCAACAATGGATTCAAGCATACAACAATTGTGAGGGTAGTGTAGGATCAGGAACTGTTTCCTTCTGTTGTACATAGGGTTTCTGAGTCAGATCCAACTCAAAAGCACCTAACACCAAAAACAACACTGTGGAAGCAAATAAAAGGACAAATTCAATAAGTTATCATTGATTTCCAGGAACTGGAAAACTAAAATAAGATGTAAACAGCATTTACAGAGTTTAGGAAACAACTTGAGGTCCCAAAGTCCACCTTTACCAAATTAAAAATATAAACTGCAAATAACAACCAACAGAATAAACAGTATGGGAATTGATCAAGTCAAAGAATTAAGTTTTAATTTAATCACAGCGAATGCAGAGAAAAAAAGAAATCAAAGTAATAGAAGGGACAAAAATATATACGAGGAACAGAGAACACACATATAAGAAAATTATGATACTAATTTACAGACTATAACTCAATAATAAAAAAATTAAAAATGAGACAGAAAATAAAATACCTTGAATCTATGGCAAAACTGAATCAGTAAATTTAAAAACCCATCTAGTTAAAGAAAAATTAAAGTAGGCAGTCAAGACTAACTCCATTTCTTTACCTGTTTTTCTTAAAATTCCTGGCTTTCTAGCACTACCTGACTCCAGTTTATAGGAGCCACTGAGATAAAAGCTTTACAGCCTTTTCCTTAGGATCATCAAAGAAGAGGAGGCATCAGACAAACACCACCCAGTTCTGGATGCGTGTCTCCTTGACAGTCGACCTCCACCCAGTCAACCTCCACATGCCCCTAATTGCCCATGTTTACCCCTATGTTTCCATTAAAAACCCTGAGCTTGCCTGAAGTAGTTGGACAGTCTCTGAGGACCCAAATCCCCCTTGTCCCTCACATGCTTGAATGTAACAAACCCCTTGTGCATGTGTTTTACCCCTGTTTCAGTATTAGCTTTTTGCTGCAGGTGGCCTAAACCTATATTTTAAGTGAACAAAATTGTTATAGAATAAGCAATAGCAAAGATACGCCGTACTTAATATTGAGCTTTAAGGAAAAATGCATCATTCTTTAGCCATCTCATTAGAAGGTTCTTATTACCTTCAATAATGATAATAATAATAATCAGGGTAGTGTACAGTTTTCTTCAGCAATAGACAAATGAGTTAACAAAGTTCTGAAGAAAGGAAGAATCAAAAAATATTTTAGGTGGCCAAATTGCTGTTCATTTGGTAGGTAAACAAGCCAAAATTCCCAATCAGAATAATAAAACTGACTCATAGTTATCAAGCCTGTACATTACATTAGCACTGTGGTTGTTAGGTGCCACCAAGTCAGTTCTAATTCAACTCATAGAGACCCTGCTATGAGTGGCATAATGAAGCATTGCCCAGTTCTGCACTACTTCATAATCGTTGTGATGCTTGAGATCATTGTTGCAGTCCTGTGTCAGTCATTTAGGTCTTCTTTTTTGATGACTCTATTTTGCCAAGCGTGATATACCTCTCCAGGGAAGGGTACCTCTTGATTACATTTCCAAAGTATGTGAGATGTAATCTCACCATCCTTGCTTGTAAGAAGCATTCTGACTGTACTTCTACCAAGACAGATCTGTTCATTATTCTTGAAGTTCATAGTGTATTTAATATTCTTCTCCAAACACCATAATTCACATAAATCACAGTCATCAATTCTTCTGCCGACCTTTATCACTTAGCAATTATATTTCACCACTTCTTCTATTTGCTTTAGATATTCTAAGTTCAAGAACAAGTTTCAGAGTCTTTTATGACATCTGTTTTGCTCCTTC
This sequence comes from Heterohyrax brucei, assembly GCA_028571685.1. Taxonomy (NCBI): domain Eukaryota; kingdom Metazoa; phylum Chordata; class Mammalia; order Hyracoidea; family Procaviidae; genus Heterohyrax; species Heterohyrax brucei. The sequence continues at coordinate 67,372,723 of CM053141.1, read as the reverse complement.
CTTCCTTCTTTCTTCCCTCCCTTCCTCTCTTTCTTTCTCCCTCTCTCTCTTTCTTTCTTCTCTTTACCTCGCTGTCTCCCTTCTTTATCTTTTTCATGGAATTTTGCTTTCATATGCATATGAGGCAATTAAAACACAATGGCTTGGGTCAAGCACATCTTAGTTTTGAAGATGACATCTTCTCTTTAACACTTTAAAGAGGACTTTTGCAGCAGATTTGAACAGTGTAATACACCCTTTGATTTAACTGATTCTTCCATGGTGTAGATTGTGAATCCAAGTAAAAGGAAATCTTTGACAACTTCAGTCTTCCGTCCATTTATCATGATGCTGCTTTTTGGCCCAGTTGTGAGGATTTTTGTTTTCTTTATGTTCAAGCATAATCCATACTAAGGCTATAGCCTTTGATCTTTATCAGTAAGTGCTTCAAACCCTCTTGGCTTTCAACAAGCAAAGTGGTATCATTTGCATAACACAGGTTGTGAATGACTTTTCTTCCATGGCTGAGGTCCAGTTCTCACGTTATTGGCAGAGTATACAGGTTGAGTAGGTGTGGTGAAAGAGTATAATCCTGACACACACCTTTCCTGACATTAAACGAGGCAATATCCTCTTGTTCTGTTCAAATGATTGCCTCTTGATCTATGTACAGGTTCTTCACGAGTACAATTACGTTTTCTGGTGTTGGAGTTTGGATTTCAAGACGTGACCCAGAATTTCTCTAAAGGTAAAATTTTGTTAAAAATATGCCCAATAGGAAAAAGACTGGTGCACCAGGGATGCACCCCAAACTACACAGAGCAGGGGGTGACCCTGAGCTTCCTCAGCACCCAGTATTTAAGTCGTGAGATTACAAAGTAGGGAGGGGGAACTGACTTTTACATTGATTGGTTAAGGCCACCTGGAATTCCTGTTAGTTTTAAAATGTGGTCAAGGCCTAGGGGTCACTTGCAAGGCTGTCCTTAGGCCTTGTCTTGTGACAGATGTTTTGTAAGACAAAAGTGAGATTACTCTATGGTATTTCCTGCTATTAAGTTGTTTCCTGGGGCTTTCTTTAATACCTTGAATTTTTACTGCTCCCTTCCTCAAAATGGAATCACTTATGCCTCATTTCAACACTGGGATTCCCATGTTTGTACCATGTTATCCATAATTTGTTATGATCCACACAGTCAAATGTGTCTGTTTACACAGTCAGTGTAACACTGGTAAACATCTTTCTGGTAATTTCTGCTTTCAGCCTGTATCCATCGTGATATCCATCATTCCAGATCCTCTTCTGAATACAGCTTGAATATGTGGCAGTTCCTTGTTGGTGTACTGCTACAGCTAGTTTTGAATGGTTTACAGAAAAGTTTTACTTACATGTGATATTACTGATATTATTTCATGATTTTCACATTTGGTTGGATCATCTCTTTCTATTGGTTAGCCATAAATATGGTTTGCTGTTTTTGGTTGGCCCAGTAGCTCTCTTCCAAATTTTTTCATATAAAGAAATGATCGTGTCCAGTGTGCACTCATTTGTTGTAATAGTTCACTTGGTATTCTTTTTTGACAATGATTTCAGTGCCCCTTGGACTTCTTTCTTTACTACCGTTGGTACCTGATCTTATGCTACCTCCTGAAATGGCTGAACACCTACCAATTCTTTTAGTATTCCTTCCATTGCCTTTTGAGTATTCCTATGAAGAAATATGATGTGGTGGTCTACTTCGGAATAGCACTAGCTAATGAAAACTTTTTGTTCACATTAGTGGGTCTAGGCAATACTATTCATCTCACTTCTGTCAGTTTGTTATACTGTAGTGGTTTGCATGTTTCTGTGAGAAGCTATACCACCAGTGTTCCAAGCATCAGCAGGGCTACTGAATGTAGACAGGTTTCATTGGAGCTCCTAGACTAAGACAGACTAGGAAGAATGAACTAGTAGTCTACTTCTTAAATAACTGGTGAAAACTTTAAGAGTAGTGTTATAAGATTGTCTGGTATTGTGATGGATGATGAACCCCGTAAGTCAGAAATTACTCAAAATATGACAGAGCAAGAGCTGCATCCTCGAAGCAGAGTCAACCATAATGTGGATGGAGCACAGCTTTCAGGACCTTCATTTGTTGATGTGGCACAACACAGATGAAAACATCCATTAATAATCAGAGTATAGAACATGTAAATTACGAGTTTAGGAAAATTAGAAATTGTCAAAGGGAACCCCTAAAGATCAATATCCTAGGCATTAATTATCTGAAATAGGTAGCTATTGGCCATTTAAATCAGACAATCACATTGTCTACTATACTGACAGTGACTTCTTAAAGAGGAATAGCATTGTATTCATCATCCAAAAGAACATTTCAAGAGTTGTCATGAAGTTCAACACTGTCAAGAAAGGGTAATATCAAGACATCTATGAGGAAGACCAGCTAAAAGGACTATTATTCAAACTTATGCACCAGCCCCTCATGGCAAAGAAGAGAAAATTGAAGATTTTACTAACTTGTGCAGTCTAGATTTGGTCAAACTTTCAATCAAGATTTTATTGATAATTATAGGTGATTGGAAAGTAAAAGTTGGAAACAAAGAAGAAGGATCTGTAGTTGGAAAATATAACAGTGATAGAAAAAATGCTGGAGATTACATGGTAGAGTTCTAAAAATCAATAACTCATTCATTATAGATACTTTTTCCCAACAACATAAACAGTGATTATACATGTGGACATTACTTGATGGAAAATACAGGATCAAATCAACTACATCTGTGGAAAGAGATAATCGAAAAGCTCATTGTTATTAGCCATGGTCTGATTGTGGAACAGATCATTAATTATTCATATGCAAGTTCAAACTGAAGCTGAAGGATATTAAAATAAGGATTCTATTGTCAAAATACTGAAGTAACCAGGAAGTATCAAAAGAAGATGGAAGGACCAAGGGAGCTATATAACTAGAGAAGTTTATCTTGCTCATTGGTAGGAAGACTTAACATCACCAAAATGTCTATTTTACTCAAAGAAATCTATAGGTATGATGCAATCCCAATACAAATTTCAATGGCATCTTTTAAAAAAATAGAAAAGCAAATCATCAACTTCATACAGAAAGGGAAGAAGCCCCAGATAAAAAAAGTATTACTGAAGAAGAAGAATAAAGTGGGAAGTGTCACACTATCTGCCATGGCAGTCAAAACAGCCTGGTAATGGTACAAAAATAGCTATATAGGCCAATGGAACATAAGAGAGAATCCAGATGTAAGATCATCTACCTATGAGCAGCTGCTACTTGTTTGAGAAAAACCCGAAGTCCATAAACTTCAGAAAAGACAGTCTCTTTAACAAATACTGTAGCATAACTGTATGCCCATCTACAAAAAAGGAAAAACGATCCATGTCTTATACCACACACAGAAGCAAACTCAAAAAGGATCAAAGACCTGAATATAAAATCTATAAAAATAAAGATCATGGAAGGAAAAATAGGGACAATGCTGGGAGCCCTAACAGCACAAGCAGACTACAAAATATTACTATGCGCAAATACCAAAAGAGAAAATGGTAACTGGGTACTCTTAAAAATAAAAAACTTGTGTTCATTGAAAAACTTCACCAAAAGAGTAAGAAGAATACCTACAGACTACGAAAAAAAAAAAAAAAAAAAATTGGCTACAAATCCTATCTGCATCTAGTCTCCATAATCTACAAGGTGCTTCAAAACCTCAACAAGAAAAAGACAAGTCAGTAACCCAATTAAAACATGGGCCAAGGGTATGAACAGGCACTGCTCTGAAGACAATATACCCAGGGTGGCTGACAGATACATAAGGAAATGCTCCTGATCACTATCGATTAGAGAAGTCTGAATCAAAATGACAAAGAGATACGATTTCACCCCAACAAGCCAGCCAAAGCCAGAAAGGATGGCATTAATCCAACAAACATAAAATAATAAATGTTTGAGAGGTTGTAAAGAGATCAAAACTCTTCTACACTACTGGTGGGAATGTAAAATGCTACAACCACTTTGGAAATTTATTTGGTGCTTTTTTAAAAAGCTAGAAATGTAAATTCTATATGAACAAGCTGATGGCACTTGGCTAAGCAATCCTCCTCCTTGAAATACATCCTAGAGAAATAATGGCTGTCACATGAATAGATTTATGCACATCAATATTTATTGTAGTACTGTCCACAACAGCAAAGAGATGAAATCAATCCAGGTGCCCATCAACAGATGATTGGGCAAGTAAACTATGCTATGTTCACATAATGGAGTACTATATAATGATAAAGAACAACAATGATTTGAGGGAACATCTGAAAGCAAGGAATTATCTGAAAGACATACGCTGGGTGAAATTAGTCAGTTGCCAAAAAGGACAAATATTGTATAAAACCACTATTACAAGGACTTGAGAAAAGTTTTAAGTACAGAATGACATAATCTTTGTTGGTTACAAAGGTGGAGAGGGAGAGAGAGGGGCGTTCCTAGATTAGACAGTAGGTAGGAATTGGGTTAGGTGAATGGAGTGACAGAACACAGTAGAAGGGAGGTTAGCGTACCTGGACTACACCAAAAGCTGAGTTTTCCTAAATACAGTCATTTCGAAGGATAGAGCAGCAGAGGCAGAGGTCTGAGGACCGCACTTTCAGGGGAAATCTAGTCAGTTGGCCTAAGTATTCCATTTTATTATTAAGAAAATGTTCTTCATCCTGCTTTGGTGAGTGGCATCTAGGGTCTTAAAAGCTAGCAAGCAACCATCTAAATAGCGTCCATTGGTGCCAATCCACCTGGAGCAAAGAAGAATGAAGGACATCGAAGACACGTGGAAAATATAAGCCCAGGAGACATAAGGGGTCATATGATCCAGAGACTGCATCAGTATAAGACCAGAACTAGATGTCGCCTGGCCACCACCACTGACTACCCTGACAAGGAACACACACAGAGTCCCTCACATAGTTGGATAAAACGAGTGTACAGAATTATAATTCTATTAAAAGACCACATTTAATGCTCCAGCAAACTAGAGGGTCCCCAGAGGACATGGCCCCCGATTATCTGTTAGCTCGGGGTGAAAACCAGTACTGAAACCAACTCTTCAAAGATTACACCAAACTGCAAGACACCGAGTGATGATGGTGAAGAGTGTGCTTCTTGGTTTGGATTACATACATGAGGCTGTCTGGGCAGCTCCTGTTCAGGGGGAGATGAGAGGTAGAGAAGCACAGGAGCTGGTTGGATGGACATGGGGAGTACAAGGTGGAGAGAAGAAATGTGGAGAGGATGAGGAGAGCAGTGTAGGGCTTTAGATAGCAGATTGACTAGAGTGTAAATTTTGACTTAAAGCACAATAAAATAGGAGAAGAATAGGAAGGGGAAGAGGAAAGTGATGTGGAAAGAATCTACATAGTCAGGGTACCAAGTGGAAGTGGTCAATGTTCAACCATTTTAGGAGGCAGCATATGATCAAGATCTGAAGGTAATAAAGGAAGAAGTCCAAGCTTCACTGAAAGCATTAGGTGAAAACCAAAACCAAAACCCAAACCCACTGTCACTGAGTCTGACTCAGAGCAAACCTATAGGACGAGGTAGAACTGTTCCACAGAGTTTCCGCGGAGCACCCGGCAGATTCAAACTGCTGACCTTTCAGGCAGGAGATGTAGCACTTAGCCACTATGCCACCAGCGAAAAGCAAAGGTATATGAATTGACAGAATAACAACTAAGATATTTCAACAAACACTGGCAGTGCTGGAAGCACTCACTTGCCTGTCCAAAGAAAACTGGAAGACAGCAACCTGGCCAACCCCTGTTTGTGTCCCTCCCAAGGTCCAACAGAATGTACAAATTGTCAAACACTATCATTACATCGTGTACAAGTAACATTTTACTGAAGGTCACTCAAAGGGGCTGCAGCAATACATTGACAAGAGGCTGCCAGAAACTTAAGCTGAATTCAGAAGAAAATGTGGAACCAGGCAGATAATTTCTGACGTCAAATGGATCTTTGTTGAAAGCAGAGAATATCAAAAAGATGTTTGTTTAGCTGTCTCTTATTGACTTATATAAAGGTATGCAACTGTGTGAATCGTAACGTAAACTGCGAAGGATGAGAATTCCATAACATGTGCTTGTGGGGAACCTGTACAAGGACCAAGACAGTCATTCAAAAACAGGAATGGGATGAAGTACGGTTTAAAATCAGGAAAAGTGTCAGCAGGGTTGTCTCTTTCACCATACTTATTCAATCAATATTTTGAGAAAATAATATGAGAAGCTGATCTTTATGAAGAATAACACTGCATAAGTGTTAGTGACAGACTTATTAATAACCTGTAATATGCAGATGATACATACACAGTGCAATATGGAACCACTTTGCTTGCTGAATGTAGATGAATATTCTGATGAATATCAGAAAGTAGAGCCTTCAGTAGGGATTATATTTCAACATGAAGAAAACGAAAGTCCTCACAACTGAGGAATAAACAACAACATGACAAATGGAGAAAAGACAGACACTGTCAAGGGTTTTGTTTTACTTGGATCTACATCAACAGCCACAGAAGCAGCAGTCAGAAAATCAAAATATGTTTTGCATTGAACATATCTGTTGCAAAAAAAGTCTTAAAAGTGTTGAAAAGCAGAGAGGACTATGATGCACCTGACCCAAGCCATGATGTTATCAAATCCCTCTTATGCAGATGAAAGCTGGATGACAAATAAGGAAGGCCAAAGAAGAATTGACTCATTTTCATTATGATGTTGGAAACGAATAATGAATAAGCCACGAGCTTCCAGAGGAACAAACAAATCTGTGTTGACGTGCAATCCAAACAGAAGCAGAAATGGCAATACTTCATCTTAAGTAGTTTGGACATGTTATGAAGAGGGACCAGTCCCTGGAGAAGTTCATCATACTTGGCAAAGTTGAGGATCACCAAAAAAGTGGAAGACCCTCAATAAGACATTACAAAGAAACTGAGCAAGGATTAGACAGTATTTCATATTTTTTTGGACATGCAGTTGTTAAAAATAGGAACTGACTCAATAGTACTGAAAAACTATTACAGTGCTGGTGAAAAATGCTAAATATACTGTGGACTTCCGGAAGAAGGAACAAATCTATCTTACATGAAGTATAGCCACAATGCTCCTTAGAAGTGGAAATGGTTAAGACTTTGTCTTGAATGCTTGAAACATATTTTTCAGTAGGCGCAAGTCCCTGAAGAGGGACATAACGCTTGTTAAGGAAAAGCATCAGTGAAGTAGAGGAAGACTCTCAAAGAGGTGGGTTGACACAGTGGCTGCAAGAATGAGCTCAAGCATAACAATGACTGGGATGAAGACACAGGACCAGGCAATATTTTTTTGTGTGTTATATATAAGGTTGCTGTGAATTGAAATTGGATCAATGGCACCTAACGAGAACAAAAATGGTATAAATAGAGGTATATGTACCAGATCACTATATCCATTATATCATTAACATCACATGCAAGTAAAATTTTGCTGAAGGTCCCTGAAAAGTGGCTGCAGCACTACGTTGGTAAACCATTGCACTGAAGAGTCATTCTGGAAGAAACTTCTGAGATTCAAGATCTGCCATTCAAGAGATGAATGGGGAAATTCCTGAAGGATTAATTTAATACTCTATTTCAGAAGTTAGTAGAAGAGCACATACAAAGTTCAGGCAATAAAAGACTGATGCAATAATTTACACCAATTCAAAATATTTCTCTAGTTAAAGAAAACTGTCATTCCCAAGCATATATGAACTCATAGAAAACAGAAATTGTCTTTCTTATAAAAACAAATAATACTAAGGATGAAATCATTTAACAAAAATACAACTATAGAAAAGTATGGTAAAAGGGATGCAGTTATCACTGCTTTTATTTAAACACAGAACTCAGACTAAATTTCAGGCTACAGAACAGAATACAGAACGTTGCAACACAGTTACAAGCCCTGTGATACAAAAAATTATGTAAAAAAAAAGGAGGGAGGGTAAGTACATAAGAGTGCTAATTTCCTCATCTTTAAAAGCAGGGAGTCAATTCTTCTACCTAAAATTGAAAGTTGATTAAAATAAATAATAACAACAATCTTTTAATACTGTTCTCTGTGTATGTCCCTTATTCATAAAGAAAATTATATATTGAAATGAAGAAACATGTATTTAAAGTTCAGCAATTTTTTCAGCTTCTGTTAGTTTTCTTCTGTTAAATATGCAAGTTAAATTTAATACATTATTTTAAAAAATAGTATGAGTAGGATAGCCAACTTTTCATAAAATTATTGTCTTTTTAGATTTGTCTTTCCATCTTTCATCTATGTATTTACTTATCTCTTTATCTTAACGTCCCTACAGATCTTATGTATTTATTCATAACTTATTTATCCATTTATCTATTCATTTCTTTGCAAATCCTCATCAAAAGATATCTGGAATGACAATCTCTGAATGTATTTATGTAGTCTTAGAATTTTTTTAAAATTTCTTCTTTATATTTAAATGTATTTATTGATTTCAATATAATGAAAATGCATACCTTTTCTTAAAACTAAACTGTAAAACAATGTTGACTGTGACTCATGGTGACAGCACGGGTGTCGGAGCAGAGTGTACCCCACAGTGACCCACAGTGTCTTCAGTGACTGGTTATTTCAGGAGTAGTTTGTCCAACCTTTCTTTTAAAATGCTACTGGGTGGATTTGAACCACAACTTTTTGATTGACAGCCTGGCTCCTAACCATTTGTGCCACAGGAGCTCCTTATACAAATAACGAAGTCATTATTTGAGCCAGTACGGCCAGAGAAACCATTAAAGTCTTGGTGGAAGTTGTTGGCAGAAGCAGTGGACAAAGGAAGAGAGAGTAACAACCAGGGAAGGAAAGGGGGGTTACTGATAAAGTTGTCAAGAGCCTTTGTCAAAGGCGAGGCTTAGCTGCTGTTAATGTCTACCTAGAGATCAAGCTAACTCCTCATTTTTTCTTAGGATTCCAAATTATTTCAAGGATAGAGATCTTAATATTTATGTTTAGCTAGCAATCTTGCTCAATGGAAAAAGTGTTATTCCAATGCCAGCTTACATGGCGCTGAGAATCTCATTTTCCCCATCTGAGCTGAGATAGTGAGATATGGGATAGCTGGTGAGAAGGAGCTACATGCGAATGCTGCGAGAATGGAATGGGCAGCGCGTCACCCCACGGCACCTCTACCAGGCCTCTCATATGGTAGAGGAGTGATTCCAAGAGCTGCTATGCCATCAGTCCTTTTTCACTCAATAAAGAACAATCCAAGTATTAAGACATGAGGGAAAGTACAGGGGAGTCTAAGGACCTGGAACGCTATGAGAGTCAGAGGTTCCTGGCTGATGGGGAATTACAGAAAGCAAGAGACCAGAAAAGACTTGGAATAACAGGGGAAAGAAAGAGGAGAATTCAGGGATCCTGGGGTTTGAATTTGAATAGCATGAGACTGCCAAAGTCAAAATTGGACTGGAATTTCAAATGATGTTGCTGTTCTTTAGATATCTGCATCTGGCAGTTCAAATTTTGAAATTCAATTTCTGAGGGTGTTTAAATTATATAAGATTTTTTTATTAGATTCAACTGTGTGAAATCACGGTTTTCAGGGATTTCACATGGCTCAACCTACCATTAGTCCCACTGTCTTCCTACAGTCAGATTTGGTTTTGAATTGTGGTCCAGCCCCGTGCTTGCAATGTGAGCCTTCCTGTCTAAAATTCACTTTCCTCATCTGGAAAGTGGGAAGAATAATATTACCAACTTCCTAGGTTTTGTTGATGATTAAGAGTCGATACTCGTTATGTGTTCAGCTTAGGAGGCACTCAGCGACAGCTATTATTACTTTTGTTATTACACAATCTTTATGCCACTGTCCTGCTTCAGTTCCTTCTCTGATCTTCCAGTGCCCTCAGGTAAAGTTGGAAACCTTGGTGGCATAGTTCTTAAGTGCTATGGCCACTCACCCAAAAATCAGCAGTTCAAATCCACCAGACGCTCCTTGGAAACTTTGGCACAGTTCTACTCTGTCCTATCGCATCACCATGAGTCAGAACTGACTCAATGGCGAGTTTTCTTTTTTTGGTTTTGGGATCAAGTCAAACTCCTTGTTATGACTTCCACCTTTTGCTCATTTGGCTCCCCTTGCTTTTTGCCATTCTGCTAAAGAGTTTCCATGCTTTTATCAGTGTGAAATCCTTCCATTTCTCAGCGAATGGTGTTTGACATTACGTTCCTTAGCCTGGAATACTGGCTCTCCATCTATCTTCTCGTCTGCCTGGATCCTGCTCATAGGTGTTCTTTTCTCCTAGAAACCTTTTAGGTGAACCCATGCTGGGTTAGAGACCTCTGGAAGCCCCCACAGGTGCTGTACTTTGCCCTCAGTTCATTTACCACCCTGTATTATAATTCTTTGTTTAACTATCAGTTCTCTCTCTGGGAGCAGCTATATCTGGCGTACTCTCCATCGCCTTCACAACTGAACACATTTAGCTCTTAGGAGCTAAATCCCTCTCTGCTAATGTGCCACATCTTGGGAACATACTTACCAGCAAACTTAAATTTTTTTTTTTAACCTTCCCAGATATTTCTGTTTCCTTCGGACAGAACTCACAGATGTGTGGGCCACATGATAAGCAGAAAAAAATTCATGCAGTGCTACTGGGTATACATAAAGACTCGCTTCATGTAAATTAATTACTGAACATGATGACATTTGGTTTATCTCAGTATTAAGTATTTCTCTGCTCATGTTTATTTCAGGTTTAAGAGGGCAAAGAATATCTAAAACAAAGTTATGAATCTAAAACAAAACATTCTAAATGTAATTTAAAAAGGAAGGCAATAAGGAAGGAGAAACTCATTTTCTTTGAGGTTAAGTACTACTTCTGCTAACCAAAATGTTGGCAGTTCAAATATGCCAGACGCTCTTTGGAAACTCTGTGGGGCAGTACGACTCTGTCTTACAGGGCCACTATGAGTCTGCGTTGACTCGACAGCAGTGGCTTTGCTTTGGCTTGCTTTATACTTGCAACAATCTTAGAAATTTATTATTAATTCTTGTTTTCAAAATTTTATTTAATTTACTTAGTTCACATCTTTTATTATAAATAAAAGCTTAAGTTCTTCTGTCTTAGTTGAAGTAAACAGAGAAGACATTTGAATAAAAATTAAATATCTTTGCTCTTAGATAGTGCGAACTCATAAATTTAGAGGAAAGCTAATTTAGAAAGAGCTCTGCTCAAATGCTAGCTAACTTCACTATTCCGAAGAATGATGTAGTCTATTTAAAATAGAAGTGAAAGAGATAGCTTTTTATTTTATTCTGAAATTGCTGTTTTCACCAGCCTCATCAATACATTAAATGTTTTACATTTCTCTGAGAATAATTATAAAGTGTGACATTAGGTAGGATGGTTTGTATGTTACAAGAGATGTTCATCTATTTTTTTATTTGAGTGTTTGAAAAATTTGTGACGTGGCTGAGACCATGAAAGTTGAGTCTGTAGCTGAATTCTGCAGTCCATTTAGCTGGGGAGAAAGAACTGAGTTTTGTATCCAGGTCTTCTCAGAATACAATTATAAAACATAGCAAATACATTTTAAGCAACTGTTTGACTTTTGAGATTAACCAATATGACAAATTTTAGAATAATTTTCTCATGCTCTAAGAAATATCTCAGTGTGAGTTTATGGGAATTTAGTTCAATTTATGTTGCAAGCCAGCCAGTAGTTATTCATAACTTTAAGGGAATAACAACTTTTCGTATTTTGTGATAAAGACAGAATGTTATTATCTTTGTAAAGGACAATAATCTTATTTGCATTTTTGCTTGTATCTCATATTCTTATTTTTCTGTTGTAAGTGAGATTTCTTGTGTTACATCTTTGAGTTAGCTATTGCTACTATACAGCAAAACAGTATTTGAATACCTATTTTGTGTCTAATAATTTTAATACTCTCTAGTCAATTATAATAAGAACCCTGGTGAAAGAGAGGTTAAGCATTTGGCTGCTAATCAAAAGGCCAGCAGTTTGAATCCACCAGCCACTCCTTGGAAACCCTACAGGGCAGTTTTGGTCTGTCCTGTAAGATTGCTATAAGTAAGAACTGATTTGAGGGCAATCAGTTTTATTTTTTGAATAAATTATGTTTTAGATTTCCTTCCTCTGTGCTTTCTTTGATTTCTCTAAGTAATTTTGGTCTTCCCACACAAAATCCTTTCCTTAGGACAAAACTATTGGATGTAATCTCTAGTCTGTGTTCTGGATCTGTGTTCTGGTTTCTTCGAAGTGTTGTTTCTGAAAATCTATTGAGCTGTATGTTGATGATCTCTGCACATTTCTGCACAAAACATGTTGAAAAATTACTTATCAAACTTTGTTCCCTGTTGTTCCCAGACATTGTGATACATAAGAATCACCTGTGAGCTCATTCTGAGTATTCTGTCTTGGGTCCAGTGCCTTAGAGATTCTGACCCGGGAAATGCGGGATGAGCCTCAGTATCTATGTTGCAGATGTAAGGGGCTCTCTGACTGTAAAATTTTAGAACACTTCTCTAGTGTTGAGGAGCACTACTTTAGTATTTAGTGTTTCCAAAGAGAAACCTAAGATCACTGCCCTTCCTCTTCTACTTTCTATCCTATTGTGACCTGGGCATGCTACAACCTGAGTATATACAGAAAAGGAGAGAAGGAACGAGTATGATGCTGGAAGGATTGGAAAGCAGATAAAACTCAAGCTTCCTCATAGTGTGGTGTGTTAGATGAGCAATGGGCTCGTGCGGGTTGATGTACCTCATACGTGAGGAATCCTTCTTCATTTCTACCTCCAGACAAGTGATGCTGCTGTGCTTTAGAGTTTGAAGGAATCCTGTGTAGGTCATGGTTTGATTCTTCAGTGCTGATTTATTCGTTGTACTTATTTAGTAGCAATTCATCCTGATCTCCAAATAATTTCCTTTGTGGGCCTCTCTGCAACCCCATGACATTGTTTTTTCTGTATTTTCATGAAAAGTTAAGCATTTGAGAACATGCAACTCTGTATCATACTAAAGCAGATACAGGAATAAATTTCCAAACACTTTTTTCTTCCTTAGAAACTGTAGCTAGTTGAAAATGGCCCAATGGTTAATCAAAGCCAAATTTATATATATATATATAAATATACATATAATTTATATATATATATAAATTGTATTAAAGAATCTGCCTAGAACTTTAAGAAGCCTAAAGGGAAAGGGATATTCTCTGTGAACAGGCCACCATAACTATCCTGAAAGGAGCCAGGTGCAGGAAAACCATACACCAATGGAAACCTTGGTGAGGTAGTGGTTAAGGGCTATAGCTGCTAACCAAAAGGCCAGCAGCTCAGATCCACCAGGCAATCCCTGGAAACTCTATTGGGCACTTCTATTCTTTCTATAGGTTTGCTATAGGACTTGACTTGACAGCAGTAAGTTTGGTTTGGTTTAACACCCTGAGAAAGGAGACTGCAGAAGGGAATGTTTTTGCCACTTTACAATAGCACATGTTATTACCTAGACAGAGAAATTCCAAATCTGAGGAAAGACAGGTTTAATGGAAGGACACATAGCACAGACTGTTGTTCCAATGGGACCCCTGGAGGATCTGGCTGTGGAAGCAGCAAAAACAGCTTCATGTGCTTCAGGAGTTTTTTTTTTTTTTTCCCCCCATAGGGAGGTATTGACTAAGATAAACATAAATACAAGGGGGAAATTTCCTAGGAGGAGGAATCCACAGACGTTCGAACAGGAGACAGTAGTCAGTGAGGCAAGAGCTTACAAACCCCTTGGGATCTTGCTGGACATAGAAAACTACCAACAAAACCGAAATCAAACCCACTGCAGTTGAGTCTATCCTGACTCATAGCTACCCTATAGGACAGTGTAGATAGAACTGTCCTTACTGGTTTTGAAGGAGCACCCAGTGGATTTGAATACCATCTTTTGGTTAGCATCTGTAACTCATACCCACTACATCACCAGAGTTTTCTAGAAAATTGCAAAGGGGGAAAAGTGTCATTGTCTCTTTTGGAGAAATTCTGGTCTTCTACAGCAACAGGCTCCAACTGAAAACAGCTTTTACTTTGCATATATTTTGTCCTTTTGTTTCCCACTGTACTGACAGTATGATGTATATCCTGTTTTCAATACATGAATTGAAGGAAGTATTTGTAGAAGAGACTAATAATATAAGGCACTGATAAATGGATTGGAGACAGAGAAAAAAAACAAGGTGCCATCACAGCTGCTGGTAGTGGAAAGGATACCAGGCCCTATACTCTCCAATGAGAAGCTCCGGTGGTGTAGTGGTTAAGTACTCAGCTGCTAACAAAAAGATCAGTGTTTGGAACCTACCAGATGCTCCATGGGTGCAAGAAGTGGCAATCATTTCCATAAAGATTACAGCCACAGAAACCTTACGGGGCAGTTCTACTCTGTCGTGTAAGGTTGTCATGAGTCAGAATTGACTTGACAGCAACAGCTTTTTTTTTTAAACATTCTCAAGTACTCCCAACTTCTGTCTGAACTGTTGAGCAGAGAAGAGACTTGGGAGAGAAGTCTATGAAAAGGGACGGACAGCATGTTTGGAGAAGTAACGTAAATCCAGTGGCTGCCTATGAGGTGAAACGGAAGTTTGCCAGAAGAAGCAGCCTAAAAGATATCTTCTAAAGTTCTGAGTTGCCAACCCCTAGGAAATATCTTTTAAATTAACCAAATAATAATTTACCTATGTTTTTCTTCTTCTTATTCTCAGCTATGTGTTGTTTTGGTTAGTTATTTTCAATGCTCACTAGGTTTAATTTTTAATCTGTTCATAAAGTTTTGATTGCTTACAGTCACAAAGAATCTGTGACATTAACATATCAATTTAGAAAGACACAGAATGGCTTTTATTCAAATTTCATTGTTAGTGAATACATTTCTCCCCTTACTGAGTAATTTATGTATTACTAATGAGTTTTATTTCGTATCGATTATCTTACACATGTAACAAGACATACAATGAAAACTTTTTGAAAGGACAGTTTTAGTCAAATTTGTGACCTTTGAAAATTATTTTAAGACAGCTGGAATCCTTAAGATAAATGATAAGAAACACTAAAATCTTCTGAAAGTTAAATAAATCAAAGAAGCAGGACTGCAAATGTATCATCTAAGTCAACAGTAATTATCACGTCAGTCAGAAATGCGAGCTGCTCTTTTCTCCACTACTCTGAAGCAATGAACATTGATAAATCCCTTAGGTGCCTTTTCCTACACAGTTGTTCTTAGCTTTCGCAGAATGTTAGAATCACCAAGAGACTACAAAATAGAGAAGTCCAGGTTTTTTTAAATACTGATGCCATTTTCTTTTCCTTCCCTATAATACTCCAAGCATAGCTTTATTGCATACCTTTTCTATCTCGTTTTTATTTGCTGTCTTGCCCCTCTAAACCAAAAGTCCTCTGAGATCTGGAACCATATCTTATTTGTCTTTATATCCTCAGTACCTGGCATGTAAAGGCACAGAATTGGGTAATTTTTATTGATATAAGTGGATAATACTAATATTTAGTGTCTGTAGAAATGCTTTTCTGTCTCTATTTCAAACTTACACAGTGCATCCTAAACCTGTCCACATTTGTTCTTATTCTGTTTTCTTCCAAACAAGTAAGATATCTTCCTCCTTTATCTTGGCAGGGAGAATCAAACTAGAATTTCCTTCTTAATGTCACACTGTCCTCTCTCATGTGTCTCTCGGGGCCATAAAGGAGTCAGATGGAGCAAACTAACGTTGGTTTCTCAAACCTTTAAGTGTAAGATTTGTTCCTTAGAAAGGACCTCCTCAATCTCTAGTAATAATCCCTGATGCCTTATAACTCTACTTGTTTTCATAATTTTGCAGATTGGGTCTTACAGTGTTTCTTGGATATCCTAGAACTGATGATTTCCAGTGCCTTGGGTCTTATACTCATTCTCTACTCACTGAATTTTAGGATACACATCCCAAGTTGGGATTGTTTGTAAAATTTACAAATACTTGCAATGCTTTCAGTAGTTCAGTTGCACTTTTGTTTTTCACCAATGGCAGAAATAGAATTTTTAAGTTATATAAATTTCATAACCATAAATAAGAGTTGCTTGCAATAATATTAAGTGTGCATCTCTATTTACACACACACACATAAACAAATATACACATAATGTATATACATAGGCCATCAGAAAATCAGTGACAGAATATATAGATATATATATATGTAATATATATGTGTATATATGTAATATATACATCTACATATATATGAACTCTGAATTTGGGCACTGTGGTCCAGAACCTCAAATATTTATCTACTTATCTTTTAGCACAGTACCTCACATCAAGTCCAATACAAGAGTTTGTCTTTATCTTATAGCCAGTGGGACAATGGTACTATTTAAAATAAAGGCAGATGACACAAATTCTTGGGTTACGGGAAGGATTATCCAACAGACAAGGTAGGTACCATGCTTATCATGCTAACCAGATCATCTGTAGTGAACAAGTTCACACTTTTTCACCACATCAAACATTCTTATTCAAGGTATGTCTGGCATCTATCTCTCTCCCAATCCCATAGCTCCTTCTTAGAGAACTATAGTCTCTTCAAATTTATAATTCCTGATACGGATGGATTACACAGGAAGCAAGGTAAACACGGTTTATTTGTGTTTCCTTACTAATGTGTAATGTATGATTTCACATGTTTAAATTAATGTGACATTATACGCTACACATTAGTAAGTTAGCACAAATAAACAAGAAAATGCGTACTAC
Organism: Heterohyrax brucei; assembly: GCA_028571685.1. Lineage (NCBI taxonomy): Eukaryota > Metazoa > Chordata > Mammalia > Hyracoidea > Procaviidae > Heterohyrax > Heterohyrax brucei. The sequence goes on along the minus strand of CM053141.1, from coordinate 67,355,871 downwards.
AGAAATAAACACAAATCAACTGTGGAATTGTACACTACAGAATGATTTATTGGGCAATCCGACCCTCCTTGAATTCCCCGCTGAGGCTTCCTGCTGCTCGTGATGACCTCTTGCTCCGTTGGTTATTGACTATATGACAGGCATATAATGTGTGTTTTATGCCGGGAATAAAGAATGCAATATCTCTGACCTTGTGTCTTGTCAAGGTGACAGATAGAAAACATAATTACAACATTTTGCAGTATATAACACATATAATGCATAATGTAATTGAGGTATCCAATCCTTATTGCTTATTTGTCCTTATCACTTCCTGCCTTGTGATATTCTTCCTATATATGTGTATTTGTTTTGCTTGTTCACCACTATTAATATCTTGGAAAGCAGAAGCTTATACAGAGCAGGTGCTTAGATAATCAGCACTGATAAATTCTCTTCCCCTGTCACCTGGCATAGCAATTGGAAACGGTTGCCATAGACTGCTTTGAATGCTCATTTGTCTGGTTATTTTTGAAGAAGCCATTCTTCATTTCTCAATCATTGTGAATAATTTTTTTTTTAATTTTAGTGTCTGTCTCAACACAACCTTTTAGAAAGGCTGTTTTCCTTTGTTTTCTCTCCCAAAGATCTATCTTTGTAATTTTTTTGTTTGTTTCTCTAAAGAGTGACTTTGAAAAGTATAGTGTTCCTCAAATTCATTACACTTTTATGCTTCAAGAAAAGAATCTTATTAGTCCTGTTTGATTATAAAATAAAACAAAAAAGCATAGCTCTGAATTCCCGTCCTTTTTACCATCAATGGAAGCTGACTCTTTCCTAGATCCTTGCCTTGAGAACTTCTCAGAGAAAGCTGCTCATTTTCATATTTTCGCATGATAGGCAGAGGTCAGAGAGTGGTGCTGGAAGTTTTCATCGCCCTGTTATTTCTCATAAGCCGTTATGAGAGGGCTACCAACTACATTCATAAACTCATCTTAGAAAAAGTGCTGCATACCTCGTTGCTGAATATCACTATGCCAAGCCAAGCCAAGTGCCGTCGATAATATCACTGTAGTCACCTTCAAAGTACTCTCCTTGGGAAGCTATGCGCCCACACCAGCACCAAATCTACCCTTGACAGCAGTTGTATATATCTTTTTCTGGAATGGCCACCAGAGCTGTCATTATCATATTACCCTTGACATCCTGAATGTCATCAAAATGTCTTCCTTTTAATATTTCCTTTACTTTTGGGTAAAGAAAAAAGTCACTGAGGGCCAGATCAGGTGAGGAGGGAGTGTTTTCCATTACAGCTGCTCGTTTACAGACTAAAAACTCCCTCACAGACAACTATACAATTACGTTTCGCCAACTTGCTGCTGTGCAAGATCACCATTTCAGAAAGAGTTCCAAAACGGCTTTGAAGGGTGGACTTTGAAGGAGCTGGAGCTGGTGCATAGCTTCCCAAGAGGAGTACTTCAAAGGTGACCATAGTGATATTCAGCACTGAGGTATGTAGCACTTAGAGCAATTAAGTTTGTGGACTTATTAGACTTTGTATATCACAGTAACTCCTTTGGCTTATTTTTCCCCTACTCTTCCTAATTTCTGTTGACGTCTGAGCTCCTATCATTTGTCCATATTCAGAAGGAATTTGGATTTGCCCTGTGCTTCTCTACCCAGGTAACATCATTATCTTTGACAACTTGAATGACCGTATAGACTATCCTCAGGATTAGATTGTATATTCAATAAATGTCTTTTGAGATATATAAGAGAGAATTCAGCAGAGAGGAGAGGGACTTTGTATCACCAAGAATGAAGAAGAACCAGGATATGAGCACATCTTCTGGACCTGGGGTCCCTGTACTGAGAAGCTCGTAGGCCAGGGGAAGGTTGCTTGATAACAAGCGCCTTCCTTCAGAGCTAACAGAGAGAGAAGGTATTTCTCTGGAGCTGGCACCAAATTGTGACTTCTTGCCTCCTAGCCTGTGAAAGAATAAGTTTCTCTTTGTTAAAACCATGCACTTATGGCAGTTTTGTTATAGTAGTACTAAATGACTGAGATAGAAACTCTTTAAGAACTGCCCATTTTTTAATTGTAAAACTCTGTTTACCTGAAATCTCCTATCTGCTACTGCTATCCAGTCTTGTTTATCACTGTCTAATGCGCTGCAAGGCTGACCCATATGGACCCCACCAACGATTCCTCACTTTCTAGCTTCTAGTTGAGTTTTGTCAGTGGAAAATCAACAGGAGACAGGGAAAAGGAAGAAGAATGAATTCGGAGCATTTATTCTTACTGCATCCTCCATATGGTGTTGCCATGGGCTAGCTGTAAGGCTGTTTGATAGGAATATTCTTTCCTGGTTCCAGTAGCTGCTCCCTCCTGCTGCCTCTTCAGGTCTCAGCGTGGTGTAAGTACCCTGGCCTTACCACTCCAGTGAACTGCATTATTCCTGTGATTTTCCTATATCCTGACTTTTCACATAGTAAATTTGTGAACAGTGACTTCATTAAATTCTTTTATAATTATCTAATATGGGAGTCTCATATATGCCCTACAGGGACACTGTCATATCAATCTTCTTACCCTTATTCTTAACATACTCATTTTTAAAATCCAAGACATCAACTGGCTATCCTATCAATTCTCTTTTGATTTGCATTTCTTCACTGTCTAACCCAGATCTTCTGTTCCTGTGGTTTATTTACTCTTTCATGTTTTCCTCTAGCTCTTTTACTTTCTGCAAAACTACAGCCCTTGACAACCTGAATATTTCTGTATGTAGGTCTCTAAGTATTGCTGGAAAAATCAACCACATAGATTTGTGTCACTACAAATTCATAGGCTTGTATGGGTTTCCATTGACTACTTAGTTATGTCTCTCTTAGGGATGACTGAAAATTTAATTTTCTCCCTACTACTAGGTGTAAAAGAAACCCTGGTGGTGTAGTAATTAAGTGCTATGTCTGCTAACCAAAGGTTGGCAGTTCAAACCTGCCAAGTGCTCCTTGGAAACTCTGTGGGGCAGTTCTACTCTGTCCTGTGGGGTCCCTATGAGCCACAATCAACTTGACAGCAGTGGGTAGGTACAAATCCCTAATCTCCTCCATATAGTCCTTAAATTTTTTCCTTCTTAAATTTTTGCATAAGAAATACTTTGGCTGCAAATAGCAGAAAACTCAACCCAAAGTGACCTATGGGTGATTTAGGTAAGACAGAGTGTTCAAATCATGTCACTAGAACCCAGTTCTATCAGTCTCTTCGCTTAACTGTGCTATCTTTGTTGTGTGTGTTGACTGTGTTACTATATGAGCCTTCTCTTTGTGATTATAGGGATGGCTATGGAAGATTTAGATATCACATCTTCTCAAATTCATGTCTAAACAGGCGTGGAAGGCTACTTTCTCTATAAAAAGTCAAACAGAAATGCCCAGCTATCTCTAATAAGCTTGAACTGGGGCAACGACGCATCCTTGATGCAGTCCTGGTCATACAGTGGGTAAAATGCTAGTCTGCTAACCAAAAGGCCAGTGATTCAAATTGGCTAGCCACTTTGCAAGAAAAGGACCTGGCAGTCTGCTTCCTTAATGACTTGTAGCCTTAGAAACCCACAGGGTAGTTCTACTCTGGTTTTTAGGGTCATCATGAGTCAGATTGACGTGATGGCAGTCAGAACCACTTCTGACTTAATCAGCTTTATAGATGTAAGTTGATCAGATGAAATTAATCAGTGTCTAACTTTGGATTTGAGATTTTGTTCAAGTGCCCATGAGGTTGTGTTGAAAAATCCTAACATCTGGTTAAAGAGACCTAGTTACAGGCACACTGGAAGGTGAAGTCTTGTGTCTAGTCAATGAAATAATGAGGCAGAAATCCTTCTATTGGAAGAACTATTTATACCATTTCTGATCTGGAAACCTAATAGTAAATGTTCCTGTACTCCACAGACCACTACAGTGGTCAGATAGTGTCGTAATCTGAGAGCAAATGTTTGTCCAAAAAAAAAAAAAAAAAAAAAAAAACACCTAATTATAGTACATTTAAGGTATTTGCTAGAAAAAAATATGTTCTTTATTATTCATGATTTCATTGAAAGAAATACACTGAAAGTGATTATTATTAAGCTATGTATTTTTTTTGGTACCTTTGTTCCAACCTAGTCAGTAAGATGAAATAAAAATGAATACTATTGTTAGACCAAAGAAGTGTCTTGCTTTTCTAGCATTAATTATACTCAATTTAATATGTATCACTCCTGAAAATTCAGTCAGAAGTAGGATGGATCTTCATAGTTTGCTTCATTCTCTTATAAGAGAGTAAATTGACAAAGAGAATAGTGAGAAATAGTATCAGAACTCTTCTAGGTTCACACAGTAAACAGAAGACCTTCAAAGGAAATGGGAAGTTCTCTTATATTAATTTGTAAGTGTTGAACTAAAAAACATTGTGCTTCAAGAAACCTCAGCATATTTTAATGCTTCTGCTATATTAACTTGAGAGATGCCAACCTTGTTCTTTCCTTTTGATTTTCTGTGTCCAGGTTCTTGCTATTTCATTATAATATTTTATTTTGTCTTCCCAAGCTGCACTTTGAAACCTTCTGTTCAGCACTTTTACTTCACTGTTTCTTCCATTTGCTTCAGCTACTCGACATTCAAGAGCAAGTTTCAGAGTCTTTTCTGATATCCATTGTGGACTTTTCTTATTTTTCTGTCTTGTTAATGGCATTTTTCTTTCTTCATGTATGATGTTCTTGATATCTTCTCACAACTTGTCTGGTCTTAAGTCATTAGCATTCAGTGCAATAATTCTATTTTAGAGATGGTCTCCAAATTCAGGTGGGATATACTCAAGGTTGCATTTTGACTTTTGTGGATTTGTTATAATTCTCTTCAACTTCATCTTCGATTGTGCATGAGCAGTTGTTGGTCTGTTCTGCGGCTGGCTTTTGGCCTTGTTCTGACTGAGGACACTGAGCTTTTCCCTTGTCTATCCACAGATGTAGTTGATTTAATACTGCTATATTCCATCTGGCAAGGTTCACCTGTATAGTTGTCATTTATGTTATTGAAAAAAGTATTTGCAATGAAAAAGCCTTACAGTCTTCTATCATGTGATCTCAGGTGTCGTTTCTGTCACCATGGCTATGTGTTCCAACTGCAAATCTTTGTTTCCAACTTTTGCATTCCAGTTGCCAGTAATTATCAGTGCATCTTGATTTCATGTTTGATCAATTTCAGAAGATCAATAACAGAAGTTGGTAAAAATTTCAATTTCTTCATCTTCAGCTTTAGTAGTTATTACATAAATTTGAATGATAGTGACAGTAGTTAATCTCCCTTATGGCTGTATAAATATGATCCTGTAACTGACAGCATTTTGCTTCAGGATAGATCTTAAAATGTTCTTTTTGATGATGAATATAATGCCATCATATTTATCATTTCCAGCGTAGTAGACCACGTGATTTCTGATTCAAAGTGGCTAACACTGGTCCATTTCAGCTCTCTTATGCCTAGGATATTGATGTCTATGTGTTCCATTTCATTTTTGATGACTTCTAATATTCCTAGATTTATACATCATATCTTCCAAGTTCCAGTTATTAATGGATGTTTGTAGCTCTTTCTTCTCATTTTGACTCATGCCACATCATCAGATGAAGGTCCTGAAAACTTGACTTCATTCAAGTCATTAACACTAACGTTTACTCTCCTTTGAGGAGTCAGCTCTGCTACGGTCACCTCTTGAGTATTTTTCAACCTGAGAGGCTCATCTTGCACCACTCTGGTAGACCATGTTCACTGCCATTCACAAGATTTTCATTGACCAATAATGACGGGTTCTGTGGGGAAAATATTAAATGAATGCAGGAAGCATCAAAATAAGATGGAAAGAATACACAGAATCACTGTAACAAAAGGAATTTATCAATATTCAAATATTTCAGAAGGTTGCATATGAACAAGGACCAATGGTACTGAAGGAAGAGGTCCAAGCTGTGCTGAAGGCATTGGTGAAAAATAAGGCTCCTGGAATTGAATGAATAGCAAGTGTGATGTTTCAACAAACAGATGAAGTTCTAGAAATGGTAACTCATCTTCATCAAGAAATATGAGAGACAGTTATCTGGCTCACCAAACTGAAAGAAATCTACATTTGTGCCTAGTACAAAGAAAAATGTTTTAACTGAATGTGGATATTATTGAATAACATACTTAACATCACACACAAGTAAAATTCTGCTGAAAATCATTCAAAACTAGTTGTAGCATCACATAGACAGGAAACTACAAGAATTTCAAGCCATATTGAGGAGAGGATGTGGAACAAGGGATGCCATTACAAATGTTGGATGGATCTTGGCTGAAATCAGAGAATACCAGGATGATGTTAACCAGTGTTTTATTGACTATGTAAAGGCATTTAACTGTACAGATCATAACACATTTTGGGTATTGCAAAGAACGAGAATTCCGGAACATTTAATTGTGCTCATGAGCAACCCATACTTAGATCAAGAAGAAGTTGTTTGAACAAACAAGAGGATATTGTGTGCCTTAAAGTTCAGAAAGGAGTGCATCAAGGTTGTATCTTTTCACCATACTTATTCAATCTGTATGCTGAGAAATTAATCTAAGAAGCTGGACTATATAAAAAGAGTGTGGAATCAGAGTTGGAGAATGGCTCATTAATAACCTACATTATGCCTATGTCACACCTTTGCTTGCTGAAAGTCTGCAGAACTTGAAACATATAATGATAAAGATTAAAGACCACAACCTTCACTATGGATTATACCTAACATTAAGAAAAAAAAAATCCTCACAACTGAACCAATAAGCAACTTTATGATAAATGGAGAAAATGTTGAAGTTGTTCAGGGTTTCATTTTACTTTGGTCTACAATCAACACCCGTGGAAACATCTATCAAGAAATCAAATGGTGCATTGCATTAGGCAAATCTACTGTAAAAGATCTCTTAAGTGTTAAAAAGCAAAGATGTTACTTTGACCGCTAAGGTGCACCTGACCCCGGCAAGGTTTTTTCAGTCACCTCATATGATGTGGAAGCCGTACAGTGAGTAAGGAAGAACAAAAAAAACCCTGATGCCCTTGAATTACGATGTTGGTGAAGAATGTTGAATATATCACAGACCGTCAGAAGAACCAAGAAATGTCTCTTGGAAGCGGCACAGGCCATACACTCAGTAGAAGCAAGGATGACGAGACTTCCACTCACATACTTTGGACAAGTTATTAGGAGGGGCCAGTCCCTAGAGAGGGACATCGTGTGTGTAAAATAGAGAGCCAGTGAAAAAGAGGAAGACCCTCAATTAAATGGATTGACACAGTGACTACAACAATCAGTCAAGGAGAACGACTATTGTGAGAATGGCACAGGACTGGGCAGTTTTCTTCTGTTGCACATGAGGTCACCATGAGTTGGAACTGACTAGGAGGCACCTAACAATAACAACAACTATAGTGACAAATTTCTAAGACAGTACGCATGTTACACAAAGCAATTATTTAAAACTTTCTTTTGAATTTGGTTTTCAGAACTTTGTAATTCACTTATTTTTACTCCTCACTGCCCTTCATTTCATCTTGTTAAAAAGTGTATGAAATATCCAGATATTTTGTTGATAAAGAGAAACTTAATTACAAAACTGTATTCCTATTTCCATCTCATTCTGAGTCAATTATATAGTTTGTAATTTTCTCATGTTTTTGGCTGGGTATCCTATATGGAAAATGAAGAAAGAAAAAACACAATCCTTAAGAATTCAACTTGCTTTTTTCTCTGAGGAACAATGAAACAAATAGTGAGACCACTGGTTTATGTCATTCATTTTTTCCCATTGCTCTGCAGCTAATATTCACCTATCTATATACATGTATTTTAATGATTGAGTGAAAGTATACAATCCAAATCAATTTTGCAAGCCCGCCTCTCTGCAACTGTATCTGCTCTTCTCACCGTGTGACAGCACACTCCTCGTTTTTACTCTTTGCTTCAAGTATTCTCTTAACAAACAGGTGTCCCCTCTTCTCCACCCTCTCCTCTGCCCTCTAGAAAGACCAGTAGGACAGCTTTCTATAATTGTATAAAACCATAAAGTACCTACACCACGTGCTCACTCTGTGTCCGTGAGTCCAGTCCATTCTTTGTCTGAAGTGATGACCTCAGGTTGGGACCAGTAGCAGTTCTAGAGGCCATGGTCCCAGGTGACCCTCCAGGGCGCTGGACCATCAATTCTGGTCTCAGTAGAGTTCTTGATCTGCACACTTCTTTTTCTGATGCTATGCCAGGAACTCTATATTGTGGGCCCCTACCAAATCTGTCTTTGATGGTGGCCAGGCACCATCTGGTTCTTCTGATCTCAAGCTGATACAGTTCCTCAGTCACATGGGTCACCCTGTCTTCATTTTTCCTCGTGTTGTTTGATGTTCTCAGTCATCATCTATTCCAGGTAAATTTTGGCCAATTGATGTTTCTCAGATGGCAGCTTGCTGTCTTTTATGACCCCAGACATCACTCACCAATACTGGATGTGGAAGTCTCTCCTAGCAAAAGGCTAGTTATGCCAATTGACCTTGATGTCCCCTGAAAACACTGTCCCCAGGCCCCTGTCGCTGCTACTCTGTCCTTTGAGATATTGGCTTGAATTTAGAAAGCCTTTTAGTTTATGGTGTAGTACGGTTTGCTGACTTGCCTTCTGCTGAGGGCTGTCATACCCTTCACCTAACCGAATTGCTAGTGATTATCTAATCTATGAACAACCCTCTCACTTGTTTTCCATTCTTGCAGTCATCAAAAAGTCTTTCCTTCTGTGTATAAGTTCTTTTTTAAATCCTTATAATAATGATCTCATGCAATACTTGTTATTTTACAACTGACTGATTTCACTCAGTATAATGTCTTCTACCTGATACCAGGTCATGAAAGGTTTCTTAAAATCATCATTGTTCTTTATCATTACACAGTTTTCCATTGTATATCTGTACCATAGTTTGTTTATCTGTTCATCTGTTGATGTGCTCCTAAATTGATTTCATCTTTTTGCTTTTGTGGACTGTGCAGTGATAAACATTCATGTGCACTTATCTGTTAGTACGACAGCCTTTGTTTCTGTAGGGTATATTACAAGCAGTAGGATTGTTGGATCATATGGTATTTCTATTTTTAGCTTTTTAAGGAAGCCTTAGATTGCTTTCCAAAATGGTTGTACCATTCTGCATCCCACCAGCAGTGTAGGAGACTTCCAATCTTTCCACAGCCTCTCCAGCATTTGTTGTTTTGTGCTTTTTGGATTATGGCCAACCTTGTGGGGAGAGATGCTATCTCGTTGTAGTTTAGATTTGGATATCTCTAATAGCTAATGATCGTGAACATTTCCTCATGTATCTTTTGGCTGCCTGGATGTCTTCTTTGGTGAAGTGTCTGTCCATTTCCTTTGTCCATTGTTTAATTGGGTTATTTGTCTTTTTCTTGTTGATATTTTATAGTATCTTGTAGATTATGGAAGTTAGACATCAATCTGATACGTAGTTGCCAAATTTTTTTTCCCATTCTATAGGCAGTCTTTTAACTCTCTTGATAAAGTCTTTGGATGAGCATAAGTGTTTGATTTTTAGTAATTTTCATTTATCCATTTTCTCTTCTGTTGTTCATGCAATGTTGGTAAGATTTTGTAGCTTAAACTGTGTATTAGAACTTTCATTGTTGTCCCTATTTTTTCTTCCATAACATTTATCATTTTAAGTTTGATATTCAGGTCTTTGATCCATTTTGATTTAGTTTTCATGTTATGTGTGAGATATGGGTATTGTTTCATTTTTTTGCCAAGGCACATCCAATTTTGCCAACATCACTTTTTAAAGAGACTGCTTTTATCCCAGTTTACAACCTTTGGGCCTTTGTTGAATAATATCCACCTATATTTCTAATGAGTAAAATATAATTGTTGAGGACTATGGGAATTAGGACTAAATCTTAGCTTTGAAGGTTAGCCTTACAACTTACTGGCTATGAAATCCTGACCAGTTTTACCTTTCTGGAATTCAATTTCCTTAACAATAAAACTAGGAGTATGATAATTAACTGTCTGGTTTCCTATGTTAGGATGAACAAACAAGGTAATCAACAATTTCTGGTGCTCAGTGTACATTTTCTGAAACTGGTTTATGACAGTCATTTTTTTTAACCTGTTTTTCACCAAACATTTCAGTTTAATCAAATGTGCTAATTAGGTAGTGAATATTTTATTGTTTCTAATAGTTTAGGTGGAAAAAAACTATTGTTCCCTCTTTAAGAAATAAATAATTTTTAAAACAGTAATGATGTAGCTTTGCTCAGTTTGCCAAACACTCCATTTTAATCCTGTTTTTGAGGATAAATTAGAAATAGGTTTGAATGAAAATTCAATCTTTGCTCACAATACAAGGCACATGTGTATTTTATAGTGTGAGGGCTTGAGAACTATTCCTGGCCACCTGCATTATTTATATAAGACAAGAGAACAGCAGTAAGTATGTTATAGCTAGAGACCCTCAGATCTTTTCCTCTTGCAAATCTTATTAATCAGTTTCAGAGAAATGCTTTCTTTCATTTATGCATTTTAAATGAAGTTTTGTACTTCTACAATTCTTCTAGAAACTATTATTAACCGTATTCCCAGAGGGAACAGCTTGCTATTTTCTACTAAGGGGAAATCGATCTCTTCTTTTCTAGCAAATGCTGAGTTCTATTATTTGACTTTTTTTTTTTTTTTTCCTGTTATTCTCTCTCATCTTTAGTATCGGTAAATTCATAGCCATTCAGATAAACTTGCATTCTCCATTTTTTCCTTCCTGCTACTGAAGCTTGGCTTAGTCATTGCAGGGATGATGCTAGAGCTGTCCAGCAGCTGTGGTGATTTACATCAATTAATGCTCAAACAGTCCTTTAACTGCACAGCCCAACAGCTGCTACTGCTAGTGTAACCGCAATCGTGGATCTGAGCTGCCCGTCTGCAAACCCAGTACTAAGATAGGAGGTGGTGTGATTAAACAAGGACATTTATTGAGTGCCGACACGCAAGAGGCAAGGGGGAATCAGTTCCTCCAAAGCTTGCCTGACCGTATAGGCTAAGCCTGGAGGTTACATAGGTTGATCGGGGTGGGGGATGGTGGTTAATATTTTTCCCAGTCTGTGCAAGTGATTCTTTTGATGTTTCAACAATATTTTTTGTGGGAGTCTCCTTGGCTCCAACAAGTTGGGGCTTGATAATCATCCAGTTAACTGGTGATTTGGTTCAGTAGTCTTAGAGAATAACCGAGAGGGTGTAAACGACCAATGTTCTTAAGAACAGCCGTGTGACTTATGACCAGTACAAGGTAAATTCTAACAGATGGGGCAAATCAAGCTCTCAGGACTCAGTGTTTATAACACGGTTGTCTTAACAACTGTCTCCACTAGTGTCATCTTAAGTATTGTGCTACTGTCTGTAGCAAGAAGGAGTCGGGCTGGCTAAGGACCTCCCTCTCACTGGCACCTATAAGCTAACCCAGTGTGTCTTGTACACTTTATAGAACTGCTTCCCCTCATATCCTACTCCACTTTCCTAAATTCCTTTTCACTGAACTCTTAATACTTTTTCTTTGTAAAAATTTAAATGAAATAAATACATACTTATAACTATTGTGCTAGGCAGAGAGACATTTATCCTGGAATTGAGGCTTCACTATTTTTTTCAGCTGTGGTCTTGGGCAGAATACCTATTTCACCTCTCCCTTCATAAGCTTTCCCAACTGTAAGCCTAAGAGAACAATAAGCACTGCACAGGTAAAATATATGTAAAGCATCTGATACAGTTAATGACGCTACACACAAATTCAAAAATGGAGGCTGGAATTCTTATTTAAGATAATGGATATATGATCTTCCCAGTTGCTAGGAGCAAAGGATGAGTGTGCTCTATTGGGCATAGAAAAATGTTTGGGGAGGGTTTGTGGGTTTTGTCACTGTAAAGTGCATGGGGGTCGGAGAAAACAATACTCTTGTTGACCCTCAGTTTTGTTTAACACACATATATGTAGAATACTGTCGTCTGTGAAGGCACTGTGCCACGTTCTAGTGAGACGTCAGTGAACAAAACAGATTTCTACAAAAATAAAGTTTACATTGCAGTGGATTTAACAGATTATAAATGCAATATCATTAGGGAGAAGGTGATAACTGATGGACGCAAACATTGTGATTACTACAAGAAACAATGAAGAATGGTTCAAGGAGTGCAGGAGTTGCCATCAAGTTGATTGAGACTCACGGTAACCTTATGGGCACAAGGTAGACCTTTTTGCTCTGTATGACTTTCAAGGCTGTGATCTTTGGGAAGCGGATGGCTAGGAATGTCTTCTCAAGGCACGTATGGCTGGGTTCAAACCTTTACTGAGTGCTTAACTCTTCACTTTCAAATTTAGATTAAAAAAGAAAAGAACTCAAATTGTAGCCACCAAATCGATTGCAATTCATGACGGCCCGACAGAATGGACCACTACTGCTGCACACGGTTTGCAAGGCTGTAGTCTACACGGAAGCAGATTGCCACATTTTTCTGAAGGATGGCTGGCGGGTTTGAACTTCTGACCTTTTGGCTAGCAGTCCAATGCTTAACCACCGAGCAACCAGGGCTCCTCAGAGTTAGATTAGGGGTTATAATTTTCAAAACAGTAGCCGTTTCATTTTCTCTGAAAAGACAATATCTGAGCAAAACCTAGAAGTAAATGAAGGAGTCGTGTGGGTATCTGGAAGAGCTGTAATCAAGGCTGCAGAAACAGCAAGTAACGTCCTGAGATGGAAATTTACATTTACAAATTTTAATTGAAATGTTAGGACTTCATTGGTGAGGTTATTCTTCCTAATTAGCAGGTTGATCATGATTAACAAGTTAGGAATCTCTACCTGTAATTAATATGCAGAAATAAATGACAAAAACAACTAGCGGAATTTGTAGGGGAACAGATACCACATCAGAACTAGAATAAATTTCTAGCAGTTTGAGCAGAGGGTAGTGTTTGTGGCATGCTGTGGAAAAGAAAGAGTTTCTTCACTGAGTGAGAGGTTCCTGTCTGGGTCATCTAGTAGTGCTATAACAGAAATACCACAAGTGGATGGTTTTAACAAAGTGAAGCTTATTCTCTCACAATCCAGAAGGTCAAGAAGTTTGAATTCAGGATGCTAGCTGTCTCTGTCGGCTCTGGAGGGAGGTCCTTGTTGTCTGTTGTCCCTTGGTCTGGGAGTATCTCAGCACAGGAACCTGAGATCCAAAAGACACGCTCTGTTTCTGGCTCCGCTTTCTTGGTGGTATGTGGCTCCCATGTCTCTCTGCTCTCTTCTCTTTTATATTTCAAAAGAGATTGGTATAAGACACTATCCAGTCTTGTAGAACTCATCAATAAACTGCCACTAATCCATCTCATTACATCATAATGATAGGATTTATAACACACAGGGAAATCACATTAGATGACAAATGGTAGATAATCTCACTATTCTGGAAATCATGACCTAGCCAAGTTGACACATATTTTGTGAGAACAAAATTCAATCCATGACAATTCCGTAAAATAATCAAGTCTCTTTGTGGTAGAAATGGCTCAGTTATTCTGTAGTAGTCTTCTCATTAATGATTCAAATAGTGAAATTAAATTCACTCTGATAATTTAGATAATTTAGATAATGCTGTATAGTTTAGTTTAACTCATTTAGAGGAAGCCTGAAGCAGATAGAGGGATGTTTGGGGTGGGGAAGAACAGGTGAGCTAATGTTACTTACGTTATTCTTGATCACCTTCTTCATCCCATGGTGGGAATGCTGATGCCATATGTGCCGAAAGTCAAGGTGACTATCACAGGAGAAAGGTAAAATGTAGATGTTTGTACAATGTCACACTTGTCTAAGTGTCTGATGGAGTAGGTACTTAGCTCTCAATCTTTTGATCTTCATGTTTTTAAAGAAAAAAATGAATCCAAGAAAGGATCTATGATGAGCGGGTGTTAATCAATTTATGGTCAGGCTTCTTCTTTATGCTCAAAGATTTTGAGTGACGAGGAAGTTATAATTACATTACTGAAATAGAATGAGATCTCATTTTTATCATGACATACTGTCAAGTGAATCTGGATGTAAATGCAGTGTGGACCAATTATTATGAACTGAAATCTATTGATTATCTATATAAATTGAAGTTGGTTTGAATATTTTGTGCAATCTTTTCCATCTCTGATATACCCTAAAATACGATTTTAGGGAACAAATGACTCTTGAAATAATGTCTTATAATAAAAACCCAACATTATGAACGCATTTAGCCTAAAATACAGTACTGTTTCCTGAGGCTATTACTGTACAAAAGAGTTCTCTACATTTTAACATATTATATTAAAAAACAATTAATAAATGTCAAATTATGATTCCATTACTATCCTTTCTATGCTGATAACCTCCCCTCTACTGAGGACTTTATGATTTTAATTTTTTTCATTATCAAATCATGTCGCTTCATCTGTACCAAATTACTTCTTTTCTGTTTGTTTGTTTTAGATTGGCAAGGCTTTCCAAGGCTGAAAATACTCACTACTTTCTCCTATGAAAGTTAGCATGGCTCTGTGTATTTTTTCACAGTAAAAATAAAATTCAAGAGAGTTAACTGAGCATATATTTTTATTACAATTATTGCCCAAGAACCATTCGAACAAAGTGAACAATGAAAAGGCTAGTTCTAAATATTGAAAAGAAGGGGAAGGCAGGATTTGTCCCCAGTAGATAACAGATTGCAATACCATTGGAGGAAACTGAACCAGGGGGAGCACAGAATGAAGAAGAAGAGTGGAGGAAGCTGCAGCTTAGAATATCCATGGAGAGGGCTAAAGTGAAGGAGGAGCTTCCGGGCCTGACATATAGCCCAGGACAGCACTGTGGCTCCTCCAAGATTTGGAAGGCTGGCAGTGACAGCTGCCTGTGCCTCCAGTCTGGTCATCATTACACAGAAGCAACAAGATGGGACTGTATAGTGCAATCACCGTGTGGACATAGTGAGAAGCTATACCATTGAATCCCTTCTAAGATCCAGGTGATGTCACTTGCTGAAGGGCACTGAGCACGTAATCTGATAAATTGTACTAAATGAAGAACATATCAGGATTGGAAGAAGGTTAATTAACAACTTGCAACATGCAGTTGCACAATCTGATAGCTTAAAGTGAACAGGACTGGAAGCACTTACTGATGAAGATGAAAGATGATGGCTATCAGTCTGGATTACAACTCAACATAAGGAAAATAAAAATCCTCACACCTGGACTAGTAAGCAACATCGTGACAAATGGAGGAAAGATTGAAGTTTTCCAGGATTTAATTCTACTTAGATCCACAATCAATGCCAATGGAAGCAGCAGTCAAGAAATCAAGTGATGCATTGCACTGGACAAATCTGTTGCAAAAAGCCTCTTTAAAATGTTGAAAAGCGAAGATGGCACTTTGAGGTCTAAGATGAGCCTAACCTAAGCCATAGTATTTTCAGTCATCTCATACGCATTGTAAAAACTGGACAATGAATCAAGAAGACCAAAGAATTGATGCATTTGAATTATGCTGTTGGCAAAGAAGACCCCAAACTGCCAGAAAAAAAATCTATCTGATGAGAAATACAGCCAGAGTGCTCCTTAGAAGCAAAGATGGTGAAAGTTCATCTGATTACGTTGGACATGTTATCGGGGGGGGATCAGTCCCTGGAGAATGACATCATACTTCTTAAAGGAGGTCAGTGGAAAAGAGGAGGACCCTCAGTGAGGTGGAAAGACACAGTGGCTCCACCAGTGGCCTCAAAAATAACAACCATTGTGAGGATGATGCAGGACTCAGCAACACTTTGTTCTGTTATACATAAGGCTGCTATGAGCCAGAAGCAACTCAGTAACTCCTAACATCAACAGCAGCAACAACATGAAGTTATCACTCTGGAGTTTCTGTATGACATGCTTGGTTCAAAGTATACAAGGTTTCCCATGACTTCATATAATATTATCCTGGAAAATTAACCATCAAAATTGTCCTCTCTTAGGGAACTAGAGGTGACAAGAGAAGCCTAGTGAACTTGGGTATCTTTTTCTGAAAATAGATCCTTATCACAATGAAGTACAGCTTGTATACAGGGATAATTTTTACCAATTCTCAAATCCAGTTCATTATATGATTAACTTAAGTGGAGATCCAGAAACATTAACTCTTATCAAATTCAGAGGTGGAGGGCTTGAAATATAGTAGAAAAAAAAAGGGCTTAGCTATGTCTCTGTATAAAAGACAACCCATCTCCATCCTTATCACACTGTACTATAGGTAATGACGTTCAGTTAATATTTTGTCCCCAAGGGGGGAAAATATTCATCTCTAGAAGAAGTAAACAAATTATCAAGAGAAACAAGATCTTTAGTGTGGAAATTGGAAACCATGAGTAGTCTTCCAAATTCTGTCATTTAGGATCATTCAGAGAAGCCATCAAAATTCTGCTCACCTAAAAGTAACACCTAAAAGGTTGCAAAGCATGTTTCCTGATCAGCATTGTTTTATATGCCTCCCTTTTACCTGTCAGCTTCCCCAAATCTTTTTCTACTTTTCCTGGTTTTAAATGGGCATTTTCTATGATTACATTTTTCCTCTAAAACATATCACTTATACTTTTAAAAAATCAGTGGTTTTGCTATATATTTTCAGCGATGTAAATCCACTTCAAATAGCACTGTACTACTTCACGTGTAGTACAGCAGACTAATAGCAGCGTGTCCCAAGTTCCTCCTTCTCATCCCTTTTAGCACTGCTGTCATCCATTCACTTATCCATATGCTACACTTATCCTGTACAGTGTTATTATCACTTTAGACAGGCCTTTATTTTTAACTTAATTAAAAATAGATGTTAACATTTTTCCTTTCTTGTATATAGATCCAAGTTCCTGTCCTATATAAACTTTCTACTTGACTGTTACTGGCTTTTCTAATTTCCGTCTCTCTGGAACACTCATCCTGTGTTCTTTAATACGCACCTTCACATTTTAGCTATATTATGTCTTGCATTCTTCCTTGTTGTTTCATGACAAAAGCCACGGTCCTCCAACACAATTGTAAACTCACTGAGGCAGGGATCCATTATTATGTTTGTATATCCCATACAGTGCTTGACACATTGGCAAATGTATAAGAGATACTGTATTAACATGGATTGATTATGGATTGGTAAGAATATCAAGACTTTACAGGGAGAATTACCCGTATGTTGTTTGTGTCAGGTGGCTATCACGTGACGTTTGAAAGAGTGCTACTGATGGTTTCTTTGCTTCCTTCCTACAATTGCTGATGCCTTGTCTTGTGCCCACAGTCTGTTTTCAGGCAGGACACAGAAACAAGTCACCTTTCACACTTTGCGTTTGTTCCCTGAAGCTTACTCACACTTTTTGTGTAAGTTTTCAGATTAGCGCCCTGGGAATATTTGAAACAATTATTTTGATCTCAGCTGCAGTGTCTTCTTTGGTATTCTCTGGATAACAGGAGAATCTTAAACATCCTTTTGTGATTCTCATTGCTGAATGTCACATAGTTACTGCGGTACTAGCTCATAACTGTCTTTGTCGTGAATGAGCATAATGATGACGGTAATTGCTTTGTCACTCAGTGCCATTTTTGTTAAATTTTCTTAACAATAGTGATGAGCTCTGAAGTGTTTCCTAAGACAGGGGTTTAAAATTACAGGTGAAACTTCTTTCTTAAAATTCAAGTTTATCCTTTTCTTTTAACATTTTTCCCCAAAGTAGATAGATAAATACGTTTGCTTCCTGAGTTATGCTGGCCCTCTCTTTAATTCTTTTTACCGCACTCTGTCTTTATAATTCACGATGCTGTAGCAGATGCTTTCTTTAACATAGTCATTTTGCTCTTAAGATAGTTTCACGACTCTCTGTCCCTCTCTTTGTGCTGAACTGTATATAGTCAACAAGTACTGTGATCTGAGGCCTCACTGTCCTGCATTGACCTGTTTGTCCTCTACATCTCTGTGTCTATGGCTCTATGACTAATGCCCTCTATGTTTCTATACCCTCTATGTCTCCATGTCCTCTATTTCTCTATGCCCTCTATGTCTGCTCCCTGTGTCTCTCTTTAGGTTCCCTAAATACTGTTTCCCTGATACTTTTTATTAAACTTATCACCTTGACATCAAAAGGAGCCCTGGTAGCAAACTGGTTAAAGAGCTTAGCTTCTAACATTAGGTACATAAGTGTTTAATATTGTTAAGTCCTGCTTGTATACTGAATCTTGCAGCAATAAATAGTGTCCATCCTTGTCCATGATGGTGGATTTTACAGTAAAATCGATTTTATGTGAGATTAGAATTGCCAAACATGCTCTTCTTTGTTCATTGTTAGCTTTATATATATTCTTTCATGCTTCAGTTCTCAGTTTGTTCATATCTTTAAGTCTAAGGTGAGTTTCTTGTAAGCAACATATGGATGGATCATGTCTTTTGATCCAAGATGTCACTCAATGTCTCTTTATTGGAGCATTCAGTCCATTCACACTCAGTATAATTATTGATAGGTATGTGTTTAGTGCTGCCATTATGTTTACTTTTGTGTTGATGTTTTTTCTGTTCTTATTAATCTGTTCTGCAACCTTCTTTGTGAGTTGATTTTTCACCTTTTTCAGGGATGGTTTTGTGGTTGCTGAGACTCCTGTATTAGATTTCTTGAGATGGTATGTTGCATCTTTATTGTGCTTTATGGCTGCCCCTATGATCTCGCTTAATAAACTGTGTATGAACCCAATTTTAATTACTACCAGTCTTGCCAACTTCTTCTCCATCTGGAAGGACTATAATGACTGTAGTACATCCCTCTTTTTAATATGATGGCACCATGGTTTTCATGATATGATCACTGGATTATTTCTTTCACTATTATAGCTTTGATTGAGTTTGGAGCCTCCCCTAACTGAATAGGATTCTGGATGATGTGTCATTCTAAAATATAAAGTTAGTGGTTTTGATCTTCTAAGCCAAAGCCAAGAACTTCTTTCAGTATTTCTTCTAGTTTTGGTTTGGTTTTTACAAAGTCTGTGAGTTTCTGTTTATCTGCGAATGTCTTAATTTCATCTGCATATTTGAAAAATAGTTTTGCAGGATATATGATTCTTGTTTGAAAGTTCTTCTCCTTCAAGGCTTTGAATATTTCATGCCAGTGTCTCTGTGCCAGCATTGTTTCTGCTGAGAAATCCAATGAAAGCTTACAGGGTTTCGCTCTGAATATTAGCATTGCTTTGAGTCTTGCTGCCTTTAAAAGTTTCTTCTTATATTTCACTTTGTTAAGCTTGATTATGATATGTCTTGGGGTCTTTCTTTTGAAATCTATATTGAGTGGCATTCGATATGCATCTTGGATATCTATATTGTCTTCTTTCATAATTTCTGGTAAGTTTTCTGTCAGCAGCTCAGCAACAATACTCTCTGTGTTCTCAGTTGTTGCGCCCTGTTCAGAAACTCCAATTAATCATAGGTTGTTCCTTTTAATAGAGTCCCACATGCTTCTTAATGCTTCTTCATTTTTCTTGTTTCTTTTTTCTGATTTCTCCTCATAGATGCTGGATTCAGTAGTTCTGTCTTCCAAGTCAGGAAGTCTCATTTCCATTTGTTCCATTCTGTTTTCTTGGTTTTGAATTGAAGTTTCTATGTCTTCGATTTTGTTCTTGATCTGTTGGATTTCAGAGTACTGGTGTTTCATCTGATTGAACAGCTTGCTTAATTTTTCATTTTGCTCTGCTGCATTTTGTATAACGTCTAAGAGGGCTCTCTATATAATCCTTTTGTATTCATCTTCCGATAATTTCAGAAAAGTTTTTTTTTGTCTGGAAAGCTGTGGGGGCCTTCTGAAGCCATGGATGATTTTCTCATTACTACTTTCTCCAGTATCTGTTGCTTCTTGGGCATCATGTGAGTCAATAATGGCTGGGAGAGATGCTATGAGCATGGACTGCAGTTGTTTCTCTAAGTTGTCTTAAAATGAAGAGTGAAAAGTATCTGACCACTTCCTAGGTCAGTCAGGTTTTCAGGTATACAGGGCCTTCTTCCCAACTGGCACAGTAAGCACCTTTATATGCAACCCCAGATGTTATGAATTAGTTCAAAATGCAGCAAGGCTACTGCCCTGTTGGCCTCTGATGACAGGCGCCAGCCTTATGGGACACTTTGTAAAATACTGCTTTTCTGCCAGCAGAGCACTCTCCTGTGGGCAAGTGGTGGCTCTGAGCCTAGGAATTAGGTCTCAGTGAGGCTTCCATACTCAAGATGACTTCTCGCACAAGCTCTCAGCCTGGCACCTCTGTACAAACTGTGCCACAGCAGAGGTGCAAAGAGAGGCCAGAGGTGCTGAAATGAACAGAGTCCGCAGTCTCTGTTGCCGGGCCCTAGATGTAGACAATACTATGTAAACTACTGCTTTTCTGCAGAAAAGCACTGCCCTGTGGGCAGGCGCTACCTGCCAGGCTAAGAATTGGGTACAGCCTAGGCCTCTGTAACCAAGATGGCGTCTCACGCCAGCTTGTCACCCAGTGTCTCTGAACAAGCTACACCGTGGCAGAAGTGGAAAGAGAAGCCAAAGGTGGCCAGATGCACTGAGTCCCAAGAGGGGCCCCCAAAATACGGCAATTTCATCCTCCAATCCCACCAGCAGTGCATCTGAGACTAGCTGCTAGTCAAGACCCAGCTCTACCGGCTGGCCAAGACAGAGGGGAAAGAAAAGAAGTCAAAATGTTGAGTTACCTTCGGTCTGTGAAAGCAAGGACTAGCCAAGAGCAGGAATCAGCCAAAGAGAGGAGGTTTTCTGTTCAGTGGTATGAAGTCCAAATTAACAGCCATATACCATGTCCTAGGGCTCACTAGGTGACCAGAAGGCTCCATTTAATTATCAGTTCAGGTCTTGGTTTCCAGAGGGATTTAGGGAGACGTGTGCTTAGTCCACCATCTTGACTCCACCCTAAAGAGCTTAGCTTCTAATCGAAAGGTCAGCAGTTTGAATCCACAAGGTGCCCCTCGGAAACCCCATGGGACATTTCTGTCCTGTCCTATACAGTTGCTATGAGTTGGAGGAAAATTATTCCCTGAAAAAGTTTCCCCCATAAATATTAGCAGTGACTCTAATTTCTATGACTTTTAAATAAAGAAGGCAATCACAGAATTAGCGTAATCCTAACTAACTATGAAAATTGGGAATTTCTGAAGTCATTTTTTTTCCTTTTCTGCTAATGACAGCCAGGCAGCAGGGTCAAAGCATTCAGAGCTGTCAAGGGCTTTATTCCCTGGGAAAGGGGAAAATCTCATCACTTGCCTCCAGATTCAGTAACTCTATGATTTTCTTTCACAGGTATTACTTCTTATATCCTGTTTATGAGACCACACATTGTGAATTTTGCACTGGAAGTTATTGTCATAACAAGTATTATGGTACGCTTCGTGGAAGTAGCTGGTCCAGCCTGAAGCTAAATGACATGAATTATTGGTGAAGATAAATTTAGTGTCCACAGAATCGTAAATTTGTGCAGAATGTTTAGAAATAAAGAGCATGAGCTGGACATCATTTATACCTTCAAGTGTAAAGCATGGTAAGAGGTGGAATCTGGCACCAGGCTGATGGCATTCACACTTTGTTTCAATTGCTACTTACTAGCTGCACAGCCTTGGGAAGTCACTGAGCTTCACTACACTTCCTGCAATGGGGATGATAATGTTAGCAACCTCAGACAGTCATTGTGAGGATGAAGTGAGTTAGTAAATACGTGTAAAGTGTTGAAATTGGTGTCTAGTACAAACCTGAAGAAAAACCCAAAACATTGCTATTGCTTTGATTCCAACTCATGACAACCCCATATGTTACAGAGCAGAAGTTCTCCACAGGCTTTCCTTGGCTGTTACTTTTACAGGAGCTGACTGGCAAGGCTTTCTTCTGTGTCACCAATGGACATGCTTGAACCGTCAACTTTTCAATTAGTGGTCTTGTGCAAATCGTTTGTACCACCCAGTGATCTGCCGGGTTCATAAACCAGACAAAACCCATTGCATATGACTTGAGTTCCACTCATAGCAGCCCTATAGGACAGGGTTTCCAAGGCTGTAATCTTTACAGAAACAGACTGCCACATCTTTTTCCTATGGAGTGGCTGGTAGGTTCAAAGTGCCAATCTTTTGGTTTACAGACAAACACTTTAATCACCACACCACTGGGCTTCCTTGCCCAGTACATACCCATTGGGTTGATTCTGACTCATAGAGACTCTACAGCCTAGAATGTAACAACAACAAAAAAACTCAAACCTGTGGCCTTCCGGTTGATTCCAACTTATAGCAACCCTATAGGAAAGAGTAGAACTGCCCCATAGGGTTTCAAAGAAGTGGTTAGCAGATTCAAACTACCATCCTTTTGGTTAGCAGTTGATGTCTTAACCATTGCAACACCAGGGCTTCAATATTATGTAGCAAATAAGCATCTACTATTATTTGTAATAACAGTTAACATCTATCAACTATTTTATATATCAGACATTAAGTACATTTACAGAATTCATCTCATTTTAATTATTACTAAAATCCCCTGATGAAGAGATCATTTTTATCCTCAATTTATAGAGGATGAAACTACAGATATTAATAACTGTTCTCAAGACAACTAATAAGTGACAGCACCTCTCGTAGAATCATGACCTTAATTTGTTGCTACCCAGAGTCATATTGTAATGGAAGCGGTTTAGAGTTAGACAAGGTAGAAATAGGAAGCCATAAACCAGAGCACTCCCTGAATTTAAGCTGACAAAAATAACCCCTGGATTATAAACTTTGTGTTGAAAATAAGTGATTGATGTTACAGGTATTTTGTTAGTCTTCAGGATATTAATAATTTTAGAATATTAACTTCCGGTTGTCAATTTACCTTGTAAATACAGTTTCATTACATCTACACAGAATCAAAAAGCGTGTTCAGCACAGACAGTCTATAATTTTAATGTTAAAAGTGATTTATATTAGATTCAAAAGAAAACATTGTCTCAGTACAGTACAGATGTCTGGAATAAATTTGGATTGCAATGAGATGGGATGATTCAGCTTTTTGTATTGATTCTTTCCTTTAAGCATTGCATGTTAAAATGCCTCTCAAGTACCAATTATCTTCTCTTTGTCACACCTTTTTCAGCTTAACATTTCCATTTTTTCATAAGAAAGTTGGTTCATTGACAATAAGGGTGTTTCAAAGCTTAAGGCAAGTGTAAAGTTTTAGAAGTAATCCCTGGTTACCACAATGGTTAAGCACTTGACTAGTAGCCAAAAATGTAGGGGTTTGAGTCCATCCAAAGACACCTCAAATGACAAGCCTGGTGATCTGCTTCTGAAAGGTCACAGCCTCAAAAAGTCTAGGAAGCAGTTTTAGTCTGCCCATATGGGGTTGCCAGGAGTCAGAATTGGCTAACGGGTAACTAGCGACAACAGTGTGTGAGAGAGCGCATTTAGAAAGCCTAACTGAACATCCTTTAGCACATTATGTAAAGTCTCTGAATCTGTTTCCTTATTTATAGAACGAGGGGTTGTATGCGGAAAGCTGTAAGGAATACTGTCAGTCACTTTACGTGTTCGCATGAAAACCATTTTTACCGAGACAG
This sequence comes from Heterohyrax brucei, assembly GCA_028571685.1. NCBI lineage: Eukaryota > Metazoa > Chordata > Mammalia > Hyracoidea > Procaviidae > Heterohyrax > Heterohyrax brucei. Next base: position 67,332,152 of record CM053141.1, on the reverse strand, counting down.
ATCTCTGTAAGAAAACAGTGATCGGTATAATCTTACCGAGTTTAGCTTCTTGTGTTAGAGTCAGAAACCCAGGTGACATAGTGGTTAAGTGACATGTCTGCTAAGCAGAAGTAGGCAATTTGAATCCTCCAGGTGCTCCTCGGAAACTCTATGGGGCAGTTCTACTCTGACCTGTAGAATTACTATAGGAATCAACTCAATGGCAGTGGATTTATTTTTTTCGGGGGGGGGGGCGGGTGGCGGGGTTGTGTTACAGTCACCACTTTGCTGATAAGTGCCCTAGTCGGCTATGTTGTCATGGATGTCTGGAACCAATCCCACAGGCAGCTGCTACCGGAAGGTGAGTCATAAGTTAACGCTGGGCCACTATTCTTCACTGCCACCACCCATTGGTCAGTTTGTCGTGATCAGGCTGGAAAACATATCACAGGTGTCTTAAATACCAGCAGTATAAACCTTGGCAGACAGGTTTCAGCAGAGCTTTCAGACTAAGACAGATTAGAAGAAATGGCCTTCTCGGGGGCCTTTGAAATTAGCCATTGAAAACTTTCTGAATCACAACAGAACACGGTCTGACTCCCTTGCTTTGGACACATTATCAGGAGGGATTGGCTGCTGGAGGAGGAATCGTGTTCGGTGAAGCAGAGGGCCAGCGAGGATGAGGGACACCCTCGGGGAGACAGACCAGAATGTTTTATCAGTCCTGAGGAAGACACAGCACCAGGTAACATTTCATCCTGTTGTACATAGGGTAACCATGAGTCAGTTTAATGGTAACAGTCTACTATACTTGAGTAACAAGGATAACAGATGGGGTAAGAAGTGAATAGAGGAGCCCAGAAACATGTACCTTAGTTCCTTTCGAGGTGCTTCCAGGGCCTTTGAGCTTGTCTTCAGATTAGACCAGATCCCCTTTTCAGATCACAATACTCTTTCCACAAAGGTATCCTCGTTACTGCCAAGTAAAAGCCTTTTCCCCAAGTTAGCACTTTGAACTTCAGTACAGCCAGAGTGATGGAATTCTACGCCCCTTAGCAACTGCTGCGACTACCTCATTTCCCAGGAAACACTGGTTGGTGTGTAGGTGACAGACCATCAGTTGCTTATTTCAACCACATCTGCAATGTAGTTGTTGTTTTGGAGGAAAATTTGGGAGTTATCCACTCTCTATTTCTTACACAACAATTTAAGACATCCTTCCAAAAAAGATAATTCCAATATTGCCTCTTTGAAATGAAAACCTAATGGAGTGCCATATGCTACGTATTCTGAGTAGGAGGCCCATATGCTCAGTGAGCTTGATGCCATCTCTTGGCAGGTTTGCATTATTGAAAGAAAATAAAATACTAGCTACCCATGTCCTGTAAAAAAAATATTCCCAGATATTTGAGACTACGTCACTAAATGTTTGCATCTCAAATCCTCTACCAGAGCGAAACAGCCTTCAGTGTTGTGTGTAGTTGAATTGGAGCTCTGGTTGTGCAATAATTAAGAACTCAGCTGTTACTCCAAAGGTGTCTGCACTTTGAATCCACCACCCACTCCTTGGAAACCCCATGGGGCAGTTCTACTCTTTTCTGTAGTGTTCTTATCAGTTGGAATTGACTTTATGGCAGTAAGTTTGGTTTTGTGGTTTTATATCATATCCTTACTTGTACTGGGTTTTCTATAGGCAGGTTACTCTAGGAGAATAGAGGCTTATATTTGCATTTAAAAAATTTTTGGTCTGACTTTCCCAGTGCTAATGTAACAAAAACATCACAAGTGGTTGGCTTTAATAAACAGAAATTCAGGAGGCTGGAAAACCTAATTCAGGGCACTGGCTCTAAGAGAAATCTCTCACTCTGTCACCTTGTCTCATCTGTTATAGCATTCTTCTCTGTATTCTTTGGTGCCTCAGTGATTTTCAAGTGACAAAAATCTTTTCCCTTTCACACTTGCTTTGATGTGCCTAATCTCTATTAATATCTCAAAAGTGATTTGATTTAAGACACATACTATACTGACATGATCTTGTTAGTATAAAAAGGAAAATTCTATTCCCAAATGGAATTGCTTCCGTAGATATGGGGATTACAATTCCTACAGATGTATTTTGGGAGACAGAATTTAATTTGTAATGCTTTTGTATCAACATAATGATAAACAAGAATAAAGGGGAAAAATGAGTTCAGACACTGGTATATAGACGATGCTCTGTCCATGTAGACTGTTTCTGCAAAAATTTCTAAAGAAACATTGCCGGTGATAATTAGGGGAGAAAATTCTTATTGAAATACTTTGTCTTCAAATGCACCATTTCTATTCTCTTAAGGACTGACAGATTGCTGAGTGGGGTAGTCGTGGTAACTGGCTATTGAATATAACACATGAACAAATTGTCTACTGTGCAAAGGCATTTGACTGTATGTGGCTAACAATCCAATGAATGGGTATTCTGGAACTCTTCATTGTGCATATATGGAACCTGTACGGAGACCAAGAGGTAGTCAACTGAACAGAACAAGGACATATTTTGTGGTTTAAACTCAGAAAAGGTGTGCATCAGAGTTGTATCCTTTCACCATGCTTATTCAATCTGTAGGCTGAGCAAACAATCCAAGAAGGTGAACTAGGTGAGGAACTGGGACTGTATGAGGGAGACTCACTAACAACCTGAGATATGTAGATGACAACCTTGCTTGCTAAAAGTGAAGATGAATAGAGGAGCCCAGAAACATGTACCTTGGTTCCTTTCGAGGTGCTTCCAGGGCCTTTGACCTTTTCCTCAGATTAGACCAGATCCCCTTTTAAGATCAGAATACTCTTTCCACAAAGGAATCCTCGTTACTGCCAAGTGAAAGCCAAGATGAAAAACCATAGCCATCAGTATGCATTACACTTCAACATAAATAAGACAAAAATCTTCACAGCTGGACCAAGGAGAGTCGTGATGTTATTGTTCGGTGCTGTCAAGTCAGTTCTGACTCCTGGTGACCCTCCACACAAACCAGAGACATTGCCTGTTCCTGCTCCATCCTCATAATCATTGTCATGCTCGAGTCTGTTGTTACGGTCACCCTGTGGATCTGTTTGCTTGAGAATCTTTCTCTTTTTCACTGACTCTCCACTTTATCAGGCATGATATCTTTCTCCAGGGACTGTTCCTTTCTGATAACATGTCCAAAGTATGTGAGGTGTAGTCTCACCATCCTTGCTTCTACAGAGATTCTGGTTGTACTTCTTCCAAGATAGATTTGTTCCTTCAACTGAGAGTCCATGATATATTAAATACTCTTCACTAAGACTACAGTTCAAAGGCATCAATCCTTCTTTAGGCTTCCTTATTCATTGTTTAGCTTTCATGTGCATATGAAATGATTGAAAACACCATGGCTTGGGTCAGGAACACCTTATTCTTCAAGGTGTCTTCAGCACTTTAAAGAAGTCTTTTGCAACAGATTTGCCCAAAACATTGTGTCTTTTGATTTCTTGACAGCTGTTTTCATGGGTGCTGATTGTGGATTCAAGTAAAATGAAATCCCTGACAACTTTAATCTTTTTTTCATTGATCATGATGCTGTTTATTGGTCCAGTTTGTGAGGATTTTTGTTTTCTTTATGTTGAGATTTAATCCATACTGCAGGCTGTGGCCTTTGACCTTTATTAGTAAATGCTTCAAGTCCTCTTCACTTTCAGCAAGCAATGGTATCAGCGTATCACAGGTTGTTAGTGAGTCTTCCTCTAGTATTGATGCCCCGTTGTTCTTTATAGAGTCCAGACTCTTGGATGATTTGCTCAGCATACAGATTAAATATTATGATGACAGGAAGAACCCTGACACACATCTTTCTTGACTTTAAACCACAGAATATTCCCTTGTTCTGTTGTAATGACTAACTCTTAGTCTGTACAGGTTTTGTACATGCACGTTTCAGTGTTCCAGAATTCTCTTTCTTTGCAATGTTATCTACGGTTTGTTATGATCCACACAGTTGAATGTCTTTGCCTAGTCAATAAAACACAGGTAGACATCTTTCTGGTGTTCTTTATTTTCAGCCAGGATCCTTCTGATATCAGCGGTGATATCCCTGGTTCTATATCCTTCTGAATCTCTCTTGAGTTTCTGGAAGTTTCTTAGCTGTATACTGCTGAAGCCACTTTTGAATTATCTGCAGCAATTATTTTACTTGTGTGTGATATTGATATTGTTCAATAATTTCTGGATTCAGATGTATGACCTTTTTGGGGAATAGACATAAATGTGGATCTCTTCCAGGTGGTTGACTAGTTAACTGTATTCCAAATTTCTTGGTATAGACAAATAAGCACTTCCAGCGCTGGCTTCATTTGTTATAACATCTCAATTGATATTCCGTCAATTCCTGGAGACTTCAGAGCCATTTGGACTTCTTCCTTCAGTACTATTGGTTTCTGATCATATGCTACCTACTGAAATCATAGAATTTCTACGAATTCTTTTTGGTGTAGTGGACCTACGTATTCCTTTTCTTTTTTGATGCTTTCTGTGTCATTTTATGTTTTCCCCATATAGTCTTTCTCTATTTCAATTTGAGGCTTGAATTTTTTTTTTTTTTTAGTGCCTTCAGCTTGAGAAATGCTGAGCTTGTTCTTCCCTTTTAGTTTATCTCCAGCTTCTTGCTCATGTCATTATTTTACTTTGTCTTTATGATCTGTTTTTTGAAATCGTCTGTTCAGCATTTTTAGTCATTTCTTTGTTTTGCTCTAGCTATTCAACACTCAAGAGCAATTTTCAGAGTATTTTAATATATATTTTGATCTTTCTTTCCTGTCCTCTTAATGACCATTTACTTTTCTCATGTGTGATATTCTTTATGTCATTCCACAGCTAGTCTGACCTTTAGTCATTGGCATTCAATAAATCAAATCTATTCTTGAGGTGTTCTCTAAATTCAGGTAGGATACACTCAAGGTTTGTTCTTTAGTTCTCATGGACTTGTTCTAACTTTCTTCAGTTTCAACTTGAACTTGCATATGAGCAATTGATGATCAGTTCCATAGTCAGCCCCTGGCCTTGTTCTGACTGATAATATTGAGTATGATGGTAAATGGAGGAAAGATTAATGTTGTCAAGGATTTCATTTTACTTGAATCCACAATCAACACTTACAGAAGCAGCAGTCAAGAAATCACACATATTGCATTAGACAAATCTACTGCAAAAGACCACTTCAAAATGTTCAAAAGTAAAGATGTCACTTTCAGGACTAAGGTGAGCCTAATCCAAGACATAGTATTTAGGCTGCCTTATACACGTACCAAAGCTAAACAGTGAGTAACGAGGACTGAAGAAGACTTGATGTGTTTTAATTATGAGGTTGGCAAAGCGTATTGACTGTACCACAGATTGCCAACAGAACCAACAAATGTGTTTTAAAAGAAGTATACCCAGAATGTCCCCTAGAAGCAAGGATGGTGAGACTTCATCTAAGATACTCTGGACATGTTATCAGGAGGGACTATTGCCTGGAGAATAATGTCATGTTTGGTAACATCAATAAAACAAAAGCAAAAAAATCCAGTGCTGTCAAGTTGGATCTGACTCATGACGATCCTAGAGGCCAGAGTAGAACTGCCCCCTATAGTATTCAAGGAGTGCCTGGTGGATTTGAACAGCCGACCTTTTGGTTAGCAGTGGTAACACTTAACCCACTATACCACCAAGGTAAAGTCAAGGGTCGGCAAAAAAGAGGAAGACCCTCAATGAGAAGTAGTGACACAGTGGCTGCAACAACAGGCTCAAACATAGCTGCAATTCTGAGGATGGGGTAGGACCGGGCGGTCTTTCATTTGGTTGACCGTAGGGTAGCTATGAGTCAGTTCTGACTTGGTGGCACCTGGCGATACCACCACCACAAAGAGCCTACAATGAGAGTGATCTTCCCAGTAAAACAAGCTGCTGGGAAGAGGCCAAGATCCTCTACTCCCTGACTCGTACTGTTGCTCTGGTACTGCCAAGGCTGCTAACTGCTACTTTGGAAGATGCTTAAAAGATGATATTTGTGTGTGTGTATGTGTGTGTGAACACTTTCTGAGGCCGTAAATAATGTCCTTACCATGTGATACTGAAGAAGGACATGTAAGACTGTGAGGAAATCAGTTGAAATTTAGTTTGCTGAGGATGAAATAAAAGCTTTGTTCTAAGGTGGATACTGCACATAAGCGTACTGTATTTTTGTGCGAGTAATGTGCGTCTTTGACGTTTGCCAACTGTGCCCTCCCGCCATGAGGTAATTTGTGAGTGTGCTTTTTTATAGCAATATGTAAAAAAAAAAATGAACATAAATTGCTAGGGGAGGGTACAGTTAACAAACAAACATAGGAGGCATTTGTTATTTGTGTAAAAATACTGCTCTTCTTCTCAGATTTCCAGCCGTAGGCATTAATTAGGCTGTATCTCTGTTTACTTGCTTATTTGATTTGTCAGCCTTCCTGAGGGGCTTAGTGAGAAGAGAACTATTTCAGCTGTCCTGGGCACAAAAGTCCTCGTGGGTAGTAGGTGAGGGCTTTCTGTGCTAACTTAGTTTGCAACTTCTCCTCTGTGAAAACTTTGGCCTTCAGCAAAATAGAAGTGAATGATGATTCTTATTTGAAGGAAAAATTTCACTGTGAAAGTCCTGACTTTGTTTAAAACTTGAAGGACAAAAAAGATAACAAAACAAAAGAACATTTTGCTTCTTGCCAGATCTGCTATCTTTGAGACACTGAAAAATATGCTTTCTTGTTCTTAGCCCATCCTCTTAGTACATTGATTTATTCTGACACTGTCTGTTTAATTAAAGAATTCAATCATCGTCATGAGAGAAAATAAATGTTATTAACCCTACTGGCTGGAGACAGCTTGATACAAGAGTGTTGTTGCTTTCTCTCATGGGTCAAAGCTTTTATCATTTAGTTTAGTCCTTCCCTCATGTACACACCTGCACAGTGATATAGCTGAATCCTAAGAGAAAAGGGAGTACTTTGATTCTTGAGAGGAAGATTTCCATCTGGTGATCCAAGACCTCAGTTAATTTTTTAAAATACTTTCCTAGGGATACAGCTACAAAAGGTTGATAATTTCAAGGCCCCCACATTATGAGACTTTGATAAATTTCCTAAATTTTTTACTTGTTTCCCCATAGCATATTATGACTTATAACATTAAAACAGATGTCAGTGAGGCTAATAACTTTGGCTCATGTGTCCTAATTATCCTCTCAAATCCCCTTTTAGATTTTTATGTGATTACCATCTGAGTTTCTATTTTAATAAATATCTATAGGATGTTCTTCTTTTACTTCTGCTACTTTTTCTTCTATTGAGAAAGATTTTTCTCTAATCTTTCTAAGACAATTAGACAATGTGATTAGAAAACTTTCTCCAACAGCAACTAGAAATAAAAAATGGAGGTTGGAACATTTATGGAGTAAGTAGTAGACATAAAGAAATTCATGTTGTTATACTCACATGGGACCCAAAAAGCAACAGACAATTGTGGCATACAAGCAATCACTCATGGCTTCAGAAGGCTCCCAAACAAAGCAACCAAGGAGTTTTCCAGATGAAGAAACTTTTATGAAAGCATCAGGAAGTGAATACAAATTGATTATATACAGAGCCCTTCTAGACCTTATACAAAATGCAGCAGAACAAAATGAAAAATTAAGCAAGTTGTTCAAACTGATGGAACACCAGTACTCTGAAATCCAACAGATCAAGAAGAAAATCAAAGACATAGAAACTTCCATGCAAAGCCAAGAAAACAGAATGGAGCAAATGGAAAAAAGAATTCCTGACTTGGAAGACAGAGCTACTGATGCCAGCGACTATGAGCAGAAATCAGAAAAAAGAAACAAGAAAAATGAAGAAACATTAAGAAGCATGTGGGACTCTACTAAGAGGAACAACCTTCGATTAATTGGAGTCCCTGAACAGGGTGAGACAGCTGAGAACACAGAGAGTATTGCTGCTGAGCTGCTGAGAGAAAACTTCCCAGAAATCATGAAGGAAGAGAATATAGACATCTCAGATGCATATCGTATGCCACCCAATATAGATCTCAAAATAAAGACTCCAAGACATATTATAATCAAGCTTAACAAAATGAAACATAAGCAGTAACTCTTAAAGGCAGCAAGACTCAAGGCAAAGCTAATATTCAGAGGGAAATCCTGTAGGCTCTCGTCAGATTTCTCAGCAGAAACCATGCTGGCTCGGAGACAGTGGCACGACACAGTCAAAGTCTTGAAGGAGAAGAACTTCCATCCAAGAATTATATATCCTGAAAAACTATCTTTCAAATACAAAAATGAAATTAAGAGATTCATAGATAAACAGAAACTCAGAGACTTTGTAAAAACCAAACCCAAACTACAAAAAATACTGAAAGAATTTCTTGGCTTTGGCTTAGAAGAATGAAACCACTAACTTTATATTTTAGAACGACACACTACTCAATACTCTACTCATTTAGGGAAGGCTCCAAAGTAAATCACTTAGATATGGAAAGAAGCAATCCAGTGATCATCATGAAAACTATGGTGTCATCACAATAAAAAGAAGGATGTACTACAGTTGTTACAGTCCTTCCAGATGGAGAGGAAGATGACAAGACTGGTGGTAATTAAAATTGGGTTTATAAATAGTTTATTAAGGGGGTTCATAGGGGCAGCTGTAAAGCACAACAAAGATGTATCATACCATTTCAAGAAATCTAACACACGAGTCTCAACAACTATAAAACCAGCTCTGAAAAAGGTGAAAAATCAACTCACAAAAAAGAGTGTCCCAGAACAGACTAATAAAAACAACAGAGAAAACATCAACAGAAAAATAAACATATCACAATGGCAGCAGTGAACACATACCTATCAATAATTACATTGAATGTGAATGGACTCAGTGCTCCAGTAGAGAAACACCGAGTGTCATCTTGGATCAAAAGACATGACCCATCCATATGTTGTCTACAAGAAACTCACTTGAGACCTAAAGACAGGAACAAACAGAAAATTAAAGGATGGAAGAATATATATCAAGCTAACAATGAACAAAGAAGAGCAGGGGTGGCAATTCTAATCTCAGACAAAATCAATTTTAATGTCAAATCCACCATCATGGACAAAGATGGACACTAGTTATTGCTGAAAGGTTCAGTACACAAGCAAGACTTAACTATATTAAATATATATGCACCTAATGTCAGAGCACCTAAATATGTCGAAGAAACACTGACTACACTCAAAAGAGAGTTAGATGACTCCACAATAATAGTGGGAGACTTTAACACTCCACTCTCATTACTAGACAGATCATCTAGAAAAAAGCTCAGTAAAGATACAGAAGACCTCACTGACACAATTAACCAACTAAACCTCATTGATATATACAGAACTTTCCACCCATCAGCAGACAACTACACCTTCTTCTCCAGTGCACATGGAACGTTCTCCAGAATTGACCATGTGATAGGCCATAATGCAATGCTCAACAAAATCTGTGCCACTGAATTACTGCAAAGCATCTTCTCAGATCATAAAGACATAAAAGTTGAAATCAATAGCAGAAAAAACATAGATACAAAGTGGAACTCTTGGAAACTGAACAACATCTTGCTCAAAAAAACATGGGTTATAGAGGAAATCAAGGATGAATTAAAGAAATTCATGGATTCCAATGAGAACGAAAACACTTCCTACCAGAACCTATGGGATACAGCCGAAGCAGTGCTCAGAGGTCTGTTTATCTCCATAAAGGCACACATCTGGAAGGAAGAAAGAAACCAAATCAAGGAGCTAACTCTACAGCTTGACAAAGTAGAAAGAGAACAACAGAGGAACCCCTTGGGCACCAGAAGAAATGAGATCATAAAGATTAGAGCAGAGCTAAATGAATTAGAAAATAGAAAAATAATTGAAAAAATTGAAAAGACCAAAAGCTGGTTTTTTGAAAAGATCAACAAAATTGATAAACCACTGGCTAAACTTACTAAAGAAAAGCAGGAAAGGAAACAAATAACCCAAATTAGAAATCAGAGGGTAGTTGTCATCACAGATGCAACAGAAATCAAAAATATCATAACAGAATACTATGAAAGACTGTACTTTAACAAATTTGAAGACCTAGGGGAAATGGACCAATTCCTTGACTCATACCACCTACCCAAATTATCACAACGTGAAGCAGAACAACTTAATAAACCCATCACAAAGGAAGAGATTGAAAACGTCCTCAAAACACTGCCAACCAAAAAAAGTCCGGGCCCAGATGGCTTCACGGCAGAATTCTACCAAGCATTCAGAGAAGAGTTATCCCCAATACTACTGAGACTATTTCACAGTATAGAAAGGGATGGAGTACTCCCAAACTCATCCTCTGAAGCCAGCATAACCCTGATACCTAAGCCAGGGAAAGATCCAACAAAGACAGAGAACTACAGACCGATATCACTCATGAACCTAGGTGCAAAAATCTTCGACAAAATTCTTGCCAACAGAATACACCAACATATCAAGAAAATAATCCATCATAACCAAGTGGGATTCATACCAGGGATGCAAGGCTGGTTCAACATCAGGAAAACAATTAATGCGATTAACCACATAAATAGCACAAAAGACAAGGATCACCTGATTTTGTCCATTGATGCCGAAAAGGCATTTGATAAAGTCCAACGCCATTCATGCTAAAAACTCTTAGCAAAATGGGCATAGGCGGCAAATTCCTCAACACAATAAGGGCCATTTATACAAAACCAATTGTCCACATCATCCTGAATGGAGAGAGACTGAAAGACTTTCCCTTGAGACCAGGAACTAGACAAGGATGCCCATTGTCACCTCTCCTATTCAACATTGTGCTAGAAGTTCTAGCCAGAGCAATTAGGCAAGACCAAGAAATAAAGGTCATCTGCATCGGCAAAGAGGAAGTTAAAATCTCCCTGTTCGCAGATGATATGATTGTATGTGCAGAGAACCCCAAGGAATCTATAAGCAAACTACTAAAACTGATAGAAGAGTTTAGCAAAGCCTCAGGATACAAGATAAACATAAGTAAATCAGTAGGATTCCTTTATACCAACAACGAGACTATTAAGGAGGAAATTATCAAATCAGTGCCATTTACGATAGCCTCTAAGAAGATAAAGTACCTAGGAATTAATCTAACCAGAGAAACAACAGACCTTTACGAAGAGAACTACAAGCCCTTACTACAAGAAACTAAGAGAGACTTAGGTAAATGGAAAAACCTACCCTGCTCATGGATAGGAAGACTTAACATTGTGAAAATGTCTATTTTACCCAAAGCAATTTATTTATATAATGCAATCCCAATACAAGTTCCAGCATCAGTTTTTAATGAGATGGAGAAACAAATCACCAATTTTGTTTGGAAAGGGAAGAAGCCCTGGATAAGTAAGGTACTACTAAAGAAGAAGAACACACTGGGAGGCCTCTCATTACCCGACCTTAGAACATACTACACTGCCACAGTGGTCAAAACAGCCTGGTACTGGTACAAGAACAGACAGATTGATCAATGGAACAGAATTGAGACCCCAGAGATGACACCATCTGCCTATGGACAGTTGATATTCGACAAAGGCCCTAAGACATCAAACTGGGGTAAAAACAGTCTCTTCAACAAATGGTGCTGGGAAAACTGGTTATCCATTTGGCTGGCTCTGCAATAAACTGAATCAAGATCCATATCTTACACCTTATACAAAAAACAACTCCAACTGGATAAAAGACCTAAATATCAAACCTAAAACGATAAAGCTCATCCAAGAAAAGGTAGGAACAACAATGGAAGTTTTAATACACAATGAGGATAGACTCCAAAATCTGTCAAAGAAACCTTAATCAACAGAAGAGAAAATAGATAAATGTGAACAATTAAGAATCAAACACTTTTGCTCATCCAAAGACTTTATTACTAGAATTAAAAGAACACCGACAGAATGGGAAAAAATATTTGGCATCTCTATGTCAGACCGACGCCTGATCTCTATAATCTATAAGATACTACAAAATATCAATAAGAAGAAGATAAACCATCCAATTAAGCGATGGGCAAAGGAGATGGACAGACACTTCACTAAAGAGGAGACCCAGGCAGCCAGAAAACACATGCGGACATGTTCACGATCTTTAGTTATTAAAGAAATTCAAATCAAGAGAACAATGAGATATCATCTCACCCCAATAAGATTGGCCATGATCCAGAAAACACAAAACAACAAATGCTGAAGAGGCTGTGGAGAAAGTGGAACCCTCCTAGACTGTTGGTGGGGTTGCAAAATGGTCCAGCCTCTTTGGAAGGCAATCTGGCGCTTCCTTAAAAAAATGGATATCGATATACCATTTGACCCAGTAATTCCACTACTTGGAATATATCCTACAGAATCAAGGCCTTTCACACCAACGGACACATGCACCAGAATGTTTACCACAGCACAGGCCACGATAGCAAAAAGATGGAATCAACCCAGATGCCCAACAATAGAAGAATGGATAGGTAAACTATGGTACATATACTCAATGGAGCACTACGCAATGATAAAGAATAACTATGATTCCAGGAAACATCTCCTAACCTGGTTTCAACTGGAAGACATTATGTTGAGTGAAAGCAGTCAGTGACAAAGGGACAAATAGTGTATGAGACCTCTACGATAAGATCTCAAAAACAGACTTGTGTATAGAAGAAAAGACTCTTTGACAGCTGCAAGGGAGGGGAGGGAGGGAGGGTGGGGGGGGAGGGTTTAGTTTAGATAGTTACTAGCAATCTAGTTGGGAGAAAGTGGTGATAGCACACATTAGAAACAAGAACAACATGAAGTGGACTTCAGCATAACTTGAGTACTCCTTCCATCTTAACTCAATACTGCAAGGATAGAGTAGCTGGGGCGGGGGGTGGGGTACCATGCTCTTACGCAAATTCCAGGCCAATTGGCACAACTAGCTTTTTGCTAAGAGAGTTCTCTGCACCCCACATTGGTGAGTGGCATCTGGGGTCTTAAAAGCTGCCACGCTGCCATCCGAGGACACAGCAAATGGTCCCAACTCAGCAGGAACGGATGCTCACTGAGGACCTAAATGACATGTGGTAAAGACAACCGAGAAAACAGAGAGACCCACAAGAGTGGGTGCCTACATCGACTTGGGACTGGAAGAACCGGATGGTGCCTGGCCACTACCAGCGATAGCCACGATGGAGCTCACAGAGAGGAGTCTCACTGGCACCACAGGAATAAAAAGGGGTGCATCATGAGATCTCCGCTAAAAGACCTCAATTGATAGTCCAGCGGTTTTGGGGTTCCTCTGAGAGCATGGCCCCTGGCCCTGATGCTGCCCTTTCCTATAAATTATAACAAAGGTCACTCTTTGGACAGGAATGGATTGGACTTGGCAAAGCAGAGTTACCATATATTGGAAGCACTTTATGGTTCTATACATCTATAGGCTATCATCTTGCTGACCTCTGGCTGGAGGAAGTGGAGTGGACGGAGAGGAGGGGATAGGATGCTGTTGGGAGGATGAGACATGTATGGAGCAGAGAGGAATAGTGTGCTGTCACTGGACAGGGAGAGCAGTGAAAGCTGCATATAGGTGGGCATGTAAATTTATAGGTAATGTACATTTTCACTCAGTTATGTTAAATAAAAATAAAAAAATAAAGAAATTCATGTTGTGATTAGAATATTACAGACTTTGTTGAATGAACTCATAACCTAAAGTTCACAGAAAAGTTGATCAAAATAACTGCACTTAGAGAACCAGCAATAGTAAGACTTCTACTATGTTGTAGAAGTTAGTGACACGTGAAAAATTCTGTAACCTCTTGGCCAATCTGAAAGCACATGCTGCTGAGTCCCATCCCATTGCAAACAATTTTTTTTTTATTATGACTGAATGAAAACGTGCATTCCCATATAAATTTGCATGCTCACCTATATGCAGTTCCCATTGCTCTCCGTGCTGGGTGACAGCACACCCCTCTTCTCTGCTCCACATGTGTCCTATCCTCCCAACAGTCTCCTATCCCCTCCTCTCCACCCACTCCCCTTCCTCCAGTAAGAGGTCAGCAGAGTGACATCCTATAGACACATAGAACCATAAAGTGCCCACAAGATATAGTCACTCCGCATCACCAAGGCCGATGCACTGCTGTCTGAAGAGTTGAACTTCATTATGATTTATGAACAGGGGCAGCATCCAATTTTTTTTTAAAACCAAGACTCTCTCTCTCCACATGAACACACACACAAACACAGTCTGACAAAGACGTCCACAAACTTAATTGTTGTAAGTACTACATGCCTCATTGCTGAATATCACTACGCTCACCTTTGCAGTACTCCCCTTGGGAGGCTAAGCACCTACACCACCACCTAGTCTATCCTTCCAAGCAGTTTTGGAACTCTTTCTGGAATGGCCATTGTGTACGGTGGCACAGTGGCAAGGTCATGAAATTAACTGTATAGTTGTATGTGAGGGAGTTTTTAGCCAGTAAAGAAATAATTGTTTACTCACCTTCCAACTCACCTGGTCTGGCCCCCAGTGACATTTTTCTTTACCAAAAAATAAATGAAATACTGAAAAGAAGACATTTTGATAACATTCAGGACATCAAGGGTAATATGACAACAACTCTGATGGCCGTTCCAGAACAAGAGTTCCAAAACTGCTTTGAAGAGTGCACTAGGTGCTGGCATTGGTGCATAGTTCCCAAGAGGAGTACTACAAAGGTGACCTCAGTGATATTCAGCAATGAGCTAGGTAGCACTTGGATCAATTAAGTTCATGGACTTTATTGTCACAGTTCGTGTATGTATAATGGTTTATTTCAAAGAATTAGCTTGTGTTACTGTCGTGCTGGCAAGTCTATAATCTGTGGGGTGGGACAGAATTGAAACTTGGGCAAGATTTAATGTCGCAATTTTGAGGGAGAAATTTCTTTTTCCCTGGGAAATTTCAAACCTTTCAACTGATTAGGTGAGACCCACTCACATTATCAAGAATAATTTCCTTATTCTTATAAAGAGAACTGTAAATCTTAGCCACATCGACGAAACACCTTTATGGCAACTTCTAGATTACTATTTGTCTGAACAACTGGACAGCATAGCCTAGCCAAGCTGACACATACGATTAACCAACACTTCTTGGAATAAAGATTGAGAATTAATTATACAAACTGAGAATATTGGAGTATAAAAATTTTTTTCCATCCTTCCCCCTCCCTTTCTTGGTAACCAGCAAAGATTGCTTCTCTGTGTGAACTTTTTCATGAGTTTTCTGGTAGTAGTCTCACACAACATGTGTCCCTCAGTGACTGACTCATTTCACTCAGCGTAATGCCCTCCAGTTGGCTCCAGGTTATCAGGTGACATCAAGTTTCGCGAGCACCATCTTCTAAAAAGATTGTCCATTTTCCCAGTTTGTGGACTCTGGGAACTCACTGAGGATCAGGTGACCACAGGTAGATGGATTTATATCTGGATTCTCAATTCTGTTCCATTCATCAAGCGTATTTGTCACTGTACTAGTACTAGGTATCTTTGTTTATAAGATATGTCTTGTAAACAGTGTGTTGATGGATCCTTTTTTTTTTTTAAAAAAAGTCCTTTTTGTCACTCTGTCTCTTTATGGGTGCATTTAGTTCATTTATACTCAGTGTAACTGTTGGTGGTATGAGTTTATTGCTCTCATAATCCTTTTTGGGGGGTGGGGCGTGCTGACGTTTTCTTTGTTCCTCTTACTCTCTTGTGCTAAATCCCTTTGGTTTGTGGATTTCTTCTTAAACCCTTCTTTATTTTGATGAACAGGTTTATTCACTTTCTTTATGGTTATCTTGAAATCTATCCTTGCATTTCTAGGTTTAAACCAGTCTATAGTTACTTGGTAGCACTTTGCCATCAACTCCATTAGAAATTTCTATATTTTCATTGTTTATTCCCTTTTCTACTTTTCTGTTACTGTCATTCACAGGCTTACCTCTCTTGTTCCCTACTGTAATTTTTTTTTTGGCTTTAGATGGTCCTAGATTAACATCTACCTGGCACAGTCAGGCTGTAGTCTGATGTTGTTCTCAGACTGAAGACGTCTCTTTAATAGTTCTTGTAAGTTTGGTTTTACATATTCCTTTAATTTCTGTTTACCTGAAAATGTCCTAATTTTGCCTGTTTGGAACTTTTAATTAACCCATCATACAGTTCTCAATGTCTGGGGGGTGGGTGGACAATATTACTTTTTGATTTATATAATCATTTTAATGTGTATTAGGTAGATTTTTACTTCCTAAATCTTAATATTTGGCCAATGATGGTAGACTTAAAACCTCATTGTTACTGAAGGAAGTTAACTTCCAGTTCAAAAGATTCCTGTATTTTATTTTCTGTGAAAGGTGCAGAATACTTTGTCTGACTTGAGTACTTTGAACTAACCTTCTGCTTTTCATCTGAGTGACAGTACCCTCACTGTATTTTCCCATTTAGACTCATGTCTGCCTTAGGAGATAGAAGGCATAGAAAAACAGAAGCTCTTTGTAGATAAAACCTGGAATACAGAGAATCTGAAACTGTAGGAAATAGGTTGGGATAGAGAATGATGAGAATCTAGGATTCCTACACAACGCTAATTAATGGGTGGGGACGTTTTCTTTGCACTAAGCACACAGTCTACTCCTGGTTCCACCACAGGCTGAGGGTTTCTTGGGCTTAACCCTCTAGCTTACCATGTGGAGATTGTTTTGATTGTTCATAAGTGTTTAGTGTGAAATCCTAAGCATAGTTGGTCTGCTCTCACGGTCAGACTATTGCTGTTATTACAAGTGAGACTATCGCTGTTACTACAAGGTTCTTCATAACACAAAGTTTTTAGTTTCTTGTGACACCTAAACTGTGTATACCAGAATTGTCTTTGGAAATCTGGAACCAGTCAACGCCATCCATGCCTTTCAAACTAGTGATAATAAACCATATCTAGAAATGAACATTGAGTGTTCTGACTAACTATGCAGAAGTACTTTAGTCCCCATAATCTATAATAATTCTTACCAAGCTTTGTCCTTGTGCTGCTGACCTTACACAGCAATAAAATCACAGTGGCCTCGTAAGAGCTGCGTAGGGGCAGTGTATAACCTCTTCCAAACCCACAGGTGGGAAGAAAGACCAAGAGCAACTACACAAGGCTAATTCTTATGAGGTGGAGGCCAGACAAGTGTCTTCTCTCAGTCATCTCTACTTGTCTGACACCAACAGTCCCTCCCACAGCACTCTCATCTGCGTTCAGTAATTGATTGCAATGGCCACACAGAACTCACAGACCATACTCACAATAATGGAGTTTATTAAGGACATAATTTAGGCTCAAGAACACTCAGGATACAGTTCTATCAGGATAGTGTCTTCCAGCTGTGCTCATAGAAATGCTTCGCCCTGGTCTCCAGTCTCTGCTGACAGGCTCTCAGTTTTTTCTCTCCAGTGGCCAGGAAGCACACCAGTGGTAGAATTTCCCTCTCTACTCTGGAATTGGCTGTCCTTTAAGGCAAAACAGACCAATCTCTATGGTAGGCCACAGTTACCCTGTCACAAAAATAATTCTTGTCACAAAGTGGCAAAGAACAGTTGTTTGAACTATGTTTGATTGTTTTATGAGAAATAAACCTTGTATGTTATGCATTGAGATATTTTGCTGAGTTTTTAAAATTATGACTGTGTGAAAATGTACATTCCCATATAAATTTGCATGCCTACCTATATGCAGCTTCCATTGCTCTACTTGCCCGGTGACAGCACACTCTTCCTCTCTGCTCCATACATGTCTCATCCTCCCAACAGTCTCCTTTCCCCTCCTCTCTACCCACTCTCCTTCCTCCAGTCAGAGCTCAACAGGATAATACTCTATAGATGCATAGAACCATAAAGTGCACCCAATATATAGTCACTCTGCATCACCAAATCCAATCCCTTGCTGTCTAAAGAGTGGATCTTCATTATGATCCATGGGCAAGGGCAGCATCAAGGCCAGGGACCATGTTCCCAGGGGAACCCTGAAGCCACTGGACCATCAATTGCAATCTTTCAGTGGAGATGTCAGGGTGTACCCCTTTTTATTCTTGTGTTGCCACATAATTTTGTGAGCTCCATTGTGGCTATCACTGGTGGTGGCCAGGCACCATCTTGTTCTTCTGGTCCCAAGTGGATATAGGTACCCACTCATGTGAGTCTCTCTGTCTTCTGGGTTGTCATTTTGGTCCTTGGTGAGCATCTGCTCCTGCTGAGTTGTGACCATTTGTTATGCCCTCAGATGGCAGCTTGGCTGCTTTTAAGACCCCAGATGCCACTTACCAATGTGTGGTGCAGAGAGTCTTCTTAGCAAAATGCTAGTTGTGCCAATTGGCCTCGGTTTTGCCTAAGAGTATGGTCCCCTGCCCCCTGCCACTTTGCTGAGATTTTTAAGCAAAGTCTCAATGTGGCTCTTCTAGTCTATATCCCTTACTCAATTCCAAAGTCCTTTTCCAGATTTTTAGCTGTTTGTTACAGTAGTATGCTTCCCAATTTTGGCACCAATCTCTGTTTTGGTTTCCTAAGGCTGCCATAACAAGCCGCCAATGGGTGGCTGTAAAGAATAGACATTTGTTTTCTCACAGTTCTGGAGGCCGGAAATCCAAATCAGGGTCTTGGCCCTTTTGTTTCTTTCTGGATGCTTTGAGAGAAAAACTGTTCCATGTTTCTCTTTTAGTTTCTGGCTGCTAGCAACTCTAGGAGTTACTTTGCTCCTTATGGATGTACCTGCCTTCATCACCATGCACGGTCTGTCTTCCCTCTGTTTTACTCCATTTCTAAAAGACACCACTCAGAAGGTATCAGGACCCACCTTACTCAGCATGACACTATTATAATATCCCCAAAGAAAAACTGATTTCCCAAAGTTATATTCACAGGTACATGAGTAAGGATTTCAACACGTCTTTTGGAGACACACAATTCAAACTGTAACAGTGTGCTACTGCACATCTTTTCTCAACAACACATTATTGGTTGTCTGAAATTGGCCATGGTTGAGTTTTGATACCATGGAAATCAGGGATTTGATTTATTGCTTTGTTTTTTTCCAAAATCAATTAGGAAACAAGGGATAAATAAACAGAAAAATATACAGGGTCTTGCCAGCCAGCCAGGTGCCATCATATATAATATTTATTATTTGGAGAAAATTCTTGGTTTGTACTGAGTGATGAGCGCTTAGAAATTAGCAAGATTATGTTAAATTTTTCTGCTTTTTGTACTGTCCACAAAAGCAAAAAGATGGAATCAACCTAGATGTTCATCAATAGATGAATGGATAAATAAACTGTGGTACATATACTCAGAGGAACACTATGCAACGATAAAGAATACTTATGATTTCAGGAAGTATCTCATAACCTAATTTCAACTGGAAGATATCACGCTGAGTTAACTCAGTAGCATAAGGACAAATATTGTATGACACCCCTGCTATAAGGACTTAAAAATAAACTTATGTACAGAAGAAAAGACACTTTGATGCCTACAATGGTGGGAAGGAAGATTAGCTAGATGACAGAAATTTGCTTAGGTGAAAGTAGTGACAGCACATAGTGAGAAGTAGATAACTGGACTTCACCACAAACTGAAAGGTCTTCTGAACTCAACCTAATATTTGAAAGCATAGAGCAGCAGGGACAGGGATCTGGGGACCATGCATTGAGGGGACATGGAAGCCAACTGACATAACTAGACTATTGCCAAGATGGTCTTCTGCACTCCACATTGGTGAGTGGCATCTGGTGTCTTAAAAGCTAGCAATCTGCCATCTGAGGTACACCAAATTGACCTAAGTCGTCTAGAACAGATGATCACAGAGAATAACAAAGATATGAGGAAAAAGCTGCCCAGGAGACAGATGGACCCATGTGAATAGGGTACTGTATCAACATGAGACCAGAAGAACCAGATGGTGCCCGGCCACCACCAAAGACAGCTGCAACAGGGGACACAAGGTAGAGTCCCTGAGGCAACACAAGAAAAAGAGGTGTACAGCCCAAGAACTCTACTAAAAGACCTGAAATGGTGATCTGACAGCTTGGAGGGTCCTCTGGGAACATGGCCCCTGGCCCTGCTGCTGTCCCTGACTAGAAACCAGTAATGAGCCAATTCTTCATACAAGAGTGGACTGGACTCAGGACACAGTGTGACCATATGGTGTGCATACTTTATGGTGTTGTGATTTATAGGAGGCTGTCCTACTAGTTTCTTTCTAGATGGGAGAGAAGAGGATGGAGAGTGGGGGACATATGCTTGTTAAGAAGATACTAAATATATAGAATGAAAAGGAGGAGTGTGTTGTCACTGGGTCGGGAGAGCAGAGGGAGCTGAAGATAGGTGGGCATGTGGAACCAATTTAGATTGTATACTTTCACTGAATCACAATAAAAAAAAAGATAAAATAAATAAAAACTTTTTTTCTGATTTTTATGTAGTTAGGAAATTAAAACTGTACTGCTATGAAAATTTCTTTTGGTAGGAATCTTTAGAATGAATATTTATTTCAGAAGTACCCTATAGTGTAGTTGTAGATTTCTCTTTTGTAGATATATGAATACATTTCTGATAACATTGAGAATTAATGTTATAATTTGAGAAAATAATTTGACTCATGGTCTTTTGTTCAATAATCTTATTTCTTGGAAACTTATTTTACATAAAATAATTTCAAAAAGTATTAAAATTGTTTAGATGAAAAAAGTTAAAAACCAATAAATGTGTTTTTACATTTAAATTAAGTAATTTAAATCTAGTTTACATTAGCTCACTCAGAAAGCTTGTTAGTAGAATAATACAAAACTGTAATCACTGACAGAATACTAATAACAATGATAATAACAAGAGCAAACATAAATTTAATGCTTCCTAATATTGCCAAGTCAAGTGCTGTCAAGTCAGAGAGCACCAAAAAATAATGTTAATATTATTAACTATTCGCTACAGCCTATCATATTCAGGTGCTGTGTTATGCACTGGACATACAGAAGGTGCTTAAGACACAGGATCTGCCCTCAAAATACTTAATGATTTTAGTTATCATTAAAACCAAAAACTATCAAACCCATTGCTGTCCTGTTGATTCTAAAAGCCACAGCAAACAAAATAAAACTACCCTAAGGGTTTCCAAAGAGTACTTGGTGAATTTGAACTGTTTACCTTTTGGTTAACAGCTAGACTGTTAACCACTAAGCCACCAGGGTTTTCTATCTATGAGTAATCAGTTATTAAACTGATGGTTTGGAAGATATTTACGAAGAGCGAGACAGTCGAGTGAAAAAGCAGAATACAGAATATGTGCAACTGTCATAACCAAGTATATGAAGTACATATAAAAACATTTACATAGAAAATATTATTAGTCAATGCTAACAGGGTTATGTTTTCATTTTGATTTTCAAATTTTGGTAAAAATGATGATTGTAAATAACTGTAAATAGTTAAGACATCAGGCAGATAGCCTTTTTACTCCCTAGATCACACATGTCTGTTGTTTTTGTTGGTAGGCACCAGGTTGTTTCTAACTCATGGTGACGCTCTGTGTTATAGAGTACTGGCATTCAAAAATACCAGTTGTGCTATTGAGGGGAAATTGGAGGGAGAGGACTGTTTATTGTAGCAGTTTCCCAAACACATGTCGTCTTAAGAGTTTACAGTTCCTATTAAAACTGCAGATTCCTGTCTTTCTTTACTCGTGAATCAGAACATCCAGCAAACAGGCCTGCAACTTTGTATTTTAGTAAGTGTGGTATGGTAGGTAATCCATATTAAATTTGAGAAATGCTGGCATATTTCTTACCACTGTCTTAGAAACAACTTGGGGAATGTTAAAAAATTCTATGCCTGTGCTTTACTCCAGAGAAGGTATTTTAAAAGCTACCCACGGTATCCTAATGTGTACTGACTTGCAGACTGTTCTCTGAAGCTGAAGGAGCAGAAAACCAAACAGTTACACATTCTTGAGGGCTAGCTGTGTTTGTAGATACTCGTACAGTACAACTGCTGCTTGGGGCCCATTATATTAGAATTTCACAGTGCTGCTATGACATTCTTAATACTCAATTTACTTAGAAGACTGGTTGGTAGAATATGTTCCTCCAAGGACATAATTACTGAGAGAATATCAACACAATTAAAAACAACAACAGCAATAATAACAATAATATACTGAATGCTTATTATCTTCAAGGCACTGTTCTAAGGCATTATATACATTGCTTCATTTGGCCACCTGAACAACCCAAAAGTACTATCCTAATTTTTCAGATGAGGGAACACAGGAAGGTTAGAAAAATTTCCCAAGAAACAGCCTGTTACAGATGGGACCAGGATTCAAACTCAGAATATCTAGCTTTGCAGCCTGTTCTATTAGCCACAATTCTGGTTCACTGTCAGGGTGAATTTACCTCATGGTGGAAGTTGTGCTTGTTTGCTGGTGAGTAATCCACTATCAGGAATCTGAAGAGAGAAGCCCACTTAGAAAATAATATATTACTTGTCTAACTGGCTTCTTTCTCATGTTTATGTTTTCATCCAGGTTATATTAGCTACTTTGAGTTTCTTTATGCCTTGGATAGTCAACATATCCATGGTTGCTTGTGCAAAACTTCCCACTTCTTTTGTTATTATTATTATTAGATGGAAGCACTCTTCACCCTAAGGTAGTATTATTTTGGTCATAGCACCACCAATGTAGTCCTATTCTATATCAATAAATATGGAAAAAGAAACAAATATTTATTATATATCTATTAGTGCCAGGAATTGTGACGGGCAAGTATATGTTATGTTGTTGTGTGCCAATGATTAGTGCAACACAGTGCAACACAGTGAGACAGAATAGGATTGTCTCAGAGGGTTTTCCGGAACATCATTTTAACAGGATTATATCAAGAGGTTTTTTTCTCGCATGGAGTCACTGGTGGGTACAAACCTTCAAACTTTTGGTTAGCTCAACCATTGTGACTCCTGGGATTCTCCATATACATACATTAAAAAAAAAATGGATTGAGAGTCAAGATGGTGGACTAAGCACACATCTCCTTATATCCCTCCAGAAACCAAGACCTGACTTGATAATCAAATGGAGCCTTCTGATCACCTAGCGAGCCCCCAGGACACAGCACAGGGCTGTTAACTTGGACTTCATACCACTGAATAAAAAACCTCCTCACTTTCACTGACTCCTCCTCCTGGCTAGCCCTGGCTCTCAAAGAGTGAAGGTAAATGCACCATTTGACTATTTTTTCTGTCTTGGCCGGTGGCCGGAGCTGGGTCTTGCCTTGCAGCTAGTCTCAAATGCACTACTGGTGGGATAGACAGGCGAAATTGCCATATTTTGAGAGCCAGGCTTAGGACTCTGTTAATCTAACTATTTTGGGTTTGTCTTTTTATCTCTGCCATAGTGCAGTTCATACAGAATCATAGTGCCTGTGTGCAGGACGCCATGTTGGATATGGAGGTTTTAGCGGGACCTAATTCTTAGCCTGGGAGCCAGTGCCTGCAAACAGGACAGCGCTTCTCCAACATAAAAGTAGTAGATTGCACAGTGTCGCCTATGGTGGGGACCCAGCAACAGAGGCGGAGGACTCACTACCTCTCAGCACCTTCAGCCCCTCTATCTGCTGACCTTGTGAAGGATGCCTTCTTAGATATGGTGGCCGCAGCTGGACCTAATTCTTAGCTTTGGAGCCAGAGCCTGGCCACAAGAGAGCACTTTTCTACCAGAAAAGCAATAGTTTGACAGTGTTGCCTAAGGCTGGGCCTTGTCAGCAGAGGCCAACAGGGCAGTAGCATTGCTGTATTTTGAACTAGTTTGTATCATCTGGGGTTGGATACAGAGGTGCTTACTTTGCCAGTTGGGAAGAGAGACCTCTACACCTGAAAACCTGACTGACTTGGGAAGTGGTCAGATGTCTTTTGTTTTACATTTTAGGATAGCCTAGTGAAACATCTACTGTCCATCCTTATAGTATCTCTCCCAGCCTCTACTTACTCACATGGGACCCAAAAAGCAACAGATACTTGTGGCAAACAAGAAATGACCCATGGCTTCAGAATGCTCCCAAACAAAACAACTGAGGAGTTTTCCAGATGAAGAAACTTTTCTGAAATCATTGAAAGATGAATGCAAAACGATTATGTACAGAGTCCTTCTAGACCTCATATAAAATGCAGCACAACAAAATGAAAAATTAAGCAGTTTATTATATACTACTTATTGGTCCAGTTGTGAGGGTTTCTGTTTTCTTGATGTTGAGGTGTAATCCACCTTGAAGTCTGTAGTCTTTGATCTTTATTGGTAAATGCTCCAATTCCTCTTCACTTTTATCAAGCGAAGTTGTGCTATCTGCGAAGTTGTGCTGTCTGCAAAACTCAGGTTGTTTACGAGTGTTTCTCCAATCCTATGACATGTTTTTCTGCATGTAGTCCAACTTCTCAGATTATTTGCATGGCATGCAGATTGAATAAGTATGATGAGAGGATGCAATCCTGACACATAACTGTCTTGACTTTAAACTGTGCAGTACCCCTTGGTTTTGTTCTAACAATTGTGTCTTGGACTAAGTACAGGTTCCTCATGAGCATAATTAAGTGTTCTGCAATTTCCACTTTTCTTAACATTATCCATAATTTTTCATGATCCAACCAGTTCAATGCCTTTGTGCAGTCAGAAAAACACAGTTAAACATCTTTCTAGTATTTTCTGCTTTCAGCCATGATCCATCTGATACCAGTAACAATATCCCTTATTCTAAATCTTTGCAATCCAGTTTGAAAGTCTGGTGGTTCCCTGTCAGAGTAGTGCTGCAATCATTTTTGAATGACCTTCAGCAAAGTTTCAATTGTGTATAATATTAAAAATGTTATTTGATAATTTCCTTACTTTATTAAATCACCTTTCTTTGGAATGGCTACAAATACAGATTTCTTCCCATCAATTGGCCAGAGAGCTGTCTTCCGTATTTCTTGTTATAGATGAGTGTGAGTCATTCTAGCACAGTGTTAATTGTTATCTCATTTGGCATTCTGACAATTCCTGGAGATTTGTTTTTTTGCAAGTGCTTTCAGTGCAGTTTGTACCTCTTCCTTTAATACCATAAGCTCTTGATCATATGCTACCTCTTGAAATGACTGAACATAGACCAATTATTTTTAATAAGGTGTCTCCTTCCATCTTCTTCTGATGTTTCTTGCATTTTTAAATATTTTCTCTATAGAATTCTTTAGCATTGCTACTTAGGGCTTGCATGTTTCCTTCAGTTCCTTTATCTTGACTACAAATAATAGTTGTATTAACTGTTCTTCCTTGTAAGCCTATGGATATTTTACTATTACTGAGAGCATTATACTTCAGGATAGATCTTGAAATGTTTTGTGGTGATGAATGCAATGCCGGTCCTCTTTAATTTGTCATTCCCAGCATAGTAGACCATATGTTTATGTGATTTAAAATGACCAATACCAGTCCATGTCAGTTCACTAATGTCTAGAATATCCACACTTAGTGTTCCATTTATTTTGACAACTTTCAATTCTCCTAGGTTCATACTTCATACAGCTCACATTTCAGCTGTTGAGAGATGTTTGTGATATTTCTTCTCACTTTGAGTCTAGTACTTTTTAGGTTTTTTTTTTCCTTCTGATTTTGTTTTATGCAAATAAGGACCTTGACTAATATAAGTAACAGAAATACACTTAACCTAAGATGTGAAGATTTTTGAGGGGCATAAAAAGAAACACACAGAAACCTCTTCTACTGAACTGAATTACCTCATGGGGCTTCCAAGCAGCAGCTAGTGCATTCAAATTGCTGACTTACTGGTTAACAGTTGAGCTATTAACTGTTGTATTACTATTGCTTCTTGAATGGTATAAAAGACCTAAATAAATTGCTATATATTCCTCTTTATTAATAAAGATATTTAATATTTTAAGTATTTCAGTTTTCCTCTAATATATAAATTGAATGCAATTACAGTTAGAATCACAAAAACTTTTTTCCCCAGGAGGACAAATTCATTCAGAAACTCATGGAGGAGTAAAATACCAAGAATTCTGAATAATTTTGAAGAATAAGATACTGTGGGGCTTTACTAGATATTAGTGAATTAATCTCAAAGTGTAACATTGGTACAGGAGTAGATGATTGGCAGATACTCTCAGAATATTTGGGAAATGGAAACAACTTATACAATTATACAGCTTCTACACCTTGTGAATTTAAGTGCATATACTTTGGAAACCCTTGTAGCATAGTAGTTAAGTGCTATGGCTGTTAACCCAAAGTTTGGAAGTTCAAATCTGCCAGATGCTCCTTGGAAACTCTATGGGTCAGTTCTACTCTGTCCTATAGGGTTGCTATGAGTAGGCATCAACTCAATGGCAGTTTTTTTTTTTTTTTATTGTGATTGAGTGAAAGTGTACAATCCAATTTAAATTCTCATGTCTGCCTATGTGCAGCTGCTACTGTTCTCCTTTCCTGGTGACAGCACACTCCTCCCATCTGTTCTATACAAGTCATATTGACTTAACAATCTCCTGTCCCCTCTTCTCCACCCTCTGCACTCCCCTCTAGTAAGAAAGAGGCCAATAGGATGACATCCTATAGATGCATACAACCATAAAGTACACACACGATATGGTCCCTCTGTGTTGCCGAGTCCAATCCATTCCTGTCCAAGGAGTTGACCTCAGTAATGATTTATGATCAGTGACAGCATCAAGGCTAGAGGCTATGCTTCCAGGGGACCTCCCAGGCCTTTGGGCCATCAATTGTGGTTTTTAGTGGAGGTCTTAGGATGTACCCCTTTCTATTCTCGTACTGCCACTGGAATTGAACTTTGTAAGCCCCAGCATAGCTGTGACTGGAGGTGGCCGGGCACCATCTGTTTCTTCTGGTCACATTTTGATATAGTCACACATTCACATGGGTCTTTCTGTCTTTGGGGTTCTCTTTCCCCTGTGTCATTTTTGCCCTTGGTGATCATCTGTTCACTGAGTTGGGACAATTTGGTGTACCTCAGATGGCAGCTTCCTAGCTTTTAAGACCCCAGACGCCACTTACTAATAGAGGATAGAGAAGACTCTCTTAGCAACAGGCTAATTATACCAGTTGGCCTTGATGTCCCCTGAGAGCATGGTCTCTGCACACCCTCCCCCCGCTACTCTGTCATTGCCATATTGGGTTAAGATTGGAAGAGTTTTCAGATTATGTTGAAGTCCAGTTAAACTGATCTTCTTTCTAATGTGTGCTGTTACTGATCTCACCCAACCAAATTTCTGTCAAGTACCTAGTCTATAACCAGCCCTCTTGCTTCCTCCCTCCCCTCCCTTGCAGCCATCAGAGTCTTTTCTTCTGTACTTGAGTCTGTTTTTAATTCCTTATTGTAGGGGTCTCATACAATATTTGTCCTTATGCCACTGACCAATTTCACTCAACATAATGCTTCCAATTGAAACCAAGTTATGAGATGCTTCCTCAAATCGTCTCTGTTCTTTACCATTGCATAGTGTCCCATTGAGTATATGTACCATAGTTTATTTATCCATTCATCTGTTGTTGGGCATCTAGTTGATCCCATCTTTTTGCTATTGTGGGCTGTGCTGCAGTAAATATTTGTGTGCATGTGTCTGTTTATGTCAATGCCCTTCTGTAGGATATACTCCCAGCAGTAGGATTACTGGGCCAAATTGTATATCTACTTCCAGCTTTTTAAGGAAGCGCCAAAGGCTTTCCAAAGAGGTTGTACCATTTTGCAAACCCACCAAAAGTGTAGGAGAGTTCCAGTTTCTCCACAGCCTTTCTAGCATTTGTTGTTTTGTGTGTTTTGGATCATGGCCAACCTTGTTGGGGTGAGATGATATCTCATCATAGTTTTGATTTGAATTTTTTTAATAGCTAATGATCATGAACATTTCCACATGTGTCCTCTTTAGAGAAGTGTCTGTCCATCTCCTTTGCCCATCACTTAATTGGATTATTTATCCTTTTCTTGTTATTTTTAGTACCTTGTAGATTGTGGAGATCAGACATTAGTCTGACATACAGTTTCCAAATATTTTTTCCCATTCTGTAGGTGGTCTTTTAATTCTTTTGATAAAGTCTTTGGATGAGCAAAAGTGTTTGATTCTTAGTCGGTCCCATTTATCTATTTTCTGCTGATTGTAATTTGTTAGTTTTTGAAGTCTGTCTACATTGATGAACTTTCACTGTTCATCCTATTTTTTCTCGGATGAGCTTTATTGTTTTAGATTTGACATTTAGGTCTTTTATCCAATTTGAGTTGCTTTTTGTATAAGGTGTGTGGTATGAGTCTTGCTTCAGTTTTTTGCAGATGGATTTCCAATTTTGCCAGCACCATTTATTAAAGACACTTGTTTAACCCCAGTTTAAAATCTTGGCGTCTTTTTCAAATAACTGTTCCTAGGAGGATGCTGTCATCTCTGGGGTCTCAACTTTGTTCCTTTGGTCTGGGTTGGTTTTTATTATACTTTACAAGCCAGCAATTCTATTCTCACCAAAGAGGAATCTATAAGAATTATAGTCTTTTTTCAAACATATCAAAATGTTAATGCCTGGTGAAACCGAGGATGTGGGTGCTTTATGTGAGTTGGTTCTATTATTTTCTGTTGGATGTTTCTTTATAAACTGATTTGTTTTCAAAAGTGGCTTTGGATTTGTGAAGAGGTAAGTCAGGGAAGATGTTTTGGATTGTTTTTGATTGTGGTGCTTACTTTTCTGTTTCACTTTTCAAGACATGCATATATAATTATGATAAAGTATTTAAATAAATGTAATTTCTATTATGTTCTAGTGTGTCTTAATATATTTACATGATGAGTTAAGAACTAGACACAGTGGACTTTAGGCAACCTGAGAGGTCTCATAATGCCAAGTAGTTAGATGAGTAGCTTATATGTGATATTTGCTTTTATTTGAAAGCACAAATATATAACAAAAATTAATGATGTGTATAGAAGGAGCCATTGAGAAGCGTAGTCCATTTTAAGTGAAACAGAGACACCTAAGCCCAGAAACCAGAGTGTTTTTATTGAATGGCCATAGTCTCTACAGTTTACATTCATTATACTCAGAAAGTATTCTTCAAGTTGAAACTGAAAAAAAAAAATACTTTATGGTCAGAGTTTTGTTTTTAGGTGTTAGTTTTAACTCTACATAGAAGGTATGGATACAGCTATTATTAAAATTCAGTAAGTTCCTGTTGATTGACAGACTGCACTAATTATCTGTGACTCATACAGGAGGACTAGCTGATAAAACAAACCAAATTTGTCTCCATGTTGGGGTCAGCTTGTTTCTTTCTAGAGCAGTCAAACAAAAATTCAATTAAGCAAATGTTGTCTGATTCATATCCTTAATAGAGAGACATGAAGTTTGTGAAATCACAAATAGAATACGCTTTAGAGGTTAAGAACATGCACTACAGGGTAAGAGTCTGATTTGCTGTGGCTTTGATCATGAAGCACAGCTAGCTACCCAATAGGACTGGATGAAACTTCCCCATAGACGTTTGAAGACTGTAATCTTTATGGAAGCAGACCGCCACATCTTTCTGTTTTGAATGGTGGGTTGGGACTGCCAATCTTTCAGTTTGCAGCTGAGCACTTAACCACTGTGCCACTAGGGCTCCTTGGGAAGAAGAGTAGGAGGCTTCCAACTCTGACTTTTCCCTTTGCTGGCTGCTTTCAGTCATGAGGATTAAAAGACATGATGGACTTGAAAGTGCTATGCCGAGTGTCTGGTAAATTTGTCTTGTTTGTGGAAATGAATTGAGCTTAGTTTAGTTTTGCCAACATTTTCTCTCTTCATTAAGTAAAGAAGAAATAGGTAAAGAACTCTAGCTCTTTCCCTGTTTACTGTAGCTTTCTAATTTTAATTCAGGAACACATGAGTCAGGGGTGTGCATTTGTATGGTCCTGCACACATACCTCAGTTATATAGGAAAGGTATTCCTGATGATTCTCAGAAAGAAACTTGGTGTAGTCTTTCTTTTCAGGTCAACATTGGCCCCTCTGTTTATCAAACTGAGTGAAATATAGGAGAAGCCTTTTTTTTTTTTTTCCTAATAGTACAATGTGGCATAGAAGCTTGAAGCTTAAGACGATTTATTGCACAGGTGTTGGCGATCCCTTCTCATACTAGGACGTCTTTTTAACTGGAGAGTTTGTAAAGATCATCCACATGTCTGGAGGCAGTTACCAGGGACCTGCCTTCTGGGGCTGGCCATGATCCCAAAGTAAAACAGACAAAGGAGCAGGCATCATTTTGCAGTTTGTTCTCTGCTCTAAACCTACAACTGGCAGGTTGCATCAGGATGATAAGGCATATGGATTCAGACAGAGCAAGGACTCTGGAGTGAGACTGCCTAAACTTGCGTCACTGTTTCGTCATTTACTAGTCACAAAACATAAGGCAATTCGCTTCTCTGACTCATTTTTCTTATGTTCAATGTGGGCATAATTGGGTGATACTACCTCACCATTGTGTTGTAAAGTTTGAATAAGTTAGTATCTAGAGAGGCAGCATAGCAGAGAGATGAAGATCTGTACAGACCTTAGGGCATACAGTTGACCAGGGGGCGGGTTCTGGAAATGAAGATCCAGATGCAGTCGATCCGTGGTGGGCCTGCTGTGTGGCACTGCTGACAAGCGCCCAGATGGTGTGGAAGCGCCAGCCCTACAGAGCACTGTTTGAGTAGCAAAGGGATTAAATTGAGTCCTGGCTCGGTCTCTTGTTAGCTCTGTGATTTTATACAAGTTACTTAGCCTCTTTGTACTTCAGAGACTTTATCTTAAAATGAAGGTTCTTAACAATGCCTACCTTGCTTGACTACTAAATAAAGCAGTGTTTGTAAAGAGTTTAGAAGTGCTGAAGCCCAAGGTGAATACCCAATGTACATTATCTATTATTACTACTTTTATTATTAAATGATGTGAGGTACCTCCTCCAGTTCTATTTCCACACTTAAATAATGGCCTTATGTATTAGATAGAAGAATGGTGATAATGCCCATTAAAACATTGTCCAGGAGGAATATAAGCTGAGTCAACATGTTTAGTCTGAGAGTAACATTTCCAAAGTTGTTATTAACTGGAGGATTGGTGGTCAGAATTTGTCAGCTGCTCTATGGGAGAAAGATATGGCAGTCTGCTTCCGTAAAGAACATAGCCTTGGAAACCCTATGGGACAGTTGTATTCTGTCTCTTAGGGTCACTGTGAGTCAGAATTGACTCAAAGACAATTAAAAGAAAATTGCATGTGTGTGTTTGCTATCTCAAAACCCATGCAGTCAAGTCAATTCTGACTCACAGTGACCCTGTGAGGAGTTTCTGATGGATTTGAAGTGCCAACCTTTCGGTTATAGCAGGTGTAGCATGTGACCACTACACCAGTAGGGTTTCCATTTACTATCAGGTGTAGGGTCCAAAGAGTCAGAATCAACTCTACAGCAGTGGGTTTGGCTTGTTTTTTCCTTTTTTAAAATAAACAAACCTGGGTACTTTAATTACATTTGTACACAGGATAAATGGTTGAAAACCTTTGGCACAATGCACAATGCCCTCACTGACCTGCGAGCCAGCCAGTGGCAGCCAAGTGCCATCGAGTCGGATCCAACTGATAGTGACCCTGATGTTTTTATTACCATACCTGTTTTCTGTATAAGGAAATGGAGACATAGAGTTTAAATAGCATAATTGAGATCATAAAATGAATTAGTGGTAGAGCTAGGATTTGAATCCAGTCGTCTACTTCAAGTCCAAGACCTTAAGCACTGCAGTACTCTTGGTTTGATGCTATTTACCATTATTTCCCAGACTTTACTCTTGATTCTGAGGCCACACATATACAGCATTGTTCTGATTATTATTACTACACTTACTTGTAGAGGTGCCCACAGACAGTAAATGAAGTAGATGAGGATTTATTTTCTCCCCCCCACCCCACTCCACTCCTGTTTTTAGAAATGTAAATGTGTCTCTTATTTAATGTGAATTTGTTCTTGAATAATGACTCAACCAGCTTCCCAAGCCTGGAAGACAGAGGGGCAAATCCTAAATGTGACAGGTAATCAAGTAATGAGGTTCCCTGGGAAACAGCAGGAGAGCTTCTTCTACTGATGACTTGACCACGACACATGCAACTCTATTCTGTCTTCAGAAACATCAGAAGTGGTAAGACCCTCCGAGCACCCAGCCCAACAGCCACCAATCTACCTGGGTGCTCAGCTTTTCCTGGTTAGATAAGGGCAAGAGTTATAAGGCAGGGGGATCAACTGAGGCAAGGCTTTTGAAAGCACCGTGAACTAAAGATACAGATTCTCTGGAGACTTAAAAAATGGATATGTTTTGCCCACTGGCATCTGGTTGTTGCTGACAGAACTTTGTAGCCTTTAGAGAAAATCAGAAATTAATTCTAGGCCGTCTTAGAGTGTGGGGAGCGGAGCGTCCGGCCCAAGATGGCGCCCAAGGCCGGAGCCCCTCCTTATTCCACACCCTTGTTTACCAGACTTAGGGCTTTCATAGCGCATGCTTGTGAGCAGTGGCTGCTGGTCAGCCTATTGAGAGCTCCGCTTTCAGAGGACGTGGCCTTGGATGATTGGAGGAACCTTGGGGATAAAAACGTGTGGGAGCCGGGTGTAGGAAGAAGAATAAAGTAGGAAGAAGGAGAAGAAAGAAGAAGAATAAAGCAAGTAACTTGCAAAGCAGCTCGTATCCGTGTGTCCTGTCTTCTTTCTGCGGGTGGACAGTTAGGCAGCGACATTAGAGAGTTTATAATACATTTCTCAGTATGTATTTTAACAATACTTGTTCTTAGGTGTCGTCAAGTTGGTTCCAACTCATAGTGACCCTATGAACAACAGAAGAAAAGACTGCCCGGTCTCGCACCTGGCCCACAATCATTTTTATACTTATGCCTGTTGAGTCAATCTGTTAAGCCATTGTGTCAATTCATCTCTTTGAGGGTCGTCTTATTTTTCACTGATCCTCTACTTTATCACGCAAGGTGTGCTTCTCCAGGAACTGATCCCTCCTGACAACATGTCCAATATATGTGAGATGCAGTACCACCATTCTTGCTTCTGAGGAGCACTCTGGTTGTCCTTCTTCCAGAACAGATCTGTTTTCTCTTTTGGCAGTCCACAGTGTGTTCGGTATTCTTCTCCAACACCATAATTCAAAGGGGTCAATACTTATTCTGTCTTCCTTATTTGCTGTCCAGCTTTCACATGCATATGATGTGATTGTAAATACCATGGCTTGGGTTAGGCACACTTTAGTCTTCATTGTGACTTCTTTACTTTTCAGCAGTTTAAAGAGGTCTTTTGCAGAAGATTTGCCCAGTGCAATGCTTCTTTTGATTTCTTGACTGCTGCTTCCCTGGGTATTTTTTGTGGAACCAAGTAAAATGAAATCCTTGATGACCTCGACCCTTTCTCCATTTATCATGATTTTGTTTACTGGTCTGGTTGTGAGGACTTTTGTTTTCTTGATTTTGAGATGCAACCCATGCTGAAGGTTACGGTCTTTGATCTTCGTCAGTGTTTTAAATTTTCACTTTCAGCAAGCAGAGTTGTGTCATCTGCATAATTCAGGTTTTCAATGAGTCTTCCTCCAATCCTGATGCCTCAATTTTCTTCATATAGTTAAGCTTCTTGGCTTATTTGCTTGACATACGATTGAAAATGAATGGTGAAAGTACACAACCCTAACATACACATTTCTTGACTAACAATTCTTAGGAACTATGTTTATTTAATATGGAGCATTCAAAACCAGTTCTACTGTCATGTACTTTTATGAGTCCTAATATGTATGATGCAACTTTAAGGTAGGTGCCACTCTAGTAAAATGAACTTTCACCCCAAACGCTATGTAATCACCCTTCTTACCCATGTGAGCCAGGCTGGACCACATATAGGCCTCAAGGGATGTCTTTTACTCCACTATTTTAAGACTATAGTTCATAGGCAGTTTCTCTTATTATACCCTGTTTATAGGGCCTTTTCTCATAATTGTCTTCCTTCTTGGAAACTCTGGTGGTGTGGTAGTTAAGTGCTATGTCTACTAACCAAAATGCCAGCAGTCCAAGTCTACCAGTTGCTTCTTGGAAACCCTATGGAGCAGTTTCACTGTGTCCTATAGAGTTGCTATGAGCCAGAATCAACTCAATGGCAGTGAGCTTTTGTTTTGGTTTCTTCCTTCTGCCTGTAGTCTCCCGGACCTAGCATTTTAACCTCAGGGAGAAAAATAAGTCTATTAAAAGAAATAAGACTGTAATTGTTCCATAACACATATTATCCACATTGCTTCTCTGTAGGGAGTTCCACAAACCATAACAGAATTACTTGTGAATTGTATTAGTTTTCTATTGTAGTGTAGTAAATTACTGTAAGCTTAGTGATATAAGACAATACCTATTTATTAGCTAAGAGCTTTATAGAATAGAAGTCTGGAACCAGTATGACTAGGTTCTTTTCTCAGAACCTCGAGGGCTGAAATTAAAATGTCAACTGTGCTGAGTTCTCATCTGACTGTAGAAAAATCTGCTCCCAAGCTCATTTTTGTTGTTGAAAACACTTGGTTCCTTGCCAAAGCAGAGTTGTCACTCCTTTTCCTTGCTGGATGTCAGTAGAGTGCTGCTCTCAGCTCCAGGAGGTTTCTTGAATTATTTGTCACGTGATTCTCTCCGTCTTCAACCAGTTAACCACATGTTGAAACCTTCTCTTTGTTCAAATCTGACTTCTGACATAAAACTGAGAAAACTTTCTGCTTTAAAGGACTCATCCAGATAATCTGCCTGTCCTACAGCTGATTTTGTCATTATAATGATCTCATTACAGGATGAAAACCCTTCATATTCCCAGCCTCCGGGATTATACAGGATGTGTACACCAGGAAAGTAGGGGCCATCTTTAAATGTTGGTGCCTGCAGGAGGGAGCTAAAGGAGAAAGGCTTAGTTTCCTCTAGGGTTTAATAGTGTCTGGCCAACAGGTACACTGGCACAATTTCTCATCCCTGTAGAAAGGGGCATGAGGACAGAGCAAAGTACATGACAGTGTTACTTAATGGTGTCATCTGTTTTTTCCAGCTGGCTTATTTTGTGCTTCCGAAAGCTTACTTTATCGCATGGTGTTAAATGTCGTAGTAAATTTTAACATTGTGGAGACATGGCTTTACTAGCTTGTAACCTACTGGCTTGGGCTATTTCCATCACAATTTTGACATCCTAGGCCTCCTTTAAATTTCAGTGAGACTGCATTTCTAGAAAACGGCATCTCTGTCCTCGTCTAAATGACATGTATTGTCCCTTTAGGCCTTTAGGTTGTGTTATGATTCTAATTACTCTTAACAGCTGTGTTACTACGTGATGACTCTATGAAACAACAGGACCCTGGTGGCATAGGGGATTAAGTGCTGCATCTGCTAACCAAATCCGACAAGTGCTCCTTGGAAACTCTATGGGCCGGTTCCACTCTGACTTTAGAGTCACTATGAGGCAGACCCAACTCGGCAGCGGTGGGCTGGGCTATCAAGCAACATTAACTGAGTTTTAGCTCATCATTTGTGCTTTGTTTGTATTCCTTTTGTGGGAGTATCTTATGTGCATAACTAAATTTTAGTCTTAGAAAACATGTGCAATAATAGATTTTTGCCCAGAATTTGGCATGACTTAAAGTGGCAGTGTTAGCTGTCGTACCCATCATAGTTGTTGATACTTATTTTCTCTAGAGAATGAACAAAGGGAGAAGAGCAAAAAGTAATGACTGAGTTACTGCATAGGTATCAGTAACCTGGTGATTAGGTAGTCTATCATGCCAGGTGAGTGCCAAATATCATATGCTCCTTTCTGCTGATGAACTCATTCCTGTTATAAATCCACAGAGCTCTTCAATGGGATATTTAAATATCACACACTGAATATCATGGTAGTTGTCAACGTGATCATGAATAATCATGAAGACTATTTCAGAGACAAGCACAAGTGGCAGAAGCCAGTGGAATGGAGAGGTGTCAGTTTTGTACTTTACTGATAATATATTTCTACAGACCCCTGTTGTAGTGCACACAATGCTTGAGGCAATTCCATAATTTTTGGTATAGAGTTGCACGTTTTGGCTCTCTGCCTGGAATTTATTTTTCCCATAAAAATAAATAATTATATAGAAACAAAACTAAATATTGAACACTGAGGAATGAAGTAAACTGTAAGTGACTTTTTTAAAATAAAAATCTCGACAGAGGTTTGGGGAAAGATATAAATAGGCAATTCCAAGGTTTTTACTGGTTTCCCAATATATATGTTTTCATAGCATATTGTATCAGACTTCTAACTAGGCAGCATGTACAAGCATTAGTTCAACTTAGTCTATCTCTTGTGACAGACTTGCAGCTCTATGAGGTATCTCTCTTCATCAACAATATATCTGCATCACCAGCTAGTAAGTGTTTAATAAATATGTGTTTAACATAGAAAAGAAAAAACACAAACTGTTGATTAAATATGTTGATGTTGTTAGGTGCTGTAGAATCAATTCTAACTCATGTCAACCCTATAAACAACAGCACAAAACACTGCCCGGTCTTGCGCCATGTCCACAATAGTTTTTATGCATAAATCCATTGTTGCGGCCACTGTGTCAGTCTGTCTCATCAAGAGTCTTCCTCTTTTTGCTGACCCTCCACTCTACCAAGAATGATTTCCCTCTCCATGGACTGATTCTTCCTGACAGCATGTCCAAAGTATATAAGAAGCAGTCTTGCCATCTTTGCTTTCGAAGAGCACTCTGGTTGTGCTTCTTCCAGAATAGACCTGTTTTCTCTTTTGGCAGTCCGTGGTACATTCAACATTCTTCTGCAACACAATTCAAAGACGTCAATTCTTCTGTCTTCTCTGTTCATTGTTCAGCTTTTGCATGCGTATGCTGCAATTGAAAATACCATGGCTTGGGTCAGGTGTACTTTAATCTTCAAGGTGACATCTTACTTTTGAATACCTTAAATAGATCCTTTGCAGCAGATGTTCCCTATACAATGCATCTTCTGATTTCTTAACTGCTGGTTCCATGGGTATTGATTGTGGGCCCAAGTCAAATGAAATGCTTGACAACCTCAATCCTTTCTCCATTTATGACAGTGTTATTTTCTGGTCCAGTGGTGAGGATTTTTGTTTTCTTGATGTTGAGGTGCAATCCATAATGAAGGCTGTGGTCCTTAATCTTTATCCATAAATGTGTCTTGTTCAAGAATCCAAACTGAAATTAAAGGATGCCTAGATGTCAAACTTGACATAGTTTGAAATTAAAATAAAGAGAAGTATTTTTGTCTATTACATGAACAAAGCTATACAGAAAATGAAATGCCAAGTGTTACCAAGTTTGTGGTGAAAAAAAGACTTTCTCATTTACTTTTGTTCTATTTTAAAAAAATAATTTCACCATAGCTTAGGCACTGGAGACTCTGGTGTACGAGACATTCTTTCAATACAGAATAGGTAAGTAGACTATGAAATGCTATTAAAAGCAATTTGGCAATTACATATAAAGGACATAAAAATGGTTGTGCATTTGATTCAATGATTGTATTCTAGGAAATTGCTCAACAGTTTTCACTGTAATATTATAAGCTTATATCATGGGAAACAACCTTGAAATCTAACACAAGGAAAATAGCTAAATTACTATACATTCAGCTGGTGAAATTGAATGTTATCTCTTAAAGGCCATATCTGAAGAATATTTAAATATATGTGAGTCTGCTTACAGTATATTCATAAGGAAAATGTGTGGACCTCACACAATATACTCAATATGATGTTATTCTGCCATTTTTTCCCTCCTGAAGATTATATGTAATGTTTTAAAAAATAGATTGTAATTTTTAGATCAGTTTTAGAATTCCAGGGAAAATAAGAAAATAGTACACAGGGAGTTTACATATTCTCACAGTGAGTTTGTCTTATTATTATTATCTTAGTATAGTACATTTAGTAAGGTACACTAGTACAACTGGTGAAGAGTTGCCTTCTCAATTTAGAGTTTACCTTAGTGATGTGGATAAAGTAAAATTTTCAGGACCTTCATTTGCTGATGTGAAACTACTAAAACTGAGAAGAAACATCTTCAAAAATCCATTAGAAATTAGAATAAAAAAATGTACAAAGTACGGACTGAAAAAAATTAGAAGTTGTCGAAAATGAAATAGAACACTTCAGTATTGATATCCTAGGCATAAGTGAGCTGAAATGGACTGGTATTTGCCATTTTAAATCAGACAATCACATGGTCTACTATGCTGGAAATGACAAACTGAAGAGGAACAGTGTATCTTTTTTTGTCAAAAAGAACATTTCAAGATCATTTCAAGTACAACGCTGTCAGAGATAGGATAATAGTCATAAGTCTGTGAGGAAGACTAGTTAATATGATATTATTTAAATTTATGCACTAACCACTGATGCCAAAGGTGAAGAAGCTGAAGATGTTTTACCGATCTCTGCATTCTGAAATTGCTAAAACATGCAATCAAGATGTATTTGATAATTGTTGGTGACTGTAATGTGAAAGCTGGAAATGGAGAAGGATCAGTAGTAAGAAAATATGACCTTGCAGAATTTTGCAAGACCAGTGACCTATTCATTGGACATATCTTTTTTTCAGTGACATGACTATACATGCAGACCTTGTCTGACGAAATACACAAGAATCTAGCCATCTGTATTTGTGGAAAGAGACAAAAAAGACATCAGTCAGGTAAAGCCAGGGGTCTACCATAGAATTGCCCATCAATTGTTCCCATGGAAATTTAAGCTGAACCTGAGGAAAATTAAAACAAGTTCAGGAAAGTTGAAGTACAACCTTGAGTACAACCCACCATCTGAATTTAGAGAAGATCTCAAGATTAGATTTGATGTGTTGAACACAAATGACCAAAGTTCAGATAAGTTTTGGAATGGCATTAGGGACATCATACATGAAGAAGACAAAAGGTCATTAAAAAGAAAGGAAAAACAGAAAAGACCAAAATAGATTCAGAAAAGACTCTGAAACTTGATCTTGAACACTGAGCAGCTAAAATGAAAGGAAGAAATGATGAAGTAAAAGAGCTGAACAGGTTTCAAAGGACAGCTCAAGAAAACAAAGTAAAACATAATGAAATGTGCAAAGACCTGGAATTGGAAAACCAAAAGTGAAGAACATGCGTGGCATTTCTAAGCAGTAAGAACTGAAGAAAAATTCACGTCTTGAATGTAGTACTGCATGAGGCTATCGGCAAGATATTGAACAATGTGGAAAGCATCAAAAGAAGATGGAAAGAGCATAGAGTTGTTATACCAAAAAGAACTGGTAGACATTCAACCATTTCAGGAGATAGGATGTGTTAACGAACCAATGGCACTAAAGCAAGAATTCCAAGCTGCACTGAAGGCATTGGTGAAAAACAAGGCTTGGGGAATTGATGGAATATCAATTGGGATGTTCCAACAAATGGATGCAATTCTGGAAGCCCTCACTTATGTAGATCAAAAAATTTGGAAGGTAACTACCTGACCATTCAACCAGAGGAGACTCACATTTGAACCAATTCCAAAGAAAGGTGATCTAGTGGAATGGATAAATCATTAATATTATACATAAGTATAATTTTACTAAAGATAACTCAAAATAGTTCAGAAATGGTTACAGTAGTACATCTGACAGTGAGTTGCCGAAAATTCAAGCCAAACTCAGAAGAGCTTGTGGGACAAGCTATGTGATCATTGATTCTGATGGAGGTCATCTGAAAGCAGAGTATGCTGGAAAGATGATCATCTGTTTTTTACTGAGTAAGCAAAGGAATTCAAATGTGTGGATCATAATACATCATGGGTAACATGCAGAAGAATGGGAATTCCAAAGCATTTAATCGTGCTCATGTGTAATTTGTGCATAGATCAACAGACAGTCTTTCAAACAGAAAAAGAGGATACTGTGTGGTTTAAAGTCACGAAAGTTATGCACCAGGGTTTTAACCCCGTCATACTTACTCGGTCTGTATACTGAGCAAATAATCTGAGAAGATAGGCTGCATGAAGGCATCAGCACTGAAGGAAGATTCATTAACAACCTGGGTTATTCAGACGACACAACTTGCTTTCTGAAAGTGAAGAGGAATTGAAGAATTCATTCATGAAGATCAAACCCTTCAGTATGTATTACACCTAACAAAACAAAAACCCTCACAGCTGAACCAATGAATGACATCATGGTAAATGCAGAAAAGACTGAAGTTGTCAAGGGGTTCATTTTACTTGGATCCACAAGTAATGATCATGAAAGCAGTAGTCAAGAAATCAAATAAAATATTGCACTGGGCAAATCGACTACAAAAGACTTCTTTAAAGTATTTGGAAAAAGATGTCACTGTGCCTGACCCAAGCCATGATGTTTCCACTTGCCTCATTTGCTGGCAAATGCTGGGCAATGAATATGGAGGACTGAAGAATTGATGCCTTTGAATTATGGTGTTGGGGAAGAATATTGTATACTGGGAGGCAATTCTACTCTGTTCTATAGGGCTATTATGAGTCAGAATTGACTCGATGGAAATGCTTTTTTTATTTTTTTTTATTTTTGTGGCCTACCAGAAGAAAAAGCACATCTGCCTTGGAAGAAGTACAGCTAGAATGCTTGTAAAAAGCAAGTATAGTGAGACTTTGTCTCCTTTGCTTTGGATATGTTCTCATGGCAGACCAGTCCCCATTTTAGGCAGTATCAGACAATGTAGTTACTTTGCCCCCTCTGTAACTTGCTTTTAAACTTGTTTTTTTTTTTTTTTGTAAATATAGCCTTCTATACAGTTCTCTTTGAATTCATGCTCACTTAGAATTTTAACTTTTGGTCCCATTGCATGCTTTTAGTTTTTATTAATTCTGTAATCTTCTGAGAAAATAGAGGCTAAGATAGTACACTGTGTGAACTGTAATTTCCTTACTTGAGATTCAACAAAGAACCTTTAGGTCATTTTCAAACACATTCTTAAAATTTAATTTCCTTTAGTTTTGATAGTACCATGAAACTAAGACAGCCCAGTCAAATGAGGTCATTTTTCTAGTACACTTTGGTATATTTTTCCAGCTATTGGGTGATTCTTT
The DNA here is from genome assembly GCA_028571685.1 of Heterohyrax brucei. Classification (NCBI taxonomy): domain Eukaryota; kingdom Metazoa; phylum Chordata; class Mammalia; order Hyracoidea; family Procaviidae; genus Heterohyrax; species Heterohyrax brucei. The sequence continues at coordinate 67,290,920 of CM053141.1, read as the reverse complement.
GCAAAACTCTGAAATGTGCTTTAGTTTTACTGCAGCCTGAGTACTGAGGCAGAGATGAAAAGCAAAGCAAGTGTGGTTGGTGGCAGAGTTGTGAAATCCGGGACTGAGCCTGATTTTTTTTTTATTGTACTTCAGATGAAGTTTTACGGAATAAAACAGTTTCTCAGTAAACAGTACACATGTTGTTTTCTGACATCGGTTAGCAACCCCACAACAGGTCAACTCTACCCTTCTCAACCTTGGGTCCTCTGTTACCAGCTGTTCTGTGCCCTACTGCCTTCTGGTCCTTCCCTCTCGGTTGGTATGCCCATTTAGTTTTGTTTTGTTTTACAGGACTGCAATTTTTGGGGAGCCTGATTTTATTTTTTTATATTTTTCTTTCTGCAACACAAAAATTCCATGCAACCCTGAGAGATGTATTCTGAAACCTATAAATAATAATTTGATACACATTTTGATACAGCAGGACAATCAGGAAATTTTCTTGTGCATTTTCTTTGGACTTCAGAGGAACAAAAACAAACACATCTAAATGTGTCATTATTTTTAAGATTTAAATTTAAAACATTCAATTTATAAGTTGGATTTCATTTAAATTTAAAAATCAAGGAAAACATTCTTGAAAAATTTTCAAACCCATAATAATGTATTTTCATCTTACTTGAAGCATCAATGACAGCACCAACAGAGTTCTTATATTAAAAAGAAAAGGCTTTTTGTTTTCCAACAAAGCAAGACATTTCAAGGTTAGGGTCAAGGTCAGATTGATGAGCATTTCACTTGTGACCCAAAAAATCCTCGCTCTTACTTCTGATTTTTTTAGTTTGTCTGGGGATATGACGGCACTTGGCTTTGGCTGGGGATATGAAGTCAAATCCTCAAAACCTGCAAGAAGAGCTAAGATAACATGACTACCTTGTTCTTTATTTCAAGGACTGCTTAGTACTAAACTTGAAACATGTTTCTTTTCTAGTGATTAACTGTACTTGTCTAACTTGACTTTAAAATTCCTTTATTTTTGAGTTTGTTGCATTTTTCCAGCCAAACCCGAGAGCAACAGTCCCTGTAATGTAAACCAAAAATTTTCTAGACAAACCACTTCCCCTTTTCCTCTAGCAACATGTCAGGTACTCTGTAAGTAACCAAACAGAAAAAATCTAAATTCCCATCGTATGGCCCAATATTATACTGATAGGTCTGAAATTCAGAAGACCTGCATTTTCTGACATAAGTTCTCAGTATTTTATTCATATATTTTTCTCACTCAGATTCAGAAACAAACCTGGTATACAAATTTTTATTATACACAGGAAGGAAAGTTACAATTCACTAAATGGAATACATAGTGTAGCACGAGCAAGATTAAGTTAAGAATATTGTTTTCATCTACCATGTGGAATTATGAATAGACATTGGCTAATGGCAGTGAATCCACTGGATGAAATAGGTTGATGAATTTTCCAGGGCAGTCACACATGGACTCTGATTGAAGTGTATACCAAAAAAAAAAAAATTCTCTACTGTCAATTCCATCGAGAGCATGATATCTGTTTTCAAACAAATCAAGGCTTGCCAACTGAAAGGATTCTATGTAGTTAATTTTGCCGTAGGTGGTAGAAGTACACTCAGTGGTGGCACCATAACAAGTCCTGAGACCACCTCCACATGAAAAAAGAAAGTTCGAAGGAATGAGAGAGTCAACAAGCCTGCATGCACGAGTAGTGAGTTTCTATTGTGGAAAACACCTTAAAGGCTAAATGACCACCTGCTAGACATGTTAAAAAGAGGATATGTGATCTGGCAGGGAATTTGAACTTGCGATTTTTAAAGTTAATTCCAACACTGTTTCTATTTATCTAGCAATAACTAACAAGCACCATCTTATCCTTTCTCTGACCTTTAGTTTTCCTTTTTATCACCAGAGAATAATACGTAGAGGGGAGAGGAGAAGTCTAAATTCTCCTGTTAATTCTCAGTGAATGAACTGATTAAGGAACTCCCATGAACACTTTATATACCACTCTTTAACTGCTTCTGGAACCATGTTTTCCTTGACCGTCGTTTCTGAGTTCTCTCACCTAACTTTTATGTACCTAGTCCTTAATTATTGCTTGAGGCCATTAGCGCTTGCTTTCTTTAGCTTTCTGTCAGACTCAGTTACTGTACCAATCGATCATCTGTGAGTGTGCCTTTAGAATTTTTTCAAAAGCTCCGTGTCTATTTATATTAAAGAAGCTCTTCACTGAAGCTGATTGTGTTTTATTTCTCTCTAAACTTATCAACCAGTATCCTTAAATTAAGGACAAAGACTTCAAAATAGTGTATTTTAGACCCAGCATCAAATTGACCAAAGTAAAGTGAGCACACAATTGCTCCTCACTAAATTTAGGAGGGAAACCCTGGTGGCATAGGGGCTGAGTCTATGGCTGCTATCCAAAAGATCAGCAGTTCAAGTCCAGCAGGTGTTCCTTGGAAACTCTCTGGGGCAGTTCTACTGTGTCTTCCAGGGTTACTATGAGTCAGATGTGACTTGATGCCACTGGTTTGGTTTGGGGGATATAGTCCTATACTTGCCTGGATCTAAAGCCAAGCCAAGTGCCATCTAAAACCAAAATCAAAATGAAGAAAACTGCAGTACATTCCTCCCACTAAAGAGTAAGATTTCATGCCCTTGACTTTGGATCCAGCTCTGTGATTTGCTTTAGCAACTATTAGTAGCTACTAATAGTATTTCAGTTCCAAGCATAGAAGTTCTGTGCTTAAGAGACACTGGGTACTTCCTCTTGCCCACTTACATCTCTGCCATAACCCAAATCCCCTGCCATCAAGTCGTTTCTGACTCATGGCAACCCTGTAGGACACAGTAGAACTGCCCCATAGAGTTTCCAAGGAGTGCCTGGTGGATCTGAACTGCTGACTTTTCGGTTAGCAGCCATAGCACCTAACTACTTTGCCACCAGAGTTTCTATCTCTGCCATAGTTGTACAGAAAAAAAAAAAAAAAAAAAATGCTTCAGCCAACTCCCTGGTCAGAGGTGATGAGAGAAATATGCAGAAGAGAAACCCACTGAAGACTCACAAACTCGGAGCATGAAGCACACAGCTGCCCAGTCTAGATCAGCTGAACTTCAGCTAGCTTTTAAATGTATGATTGAAAATGAATGATTATTGTTTTGGGATGAAATTTGGGATGGTTTATTATGCACCAATAACAAACTAATATACATGCATAATTATGTAAGAATCATGTGAGTCTTCAAGAAAGGAATGGTATTTTATAATCCTGTTGGAGGCTACCTGAGCCATAAGCTTTTTTGATCATCTCCAAAATCTCTGATGCTTGAGCAAACATTCTGGTGAGAGGTAGCATGGTGCCATATGGCAATACAGTGAGGGGACTGAGAACTACCTTTGATATTTCTGGTTTGCTGAGAAATTGGAAGATTGACATTGCCCATTAACTCTTGGCCCTAAAGGTGGGGCCTTGGAAGGAGGAGTTTGGAGCTAACACGGGCAGTTCCATCTGAAGATTGCCATATCATGCACCACAGTCAGGATAAGCCCTGCGATGAAGCTGAATTTCACAAGTTACTACAAACGCATTTAATAGCTGCTCGTAATTCAGTTTTTCTAGAGACAACAAGCTGAGTCAGAGTTGAGAACGAATGGAGAGAAGACAGCAGTTTCACCACCACACGCATGTGATGCTCATGTAGCAGCACTTAGATGTAACAGCTCATGAGATGGCACTGACAGGGACAAGAGGAGATGAGCAACTTCACAAGGGCCGTTCCTCTTCTCTGCTACAAAACCAGATTAGGGAAGCCCAAGACACAAGAAGGGAACTCAATGAAAATTTCTGCTGTGTTTGTTTCTACCCTGCCTCGCGTTCATGGGCAAGAAAGTAAACTATGTTGGAAGGGTGGAGAGCATTTTACACCCAGTACGAAATTTAAATGTTACTGGTGCTCAACTGTTTTAGTAAGTGTAGGTGGTAGAAGTATTCTTAATTATTAAGTTCAGTACTTGAAGACAAAAGCAAGTTCTCAAAGCATAGTTGGTAGCAGTGACTGGAAAAATAAAAATATTTTGTGTTTATATTTCCATAAATTCAGACACGTCAATTAAGTTGGTTAACGAATTGTGCAAAATCTATTTGGTTGTCGTAAATACATTTGTGGAGTTGATTGCACAGTGTTTAAGTGTTTGGCTGCCAACCAAAATGTTGGCAGTTTGAATCCACCAGCCTCTCCCTGAAAGCCCTGTGAGTCAGTTCTACTTAGTTCTATATGGTGGCTGTGAGTCAGAATGGACTTGACAGCAACAGATTTTAAACAGATTTACACTTGAAATCATTCAACGTAATTTTGAGGCTGTAACAAAATGATCTGATTCTCTTGTTCAAACAAGAAATGAATAAATTTAGGGGAAAAGTTGAGTTAATCAATCACCCAGAGAGAGGCTCTGAGTAGCCTAATTAGGAAGAGCTGGGGCGTACGGAGTTCTCATTTGCTACGATGGGCAAGGCTGCTCAGTTGTAGTCAAGAGCCAATCGAAGATTCTAAGGTATATTTTAGAGAAGATGTTAGCTCCTAGAACAAAATAAAAACTGCCTTGCAAAAAGTAAATAAATAAATCCATGTATGTGAATATTGCAGTTAATTATTACTCCTAAAAATACCAAACTAGAATTGATAGCACCGAATAACTTATCTACTTAATAATTCAGAGTAAATAGCAATTGTATGTGTCAAATGCATATAAAAGCCTGAGGCAATCTGTAAGAGTTACCTGCTGCAACTAGGAAAAACCTGAAGTTTTAGATCTGTTTGAAATCACTGTAGAACTAACCCAAGGCTGAGTATCAAAGCATCAATTTTTATTTAAAATAATGTACATTTTGACTCAGTTGTATCAAATTAAAAAAAGAGAAAATAAAAATAATAATATAGAGTATCATTATCTGAAATCCCAGAAAGAGTAGAACTGTGTCTCTCTGCCAATAACTGGTGGTGAGGCAGAATCTAGATGTATAGACAAACTTTGAATCAATTGAAAAAGAATGATGTCAATATATTTTCAAAGCCAAAATCACCAGCATGATAGAAATACCACATTTACAAACTAACAGGCCTCTGAAGCTCTAGCTAATGTCAAACTCTTTTCCAAGTAGTCTTCTGATTTGGGAAGGGTTTTAAAGATGAATTTCAAGTAAAAAAGATGACAGTTGAAGTTACACCATAGGTTAAAGGAAAAGGACAAATATCACCTTTGTGTTTTTCATCCAATTTGAAACACAAGAACATGTAGTCTAGCAAATATTTACCCACAAAACATCTGGACTATATCATTATTCTTTCTTTACTGAAGAGTATTCTTTGTAATCAAGTACCTTTGACTCTATACTAGGAAAGGCTCTTTTGAAGATTGGGAGTGGCTGTGAAATGAGAAATATGATGCTATTTCCCAAACTTTCCTTTATTTCTAGAACTGATGTTCTGTAAACCTGCTCACAGAATTACGTATCCAAACCACCAAAATTAGTCTGAAGGGCACAGCAGAAAACAGTCCTCTGTTTACAATAAGCAAAGCCAATTTGGTTGAATGGAAACATAAAACATCAAGCCTAGGATCAGTGTGTATCATCCATATGCATGCAGCCTTTTTTCCCCTAAATTAAATTGTTCTTGAAACTGAAAACTCAGTGTACATACCTTACTGCGTTGCAGTTAAAAGGCTTTTAGCTATAATAATCAAAACCATTCTACCATGCCTCCCTAGAACAGCCTTAGTTAAGAACTAGATTTTTTGAAGCTTGGAAATACATGCTTACAAAGATACTTGCAGGTATTTTGGTGACACTGATGTAACATCTCCAGCAAGTAAGGAAAAAAAGCACATGCAAACAGAAACTGAGAGGTGAGTTCCATGACTAAGAAATAACCATTTTAAAACTTATGCTAAGTATTTTAAAATGTTGATACCCAAATAAACAAATTCTTTGTTAATTAGCTTAAAGGAAGAAATGATAGATGTATATTTTCTGTTTGCCTGGAAAACATCTGAAAAGAGATAGCATGGTACATGAGAAGTTAGTGTGCCGTAGCTGAAAGAAAGCTGTGACAAATATTATCCCTAACAAGTTATATGATCACAGATAAACCAGTTATGCAATACAAATCTCATTTTTCTCATATTTGAAATAATATTTACCTTGTAAATTTGTTGCAAGTCTTGGGTGAGATAAAAGTACAGTACCACTGGTAGTTATTACTCTGCTTATGAAAGCTCTACTTTCTTCCCAGTCAAACGTTACTCTTTCCTCTGCTAAACTGGAATCTCTCTGAGGGTCAGTTCTACCTGTAAACCCAAAAAAACACCAAGCCCAGTGCCACTGAGCCAATTCTGCCTCATAGAAACCCTATAGAGCAGAGTAGAACTGCTCCATAGAGTTTCCAAGGAGTGTCTGGTGGATTTGAACTGCTGACCTTTTAGTTAGCAGATGTGGCACTGAACCACTATATTACCAAGGTTTCCATTCTATCTGTAGTGATTTTAAAAATTTTCTTCAGTGGAGTAACACCAGCCCATGAGAGCAAAGAGTTTAGACTAGTTGGAGACATAAGGTTCATGTACAAATAGGCAGACTGGGAACTATGGAATTATAGCCAGCTTAGAACAGACTATAAAGCTATTGATGTAGAATGAGCTTATGTTAGGTACCATCAAGTCAGTTCCAACTCACAGTGACCCTGTGGACAACAGAGTGAAACACTACCCAATCGCACACCATCCTCATAATCGTCGTTCGAGCCCATTTTTGCAGCAGCTGTGTCACTGAATCTTGTTTAGGGTCTTTCTTTGTTTTAGTGACCACTTATTTACTAAGCATGGTGTCCTTCTCTAGGGACTGGTCTCTTCTGTTAACATGTCCCAAGTAAGTGAGACACAGTCTAGCCATCCTTGCTTCTATGGAACATGCTGCCTATACTTCCAAGACTGATCTGTTTCTTCTTCTGGGAGTCCGTGGATGTAAAATATTCTTTGTCAATACCGTAATTCAAAAGTACCAACTCTTCTTGAGTCTTCATTATTCATTGTTCAGTTTTCACATACATGTAGAGTGCTTAGAATTACCAGGGCTTGGGTCAGTACACCTTAATCATCAAAGTGATATCTTTGCTTTTTATTTTTATTTTTATTTTTTTTAAGTGTTTAAAGAAATTTCTTGCAGCAGATTCATCCAATGAAACAGAAGGAGCTTATAGTGAACTGCAGTGTTCTAGGTCTTGGGTTAGATTCTAAATGGTTTCTACAAGCAGAGTGAAAGAATTACAAATGGGGGTACAACAGGGACAAAATGAGTGTGTAATGTGCCAAAAAAAAAGTGAAGATTTGACTCATCTTTTAAGAGAACTATAGAACATAACATTTGGAAGATAAGTCAGGTTAAAATTGTCAAAGAGGTTGCTAGAACAATTCTTCTCATTCATTTCCCCCCCCTCGGATAAACATCTGAAACTGACAATTGTCATATTTTAACCACTACTGCTAGATAATTCACAGTCAGCTAGGTGGCTCTCCACCCCCTACCTTCTCTTGCTCATCTTTGATTTAAAAATAGAATATGTAAGTGAGAGGGTGTGCTTGTAGGGATAACCTTAATTCTGTTGGGCCTTACTTAAAAGTATTTATTTTGACTGGTACACAAATATTAAATCATCACCCTAGTGTGTTATCCCATCATCCTTTCTCCATCTTCTGCTGTCGACAGTATTCCTACAAGAATTTAACCTTTTCCTCAATTTTGGTCATATGAATTTGCTAAGATTGACTCTACCTCCATCTTTAATCACATTCCTCGTTAGTTTAAGCTAATCAACACATCCCATCCCTTTGTCCACTATGAAGTGCTAGGCATAAAACTCAGTGTAATGCAATGAATTGGAGTTTCTATACAAATAAACCTCATTGGCTCCCAAAGGAGCTGTAAAAGGAGGACTTCTTTCTCTGTACTTGGTGCTTTGAGGTCTGGTAGCACCCTCCCCTCAGAAGGGGTACTACTTGATGGTGATACAGTGTTAAGTTTTTCCTGAAGCACAGGAGAGATGTCCAGTTTGTCAGGTCAAGAGATCTTCCAAGTTGGCAAATGCCTTGATACATTTGACTAAATTTTGTTATTCTGTCATTTAAAAGCATATTTTGATTACTAATTTGTAGGGTCGCCATGAGTTGGATCTGACTCGAAGGCACTTGGCTTTGGCTTGGTGGTATTTTTAATCTCCATTGATCTGAGTTGCCCAACCATCTGTAAAACTGGATTACTCAAAGGTCAAGTGGTGAGCACAGCTTTGGGCTTCTAAACCAGTGACCAATATTCTTATTTCTGATTGGTCATATATAGTATGACTTTTTTTTTTTTTTTTACCTACTTATTCTAATACATGTTTATAGCAGCAAAGTTTACACTCCATGTTCCTATTTCAGTCTCCGGACACTCAAGCATTTTATCTTTTAATCTTAACATTATCCCTTTTCTAGAGAGATTACACATCAGCAATGTCTCATTATTGATTTCTTTTATCATATCAGTGTTTTTCATGTGAGATTTTCCTATCTCATTTTGTTTCTGATACTGGTAAACATGTTTTAAAACTCTGCTTTAAAAGTGTATTGTTTTTGTCTTAGTTATCTAATACTGTTACAACTGAAATACCACCAAACCAAAACAAAACCAAACCCAGGGCCATCGAGTCAGTTCCGACTCACAGTGACTGTATAGGGCAGAGTAGAACTGCCCCATAGAGTTTCCAAGGAGTGCCAGGTGGATTTGAACTACTGACCTTTTGGTTAGCAAATATAGCACTTAACCATTATATCACAGGGCTTCTGAAATGCCACAAGTAGATACTTTTAACAAAAAGTTTATTATCTCACAGGTTAGGAGGCTAGAAGCTCAAATTCAGCATGTCAGCTCTAATGAAACCCAAACGAAACCCCAAGCTGTCTAGCCTATTTTGAATCAGAGTGACCCTATAACCTAAGGGAATGCTTTTTTCCCTCTGTGTTAGTTCTAGGGGAATGTCTTTGTCATCAACCTTTACCTTATCCAGGAGCTTCTCCGTGCAGGAGTCTTGGGGCCAAAGGACACAGTCTGCTCCCAGTGCTGGCTGGTATGAGGTCCTCATGTATCTCTGTTTGCTTTTCTCTTTTGTATCTCAAAAAAGATTGACTTGAGACATAACCTAATCTTGTCTTATCTCTTTAGCATAACCACCGCTAATCCTACCTCACTAACATGATGGGTAATTTACAACACTTAAGAAAATCACATCAGATAACAAAATGATGGACAATCGCACAGTACTGGGAATCATGGCTTAGCCATTGTGTCATACATGACTAAATCCGTAACAGTTTGATCTTTTAAATATTGCTTTTGTTCTTTACTGTCAGTGTTGCATGATCGTATACATGACAGAAAGAAATGTCAAGTCCTGCACCATCTTCACAACAATCCATCAGTCCATCTCATTGGAAGCCTTCTTTTTTGCTAAGCATCTACTTTACCAAGGATTATGTCCTTCTGCAGGGATCGGTCCCTCTTGATAGCCTGCCAAAAGTAAACCAGATGAGCGCTCACCATCATCGCTTCTAAAGAGTATTCTGATGTACTTCCTGTGAGACAGATTTGTTCCTATTTCTGGCAGTCCCTGGTATACATATTCAGTGTTCTTTGCCACCACCACAATTCAAATGTATGAATTCTTTGGCCTTCCTTTCTCATTATCTAGCTTGTATAGACACATGAACAATAGAAAATACTGAGATACCTTCACATTTGAATAGTTTAAAGAGGTCTCTTGCAGCAGATTTTCTCACTGCAATGAACAGTTTGAATTCTTGACTGCTGCTTACGTGGTCTTTGATTGTTGATCATCCAAGAACACTGAAATCCTTGACAATTTCAGATCCTTTGCCACTTACCATGCTATTGTCTATTGGTCCAGTCTTAAGGACTTTTGTTTTCTTTGTGTTGAAGAGTCGACCCTATTGAAGGCTGTAGTTTCTGATCTTTCTCTTTCCTTTCAGCAAACAAGGTTGTGCTGCCTCATATTCCAGGTGCTTAATGAGACTTCCTCCAATCCTGATGCTGCATTTTACTTCACAAAGTCCATTGTTCTAGGATTATTTGTTCAACATACAGATTGAATAAGTATAGTGAAAGAGTGTAACCCCAGTGTATTTTTATGTTCTGGTATTCCCATTTTCACAATGTTATCCATAATTTGTTGTGATCCACACCACTGAAAACCTTTACATAGTCAATAAAAACACAGGTAAGCATTTTTGTGGTATTCTCTGCTTTCAGGCAAGATACATATGACGTGAACAACGATACTTAGCCTTCCAAGTTTGCTTCTGAATCTGGGTTGAATTTCTCATAGTTTTCTATCAATCTACAGTTGCAACCGTTTTTCAATTATCTCAAGCAAAATTTTCTTTGCAGGTGCTATTAATGATAGTGTTCAATATTTCCTGCATCTGTTAATCGCTTTTGCTTGGAATGGGCACCCATATTGATCTCTTGCAGTCAGCTGGCCAGGTAGTCGTCTTCCAGACTTCTTGGCATGGATGAGTACGTGCTTCCAGTACCGTGTCTATTTGTTGAAGCATTTCGGTTGTGTTTCATCAGTTCCTGGAGCCTTATTTTCGTCAGTGCCTGCAACGTAGCCTGGATTTTTTTCAATGCTGTGTTTGTGGATTATAAGCTGCCTCCTGAAATGGTTGAATGCTGAATGCACAATGACTCTGGGTATTCTTTTCATCTCTTTTTGCTGCTTTCTGTAGCACTCAACTGTTTACACATAGACTCCTTCAGTACTGCAACTTGAGGCTTGAGTTTTTTCTCCAGTTCTTTCAGCATGAGAAACACTAGGTGTGTTCTTTCCTTTGGTTTCTAATTCTTTTCATATTTATTTATAACACTCTACCTTGTTTTCTCAAGCTGCATTTTGAACTCTGATAGCACTTCTTGAGCATTTCTTCTATCAGCTTCAGCTGCTCTGCACTCAGATGCAAGTTTCAGAGTCTCTTCTGCCATCCATTTTGGTCACTTCTTTCTTTCCTGTCTTTTGACTGTCCTTTTGCTTTCTTTATGTGTGATGTCCTCTCACAATTCTTCTGGTCTCAGTCATTAGGGTTCAGTGCAACAGATCTATTCTTGAGATAGTCTCTAAACTTGGGGATGGTTCCAAGGTCATACTTGGGCGTTTTTGCTTGAGTAGCTAACTTCTTCCCTACTCATATTTCATATTCTGAGTGTCTTGCAACTTGAAAAGCTCATCATCCAGCACTATATTATACAATGTCATGTCTTTATCCATAAAATTTTATTTTCTTAGACGTGGATTTCCAGGTTGTTTCTTCAAGTCTGTGTTTGTCTAGAACTCTACTGAAACCTGTCCACCATGGATGACCTTGGTGATATTTGAAATTCCAAGGACATAGCTTCCAGCATCACAGCAATGCACAAGCCATCACACTATGGCAGACTAATAGGTTTTGCTCATTCTTTTCTACCCAGCTCACTTAATATGGACTCTTAATTATAACTGATTGTAGGAAATTCATCATTTGAAGACAATTATCTGTCTGATATAATCAATTTCAGGTGTTCTTTATCTTTCCAAAACCTCTGGAATCTTGAAACTTTAAGGTTTGTCCCCTTGGCGTGAACCACAGTACAGTTATCCACGAACTGGATGAGTTAAAGACAATCTCCATTTATGACCACCTGTTTTATACACACGTACACACACATCTTATTGTTAGTAATATATACTACATACAATGTTGTAGTATGTAATTTGCTGATGTTATCATTCTCAGATGTTCACTTTCACATATTCAAAGATCAGATGCATAAATATGCTGATAATAAAAGGCAGTAATAATGAAAACTAAGGCAAAACAGGTGCTCTATTTGTCAGGATGAACTTTGGATGTAGTCATGAGAATGAAACCCTGCTGTATCTCAGGGACTGTGTCTTAGTCATCGAGTGTTGCTATAACAGAAGTATTACAAGTGGATAGCTTCAACAAAGAGAAATTTATTCTCTCACTGTCAACTAGAAGTCCAAATTCAGGGTACCAGGTCCACGGGGAGTTTATCTTCTCTTTGCTGGCTCCAGAGAAAGGCCCTTGTTATCAATATTTCCTTGGTCTGGGAGCATCTCAGTGCAGGAACCTCAGGCCCATAGAATTATCTCTATTCTTGGCACTGCTTTCTTGGTGGTGTGAGGTGCCTGTCTGTCTGCTCATTCTCTCTGTTATATTTCAAAGTGATTGGCTTAAGGCACTATCTAACCTTGTAGATCTTATCAGTAAAACTGCCAGTAATCTGTCATATTTCATCATAGAATTTACAACACATAGGGAAATCACATACAAAGGTAAACAATCATACAATGCTAGGACTCATGGGCCAGCTAAACTGACAGATATTTTGGGGGGATGCAATTCAACCCATGACAGATTACATGTATTTGGAACAGATTTGTCTGACTGGGTCTCCTTTATTCACCATGAATGAACTATCAGAAAATTTGCCTTCTCGACTTGAGAGTGATCTTCTGGAGTGAAATGTTAGTGAACTCTGTGGACTAAGATTATCTGAATAAAGAAAGACCAGTGTGTGCAGGGCAATGAATTGGGAGATATGGATTACAGTGGAGGCTTTGTCAGAAATTTTTAGCATTATCAGATATTATTTGCTCATCCTGGTCAGGTATCTGGAAGAGTCCTGGTGGTACAATGGTTAAGAACTGAGTTTCTAAATGAAAGGTAGGCAAATTCAAGCCCACCAGCCTCTCTTCCAAGAAAGGTGCGGCAGTCTGCTTCTGTAAAGACTGCAGCCTACAAAACCCTCGGCCCTATAATGTTGTTGTGAGTTGTAACTGACTGGATGGCAAGGAGTTTTTAATGGACCCAGTGAAACACAATATGGATAAAGATTAACATTAGTTTGATTTAGAATTTATCCTCCTAATCAAAGTGTCTACACATTTTGATTTATTTTTATACGTTTCAACTGAAAAAATTTAAAAAAACTTATCAGGCCACACACTACCCAGCCTCACTAATTTTATTCTCTGGTTTTATTATATAATCTTTTATAGCATTTGATAGAAAAAAAAATGCCTTCTTGAGGACGACATGCAACTTTTGAGAACAAAGAAAGCATCAATTAGCCCAAAGATCTATATTCATGTCCTAATTCTACTGCTTGCAAGGTTTGTAACTTTTAGCAAGATATGCTACCTTGGCCCAGTTTTAAACTCATTCTATCTTCTAATCTGGGGAAAAAAACAAGCAAAACCACTCTACCTGAAAACCTTATAAATAAATGACAAAATATAAATGTGATAATATTTTGCTCACTGTGTTCGTGTAGCATATTATGTTTAAAGCTGTGAAGAAGCCTTTAGTCTTGGATATTGGCATACAGAAACAGAGAAAACATGACAGGCAGGTCATGTGGTGATAACCCACCCTGAAGGCATACAGTCTGCTTACAGTGCTTGTCTTTGTCTGTTACTGCAGTCTCATTAAATCCATTGACTATTTCCATAACTGAAGAACAGGACTAACTCTTTGTCTCAGGTGTTTAGATATGTTTTAAATATTTCTATATTCTGTATTTCTCTTTATTGTAAAAAACAAAAAAATCTCACTAATCTCCTTAATGCCTCTGTCTGTAGTCTGCATTCTTCAGCACCCATTTAGAAACTCTTTATTGTACTTGCCTGATTTATTTCCCTAAAGGTTTCGTTTGATTTCTTTTTTTTCTTAATTTTTTACAGCCTGTATTTTTCCTGGACCTTAAGGAGAAAGTAAGAGCCATTATTTTCAAGTGGTATTTCTGAGCTATAGAAATACTGATGTACTCTTTGGCTTCTGTACACAAAAGAAAGCATTTTCCTTAAGTGATTAGAATTGCTCTTTTTATGCTAATTTGAGCACAGACTTATTGGAATGAATTTATCAGCCCCTAAACACCCACTGGGGGTTACCACAGGGATCTCCTGTAAATGAGATTTTGCATCTGAATGAATAAATACATTTCAAAATGAAATCTGTTTCCAGGATGTTTTTCACACTCCCGAAATGTTCTGTAGTTGGTAACTAAAGTCACCAATCTCTTAATAGAAAAAGTGTCATTTGAAATGATACAAAAAAAAAAAACTTGTTTGATACAAAAATATGAACAAAATAAACAGTAAGAAAAATGCTTGAATTGGGGGGAGGATCTGGTAGCAAAGGGAAATACAAGCTAAAGTGTATGCAGTGAAGAAATTGGTTTAAATTTATAATTATTTGTTAAGTTGTTTACATAATGGTGCTGGTTGATATACAAAATATCTGTGGCCATTTTAAAAAGCAAGATTCTTCCCCATTTATCCAACAACAGCCTGGGAAACTGAACTGAAAGCAGCTGATGCAGTGATAACATCAGACCTCAGTGTAAATGTCAACAGAGAAAAAGAGAGCTATTTGTTGGCCTGCTTGTTTTGTTTCTTTTAGAGAGAAATCTCTCCCCAAGAAAGGATATTGCTTGAAAGAAGAGCCAGAAAAATATCGCTACTCCACAGACTCTGCAGAGACTAGAGAAGCAACTCTGAAAAGCCAGTAATCAAGAGACTTTGTTCATTTGTAATACTGTGTCTCTTAGCATAAAACAAAAAAAATTATGTGGGATTATTATTGCAACATAATTTTTTTAAGAGTCCAGGTTAAGATAAAGTGGTCAAAACCTGATTTTTATTTTTCACAATCAACTTCAATCATGCATGTAATTTATTGAGTACCTTTTATCGACTACATGCTTTTACCTTTTACTGAGTACAGTGTATGATGTTTTGAGGATACAAATGTGAAGAAAATGTAGTGTGATTTCAAAGAGCTACTTACGTATTTAACAAAATAGATAAATGAATCTGTACCTGTAAGAGTATGTAATACCCAGAGGCTAAGTTATGAAAACACTTCCATTTCAAGATGGTAGATAGACTGCATACATTTATTCCCTCTACCTCCTGAGCCCACACTAAACTGAGCTTTAGTGAAAAATGCCAACTTGGTATATACTGTGTTTTATGTATATAATATATACATATACATACATACACACACACACAGGGACGTATGTGCATATATGTAGTGTTTTATATATGTATATTTTAAATGTGTGTGTGTGTACATATATACATATATATTTTACAACAATAAAAAAGCACTATTAGTACTTACAAGAATACAGATACCAGAAGGGGAGTCATCAGAAGATGGAAAATTTCAATAGATTTTGTAACAGATGAAAATAAATGGAATCGCAGCCACATAGGAAACAGGATAAACTATAACTTGAAATAGATATAGAAAGGAATGTATTTATCATCCAGCTCACTTTTACAATGGAATTAACCTGAGAAGCTTTCTGGACCTCAGAAATACCAGGTGTAATAACAATGTGTGGCAGAAATGAAAAACTGATTAATCTTTTGGTACAAAATAATCCAATAGTCTAACGTGCAGTTAGAAAAATGCCAATGTGTCGTTTGCTTTCAGGAGGAAAGCTGTGATGTTTGTCTTTGAATATATTAAATCGCCCTGGAGAGGGGCTCTCCAGATGCCGGTATTTTGGAATCTAACGCCATAATGGCTGTGTCCTGAAATGATCATTCCGAAGCAGCTCTGTCTAACAGAGTCTTCTTTGATGGAAATGTTCTACATCTGCACTGTCCAGATACGAGAACCACTAGTCACATGTACCTTTGAGTACCTGAAAATGGGTATTGCGATAGAGAAATTGGATTTCTAAAATTGTATTTAATTATAATTAATTTAAATTTACATAGCCACTTATGGCTAGTAGCTTACTGTACAGGATACCATAGCTCAGAATCTTAAGCTCTATCCAAGTTCTTAGAAAGTTTTTTTTGACTCACTATTAATATTAATAGAAAAACAAGTATAAGCAACCATTTCAGAAACGTATTCATCCTGTTTCCGGGGTTTTCATTACTTTACCCAAATGTTCTATAGTTGGTAACTAAAGTCACTTCTGTCTTAATAGGAACAGTGTTTAATACAGAAATAGAATGAGCAAAGTAAACCCGTTTAATTCAGCACTGAAGTCACTCCTGAAGTTGACCCTTCAGCCAAAGATTAGACAGGTCCATAAAACAAAACTAAACTAAACTAAACTAAATGGGCACAGTCACACAGGAGTAGGGACAAGAAGGCAGGAGGGGACGGGGAAGCACTAACAGGCCACTGTAATCTGGTACAGCTGTCCCAGACCAGCGTCCATAAATGAGGTGAAAGAAGCCACCTTGGGCTTTCAACAGCAGGAAACACTGGCTAGAGAAGAACTAAGGACAGATACATTGCCCTATTCAACTTGTCTCAGAGATCTGAACCACCCCAGCTGAAGCACCGCATCCTGAGATAGAAAAGAGCCTTTGCTGCTGTGTCTTACTCAAACTCTAGACCTCTAGAATGATGACTTTAGAATGATTGTTATTTTACCTCTAAAAGTTTTAGGTGGTTTTTCATATAGAAATCAGCAGGAATAAAAATTAAGTGTGAAGGAAGAATCAACATGTTTTCAGCAAATGAGGACTCAGAACTTTCTATGCACACTGCCCTGCAAAGTTTCTTGAAGATACAGCATAGAAAACAGGGCCATAAAATAACAGTAAAAGGTAGAACTAGAGAAAATAGGGACGAGAGTATAGCTGTGTATCAGTCCTGTAGAAGAACAAGTGTATGTTGGGGAAAACTGACAGAAGGCCCAAAAGGAGGACTTCTGAAATAGGCCCTCTTAAAAGAGCACTCTTGGAAAAGATTGAATTATGAAGAACAGAGTGCAGGAACAGGGGTCTGGGGACCACGGTTTCAGGGGAAAACCAGGCTAACTAGCATAACTAGGGTATTTTTGTTGTTGTTTTAGAGACAGTGTTCTGCATCCCACTTTTGGTGAGTGGGGTCTTAAAAGCTATCAAGCAGCCATCTAAGTAATATCAAGTCTAAATTGTATTTCTGTCCAGAAAGTGGCAGAAAGATGAAGGAAATGGGATTAATAAATGTGTCAAGTGGCTTCAGGTCAATTTTTAATTCTTTATCCTTTTAAGTATCTAAAGCAAGCGTGGTAAAATACCATCAGTGAATTTGGTTTGCACACAAGTGTTCATGTTCCTCTCTAAATTCTTTTGTTTGAGACATAAACATTATTTTAACAAATTAAGAGCTAAAAAGTGATAAACCAACATATTTAAGACATATTGAAATAGACCATACAACAGCAGGAGTTGTTGTTAGGTGCGGTTGAGTTGGTGCTGATTCGTAGTGACCCTGTGTGCAACAGAACCGTGCCTGGTCCTACCTTCCTCACCATGGCTGCTCTGCTTGAGCCGGTTATTGCAGCCACTGTGTCAGTCCATCTCTCTGAGGGTCTTGTCTTTGGCTGCAGGGTGAATTTTTCTCATATGTTACAGTCCCCCTAGGTAGGCATGCATCAATAAACCACATATGTGTCTGAACATTTACCTTTAAATACACTGGTGTCTTCCGTTTTTAAAAAAATTAATATTTATGACATTCATCCATGGTAATACATGGTTTCTGATTCTTTAATTCCATTTAGTCTATTGAATTTACATGACAAATCTATTCTCCTATTGATTAATATTAATTCCAGTTATTGCTACAAGTATCACAATTACCTTTATTATGCAGATATTCTTGTGAAAATGAGAGAGGATTTCTCTAGGTCGTAGAAATGCTGGGTCAGAGGATCTGCACGTTTTCAATTTTATGAAATATTTCTATCTAGAATACTTACAGCAATAAATTTTAAAAACTTATTTATGCATCGTAGATAGTACAATTTTGCAAATTGTACAGATGTCAAAAAATGTTTGCTAGTTTGAATAGTTACTACTTATTCTGGCATGTTTGGATGCACATAAGTTTCAAATTTTAATACCTGAGCTTTCCCTATGGTTTACAGAATATATGTTTTAAGAAGTTCTTTCATACTTTCTCTGAGGTCGTAAATTTATTCTCTTACATTTTCTTGAAAGTCTTGGTGGTCTGCTATGTGTTAAGTGCTATGGCTGCTAACCAAGGGTCAGCCATTCCAGTCCAGCAGGTGCTCCTTAGAAACTCTGCTGGGCAACTCTGCTCTGTCCTTTAGGGGTGCTATGAGTTCGAATCTCCTTGACAGCAGTGGGTTTGGTTTTGGTTGGTATATTTTCTTACGTGGCTTTAAATTTCTTCATCTCTTTATGTCGTGAATGTGTTAGGTTTTGGTTTTTGTATATGAATTGAATGACTGTCCAGTTATAGTTTCTCCCTGGTGAATATTTATCTTTACCCCAAATGAAGTATAGTACCACTTAAGATGTATATCACATTTCCATATGTGCATGGATCTGATATTTTTTTGTGTCTAGACTGTTCTTTTTTTTTTGTTCATCCATATCCCAATAACATACTGTCTTTATTACTAGAAATGTGGGAAAATATCTGACATTTGACTGAACTTAAATTATTCTTCATTTTTTAATTGTCTGTTCTTGGCCTTCTGTTTTTCTGTGAATATTTTATATCCGCTCATTATAGTCCTTAAAAACCTCTTTTGGAACTTTGAAATTACAGTATATTTAAAGATTCAGTTGAAGGGAATTAATATCTTGAAATACACTTACTTCTGTTCATAATCATAATTTGTCTGTTTATTTAAATATTCTTGATATCACTCAATGATATTTTCAAATCATTTTCATAAAGTTTCTCATCTTTTTTTAGCTTACTGGTATGGTGTATCTTCTCTCTTTAAAATATAATTTTTGCTGTTACTGTATCATGCCAAAAAGCCAAGTGCCATCGAGTCAGATCATAGAAAATCCTTTTTAAAAATTATAAGCATAATTAGAGGAGAAAACTACCTTAATCTGATTCAAGTAAGTCAAAACTACATTTACAGTTAGTCCTCAATTTATAACATATTCAAGTTATGACAACTGTACTTACTCTGTTTTTATTTTTTGTGCATCTTATCATTAGTAACATATTGCAGTATATTATTTGCTCAGATTCTCTTAAAGATTTTCAGTTTTCTGGTCTATTGTCGAAAACACTACCAGACTTATACAAATAACGATAATAAAAGACAATATCAATGAAAACAAAAAAAAAGATATTTGACTTACATCAGAACTGATTTACGGAGGAATCCCCGGAATGCAACCTGTCCAGTCATAAATGGGCGGATACCTGTAGTTTTTATGAGAACTGTGCTCTAACTATGTTATGCCATAGAGCCCTTGGGAGATTCCAGATGAAGGATTACCGCTCACAGGAGTCTTTCCTTCTTGTCAGAGTCTGAGCTCCAGTTGCTAGAGAGTCCTGTGTGCTCGTTAAATCCTTGCCTTCAGCCTCTTAATCTCTCATTTTAGAATTAGTTAAGTATTGGGGGTTAAATTTGCATCAACTGTTAGTTTCAAATCTCTGCATTGCTCTTTGGCTTTGCAATTCCTTCCAACTGTTTACATTTTTTATTCATTTTTTCTAGCTGTTTTTGTTGGGAAAGTTGGTCTGATATAAGCTAATGTAGCCAGAAACAGGCATCTCATACTCAGTTTTCAATGAAAGGAAAATAAAGAGCAATATATGATACAATTATTTAAGTTTACTTTGGAAGAAAATTATGTTTAATTTTGTGTTATGTTCATAAACATAACACTTTGCTGTAGTTACTGTGTGCCTGTGTTATACAGCACTTTATTATAATCTCCGTGAAGCTAAGACCTTGGTGCTTAATACTTTGTACTCACACCCATTGCTGTGTGCTTTATACAATCACTTGTGAGGAAGTAAAACTAATGGACAAAAATGTTTAAAATCAGCTCTGAAATTTTACTTTTTAGTTCATGCATCTAACAAAGTATTATACAGGTTTTAGGATTTTTTTTGTAAATTTATGAAAATAATTCTACAACATAATGTAAATATAACTACATATAGAAATACAAGCAGCATTAATACTTGGATGGCCAGAATTTTCACAAAAATTACTGTGAGAACAAAGCTCTCTCATTAGAAATTTTGTTCAAAATCAATTCTAAAATCTACCATTTGGGTGCTTGTTTTGTTATTATTTCTGAGTTCTCTCCATTTGTATCAACCAGCTGAAAGTATGGGGAGGAAAAAATTCACTAGAAATGTCTGATATTTAGCAATATTCTACTGGAAGAATTTCTCTGAGACTATGAAATCTGTTAGACATTTACAGTAATAACCATTTAAAGCTTTAAACTGTTATCTCTGAGAATCTTCAGTATGCATCAGAGGGTAGGAATAAACAAATGTCTAAAACATCTTGACAATCATTTATTTTTCGATAACAACCCATTTCTATTTTTAATAGTACCTGTTTTTGTAAACAGAACAATCAGTCCTATCAATGACATACAGCAAATGCAGATCTGGTCTCAGTGAGCTGACAGCTGGAGTCCATCTCAGGTCTGTCCTTTTCCAGTGACAACAATGGGTTATGGAGTATTGCTAAATAATCACAGATTCTATTTTATTTTTCACGTATTTCTTCATTTGTCATACTCTGTAAGCATGTTATTTGTTTAAATTTACTATATTCTTTCTGCAACATATTGTGGAAGCAGTTAAAAAATTCAGCTGTCAGACTGAAGCTGACAATTTTCCCACTGCAGTCCAGTCCAGAAGGAAATCTGCTTGCTCTTCCCAAGTGTACTTCCACTGGCATGCAAAAGGATCATAAAATAATATACAATTGTGAGTCGGAAAACAAAGAGAATTCAGAGATACCCAAAAGGAAGAAATTGTTGACCATCCTAGTAAGAATACTTTTACTCTGTAACCATTCTTCACTGATGGGATACAGAGCAGTGTGGATAGTCATTGGAACATCAAAGCTAATATTTATTCACTGCAGAAGTAGTTTAGTGATTCATTAAAAATTGAGATCCTGTGAAAGTTTTTTTTTAAACCTATTGCCATCAAATCCATTCTGACTCACAGTTTTCCAAGGAGTGGCTGGTGGATTAGAACTGCTGATCTTTTGGTTAGCAGCCAAGCTGTTAACCACTGAGCTACCAGGATTTGATAAGTAGCTCTAAACCAAAAAACCAAACCTACTGCCGTCAAGTTGATTCCAGTTCATAGTAAGCATGCAGACAGGCTTAAAAATACATTTGCCTGTTCACTTCGACAGCACACACTCATGTACTAAAAGTGGAACAATACTGAGAAAATGAGCATGGCCCCTGTGCAAGGATGACACACAGATCTGTGAAGGGTTCCATATTTTTTCCATAACAATGCACATCTAAGCACGTCTGCGACAAATTGACTTAAGTTGTAAACTTTCACTTAAAACAATATGTAAAAAATAATAAAATAAACTTGTTTCCTTAATCTGAAAGTATTTTGAAAATTATTTTATGAAATAATCTCATTTATGTTTGTTCTTATTGTCAGTTCTATTTGATTTTGGTTTACACACTCATGTGTTCATTCTGTCATTTTTCTGTTTTTGTGTTTTCTTCTCTACCTGTCTTTGGTTAAGGAAACACTATCTACTTTTAAAAAATGCTATTTCCATGAAAAATAACATTGAAACCAGCTGTCACTTCTTCACCTTCCCCTCGTTTCCTCAAATTACATCTATTGGAATAGCTTTTAATTTCAATTAACATTTATAAGTCATGTATTTCAAGTGTACAGTTGAAAGAATTTTGAGAGTTGCACACCTACTTGAAGCCAACATCACAAGTTAAGACATAAAGCAAATAATCACTTCCAGCAGAGTCTGCTCCTCACTGAAGTTCATCTTTTCTGTTGTTCCAAACACAACTGCTTTGTGGCGCTATAGACTGTCTGCATATTCCAGACTTCTGTATAAATGTCATAATAGGGAATTTCATTTTGTCTGGACTTTTACCCAGCATAAGAAGTTGAGGTTCATCAATGTGCTCGTGCTTTTCAGTTATTCATTGGCTTATTTCAAAAATAGATTTTATCGTTTGAGCAGATTTAATTTGACAGAAAATGCAGAGCGTTTCCATCTGTCTATCTATTCCCTGTATAGTTTTTTCCTATTTTTAACATCTTTCATAACTATAACATGTTTGTTACAACTGAGACAATTTAACATGACATTATTAAGTAAAATCCATAGTTTGCAATAGGATTCATTTGTTGTGTTGTACCCTTCCGTGGGTTTTGCCAAATGCATAATGCCATGTGTCAGCAGTTAGAGCATCACACAGAAGAGCTTCACTTCCCTGAAAATCCCCTGTTCTCTACCTAGGTGGCCTCCTCCTCCTGCTGAATCCTGACAGTCACTTTTTCTTTTTAATGCCTCTATAGTTGTGCCTTTCCCAGAGTGCCATACAATGAGTCTGCTTTTCCAGACTAACTTCTATAAACCTCAAAGTGTGCATTTAAGGTTGCTCTATTTTTTTATTGTACCTTGATTTCTCATCTATTTTCATCACTAATTAATACTCCATTGTATAGATGTGCTTCAGTTTATTCACCTATTGAAGACATCTTGTTTGCTCCAAATTTTTAGTGATTACAAATAAAACTCCTATTCACTGCAGATTTCTATGAGAACACATATCTCTAACTCATTTGGATAAAAATCTGTGAGCATGGTTACTGGAAGGTATGGCAAACTTATGTTAAGCTTTGTAGGAGACTGCCAAATTGTTGTCCACAGTGACTGTACCGCTTTGTCTCACTGTCAGCGGTGGCTAAGTGTCCCTGTTGCTCCACATCGTCAATCAGTATTCAGTGCTGTCAGTGTTTTGAATTACTCATTCTAACAGCTATATAGTGATACGTCGTTGTTGTTTTCATCTGAAATTTCCCAATAACACACCACGTTGAACATCCTTTATTATGCTTGTGTGTCATCTCTATACATTTTTGCTGAGATGTTTATTCAAGTCTTTTGCCCGCTTTTTAATTAGTTTGTTTTCTTATTTTTGAGTCTTGAAGTCTTATTTCTGTAGTTCAGAGAGAAGTCATTTATTAGGTACGTGTTTTGCAAACATTTTCTTCCAGTGTGTGGCTGGTCCTTGCATTCTCTTAACCATACCTTCTACAGGACAGAAGTTTTTAATTTTAATGAAGAACAACTTATCGTGCTTTTCTTTCCTGGATTGTGATATGGTTGTATCTAAAAAGTTATCACCAAACCCAAATTTTATTTTATATTAGTTTCCAGAAGTTGTATAGTTTTGCACCTTAATTTAGGTCTGTGGCCTGCTTTGAGTTTTTTCTGTGACAGATGTATATTCTATGTATAGATTCATTATTTTAGCGTGTGGATAGCTAGTTTTCAGGCACAAGTTATTGAAAAGACAGTCTGTTGACTTTTATGCCGAATATCAGGCCACTGTATGGCTGTACTACATTTTCTTTATTCAGTTAACTGCTACTGTGCATTTGGATTGATTACAGCGTTTGATTTTGGTGAATAAAATTTCTATGAATATTTGTGTGTAAGTTTCTTAGTACTCATATGTTTTTACTTTCCTTTAGTGTGTGGAATGCCTGGTTATATGCAGTGGTGTCAGTAAGGGAGTGCAGAGGGTGCAGACCACACGCCCTTGACCCTGTCAGACTGGGTGACACCAAAATGATGCCAGGGTCCATAGCTTGTGTTGATGGGCAAGTGGCTGCCAAGGCAATGGCTTCACTAGGGGTGCTGTCACTCAGTGTGGTAAGTTGTTACTCCCTCACCGCCACCCCACCATGTGGCCACAGCCCAGACGCCTACAATTCATTGAAGAGGGTCTCTGCCGTGGTGGTGGGTGAAGGTAGGAGCTTCAGGAAGCTGCAGAGTGTCGGGGCCAAATGGGAGGAGCTGCATGATGTGACACACGGCCCTGTGTCGGGACGGGTAGAGCCAGGCCACTAGGTGCACGGATGGGGTGGGCTGGCCTGTGGTGGGTCGGGTGGTGTGACACCCGGGGTCGGGTGGCCCACTCTGGGTCGGGGGGTGTGACACCATAGGCTATCACACTGGGTGACATCACATCTTGTGATGTTACTGGTGGTATGCTAAGTATGTGTTTACATTTTTAAAGGAATTGCCAAATTGCCAACATAGTACGGCACTTTATATTTCCTTCAGCAGTGTATGAGAATTCCAGCGTCCACACACCTTGACCAGAATTTAATACTTGGTGTGTGTGTTTTCAATTTTTGCCATTCTAATGTGTGTGTAATATTATCTTGTAACATTAATATTCATCTCTTTGATGACTAAATGGTGCTGTGCATATTTTCATGTGCTTGCTTGTGATCAGTGTATCTCCTTTGGTGAAAAATCTATTCAAATCTTTGCCCATTTTTATTGGGTTGTTTCTCTTTTAATAAGTTGAATGAGTTGATTATTTTCTATGTACAAGTCCATTTTTATACATACAAATCATGACCATTTCCTCTCCAGCTGTGACTTGCATTTCTGTTTTCTTAAAGGAGTATTTCAAAGCATAAATACTTTTAAATTTGAAAAAGCCAGAATAACATGTTTTCTTTCATATTTATCCTTTTGTGTCTGAAGATATCTTTCTCAAGTCAAGATCAACAAATTACCTCCTTTTGTTTGTTTTCGGAGTCCTATGATTACTGTTTTTTACATTTTCTGGGAAGTTTTTGTGGTAGTCGCTGGTAGTGGTTGGTTGAAATGGGCTTACTCCATTTTGGCTGGTAGAGGACACAGGTGCTTATCTTTCGAAAGTATTTTTGAGACATGCGTGAAAACAAGAAACAAATATACTTTGGTTAAGGAAATCTTGGTCCTAACTTAATTGAGGTCATCTCACTTCAAAGAATAGAATTAAAAGATGACCTGGAATTTCTGAGAATAATTTGACTATATACAGGGAAACAACACACAATAAAGGTACAGATTTGGCCTAATTTTAATCAGGCCTCCCTTTTTTGGTATCTAAATGATTGCCTGGTTTTATACGATCTTCAAAGATAGGCTTATTGTCTACTTTTGGTCACAAAAATAGTATAAAACCCTATATTTCTGGATGCTTTACACATCATGCTTTTTAAAGTATTCTTTCCCTTCCATTAAAAAATCCAGTGCCATCAAGTCGATTCCAACGCACAGTGACCCTATAAGTCAGAGTAAAACTACTCCTTAAAGTTTCCAAGAAGCATCTGGTGGATTTGAACTGCTGACCTTTTGATTAGTAGCTGGAGCACTTAACTACTATGCCCCCATGGTTGCCTTCTATCACCTACTACCATTCAGTTGATTCTGACTCATAGCAACCCTATAGACAGAGTTGAACTGTCCCATAGAATTTCTGAGGAGCGCCTGGTAGATTTGAACTGCTGACCTTCTGGTTAGCAGCCATAGCAGTTAACCACTATGCAACCACGATTTCCTTCCTTCTACTGTCAGTGCTAAAACCATAACCTCTTGCACAGTGTTCAGAGATTTGGGGGTAAAATGATGACAATGCTTTTCTGATGTAGAATAGTATTTCAGCACCAAGGATTGACATACAGCCTAAACTCATTTGTGAAAGACACCAATATCAGTGCTAACTTCTTACAGTGGGGCATTTGTGTATTGTGAGTTAAAATTCAGGCAGTATGTTCAAGAGCCAGTCCCATGTCAGGACAACATAGAGACTCTTGCTTTGTTCAAGACAGACTGACAGTAATCATGTGAGTAGATACCAGACCGTGGAGACTTCCTTATTTTTTCCAGGAGTATCAGTCCATGAAGAATGAAACCAAACTAAACCCACTGCTGTTGAGTTGATTCAGACTCATAGTGACACTATGGGATGGAGTAGAACTGCTCCATAGAGTTTCCAAGGGGTGGCTGGCAGATTCAAACCGCCAGTCGTTTTGGTTAGTGGACATAGCACTTAATCACTATACAACCAGAGTTTCCCCAGGAACAATGGAGCCTCTTAACTATCATTTTTCATGACAGAAAGATGGATTTACTATGAGTCTGTTTCCAAAAATGAAAATATTTGGAGTCTCAGTCTTTATTCTGTATCATGTGAATCTGCCATCCCAGCTGCCAGTGACAGAACTTTAATCATGAAAATGCCAGTCTTACCACTTTGCTAACAATGTGACACTATGCAAAGCTGGTCTCAGTCTACCCTAGCTCTGATTGAAGAGGAGCAGGAGCAAGTGTATGAAGTCCCTCCAAATGCATTTCAAATATTAAAATGAGT
Organism: Heterohyrax brucei; assembly: GCA_028571685.1. Taxonomy (NCBI): domain Eukaryota; kingdom Metazoa; phylum Chordata; class Mammalia; order Hyracoidea; family Procaviidae; genus Heterohyrax; species Heterohyrax brucei. The sequence goes on along the minus strand of CM053141.1, from coordinate 67,264,582 downwards.
AAAAGAGAGCGTTGAATGTTAATTATTTATTGAAGGGGTTGAAAAGTATGCCACCAACGCTATTCTTTAAGTTACTTTCAAGCTAGTGGGAATTGCATTTCTGATAGCAGTATAATTTCAAATGGCAACATTAGATTCAGTTTCTACTGAAAGGTCTGGGGACTATGAAAAGGAATAAAAACATAGATCTTTTAGAACACATTTCTTGATTATGAAAAATGATGAAGTTATCTTCTTTTGGTCGTGTTCTTCATTAGTAATGACTTTTTTCTTCCTTGATAAAAATCAATGCAATAACCTGAGCTGGTAGTTCTGAGTTTCATGATCTTTGTTTGTTACCTTTATTTTTACAAGTGAAAAGAGACAAGTTGGTTCCCAGATGGCAGTGTTCCTGGAATGTCACAGTGTAGTAAAGTTTAAAAAAAACTGTAGTAGATTCTTTGTCAGCCATGATCATTATTTTCCCTACCAAATTGTGTATCTCATATGCCTATATGGTAACACATTTGAAAGCAGTAATATTTAAATGGGTTCCAAGTCACGAATACATTTTCCTGGAGACATGTCTAAATAGAAAAAAAAAGCAGCATGATAACAAAAACTGAATGAAACACTGTGAGAAGGAGGTCAGACACATCAGTCTTGCGTGAGAATATACAGCAAAAATCTGTAACAAAATCTTAACAAATACCACCTAGGAATGTATTTATATCATCACAATTTTGACTTTATTAATACAGGAATGCAAAGTTTGTATGTTTGTCTAACCTTAGAAAATCAGTGATTATAATTCACATTTGCATATTAATCCAAAAGCCAAGTGCCCATCTGCTAACCTAAAGGTCAGCAGTTTGAATCCACCTGGTGCTCCTTGGGGTAGTTACACTCTGTCCTGTAGGGTCACTATGAGTCAGAATCATCTTGCCGGCAGTGGGCTTGGTTTGGGTTTTATAGCACAGTATAGAACAGCCTCACTGTGTTTCCAAGGCTGCAAATCTTTACAGAAACAGACTACTACATCTTTAAGCTGGTAGGTTCCACCTTTCAACCTTTTGCACCACTGAGAGTCCTTAAGTCTATTGTCTGGATTCTATAAGTCTCTTCTTTTGCTACAGGGATATGATGGCATTTTAAGTTCCCTGGTATCAGTGTTCTTACATCTAATAGTAATCAAAATACTTTTGTCTTCCAAACAGCTATGCAAGTAAAGGATTACAGTTACATCTTGTGAAGAATCAGGGAAATATTTACCATAAAACATGAATCTGGTACCCTGGCAGGAGCCTTCCTCAAGGAGCCGTAGTATCTCCTTGCATCAGCTGGCTCTGGGTTAGAGAACTGATGTTGACATGGAACCTGGGAAGAAACCTCTAGATCTTGGGAGTTTTCAGAGTTGTTATTCATAGAGGGCCTGTCATAGACTAAATTCTCCCCCCAAATATCTGTCAACTTGGTTAAGTCATGGTTCTGAATATTGTGTGATTCTCTACCATTTTGTCATCTGATGTGATTTCTCTATGTGTTGTAAATTCCATCACTATGACGGAAACCCTGATGACATAGCAGTTAAGTGCTATGGCTGCTAACCAAAAGGTGGGCACTTCAAATCCATTAGGCACTCCTTGGAAACTCTATGGGGCAGTTCCACTCTGTCCTGTAGAGGTCACTATGAGTAGGAATCAACTCGAATGCAATGAGTCTGTTTTTTTCTTTTCTTTTTGGTATTATTTAATAATGTGGATTAGTGGCAGTCATACTGATGAGATTTTCAAGATTAGGTAGTGTCGTAAGCCACTCTCTTTTGAGACATAAAAGAAAGAAACGAGCAGAGAGACATGGGGACTTCCTACCACTAAGAAATCAGTACCAGGAGCATGGGGTTTGGACCTGGTGTTCCTGTGCAAAGAAACTCATTGTCCAGGGGAAGGTTGATGAGATGAATCTTCCTCCAGAGATGAAAGAAAGAGCTGGCACTCTGAATTTAGATGACCAAGATAACACTGAGACCACATTTGTTAGCTGATGTTAACAAAGTGACTCACTGTAGACCTCTTTATTGTTATGATAATGAGATTGTGTACTGGGTGTCGGCCAGAAAGACCAAGCAAGTGATTACAGGCTTTAGAGTGTGTGGTAGCATCCTGATTTCCAGGGATGCAAAGAAGGCTGGAGACTGAGTTCAAGGCAGCAAGCCCTTAACCCTGAAAACAAAAATGTGGCCAACTCTGGGTACATACATCTGTTTGTTTATTTTTATTGTAATAAACAAAATGAGAACAACTTAATTATATTCCTCTGTAGTTTGTATTATATTTGTTATAGGACCATTAACTCTGAATACCACTTACATTTTTAAAAATTTTCCCAAGTTTTATTGTTTAAACTTTCAAGCATGTATAAAATTTGAAAGAATTTTACAGCAAATACCCAAACACCTACCATCTAATTCTAAAAAATTTTTATAAAACATGCTTTACCATCTACCTTTGATCTATCCATCCTGTCCACCTAGCGATGCTATTTATTTATTCAAAGTTATAAGTGTCATCAAGTTTTTGTTTGGTTTCATTCATAAGCTCATCTTAATACAATACTAACATCAACTTATTAAATTACAATTCATCAGAATAAACTTAGTAATATTTTTAAAGAAATTTTAATTAACTAAATGCTAACAAGAAACATGGCTTCATATGTTTAGACTTTGACACAGAAGACATGATTTTAGTCTCTTATGACTTTGGGTGAGATAAGTGAATTCTCTGTGTTTCAGTTTTTTCATACATAAGCTGGATATAATTTCTCCCCTGCAGGATTTCTCTGGAGAATGGGAGTTACTTATGTAAAGTTCCTAGTATACCTTGTGATACATAGCATATACTCAATAAATGGAATCAGCTGTTTATTTAAGTGGTAGAATTTAATTTTAACTTCTTTGTGATGATTATGGGAAGGTAACAATAAGCAATTAAAACACATGAGAGGATTTCAGTGTATCCCACAGAATTTAAGATTTTGTATAACCGAGCAGAAGAAATTGAGATAAAAACTCTGGCATGAGGAGCCTGTATCTGTAAACCAATTTTGTCTAAATTTTCCTTTGTAACTCTTTTTTAGCCCTGTTTATGCAGGGCTGCTGAATGATAGAGAATTTAGTAACTTTAAAGCTCACTGCTCATTGAATAAGAGTCAAATCAATTGTCGTCGAGTAGACTTCTGCAAACATGGCCACCCTCTGTATGTCGGAGAACTGTGCTTCACAGAGTTTTCAGTGGATGTTTTTTCAGAAGTAGGTTGCCAGGCCTTTCTTCCAAGGCACTTCTGGATAGACTTGAACCAAGAGCATTAACTGTACCTTTCACAGATGCCTTCTTACTGATTAGCTAGGAAATATTTGGGCAACTAAAGTTGGTGTTTTCTTACGTGTACTGCTAGATACTTTCTGGCATCCTACCAACAGGAAGAACTGCTCCTCTTCTTCCTCCACATAATAAGTCTTGGACTGTAATTGTTAAGGTTTGGCATGGTAGATTCTAGAAAATACCATTGATTGAAAGTCTTTAAGATGTAAAGGGCATGGTTCAATATTAGCAACATCACAGTTTACCTCAAACTAAACATTTGCTTTGGAAGGAAAAAGCAAAGTATGTGGAAAGGTTTTAATTCAGTTTTCTGTTGTTTTGTAACTTAAGATACAAAGAAACGGAATTAAAATTGTGGAGACACAATGAAACGAATTGACAAGAAGACACAGTGAATATATCAATTAAGGAGTTAATATGTTCTTACTTAAATTAACTGGCCTATTCAATGGGAATGATGGTCCCAGTAACAAGGAAGTTTTCAAGCCAGGAGATAACATCATTCGGACTGACAGCTCTCTGAAGGACACTAAAGCTAATCGACTGCTTCTCAATAGCTTTATAAATGGTTGCAACCTTTTCCCAGAGAGCTTAAAGATACCACAAGTAGGTGAATTGAATGTGGAAGTAAATTAAGATAAGTAGTGTAACACTGCTTCAGCACCCTAGTTCAGGGGTTTAGAACATTCCAAATGCAGTAGTCAATTAGTCGATTCTGTTGGTAAACAGAGCATTATGTTGGATGTTCCTGTGTTGCCTGGGAAAATATATTTTACGAGACACTATCTGAATGGGCCTTGATAGATTTTCTGTTCTTGGAAAATTACAAAATATATCTGTCACCTTAAGAAAAGGTCAGTAGAGGAAAATTATCAAATACAGTTTGAAATAACTATATTTGGAGTTGCAAAAAGTTATACTGTAGCCGCAATCGCAGATCCGTGCTGCATGTCTGCAAAGCCAATACTGAGACAGGAGGTGAGGTGATTAAATGATGACGTTATTGAGTGCCGACACACATGAAGCGAGGGGGAATCAGGTCCCCCAAAACTTGTCTGTATGTGTAGGCTAAGTCTCGAGGTTATATAGGTCGATTAAGGGCGGGGACACTGGTTAATATTTTTCCCAGTCCACACAAATAATCCTTCCGACATTTCAACAATATTTTTCTTGGGGGGGGGGGTCTCCATGGCTCCAACAAGTCAGGGATTGATAATCATCCAAACTATCCAGTGATTCGGTTCAATAGCCTTAGATGATAACTGAAAGGGAATAAACAGAACAATTAATCAATGTTCCTAAGAGGAAAGAATAGCCATGTGACTTATGACCAGTACAAGGTAGATTCTAACAGATGGGGGAAATCAAGCTCTCAGGGCTCAGTGTTTATAACGTGGTTGTCGTAACTGCTGTTGTCTACTGCTTGTTGTAGTAAGATGGAGCCAGGCTGGTCGTGGGCCTCCCCTTCAATACCAATTCTTCTTCATTTGAACTCCTAACAAATACGGTCTGTTTCAGTTATATCACTCAGCGTCTTCTATCTTGGATGAGATCCTTATGTGTATATCTTGCTGGGTACTGCTGAATCAATTTAGACTCACAGTGACCCATGTGACAAAGTAGAGCTGCTCCCTAAGTTTTTCTAGGCTGTAAGCAGATCGTCAGGTCTTTTCTTCTGCAGAGCTACTGGTGCACTCAGACCAACCACCTGCCAATTAACAGCCAAGTGCTTAACCTCTGTGCCACTAGGACTGTATCTGAATTACTTTTTAAGTTCTGGACTTTAGATTTCCTTTCTGATTGTTCTTTTAATCTCGAATTCTAACACTATGAGTGAACAACATTAAATGAGTACACAAATGATTACATAAATAGATGAATTAATAAATTTCTTATTTACCCAACATATTTAGTGTCTTTCCAGTTTCTTTCCCTGTATTGCCTAGTCTAGGCTCTTCCTGTTTTCTTCCTCATTTTACACCGTTATGTCAAATCCTTTACTTATTCTGTTTGCCTTAGAACCTTCTGTGATATTTCAGTTCAGTACTTATTTCCTTGGGTAGTGGAAAAAACTCAAAACTTTACCTGCCTTGATACCAGTTTTGTTCATGTATCAGAATATCTGAACAAGAACACTTCTCAAAGTTGAATAGTCTTTCATTTAAGCTATTTGTAACCTCAGAACTTACTGTAGCGCCATGAAAGGTAAACATTCCCACCAATAAAAATGACTGCTTAAGCAATTTACCACAGAACTAAGATATGAATTAAATCTCTTCAACAGATTGGACAAGTTGGTCTCTCTGTCACTTGAGAAAATAAATTCTAAGTCGCACATGAGATAGGATAATTCAACTTTTTACATTACTAGGCTTTGACAATTGAATAAGAAATAAATGGAAAGGCATTTTTCCAGTTCCTGCCAAATTCTATTGACCTGAATCCAGGACTTATTGGAAGATAAGGGCATGGAGGTCAATGCAATTTGTTCTTTTAATTCCTGTAGTGAAATCTCTCAGGGACAGATAAGATGACGTTCTGTGTTTTATGTGCTTCTGAGTAGCATTGTAAGTCTAGCTTTCTGATTAGTACAGAACTCAGGACTCTGATTCCAGGACAGATAACAGCAGAGGGAGAATGTGTCTTTCTACCATTTTTTTCCCAAGGGCTTGAAGCAGTTTCAGGTTCTTTCACTTTACGCTTAGTGACTTTCCTTGTCCTCCATCCCTGGATTCTGGAAATAGGTTGGTTGACAAGCTTCGTGTTTACAGTCTTAAAGGAGTTGTAACTTTCTTTTTATTTGTCTTCTTAGGTGAAGTGTAGAAAGTTAGCACTCACTGATATCACTAATGCTAACTAACTGTTATTTTTAATTCCAGATCTAAGTTTCAAAAAAAAAAACTAAAAGCTATGTGAAGGACAGACGAGTACAATGGTGAAATCATGGGACTAGTAATACCACACATAAAGAGGACAAACAGTGAAGAGGCTTTCTGAAACAGGATACAAAAAAGACCTATTAATAGAATAGAAAGTTATGGTATAAGCATTTTGATTGCATAGTGCTTTCAAGCAATTGAATACAGATAAGAGCTAAAGATTATCTCTGATTTTTTATCTTAGATTCATGAAAGACTATTAACTGAAAATGGGAATGTAGGTGAAAGAAAGATCAGAGTTTTATGATAAAGTCTAAAATATAAAAAATAGCTTGATTTGAGGCAATTAAGGTGGAGATACTTAGAATTATTCCTGAGAAAGATATCTTTGGGAGCTTAGAAATATGAAAATACAGCTCTGAGAATAATTATTACTTAGAGACACAAATTTGAACATTGTTTTGGTAAAGACTTTCCTAGACAGGGGTGGGGTGGGGCAGCCAGTCTCTAATTTAAATGTTTTATGTTTATTACTTCACTTCATTTTCACAACTATCTTCTGGGGAAGACAATAGCATTATTCTTCGTTTTGCAGTGAGAAAACTCTAGCATGAGAAGTTAAGTGTTTTTCCTAAGATTATTAATACGTAGTGGTCCTAGGATTTAAACCAGATGGTATCTGAGAGCCAGTGGCCAACGTCTGCTGGGAGTGTGGGGGAAGCAAGTTGTCTTGGTCTTCTGGTGCTGCTGTAACAGATATGCCACAAGTTGATGGCTTTATGAAAGAGAAGTTTTCTCTCCCCCAACCTACTAATCTAGAAGTTTTAATTCAGGGTGCCAGCTCCAGGGCAAGGCTTTCTCTCTCTGTTGGCTCTAGAAGAAGGTCCTTGTGAAGCATCAGTCTTCTGTTGGTCTGTGAGCACCTCAGCGCAGGAACTTCCAAAGGATGAGCTCTGCTCCTGGCACTTGCCTTCATGGTGATGTGACCTCCCCCCTCTCTGCTTGCTTCCCCTGCCTTGTATCTCTTGCAAGATAAAGGTGATACAGGCTGCATCCCAGGGAAACTCCTTTTATATTGAATCAGGGATGTGTCTTTAGTAAGGGTGTTACAGTCCCATCCTAATCTTCTTTAACAGAATCTAATCTTCCCCAATGAACCACAGGCAGAGATTAGGATTTACAACACATACAAAAATTACAGTCACAAAATAGAGGACAACCACATAACACTGAACTGCCTTAATAGAATTTTCCAGGAGCCCTGGTAGATCTAAACTGCCAACCTTTTTGGTCAGCAGCTGTAGTACTTAACTATGCCACTAAGGTTTCCTTGGGAATCATGACTCAATGAAATTATTATACGTAATTTTTGGCAGACATAATTCAATCTATGACACCAATGAATAGCACAGACCAGGACAATCAAAGGCGATACTGGCTGAGTGGAATCAACTTTACACTGGGGATACAAAAATTTGTAAGACATACTTTTGTCCTTAAGAATATTACAGAAATGTAAACTACATACTTATAAAAGGGAAGCTACATTTAATTGACATATTACTTCTGAAAGCTTTAGAGTGTTTCTAGGGACACAATGTTGTCTACATACTTAGGTTTAGATTCTGCAGGCATCTTTTAGAACTTGTGGGTTATGTCATAGGGACAGGACCCAGCTACCACTTTTACACAAAAGACACAAATAATGTAACAGTTGGCAGCACATTTTTATAAAGAGAGAGCAAAAGGACAGGATACTTCTTGAAGCCATGTGGTTTGTACAAAGACAATTAGGGATGCAAAGGTACGTAGATTTTTATATGTTAATATGTTTTCTTAAAGGTGTTACCTTTAAGTGCTTCCAAACAATTCATTACTCCGCTATCATTTAGCATGTAAGAGAAGTATATTAAAAAAAAAAAAAAATGGAAATGGACAGCATCCAGACTGGCATTACCTGTGGAGGTCAAAGAGGAAATTTTCCATGAAAAAACTAAAGATGATTGAATTTAAGAGAGGAAAAAAAAATCAATTCACAATTTTTACCTTCCCCTTTTTTCCCTTCAGATCAAATATCAATGGATGAATATTAGAATGTCGTTTGCATGGCTGCTTAATGGTTTCATTTGTATCTGCCCCTACATTACTCTGCTATGTGACCTTCCGTTTAGATTTCAGAAAAACAGTCATTAGACTATTTTGGGCTTCAGGGTAGCTTTGTAGATAGGTTTCAAAAATCATTAATCTGTAAAAATTTTGACAGTTCTGTAAAATGTTTCGACCCTGTTTAGTTACCCATGTCACCCCATCTACTGCTTTCTTGGCCCTTTGTTTTTTTACTGACCCCTACAGTATTAGGATGAGATGAAGCATTTAAACCTTCACCAAGTAATTGGGATGCAAATCATATTGCCATGAATACCAAGAACATGAGGGAGAATGAATAGTGAGAAAATCACTGTTTATTGAGCAATCAGTATTTTTCAGACACCTTCATGGGCTTTCCATTTGTGTCCCTTAAGCCAGTGTCTTTGGTACTATCAATACCATCACATTATGGCAGTGAAGGCCAGTGACTTCTTCATGTGGCTGAAGCAACTTTAAATTCTGATCCAGCTATTTAATAGCTGTGTAACCCTTGGGAAAGTTTTTTTTTAAAAAAAAAATTCAGTAGTCTTATGTAAAACTGGAAATGAAAATATTACCTATGTCCATGGGGTTATGGATAGAATAAAATGAGCATGAGGCTAGAATAAAGCAATTATATCAAAAGTTTAGCATATTTTCTAACACAAAAACAAGTAGTCTGCATCAGATTGTGGTGGCTGTTGTCAGTAATGCCATGACTTGGCCAAGGCCATGGAGTGTGTAAAAATCGGAGTCAGATTTCAGAATGAAGTTTGCTAAGACGTCAATGCTTTCTCCCATACAATACTTGTTTGTGGGTATATTAAATGTTTCAGATCTGCTCAGTGCTGTTTATTAGACCCAGACTGTTTTTGTTGAAGTGAACTTTTAGGTTAATGCATATTTCCATGTATGCATTATGATTTATATAAGGTTAAATGTTGAAGGCTGAGATAAAATAGAACCAGAGTAAGTGAAACATGCAGCAATTTAAGTTATAAATAGAGATACTTGTTGGTCTGTGATAAGTGTTGAGAAACGTCAGACATCTCTGGTACAGAGGATCACAATTATATAAAACTCTAACTTGCCTGTTTGTCCCAACCACAGAGCTCTTACTGTACCTGCAGACAAACTGTCTGCTACTTTCTACCTGAATAAGGAGCCAAAAGGTCTCTACCTTTATTTTTTGGTATTATTTACTCAGTTGTATAAATATTGAGTCTAAGGAAATACATCTAGAAAATATATCAACAATGATGATTGAATAATATATTTTTTTCAATGTGAGCATAATGAAAAATATATTTATTTCCTTGGATTATAATATGAATATTTTAATGCGTATATAAATGCAATGGGGAACATGCATAGCAAGTTGAACTTTGAAATCATGATTTCTTTCCTTTATGCTTGTATATGGAAACCCTAACAGCAGAATGGTTAAGTGTTACATCTGCTAACCAAAAGGCTGGCATGTCAAATTCACCAGGTGCTCCTTGGAATCTCTGTGGCACAGTTCTACTCTGTCCTCCAGGATCGCTGTGAATCAGAATTTACTCGACAGCAGTGGATTTGGGATTTGGCGTGTGCATATGTGGTTTTTCTTGTTTTATCTGTGAACTCATTGAATTTTTATCCAATTGCTTTCAAATCTAGTGTAATAAAAGCCCCATGCACTTGTCAGTTTGTCCTACTGTAGTGGCTTTGATATTATTGTGGTACTAGAAACTATGCCACTGGTATTTCCAATACTAGTAGGGTCACCCATGATGCAGAGGTTTCTAATGAGCTTCTAGAGTAAGACAGATTAGGAAGAGTAGGCCGGCAGTCTACTGCTGCAAAAGTTAGCCAGTGAAAACCCTAGGAGCAGCAGAAGAAAACTGATGTCTTGCTAGAAGATGAGTCCACGAGATTGGAAGGCACTCAAAAGATAACTGAGAAAGAGCTGCCTCTTCAAAGTAGAGTCAACTTTAATGATGTAAATAGAGTCAAGTTTTCTAGTCTTCATTTGCTGATGTGGCACAACTGAAAATGAGAAGAAACTGCTACAGACATCCGTTAGTAATGAGAATGCAGACTGTGTAAAGTATGAATCTAGGAAAATTGAAAGTCATCAAAGATGAAATGGAACGCATAAATATGTATAATCTAGACATTAGCGAGCTGAAATGGGATGGTGTTGGTCATTTTGAATCAGACAATCATATGGTCTACTGTGCAGGGAATGACAATTTGAAGATAAATGCCATTGCATTTGTCATTTAAAAGAACATTTCAGATCTATCCTGAAGCACAAAACTGTCAGTGATAGGATAACATTCATCTGCCTACAAGGAAGGCCAGTGAATAAGACTGCTATTCAAAAGACTACTATTCAAATTTATCCACCAACCACTAAGGCCAAAGATGAAGAAACTGAAGATTGTTACCAACTGCTGAGTCTGAAATTGATTAAACATGCAGTCAAGAGGCACTGGTAATTACTGGTGAGTAGAATGCCTGAGTTGAAAATGAAGAACAAACAGTAGTTGGAAAATATGGCAGTGGTGACAGATACGACACCAGAGATCACATGAGAGAATTCTGCAAGAACAACAACTTTTTATTGCAAATACATTTTTTCAACAGCATAAATGGTAAGTATATACACAGACCTTGCAAAATGGCATACAAAAAAATCAAATCAACCAAAACAGCAGCAACAACAAAAAAAACCCCAAAAATAAAAATAAAAATAACCCTTTTGCTCTTGAGTCTGTTGTGACTCACAGTGACCTTAGAGGACAGAATAGAACTGCCCCCATAGTTTCCAAGAAGCACCTGGTGGATTTGAACTGCCAACGTTTTGATTAGCTGCTATAGCACTTAACCACTATGTCATCAGGGTTTCCAACTGTACCTGTGAAAAGAGGCAATGGAAAAGCTCAGCATCATCATTGAAAACAAGGCCAGAGAGTGACTGCAGAATAGGCCATCATTACTCATGTGCACGTGCAAGTTGAAGCTGAAGAGAACCAAAGTCCTTGGGAGACAAAGCACAAACCTGAGTATATCCACCTGAATTTAGAGGCCATCACAAGACTACATTTGATACACTGAACACAGACAGTGAATTGCAGAATGACATCAAAGACATTGTACATGAAGAAAGTACAAGATCTTTTAAAAAGACAGAAGAGAAACAAAATATTAGAATGGATTTCAAAAGAGACTCTGAATTTTGCTTTTGAATGTAGATTAGCTAAAACTAAAGGAAGAAATGAAGTAAAAGTGCTGAACAGGAGATTTTAAAGGTCAGCTTGTTTTCCAAGTAAAATATTGTAATAAAATGTGCAAAAATCTGGAATTTGAAAACAAAAAAAGGACATACTCAGCATTTCCCAAGCTGAAAGAACTGAAAAAGAAATTGAAACCTTGAGTTGTAATTTTGAAGGACTGTCTGGGCAAAATAGTGAATTACATAGGGAACATCAAAACAGATGGAACAATACAATGAGTCACCAAACCAAAAAGACTTGGTCAATGTTCAGATACTTCACGAGGTAGCATAGGCTCAAGAACACATGGTACTGATTGAAATAGCCCCTGAAAGCATTAGAGAAAAAGAAGGCTCCAAGAATTGACAGAATACCAATTGAGATGTTTCAGCAAAGAGAAGCAGACCTAGAAGTGCTTACTTATCCATGCTAAATAATTTTGAAAACATCTATCTTGTCAACCTACCAGAAGATATCCATACTTGTGCCCATTTCAAAGAAAGGTGATCCAACAGAATGTGGATTCTTGAACAATATCACTAATATCACAGAAAAGTAAAATTTTGCTGAAGATCTTTCAAAAGCAGTTGCACAAGTACCTTGACATGGAACTGTCAGAATTTCAAGTTAGGTTCAGAACTGAACATGGAATGTGTGATAGCATTGTATTGTCAGATAGATCTTGGCTGAAAGCAGAAAATATCAGCAAGATGTTTACTTGTGTTTTATTGACTCTGCAAAGCCATTTTACTATGAGGATCATAACAAATTACAGATAACATTTAGAAGAACAGGAATTTCAAAATAGTTAGTTGTGTTCATGGGGCACCTGTACATGGACAAAACAGCAGTTGTTTGAACCCAACAAGGGGATGCCGTGTGGCTGGGAGTCAGAAGGAGTGTGTCAGGTTGGATTCTTTCACCATATGTAATCTGCATGCTGAGCAAATAATCCAAGAAACTGGCCTGTATGAAGGAGCGCACGGCACCAGGATTGGAGAAAGACTCATTAACAGCTTCTACTATACAAACGACACAATCTTGCTTCCTGAAAGTGAAAAGGAATTGAAGCATTTACTGACAAAATGAAAGATTACAGCTTTCAGCTCTCAACACAAGTAAAACAAAAACTCTCACAAATGGACCAACAAGCAATGTCATGTTAAACAGAGAAATCTTTGAAGTTTTCAAGGATTTTATTTTTTTTAGCTTTTTAAAGTTTTTTTATTAATTACAATAAAAGAATAAAATTCCTAACATCTATCAATTAATTCATCTATGATAAATGCTCAGCCTCATCCACCCATGTAGCCAACACAGTCATTTTCTTCTATGGATAATTCTCTTCTCTTGGCTAAGTCTTCATAACAGGGGTCTCATACAAAATTTGTCCTTTTGACACTGATTGATTTCACTCAGCATGATCTCTTCCAAATGAGACCATGTTATGAGATGTTTTCTAAAATTGTCTTTGTTTCTTATCATAGCATAGTATTCCATTGAGTATATGTACCATAGTTAGCTCACCCATTCATCTGTTGATGGACATCGGGGTTGATTCCAACTTTTTGCTATTGTGGACTATACTGCAACAAACATTTGTGTACATGTGTCTGTTCATGTGACAACCTTTGTTTCTGAAGGATAAATGCCAAGCAGTGGAATTACAGGATCAAATTGTATATCTACCTCCAGCTTTTTAAGGAAGTGCTGGACTATTTTCCAAAGAGGTTGTACCATTTTGCAATCCCACCAGCAGTGTAGGAGAGTTCCAGTTTCTCCACAGCCTTTCCAGCATTTGTTGTCTTGTGTTTTTTGGATCATGGCCAACCTTGTTGGGGTGAGACGATATCTCATTGTAGTTTTGATTTGAATTTCTTTAATAGCTAATGACTGTGAGCAATTCTGCATGTGTCGTTCAGCTGCCTGGATATTCTCTTTAGAGAAATGTCTGTTCCTCTCCTATGCCCATTGCTTAATTGGATTGTTTATCCTTTTCTTGTTGGTATTTTGTAATACCTTATAGATTATGGAGATCAGACATCAGTTTGACATAGAGTTACCAAATACTTTTTCCCATTCTGTAGGTGGTCTTTTAACTATTTTGATGAAGACTTTGGATGAGCAGAAGTGTTTGATTCTTAGTAATTCCCATTTATCTATTTTCTGTTCTGATGAATGTGCTTTGTCAGATTTTGAAGTCTGTCTATATTGTGTATTAAAACTTCCATTGTTGTTGCTACTTTTTCTTGGATGAACTTTATCGTTTTAGATTTGATATTTAGGTCTTTTATCCAACTTGATTTGGTTTTTGTATGAGGTGTGAGATATGGGTCTTGTTTCAGTTTTTTGCAGATGGATATCCAATTTCGCCAGCACCATTTGTTATAGAGACCATTCTTACCCCAGTTTAAAATCTTAGGGCCTTTGTCAAATATCAGCTGTCCATAGGAGGATGGTGGCATCTCTGGGGTCTCTATTCTGTTCCATTGATACATATGTCTCTTTTTTTTTTTTTTTTTTTTTTTTACCAGTACCAGGCAGTGTAATAGGTTCTAAAGTCAGGTAGTGAGAGGCCTACAAACGTGTTCTTCTTGAGTAGTGCTTTACTTAACTGGGACTTTTTCCTTTTCCAAACAAAGTTGATGATTTGTTTCTCTGTCTCATTAAAAAATGTTGCTAGAATTTGTATTGGGATTGTGTTATATAAATAGATTGCTTTGGGCACAATAGACATATTCACAATGTTGTCTTCCTATTCATGAGCAAGGCAGATTACTCCACTTGTGTCAGTCTCTCTTAGTGACTTGTAGTAAGTTCTTGTAGTGCTTTTTGAAAAGATCTCTTATTTCTCTGGTTAGATCTATTCCTAGGTATTTTATCTTCTTGCGGGCTATAGTAAATGGAATTGATTTGGTAATTTCTTCTTCAATAATCTCACTGGTGGTATAAAGGAATCCTACTAATCTACTTACATTTATCTTGTATCCCGATACTTTGCTGAAATCTTGTATTAGTTCCAACAATTTACTAATGGATTCCTTTGGATTCTCTAGATAAACAATCATATCATATGCAAAGAGGGAGATTTTTACTTCTTCGGTGCCAATATGGATGCCCTTTATTTCTTTGTCTTGTCTAATCACTCTGGTTAGAACTTTTAGCACGATGTTGAATAGAAGTGGTGAGAGTGGACATCCTTGTCTAGTTCCTGTTCTCAAAGGGAATTCTTTCAATCTTTCACCATACAGGATGTCGAAGGCAGTTGGCTTTCCATAGATGCTACTGATTACATTGAGGATTTTCCCCTATATTCCTATTTTTCTGAGAGTTTTAAGCATGAATGAGTGTTGAACTTTGTCAAATGCCTTTTCTGCATCAATTGACAAAATCAAGTGATTCTTATCTTTTGAATTATTAACATGGTTGGTTAATTTAACCGCTTTTCTGATGTTGAACCGGCCTTGCATCCCTGGAATGAAACCAACTTAATCAAAATGAATGATTTTTTTTTTATATGCTGTTGAATTCTGTTGGCCAGAATTTTGTTGATGAGTTTTGCATCTAAGTTCATGAGTGATATTGGTCTGTAATTTTCTTTTTTTGTGGGATCTTTCCCTGGTTTGGGTATCAGTGTTATGCTGGCTTCGTAGAATGAATTTGGGAGTATTCCATGCATTTCTATGGTGTGAAATAGCCTCAACAGTGTTGGAGTTAACTCTTCTCTAAAAGTTTGGTAGAATTCGCTAGTGAAGTCATCTGGGCCAGGACATTTTTTGGTTGGTAGAGTTTTGATGACTTTTTCAATATCTTCCTTCGTGATAGATTTATTAAGTTGATCTATTTCTCCTTGTGATAATCTTAATGAGTCATATGAATCTAAAAATTTGTCTGTTTCCCCTAGGTTTTCAAACCTGTTAGAGTACAGCCTTTTATAGTATTCTGTTACGATAGTTTTTATTTCAGCTGGGTCTGTTGTAACAACTCCCATCTCATTTCTTAATCAGGTTATTTGTATCTTCTGCTGTTTTTCTTTTGTACATTTAGCCAATGGTTTACCAATTTTGTTGATCTTTTCAAAGAAACATCTTTTGGTTTTGTTAATGTTTTCAATTGTTTTTCTATTCTCTAATTCATTTAGTTTTGCTTTAATCCTTATAAACTGTTTTCTGGTGCTTGAGGGGTTCTTCTGTTGCTCTCTTTCTACTTGGTCAAGCTGTAAGGTTAATTCTTTAATTTGGACCCTTTCTTCCTTCCAGATGTGTGCAGTTATAGAGAATAACTGACCTCTGAGCACTGCTTTTGCTGTTTCCCATAAATTCTGGTGAAGTGTTTTCATTCTCATTTGAATTCATGAACTTCTTTATTTTGTCCTTAATTTCTCCTATAACCCAAGGCTTTTTGAGCAAAGTGTTGTTCACTTTCCACCTGAATTTCTATCTGAGAATTTTCTGTTATTGATTTCAACTTTTATAGCTCTATGGTCCGAGAAGATATTTTGCAGTAAATCAGTGGTTTGGATTTTATAGAGAACTGCTTTATGACCTACCACATGGTCTGTTCTGGAGAATGTTCCATGTACATTGGAAAAGAAGGTATACTTATCTGTTTATTGATGAAAAGATCTGTATATGTCAATAAGGTCAAGTTGGTAGATTGGTGCAATAAGATCTTCTGCATCTTTACTGACCTTTTTTCTGGATGATCTATCCATAACTGAAAGGTGAGTGCTGAAGTTTCCAACTATTTTTATGGAGTGATCTGTCTTATTTTTCAGAGTTGTCAGTTTTTGTTCAATGTATTCAGGTGCTCTGGTATTGGGTGCATAAATATTTAATACTGTTAAGTCCTACTTGAGTATTGAGACTTTCAGCAATAAATAGTGACCATCCTTGTTCACAGTAGTGGATTTTACATTAAAATCTATTTTATCTGAGATTAGTATTGTGACACCTGCTCTTCTTTGTATATTGTTAGCTTGATATATATTATTCCAACTTTTAATTCTCAATTCGCTCATATCTCCAAGGTGTGTTTCTTGTAAGCAACATATAGATGGATTGTGTCTTTTATTCTAGGATGTCACTCATTGTCTCTTAATTGGAGTGTTCAGCCCATTTACATTCAACATAATTATTGGTACGTATGTGCTTATGCCATCATTTTGATATATTTACTCTTGTGTTGATGTTTTCTGTATTGCTGTTAATGTTCTGTTCTGGGGCATTCTTCTTTATGGGTTGTTGTTTCAGTGATGGTTTTCTGTTTGTTGAGACTCCTTTACTGCATTTCTTATTTTGATACAATGCATTGTTAATCTGCTTTATGGCTACATGTATTATCCCCCTTAACATACTAAGATTAAACCCAATTTTAACTACTTCGTAACTCTGAAACCTCCTCTGCATCCAAAAAAACTATAACTACTGTAGTGTATCCTACTTTTAATGTGATGATATTAATAGTTGTCACGATATGATCATGGATTCCCTTATTATAACACTGTAGCTTTGATGAAGTTTTATGACTTCCTTAACTGATTAGAAATTTGGATGAAGTGTCCTAAATTGTCACCTAAAATATACATTTAGGGAAGAGCTTCTTTCAATATTTCATGTAATTTTGGTTTAGTTTTTATGAACTCTCTAAATTTCTCTTTACTTTCAAAAGTGTTAGTTTCACCATTGTATTTAATAGACAATTTTGCAGGATAAATAATTCCAGGATGGAATTTTTTCTCATTCAGGCCTTTGAATGTATCTGTCCACTGTTTTCTAGCCAGGATTGTTTCAGCAGAAAAGTCGGACAAAAGCCTACGGGGTTTCCCTCGGAGTGCTACTTTTGCTTTGAACTTTGCTGCCTTCAGAAGTATCTGTTTATGTTTTAGCTTATTAAGCTTGATTAGAATATGCCTTGGCATCTTTCTTTTTGGATCTAGCTTTTGTGGTGTTTGATAAACATCATGGATGTCTATGTTCTCTTTGCTCATAATCTCAGGAAAGTTTTCTGTCAGCATCTCTACAGCAGTACTCTCTATGTTGTCATTAATTCCCCCCTTGTTCAGGAACTCCAATTAAACATAAATTATTCCTCTTCATGTCGTCCCATATGTTTGTTAATGCTTCTTCATTTTTCTTATTTCTTTTCTCTGATTTCACCTCATAAATGCTGGTGTCAGTTACTCTGTCATCTAGGTCACTGAGTCTAATTTCCATCTGTTCAATCCTACTCTTTTGGTTTTGGATAGAATTATCTAATTCTGTGATTTTGTTATCAATCTGATGTATTTCAGATCGTTGATGTTCCATCAGTTCCAATAGCTTACCAATATTTTCATTTTGTTCTATTTCACTTTGTTTAATCTCTAGAAGGGTTCTATATATAAATCTTTTGTATTCAACCTCTGATAGATTCGGAAAGGCTTCTTCGTCTGGGAAATTTTTTGAATTTTTTGAATCTTCATTTAGGGAATTTTGTGGAGCATTTAAAGACTGCTTCTTTAAATGATTAAGTATGGTCTGCTGCTTGTGTGCCATCTAGATACTGTTTGATTTCTCTGGTATTGGATCTAAGAGAATTGTTGGTCACCAGCTGTCTCTAATACTCTAGTGATTTGCTCCAGGTAGACTCTTGAGGGTGGAAGACTCTGCTTATTGGGTCATAAAGAAGCTGCTCTGCTTATGGAGAAACTGGGAGCTTTCAGCCAACCCTACAATATGAGTCAGAGAAAAGAGGGAGGAAAAGCTGGGAGGCCACTCCACACACAGATCTCTAGGCATATGGTGGAAAAAAATATTGCCATTTTATATTCTACATGTCTGCTTCCTTTCTTACACTACCCACTGGCTATTAACCTGTGTAGTATTATCAGTTCTTAGGTAGGGTCATTTATGAATATTACATATGAATGCCAACACTTTAAAAAATGTTAATACTTAAAGATCCAAATTTTACCAGCTGGAAAGATAATTAAAAGGGACAAAAATTTCTTGGCATTAGCGAGATTCAGGTGTCACTGAAGACTGAAGCATGAACATTGTCACAAAGTTGCTGGAATTCAGGAATGACTGGAACTAAATATTTAAATAATACTCATAAGGAAAAATCATGAAATTTCTTTAGAGACCAGACATTGTGAGCAACATAATGCACCTGGTTCATAATGCAGCATATGGGAAATTTGAGGTTCGTAGTACATTTATTCCAAGTTAGGTAGTATATGTGACTAAATACCATACTAAAAGATTACCTGTATCTGACCAATTCTTCATTATGTAGTAAAAGTACAATCTGTACTGTGAAAAACAGAATATTCAGTAAAGGTGACTTTGTTATAAAAGAATATGGAAAAGACAAAATATAACTAAATGTGATCCTAAACTTACAGTTTCTGAAGAAATAACCTTTGAATATTGGAGAAATACAGCACTGATATATCACATAGTCTTTGAACATGATCTTGATGTGTGTCGCCATACCCCTCATTTCTCAACCTGTTCTCCTACATCTTCAACACAATTTTGAAGAGGTCAGATAATACAAATAAAGCCTATTATTGTATCTCTCAAGAGCTTACTTTTGCATTTCTCCTAAGTGCTCTACTGAAATGTTTATAATAAATTTTTATTTACATATGTAATGCTAATTTTTATTTCACTTGTGTCTCTATGAATAGTGTATTGGTCAGGTGACTGGTTTGGGTGGTACTGCCCGTATTTATTTTAAAAACTTTGATAAGAAGAATAGAGTGTGACATATGAAGCCTGAATCCTTTCCATTATTTGAGGTTTGCACAATGCATTTTTCTGAGTCTTTTCCTTCTCTAAGTATAACCCCATTTCATAAAATTTTGGAGTGAATTGCAGACCCTATGCCTCACTGGTTTGTTGTTGTCTCATTTAGCATTGTTTTCTGAATAACACATTAAGCATATATTTTAATTATAATGTCTATTATGTTTTTTACCTATGAAATAATATTCAGCTGAATATTTCAATGTATTTAAGTGAAATACAAATGCACATTATATAAGAAGCCCTGGTTGTGCAGTGCTTAGAGCTTGACAGTTAACCTAAAGGTTTGCAGTTTAAATTTATCAGCTGGTTCTTGAAAATCCTATGAGGCCATTCTATTCTTTCCTATGGGGCCACTATGAGTTGAAATCAAGTCAACAGCAATGCATTTTGTTTATATTATGTATATACTATATGTAACATACTACACATTATATATACATACATTTTATATATTTACATGTTTTATACATTTATGTAAGTGTTATGTGTACAAATCTGTACACGTGTTGATTTATATATTACATACCTAGGGACTTAACCTGAACAGTAAATGCTGGGCTGTAGAGAAGATCAGCAGGGATAGGAATATTCGTGAACCTAACAGGTAAGTGAACTGACAGCATTCTTCTTCGGGCTTCTAAATTCTCACAGTGTATCTCTCTGGCTTTCCCAGAGAATCTGGACTGGTTGCATCAACAGTTACTCGAACTTTTGTTGAGAGGCATCCAATAGAAGTAACACTGCACTCTTCAAAGCTTCCATTCTATATTCACCAGAACAGAGCTGAATGCTATAGTCTACATACTAGTTAGCCCATCACATCCCTCCACAGTGTCATAGAATAATTGTTCACTGGAACTTCTTGTGTGTGTGTGTGTGCACGCGCGCACGCGTGTGTATATGTGTGTGCACATGTTGGTTCATTATACCTGACCTTTCCTCTTAGTTACAGCACAACTATGAAGTGGACATCATTTTTAGGCATGATACTAAACTGCAGAGACTGCACATGGGCAAAAGTTGGAAGAGGTAGGTAAAGGCAGTATTTCATTTACATAACATGCAGAGGAAGTGAATGGAGAATGGTATGTTGAATTGGAAGGGGTTAAAAGTTATTATTATTTTTCTTCATTTGGCAACAGTTTCATACAGAAGGAAAGGTTAGAGGAGTATGTTACATTTTCTGTACTAGGTAAATATCAGGAAAAGTTGTAGGCCTAATAATTTAGCCTCTAAGGAATGGTATTTCCAAATCTTTTTACTTGGGTATTGTGTTTTCTTTTGTCCTCTGTTTCTGTGCAGGTGAATATAGCCAGAGATAGTTAAAAATGCATATTACATAGCACCTCCTGTTTCACTGGAGGATGAAACAGAAAAATTATAACTGAGGCTTAATATTATCCAACACTTCTGTCTCTTCTGAAACATTACTCAGCCAAAACTTTCTTTGCCAACATTCTTTTTGTACTTCTTTTCACTTTCAGTTTTCTGGTTTAGAATACTATGTATCTATATATGTGTATATATGGATATATAACAGCAAGAATGTTTGCAATAACTAATTGAAAAGATCAAGTACAATGAATGAAACAGACTGTGGGGTGCAATGTCATGTCAGTATTTACATTTGCTTTTATTCTAAAAAAGGTTATTGATTTTTTTACCATGTTCAATGTTATATTGAATTTTGTGAGCTAAAAATAGGAAAAATAAAATATAGTTTCTAATCTTCAAAAGACTATCTAAAAGGATTTATAAACAGAGCTATGACAGATAAAACAATTGCATTTAAGGAGATAGAGTAAGAAGTCCCTTTCCACTGGGAAGGAATGCAAGGACAGCCGAGAGACACCCTACGCAGCATATTGAATTCAGTCAGAGTTAGGTTTGGAGGACAGATAAAACGACAACATTCCTGGAAGAGAATCAAAAAACAAAACAAATAAATGAAAAACCAAACCCACTGCCACTGAGTTGATCCTGACTCATATGACCCTATTGACAGGGTAGAACTGACCAAAAGAATTTCCAAGGAGTGTCTGGTAGATTTGCACTGCCAACCTTCTGGTTAGCAGCTGTAGCACTTAACCACTATTCCACCAGGCCTTCCTTGGAGAGGAGCTGAGTAATATATAGTCCGATTGAGTGGGAGTGACAGGAGATAAGGCTGACCTAACAACTTCTGTTAGTGGATGGCACTGAGAAATGTGAACCTCATGGTACTCAGAATACCCACCATAAAACCATATTCCCTTGCCATAGCTCTTAAAACTTTCTTGGCTTCACATATGAATCAATGTTCCCTGTTGCTGTTGTGGATTATAATAAGCAAAATGTGGTTTAGCATCTGTTCGGCTCCATACTGATGTGCAGTGAGTTGCAATATACTATAAATGTTCTTTTTCTTCCCCAGTCAGAGGTTTCCTTGGAGAAACCTTGATATTATGTCAAAGTTTTTCAGAATTTATGTCTCCAACTAAAGAGTAAGAAAATATATAGTCTTGTGGGGTCAAAATTCCAATCTAACTATTCAAGTTACTTATTTATTTATTTTAAGAGCACAAAACCACTGTATGTCTTGAGAGACAGACCAAAAAAAAAAAAAAAAAAAATGTTTGTGAACCACACTGGGAAAGTATAAGCCCCTAATCTGCATTTAGAGATTTGTGCTACCTTTAATACACATAAGATAGGGCTCATTTGAGATGTATTCATTTGCATGTAGACTTGCTCAGATAGAGAGTGAAAGTTCTTGGAACACTGATGTGGTTATTTTTATTTTTAAATGGGCAGGTCAGTTTACAGAAAGAAACTTTTCTCGACACTTAGTATCATTTTACATCAGCACTGAAAGCCTTACAGGGACTTAAGTTACTGAAATCTGCTCACATTTCCTTACATAGAGCAGGGTAGATAATGTCATCAGTCAAATGGTAGAATGTTTTGTGAGAGATTTTTAGTCTCAGTTGAGGAACTTTTAAAATGTTACCGTTCATTCCCTCTGTCTCTCGCTCTCTCCCTCCTTTCTTACTTCCCTCCATTCCTATCATTCAATCCACAAGCTATTAGAAAGGGCTGAATTGGGAACTATTAAGAATCAAACACTTTTGCTCATCCAAAGACTTTATTAATAGAATTAAAAGAACACCCACAGAGTGGGAAAAAATATTTGGCAACTCTATGTCAGATCAACGCCTGATCTCCATAATCTATAAGATACTACAAAATATCAATAAGAAGAAGATAAACCATCCAATTAAGCGATGGGCAAAGGAGATGGACAGATACTTCACTAAAGAAGAGATCCAGGCAGCCAAAAAACACATGCGGACATGTTCACGATCTTTAGCTATTAAAGAAATTCAAATCAAGACAACAATGAGATACCATCTCACCCCAACAAGATTGGCCATGATCCAGAAAACACAAAACAACAAATGCTGAAGAGGCTGTGGAGAAAGTGGAACCCTTCTACACTGTTGGTGGGGTATCAAAATGGTCCAGCCTCTTTGGAAGGCAATCTGGCGCTTCCTTAAAAAAATGGATATTGATATACCATTTGACCCAGTAATTCCACTACTTGGAATATATCCTACAGATTCAAGGCCTTTCACACCAACGGACACATGCACCAGAATATTTACCACAGCACAGGCCACGATAGCAAAAAGATGGAATCAACCCAGATGCCCAACAATAGAAGAATGGATAGGTAAACTGTGGTACATATACTCAATGAAGCACTATGCAATGATAAAGAATAACGATGATTCCAGGAAACATCTCCTAACCTGGTTTCAACTGGAAGACATTATGTTGAGTGAAAGTAGTCAGCGACAAAAGGACAAATACTGTATGAGACCTCTAAGATAAGATCTCAAAAACAGACTTGTGTATAGAAGAAAAGACTCTTTGACAGCTGCAAGGGAGGGAAGGGAGGGAGGGAGGGCAAGGGGGGAGGGTTTAGTTTAGGTAGTTACTAGAAATCTAGTTGGGAGAAAGTGGTGACAGCACACATTAGGAACAAGAACAACATTAAGTGGACTTCAGCATAACTTGAGTACTCCTTCCATCTTAACTCAATACTGCAAGGATAGAGTAGCTGGGGCGGGGGGCGGGGGACCATGCTCTTAGGCGAATTCCAGGCCAATTGGCACAACTAGCGTTTTGCTAAGAGAGCTCTCTGCACCCCACATTGGTGAGTGGCGTCTGGGGTCTTAAAAGCTGCCAAGCTGCCATCCGAGGACACAGCAAATGGTCCCAACTCAGCAGGAACTCACTGAGGGTCAAAATGGCATGCGGTAAAGACAACCGAGAAGACAGAGAGACCCAGAAGAGTGGGTGCCTACATCGACCTGGGACCGGAAGAACCGGATGGTGCCCGGCCACTACCAGTGATAGCCATGACGGAGCTCACAGAGAGGAGCCTCAGTGGCAACACAAGAATAAAAAGAGGTGCATCATGAGATCTCCACTAAAAGACCTCAATTGATGGTCCAGCGGTTTGGGGGTTCCTCTGAGAGCATGGCCCCCGGCCCTGATGCTGCCCGTTCCCATAAATTATAACAAAGGTCACTCTTTGGACAGGAATGGAGTGGACTTGGCAATGCAGAGTAACCATATGTTGGAAGCACTTTATGGTTCTATACATCTATAGGATATCATCTTGCTGACCTCTGGCTGGAGGAAGGGGAGTGGACGGAGAGGAGGGGAAAGGAGACTGTTGGGAGGATGAGACATGTATGGAGCAGAGAGGAATAGTGTGCAGTCACCAGACAGGGATAGCGGTGGAAGCTGCATATAGGTGGGCATGTAAATTTTCATGTGAATGTACATTTTCACTCAGTTATGTTAAATAAAAAAAAAGAAAGGGCTGATTGACATCAACAGTCTTGTAGGACCTGGACACTGATGACAGGAAGACTGAGCAAATAAATGAACAAATTGAGAAGGCTGGTAGCTAAGTTTCTTACTGTCAGAGACAGGAGGTACATATCTTAAGTGGGGGAAAGAATGAAAACTGGTGTTAGAATGAATTATATGGGTATGAACTTGTGGTTTATCTATATGTAGGTATAGATAGTATAAAAATTAAACAAAAATAAAGGTGTGTGTGTGTGTGTCTGTGTCTGTGTCTGTGTCTGTGTCTGTGTGTGTGTGCGCGCGCATGTTTCCTAGCTCTGGCCACTGCGATAGCTTTGGTACAGGGAGAGCAGAGGGTAGCACAACACCCTCATAGTAACATGACAAGCACTTGGTTCCTAAGTATCATTTCCAAGTAAAAGGGAATAGAGCTTCTTCAAAGAATAGCTGAGCCCAGGACTTAGACAAGAAAAGTACAAGAAGAACCTAGAACATTTTATTAGAATAGAAGTAAGTGCTCAAAAAATAATGACCAAGTTGAAGGGCCCCACTGCAAAATCTAGGACAAATTTGTCATATAAATAAATGCCAACAATACTCAACTGCATCCCACCATATTCCTGAATAAAAGAGAAATGTATAAAGATAAATCTATGAGTTCACAGCAAAATAAATGGGCACATTAATGTACAGAAGACAAAGGTCTTACATATAAAACACAAAACACTAAGTGCAGAAGAAGCAGTGGAACTAGAAAAATCACCATTTGATGACCATTGTAATAATAATTCAGCCAACAGACAACATTGATGGATGGTGAAACCTGTCGCTTACATTTGGTGAAGAAGAAGGTATTTACACAGGCTCAAGGTATTACCCTACAGAACATTTACCAATACAAGGAGAAAAAGAGTAACTTTAGAATAAATTTAGCAGACTATAATCAGGACCTTAATCAAATGATAAAGGTTAACCTCCCTGGGGGTGGGACAAACTGACATTGTTTGACACTGGAAGGGGTGCAGTGAAAACAGGCTTCCCTGAGACAGTTACTAGCTGTAGAAGAATTCTTTGTTAACTTCTTTATTAATTCTAAAATGCCTTTCTCCCTTAGTAGTGCTGACACATAAAGAAAACTGTAGCCTCCCTTCTAATCAGGACTTACAAAAGATTTTGAGTTTGTTTTCCCAGGTTATTCTTGCCTGATAATCAGAGTAATACCAACTTGCAGCTCACTACTCAGATAAGTGGAAACCCTGGTAGCATAGTGGCTGAGTGCTATATCTACTGCCCAGAAGGTTGGCAGTTCAAATCTGCCAGGTTCTCCTTGGAAACTCTATGGAGCAGTTCTGCTCTGACCTATAGGGTCTCTATGAGTCAGAACTGACTCGATGGCAGTGGTCTGGTTCTGTTGGTTTATTCAGATAGGCAGCACTGTTCTTGAGAGAAAGTAACCAGCCTGTAGACGCCAAGGACAAAAAGTCTTGAAACAAGGAAGCTGTGGTTCTCCACCAGCCTCCCCTCCTCTGAATGCCTGCACGCCTACATGCCTACACCCTTCGCCTTCCCGTCTTCTTTTCCCTAAATCCTTCTGTAAAACTTGTCAGCCTGAACTGAGATGTTAAGATGGTTTTTAAGGTGCTAACCCATCATCTTCTCAGGTTGCCAGGTATCTAAAACACCCTTAAAAATACAATCCCTGTCTCTGTGCATTGGTTTAGTAGTGACAGGCAACACAAATGTGCAACCGGGCTTTTTCTGATAACATTAGTAGGGAATATTTCTGCCAGAGTGCATAGCTCACATCTAATGGTGAGGAAATATCCAAGCTGAGAAATGTTTTACAAAATACTGGCATACATTCTTTCAAAACATTCAACTTAAGAAGGTAAAGGAAGCACTGTGAAACTCTTTAGACTAGGTTAGAAAGTTCCAATCCACCTTACAAACTCTACCAGGCACTTTTCTATCCTGCAGGCAGCCATGTTTTGTTTGTTTTTTTTTTTAATTTTTTTTTAAGAGTCATAACAGCCAAGTATAACAAGTCGTGCTGGGTTGTGCTATTTTGCTATAAAGGGTATTACTGGTCTTGCTGTTGCAACTTGATTGGGATTTCTTGATGAAGGATCTATTTGTTCATCCTTTTCTGGCAATTTTATTTTGAATGTATGAATGTATTTCAAAATTTAAAAAAACATGTAAGAAGTGGATGCCTATGTCCCACTCAGCAGACTCCATAAGTGGGGAAACTTTTCAAAACATCCTCAAATGAGTATAATGAGCAGCCAGGGTTCGTGACTGCTGGGCTAGGAGGTAGGTGAGCAACAGTGTTCATTAAGAACATGGCTTGCAAATATAAGAATTCTAATTATGGGTCTGTCTCTTGTTTCATTCAGCGTGAATTCTGATATGTCTATCATTTAATTGGTGAGTGTTGGCTCTTTTCTTTTAGGGTTGCTGCATAGAGTCATTACAACCAGCTTTTCTTTGTTATACATCCCATCACTACTTAGTGGTGATCTGCACAGTATATTATTCTTAAATGAAAACGAACAAAACTGAACTTTACTTTCAAATTTAGTAACCCTCCATGAGATAATTAGAGACACCTGGTTTTCTAAAACTAGACTAGTCATTAATTTAGATTGATACTTAATGTTTTACATTTATATGGTACATTTTTATAAATATATTGGAACATTACATTAGAAAGTAATCCCACCTAGTGTTCTGTTATTTCAATACATCAGTAAATACATATTAAAGACCATCTTCTCCTCCACATTTGGAACATCTCTGGAAATGGAAAAGAGTGTTGAGTGATCTTTGGTACGCCTATTCCTCCCTTTCGCCTAAAGTTACAGCTGTACAGATGGAGAACCATCTTTGGCCTCCGGCTACTTCTTTTACTTACCCAATGGCTTAGTCCTATGGTCAAGGAGCAGAGGGATAAATTGACTGTTTGGATTCTGGAGATAGTCCCAGCTACTAAGATGTGAATATATTTATAGTAGTCCAAAGATAACAGCTGATTATCTTTTTAAGGATGTTATCAAAATTTGCCTCAATCAAAACTGTGAAGTAGGCCAGGCTTGTCCCTGGAGCTTGCTGTTTCATGCAGAGCCTCAGTCCATTTTCACCGCCTCTGTCTTCTAGGTGCCCCTCAGGCACAAAGCCCACACAATCTCAGCTGACTGCTAAATTGTTTCTAGATAATGTGGTGTATGGAAAGGACTTTGATATTTACCCATCTCAGGCGTGCCTGTCTTATAATAAGATATTTGTCAGAATTGATTTATTCTGGAAAGAGAGATTATTTAAATAATAATAATAGTTATTTATGAGCCAATGTACCACCAATATTTCTGCTATCCCAGTTAGTCCTCACAAATACCATATGAGGTAAGCTCTATTTATTGATCTCTACTTTATAAATAAGAACTTGAAGCTTGGAGCATTAAAACAATTTGCTTAAATCACAAAGCTTTGTATGATAGACCTCAATTTAAGCCCAGGTCTGTCTGATTCCAGCTGTGCAATTAGGCGTTACTGGTCCTCATGTTTTGGATTGGGGGTTACCTAACTGATTACTGCAAAATTTAAAGAAATGCATGAAGTATGAGCACAAGGAAATTATCTCATCATCCATTCCATCTTTTCTAAACCAGCCCTTACTGGTTTCAGAGTACATGGCTTACAAAGTGGATGACTTTCAGAGTGCATGACTTACTTCCCTCATTGTGCCTCTACTGGTGGCATAGTGGGTTAAGTGCTATGTGTGCTTACCAAATAGTTGACAGTTCAACTCTTCCAGGCACTCCTTGGAAACTCTAGGAGGCACTTTTACTCTGACCTCTAGGGTCACTATGAGTCGGACCTGACTTGATGGCTGTGGTTTCATTTGGTCTAGTTGTGAGAAGTGTCTTTTTGTTGAGGTGTAATCTATATTGGAGACGGTAGTCTTTGACCTTCATCAGTAAGTTCTTCAAGTCCACTCTGCTTTCTGCCTCTACTCAGGCAGTGGGATTGCATTGAAATAGTCCTTTGCTGTATGTAGTAGATATCTAAAGAAACAAAGTCTTGGGTATATGCTGATCTGAAAATTTACGAACCTTTAACTTAAGTTTATGCAGTAACTCCAAGATAATAGAATCTGACCTCTTCAGGTATTTCTGAATATGTTTGTCAAGTTGTTGGTGCCATTAAGCTACAGGTCTCAAGTGTGAAAAGCATACATTTCCAGTCTTCTACAGAGATACATATTTAGTTCTCCTCTCTAGAGTTGAAATAAAGTAATATGTCACAAAGCATTTAACTTGTAATGAAGAAAATCAGGGTAACTGAGAGCATCTCAAAATTATGCAGTATACTTTAAGACAATTGTAGCTAGTTGTTTTCTCATGAAGTAAAGACATTTCAGTTCAAGCTCATTTAACTAAGCCAATCAAGCAGTCAGAAGAGACATTGAAGATATCCTTGTTTATGAAGTATTATTGGAATATATTTATGGCACGTAAACATCATTTTTTATTTTTGTATGTTGTTTTTAGGAGCCATCAAGTCACCTCCCACACATACAGACCATATACAGAATGGAACAAAACAAAGTCTGGTTCTGCGCCATCATGTCAATTATTCTTATGCTTGAGCTCAATGTTAAAACCACTGTGTCAATCCATCTTGTTGAGAGTCTTCCTATTTTTTATCGATCCTCTCCTTTGCCAAGTATGATGTTCATTTCCAGAGACTGGTCCTCTCTGATAACATGTTCAAAGCACATTAGACAAAGTCTTGCCGTTCTTACTTCCAAGAAGCACTATGGTTGTATTTCTTCTAAAATAGGCTTTGTTCCTCTGGCAGCCACAGTATGTTCAATATTCTTTGCCAGCAGCATGATTCAAGGTATCAGGTCTTCTTTGATCTTCCTTATTCATCATCCAGCTTCTGCATACGTAAGAGGCAACTGAAAATATGACAGCTTGAGTCAGGTGCACCTTAGTCCTCGAAGTGACATCTTTGCTTTTAAACACTTTAAAGAGATCTTTTGCCACAGATCTAACCAATGCAATATGTCTTTTCATTTCCTGACTGCTGGTTCCGTGAGCATTGATTGTGCATCTAAGTAAAATGAAACCCATGACATCATCAATCTTTTCTCTTTTTAGCATGATGTTGTTTATTGGACCAGCTGTGAGAAGTTTTGTCTTTATGTTGAGATGTAATCTATATAGGAGGTGGTTATCTTTGACCTTCATCAGAAAGTTCTTCAAGTCCACTTTTCTTTCAGCGAGCAAGATTGTGTCATTTGCATATTACTGGTTGTTAATGAGTCTTCCACTGATCTTGATGCCACATTCTGCTTCATATTGTCTAGCTTCTTGGATTATTTTGTCAGCATGTAGACGGAATAGATATGGTGAAAGTATACAAGCCTGATGCATGCCTTTCTTAATTTCAAATCATTCAGTATCCCCTTGCTCTATTCAAACAACTGCCTTTTGGACTACATACATGTACCTCATGAGCATAATTAGTTGTTCTGGAATTCCTATTCTTTGCAATGTTACCCATTTTTTGTTGTGATCCACACAGTCTAATGCCTTTGAGTTGTCAATAAAGGACAGGCAAACATCTTTCTGGTATTCTGCTTTTAGCCAGGATCCATCTAACATCAACAATGATATTCTTCATTCCACATCTTCTTCTGAATCCAGCTTAAATTTCTGACAGTAATGCTACAATTGTTTTTGAATGATTTTCAGCAAAATTTTACTTGCATGTGATATTAATGATGTTGTTTGATAATTTCTGCATTTGGTCAGATCCTCTTTTTTGGGAATGGGCTTAGATATGGATCTCTTCTAGTCAGCCAGATGCTTGTCCTTCATACTTCTTGGCACAGACAAGTCAGCATCTCCAGTGTCGCACCAGTTTGCAGAAACATCTGAACTGGTATTCTGTAAAAACCTAGACTCTTGTTTTGAACCAGTCTTCAGCGCAGCTTGGACTCCTTCTTTCAGTATTTGATTCTTGTATACTAGATGTGAAATGATTGAGTATTGACTAATTCTTTTTTGTATAGTGACTCTATGTATTCCTTCTATCTGCTTTGATGCTTCTTGCATCCTTCACTGTTCTACTCACAGAATCCTTCAAAAACAC
The DNA here is from genome assembly GCA_028571685.1 of Heterohyrax brucei. Lineage (NCBI taxonomy): Eukaryota > Metazoa > Chordata > Mammalia > Hyracoidea > Procaviidae > Heterohyrax > Heterohyrax brucei. The sequence continues at coordinate 67,234,133 of CM053141.1, read as the reverse complement.
AACACGAGGTTGAATTTTGTCTTCAATTCCTTCTAGGTTGAGAAACGCAAAGTGTGCCTTTTCTTTTAGCTTTCTAATTCTGGGTCTTTGCACATTTCATTATAATATTTACCTTGTCTTCCCATGTTACCCACTGAAATGTTCTGTTCAGCTCTGTTACTTCATCATTTCCATTTGCTTTGGCTACTCTATGTTCAAAACCAAGTTTCGAGCTTCTTCTGACATCCATTTTGCTCTTCCATTCTTGTTTTTTAATGGCATTTTGCTTTCTTCTTGTGTGATGTCCTTGATGTCTTCCCACAACTCATCTAGTCTTCAGTCATTAGTATTCAATGTATCAAATTTATTCTTGTGATGGTCTCCAAATTCCGTGAGACATAGTTAAGGTTGCATTTTGACACCTGTAGACTTGTTTTAAGTTTCTTCATCTTCAATTTGAACGTGCATATCAGCAGTTGATGGTGTGTTCTGAAGTCAACTTCTGACATTGTTCTGATTGATGATATTGAATTATTCCCTTGTCTCTCTCCACAGATATAGTCGATTTGATCCCTTTGTGTTTCATCTAGTGAGGTCCATGTGTCTAGTTGCTGTTTATGTTGTTGAAAAAATAATTGCAATTAAGAAGTCACTGGTCTTGCAAAATCCTTTATGTAATCTCCAGTGTCATTTCTACCCCCCAGGCCAAATTTCTCAGCTACTAGTCCTTTTTCATTTCGAGCTTTCATATTCCAATGGTCAATAATTATCAATGCATTTTCATTTCATGTTTGACCAATTTCAGACTTAGAAACTGGTAAAAAACTTTCCATCTCTTCATTTAGCCTTAGTGATTGATGCTTAAATTTGAATAATAGTCTTGTTAACTGAGCTTCCTTGTAGTCAGAAGGATATTATTCTATCGTTGACAGTGTTATACTTCAGTATAGATCTTGAAATGTTCTCTTTGATGATAAGTATGACATCATTCTTCCTCAATTCGTCGCTCCTGGCATAGCAGACTGCATGACTGTCTCATTCAAAATGGTGAACACCGTCCCGTTTCAGCTCACTAATGCCTAGGACAGCCACTTTTATGCATTCGATGATTCCTGATTCTCCTAGATTCATACTCCATACATTCTGAGTTTTGATTTTTAATGGCATTTTCAGCTATTTCTTATCATTTTGAGTCATGGCACATCAGCAAATGAAGGTCTTGAAAGCTTGACTCCATCCATATCATTAAGGCTGACTCTGCTTTGAAGAGGCAGGTCTTCTCAAGTCACAATTTCAGTGCCTTCCAACCTGAGGGTCTCATCTTCCAGCCCTGTATCTGACAGTGTTCTGCCATTATTCTTAGGGTTTTCATTGGCCAAATTTTTTCAGAAGTAGACTAGCAGACATTTCTTCACAGTCTGTCTTACTCTGGAAGCTCCACTGAAACCCATCCACCAAGGATGACCTTGATGGTATATAAAACACTGGAAGATCATAGGAACAAGGAATCCACCACAGTGTAAAAAACTAATAGATGAGTAGTGGACATCTGTATGCCAAGATAGTATTTCCATTTTCTTACTAAGTTCAATACTATTCAAACAGTGCATACTGTTTTTTTTTTTTTTTTTTTTTTTACAATGGTAACTCAAGAAACATTAATTATGCTATTAGAATAATGCACAGGTAATACATGTAATTTTCTTTTATTGTACTACTAAAAAAGTATTGTACCTTCTTAATTCACCAAAATAATAAAAATTTTATCTGCCATTTATGTAGCACAAACTCTTTGCCAGATGTGGTATTGAGAAATCACCCAAAAACCCACTGCCATCGAGTCGTGTCTGACTCATAGTGACCTTAAAGGTCAGAGTAGAACTGCCCCACAGAGTTTACAAGGAGTGCCTGGCAGAGTTGAACTGCCGGCCTTTTGGTTAGAAGACATAGCACTTACCTCACTACATCACTAGGATTTCCTGTCGAGAAACACAAAAATAAATTGTAATGTAAACTGTGAATTTTAGTTAATAATAATGTCCTCTTAATAACTTGTATATAGCAAAAGTTCACAACTAATTTTAATTAATTTTATATGAAGAGCATTCTTTTAATCCTTATCCAAAACTAAGTAATATATTTTTATTGTACTAAGGAAGTCAATGGAATCCATTTTCCTGTCAAGTAATTGAATGCCAAAAAAAAAAAAAGTTCACAAAGCTGTCTTAATACATGGCTAAGACGTAAGTGATGCCATAGCTCATGGCAGAGAGAATGATGGTGGCAAAATTTTGAAAGGCAGAGGCCAAATCACAGAGCTATCCACTATCCTAGATGCTCAGCTGCAGTATGTTCAATTTCAGCCCTGACAATTGTATCATCAGTCTATATTTATCTTTGATTTCCTAAGGTTTTAATGCAACTATTGTGTTTTCCTTGTCAGTACGGATGTTGGGATTGGGAAATATATGCAGAAAATGAGGAATTCTCTATCTTTGATCCTCAGTAAAATGTAAGAATATAATAATGAGCAGGGCAAAAGAGAAAAAGTCATTAAGAATTCTAGGTAAATCACTAGCTTGGGTTTGAACCAATGGCTTCCTTTTCCATTTGTTTGATATTTAGGTAGTAACTATGTAGCTGTCCACCAAAAGTCATAATTCTTTTCTCTGGTCTTTCATTCACTGTATTTTTTGAGTTTCTATTATCTTAGCCCTAGTATTGGATGCTGTGGGTAGTACAACCCAAATCAAGGTATAATGCTTCTCAAGTAGCTTACAGTTCCTTTATTAATATCAGTTTTATTCATTCACAAGCATAATACAGTAAAGATCAGAACTCCTTTAAAAAAGACATTTAAAAGAGGATCCATAGATTTTGAGGGAAACCCTGGTAACAGAGTGGTTAAGTGCTATAGCTGCTAACCAGAAGACTGACAGTTTGAATCCACGAGGCACTCCTTAGAAACGCTATGGGGAAAGTCGATTCTGCTCTACAGGGTTGCTGCAAGTCATCATCCAATCAACAGCAAGTTTTTTTTTTTTTTTTTTAATAACTTTTCAGAGAAGAGTTTACGTTTTGTTGGAGTAATTAGGGAAATGTTTATGGATGTAAGGCAGCATTTGAGGGTGATCTCAAAGGATAGAGAGAACCTGGGCATGTGTAGAACAGGGGTAATGCAGACAGCGCAGCACTTAAGGCATCTCTTTCCAACTTTACATGTTCATGACATATTCTCAAATGCTCAGACTTTGGTAAAACTGTTGCAGGGTTTACACTGACCTACAGGTTGCACAATCAGGAGCCACCTTTTAGCCCTGTGGCGCAGCTGATTATAAGTTTCCATTGTCCTGAGTGAACTCTGAAGTGGTAATGTTTCAACATAATTACAAAATACATCATTTTGTGGTGATGCTATTCCTTTACTTCTTGCTTTCAGCTTTCTAAAATAAATTAGCAGCAGATGTTCTATCTAAAAGACTTTGCTAAAAAGCACTTGTTCTTATTTGTGACAAAAATAATATTTGTGCATTAATCCACATTTTATGGCAACTTCTTTGGTTGCCCAGTGCACTGTGGCACAAATGGGAAGGCATCCTGGCACTAGGGAAGGCAATGAGGTAGATGACAACAGAGCAGATTTGGGAACAGTTTCCGTCCCCATACAGAATAGAGGGTCCATAAAATGAGATACTGAGAAATTATGTTTGACAGGAAAATAGTGACCACATTCCAAGTAAGTCTCTTAATCTACGAGTGGAATTAAGCATTATAAACTCTAAGGGATGCCACCGTTGTATTTCAGAAACTATGATACAATGTTGCTTACTGGAAGTAAAGAGGATTTGAAACATTTACTGATAAAGATCAAAGACCATAGTCTTCAGTATCGATTACACAACACCAAGGAAACAAAAGTCCTCCCAACTGGACCGGTGAGCAGCATCTTGATAAATGGAGAAAGACCGAGGTTGGGAAGGGTTTCGTCTTACTTGACGCCATCATCCGTGTCCACGGAAGCAGCAGTTAAGGAACCAAAAGAGACATTTCACTGGGAAAATCTGCCACAAGGGATTGCTTTAAAGTGTTCAAAAGTAGTGATGTTACCCTGAAGACTAAGACGTGCCTGATCCAAGCCATGGTATTTTCAACAGCATCATGTGTATGTGAAAGCCTGTCAGTGAATAAGGAAGACAGAAGAAGAAGTGATATCTTTGAATTGTGGTGCTGGAGAAGAACATTAAATATACTATGGACTGCCAAAAGAACAAACAAATCTGCTCCTGAAAGAACTGCAACCAGAGTGCTCTTCAGAAGCTAAGATGGTGAAACTGTATCTTACCTACTTTGGACCTGCTGGCAGGAGGGCCTCAGTCCCCGGAGAAGGACATCGTGCTGGTAGAGTGGAGGGTCAGTGAAAACGAGGAAGACCCTCGATGAGACGGATTGACACAGTGGCTGCAACAATGAGCTTAAGCATGAAAACGACTGTGGACACAGTGCAGGACTGGACAGTGTTCCCTTGCCGTGCGTAGGGTCTCTATGAGTTGGAACTGACACAGCAGCACCTAACAACAGCATACTATTTTTTATGTGAGTGATTTTTATTCTCTATTTTTGGAATAAATTTTTCATTCCTTTGATAAGAAAGAAAACGATTGGACAGGCTACGAGGGGCCACTGAGGGCTCTCAAGGAGGGGAATGACATGGCAAGATTAGTCTTCAAAAGGCTACTCTGGTACCAGGATATAGCAGGAGTGGAGAAACTAAGGAACTAATAGCTTCTGGGAGACTATTATGCTGTCTAGAAAAGAAATAAGGAAAACATACACATGATGGTGATAGTGAGACTGAAAAGAATAAGGACAAAGCAGCATTCTAGAGGTAGAATCAATGCCTCTAGAGGGAAAAGAGAGCAAACAGGTAATATGTATTTCAAATACTTATAACTGTCTATAGAAATACATATCTATGCTGCCAGTACAGGTAGGTTATTACCGTGTGCTGACAAATTGAGACATAAGGAAGTTAAAAAATAGAGAGAGCAAGTAAGTTTCACTGTGAACAAGGTTTTATATACTGAAGCATGTGCCAGATGTCTTATCAGAGATGACTACTAGGGCATTAGAAGTGTGGTTCCATACCTACGTACGTTAGAACTGGTCTAGAAGTAAAGCCGTAGGAACAATTACAGAGATAGGTAAGCTAAACCCATAGGCATATGCAAAAGAGAAACGAGCTAGAGGTGAAAGTTTTCCACATCCAGCGGAGTAAATTATGATGGAGTTTCACAAAGTAGAAATTTTAAAAAATATGTAAAGTTTTATAAGTCATATTTGAAGCACCATTTAAAACCAGATAACAGCAGTTTGTAATGGCATCAATTAGCATAATTTCATGTCTCCTTCTATTTTACCTCGGTGGCTGAGGAATAGAAACTAAGAATATGAGCTTTCTAAAGTAGTTCAACTTGGCGTCCAGTTTAGGAAGGCCAGTAGCATAACAGAGAAATAAGTGGCTTCATAAAGAAGAAACAAGAGATTAAGTCATGTGACCAAGTGAAGATGAGAGTTAAAGACATGACAACAACAGCAAAAAAGGCTGTGATCATAAAATATGTTTAGGTTGAGTGCTGACAAGGTTGAAGTTGTGTCTATGCTTCTGTGGGTCTGAAGGCATACAAGGTGACAACGTTGTGGACTTAAGAGAGCACATCCTTACTTCAGTGTTAAGTGACTAGTAGTGGATATAGAAGGGCCCTGTGTTGATTAGAGAATAAAGAGAAGCAGTATCATGGTTGAAGCATCTGTGGTAAGTGAGACAGGAAGATACAAAGGTAGTTGGAAAAGAAAAAAAGTGTAGCAATAAGACAGAACGAAGGGTGAGGGATGATGAACAATGCTTGTGGGGACGTGCCCAGAGCCAGACTTACCGGAGGTATCCACTCCTGCCTTAGAGAACCACTTTGGGCTCTTACTTTCAGTGTCTGCTTTATTGGGTGGCACACAGGACCCATGCCTTATCCCTACCCTTTTATAAGCAGTGTGCTGGCTACTACTCTGCTCACTGCTGAACTCATCCTGAGAGTGGACACAGATCAGAATGGGCCACAGAGTGCGTGAGTAGCTACTTCTCCTGGGAGATTAGGAATGAGAAACTAATAACCACCATAGTTAAACGTCCCAAAAGTTCAACATGCCATCACAGATGTTGACTGTAATTATTTTTTCTTAAGTTGTTTAGTGATCTGTAATATTGCAAGATAAAGCTACTGTTTTCCTGACTGAGGTGTGCATCATGGAAACCATAGTTTCCTCAGTCACCTCACACACACGCAAAAGCTGGACAGTGTTAAAAGAAGATGGAGGAAAAATTGATGCATTCAAATTGTGGTGTTTCTGAAGAATATTGAATATACAATGGATTTTTGGAATAAAATCATCTAGAAGAAGTACAATCAGAATGCTCCTTAGAAGCAAGAATGGTGAGACTTCCACCGGCTTACTTTGAAACACATTATCAGAAAGATCAATGGATGGGAAAGACATCATGTTTGGTAGAGTAGAAGATGAGTGAAAATGAAGAAAACTGTCAATAAACGGCTTGACACAACAGCCACAACAGTGGACTCAAACATGCTACCCACCGTGAAGAAGGCACAGGTCCAGCCATCGTTTCATTTCAAACTATGAGAGGTCACCGTGAGTCAGGGCTGCCTCAAAGGCAGTTAACAACAGTTTTTTCATTAAAAGATTGTCTACACTTCACCTGAGGAGTTTTCCAATGAAACATTTGCTATCGTGTATATTATCTTTGCTTATAGATATCTTGCCCTCTCTCAGAAAACAAAACCAAATCCATTGCTGTCAAGTTGATTTCCAACTCATAGCAATATTATAGGACAGTATAGAACTGCCCCACAGATCCCAAGAAGCACTGGGTAGATTTGAACTGCCGACTTCTTTGGTTAGTAGCTGTGGCACTTAACCACTACATCACCTCTCTCAAAAGCACTCCATAAATTTACTGGTGTGGTTTGGCATTTGCTACTTCTTTCATCTGTTTCTGGATATGTAACAGATCCAAGCTGCTGAGCTGCAGGTACTTTGAAGAACAAATAGCTAACAGTTTTGGGTGTGAAATTAATAGTAATTATTTCCAGATTTTTATAGTGTCTATTTTATTGTCTCTGTCTGGAGCTTGTACTCAAGTCTTATTTTCAGGCAGGTTTTATTTAAAGATTACATATTTGTCAGAAACAATGGGCCAAAATATCTAAGTAATTACGTATTTCTTACATAACTAACCTGTTTTCATTGTATAGTTAAAATCAACATATCCCAGGCCTGAGTGTGCTGGTAATATGGATATTTTCTGAAAAATTTATACAACTAGGTCTCCTCCTTAGTCTTTCTTACTTGCTGTTGTCATTTTGAGAAGTGTGAGTAGGTGTCGCTCATGATGGAGTGTGCAAATATTGAGACCAAATACATAGCTACTGGTGTTAATGTGGTCATTGTTTCCCCAGAAGCATTTATTTTTCTTGTAAAGCTTTCCTGCACCTATATTTAATAGTCTATTCAGTCCTAGCTGAGCAAGTCGCTCCTTCTTGATCTCCCATTCCTATAGGCAGTGGGCCAGCTATGATTCTCATTTCAACACTTTCTTTCTTTATAGCTCTTCTCTCTTCACAGCTTCCTTTTGGGGATACTTAGTTTCTGGCCTAGCCTGCCCCCTTGGCCTTCTCCGATGACCTATTTGTTGGCCTACATAGCTTCCCACTCTTTCCTTACAGATCCCACTCTGTCTTAAAGTTTCATAACCATTTTACTCTTTGTTACACCCAAGACCCAAGGACAAATTCTGCCCTCCTATGCCAAATCAAAACCAAACCCACTGCTGTCAAGTTGAGTCCAACTCATAGTGACCCTAAGGGACAGAGGAGAACTGGTCCATAGAATTTCCAAAGAGTGCCCAGAGGATTCAAACTGCTGACCTTTTGGTTGGCAGATGTAGCACTTAACCACTATGCCACCGGGATCTCCCTAGCCTTCACATAGGTAGAAATAAGTATATTTCCATGGTAGCAAGGAAGAAAACCATTTTTGACACTTCTTCAACAAACTTATACTGCTATTGGATACCACAGGCATAAGAACAGTATGGCAAACTGTTTTAAGTCTCTAGTTCCTCACTCCTCTTTGCATTGATACCCACTGTCATGTGATGTATTGATTTAAGTATTAGTTTTAAGACATCTCACTCTTTGCTTGTCATGTGTAGCTACTGCCATCATAAAGGGAAGGCCAGATCCCGGACAGCCCATAGATACCAGGAGGGGAAGGAGGGACACATGGAGGTCAGCTGCTACAGCTAAGGTTCAAGGCCAAACCCAGCCAAGAGCAGACCTTAGTCCACCTGCTGGTATGTGACTGAATCATACCGAGATCACTTGAGCCCACCCTAGATGAGCTGATCCCAGCCAGTACATCAATAAGTAAACCGTAATCAGCATATTCAGTGTACGATTGTTGTTTTCAGGTACTGACATTGGAGCTGGTTTGTTACGAGGAAGTAACTAATGGATGTAGACCAAACCAAAATCAAACCTGTTGCTGCTGAGTTGATTCTGACTCATAGACACCCTATAGGACAGAGTAGAACTGCCCCACAGAATTTCCAAAGAGCTCTTGGTGTATTCAAACTGCCTGCCTTTTGGTTAGCAGCCACAACATGTAACCACTGTGCCATCAGAGTTTCCACTGATACAGGTAGTATTTGAAAACAGCAAATGCCTGATGGAATACGTCTCCTCAGATAGGAACAACTTTGTTTAACTAGGACTGTGCTATGAAAGACTGGTGGTGACAACTGAGGCCATTCAGACAGGCCATCAGTTCATTAAAGGCATTAATCTGCATCTATGATCATTCAATCCAAACAGTTTTCCATCCAAATTGCTAAACTGGATTAGGCAAAAGGGAAACAGGATTTAGTACTTAGTTTATTCTTCTCCCAATAACTTCTCCCTAATCTAGTTTCTCTAAGAGATTCCCACCCCCCTCCCTTTTACATTCAGATTTGGCAAATAATACGTACAGTACTGGTGCTCCTCTTCCAATCCCATGGCCGACTTCGTTAGTCAACCACCATGTCTTCTCTGTTAACTTAAAAGTCTTCTCATCAGCATTCGCTTCATTCCTGCTTGAAACCACTTTTTGGTGCAGTCCAGAATTCCAAAGTCTATGCATCATTGTCCAGCTCCTGTCTAACCACCTCCATGGAGACTTCCAAGATTCTTTTCTCCAAATATCCCATTTCCCTCTCTTAATTACCTGTAGTGCTTTACGGAAAACCATGGTGGCATCGTGGTTAAGTGCTATGTCTGCTAACCAAAAGGTTGGCAATTCTAATCCACCAGGTGCTCCCTGGAAATTCTATGGAGCAGTTCTAGTCAGTCCTATAGGCTCACTATGAGCTAGAATCGATTCAATAGCACTGGGTTTGTTTTTTTGGTTTAGCACTTTACTAACCCTGGTGCTGTAGTTGGTAAGTGCTGCAGCTGCTAACCAAAAGGTCAGCAGTTCAAATCTTCCAAGCACTCCTTAGAAACACTATGGGGACAGTTCTACTCTGATCTATAGGGTCACTAAGATTCGAAATTGACTTGATGACACTGGATTTGGTTTTTCTTGGTTAGTGCTGTATTTATCAGTGTTTGAAATGGCACATAGTATTTCTTTGCCTTTCTTATTCCCCATGATAAACCTTAACTTTTTGAAGTCAGAGATTCTGTCTTATGTTTTCTGAAACCTACAACATTTAGATTACTATTTGATTATGTTTAGATAACCATAAATGTTTGTGGAAACCATGCTGGCATAGTGGTTAAGTGCTATGGGTGCTTACCAAAAGCTTAGCAGTTGGAATCCACCAAGTGCTCCTTGGAAACTTTATGGACAGCTCTATTCAGCCTTCTAAAGTCACAATGACTCAGGATCAACTGGATGGGAGTAGGTTTGATGGTTTGGAGTTATAAATGTTTGTTTGTAGCATGAATTACAAACTTAAAAATGTTGCCAACTATTTCTTAACTTTGTTTTTGGAAAGTTTAAGATACTTTCTGGTTGGTATGCAAATGTATGATTCTGTCTGTATTCAGATACTTTCTACATGGTGACTAATTGATTTTTCTTCTAAAATGCACCTGACAAGAATGTCCAAAGAGGAAGGGAAAGCATGGAAAAATACCTTATTTCCAGCATGTAAAAAGCAGATGCTAAACTTTGCAGGTAGATAATTTCCTCCTACTTTGGTCCAGGAAATTAAAAAAGACAGCATCCTCTCCAGATTTTGAGATCCATCCTAATTTATTTGTAGCCCTAGAGATGCACTAGCTCTGGAATCCTGAATGTAAATCTTTTTGATGAACTTGGTTATTCTTGTTTGCTCCACTCTGAAGGAAGCAACAATTAACCTCTCCTCTTATACCAATTCAGATTATATTGGTGAATCAGTAATCGGTGAAGGGAGTGATAATGCAACAATCATAATTCTGCCAGCCAATATACCCAAAAGCAAGCCTACCACCTTCAAGTTGCTTCTGACTCACAGCAATCCTGTAGGACACAGAAATGCACCATATGGTGTCCAACGCTGTAAATCTTTACTGAAACAGACTGTTACATCTTTCTAACACACAGTAATTGGTGGGTTTGAACTATCAACCTTTTGGCTGACAGCCACTTTTATTAACCAGTGTACTAGTAGGCCATCTAATAACCAGCATACTTGTCTAAAATAAATTGTATAGGGATCCTGAATGGCTGGGCAATCTTTTCATTTTTCAAATATGAATAACAGTTGATGTAAGGGTAATTTCAAAAATGTGAATGTAACTCATTTTCTACCTTCCCACTTAATCATTCTGACACCAGAATCTCTCTGACTGTAACTACCCAGAGTTGGTATCTACAGGTTAGGACTTGCCAAGCCAGCCAAGTACCATCGAGTCGGATCCAACTCATGGCAACTTGGACCTTCCAAAATCAAACCCATTGCCATAGGCTTGACTCAGACTCACAGAGTCACTGTAAGACAGAGGAAAACTGGCTCATATGATTTCCACCAGGATCACCTGGTGGAATTGAACTGCTAATCTTTTTGTCAGCAGCCATAGGGCTTGATCACTAGACTGCCTACCAAATAGGTAAACAACAGCTTTCCTGTTGTTTCTCTTTGCCTAACCCCTGCCCATGGTTTTGACAATTCATTAGAATGACTCACAGAACTCACAGAAACAATTGCCAATACTTACAGTTCATTTGTTATAACCAGAAAGGACACAAACATGGAGACTCATCAGGCAAAGTCTGGGAGAGTTCCCTCCATGGAGCCTCTGTTGTCTCTGAAGATGTGCTGCTCTCTACCTCTTGCACAGATATTTTCACTCACCCAAGATACCCTAAAGAGAATGCTCTAATGTTCCCGGTCACTTAGTCTTTTGAACCTCAATGAATATTCATGACTTAGGTCTCAAACCACAGTTAGGACATGTGCAGTCAATGAATATGCATGATTGTATTAAGGTCCCCACCTTTTCTGAAGTCAGTTCCCCAGGTGTGGGCCTGGGTAGCCCCTACTTGGCTGCTTATTTTGAAAAACAAAGGCATCTTAACTGCTTGGGGTGTTTTCAGGAACCAGAGTCAAAGGGTCAGACCAGGATCTTTGTTCCACACATAGTCACGCAAAATAGAAGGATGAATTTTTATATCTGAAGCTAAAAAGAAACAAACCAATTTTCTGCTGACATATTATCGATCCAAGAAAATTAACTTTGATTTAATACTGTTCAGTAACTTATGGAGTTTATTCAGGTTTTTACCAGTTTTTCCACTAGCATTTGTTTTATGATCCCATCCAGGATCCAATCTAGGATCTCACATAGCACTTCATCATGATGTCAGCACGTCTCCTTCAAGTCCACTATCTCATGACAGCTTTTCATTTCCTGTTGTTTGTGTCAGTGACGCTTTTGAAGAGTATTGTCCAATTGTTCTGTGAAATGTCTCCTAGCTTTGTCTGATATTTTCTCTTGATTTTGTTGGGGTTATAAATTATTTGGAAGGCATCCACAAGATAAGAAACCTTGGTAAAGTAATGTTTAAGCACTTGGATGCTAACTCAATTGTTGGTAGTTCAAAGTCACCTAGTAACTCTATAGAAGAAAGATTTAGCAATCTACTCCCAGAAAAATCACAGCCTAGGAAATTCTACAAGGCAATTCCTTCCACCCCATCAAAATCAACTCCACAGAACCTGGAAACAACACCATGGCAAAGATGGTTTGTACTTTCTGTACATTAGATCTGGGGGAACTTGATGTTAACCCTCATCACTTGGATAAAATTATACCTGCAGAGTTCTCTCTTGTAAGGTTACTAGTTTTTCCTTCATAACTACTACTTGATGCTAAACCTGTTTCTGCTTAAATAGCCATCCGTAACTTTTAACATTCGTGAGTGCATTAGTGTTTATTCAAATGTATGAATATGAATGTAAATGTAAACACTGATATTTAATGAACATATATTGGTACCTCCAATTCCAAATAAATTGTACAGGTTTCATCCTGTACTTTGTCTTTTCTCTATTTATAACTTCAACCTATAACAGATGGCACAGGACCGGGCAGTGTTTCATTCTGTTGTACATAGATAGCATTGGTGTGAGTTGAGACCAGCAATAACAAAAAAATAAGAGTAGGAAATATGGCTTTCATTATCTACAGTGTATTTACTTTTTTGTTCAAGTCTAGTGTAATAGTTTCAGAAACGCTAAACTATAACCCTATGAGGAGCATATTCTCCAACTACAGCAGTGTTCAAGTACAGCTGTTTTTGCTGTTAGCCTTATAGTATCCCAGTCACTCAGTCAACTCCTTTTTTTCTCCATCCCTTTCACAGTGGTTTTGTAATTCATTTGTAATATAGTTAAATTTATTTGCTATGGTCTACCTTCTATCTTTCCCTCTTCTTTCTGGTTATTTTTAACTTATGTACAATGAAATTCACCCATTAGTGTATAGCTTTTGGTGTACTGACAAGTATATAAAACCATTCTATAAACTCCAAAATTTGCTTTTTCTTCCATTTATAGCCAATCTCTCTCTTTACTCCTAAACCCTACCATCTACTGATTTGTATCTCATCTCTATAGCTATGCATATTCCAGAGTGAGTTGTGAAATCATGATCAGAAATTTCTCCTTGATTTCTAGTTTTCTGAGATTTTTTCATGAATGGATGTTGTACTATTCCAAATGCTTGTCCTGCATCTATTGAGATGGTCACTTTTTTTCTTTCTTCTGTTGATATGGTGAGTTATGTTGATTTTTTGATGTTGCTTCAACCTTGCATTCCTGTAATAAACACAAGTTAGTAGACATATTATCTATTTCATAATTTTTTGCATTTCATTTGCTAATATTTTTCAAGATTTGCATGTTTGGTAATGAGTAGTATAAGCCTGTAGTTTTCTTTCTTTATCTGTTCTCCTTTCTCAATGGCACTAGGCTGGCTTTTCCCTTTCAGGATAATGACAGTCTCATAAAGTGAGGTTAGAAGCAGCATTTCTTCTATTTTCTGAAAGAAATTGTATAGAACTACTATTTCTTCCTTTAATATTTGTTACAATTAAAATTTGATTATTTTACAGATAAAAGACTATTCAAGTTATCTACTGCAAGTGTACTGAGTTGGCCCATTTCATGTAAGTTTTTGAATTTAAGGAATTTTTTTTTATAATATTCACTTACTGGTGTGTCTCTGTGTGTATGTATGCACGTTTAAACATCTATGAGAGCTGTATGATAATTCCTCATTTTTGTAATCTGTGAATTTGGTTAGGAGCTGCTGGTATGGGAGTTTCCACGTCCCCACAACATTCTTTTTATACCTTCTACCCTGTCAAGAACAGGGCTCAAATACTGTTTGAATATCAAGAACTGCTTCTCTACATCTTTACAGACATGGTCACCTTTGCTTCAATCCCTATTTATTACTTCCTAGTAATCAACTCTTACATTCTAATTTATTTAAAAGGTGAAGCCAAACAAAGTACTTATAAATGATTTTTTTTAAATTTTTATCTGTTCAAAGAATATTCAAAATGGGTAGACTCCCATTCCTTCCTTTAAGGTCTCTTTAAACAGTATTGTTCTATGCAACTGGACTCAGAATATAGTACATTCAACACTAAAAGGGCAATATTTTACTCATTTGAAATTACAAATTAGCTACATATTTTTTATATTGCTTATCAGTTTCTTCCTATGCACACTAAGGATTTTTGGGCTAAGATTATACAAGAGAAATAGGTGTATCTACATAGGGCCATTTTGGTAATGACCACTGATAGTTTTTATGACCATGGAAAATAATCTTTTTGGAGATTACACACACACACATGTTAAGCTTTATTGGATTTTCATCAGCCTATTATTCTGCAAGAAAAAACAAAAACTTGTTATGGGGTGAGTTGTATGAATTCAATACATAAGGACACATGCTAATTGATTCCTATAACAAACTTGCTTTTTTTTTTCCACTATTTTGAGAATCTGGATAAGTGGAAATAGCCTTTAATGGCAAAACAAGGGTATGTACTAGATAAGACTCATGAATGAGATAGATGTATGTCCCTTCTACCTAGCTGAGAACAGGAAAATAGGTATTTTAGTATATTTTAGTCATCAAGGTAGTGTCTTTGCTTTTCTACCACTTTTTAAAAAGGTTTTTTTATTTGCAACAGATTTGCCAAATGCAATGCACCTTCTTACAGCATGTTATAATTAAAGACATTAATTCCAATACAAAAGGAATCAAATATTGTTATACTACAGTTATCATTTGTGTTAGACATTTTTCTGACATACCTAACAATATTGTGTAGCAAGTCAGTCACCTCATTCGCATATCCAGAGTTTAATTTTGCAATGAGTTTATCTAAAAAGATTCCAATTTATCCAGATAACTTTTGGTGCAGTAGCATACAGATTTACTATCTATTCTGAGACAATAATTTGAAATTCTAGTTCAAACCAGAGTGCTTCTACTTTAAGAGACAATAAAATTTTGACATTCTGACGTATGTAAAATTCATAAGACTATGGAAATCCAACATGACATTTTACAATTAGGTTCAAAGTTAGAAAAGAGGTACACTAACTCTTTCAACTAGCTAATTTCTTGCCACTGTTTTCTACTCAGTTCTCAGTTAAAAAAATATTAATCAGGGTCTAAATTCTCTCCTAGACTTCACTAAGAATTGCTGAAAGAACTGTGCACAGAAAAAGTTAATATTTATCGATACTCTGTCATTCACCTTAGAATAAAAGATACGTGCTCACCGTGCTCTTTCTAGAACTAGCAGTATCATCAGAGATTGTCTCTTCTAACCTTTCAGTCACAGATTAGGAAAACTGAAGGGATGAGGTGAATTGTACAGCTATTCAGATGCTGGCTAAGGGGAGGCTAGACTCCGTGATTTCCAGCACAGGGTCCAGCGCATTTTCCTTGTTCACGAGGACAGGTGGCAGTTAAATATTACTTAGGTATCCTTGTAAGAGAATAATACAGCCCTCATGGTAATATGTTCTACCTTGTCAGCATCCCAAGATATGTGGAGGCACTGAAATAAGAACCTTATACTTGCTAGTAGCGTTTGTACTGTATATATCTAGCTGTCAAAACAGCTTTGATCCAGGGGAAAAAAATTAAGAAAAATAAATTGATGGATCTTATCATGGGTTTGTATTGGCATCTGCTGACGTGACAGAAAACCATATGGTTAATTTTAAATGTTTTACTAGGATATACTACATATAACAGGACACACTAAAAATACATATTGTTTTACTAGAAAATTACTATGGCAAAATGCATAGTAATACAAATATATATATTTTAAAAGAGGATAGTTACAAAAATGAAAGATTTTTATGAAAACCAAATAATATAATTAGATTTTCTTTTTAATGGAAACATACCCACATATGTGCATATTCCGATGGAATGTGGAAATCATTCAGCACAGCATTAATATCACACCCGAGTAAAATTTTGCTGATGGTAGTTCATCAGGACACAGCACAGCAGGACATCAAGAGAGAACTGCCAGAATCAAGGCAGATTCAGAAGAGTACATGAAATGAGGGACAGCATTGCTGATGTAACATGGATCTTGGCTGAAAGAAGAGAATATCAGAAAGATGTTTACCTGTCTGTTGACTATGCACAGGTATTTGGCTTTGTGGATCATAACAAATTGTGGATAACACTGTGAAGAATTGGAATTCCAGAACACTTAATTATGCTCATGAGGGCACTCTACATAGACCACAGACTAAGAAGTCATCATTTGAATAGAACAAGGGGATGCCGTATGATTAAAAGAAAGATGTCAGAGTTGTTAACAATTCATCATACCTGTTCTATCTGTAGGTGTAGCAAATAATCTGAGAAGCAAAAGCACATGAAGAACACAGCACTGGGATTGGAGGAAAACTCATAGCCTGTGGGTTGCAAGTGACACAACTTTGCTGAAAATGAAGGCGTGAAGCACTCACTGATGATCATCAAAGACTACAACCTTTAATATCAATTACACCTCAACATAAAAAATTAATAAAAATCCTCACAGCTGGGCCAATAAGCATCATCATGATAAACAGAGAAAATACTGAAGTTGTCAAAGATCTCATTTTACTTGGATCCACAATCATCACCCATGGAAGCAACAGACAAGAAATCAAACTGTTTCAGATTGGGCAAATCTGTCACAAAAGACTCTTTTACTTGTTAAAAAGCAGAGCTGTACCTTTGAAGACTCAGGTGCACCTGATGATGTATAAAGAAGACTGAAGAAGAACTGATGTCTTTACGGTATTGAGGAAGAACACTGAATGTAACACTGACAGAGAGAAGAATCAAGAAATCTGTGTTGGAAGAAGCACAGCCAGTATCTCCTTAGTAGCAAAGACGGGGAAATTTCACCTCTTGTACTTTGCACATGTTACCAGGAGGTGTCAGTCCCCAGGGAAGGACATTGTGCTTGGTATATCAAGGGGTCAGACAAGGAAAGGAAATCTGCCAATGAGATGGACTGATATAGTGGCTCAGGGATGGGTTCAAGCACCGCAAGGATTGTTGAGGATGGCACAAGACCAGGCAGCATTTCATTCTGTTACACACAGTGTCACTACGAGACAGAACTGACAAGATAGCACCTAACAACTACCAGAGCACACCGGTGTAGATATTGTTGGAGGAACTTATCCCCACAGCCTGTGTTTCCATGTGAAGTGACACTGACCAGAAGAGAATTTCCAACTACTTGCTCTTACTCAGTAATTTCCAAAGTGGAAGAATGAGCAAATAAATATGATTGATGGCATGAAAAGTGATTGGTGGCAAGGCCATCATTCCACCTTTTGTAGTTTGGGGGAGCTAATCTAATAAGATGTTAGAAGTACTCGTTGTGTAGTCACTTTCTTTCCTCTGTTTACCCTAGCAATTGCAAAGCAGCAATCCTTTGTAATTATATTCACTCTTAGACACAAATATTCCTTCAGGTGAAACATCCTAGCTAAGCCTCTGATGAAAATTAGAAAGCCCATTCAACTGTACAAATGATATACGAGATCTGACAAGTATGAAAACTTAATTGTTTTAAGTGCTACATACTTCGTTGCTGAATATCACTACAGTCACCTTCGAAGTACTCACCTTGGGAAGCTATGCACCGATGCCAGCTGCAAAGCAATTTTGGAACTCTTCCTCGAATGGCCGTTGTGCACGGTGGCAAGGTGGCAAGTTCATGAGCTTAATTATATAGGTGTCTGTGGTGGAGTTTTTAGCCAGTAAACAAGTAACTGTACTGGCACACCCTCCCTACTCACCTGATCTGGCCCCCAGTCACTTTTTTTTTTACCTAAAGATAAAGGAAATATTGACAGGAAGACACTTTGATAACATTCAGAACATTAAGGGTAAGATGACGACAGCTCTGATAGCCACTCCAGAAAGAGTTCCAAAATTGCTTTGAAGGGTGAACTAAGTGCTGGTGTCAGTGCATAGCTTCCTAAAGGGACGTACTTTGAAGGTGACTGTAGTAGCATTCAGCAGTGGGGCATGTAACACTTTTTCTAGGATGAGTTCATGAGCTTAATTGGCAGCACTTGTATAATAGCCAGAGTTTTACAGCATGTTATATTTTTACCTTTGTGTCTGAGGCTCCACTGCCCTGTCTTTAGTTTTGAGTTGTATGGAAAGGGCTGGAATGTTATTCATTGTTCCCTGGAACTTCATTATTTAACGCATGATTCACAAATATTGAGAAATAGGCAATGGAAATAGAGAACTGGATATGAAAAGATGAGACTTTTGTGGGTGAGAGCAGATGGCCTTAGGCTTCTATAAGCAAGGTAATTTTGACCTCATGAAATCATAATGTGGGATATATCTGATGTTTATAGTAGCTATTTTTAATATCCTTGTGCTTAGCAACTGCTGGCTATAGAGGCTATAACGTTTTACTGATGCAACTTAGACATTAAAATATACTGATAGGTTTGGTCTGTTTGGTAGCAAGACTGAGTTAGGACATACATCTTTTCATGCATTGATGAGCAGAAGAATATTTGCTTCCTTCACTGGCATGCCTACATGCCAGTACTTTCACATGCAAAGCAGTCATGTTCTATCTGCTTTATAGAATATTAGCAGGGTTCTAGCTTCCAGCTGTCTGTCCCAGACCTAGAAAGGCTGTATTGGACCAGCTGCTCTAAATTCTATTTCTTTTTTTCACTATAGCGAATACCAACAGAAGGAACCTCCTGTGTTTATGTGACTCATTCTCAGGTCCCGTCTCAAATTCAGTCAAACTGGACTTTCATTTAATTACCCAACTAGAAACCAAGCCTTTATTTAATTATATAAGTGGTGATCAAAAGGAACACCGGTGGTACAGTAATTAAGTACTCGAGTGCTAACTAAAAGATGGGTGGTTTGAATCCACCAGCTGCTCCATAGGAGAAAGAAGTAATAGTCTCTTGTAAAGATTAAAGTCTTGGAAACCCTACAAGTGAGTTCTGCTCTGTCTTATAGAGTTGCTCTAAGTTGTAATCAGCTTGATGGCAATGGGCTTTGGGTCTTTGGTAGTGAGCATAAAATGTTCTAAGTTTGGAAATAAAATTTATTGGACACTTGAACTCTTACTGAAGAAATAAATGAAAGACTGAATGGAGTATTAGTTAGTCCCTTCCCTATCTGAGAGAACACAAATCATCGAAAGAAAGTGACAGGGAGACATGAACATGAAGACATCTAACGATTGGCAGATTAGAGGTCTGGAAATAATTGGTGAAGTAGGATGTGATAGTTAATTCTAATGTGTCAGCTTGGCTAGGCTATGATTCTCAGTGGGTTGAGCAAATACTATGTAATCATCTTCCATCTTGTGATCTGATGTGAGCAAACAATCACTCGAAAAAAGAGTTTCCTTGGGGATGGGACCTGACGCCAGCATGCAGATGGATGGTCTGGCAGTGCTCTTTCTCATTTGTCTTGGTATTCTTCTTGTTGCAGATCTTTCATTCTTGGACTGAGAGAAGTCTTCAGCATGTCACCTGACCTGCAGATTTTGCATTCCCCAGCTGCTGCAACAACCTTAAACCAGCAGAAGCATTCAGTCTGTCCAAAGCCTTCAATGTGCCACCCAACCACAGATTCGGGACTTGCCAGACCCTACAACTGCACGAACCATTTCATCACCATTGCGTTATCCATTCCTTGAAGCACATTTCTCTCAATGTATCTATCCATATACTCCACTGGTTTCACTTCTCTAGAGAACCCAGATTTAACACACAGAATAACAAGAGAAATAGGCTAGAACAAAACAATTAGAGAAAAGCTAATCAATGATTAGATTCATGACTAAATTCCCAAGTTCATTTTAATTAGCATTTCTTGTTCAATGTGGTAAGAGTGTTAAGCAACAACAAGGAATACCCACTTACAATGTTCTCCCAAGTAGCAATGTTATCTCAGACTGTTGAGACATTCACTAACTAAAGAAACAAACTCCATGGGATCTCTTACACTGTGAGTTCTTTTCAATCTCTTTTCACCAACTGGAGGAACAACACCATGTTAAAGGAATGCGGGACAAAGATACCAAGGCATCCCCGTTCTTGGCCCATCTTCTACCATATCCAGCCCTGATGGTTTCTTCTTTGTTCTCCTATCTCAATAAAAGCACAGAGGTTGATTTTTTTACCTATTTTAACTTGCTATGAATCTCAAATAGTTAAATGCTCATACAGATTAGAATGCTGAGATCCCAGCAGACAGATCTGCAAATAATATGAACAGGCAACGCATGGAAAAGCAAAATTAATTGGGGGAGAATTTCTGATCTCTGTTAATAATGAAAAGTTCATTAATGTCCAAAGAGATATAAAATTAGCATACAAGTAAAAATATCTGTTTTCACATTCTAAATTTTACCAAGGTTAAGATAAATAATTTTTCCATTTTTGTATCTCTGACATCAGCATATATCTACCATTGTGTCATGTTATATACAACCACTTATGGAACACAGGAACACAGAGTCACACTTAAAACCTGCTTCTCCTGCCTTGATCTTTTGAGTCTGCAGATGATGAATACCAGAAACATCATTCTGAGACAATTGTTTTTCTCAGATATTTTTGGCTTCTCTACAAAGCTTAAGAGCTTGGAAAGAAGAACTATTGTTTCTGGTTCTGCCATCTAACTTGGCTGATTTAACATTTGGACAGGTTCCACTGGTAGTAAAGACAAAACTGGGGACTTAGACTATCGTCACCAACTTTGACAACTGTCTTTTCTTTGGTGTGCAGTTTGGAGTGGAATGGCAAAGGACGTCTTCCTAGGATTTATCTTTAAATAATGCTGGTAACTTTTTGTGTATATATTTCTTATAGGATTCAATATAGCTAAAAAAGAGTTGCCAGTTGGAATCTACAATTTCATCTGTAAGGAACAAGTTAATCTTTATGATTAATATGATAATGCTACTTAGGAAGGAAACCATTTAGAAACAGCTTCAAATGCTGCTTTTCTAGCATAGAGGCCCTGCTCTTGGTGGCACAGTTGTTAAACATTTGGCTGCTAACCAAACACTTAACAGTTGGAATCTACCAATTGCTCTTTGGAAACTCTGTGCCGTAAATCTCCTCCATCCTGTAGGGTTGCTATGAGTTGAAACCAACCCTATGGCAATGGGAAGGAATGGTTACTAAGATCTAAAAAAAAAAAAATTAAATAATGCTCTGAGTAAATTTGAATAGGAATTTGGGATTTGGAGGAGCTGTGTAACCAAGGAAACCAAAACTGTATGGTGTGTGACCTAAAGACTTTAAAAAACAGCTAAGTTTTCAAGCTTAGTTCATTGGCTGCAATATAATGTTATCTATACCTTTACCTTGGTCTCCTTTAATAAATATGCTATATAAGGACTGCCAGTTAAGTTCTCAAACTCATCCTAGAAAAAGTACTACATACCTCATAGCTGAGTATCACTGCAGTCACCTTCCAACTACTCCCCTTGGGGACTTATGCACCAACACCATCACCTAGACCACTCAAAGGAACTTTGGAACTCTTCTCTGGAATGGCCATCAGAGCTGTTGTCACATTACCCCTGATGTCCTGAATGTTATCAAAATATCTTCCTTTCAATATTTCCTTTATCTTCAGATAAAGAAAAAAGTCACTAGGAGGCCAGATCAGGTGAGTAGGTAGGATGCTTTGATACAGTTATTTGTTTACTGGCTAAAAATTTCCTCACAGAAAACTAAAATGAAGTTTGTAAACTTGCCACTGTGTCACTGTGCACAGTGGCCATTCCAGAAAGAGTTCCGAAACTGCTTTGAAGGGTGGACTGGGTGCTGGCATCAGGGCACAACTTCCCAAGGTGAGTACTTCAAAGGTGACCGTAGAGATACTCAGCAATGAGCTACGTAGCACTTGGAACAATTGAATTCTCAAACTTGATTGTTGGACTTAATTGTCGACATATTTGCGTACATAGACTAGGTGAACACTGCGTACACAAATACAAATATGAATGTGACTAAGTGCATGTGAGAGAAAAAGAGGAAGTGGTAGTTGGAAATAGGGATTGGCTTAAGGAAATGCACAAAGTTGCACAACCAGATCAACACCAGACTGGACATGAAGTGGGTTTAAAGTGAACTTCCTCTGTGATGCTGACAGGTAATGAAAATGGCTAGAGCCTGTACGAATAGGGTGAAGGACACAGTGTTGACCTAAAGAGAAGACATCATACTGAAAAGGAGTTTTCTCAGGTCTATCAGGTAACTGCTTCTGGAAATTCAGGTTCAATTCAGATACTAAAATTATTCAAAATAATTCTCTGTATATTTAAGGTGACAATTAAGGACACATCATCCAAAATTCTCATTAGTTACAGAAGTCACAAAACTTAAAGCTACAGTATTAAAATGAGGAAATCTGTGATCATATTACGACAACTATAATACCATCACATTAAAACAGGGATAGACTACAGTAATTATATTCATTTCAGATGCAGAGGAAGTTTAAGAGTTATACAGCAGTTAAAATTGGGTTTAATCTTAGTATATTAAGGGGGATAATACATGCAGCCATAAAGCAAATTAACAATGCATTGTATCAAAATAAGAAATGCAATACAGGAGTCCTAACGAACACAAAACCAACATTGAAACAACAAACCATGAAGAAAAATGGCCCAGAACAGAACATTAAGAGCAATATAAAAACATCAACATAAAAGTAATTACATCAAAATGATGACACTAAGCACATACCTATCACTAATTACACTGAATGTAAACAGACTGAACCTTCCAGTAAAGAGACAGCAAGTGACATCCTGGATCAAAAGACACGATCTGTCTATATGTTGCTTACAAGAAACACACCTTAGACTTAAAGATATGAATAAATTGAAAATTAAAGGATTGAACAATACATACCAAGCTAAAACATACAAAGAAAAGCAGGTGTGACAATACTAATCTCAGGTAAAATAGATTTTAATGTAAAATTCACTGTTGTGGACAAGGATGGTTACTATTTATTGCTGAAAGGTTCAGTGCTCAAGCAGGACTTAACAACATTAAATATTTATGCACCCAATACCAGACCACCTAAATACATTGAACAAATACTGATAACACTGAAAAATGAGATAGATCATTCCACAACAGTAGCTGGAGACTTCAACACTCCCCTTCCAATTATGGATGCATCATCCAGAAAAAAGGTCAGTAAAGATGCAAAAGATCTTATTGCAACAATCAACCAACTTGACCTTATCAACACATACAGATCTTTTCATCCATGAACAGATAAGTATGCCTTCTCCAGTGCACATGGAACATTCTCCAGACTAGAACTTGTGGTAGGTCATAAGGCAATTCTCAATAAAATCCAAACCATTGATTTACTGCAAAGTATCTTCTCAGGCCATAGAGCTATAAAAGTTGAAATCAATAACAGAAAATTCACAGATAGGAATACAAACTTATGGAAACTGAATAACACTTTGCACAAAAAGCCTTGGGTTATAGGCTAAATCAAGGACAAAATAAAGAAATTTATGGAATCAAATGAGAATGAAAACATATCCTATCAGAATCTATGGTATACAGCAAAAACCATGCTCAGAGGTCAGTTTATTTGTATAACTGCACACATCTGGAAAGAAGAAAGGGTTGAAAGTAAAGAATTAACCTTACAGCTTGAGCAAGTAGAAGGAGAGCAGCAGAAGAACTCCTCAGGCACCAGAAGAAAACAGATTATAAGGACTAGAGCAGAACTAAATAAATTAGAGAATACAAAAACAACTGAAAAAATTAACAAAACCAAAAGCTGGTTCTTTGAAACAGTCAACAAAATTGATAAACCATTGGTGAAACTTACAAAAGAAAAACAGCAGAAGATACAAATAGCTTGATTAAGAAGTGAGATGGGAGATGTTACAACAGACCCATCTGAAGTAAAAAATATCATAACAGAATACTTTGAAAGGCTGTACTCGAGCTGGTTTGAAAACCTAGAGGAAATGGACAAATTTCTAGATTCGTATCACTCACCAAGATTATCACAAGGAGAAGTAGATCAACTTAATGAATCTATCACAAAGGAAGTGGTTGAAAAAGTTATCAGAAATCTATGAACCAAAAAATGTCCTGGCCCAGATGACTTCACAGGAGGATTCTACCAAACTTTTAGAGAACAGTTAACTCCAATACTATTGACGCTATATCACACCATAGAAAGGGATGGAATACTCCCAAATTCATTCTACGAAGCCAGCATAACCCTGATACCAAAGGGAAAGAGCCCACAAAAAAAGAAAATTATAGACCAATATCACTCATGAACCTAGATGCAGAAATCTTCAACAAAATTCTGGACAATGGAATTCAACAGCATATAAAAAAAAAATAATTCATCACGATCAAGCTGGTTTCATTCCAGGAACGCAAGGATGGTTCAACATCAGAAAAACAGTTATTGTGATCAACCACATTAATAGCACAAAAGATAAGAATCACCTGATTCTGTCAATTAATGCAAAAAAGGCATTTGACAAAGTTCAATACTCATTCATGCTTAAAACTCTCAGAAAAATAGGAATAGAGGGTAAATTCCTCAATGCAGTCAGGAGCATCTACACTAAGCCAATTGCCTTCATCATTCTAATTGGTGAAAGACATAAAGAATTCCCTTTGAGAATGGGGACTAGATAAGGATGCCCCCTCTCACCACTTCTATTCAACATTATGCTAGAAGTTCTAGCCAGGGCAATTAGACAAGACAAAGAAATAAAGGGCATCCATATCAGCAATGAAGAAGTAAAAATCTCCCTATCTGCAGATGATACGATTGTTTATGCAGAGAATCCAAAGGAATCCATAAGTAAACTGCTAGAACTAATAGAGGAGTTTAGCAATATAATGGGATACAAGATAAACGAAAGTAAATCAGTAGGATTCCTTTATACCAACAGTGAGATTATTAAAGAAGAAATCATGAAATCAATTCCATTTGCTATAGCACCCAAGAAGATAAAATACCTAGGAATGAATCTAACTAGAGAAGTGAGAGATCTTTACAAAGAGAAATACGAGAACTTACTACAAAAATGGAGGAATCTGCCCTGCTCATGTGAAAATGTATTTTGCCCAAAGCAATCTACTTATATAAAGCAATCCCAACACAAACTCCAGCAACATTTTTTAATGAGATGGAGAAGCAAATCATCAACTTTGGAAAGGGAAGAAAGCTCAGATAAGTAAAGCACTACTGAAGAAGAAGAACATAATGGGAGGCCTCTCACTACCTGACTTTAGAACCTATTACTCTGCCACAGTTATGAAAACAGCCCGGTACAGGTACAAAAAGAGACATATAGACCAATGGAGCAGAGTTGAGACCCCAGAGATGCCACCATCCTCTTAGGAACAGTTGATATTTGACAAAGGCCCCAACATTTTAAACTGGAGTAAGAATGGTCTCTTTAATAAATGGTGCTGGCAAAATTGGATATTCATCTGCAAAAAATTGTAGCAAGACTTGTATCTCACACTTTATACAAAAACCAAATCAAATTAGATAAAAGACCTAAATATCAAATCTAAAACAATAAAGCTCATCCAAGGTAAAATAGGATCAACAATGTAAGTTTTAATACTACAATGTAGACAGATTTCAAAATCTGTGATTAACATGATTAACAGAAGAGAAAATAGATAAATGGGAATTACTAAGAATCAAATGCTTTTGCTCATCCAAAGACTGTATCAAAAGAATTGAAAGACCACCTACAGAATGGGAAAAAAATATTTGGCAGCTGCATGTCAGATCTACGTCTGATCTCCATAATCTATAAGGTATTACAAAATATCAACAAGAAAAGGATAAATAATCCAGTTAAGTGACTCGCAAAGGAGATAGACATGTCTTTAAAGAGGATATACAGGCAGCCAAAAGACACATGCTGACATACTCACAATCATTAGCTATTAAAGAAATTCAAATCAAAACTACAATGAGGTATCATCTCACCTCAACCAGGTTGACCATGGTCTGCAAAACATAAAACAACAAATGCTGGAGAGGCTTTGGAGAAATTGGAACTCTCATACACTGCTGGTGGGATTGCAAAATGGTACAACCTCTTTGGAAAATAATCTGAGGCTTCCTTAAAAAGCTGGAAGTAGACATATCATTTGATCCTATAATTCCACTGCTTGGAATTTATCCTTCAGAAACAAAGGTTGCCACATGAATAGACACATGTACACAAATGTTTGTTGCAGCACAGTCCACAATAGCAAAAAGTTGGAATCAACCCCAATGCCCATCAACAGACGAATGGATAAGCAAACTATGCTACATATACTCAATGGAATACTATGCTGTGATAAAAATCAATGACAAATTTAGAAAACACCTCATACCATGGCCTCATTTGGAAGAGATCATGCTGAGTGAAATCTATCAGTGTCAAAAGGACAAATTTTACATGAGACGGCAGTTGTGAGGACTTAACAAGAGAATGATCCACAGGAGAAAATGAATGTGTTAGCTACATGGGTGGGTGGGAGGCTGAGGGTTTATTGTAGATAAGATGATTGATAGATGTTAGAAATTTTACTCTCTTACTGTAATGAATAAAATTGAAATAATAATAAAAAAATAATTCTCTGAATTTGGATATTTATGAATTTTTTTTATTTTAAATGTTGAGAATGTATTTAAGTAGAAGAGTATGTAGATTGTACATAATGCTTGTGTGCTAAATTCAGTTCCTGACCCATATATAGCAAGACCCAGAGCAGAGAATGACTATTCAGTGTAGCCCAGAATTGATCATGAGTACTTAAGATTCTAGAGATTTTCAGGAAAAGAGAGAAAGAAAGCACTGGGCATCTTGCGGGGCCTCTAGTGGAGTGTGACGCTAATAAACAGAGACCCTGAGAGACACGTGGATTCACACTAATGACGGATATCTCACTGTCTCCTCTTTTTCATCTCTCTTTCCATTTCCTGATTTCCAGTGAAAGGTTCATTTCAAGCAATCTCGTATGAAACGTTTAAGTGAGGATGAGGGTCTCAAGGATAGTCCATAGTGTCCACAAGACCTGGAAGCATGAAGGGACTTTGGGTAAACTTTTTATCAATAAACAAATTAATGAAAGCATCATAAAAGGGCCAGATTTTTCAGCCAATGTAGTTTTAAAAATCTCAAAAAATATATAGATATCACCTTTGGCTCATCAGGGTGGCTTGGGCACCTTTTGCTTCTGATGATTTATTTTGCTGATAACATGTTAGTAAGCAATCGTTTTTAACTATCTCTGACAGAAAATATGAAATTTTTATTCTCCATATCAGTAGGATCTGATGTGAGTGCATTAGTTGAGTGACTCCTGCTTTTCAGGGCACATGAGGCTATATACATAATTTCTCTTCAGAAACCACAATGACAGCAGACATGAAGCGAGTCTAAAATGAATTCCTTTATAAGTTCATCATGTTTTGGAACATTTTGAGGTGAAATTTACTTTAAAATCATAAAGTGACTTTCAAGACTTTCATGTAATATTCCCATACAATGTGCTTAAACTTCTTCATCTGGTGAAAGGATTTCATATTAGCAGGATGACATCCTGTTTGAACTGCCCTACAGGGTTTTCAAGGAGCAGGAGGTGGATTTGAACTGTTGCCCTTTGGTTAGCCTCAAACTCCTAACCACTGTTCCATCAAGGTCCTCCCAAACCAAACCCCATTGCCATTAATTCAATTCTGAGTCATAGAGACCCTATAGAACAGAGCAAAACTGCATTATAGGGTTTCTAAGCAGCAGCCGATAGATTCAAACTTCTGACTTTTTGGTTAGCAGCTGAACTCCTAACCACTAGACACACAGGGCTCTTCTTGTATGAAGAATCAATTTCCTTCAGTGGTAAGTATTCTTTGATATAATTATTGAGCTATTTGATGTGTTAAGAAATAGTAGGTTAAACCATATAATCCAAAATAACACAGAGACACACACAATCAAACCATCTGGAATTACCAATATTCAACTGCTTTGAGTTTTCAGATGGTTCAGTGTGATGTGAAAGTATTAGTTAAGTTAACACTATTTAAGTGTTTTAATGCAATGTTAGGGATCTGTTTTTCAAAAAAAACAACTATTTCTCAACCAGGGAATCATTTGATTGAAACTTCAAAAGCTAAACTGTCTTAGAAAACAACCTCCAGTAATTTACTGAAACACTAGAATTGTGGAATATGCTTTAGGTGAAAAATAGAGGTGATTGTGAGAATTTTTAAAAAATTGATATTGGAAAAATGTGCAGTTGACTTTGCAACTCTTCTGAGTCTTCCTTGGGGACTGCATTTGAAAATCCTGCTCAGTGGAAACAACTGCTTATTAGGTTCTTCCATCCCAGTTCAATGCTGAATTGAAGGCAGCGTCTCATTACTGTGCTCACTGGTAACTTTTCAAAACTTTCCTCTGAACTCTTTTCCAAGAACATCATTAAAAATTCAATGCACAAATAAGTCATCTCATTTGTTCTCAAGTGTGTTGTGTGCATCTGCAATTCTGAATAAGCTGAAGTATGACAGGACTTCAAAAAACAACTGTGAAAGACATAGAGCCAATTGGCCAATCTAAAAAAATCAGCTTTGGTTGAAACAGATAAGAGAAAATAAATACCTTTCCTTCTTTCAAGTAATTCATCTTCAGATGGTGGTAATATGAACAGAATATTTGCAAATGGAAAGAGGCATCAAAGCATCCATCAACAAATTGTCTCTCTTTTTTCTTTTTGAAGGCAGTTTCTCATCCTGCATCTGGCCTTTTAAGTAGATTGATTATGATAATGCCTATCTGTCCTTCTGGACTACAGTGATGAGCCCATGAATGCTTAATTATAAAATCTGAAAAATAGAGAATTGGAAAGTAAAGAGGAAATAGGGAGGGAAAAAAACACACACACACAGGGAAATGGGGACAAGGAGAATAGGCGATACCCACACAGACATATGCACAAAAACTAAATCCCTTCTCAGCTAGTGGTGTTCAAAAACCATCATCATAATTTGAAAATCAGTACAATATATGCTGATGAAAAAGCTTTGGTTTGTGGGAGATGACTGCTGTGAATGTCAAAGAGAATTTTGCTTATCACATCAGATGAAGCACTTGGATGATCTTGTGCAAATAATAGAGGCTAATGTGTCTCAGAGTCAGTCATACTAGACAGTCCTGTTAGGCTGAACACTGTAGTAGAAACACTGAGTCGGTAGGAAAAAGGCTGCAGGAAGAGAAAGTGAAATATTAAAAACAAAAACAAGAAACTACAGAAAGTGTCTCAGGGTTTTCTAGATAAACAGAACCAGGATCTCACTGGGTTTTCTATATATATCTGGGAAGAGGGACAGCCTGATAATTTTAAGGAATTGACTCATTTGATTACACCCATTGCCATGGAGTGGATTTCAATTCAGAGTGATCCTATAGGAATTCATAGGGTTTCCAAGATTGTAATCTTTAGACAAGCAGACCACCAATACCTTCCTACTACACAACACCATTTCAATTAGCAGCCAAGCACTGTAACCACTGTGGCACAGGGCTTCATTCACCTATGGGACTAAATCTGTAAGTCAAATGATAGGCTGGAGATTCATGCAGCAAATCTATTGGTCAGGTAACGGAAAGAGCGCAGAGTGAGGAGAGTTCTAGCAAAATGTCTATTTATATTCTGAAGGCAGACTATAAACCCTAGGGAAACTCTAAGACCTCCAACTGATTGGTTGAGGCTCACCCACAGTTTGGAAGGCAATTTGCATCACTTAAGGCCAACTGATTGAAGCCGTTGTCACTACATCCTAACTATGTCCTAACTATGTCCTAACAGCAAGTTGAAGAATGTTTGACCAAGCAACGAGGTACCATTACCTAGCCAAGTTATATAAAATTCACAGAAAGTAAGAGTTCATGATAAGTGTTGTAATGAAAAAGCAAAAGAAAATAAATTTTGTAACTGAAACTTATTTGGGTTTTCCTAAATTCAGTAGTCCATGCTGTAAACTTCACCCAAAGCTGAGAATTCGGTGAACATTTGTGGCAGCACTATTATATGATGGGCAGATTGATTGCTGGTTTCTACCCTAAGATTTACACTAGCAGTTTAAACCCGTCAGCTGTTCCATGGAAGAAAAGACCCGCAGATCTGCTCCCATCAAGATTATAGCCTAGGAAATCCTGTGAGGTAGGTCTACTCTGTCCTGCAGGGTCTCTGTGAGTTTGAATATACCAGAAGGCAAACAGCAAGAGCCCTAAGACCCACACCATGGAAAGTAAATCAGTCACTCCAATAGAATTAGAAAGTATTAGTTAGTACTTACTGAAGTGTTGGTGGCACAGTAGTGGAGCACTCAGCTGCTAACCAAAAGTTCGGCAATTCAAATCCCCAGCACTTCTGTTTTTCTTCAGTTTCAGTTTGCACATAAGCCATTGGGGCTGTGCCACTGTTGGCACCTGGTCTTGTTCTGACTGATGATATTGAGCTTTTTCATCATCTCTTTCCACGTATGTATTTGACTTGACTTCTGTGTATTCCATCTGGTGAGGTCCATGCACAAAGTCACCACTTATGTTGGTGCGAAAGGTATTTGCAACGAAGAAGCCATAGTAGATGTGGTCCATTGGTGCTTTGGACAAATCTTTCCCCTGAATCTTTACATTTCTTCATTCTTCCTTGCACATGAAGGGGTGAGACTGGTGGAATATCCTAGATGGCCACTCACAGGCTTTTAAGACCCCAGATGCTACTCACCAAATTGAATGTAGAACAGTTTTTAATAACCGTGTTATGCCAGTTGAACTGGCATAACATGATATCATGGTTTCCATAGACCTCAGCCCAGCAATTTAGTCCCTCAGGGAATTTGGATTTGGCTGGCTGGCATGGAGTTTCCATGACCTTGCCTTGTACAAGTTGTGCTGGCTTCACCAATATTATGTACTGTCTTACCCTTCACCAGACTCGCCCCTTATCTATTGCTGCTTTAGTGTTTTCCCATCCCCATTCCCCTCCTCCCTTGTAACCAACAAAGATTCCTTTTGTGTGTAAACCTTTCATGAGTTTGTATAGTTGTGGTCTCATATATTAGTCCTTTTGTTACTGACTTACTTCACTAAGCACAGTGCCCTCCAGTGTCCTTCATGCTGTGAGATGCTTCACAGATTCACCCTTGTTCTTTATGGTTGTGTAATACTCCGTTGTGTGTCTGTACTGCAGTTTATCCATTCATCTGTTGATGGGCTTCTAGGTTGTTTCTATCTTTTTACTGTTGTGTGATTGCTTTTCTTTCTCTTGGATATATTCCCAGGAAAGGGATTGGCTGATCATATGGTATTTCTATATCTAGCTTTTTAAGAGAGTACCATGTCATTTTCCTAAATGTATCATTTTGTGTTCCCACCAGTAGTACACGAGATTTCTGATCTTCCTGCAGCCTCTCCAATACTTGTTATTTCCTGTTTTTTGATTCATGCCAGTAAGGCTGGTATCACATGGTGGTTTTGTGTACTATTTCTCTAGTGGTTAGTGATTGCCAGCTTTTCTTCATACGTCTGTTGGTTGCTTGAAGGTCTTCTTTGATGAAGGGTCTATTCATTTCCTTGACCCATTTTTTTTTAATTGGATTGTTTGCCTTTTTGTAAAAGTACTGTATTTTCTTGAAGATTTTAGAAATTAAGTCTTTGTCTGATTTGTAATAGCCATTTTTGTTTTGTTTCCCCAGTCTGTGGGTTCTCTTTTCATTCTTTTGGTGAAGTATTTTCATAAGTACCAGTGTTTAATTTTTAGAAGATCCCAATTATCTAGCCTGTCTTCTGGAGTTTGTATACTTTTGATTATGGTTTGTATCCTGTAAATGCTGTGTATTAGATCTTCTAGCAGTCATTTTATTTTTTTCTTCTATGAACTTTATAGTTTTGAGCTTTAAATTTAGGTCTTTGATCCATTTTGAACTAGTTTTTGTGCATGGTGTGAGGTATGAGTCCTGTTCCATTTTTTTTGCAGATGGACTTTAAGTTTTACCAGCACCATTTGTTAAAAAGAACCTTTTCCCCTATTTTATGGACTTTGGGTCCTTGTCAAAGATCAGGTGACAAGAGGTGAGTAGATTTATATCTGGGTTCTCAATTCTGTTCCATTGATCAAAATACCTGCTATAATATTAGTACCAGCCTGTTTTAACTACTATAACTATATAGTAGGTTCTCTAACATCTTATCCCCAAACACCTTACCTCGAGACGACTGGGAAGAGCTGCCTCCTCAAAGTAGAGTTGATCTTAATGACTTGGATGGAGTAAAGCCTCTGGGATTTTCATTTGCTGATATGGCACAACTCAAAATGAGAAGAAGTAGCTGCAAACATCCACTAATAATTGGAACATGGAATGTACAAAGTAAATCTAGGAAAACTAGAAATTGTCAAAAATGAAATAGAATGCATAAGCATTGACATCCTAGGCATTAGTGAGCTTAAAGGGACCAGTTTCGGCCATTTTGAATCTGAAAATCATATGGTCTACTCTGCTGGGAACGAAAACTTGAAGAGGAATGATGCTGCGTTCATCATCATAAAGAACATTTCAAGACCTGTCTTCACAATGTTGTCAGTGATAGGATAATATCTATACGCCTACAAGGAAGGCCAGTTAATACAACTATTATTCAAATTTATATACCAAACATTAAGGCCAAAGATGAAGAAGCTGAAGATTTTTACCAGCTTCTGCAGTCTGAAATTGATTGAACATGCAATTAGGATGCACTGATAATTACTGATGACTGGAATGCAAAGTTGGAAACAAAGATCGGTAGTTGGAAAATATGGCCTTGGTGATAGAAATAATGACAGAGATTTCATGATAGAACTTTGAAAGACTAATGACTTTTTCATTGCAAATACCTTTTCTAACCAACACAAACGGCGACTATACACATGGACCTCATCAGATGGCATGCAAAGGAACCAAACTGACTACATCTGGAGAAAAAGATGATGGAAAAGCTGTATATCAGCAGTCCGAACAAGACCAGGTGCTGACTGTGGCACAGATCATCAATTGCTCATATGCAAATTCAAACTGAAGCTGAAGAAAATTAGAACAAGTTCACATGAGCCAACATATGACCTTGAGTATATCCCTCCTGAATTTAATGACCATCTCAGGAACAGATATGTTGATCACTAATGACTGAAGGCCAGAAGAATTGTGTAATGACATCAAAGATATCATCCATGAAGAGAGCAAGAGGTCATTAAAAGACAGGAAAGAAATAAAAGACTAAATCGGATGTCACAGGAGACTTTCAAACTTGTTCTTGAACATCAGGTAGCTAAAGCAAAAGTAAGGAATGACAAAGAAAAGACCTAAACAAAAGATTTCAGAGGACAGCTCGAGAAGACAAAAGAAAGTATTATAATGACATGTGCAAATAGCCAGAAGTGGAAAACCAGAAGGAAAAGACACATTCTGCATTTTTCAAGCTGAAAGAACTGAAGAAAACATTCAAGCCTTGAGTTGCGATAGTGAAAGATTCTTCAGGGAAACTATTAAATGGCTCAGAGAGCATTAAAGAAAGATGGAAGGAATACACAGAGTCTTTATACCAGAAAGAACTAGTTGATGTTCAGCCATTTGAAGAGGCAGCATATGACCAGGAACCAATGGTACTGAAGGAAGAAAACGAAGCTGCATTGAAGGCATTGGTGGAAAACAAGGCTCCTGGAACTGATGGAATATTAACTGAGGTAGTTCTTCAAACAGATGCAGTACTGGAAGTGTTCACTCATCTATGTCAAGAAATCTGGAGGACAGCTACCTGGCCAACTGACTGCAAAAGATCCCTATTTATGCCCATTCCAAAGAAAGGCGATCCAACCGAATATGGAAATTAGCAAACAATATTGTTGATATCACATGCAAGTCAAATTCTGCTCAAGATCATTCAAAAGCAA
The DNA here is from genome assembly GCA_028571685.1 of Heterohyrax brucei. Lineage (NCBI taxonomy): Eukaryota > Metazoa > Chordata > Mammalia > Hyracoidea > Procaviidae > Heterohyrax > Heterohyrax brucei. Next base: position 67,199,968 of record CM053141.1, on the reverse strand, counting down.
CTACAACAATATATTTACAAGGAACTGCCAGAAATTCAAGGTGGGTTCAGAAGAGGATATGGAACCAAGGATATCGTTGCTGATGTCAGGTGGATCTTGGATGAAAGCAAAGAATACCAGCAAGATGTTTACTTGTGTTTCATCGACTACATTAAAGCACTCAACTGTGTGAATCATACTAAACTACAGCTAACGTTGCACAGAATGGGAATTCCAGAACACTGGATTGTGCTCTTAAGGAATCTGTATACGGACCAAGAGGAGTCATGTGAACAGAATAAGGGGACACTGCATGGTTTAAAGTCAGGAAAGATGTGTGTCAGGGTTGTATCCTTTCACCATATCTTTGAAATCTGTATGCTGAGCAAATAATCTGAGAAACTGGATTATACAAAGAACGAGGCATCAGGATTGGAGGACTATTCATTAACAACCAGCTTTATGCAGACAACATGCAGTTACTTACTGGAAATGAAGAAGATTTGAGGTATTTACTGATGAAGTTCAAGGATCGCAGCCTTCAATGTGGATTGCACCTCACCATCAGGAAAACAAAAATCCTCACAATTGGACCAGTAAGCAACATTGTCATAAATGGAAAAAGGATTGAGGTTGTCAAAGATTTCATTTCATTTTTCATACTTGGGTCCACAATCAATGTCCTTGGAAGCAGTAATCAAGAAATCAGAAGACTCATTGCATTGGGAAAATGTGCTGCAAAGGACCTCTTCAAAGTATTCAAAATTAAGGATGTCATTTTGTAGACTAAAACACACCTGACCCAAGCCATGGTATTATCAGTCACATCATGTGCATGCGGAAGCTGGACAATGAACAAAGAAGACATGGAAAATAATTGATGCCTTTGAATTGTAGTGATGGAGAAGAATGTTGACTGCACCGTGGACCACCGAAAGAATAAACAGATCTGCTCTGGGAGAAGTCCAACCAAAGTGCTCCTTGGAAGCAAAGATGGCAAGACTATGTCTTACATACTTTGGACATGTTGTCAGGAAGGATCAGTCCCTGGAGATGGACATCATGCTTCGTAGACTGGAGGGTCAGTGAAAAAGAGGAAGGCTCTTGATGAGATGGATCAACACAGTGGCTACAACAGTGAGCTTAAGCATAAAAACAATTGTGGACATGGCACAAGACTGGGCAGTGTTTTGTTCTGTTGTTCATAGGGTTGCTATGAGTCAGAACTGACTTGATGGTCTTAACAACAACAACAGGTAAAATTTTGTTTTATGTTTCAACATAATTTTCACATTTGTACCATATATATCATCTACTTTAAAAAACGATTGCTAGAATGCTACTCAATACAATTTTGATGAAAATCAGGGATGAATTCTCAGTATTAGACCTGTTATTTAGGGAGTTCCAGTTTTCACAATATGAAATCACATACTTCCTCTATGCACCCCCACCTTCTCTGCAGTGAAGCTGTTGTTTGTACACCTCATTTCCAGACACAACCTGGACCATTTGCCTTACATCATTGTGAAGACTTGTTTCTCTTTGTCTCCCTTTTTGTCCTTTCTTCCTAGATCTAGAGCTTGCTATGACCCTAAGGCCCCATGCTATTATTAGTATAGGGGGAAGACAGTACAACACTATACTGTACACTTTACTATAAGAAGTAAAGAAGCCTTGGTGGTGTAGTATAAGAGCCATGGTAGCACAGTGGTTAAGAGCTCAGCTGCCAAAAAAAAAGGTTGGCTGTTCAAATCCACCAGCTGGTCTTTAGAAATCTTATGGGATAGATCTACCCTGTTCTATAGTGTCATTATGAGTCAGAACCAAGTTGACAATGCCTAACAACATAAGAAGTATTTCTTTAAACAGATGTTAGATTTAGGAAAACAAACAGAGAAAAGCTATCAGAGCCATATGAGTTATATTCTCGAATGTGAGAGTAAATCTTCATTTTGCCTAATAATTCACCTTCTTACTATGCCTCAAAACACTAAATAGAACTATTTTAACACTTCCTTTAGTACACCTGACAATTAGATAACCTTACTGTGTTTCAATTCTGTTTTTTTCTTTTCTCTCTCTGTTTTTCAGAACAGGAATATATTGGTGGAAAATCAGTTTTCCAATCTGTGCCATAGACATACCCCATCCAGACACAGTTTGGACCCCTACAGCTAGTTCCCTTGCTGTTTCCTGCTTATGAGTGTAGTTGTAATGGAACTGAGATTGGAGTAGAGCACATACAGTTTCTTGAAAAGACAGGCAACTAGACTGAGACTGACTGATGCAGTATGGGAGTTTCAGGCCTAACTCCCAGTCTTACTGAGGTTGCATTCACCCTGTTTTGTGAAATAGTGCAAGACAAATATACAGGTGTGGACAGCACCTTAAGAGACTGGCCTCTTTCTTCAGTGCATGGCTCCAGGTGGACTGAACAGCTTTGATTCAGAGACTAAGTCAGTCACATAGACCAGTCTCCTCCTAAGTTTGGAGGTGACAGGTAATGAATGACTTAATAACAACACAGCATCCAAGAAAATCCCAGAAAGCCTGAACACTCTGGACGTACAGACAAGCCTATACACAACTATGACTCTGAACCTCCAGACACAATGTCAGCCATGACAGCTGATTATTTAATGCAGATGTACCATTCCACATCCAACAACAATTCTAGATACAACAACCAAACCTGTTCCTCACCTCTGAACACTCCTACCCGCACCCTGGAAGCCCCCTACACTACTACTCCACATGAAACTTTGAGCAAATGAAAGGACAAGCTCCACATGACTCAAGGCCACAGTGGACGAACTTCCACTCTATAAAATGTTCTGGAACATTTCCAAAAGTGCAGCTAAGCACACAAATTTTGTATTCATTACTATCATTTACTGAGGAAGCCCTGGCAGCATAGTGGTAAAGTGCTATGGCTGCTAACCATAAGGCCAGCAGTTCAAATCTGCCAGGCGCTCCTTGGAAGCTCTATGGGGCAGTTTTACTCTGTCTACAGAGTTGCTATGAGTTGAAATCGACTCGGCAGCAGTATTTTTTTTTTTTTAATCATCTATTGAACACTATTTTAGTCATCTAGTGCTACTATAACAGAAAAACCACAAGTAGATGGCTGGCTTTAAAAGAAGATATTTTATTCTGTCACAGTCCAGTAGGCTACCAGTCCAAACTAAAGGCATCAGCTCCAGGGGAAGGCTTTCTCTCTTGGCTCTGGATAAAGTTCTTGTTGTCAATCTTCCCCTGGACTGGGAGCTTCTGAGACACAGGGACCCCAGTTTCTTTCCAAAGGATGTGCTCTGCTCCCAGTAGTAGTATGAAGTTCCCAACTTTCTGCTTCCTTCTCATTCCTTTATATTCCAAGAGATTGCCTTAAGGCAAAGTCAATCTTACACAATTGAATCTTGCCCTACCAACATAACTCTTAGTTTTGCTAGAAACACGATACATTTTGTGGAACTAAAAGTCTATTAGCATCCAAGAAGTCTAGATGACAATGGTATGAGAAACAAATTAAATATGTTTAAATAATGTCTTGGGAAACAAACTCTAAAAGAAGAAAAATCTTCGGCACTGACATATCTTAGAGGAACAAATTTTTATTCTCAGGCACTTTAAAAGATATTCTAAGAAAATAGAATGTAACTGTCATAAAAATTTTGTCAAAGCCCAGGAAAACAATAGTTAAATATAGAACTCTTAGAAGACTTTAATATGCAAATATGTATTGGGATACTTCAAGGGTATTTTATAATGCAGCATTCATAAATTTATTTAAACCAGCATTATATTAACTAGGGAAACAATTTTTTTAGTGTACTACTAATTTTTCTTCTCTTTCTCCTTGAAGCCAGTTGTCTTAGGCTGAGATTTATAGTAAAGAAATGATTTATGAGGAATGTACCATGGTCTTAATTCATGTAATTACAGGGGCTGGTGAGTGAAAGACTGGCAAGTCAGACAGTGGAACTGTTGCTTATAAGCTATGAACACTGATGAATCCCAAGAACAGCAGGTGAGATGGTAGGTAAGCTGCTAGATCGGGAGGGCAGACACACTGGAGCAAGCTGCAGGATCCAGTGAAGGCAATAGCCCTGAAACTTGCTAAAGAGTCTGTCTATGGTGGATGCAGGAACATCTCCAAGGAAACTCCCTTTCAACTCACTGGCTACCCACAGCAAATCCCTTTAAGGAGGTGATCACATCATCATATGACGCCCCAGCTATATCACAAATGACAAACCAATAAAAATCTTGTCCCTACCAAGTTGATACACAACCTTAATGATTACACTAAAAAATTTGTAAAAATTAGAAAACAAGAAACTCACATTTTAAGAAACTATGAAAATGATGGGGTTCTAGATGTATAAGTAAAAAAGTGGGAGAAATACAATATACCAAATAAAGGGTCTTCCAATAAGCGTGTCCTGTTTTGACAGCTCACAGTGGCCAGATTTGTGAAGCTATAGTGGCCATATTTATCTTTTTTTTTTTAATTAGACTTAACAAATAGCCAAGAAAAGTTACACAATTCAGGGGCAGAGTCAAGAAAATCGAGTTTATACATAGTTTATTAAGAGGGATCATGGGAGCAGCCATAAAGCACAATGAAGATATAGTATATCGAATCAAGAAATGTAACACAGGAGTCTCAATGACCACAACCCTGAAATAAAGGTGAAAAATCAACTCACAAAGAAGAATGTCCCAGAATAGATTAATAAGAACGAAGAAAACATCAACACAAAAATAAATGTATCACAATGACAGCACTAAACACACACTTATCAATAATTACATTGAACGTGAATGGACTGAACGCCCCAGTAAAGAGGCATCGAGTGACATCTTGGATCAAAGACACAACCCATCCATATGTTGCCTACAAGAAACTCACCTCAGACTTAAAGATATGAATAAACTGAATACTGAAGGAGCCAAACCAAGCCTATGAGGGAAGAATATATATCAAGTTCACCGTACACAAAGAAGAGCAGGTGTGGCAATTCTAATCTCCGATAAAATACATTTTAATGTAAAAACCACCATTGTGGGCAAGAATGGACACTATTTATTAAATAGCTGAAAGATTCAATACACAAGCAGCACTTAACAATATTAAATATTTATGCACCTAATATTAGAGCACCTAAATACATCAAAGAAAGACTGACTGCACTAAAAAATGAGATAGATCACTCTGCAATTATAGCGGGAGACTTCAGCACTCCCCTCTCAATATTGGACATACGGTCTAGAAAAAAGCTCAGTACAGACACAGAAGACCTTATTGCCACAATTAACTAACTAGACCTCATCAGCATATATAGAACTTCTTATTCTTCAGTGGACGGTTAGGCTTTCTTCTCCAATGATAAAGAACAATGATGATTTTAAGAAACATCTCATGACCTGGTTTCAACTGGAGGCCATTATGTTGAGTGAAAGTGGTCAGTGACAAAAGGACAAATATTGTTTGAGACCCCTAATATAAGAACTTAAATACAGACTCATGCATAAAAGAAAAGACTCTTTGATGGCTGCAAGAGTGAGTAGGGAGGGAGGACGACGGGGGGGGGGGGAGAGTTTAGATCAGTTCATAGAAATTTGGTTGGGTGAAATCTGTGACAGCACACATTAGAAAGAAAATCAACATTAACTGGACTTCAGCATAACACAATTACTCCTCCTATCTTAACACAATATTTTAAGGACAGAATAGCTGGGGCAGAGGATCAGAGACCATGCTCTCAGGGGAAATCGAGGCCAATTGGCACAAGTAGGATTTTGCTAAGACAGCCCTCTTCACCCCCACTGGTGAGTGGCATCTGGGGTCTTAAAAGCTGACAAGCTGCCATCTGAGGGTACAACAAACAGTCCCAACTCAACCGGAACAGATGATCACCAAGGACCAAAACAACATAGGGGAAGGAGAACCCAGAAGACAGAGAGACTCACGTGAGTGGGTGACTACATTGACTTGTGACTGGAAGAATCAGATGGTGCCTGGCTGCCATCAGTGCTAGCCGTGATAGAGCTCAGAAAGTTGAGTCTCACTGGCAACACAAGAATAAAAAGGGGTGCACCCTGAGATCTCCACTGAAAGACCACAACTGATGGTCCAGGGCCTTGGGGTTCCCCTGGGAGCACGGCCCCTGGCCCTGGTGCTGCCCCTGTCCATAAATCATAATGGAGGTCAACTCTTCAGACAGGAATGAATAGGACCTGGTGACACAGAATGAACACATCATGTGTACACTTTATGGTTCTATGCATCTATAGGATGTCGTCCTGCTGACCTCGTACTGAAGGTGGGGGAGGGGTTGGAGAGGAGGGGATAGGAGATTGCTGGGAGGATAAGACATGTATGGGGCACAGAGGAAGAGTGTGCTGTCACCAGGCAGGGAGAGCAGTGGGAGCTGCATGTAGGTCAGCATGCAAATTTATATGGGAATGTACATTTTCACTCAATCATAATAAAAAAGAAAAAGAAAAAAGTTACACAATTCCACAAGGTGAGGAAATGATTAAAGTTTGTTATCAAAATCGATGTTTCATTCACCAGGCGTTCCATGAATTAGGTGAAATTTACAATGCACTTTATCATCCCACTGAGAGAACAATTCAACATTTAATGAAAGAGTTTGAGACAACTGGGTCTGTTCCCAACCAGACAAGGCCTGTACGTCAATGAACCAAACTGCATGTCCCCATGAAAACATTGCCACCATTGGTTCAAGTACGTGAGAATCCATCCCAATCAATTTCCCACCTAGCACAGGAAATAGATCTTTCCTTGACCACAATTTGGCAGCTTCTGCATCTAGACTTGAAGCTTTACCCTTACAAAACTGTTTCACTGAAGAACTGAAGTCCAATGATCATCAGTTGCAGCATACATTTGCTGGCCGGGGTTTGGAGCAATCGAAAGTTAACCCTGCTTTTGGCTGAAAAATCATCTTCAGCAGTGAAGCCCATTTCTGGATGAATGATTTGTTATAACAAAACTGTCTCATTTGGAGTGATGAGAATCAAGTGGAGATTCAGAAACATCCACTTTATCACAAAGAAGTTATCACTTGGTGTGAAATTTCAGTGGGATCACTGGCCTTATTTTTTTCAAGATAAACAAGAAGAGGCTGTGAGTGTTAAGGGTGAATCATATTAGACTATGATAACTGATTATTTGGGGCCCTATTTGGAAGGTGCTGCAGAGGCCATTTACTAAAGTTCTTTTCCACACATAATACCATCAAATGTACTTCAAAATAGTAAAATGATTAAAACTGTGTCATTTACACAACTTGTTTTATTCAAGTTCAAAGACAGGACACCCTTATTGGAGGACTACTATACAGAATAATTTAGTGCCAGACGACAATTGCATATACGAACTGGACTAGAAACAGTTGATATAATATATAAGTGAACTTCTTCTGGTGCAAAAAAAAAAAAATCATTGGAAGTCATTATTAGATTTAAGACGTTACAGATGTTTGCAGAACTCATAAAAATCTTTCATGTGATTAAACAATAATTTTAGATTTTTTTCTTCTAACTTCAGGATTATTCTTATGGCAGCTCAAGAGCCTATCAGAGAACAGTCCTAATAAACATGGTGCTTTAAATCCACCTGCTGTTCCCTGGAAATCCTATGGGGCACTTCTACGCTGCTCTGTAGGGTCCTATGTGTCACAACTGAGTTGATGGCAGTGGATTTGTTAGTATGTTTTTTTTCGTTGGTTGGTTTTATTTTCAGTTATTTACTACTGTGAAGCCACTTTAAAGTCTGTGGCTTAACATAACAACAATTTATGGGCTTATGATTCTGGGATCAGAAATTTAGCCAGGGCTTAATTGGGCAGTTTGTCTCCATGCTGTGACAACTGGTGTTTCTCATGAGACATCCAGTGGTGGCTCTGGCTAGTGTTCAAGACAGCATCACTCATATCCCCAGAAGATGATACTGGCTATTAGGAAGGAGGTCAGCTGTAGTCTCAGTCAGATCTTGGTTCTCCTCTTTGTGGGCCTCTTGGACATGGCTGCTTGCCCTTCCTTATGACCCGGTAGTCGAGTTCCAAGAAGGAGGGTTCCAACACATAAAGACAAGTGCTGCAGTTTTCATAAGGTTCAGCTTCAGAAGTTATACCAGTTCACTCCTGCTGCATTTTAGTTGTCAAAACTTGCCATATAACCAGCCCAGATTCAAGGTAAGGAAAAGAGACTTCCTCTCTTGATGGCTGAATGGCAAATACATATTGCAAAACGTCATGTGGATTGAGACATTTTGTAGCTAGTTTTGGAAACAATCTAGCAGAATACTACATATGTTTTAAAGGATAGCATATGTTTCTTGTTGATTTTCACTCACAGAAAATAACCTGAGTGTAATAACATGTTGCTTAGTCATCTAGAGCTGCTGTAACGGAAATATCACAAGGGTATGGCTTCAGAAAGAGAAACTTTGTTCTGTCATAGTCCAGTGGGCTACAAGTCCAGATTCAGGGCATTAACTCCAGGTGAAGACTTTCTCTGATGGCTCTGGAGGAAGTTCCTTGCCACCAGTCTTGCCCTGGACTGGGAGCTTCTGAGATATAAGGACTCCAGTTCTCTTCCAGAGGATGGGTGTGTTCTGCTCCTGGCACTGCTTCCTTCCTGATGGGTGTGGTCTCCCACTTTGCTTGCTTCCCCTTCCTTCATATCCTAAGAGATTGCCTCAAGGCACTATATCACCTTACACAATGAGTCCTGCCTCACTCACAGAACCACTGCCCATCCTCCCTTTTTAACATCATACAGGAAGGATTTACAACATATAGGAACTTGACAACGAACAATACTGGGAATCAAGTTGTAGTCAAATTAATATACACATTTTTGGGGAGAGATACAACTCAATCCATGACCATGTGCTAACAGTTCTAAGCCTTTTTTAACTAACTTTTGGGTAAAGCACAAAAGCGACCTCTATATGAATGATGGCCAGAAAACTACAGCTAGTACCCTGGCTTGCATGCATATTCTAAAAGTTTATTTCCTCTGACTTCTGGATCTCTATTATTTCTGCTTACATCTGTACAAACAAATGACCTCATCTTTGCTTTCTAGCAGCAGTACTATATGAAATAAGATATTTCTCAAGGTCTAAGTAAAATAAGCATAAACAGAAAGAATCACAGAATGTGCATAAAGTGATCCCTCAAGACACATGCAATTAGTCTTCTAAAGGAATATATTTTAAAACTAAATCAAAAACCAAACCAAATTCACTACTGTCAAGTAGGGTCTGACTCATAGTAAGCCTACAGGTCAGAGTAGACTTTCCAAGGAGCACCTGGGGATTTGAACTGCCAACCTTTTGGCTAGCATACATTAGCACTTAACCCACTATGCCACCAGCGTTTCCTTAAATAGTTGTCCGAAAAAAACTGAAATATTTTTTGACATGACCATTCCCTGCCAAAAACATTTACACATACAACCCAAATACACGGCTCTGTGATCTGAAGATTTGCAATTAAGCACATACGGCTCTTACCTCCTTGGAATTTAAGCCGATGATATTTTCTTAAGAATTTACCATATCTAAATGCCCCCATTTAATTTTATCTCACTACTAACTTTATCTCACAATGATAATGCTTGCACTTTTTATTTATTTGTACCTTATTATAATTTCTTTGAAACATTAATTGTGTGCTGTATCGCATAATATTTGTCGTAAGAAATCTACTATGTATGTGAACTCATCTTAATTCTAGGCTATTTAGATACAGGGCCAGAGGGCTTTCTTTAGCTTATTTGCTAAAGAGCATTTCAACTCTGATAGCAGATATTTATTTATCATAATAATAACACAAATAATTATGGCTAAACAAATTAAGCATTCCATATATGCCATGTATTTAAGACCATTTCAAATGTTCTATCACGTAACCTTCACAAAGCAAACCCACTGCTGTCGAGTCCGACTCATAGTAACCCTAGAAGAGAGAGAGAAACTGCCCCATAGAGTTTCCAAAGAGCCTCTGGCAGACCGAACTGTGAACCTTTTGGGCAGTTGTAGCATTACATCAACTGAGAACTGCCAGAAATTCAAATTCAATCCAGACTCAGATGAGAATACACAGTATGCTCTCACTGGTGATGTCAAATGAATCCTCACTGAAAGGAAATATAATAGAAATACCTTTACCTGTATTTTATTGACTGTGCAAAGGCCTTCAACTATGTGGATTATAACAAATTATAAATAACATTAAGATGAATGAAAAATCCCAAACACTCAGTTGTGCCCACTTGGAACTTGGACATATACCAACGGGCAGTTGTTTGTACAGAAGAAGGGTATAATGACAAGTCGTTTACAGTAAGGAAAGGCGTATATCAGTGTTGTATCCTTTCACTGCATGTAATCATTAAGATTGTGCGCCACCTTGGCTAAGCCATGATTCTCAGTGATTCTGGAGTAATGATGTAGTTTAGCAGTTGTATGATGAAATGATCACATTTTGACAGCACTTGGCTTGGTTTGGCATAATAAGATGTGATCAAATGTAATCACCTCCATGACTGGATTTGTTCTGAGTAGCCATCAGTTGAAAAAGAATTACAGGGGTGGGCGGTTGGTGGTATCTACATCCAACATAGATGGACATTTTGCTTTCTGGCAAGGTTCCCTGAAGAAGCCTCCAGTGTGACCTACAGACCTGGGACAATCTAGCCTCTACAAGCACGTAAGCCATTCCATAGATATAAATCTCTGTCTGTTTGTAAACCCTGGTGGCATACTGGTTAAGAGCTACAACTGCTAGCCAAAAAGCCAGCAGTTCAAATCCACCAGGTACTCCTTGGAAACCCTATAGGACAATTGTATTCTGTCCCATAGGGTCACTGTGAGTTGGAATACACTGAATGGCAGTGAGGTTTTTCTTTTTTTAATATATATATTTATAAACTTAGTAGTTTTGCTTCTCTACAGAATTCAGCCTAAGACACCATGCTAATACAGTCTGCATACTGAGCAAGCAATCTGAGAAGTTGAACTATAAAGAATGCAGTATCAGTTTTAAAGAAAGACTCATTAACAACCTGCGATATGCAGATGAGACACAACCTTTCTTGCTGATAGTGAAGAGGACTTAAAGTACTTACTGATGAAAATCAAAGGCTATACTCTCCATTAAGGACCACAATATAAAGAAAATGAAAATTCTCATAACTGGAAAAACAAGCCACATCATAATGAACTGAGAAAAGATTTAAGGTGTCAAGGATTTCATTTTGCTTGAATCTACAATCAATGCCTGTGGAAGCAGTAGTCAGGAAATTAAGAGATGGATTGCATTGGGCAAATCTGTTACACAGGCCTCTTTGAAGCATTAGAAAGCAAAGATTTCACTTTGAGGACTAAGGTGGTTCTGACTCAAGCCATGGTATTTTCAATTATCTCATATGCATGCAAAGACTAGACAATGAAGACTGAGGAAGAACTGATACCTTTAAACTGTAGTGTTGGTGGAAAATATTGAATATACCATAAACTGCCAGGAGAACAAATAAGTCTACTTTGGAAGAAGTATAGCCAGAATGCTCATTAGAAGCAAGAATGTTAAGACTTTGTCTCACAGATTTTGAATGTATCATTAGGATGGTCCCTTCCTGGAAAAGGACATACACTGGGTAAAGTAGAGGGTCAGCAAAAAGAGAAAGACCCTCAATAAGATAGACTGGTGCATGGCTGCAACAATAGACTCAAACATAACAGCATTTCTAAGGATGGCAGAAAAACTGGCCATGTTTTGTTCTGTTGTATATAGAGTTACTATGAGTAGGAATCATTAACAACCTGCATTATGCAGACACATCACCTTATTTGCTGGAAATAAAGATTTGAGGCATTTACCAATGAAGATTAAGGACCACAGCCTTCAGTATGGATTGCACCTCAACATCAGGAAAACAAAAATCCTCACAATTGGACCAGGAAGCAATATTGTCATAAAGGGAGAGAGGATTGAGGTTGTCAAAGATTTCATTTTACTTGGGTCCACAATCAATGCCCTTGGAAGCCGCAGTCAAGAAATCAAAAGATGCATTGCACTGGGAAAATTTGCTGCAAAGGACCTCTTCAAAGTATTCAAAAGTAAGGATGTCACCTTGAAGACTAAAACGTGCCTGACACAAGCCATGGTATTTTCAGTCACATCATATGCATGCAAAAGCTGGACTATGAACAAAGAAGACAGAAGAAGAATTGATGCCTTTGAATTGTGTTGTAGAAGAATGTTGACTGTATCATGGACCACCAAAAGAACAAACACATCTGTTCTGGAAGAAGTCCAACCAAAGTGCTCCCTGGAAGCAAAGATGGCCAGACTGTGTCTTCCATACTTTGGACATGTTGTCAGGAAGGATCAGTCCCTGGAGAAGGACATCATGCTTGGTAGAGAAAAAGAGGAAGACTCTTAACAAGATGGATCCACACAATGACCGCAACAATGGGCTTAAGCATAAAAACAACTGTGGACATGGCATAAGACTGGGCAGTGTTTTGTTCTGTTGTTCATAGGGTTGCTATGAGTCAGAACTGACTCAGTGACACCTAACAACAACAACATGAGTAGAAATAGACTCTATGAGACCTAACAACAACAATATGTGCAGAAAAGGAGTCCCTGATGATACAAATGGTTAAGTGTGTTCAGCTATTAGCCAGAAGATTGGCAGTTCCAACTCACCCAATAGTACCTGAGAAGAAAGGCCTGGCAACCTGCTTCCAAAAGGTTCCAGCCCTTAAATCCTTCTGGAACAGTTCTACTCTGCATACATGCAATCACCATAACTCGTGTTTTCTTCAACTGGTATGGCTATAACAGAAATACCACGAGTGGATGGCTTAAACACAGAAAACTTTATCCTTACACAATCCAGTAGCCTGCAAGTCCAAATTCAGAATATCTGCTCCAGGGGAAGGCTTTCCATCTTTGTCAGCTCTGGAGAAAGGTCCTTGTCATCAATCTTCCCCTGGACTGGGAGCTTCTGAGGTTCAGTGACGCTGTTCCTTTCTAAAGGACATGCTCTGCTCCCAGCACTCTTTCTTTATTGATGGTATGAGGTCCCCAAATGTCTCTGCTAGATTCTTTTATACTTCAATATATTCTTTTATATTGTGCCTCCAGGCACAATACAATCTTGCACATTGAATTTTGCCCCACCAACACAACTGCTGCCCATCCATCCTGATTAACATCGTAATGGCAGGATTTACAACACGGAGGAACACCACACAATAGCAGTGTTTTAGTCAGCTAGTGCTGCTCTAACAGAAATACCATGAGTGGATGATTTCAGGAAGAGAAACTCTATTGACACAGTCTGGTAAGCCACAAATCCATTTATGAGTTACAAGTTCATTCAACAGGAGAAAATGTCTTAGCCAGTAGGCTAAGAAATTGTCTTAGCCAGTAGGCTATGTCCGAGTTCTAGGAGAGCATCTCAGCACAGGAATCTCAGGTACAAAGGATGTGCTCTGCTCTCAGTCTTGGTGGTATGAAGTTCCCAACTCTCTATGCTCACTTCTCTCCTTATATCCTGCCTCATCAGCAAAACTGCTGCCCATTCTCCATCATCAGTGTCACAGAGGCAGGATTCACAACACATGGGAGGAATTACACCACACTGGAATTCATAGCCAAGTTAAATCAATACATACCTTTTTGGGAGAGACACAATGCAATCCACCCTTTGGCCCCCAAAAATCATATCATTAGAACATGTATTCACTTATAGCATAGAAAAGCTCTTAAGTCCAGACCCTAAATCCATAAATTTCTCTTCTACTGTGAAATCCAGAACAGGTGTTATCTTCCCAAAGTACAGTGATATAACAGGCAGACACAAATTACACATGTTCATTATAAATGGAGAAAATGAAGGGAAAGACAGCATTAACAGACAAGCAAGTCAGTAGAACCCATTACATTAGCCCTCAAAGCTTTGAATATAATCCTCTGCTTTCTGAGACAATTTACACATTAGCCTTGCCCTCCAGACTCTAGGTATTGGTCAAACTCTCTGGATTCTGAGTGAAGATCTCTAGCCCTGTGCTACAACATTGCCTTCAAAGCCCACTTGGGCAGCAACTCTGCCCCTTCAGCTTCAGGTGCACCCTAAGCCCAACTGAGTAGCAAATCCACCCTTACAAACACAGGAAGCCCTGGCTTCACCCTTTCAAACCCTTGCAGTCATGGCCATACCTTTTGAGACTGAGGCAGTTTAGCTTTTCCTCAACTTTGTGTCTTAATATTTCATGGCCTTATGGCCTGCATCTGCCCTGCACAGACAAGTGTTCCAAAGCTCTGAAGTGTCACTTATTCAAGTGCCTTGAGGCACCCCACTCTACCAGGAAGCCTCCTGCACACAGGCACTCAGCCAGGCACTCAGATTTCTTGTTCCATGGGTCAGCAAGCCTAACTCAACCAATTAAAGTGCCCAGAGGCACCCCAGTCTACCAGGAAAACTCTGTGCACAGGCACTTAGCTCTCTTGCTCTGTGGGTTGGCTCCTGGTTCTGCTGTTGCCAGTTTGCTGCTGTTTCTTTTCACCATCTGCTGGCTTCTCAGGTGTTAGCAGTTATCCGGGGTTCCTTCTTCCATACATTTCAGTTTCAAACAAAGCTTCCACATTTGAGGTATTTGTTAGAGCAGTACCCACTCCTGGCACCAAATTCGGTTTTAATCACTTGGTAATGCTCTAACAAAAAATGCCATGAGTGGAAGACTTTACGAAAAGAAACTTTATTGACACAGTCTCATAAGCTGCAGATCCATTTATAACTATAAGTCCATTGAATAGGAGAAATTATCACAGTCCAGTAGGCTGAGTCCAAGTTCTAGGAGAGCATCTCAGCACAGGAACCTCATGTCCAAAGGACATGCTCTGTTCTCAGTCTTGGTAGTATGAGGTTCCCAACTCTCTATGTTCACTTCTCTCTCTTAAATCCTGCCTCACCAGCACAACTGCTGCTCATTCACCATCATCAGTATCACAGAGGCAGGATTCACAACACACGGGAGGAATTACACCACATTGGGACGGAGAACCAAGTCAAATCAATATATATATTTTTGGGGAGATGCAATGCAATCCATGAAAAGCAGGAATCATGGCCCAGCCAAAACACTGCAAACATTTTTTGGAGAACATAATTCAATCCATGACAACTTAAAATTAACTTGATGGCAACTGAAAGGAATAATAATGAGCAGAAAGCAAAAAGAGTACAACTATTGTTATAAAATGATGAATACAGTGAAATAAATCACTTCAGGACTTTACGTAACAAAGACTGTCATCTCACACTGCTTCCCTAATAAGGGTAGTTGAAAGTTTTATTCTACATAATCCTCACTTCAAAATGCCAGCTGACAGAGAAACTACAGAAAAGAGAAGGTGCTGAAACACACACTGATTCTTAAAGTTTCTGTCCATAACTAGCACATATCACTTCAACTGGTATACCATTAGCATGGAAAGTCACATGACCATTGCAGGTTCATAGTGGTGGTTAATTATAACACTATCATGTGGTTGTTCTGAAAGGGAAGAACCAACTATTTGTTAACAGCCTTCATGGCTATTACAGCATACTTGATATAAAGTTATCCAGCATGACTTTATCTTTTAAATTATCGCATACAAAACACATCTCATATATTCTCAAAAAATAAAAAAAGAGATCTATTTTACCATGATGTATAATCTCAGAGACACAGTGAGTGCAACAAATGCCCAAAGGCAATCTCTAAACTGCACCCTCCTCCCAATCTCAAGACAAATAGACATTGATAGTAGCAACACATTAGGAGAAATGCCTTCCCCACTCTTGCCCAGTTGTTTTCCTCCATCAGGTGGCTTTCATACTTACAGCAGCTCATACTTGCACTGTCTGGTGCCCGCTTGCACTTGGACCTGGGGAAAGAATCTCCACAGCACCCCTTCATCCTCTCTCATGATGCCTCTGTATAATCTATGAAATTGTGGGCTCAAGAAAAGCAGGAGAAACTGGAGAAGTGTCAATAGCATTCATTTCTGCTAAGATGGGCTCTGTAATTGGCCATACTGGGTGGCCTCAGATAGAAGTCACTAATGTAATATGTACTTCCATACTTCCAGAGTGCAATACACATTAGAATTCAATTTAGGTATTCTATATATTATTATATATAGTGAAAAAATTGAAGAATAAGTCACCCTTTAGTGCTTTCAAATAAATGAAGTCTATAAGAAAAAAATACATATATGAATATCTACATATATATATAACAAATTGTAAATGACTCTAGCAGTCCACTGAAGAAAAGTGCTGTGCTTTTACAGCAGGCATGGAGCGAAGCCTGGGGTGAACAATAAGAAAAGCTCAACTTGAGGTCTGGAAAAACATTTTCTGCTATCCTTGCCCATGGCGTCTCACCTGTCACCTAACTATCAAGAGATTCCTGTTACACAGAGCAATCAACGCTGAACAGCTGTGAGACTTAAAAAGAAAAAATAAATAAATAACATCCTACATGTTTCTGACTTGTATGCCAATCATCCCACTTTCCCAAGCATAGGAAAATGTGAATCATATCTAGATTCAGCAGGGTAAAAACTCACTGAAAGACAGGAATACAGGAATAACATTTAAAAGGAAGAGCAGTAAAGTGATTCCACCAGCTCTCTAGGGTGAATTCTAAAGTCAGTTTTGACAAAACAGAGCATGTTATTTATTCTGCTCCTCTCTAAGTCTAATAACAGCTTGCTGCACACGTGCGTTCTCTCTCCTCAATGTTCTAGGGAAAAATTATACTGTGAGCAAGACCTTGGGTGTAAGAGGGGGCATGAGATGAAATCAAATACCAAGTTTTTTATTAATGAGTTAAAAGCATTACATGGGCAGTTACACTCATCTTTCCGTAGGCTTGGAAACCTTGGTGGCACATATAGCAGTTACGTATACATCTGTTAACCAAAAGACCAGCAGTTGTAACTCACCAGGGCTCCCTGGAAACTCTATGGGGAAGTTCTACTCTGTTCTATAGGGTTGCTTTGGGTTGGAATCAACTTGATGGCAACAGATGTGGTGTTGTGGTTCTCTGTGAGTTTTAATGTTTACAGCAAATCTATCACAATGCAGCCACTCCCTGGATTGGGTCATGCTTTCCATTATAATATTTTGAATCTATATTTGTCTGTTACCTAACACCAACTGATTTCTTAGGGTGCACCATTAGCACAATAGTCAACACCTGAGAAAACTTAGAGTCCATTATTCCAAGGCCACTATTATATGACTTTGCTAAAGAACGTTTTCCTAGGCCTAAAACTCAAACCTGGGAATGAAGACTTATGAAGGGTAATCCATGAATTCTTAAAGACATCCTTTGGTTTTCATGAAATGAAAGAGTTTTAACCCTTAGAATACTGTAGACTTCGAGAATGAATTTTGATTTTGAAACAAGTTTGAGGTAGTCAAAATTCAAGTTGCAAGACAACACTGACAAGCCATTTTCAGAAGTTTATCTTTTCTTATGATTAAGTGAAAGCATGCAATCCAACTTTGCATACCGGCCTGTTTATAACTCCACCCGCTCTCCCCAGACTGTGACAGCACACTCCTCCTTTTCACTTTTTACTACTAATATGCCCCCAATGAACATTTGTCCCCTAGTTTTCAAAATTTTAAATGAATTCAAATCTTAAGAGATCCTTACCACCTTCCTACAAGGCTACTACTTATGCAAGAAACCTGCCAAAAAACAGTTCAGCCATTTGATCTGATGTCAGAGAGCTAGCAATAAAGCAATCTCAGCATGCACTCATAGCTCAACTCAGGGTCTAAAGATTTTCAAGTAGCTAAACTTCCATTCTTTATGGTACTTAAACGGTATACTAAAATACCACCGTTTTAGTTCCCTCTTTATGTTGTTCTTCTAGAGAGTAAAGTAAATTATATTGTCAAGGGGGACACTATTCACTGCATCCTAAATGAATCTACTTTCATGAACACAGTTCTGATTTCAGTGGTACATTTTTCTGATGTCTTATTGTCAGCTACGCATGTCATAAGCATATAGCTGATTTCACAATAGCCTCTTTTTATAGAACCTAGAAAGATAGTGACGAGTCCTTTAAATTTGTCAGTGCTTCCATTATTCAGCAAGTATCTGTCAAGTGCCTACTGTAAACCACACCCTGATTTGGGGATAGGAAATAGAAAAAAATCCCTTGAGCACAGAAGAAGCAAAGATTCCTCTAGTAACTGATAATCATTTATTCAGTTTACAAATATTCATTGAGTTCTCTGTGAACATTGATTAGGTAAACAAGATTTGGAAGGCAATGCATAATAATGAAAACCAACAGATTCCAAGGACACAGCCTCGATTCTGTTCCTGACTCTTACATTTCCCTTTAGTGCCTCATCAGCTATTTTATTCCTTAAAAATATCCAACAAACCTGTATAGAAATATACAGCTTACGGCACACTTTGCTGAAACAGTTTCATGAGCAGTATTTTGATTAAAAACAGCCAGTCACAAAGTACTACACAGTGTTCAATTCCATTCATGTAAGTTCAAGTACAGGTGAACAGATTGTCATTGTTCAGTGCCATCAAGTCTGTTCCGACTCATATCAACCCTAGACGTGACAGAATGTAATACTGCCTTTGCTTACACCATCAACACAATCATTGCTATACTTGAGTCATTGTTGCGGCCACTGTATCAGTCTATCTCAGAGAGGGTCTTCCTATTTTTTGCTGACCCTCTACTATACTAAACATGATGTCCTTCTCCAGGGACTGATTCCCTACTGATAACACGTCCAAAGTATGTGAGACATAGTTGCTTCTAAGGAGCAATCTGGATGTATTTATTCCAAGACAGATTTGTCTGTTCTTTTGGCAGTGTGTGTTTTTTCGATATTTTTGGCAGTCAATATTTTTTACTAGCACGACAATTCAAAGGTATCAATTCTTCAGTCTTCCTCATTCATTGTCCAGGTGTCACATGTGTATGAGGCAATTAAAAACACCCTGGCTTGGTCTTGTTACCTTAGTCTTCAAGGTAACATCTTTGCTGTTTAACATTTTAAAGAGGTCTTCTGTAGCAGATTTGCCCAACGCAATTCACTGTTAGAATTTTTTGACTGCTGCTTTTATGAGTGTTGATTGTGGATCTAAATAAAATGAAAAGTCAGTTTAAGATGACAATTTCCATGCTTACACCATTTATCATGATGCTCCTTTTTGGTCCAGTTGTAAGGATTTTGTTTTGAATAGAAATCAAAAAATGGTTACTTCTGGTGAATGGGCCATTGACAAGAAAGCACAGGGATCTTGCTGGTATAATGAAAATGTTCTCTATTTTTATGTGAATGGTTGGCAAGTAGGTGTAGGAACATATGAAAATGCACCAAGCTATTCATTTAAATCTCTGCAATTTACTGCATGTAAAATACATCTCAACAAAAAGTACAAAGTCCAAACAAAACAAAATGAAACTAAAAGCATCAGGAAAAAGAATCTTGATTCTTATATTCAGTTCCCCCCAGTATCAAGTATTGAGATTTTAAAGAATTGTTTACAATAAGACTTTATTGTAGTTCTAGTTAGATTTTTGAAGACTGTATAAACATATCCTTTTAAATAAGATTTGTATATTACCTTATCGACAGCACTTGGCTTGGCATATTACCTTAACATAAACCTAGTTATTACGAAGTAATAACTAATTGTGTCTTTTTGAGCCTTCTTAGCCTATGTGTCTTTGAAAGTAATATTTCTTTCATTCTTGTGAGGACAAAATTCTTATTAGTTGTCAGAATCTCTTGCTTATTGGAATCTAAGCCAAAAACTATAGCTCATAACACAAAATTATGAGTAATCCATTGCCATGGAATTGATTTCAACTCACAGTGAATCCATGTGAGACAAAGTAGAACTGCACTCCACAGGGTGTTCATGACCTTGTCCTTTTCGGAAGCAGAACGCCAGGACTTCATTCTGAGGTATCTTTCAGTGGAGTCGAACTGCCAGCATCTTGGTTGGTAGCCTAATGCTTAACCACTGGGTCATCCAGAAATTCCTGAAACACGAGTATCATTTCTTTTTCTGTGCAAAAAAAAATCTACCTGCTTTAGGGATATTTTACTAGTTTGTACTTAAAAGCTAAGCTGAAATTAATTGACATCATTTAAAATAATAGTAGTATCACATTAGATATTAAAAGATATGATCTTACAGGAATTCTTATAAGTGTATCTTGCCATCACATTTCTCTTTTGAAAATATTTTCATGTATTTTGTTTTCATATTTTCCCAATAATGCTAACAACAACAACAAAAAAAAACACTGCTTTTGAGTCAATTCTGAATGCTGAACTAAGATGCTCAAAATCACTTTATTCAGTGATGGTCTTATTTATGGAATATTGTGACTGGATTAGTAATCACATTTTGCAGTTATTTTAGGGTCTCATGCTAAAATTCTTAAAACAAAACAAAACATGGAGGTAGATTTCCTCATGCTCATTATATTCTGCATAAGGATACTAACAGTAACAATGGTTATGTTTCTTTGAAAGAATGACCTGGAGCAGTAACATGCATTATAAACCTTATGCAATTAATGGTAATTTCATCAAGAAATCTAGTTTTGCTCCACAAAATTCTATCAATCTGTGAAAAATGCCTTGCAAGTCTAAACCTTTCAAAACAAATCTTCACTCAAATATGGCTTAATTTCTTTTGATCCTTCAGAGTAGCAAAAAAGGTGAAAGGCAAAGCTGAAAACAAGAAGAGAATTTAAATGGTCCAGATGCTCTCTACGTGGTTTTCCAGGTGGGATTCTTTTTTCTTTTTTGGTGGTGATTTTCAGAGTGCTGAGATTAAGATGAACGTTCTAAACAAAGTTTTAGAAAACTGAGAATTTATGGCAGGCCTATAGTTTATTGCATACACTGAAAATTAGCTCAAATATCTGTTATTGCACAAAATCAAACTCAGAATTATTTTTGTAAAGAATGAAAGAGGAAAATACTTATAGAAGGTCAGGATCCTGAAGAGGCAGTGGCCAAAGTGTCAGCTGCTGACCACGAGGTCCTTGTTTCAAACCCACCAACCGTTGCCCGGGAGATGTGGCAGTCTGCTTCTGTAAAGATTTACACCCTTGGAAACGTGATAGAGCAGTTCTACTCTGTCCACTACGGTTACTGTGAGTCAGGATTGACTAGACAGTAATAGGGATTTTATTAGAAAGTCTTTCTATAGTTAAGAATTTCCTCCTCAGTATATGCCTTTGGGAAACAACAAAGGTTATATTTGAGATCCATTGAGTAGTAAGGATTAAAAAGTAGATAATATTAGATTAAATAAAAAAATTCATTTTGATTTAATTTTATGCTGCTGTAAAATACCCACATTGAAAACATCTGATTAACATAGATTAGTTTCCTTTGAGATCTGATGGTTGGCACTGAACAGCCATCACATGTGTCTGGATTTGCTCCAGATGATTTGACTGTTACGACTAGGAAAGTGCTAAAATTTCTTAAACTAGAGAATTCTTCTAGTTTATCTAAAAATCACAAGTGAATGTATTATCTGTTACGGTTAAGATGTACACATTTATATTTAAGGTCTAATGTCTAAGGCAACTTCCCTATCAAGAGGTTTGTTGTGTGGCCTGGGATATTTGACTTTTTTTGTTTAAATTACACTACTGTTTCAAAACACCAGCTCTTTGTTGTTTGCTTGAAACAACTCTTCCATTATCATTGTCTCTCCTAAGGTCAAAGTTTCATTAGCTAGAACCACCATACATATGGAAGTATCAAAAATTTATAACATCAGCAAAGAACTGTCTAATATAGTTCCCTTTTTCATCCTCCAAGTTGGTTTTGTCTTCTTAACTAGAGTGCAGGTATACTGAGAGAAGGGATTATGTATTTCCTCTAGCCACCAAGTATTTGTTATCGTGTTAAACACATCAACAACACCCAAGATATTTATTCAATGATTAATCATATTTCAGGGAAAATTATATTTGTTTTATTACCACTATTGTTTAGTAGTTTGCTTGTTTACTTGAACATTTTAAAGCCAAAGTAACTTCACTGTCCTTAAAACGAACTAATACATCATTTACTCATTCTATAAACATCTATTAAAACCTTGAGGTATTTCATGAAATTTAACATGATCATAAAGAATCTACTGGTTTCACTTCAGCACAACAGTCTCTTTAAAAGTGAGTGTGAATAGAAACTGTAGTTGTTTGGTTTACCTTAAACCCCACAATCCTAAGAAGAAACTCAGTCATCAAAGCTACTTTTTCCCTATGATTTGTATTATAAACATATGATTTTTAATGGCTACTTTAATTTTAAATGTGGCAAAACTTCAATACCAAGAAATGTTTTATGTATTTTATACCTTGGCCATTGTCAAAGACAAATAGCACAATATACATTTTGTTATACTTTACATTTTGGTATACTTTACATACTCTAGTATACCAAAATGTATATTGTGCTGTACACAATAAATCTTTTAAGCAGCAAATCTTTTAAACTTTATTTATTCATGTGACTATTGGTGTTATTTAGTGCTCACAAGTAAGGCAATGTCCATTGTTTTTAGTGTGAACTAGCAGAAGAAAAAAATTTTAACATTACTAATAAACAATACTTAGCCTTATTTAGCAGAATGTGGAAATACTAACTGAAGTTACCTCTCCCATCACTCTTATATTTTATTCTCATGTTCTGTTTTATTTTTTCATAAAATTTAGTGTTACTAGGATGCTTTTTAATTGTTTATTATCTGTTTACCCTAGAATATGACTTTCAAAAGAACAGATTTCAGATTTTTATTGTTAAGACTTCATTGTCTAGATACCAATTGGTATATAGTAAACTATCAAGAAATAGTTGCTGAAAGAATATTTTAAGTAAATATTTTGAAATAAAAAATAATTGGGAACATAAACTCAGTATTTTTATGATATTACATAGAAATAAAATAAAAATAATATTAAGAATTTTCTAGCATGCCAAATATTTTCATACATATAACATACACACGCACACACACACACACGCTCACACACTAAGATAAAATTTTGAAATACCCCTTATGTTGTGCTAACATCAGAGGTTTGAGGTGTACTAAAAATCAAAATCATGAAAGACAGTGGGCTCCACCAAACACCACATTGCGTGAGTGTTCAAAAAGGATACAGGACAGGTAACAACAGCATCTGCAGCAACAATAGAGCAATGCTTTGGATTTCCAATCCCGTATGATAGATTTGGTCTCAAGAGACAGAGCAGAGGAAGGGCACACACTCTCAGTTCAGATACATTTTCAGCTCTAGGGTCCCAGTACTTTTACCTAGAAGATATCATAGTTCCCTGTGATGGTTAATTTCATATGTCAACTTCAGTAGCCTATAGTATGCAGTTCTTTGGCCAATTCTACTCTAGATGTTGCTGTTAATATATTTTGTAGATGCATTTAGAATTTATAATCAGGTTATAGGGTTGTTATGAATCAGAATCAACTTGACAGCAGTGGGTACAGGTTTTGGTTTGGTACCTCATGTAAAGGAGATTACTTTCCATAATGTAGGTGGGTGTCATCCAGTAAGTTGAAGACCTAAAGAGTAAAAATTGAGGTTTCCCAGGGAAGAACAAAAATTATTCCTCGAGTCTAATATAAAAACCCTGCCTAAGTTTCCGGCCTGATTCTCTTCCTTAGGAATTTAGGATCTGTCAGGCTTAACAACTATATGAGCCAATCCCTTAAAATATCATTTTCTCTCTCACTGTTTCTCTCTTCTTCTCTGTTTCTTTCTGTCTATATGCAGACATACATATATGCACATAAAGCTGCCTGGGTGGCACAAGAGGTTATAGCTGCTAACCCAAAGGTTGGTGGTGTGACCACTTAGTGACCCTGTAGAAGAAAGACCTAGACATCTGCTTCCATAGATACTAGTCAGGAAAATACTACAGTTCCACTCTGTAGCGTGTGTGTCTGTGTAGGTGTGTGTATACAGGGAGAGAAAGAAACAGAAATGTTGGTAGTTGGATCCCACTTGATAGAAAATATTCGATGATCTCCCATCAAGGTTACAGCCTAGAAAATTGTATGGGGGATGTTTTATTCTATCCTGTAGAGTTGTTATGACTCAGAATTGATTTGAAAACATACAACAACAGCAAATAAATGCAATTATTGATTCTGTTTCTCTGGAGAACCCTATATGATAAATATGCTTTTACCCCTAGACCACCGCATAGCCTCCTCAGAGTTATAAGACCTTCTATTCCCTGATGCAACTACAGGTCACTAATACCAGTTACTCATTACTTAATAAATAATTTCAACAATAAGGTACAAGTATCTGATCCAGTTTACAGTTCTTATCCAAATTCTCATTTTTCATGTTCTGGCATAAATATGTTCATAACAATCCCCTGTGTTATTGTTGTAAGGAAGATTCAGACAAGATTCAAATTCTCTAGTGCCCTCTGGCTTCAGAGGTCAGACATAAAATCAGCTATTAACCACCTTCTTCCAAGCTTCTAAGTGAAGAAAACTTGGATGATATTTTCAGATACTGTAAAAAATACTTAAATTCATGATGTTTCTAAGACTCTAAGTAGAAAACTATATTTTTAAAATTAGACTTTTTTTTAGCAAGAGTGTTGTTGGATGCTGTCACGAGTCACTTCCAACTCACAGGACCCTATGAATAACAGAATGAAACACTATCCAATCATGCATCATGCCCACAATCATTCTTATGCCTGAGATCATTGTTGCAACCACTGTGTCAATCCATCTCCTTGAGGGTCTTCCTCTTTTTGCTGACCTTCTACTAGGCTGGATACCCTGGTGGAATAGTGGTTAAGTGCTATGTCTGTTAACCAAGAGATTGGCATTTCAAATCTGCCAGGCACTCCTTAGAAACTCTATAGGGCAGTTCTACTCTGTCCTGTAGGGTCACTATGAGTTGATTCAATGACAGTGGGTTTTTCTGGTAGTTCTATTTTGCCTAGTATGATGTCCTTCTCAAGGGACTGATCCCACCTGACAATATGTCCAACATGTGTAAGACACAGTCTCACCATCTTTGCTTCCAAAGAGCACTCTTGTACTTCTTTCAGAACAGACCTGTTTGTTTTTTGGCAGTCCATGGTATGTTCAACATTCTTCTCCAATACTACAATTCAAAGGCATCAATTCTCCTTCTGTCTTCCTTATTCATTGTCCAGTTTTCACATGCATATGATGCCACTGAAAATACTGTGGCTTGGGTCAGGTACATCTTACTTAGCCTTTAAGGTGACATCTTTACTTTTCAACACCTTAAAGAGGTCCTTTGCAGCAGATTTGCCTGGTAAACGAGTCTTTCAATTTCTTGACTGCTGCTTCTATGGGTCGTAGTGATTGTGGAACCAAATCAAATGAAATCTTTGACAACTTTAGTCCTGTTAAGCTCCATTTATCCTGATCCTCCTCATGGGTCCAGTTGTGCCAACTTTTGTTTTCTTAATGTTGAGGTGCAACCCATACTGAAGGCTATCATCTGCAGTCCTCATCAGTAAGGTTTTCACTGATTAATTCTTTTCAGAAGTAGACTGCCACGTCCGTCTTCCTAGTCTGTCTTAGTCTGGAAACTCAGCTGAAACCTGTCCACCACGGATAGCCCTGTTGGTGTTGAATGCCAGTGGTATAGCATTCGGCATCACAGCAAGACACAAGCCCCCACAGTATGACAAACTGACAGATAAATGGGGGTCACCAACAGTATTAATGCTTAAAAAATTAAGTATCTGTAATTGCTACAAAATGCTTCAAAAAATTAAGCCTAAGAACACATTTAATGTTTTGTAATTGAAAGAACACAAGAAAATGAAAAGATACGTAGAATGAAAAGACAAATGAACGGTGACATTTTAGCATACTTTAAACAAGTATCAATAGATGTCAAAAAGAGTAATGGAAAATATAAAACAAGATCACAGTGCAATGTCACTGGAAACAGAAAGTAACCAAGATAAAGAAAAAGCCTAAGGTATGAGGAGGAATGTTGGGTTCCAGATAACTAAGGAGCTGAAATGACGTATACTTGGCAGCTAGTGTGAAATTATTAATCATATGGTTACCATTATGCTCTGTTATGGCTAAAAAAAGAAATTCAAGCATAATGATGAGGATGTATTTTTTTGCAGATGGCTTGAATACTGATTTAAAAACTCTTAATAATGAATGGAAGACTGGAACTGAAGGGACAGTTATAAAGAGAAGAGAATCTGTGAAGGTCTTTACACAATGAGGGGAACTATTATAACTGTAGTCGGAAAAGCATTTGCAGTTTCCAAAGAAGTATGAAATTAAAGGATCGTAACAAGATATGATCTATAATCTTCCCCTAGTGTACTATTTTAAATAATTCACATTAGCAGGTTTGCGGACATGGTTTCTACTTGAATTGTAATACATTTTTATTGCTGTGTGAATTGACTTTTGTATTTTCTATTATACCTTTATTAATAGTAGAAGGATAACCTATTGCCTTTAAGAATTCCAGCACTTTTATTTGTTTCCTAAAAATAAAATACATTTCTTTTTATGGCCTACTGAGGGAAAACAAATGGAAGTCCTTGTGGTGTAGTAGTTAAAGGCTACATCTGCTAACCAAAGGCTGGCAGCTCAGATCTACTAGGTGTTCCTTAGAAACTTTATCAGGCAGTTCTACTCTGACCTACAGAGTCACTATGAGCCACATTCAGCTTGACAGCAGTGACATATTTCGACTCTTTTGAGGAGAAACAATGTGAAAATGCAAAGAGTCAGACTGACTAATGTGCTCTGTAGTACATGGCAGTGTTTCCCCCCACCTGTGCTACTTTACTACCCCTAAGTTGTGACTGGAAACAAACTTTTACATGATTTTCTCTCAAGAGTTGGCCTGATCTTGTTGCCAGTAGATATACAGAGTGGAATAAACTTCCAAACATCCACCATTTACTCTAGTTCTGTTCTCACAGGTTAAAATTTAGCTTTGTTTACCACTAAAGATATTAAATCCATAGGCCATAGAGAAAATAGGTAATTTCTCAGAAATACTAACAACAACAACAACAAATACTAGGGTCTCTGAACCATGTGGATAATTAACACTGCAACATTACTTGGGTAAAATTTAATATTGAATAAATGATATTGCCTAGAAAGTCAATCCATCACACATCTCTCAGTTTTCCCACATCGTGTGGCTTGAGTGCTGTTGTGATACTGAAAGCTTTGCCAAAGGTATTTCCAGCATCAGCAGTGTCACTCTCGGTGGTTTAAAGTTTCAGGGGCGCTTTCTTTCTTTTCTTTTCTTTTTTTTTATACTGGAAACCAGCTTAAAATCTGTGAAACACTATAGTACAAAATGTCCTTTTTTTTATTATGACTGAGTGAAAATGTACATTCCCATAGAAATTTACATGCCCACCTCTATGAAGCTTCCACTTCTCTTGCCTGCCCGGTGACAGCACATTGTTCCTCTCTGCTCCATACATGTCTCATCCTCCCCACAGTCTCCTTTCCCCTTCTCTCCACCCACTCTCCTTCCTTCAGCCAGAGGTCAGCAGGATAATATCCTATAGATGCACAGAACCATAAAGTGCACCCAATACATGGCCACTCTGCATCACTAAGTCCAATCCATTCATGTCCAAAGAGTGGACCTTCATTATGATTTATGGGCAAGCGCAGCATCAGGGCCAGAGGCCATGCTCCCAGGGGAATCCTGAAGCCGCTGGACCATCAGTTGCGATCTTTTAGTGGAGATCTCAGGGTGCATCCCTTTTTATTCGTGTGTTGCCAGTGAGATTCAACTTAATGAGCTCCAATGTGGCTGTCACTGGTCGTGGCCAGGCACCATCTGGTTCTTCCAGTCACAAGTCTATGTAGGCACCCACTCACGTGAGTCTCTCTATCTTCCGGGTTGTCTTTACCTCATGTCATTTTGGTCCTTGATGAGCATCCATTCCTGCTGAGTCGGGACCATTTGCCCTGCCCTCAGATGGCAGCTTGGCAGCTTTTAAGACCCCAGACACCACTCACCAATGTGGGGTGCAGAGAGTCCTCTTAGCAAAATGCTAGTTGTGCCAACTGGCCTTGATTTTGCCTAATAACATGGTCTCCTGCCCTCAGGAGAGCTTTCTGATTAAGATAGACTAGAAAGAAAGATTTGAAAGTCAACATCTGAAAAAAACTGGCCACCAAAAACTTTATAAATAGTAGTGGAACATTCATTGTCTGATACAGTGACAGAAGATGAACCCCTCAGTTTGGAAGGTACACAGAATACCGCTAGGGAAGAGCTGCCTCCTCAAAGTAATGTTGTCCTTAACAGCATGAAGTCAAACTTTTGGGACCCTCATTTGCTGATGTGGCACAAATCCAGATGAGAAGAAATAGTTGTAAACATTGATTAATAACTAAATGAATATATGAAAGTATGAATATAGGAAAATTGGTAGCTGTCAAAACTGGACTGGTAAGCATAAAGATCAATATACTAGGCATTAGAAAGCTGAAATGGACTGGAATCGGCAACTTTTAATCAGACAATCATGTGGTTTACTATTCCAGGGATGAGAAATGGTAAAGGAAAGTCATCACATTCACCATAACAAAGAACATTTCAAGATTTCTCCTAAAGTACAATGCTGTCAGTGATAGGATAATATCCACATTCCTACAAGGAAGACTTGTTAATAAGATTATTCTTCAAATGTCAAAGGTGAGGAAAGTTAAGATTTTGACCAATTTCTGCAGTCCATAATTGGGTAAACATGTAATCAAGATGCAGTGATAGTTATTGGTAATTGGAATGTGAAAGATGTAGACAAGGAGGGACTGATAGTTGGAAAACAGGACATTGGTAATGAAGCAACAGTGGGGATTACATGACAGAATTTTGCAAGGTCACTTCTTCAGTGTAAATATCTTTTTTCAACAACATAAGTAGTCACTGTACTCACAGACTTCACTGGATGGAAAACACACCAATCAAACTGACTGCATCTGTAGAAAGAGATGTGGAAAAGCTCAGCATCATCAGTAAGAACAAGGCCAGGGGGCAACTGCAGAACAATCATTTGCTAGTGTGCATTTCAAGTTGAAGCTGAAGAAAATTAAAACAAGTCCACAGGAGCCAAAATGCAAACTCAAGTATGTGCTACCTAATATGAAGACCACATCAAGAATAGATTTTATGTATTGAACACTAATGATCAAAGATGTGTGAATTGTTAGATGATGTTAAGGACATCATAAGTGAAGAAAGCAAAAGGTTATTAAAGGGACAGGAAAAAAAGAAAAGAGCAAAATAGATGTAAGAAGATGCTGAAACTTTCTCTTCAACTCAGAGTAGCTAAAGTGAATGGGAGAATGATGAAGTAAAACAGCTGAACAGAAAATTTCAAAGAGCTGCTCTGTCCTTTACAGTCAGATTGACTCAACTGCAGGTTTTTCTTTTCTTTTCTTTTCTTTTTTTTAGGGAAATGTCTATGAAATGTGAACTACAAATCAGTTTTATATGTTAAAAATAAAAATAGAGCTCAAGCAACATGTGATACATCACACAATTAGAGTGGTATAACCACGATTTGTTTGAATTCTTCATGACTCCATGATGCTGTCTTCATTGCCTCATATAAACTCCTGCTCATATAGAGTTAAGAGAACCATTTTATTATGAAGGATGACCGTGAAGTTTTGATCTTAGTATTTCAATTTATTTATTTTCTGTGTCTATTCTTAGGAAAGACATGATGAATTATCCCTTATAAAGAATTATTTAGAAAGAAATATTTTATAATGAAGAACAACTGTATCAATTTAATATCCTGTAAAAGGGGAGGCAATCAACTTTGAGCCTGTCAAGGGTGAAGCAAGCATTCCTAGTTCTCTGGCATGTTTTAGTGTGAACAAAGTTTCACAAATCAGTGGAAGATGGTGTAACCAGGAACTGGCTCTCAGAAAGTATCATCATTCACTAAGTATTGATTAAAGCACCAAGTATGGTTTTGCTTCCATAACGGGACAAACTAGGCGTGAGAAAGAATGCTACTCTGGTCTTGCTTAAATATTTTAAAAGCAAATATGAAACGGTTAGGCTGTGTCCAAATAACTATATTGCAGAATTAAGCTGACAGATATTTACAGGAACTGAAAAATCCAGGACTCAATCAGCTCAAATTCACAATCTATGTCATCCAATAAAAAACTAGCAGGAAAATATAACCCAAAATAAGAAACATCAATCAACTTGAATGGACACAGAAATGATATTAAAAAAAAAAGCATTGCCATCAAGTTGATTACAACTCAGAATAACCCTTTAGGACAGAGTAGAAATGCCCTGTAGAGTTTCCAAGGAGCACCTGGTGGATATGAACTGCCAACCTTTCAGTTAGCAGCTGTAGCACTTAAACACTATGCCACCAGGGTTGCCGCAGAAATGATGAAGATAACAGAACGAGTAGGATATTTTAAAAAGATTGAAAAATTAAGTAGGCACATGGAAGATAGGAAAAAATACCCAAATGAAATCTCCTATAATGTCTAGTATGGTAATAACATATTAGACTATAAAGAAAAACTTAATGGACTTGAAAACACAGTGACAGAAACTATTTAAAATAAAACTCAAAATGGGGTAGGGAAGCTTAAAAATTATTTCTTGACAGGTGCTTCCATGAGGCTTAATTGTGGATCCAAGTACAATGAAATTCTTGACAACTTTGATCTTTTCTCCATTTAGTAGGATGTTGCTTATTGGTTCAGTTGTTTTCTTTATGTTGAGTGTAATCCATATTGAAAGCTGTGGTCTTTGATCTTCCTGATTAAGTGGTTCAAGTCCTTTTTCAGCAAGCAAGGTTGCATTATCTGCATAATGCAAGTTATTAATGAGACTTCCTCCTAGGGTCGCCATGAGTTAGATCTGACTCAACAGCACTTGGCTTGGCCAATAGTGATGCTCTGTTCTTCATAGAGCCTAGCTTTTCATAGGCTCTTAAAATTAATGTGTGTGTTTAAAAGATCTATGAAATGGAAAATGTGCATGGTTCATTCAAACAAAAAATAACTGAAGAGAAGGATCTAAGGTGACAGAATGATCAAACTCTTCCTGTGGTCCCTCTTATAACAAAGACCCAAAAGAACAAGTGAATTGATCATATATGGTAATCTAGGAGCTCTGAATATCAAAGACAAACATAAATAGTTGAACTTAGTGGCAAAGGGAGGGAGAGAAAATTCAGAAGTAGTGAAAGAGTGCCAGATCTGACTTGGTCAGTACCCTGCAGGCTAGCTCATGATGGCTGAGGCAAGTAGTAGTAGTACTAGAAATGCATTTTCCATGTTGGGAGAAACTGAGCAGTGTAGAGTCTGCATGAGCCTCGAGAGCCAGAGGAAGGCTACACTGCATCTGTGAAAGTTAAGGTGCAAGACTCTAACCTACCACACAAGACCAAAATAACCCTTCCCTCTCTGGTAAGTCCTCTTTCCTTCACCTCCCTCCCCTCTTCCCTTGTCTCAGTTTAATAGTGTTGATTGCTTGTCATGACCCCTAGGCTAGACGTGGGAGAATTTATACACCAGCTAGTTTCCTAGTTTAGAGGAGAGAACATACAAATGAACAAACAGGAAAAAACAAAAACAAACTGCTATGTCCCCTAAATTGGAAGTTCAGGGACAACCAAATGAATCTTACAGCTTTAAAAAAGTGTCATGCGCATAAGGCATACAGGGTTTATGGACTTTGAATCCCTTTCACCACTAACACCACCTGGACCTTGTGGGCCTATTCAGTAGCATAGGTGATCATTAGCATAGTGTAACAGTATATACTTGAAGCCTATCTTCAAATGCAAAGGCTTAGGGGAGTGGCAGACTTGCAACATGTGACTTCGTCTTGCTCATTAAGTAGAGTCCTTTCCTACTCACATGAAGGGCCTAAAGACTGGTAGCTCCAGTCACTCCACCTAGCCACTCACAACAGCTGTCTGATAAAAAGTAGTGTCTCCCAGTCCTCAAAACCAACAGCATTGGGTGCTTAGAGTCTGGCTGCAAAACCCATCCACCGGTGCACTTTAGGGTAGAGGGATGTGCCTTCTACCTATGCACATAGAGGAACCTGTCAGTCCCCAGCCTTGATCAGCACGTCACCCGCTACTGCTGCCAGGTACTTGTGTTGGCTCTAATCTCCCTTACGTAGACCTTCCATTCTAGGAGTGTAGGTGAGAGCCTGCACCATACACTTGATGACTGACAACCTGGAATTCACATAAGAAAAGTAAATTGGCTCCTGGGATCAAATAGCTAGTAGCAGCATTAACTACTTGGTGACAGGATTTAAGAGCTTTCAAGAAGGCAATAATCACAGTAGTCACATGCTCAGGCAATTTAGGCAAATCAAAACAAAGCATGGATATTCTAAATGATACATCTGAAATGCCCCAGATCTTTCCAACCTGTGATATCAAATTACAGTATCACTTTTTTAGATCAAATTTTAATGCCATAATGGCCCAGACCTCAATCAGCTTGAATTCCGGAAAACAGGCCCCATTAATTTGTCTCTCAATTATCTCTGATAGCCCAAAAGAAGGGTAGTGTGTCTGCAAACCAAGTGTAACTTGCCCAAAATGTAACTTTGATTCAGAAAAGAATATCAAATCTCTTGCAGTGGTATGACACAAGAGCGAGTATGCTAACAGTGGTAACAGTCTTCAGGTGCATCTTCTAAGATGCATCAATTGGTCCCAAACCACTGGGAGGAAAGTAGAATGAAGAACACCAAAGATGCAAGGACAGTATTTGCCCGAAAGACAAAAAGGCCATATAAACCAGAAACTCCATCAGCTTGAGACCAGAACTAGACGATACCTGACTACTACCAATGACCACACTTACAGGGAACAAAACAGAGCAGGAGAAAAGTATGGAGTTGAATTCAAATTCACATAAAAAACCAGAATCAGTGGTCTGACAGAGACTGGAGGTACCCTCAAAGCCACAGCCCTGGACACTCAGATTTAAGCTATTAACTCAGATTTAAAGCCATTCAGAAAGAGATAATTGTGAAGAATATGCTTCTTATTTCAGACAGAGAGAGAGGAAAACAAACAGGTGGTTTTGAAAGGGACAGAAGCCGAATGAGGAACTCAAACTGGAAAGCAGGAGTGTGCTATCACATTACAGGGATTGCAACTACTGACATATAAGAGTATATGTATTCATTTTTGTATGAGAAGTTAATCTGAGCTGTAAACTTTCATCTAAAGCACAATAAAAAGTAAAAATAAAAAAATTGACTATCTGAGTTGTTACTACTGGTAACAAATACAAAAACTAATGACACTAAATGTGTAGTGCTGAACAAAAATAAAATAAAATATCAAACACTAAAAGATTAACCAAGAACGAAGGGATAGACAGGCTGTGAAAGTGTTATAAATCAATGAATAGTACAATCTCAAGTAACAGTAATACATTAAAATTGCAGAGCTATACTGTGGAGAGGCAGGAGAGGAATGGTTATAGAAGTAGTGGTTTCTGTCGTGCAGCAAGTCAAGGGCACAAGTCAGACTTAGGTTATATTTTCTAATGTCAAATCTCAGCATTCCTGAAAATTACTGCCAATAACACCTTTTCTGTGTTCAATTCAGGGCTTTGCTATCAACTCTTACACTTTTTCAAGATCTCCAGTTTTAGTGCTAAGGTTTGCTTTCCTTCTTCTCCTCTATCTATTCCCCATACTTAGTCTTCAGGTTTAGGAGGGCAGTTTGATTATTTTATTTAAATTTTTCACTTTGTGTGATGCTTCAGACAGAATCTACTGAGTCTAGCCTCAGGCCAGGACTGTTCATCAGCCTTTTCAGCTTAAGTCAGTATTCTTAGCTGTAATTTTAGAAAGTTATAACCAAGAGCTCAAGAACTGTATGTATGCTGAGATGTTAGGCCCAGGGAGACAGGAATCTAAGAGTCTGAAAGTGAAGATCTAACAGTTTCTTCTCCAAATCCGGTTGCAAGTGTGCATGGCAAAGCTTCTGTAATGTACTTGGGACACATCTAGGTCAGCAACAATACCCATCTGCTGAGGGTGAATAGGTAGACAGAGGTTTAGGTAGGAGGACACTGACAATGGTAAATCTGAGTAGCAGTCATTTTAAAGAGATGTCAGAATCAGGATTTCAGAAAAGCTCATCCAGATAAGATACAAAGTCCAGCTAGCAGTTAGGGAGATACAAGTAAAAACATCCAGCTTTTAAGTACTGGACTGTCATCCTCATTTGCTTGTTTTGTAACACTGCTTAATAGTTGTCAGTTTCTGTGTAGCCCCACTCCACCCAGTACCTAAGCCATAGTATGCAAACAGGCTTGGAAAAATTCTAAGATCTGGAAATAGCATGATGCTCTAAGCCTTGGAGGAAGTAAAGATACTTGGGCCCTGAAGTGATCTCCATTAAGTATCAGAAGTTACCAGGTTGTGGCTACCTTTCTTTCACCATGTAAGCTGGAATTCTCATGTGAAAAGTAAAATTACATATGTGGGATAAGAGACAGAAGGACATGCTGTTACAGTATAGAAAGAACAACACATTGGGAATGTTATCTTTGACTGTGACTCTGACCAGCTATGTAACTTCAGACAAGTTTTAGTTATTTTAATCTATATGTAAGGAGAAGTTAGGCTAGATGAATTCTAAAATTCCTTCAGTTCCTAATGTACCATAGTTTAAAACATTAGTAAAATTAAAGCTATTTCCTTTAAAAGAACACTCCTGTGTTAATATAAGGCAAACTTATGCAAATCTGTGTTGCATATGACCTTCTGATTGCATAAGACAAACTTAAGACAGTTCAGCTTAGCTCTTGTGTTGCAAGCCTGCTAATCATTAAGCATGAATACTCTAAATAATACATCTGAAATGCCCCAGATCTTGCCAACCTGTGATATCAAATTACAGTATCACTTGTTTTACTCAAATTTTAATGTCATAATGACCCAGTCCTCATCAGCCTGAATGCCAGAAAGTAGACTCCATTAATTTGCCTCTAAGTTATTTATGATAGTCCAAAAGAGGGGTAGTGTATCTGCAAACGAACTGTAACCTTGATTCAGAAAAGAATATCAAATAGGTTACAGTGGTATGATGCAAGAATGAGTATGCTAATAGTGGAGTTAGTTCTTTTCTCTAACAGTCTTCATCAGTCCATGTGAACATAATCTTTGAATCTTTGTTCTCCTTTAGTATGGCAATATATCATCCCATAAGTATAAAGGAACATGTTGTGATTGTTAAGATTGTGTGTCAACTTGGCTGGGCCATGATTCGCAGTGTTCCAGCGCAGTTCAGTAATGTTGTGGTCACCACCGTGATGGAATGTGCTGTGGTCCTGGTGGGGGTGGGGCCTGTGGTGGCTCCTCACCCCCTCAGCCTTCACCTTTTTGTCTGCCCACTGTGCCAAGATTTTGGCTTGCTGTGGAGTCAGCATCTGCTGCTCACTTCTGATATGTAGTTTTGGGGACTTGTTCTGTGCAAGTAAGAGTCCTGTTTCCCAGTCTGCTGATCTTCAGCTTGCCACTTCCCGTACCTACATG
This sequence comes from Heterohyrax brucei, assembly GCA_028571685.1. NCBI lineage: Eukaryota > Metazoa > Chordata > Mammalia > Hyracoidea > Procaviidae > Heterohyrax > Heterohyrax brucei. The sequence continues at coordinate 67,164,245 of CM053141.1, read as the reverse complement.
AATCAGGAGAAACATTGTAATCCTGCCTGCTGTCTTGGAATTTGCAGACCTTCACGGTCCTTGAGCAGGAACCCAGCACTCTGACCTGCTGACCTCTGGCTTCCCAGCTTCCACAGCTACATGAGGCTTGTATTTCAATACAGGGCTTGGGACATTTCAGCCTCTACAACTGCATGAACTGTTTCCCTTATATAAATACATATATATTTGTGGAAACCCTGGTAGCATATTGGCTAAGTGCTACATGTGCTAACCAAAAGGTTGGCAGTTCAAATCTGCCAAGTACTCCTTAGAAATTCTAAGGGGCAGTTCTACTCTGACCTGTAGTGTCACTATGAACTAGAATTGGCTGGACAGCAGCAGGTTTTTGGGCTATATATACTTGTATGCTTTACTGGTTTTGCTTCTCTAGAGAACCTAGTCTAAGACATTTAGTACTGAAAGAGAGGGGTGATCCTCCAATAAATACCTAAAATGTGGAAGCAGTTTTAAAACTGTGAAAGGACTGAAGACTCAGAAGAAGCTGTGGAGAACTGTTAACACCAACAAAGGTGAAAATGTTGAGAAACAATAGTAGCAGACCAGCAACACAGAACCAGAAGCCAACTTAGTGAATGAGAGAGCTAAGTTCCTGTGTGCACTAAGCTTCTTGGCAGAGTAGGGTGCCTCCAGGCACTTATTAATGAAGCTATAGAGCTTTGGAATACTTGCTCCAGCAGGGCAGATACAGGCATGAGGACTATGCCAAGAGGCCACAGGAAACATAAGCTGAAGATACAAGGAACACAAGAAGCTGAGCTGCCTCAGTCTCAAAAGGCATGGCCATCAACTTAGGAGTTTCAAAGGGTGGAGTTATGGTGTTTCTAAGGGTGAAGTTGCTACCCAGGTGGTCTAAGAAGATGGTGCACCTAAAGCTGAGGGAGCAGAGTTGCTGTCCCTATGGGCCTGGAAGATGGAGCTGTAGCCCAGGGCTGAGGGGCCTCCACTGAGGATCTGCAGAGTGTGGCCAATATCCGTCCACTGAGGATCTGGAGACTGTGGCTGATATCTAGAGTCTAGAATGTAAGGCCACTGTGTAAATGTCTTGGAGAATGGAGGATTATTTTCAAAGCCTTCAGGGATAATGTAATGTGTTCTGCTGACTTGTTTAGTAAAAAAAATGTGGTTAAAAGCTCATAAAGTCCTTCATTAATCACCTAGTATTTTGGTTGATTTTTCTTCCCTTCTCTCATCCTTCCATTCTACAGCAGGCACATGCATACATGCATAGACATTGTGCCTCTTTTCCTTCTTTTCTTCCAGCTTTGAGTAGAAATATTCTTTGAAATTCAGAGGAAAGGTTTATGATTCTCATTCACTGTTCACTGTTCTTTTCACATATTAAAACCTTATGGATGAGCTTCTAAGTTCTTTTTGTTATTTTAGTGCATTATGGGAGTTAACAATCCCATTTATACAGACAACTCTTAATATTCCTTATTTAATATTTTATTTTAAGGTCAAAATTATTATTCTGTGATGTGTTTTTAATGTCCCTGAAATGTCAACACTGTGCCCTAAGTAAACATACTAGTGGCTCAAAGCAATTTTCTACAGTGCATGGTAACTCCTTTTTATGTAATATAATAGTACTTATAAAAATATATAGTTTTAGGGATACTGTATATACTATTTGGGCCTTGATGTTTTTGTAGTGAAGTGAAACAAGACACTGAATATGATATTGTAAGAATGAATAATATATATTGTAAAAAAATTTCTCTGATTATGTAGATGGACTGTTTCCTGCTCTTGTCAGAGGCAGCATGCTAGAGGAGCTTTCATAACCTGTTCTTATTGTTCACCTTCAGAACTATTATACAGTTTTCTTTGATTCTATAGGTAGCATTTCAGTGCCCTATAAGAAAATACAGTTACACTAAACTACCTGGCTTGAAATTACAGCAGAAGTAGCATCAGCTTTGCTTGCTCTTCCATCTGTAAGAAGCAGCTACATTTCAGCATGTTATTATTTGTCTAGGACATAGCACAAGAATTAATGCTTGCATGAATGACTCAGCATCATATATGTTTACCATGTATCATATTTTGCTGTAGATATTGTACAAATTTAATTAAAAAAGATTGTGGGTTTCCTTTCTAAGATAAATTTAGCAAGAATGCAACTGAGCTGTTTTGAGTAAGAACAAATGTTGTAATTGGCACTATGATCTATTTTATATTAGAAAATTCTTAATTTCTAGGAAAAATGTGATTGATTTTTATTTTCTGTGTGATTAAAAAGAAAACAACTTAGATTCTTTGCTGAAGTATCTGTCATTCCTTTATAGCCTTCCCATTTTATCTCTTTTACCTACATTCATTATCAGAGTTTAGCCAGAGACCTATGCAAACCTTGAAAATAATATAAAGAAGGTGAAGAATGCTTATAGGAGAAGAGTTCAATGAAGACAGAAATGAGGATTTTGGAGCAGCATCGCCACTACCTTGAGTAAGAACTGAAACTCTAGTAGAGTCCAGGAGGGCGGGATGAGGCCAGTGTTATTAATTAACTTTCTAATAGCTATTGCTTCCAATTTTTTACTTTGAAAGAACAGCCTCCAACCAATGACCCTCAGAAATTGCTATGTAAATGCACAAACTCTCTGGTCCTTCGAACAGGAAAATTATGAGTCGTGTGTTTTACATGATTTCAGACTATCCCATTATATCAATGAGCTTACTAACTAACCCTTTACAAGTCTACTTTCCATGTACCTCCTACATCAACCATGACTTAATTGCACTTGATTTCTTACCCCAGTACCTGCTTCTGTGAAAATCCAACATAAAATACCTAACTTGAAATAAAATTAGATAAATCAGGCCCCAATCAGGTATTAAGAACAAAACAAAGGAGGCTTTCCTGCTTCGACAAAAGTTCTGTACACAAAGCTCAGTGGAAGCCATCTACAATTTTACGTCTTACTATGACTTTCAGAAGACCTGGTCTCTTTCATTTTGACATAGATTTCAATTGCATTTGTTTCTCATCCATCCTCAGCTGAATAATTTCAGGTGTTATTACAATACTTTTATTTCTAGCTGTCAATAATACAATATCTGATTAATTTTCTGACCAGACACTACTTACTGTTTCTTTCAAAGACTGCTGAACTCTAACGGAAAGTAGAATTTTGAGTTCTTTATAATCTGGGCTTTGTTATTATCTCCTTGAATTCAAATCACATGATGTTTCACATTTCTGTGTGCATGAAAGATAGATATATTTTATTGTGGGGTTGAGAAAAAAAAGTCTCATTTTTACAGAAAAACACTTCTATTTGTTAAAGTACTTGGAACCTTCTGAAAAATATTGATTGAGATAACAGGTCCCTTTTTGTTCATTAAAGATATTTTATTACCAAGGAAGAAAAAAAATCATAAGCTAGTCAATGATCATCTAAAATATTACCACTCATTGCTGGTAACCAAAAGGTTGACAGTTCAAGTCCATCCAAACACATCTCAGAAGAGAGGTTTGAAGACACTAGCCACTGTGGGAGAAAGATGGGGCAGGTCTGCTTCTGTAAAGACTACAGCCTTGTAAACTCTACTGCACATCACAGGAAAAAACATAGTTAAAAATCCAAAGGGTCTGAATTGAGTGTCTTACAGTTCACATCTATGCATAGGTAGGGTAGCACTCAATCCAGTAAAAATGTGTCACACTGTAGCTGCATAATACAAACATTTCTCCCTAGAAAAGAATGGAGCACTGGTGTCACAGTGCTTAAGGCCTCAACCACTAACTGAGAGGTCTATTGTTGACACATTCTATATGTTCTATGAATGGGGAGAAACTTTTCTGATATTCTAGAAAATGTCCATCAGCACAGAAGTACACGGGAAACAGTCAAGTCTAAGGGATATAGGTGGAGCAATCACAGCATCTTCTCCATTACAGAAGTTCAGTCATGCTTTAATTTTGATCTGTAACCATCAGGGAGTCAGTAGGTAATTTAGTTTTATCATTTGGGAATAATTTTTCCAGTAAGTAGCAGGAAACCTGATTAACTAAAGACCAAATCTAGTAGTCAGTCCAGAGACTCTTTAGTAGCTCATCCTCTTTGTATCTTCTAGAAACTGTCTCTTTTTATATGGAAACATTTCTATTAACAATTTAATAGCCACATGACTGTCACATCAGCAGCTAGATGAGTTTCATGTGTGGGGGCTTCTTGCATTTGTTTCAGTGCACAGTGCTCTGTTTACCTTTCAAACCTTTGCACTTGCTTTTTGCATTAAACACTCTTTTTAAGTGCTTTACTGAGCTCTGTTCTTCAAATCTCAGATTTAGCGTCCCTTGCTCCTTATTTCAGCTTCCAGATTAAGATCACTCCTTTGTCCATTCTGATAGCCTGCAGTTCAATAACTTTGCTGACACTCACTAGTGTTGTAATTGGTAGTTATGGTTAAGTCATATCAGGCTCATGGCAACCCCATGTGTGCAAAATAGAACCACATCATAGGCTGTGAACTTTGTAGAAGCCTATCTTCTGAGGTGCCTCTGGTGGACTCACACCATCAACCTTTCTGTTAGTAGTTGAGTGCTTATTTATGAGCCCTAGCAAATTATTGGTGAATCATCTCAGGGAAACAAAAGCTCCTGATGGCAGAACCTGGGAAGAACCACTGTGTCCTCAACCATACTGGTTCAACAAACTATGTAAAATTGGGGGAGAAATGGAATTTTAAAAAAGCAATTCAAAACTAGGTTGTTGTGACATATTTTACAGAATCTTAGAGCCCAGAGACAATTACTGGAAATGTACAAAAATCTAGAATAATACCTTCATATACAAATGATTGAACCAAGGCAGGGAGAGGGGAACCGCTGAATGTGAAATGTGTTAATTTGCAAAACCACTTCTTTACCACATTAACAGACAAACAAACACAAATCAGTTGCCCTCTGGTTGACTTTAACTCCTAACAGCTCAGTATTTAACCGCTATGCCACCAGGGCTCCTTTCTACATACTAAACAAACAAGCCCATTGCTATTGAGTTGATCCTGACTCATAATGATTTAAGCAATTTATATGTGTCTGTAAAGATAAATTCTCTGAAAAACTGGGTTTCCTTCTCTTTGAAAAACAATGATTATTGATACTTTCTCCTCATTTCAGGCACATTTGAGAAGATATCAAGCAGCTCTGTTAGCACAGTGGTTAAGAGATTAGCCAGAAAGTTTAATAATCCACAAAATCAACCACTGAGAACACTAGGGATCATATTTCTATTCTTATACACATGAGGTTGCCATGAGTCAGAACTGATTTGACAATAACTTTTTCTTTTTCGTTGCCATCTATCATTGAGAAATGACCCGTCGACATTGTATTTTAATGAGAGGGTAGGATAAAAAGTGTTCTGTTGAATAATATGCTACTTGGGTCAATTGTTATACATCGGGGGGAAGCTAATACCAAACAAGATCCTGGGGGTCGAGTTAAGATGGCAGACTAAACACCTGTCTCCCTAAATCCCTCTGGAAACCAAGACCTGAACTGATAATTAAATGGAGCCTCCTGGACACCTTGTCAGCCCTAGGACACGGCACAGGGCTGTCTATTTGATCTACATACCACTGAGCGGGAAACTTCTTCTCTTTTGCCGACCCCTATCATTGCTGAGCGCCAGCTCACATGGACTGAAGGTAAATTGCCATTTTTTCTATTTTTCTCTCTGTCTTAGTCAGTGGGAGGGGCTGAGATTTGACTGGCAGCAAGGCTCAGACACACTGCTGATGAGATCGGCTAGTGGAGTTGCCACATTTTGAGAGCCTGGCCTTGGAATCTTTGCAATTCAGCACCTCTGACCTCTGACCTCTCTTTGTCTCTGTCTCTGTCTCTGTCTCCCTCTCTGAATCTCCAGATCTCTGCCACTGAATAGTCTTTCTGAGGCAGGTGGGGGAGCTTGTGTGGGACACCATCTTGATTCACTGGGAGGGAGAGTTTCCTATATGGAGGCTTCAGCTGGACCTAATTCCAGGGCTGGAAGGTAGTGCCTGCCCAGAGAGTGCTTTTCTTGCAGTAAAACAGTCCTTGATATAGAGGTAATTACTTTGCCAGCTGAGAAGAGGGTCTTGCACACCTGAAAGCCTGGCTAATTTTGGAATCTGTCAGATACCTTTTACCTTTCAACAGAGAAATCACTGTGGTGCATCTGGATGGCATCTCTTCCGGCCTTTACTGTCTCACATTATAGGGTCAGCTGGTGGCTCTCCAGTGACTCTATAAGTGGGGCTGTGTCTTTGCCAATCAGGAGATGGAGCCTGCTACCACAGAGATTCCACTGAGCCCAGTTACTGAAGTACACAGAGGTGTCTGGTGATCAACTTTCTTTTCAGAATGGCCTTTAGATGCTGTTAAAGTAACACCAGAGAAACAACCTGCAGATGCCCGAAAAGCAACAAACTTTGGACCAGAACATTAAGAAGAAATTCACCTGTGGCTTCAGAAGGCCCTCAAAATAAAGATGAAATGAACTACCCAGATGAAAAAGCCTTTCTGAAACTATTGGAGGGCGAGTACAAAAGGATTATATAGAGCCCTCCTAGACCTTATACAAAATGAAGCAGAGCAAAATGAAAAATTAAGCAAGTTGTCCAATCTGATGGAACATCAGTACTCTGAAATCCAACAGACCAATAACAAAATCAGAGAGAAAATACAGCTCAAAGCCAAGAAAACAGAATGGAACAAATGGAAAATAGACTTTCTGACTTGGAAGACAGAGCTACTGACTCTAGCATCTATGAAGAGAAATCAGAAAAGAGAAACAAGGCAAATAGAAAAGCATTAAGAAGCATGTGGGACTCTATTAAGAGGAACAATCTATGATCAATTGGAGTTCTGAACAGAGCGAGACACCTGAGAACACAGAGAGTATTGTGGTTGAGCTGCTGACAGAAAACTTCCCAGAAATTATGAAAGAAGAGAATATGGATACCCAAAAATGCATATTGAATGCCACTCAATATTCCCAAAAGAAAGATTCCAAGACATATTACAATCAAGCTTAACAAAATGAAACACAAGCAGAAACTCTTAAAGGTAGCAAGACTCAAAGCAAAGCTAACATTCAGAGGGAAACCCTGTAGGCTTTCGTCACATTTCTCTGCAGAAACGATGCTGGCATGGAGCCAATGGGATGACACATTCAAAGTTTAGAAGGAGAAGAACTTCCAACCAAGAATTATATATCCTGCAAAACTATCTTTCAATATGAAAATGAAATCAAGACATTCACAGACAAACAGAAACTCAGAGACTCTGTAGAAACCAAAGCAAAGCTACAAGAAATACTGAAAGAAGCTCTTGGTTTAGAAGAACAAAATCATTAATTTTATATTTTAGGAGGAAATACAGGGCACATCATCCAGAAACCTACTCAGTTAGGGAAGGCTCCAAACTCAATCAAAGCTGTAATATTAAAAGAAGTGACCCAGTGATCATATCATGAAAACTATGATGTCATCATATTAAAAAGAGGGATGTACTACAGTCATTATAGTCCTTCCAGATGGAGAAGTTAATAAGACTTATAGTCATTAAAATTGGATTTAAACATAGACTATTAAGAAGGATCACAGGGGCAGCCACAAAGCACAATAAAGATGCAACATATCAAATCAAGAAACCTAATACAGGAGTCTCAATAACCACAAAACCAACACTGAAAAACATGAAAAATTAAATCATAAAGAAGAATGTCCCAGAACAGAATAATAAGAATGGAGAAAACATCAACACGCAAAAATAAACACATCACAATGACAGCACTAAACACATAGCTATCAATAATTATATTGAATGTGAATGGACTGTAAAGAGACAACAAATGGCATCTTGGATCAAAAGACATGACCTGTCCATATGTAGCTTACAAGAAACTCACCTTAGACTTAAAGATAGGAACAAACTGAAAATTAAAGGACAGAAGAATATATATCAAGCTAACAATACACAATGAAGAGCAAGTGTGACAATACTAATCTCAGATAAAATAGATTTTAATGTAAAATCCACCACATGGACAAAGATGGACACTACTGCTGAAAGTTTCAGTGCACAAGCAGGACTTGATAATATTAATATTTATGCACCCAATACTAGAGCATCTAAATACATTGAAGAAACACTGACTTCATTCAAAAATGAGATAGATCGCTCCACAATAGTAGTGGAAGAGTTCAACACTCCGCTCTGAATACTGGACAGATCATCTAGAAAAAAGCTCAGTAAAGACACAGAAGATCTCACTGCCACAATTAACCAACTATACCTCATAGACATATATAGGATTTTCTGTCCATCAGCAGACACCTACATCTACTTTTCCAGTGCACATGGGACATTTTTCAGAACAGACCATGTGTTAGGACATAAAGCAAATCTCAAGAAAATCCGTACCACTGAATTATTTCAAATCATCTTCTCAGATCACAAAGCCATTAAAGTTGAAATTAACAGCAGAAAAAAACATAGATAGAAAGTGGAACACATGAAAACTTAACAACATTTTGCTTAAAATGCTATAGGTTATAGAAAAAATCAAGGACGAAGTAAAGAAATTTATGGATTCTAATGATAATGAAAACACTTCTTAGCAGAACTTATGGGATACAGCCAAAGCAGTGCTCAGAGGTCACTTTATTTCCATAAATGCAAACATCTGGAAGGAAGAAAGAAACCAAATCAAAGAACTGACGCTACAACTTGAACAAGTAGAGAAATAATAACAGAGAAACCCCTCAGGTACCGGAAGAAAACAGATCAGAAAAATCAGAGCAGAACTAAATGAATTAGAGAATAGAAGAACAATTGCAAAGATCAAAAGCTAGTTTTTTTGAAAAGATCAACAAAATTGACAAGCCAGTGGCTAAACTTACTAAAGAAAAACAGGAAAGGCAACAAATAACCCAAATAAGAAAAGAGAGGGGAGTTGTCACCACAGATCCATAAGAAATCCAAAATGTCATAATAGAATACTACAAAAGACTGTAATCTAACAAACTTGAAAACCTAGAGGAAATGGACAAATTCTTAGATTTATGTCACCTACTAGAATTATTACAAGGTGAAGCAGAACAACTTAATAAACCCATCACAAAGGAAGAGATTGAAAAAGTCATCAAAAAACTGCCAACCAAAAAAAAGTCCAGGCCCACATGGCTTCCCCACAGAATTCTACCACGCTTTTAGAGAAGAGCTCTCTCCAATACAACTGAAACTGTTTCACAGTATAGAAAGGGATGGAATACTCCTAAATACATTCTATGAGGCCAGCATAACCCTGATACCAAAGGCGTGGAGAGACCCAACAAAAAAGGACAACTACAGACCAATATCACTCATGAATCTAGATGCAAAAATCTTCAACAAAATTTTTGCCGATAGAATACAACAACATATCAAAAAAATAATCCATCATGACCAAGCTGGGTTCATACCCGGGATGCAAAGCTGGTTCAACATCAGAAAAACAATTAATGTGATCAACTACATAAATAACACAAAACACAAGAATCACCTGATCTTGTCTATTGATGCAGAAAAGGTATTTGATAAAGTCCAACACCCATTCATGCTAAAAACTCTCAGCAAAATAGGCATAGATTGCAAATTCCTCCATGCAATAAGAGCCATTTATACAAAGCCAACTGCCTCTGTCATCCCGAAAGGAGAGAGACTGAAACAATTCCCCTCGAGAACAGGAACTAGACAAGGATGCCCACTTTCACCTCTCTTATTCAACATTGTACTAGAAGTTCTACCCAGAGCAATTAGATAAGACCAAGAAACAAAGGGCATCTGCATCGGCAAAGAGGAACTAAAAATCTCCCTATTTGCAGATGACATAGTTGTATACACACAAAATCCTAAGGAATCCAGAGGTAAGCTATTCAAATTGATAGAAGAGTTCAGCAAAGTGTCAGGATACAAGAGAAACATAAGTAAATCAGTAGGATTCCTTTATACCAACAAAGAGATTATTAAAGAAGAAATCACCAAATCGATACCATTTACTATAGCCCCCAAGATGATAAAATACCTAGGAATAAATCTAACCAGAGAAATAACAGACCTTTACAAGGAGAACTACAAGCCTTTGCTACAAACAACTAAGAAAGACTTAAATAAATGGAGAAACCTATGCTGCTCATGGATAGGAAGACTTAACATTGTGAAAATGTCTATTTTACCCAAAGCAATTTACTTATATAATGCAATCCCAAAACAGATACCAGTGACAGATACCAACTTTGTCTGGAAATAGAAAAAGCCCTGGATAAGCAAAGCACTACTTAAGAAGAAGAACACACTGGGATGCTGTTCACTACCCAACTTTAGAACCTATTACATTGCCACAGTTGTCAAAACAGCCTGGTACTGGTACGAAGAGACACAGATAGATAAATGCAACAGGACTGAGACCCCAGAGATGACACCATCCTCCTATGAACAAGTGATATTCGACAAAGGACCTAAGATATTAAACTGGAGTAAAAACAATCTCTTCAATAAATGGTGCTGGCAAAATTGGATATCCATCTGCAGTAAATTGAAACAAGATCCATATCCCACACCTTATAGAAAAAGCAACTCAAACTGGATAAAAGACCTAAATGTCAAATCTAAAACAATAAGCTCATCCAAGAAAAATTAGCATCACAGTGGAAATTTTAATATACAGTGTAGACATACTTCAAAATCTGACAAACCACAGTCAACAGCAGAGAAAATAGATAAATTGGAACTACTAAGAATCAAACACTTTTACTCATCCAAAGACTTTATCAATAGAATTAAAACACTACCTACAGAACTGCCAAGTACTAAAAAATACTTGGCAACTGTATGTCAGACCGATGTCTGATCTCCATATTCTATAAGGTAATACAAAGTATCAATAAGAAAAAGATAAATCATCCTATTAAGTGATGGGCAAAGGAGATGGACAGACACTTCTCTAAAGAGGAGATCTAGGCAACCAAAAATAACTTGCAGACATGCTCACAATCTTTGGCTATTAAAGAAATCCAAATCAAAACTACAGTGAGATACCATCTCACCCCAACAAGGTTGGCTGTGATCCAAAAAGCGCAAAACAACAAATGCTGGAGAGGCTGTGGAGAAATTGGAACTCTCCTACACTGCTGGGATTGCAAAATGGTGCAAATTCTTTGGAAAGCAATCTGACACTTCCTTAAAAAGCTGGAAATAGACACACCATTTGACCTAGTAATTCCACTGCTTGGAATATACCCTGCAGAATCAAGGCCATTCACACCAACTGGTACATGCACAGAAATGTTTATCACAGCAAAACGCACAATAGCAAAAAGGTGGAATCAACCCAGATGCCCAACAACAGAGGAATGGGTGGGTAAACTATGGTGTATATACTCAATGGGACACTATGTAATGATAAAGAACAATGACAATTTTAGGAAGCATCTCTTAACCTGGTTTCAATTGGAAGACTTTATGTTGAGTAGTCAATGGCAAAAGGACAAATGTTGTATGAGACCCCTACGATCAGAACTTAAAAACAGACTAATGCACAGAAGGAAAGACTCTTTGATGGTTGCAAGGGTGGGGAGGGTGGGAGGGAGAAGGTGGGGTATTGATTAGCTAGTTGATACAAAGTTGGTTGGGTGAAATCTGTGACAGGACACAGTAGAAAGAAGATCAATTTTAACTAGAATTCAATACAATGTGATTACTACTCCCTTCTTAAACCAATATTGCAAGCACAGAGTAGCTGGGGTGGGGGTCTGGGGGCCATGCTCTAAGGGGACATCCAGGCCAATTGCCATAACTAGCATTTTGCTAAGAGAGTCTTCTGCATTCCAAATTGGTGAGTGGCATCTGGGGTCTTAAAAGCTGCCAAGCTGCCATCTGAGGTATACCAAATGGTTCCAACTCAGCAGGAATGGATGATCTCCAAGGACCAAATGACATGGAGCAAGAGAACCCAGAAGACAGAGAGACCCACATGAGCAGGTGACTACATCAACATGTGACTGGAAGAACTGGATGGTGCCCGGCCATCACAAGTGATAGCCATGTTGGGGCTCACCAAGTTAAGTCTCACTGGCAACACGAAAATAAAAAGGGGTACACTCTGAGATCTCCACTAAACGACTGCAATCCTTGGGAGTCCCCTGGGAACGTGTCCCCTAGCTCTGATGCTGCCCCTGTCCATAAATCATAAAGGAGGTCAACTCTTCTGCCAGAAATGGATTGGACTTAGTGATAGAGAGCGACCATGTCATGAATGCACTTTATGGTTCTATGCATCTATAGCATGTCTTCCAGCTGAACTCTTACTGGACACGGGGGAAAGGGTGGAGAGGAGCAGGTAAGAGATTGTTAGGAGGATAGGACATGTACAGAATGGAGAGGAGGAGTGTGCTGTCACCAGGCAGGGAGAGCAGTCAACCCGCACATTTGTGGGTATGAAAATTTATATGGGATCATATATTCTCACTCAATCGTGGTAAAAACAACAACAACAAAAAAAAAAAAAAAACGAACAAAAAAACCTAAGATCCTGGTGTCTTGTATGCACAGGAGGATAATGCAAAAGAGATCTGGTAAAAACTAACATGCACTAAACAATTCGGATAAATGGCTAACTTTGGTACTAGGTTACATGAAAAACAGCAAATCAGTTAATGTGTAAATAGAATAATAAAGCAGAGTTAAACATTTGCCTTAACCTCCGTCTCTTCAGAGCACTCAAATTATGGCAAAAGCATAAATATATTCTGCTCTTACAAGAAACCATTTTTTTTTTTGACAGAAAGGCCTCAGGTAAAAAGTGAATTTCAAAATCGAATTTAGAAGGGAAAAATGCAGGAAATCATGTTGCTTTTGTATTGGCTGAGACTATTTTACATCAACTAGTCAAGTCCCACTGAGTGAATCTTTCATAAGAAGAAGGATGATGAAACTAGTTAGCTGATTGCATGGCTATTTTTTCGCAAATAACAATTTCATTCTGGGAAGTTGCATTTTGTGATAATGTGTCCAAATTTCCACCAGGAAAATTTTAGAAAAGTTTCGCCTTCAGTTAAAGGGAGAAAGAGGTGTAGTTTGAGGGAATAAGGTGTCTTATTCAACTCAAATTCTTACAAGGGTTAGAGACGAAAGAAGAGTTCACTAAATTGCAAGTTTATGGAGAATACTTAGTCATCTGAAGATTCCCCTTTGCCAAAAATATAATACCTTAAAATCATTAGTCTGTCATCAAATATATATTAAATGATAAGTTAAGCATTTGAGAATCCTCTGAATAAGGAGTGGAACATAAGTATTTAAAATTAAGCTTAGAGTATCAGACCCAAACTTAAATATCAAAGTTATACTTTGCTGTGCCCCTTCCTATTCATGCAAAGGCTGAAATTGTCTGTAAAATATTTTAGCCATTCTATACATCTTAAAGCCCACGAATTAGGGCCCATCATTAATAACACTTCTAATTAACAGGTCACTAATTTCTCAGGAATTCCAGAAAACTTAATAGTGCTCATTGGGAACCTGTACATAGATCAAGAGGCAATTGCGCAAACAGAACAAGATGATACTACATGGTTTAAAATCAAGAAAGGTGTGTGTCTATTTGCATCTTTTCACCTTGCTTATCCAATCTATATTCTAAGCAAATGATTTAAGGAGGTGGACTATATGAAGAATAGCATATTACTAAGATAATTATGTTTATTAGCAAACCTCTGTGATGAGGACCAGAAAAAGGGATCACTAAAATTCTGGAGTTAAAAAATCAAAAGGGAAGAACAATCTGGGCATTTCTTAAGCTGAAAAAACTGAAGAGAAAATTGAAGACTTGAGTTACAGTAGTGAAGGATTCAGTGGGCAAAATAATGCCCCAGGAAGCATCAAAAGAAGATGGAAGAAATATACAGAATCACTGTACCAAAAAGAATTGGTTGACGTTCAAACATTTCAGGAAGTAGCGTACTCGTATAATCAGGAACCAGTGATACTGAAAGAATAGGCCCACGCTCTACTGGAGCCAGTGGTGAAAAATGAGGATCAGGAATTGACAGATTATCAGTTGAGATGTTTCAACAAAAGAATGCAGTGCTGGAAATAACTCACTGGTCTATGCCAAGAAGTTTGGAAGGCAGCTACTTTTCCAACTGACTGAAAGAGATACATATTATGCCTATTCCAAAGAAAGGTGATGCTACCTAATGTGGAAATTACTGAACAATATCATTATATCATATGCAATTAAAATTTTGCAGATCATTCAAAAGCAGTTACAATAGTATATCAATAGGGAACTGCCAGAAATTCAAGCTAGATTCAGTGGATGTGGAATGAATGATATCACTACTGATGTCAATGTATCCTGGCAGAAAGAGAGTGGAGAATACCAGCAAGATATTTACCTATGTGTTATTGACTATGCAAAAGCATTTGATCGTGTGAATCTTAACAAATTATGTCCAACTTTGTAAAGAATAAGAATTCCAGAAAACTTAATAGTGCTCATTGGGAACCTGTACATAGATCAAGAGGCAATTGTGCAAACAGAACAAGATGATACTACATGGTTTAAAATCAAGAAAGGTGTGTGTCTATTTGCATCTTTTCACCTTGTTTATCCAATCTATATTCTGAGCAAATGATTTAAGAAGGTGGACTATATGAAGAAGAACAGAGCAACAGATTTGGAAGGAAACTCACTGACAATCTGCATTACACAGATGATGCAAGCTTGCTGAATGTGAAGAGCACTTACTGGTGAAGATCAAAGACTGCTAACTTCAGTTTGGATTATACCTCAACATAAAGAAAACAAGAATCCTCACAGCTTGACCAATAAAAAAACCATGAAAAATGAAGAAAAGATTGAAGGTGTCAGGGATTTCACATTTTACTTCGATCTACAATCAACACACATGGAAATAGTATTCGGAGAATCAAACTGTTTATTGCACTGTGCAGATCTGCTTCAGAGGATCTCTGAAGTGTTAAAAAGAAAAATGTTTCTTTCTTTCTTTTTTTTTTTTACATTGTGCTTCAGTGAGCCAGGACTGACTCAGTGTCCCCTAACTGTGACCATATTTCACGGGGGAGTATGAATTCCTGGTGAAAGCATTGACTGCTCCTAGACTGTCTTAATGTAACTAGCATTACAAATTATCACAGTATCTTTGGCAAAGGATTTTTAAGGTAAATTACATATACCTTAACTCAAATGGTAAGATGAATATTAGTAATATTATATACCATAAAGATCAGTCTAGGAATGCATCTTCTGCTGATTTCAGCGATACAGGAATAAGAATTAAGAAATTGAACATGTCCTGTGGTCTTTCCTTTCTCAAAATACAGAACGCCATTTGAAATCGAGTGATCAAGTGCTTAAAATATGAGCATATTGGAACTGTTTAATGAAAAATAGATACATTTGCTACAGAGAACCACTTTTGAGTACAGAAAACAGAACATTCAAATCCACAGCCATCATCACTTCTAGCTCACAGTGTCCTCACAGGAGAGAGTAGAATTGCCCCCTAGCATTTCCAAGGCTGTTAGTTTCTATTGGAAATGGACTGTCACATCTTTGTCCTGTGGGGCAGCTTGTAGGTTCCAATGACTGACCTCTCAGGCAGCTGCCAAAGCCTTAAGCACTGCACAACCAGTAGGTAGGAATGTTTAAACTGTGTGATGCAAGTCGAGTGTGACAATTTTTATTGGATACACTGCTACTCTGCCTATGCGAAGATGTGAACTGTAAGACACCCACTTCAGACCCGTTGGATATTTTCACTGTAATTTTTTTCTTGCGATCTGTAGTAGGGTTTTTAAGGCTATAATCTCTACAGAAGCAGACTGCCCAAACTTTCTACCACAGCGGCTACCGGTTTAAAATTTCTGACTTTTTGGTTAATCATTGAATTACTATACCGATACCCCTTCTTGACGTACTTATACAGTGTATCTGGAATGAGGGGAAAGTGTCAATAATCATTGTTATTTTTTATTGTGATTAAATGAAAATGTACATTCCCATATGAATTCGCATGCTCGGCTATATGCAGCTCCCACTGCTCTCCCTGCCCAGTGACAGCACACTATTTCTCTCTGCTCCATACATGTCCTATCCTACCAACACTCTCCTATCCCCTCCTCTCCACCCACTCCCCTTCCTCCAGCAAGAGGTCAGCAGGATGACGTTGTATAGATGCATAGAACTATAAAATTCCCACAAGATATGGTCACTCTGCATTGCCAAGTCCAATCCATTGCTGTCTGAAAAGTTGACCTTCATTATGATTTTTGGACAGGGGCAGTATCAGGGCCAAGGGCCATGCTTCCAGGGGAAGCCTGAAGGCCCCAGACCATCAATTACTGTCTTTTATTGGAGATTTCAGGGTGCACTCCTATTTATTCTCTTGTTGCCAGTGAGACTCAACTTGTGAGCTCTGTAGTGGCGAGGCACCATCTGCTTCTTCCGGTCGTGAGTCAATGTAGGGACCCATTCATGTGGGTCTCTCTGTCTTATGGGTTCTCTTTTCCCCATGTCGTTCTTGTCCTCGATGATCATCTGTTCTTGTAGAGTTGGGACCATTTGCTGTACCCTCAGACGGCAGCTTGGCAGATTTTAAGACCCCAGACGCCACTCACCAATGTGGGGTGCAGAGAGCTCTCTTAGCAAAACGCTAGTTGTGCCAATTGGCCTCGAATTTGCCTAAGAGCATGATTCCCTGCCCCCCACCCCAGCTTCTCTATCCTTGCAGTATTGAGTTAAGATGGAAGGAGTACTCAAGTTATGCTGAAGTCCACTTAATGTTGTTCTTGTTTCTAATGTGTGCTATCACTGCTTTCTCCCAACTAGATTTCTAGTAACTATCTAACCTATACCCTCCCCCCATCACCTTCCCTCTCTCCCCTCCCTTGCAGCTGTCAAAGAGTCTTTTCTTCTATACATAAGTCTGTTTTTGAGATCTTATCGTAGAGGTCTCATACAGTATTTGTCCTTTTGTCGCTGACTACTTTCACTCAACATAATGTCTTCCAGCTGAAACCAGGTTAGGAGATGTTTCCTGGAATCATCGTTATTCTTTATCATTGCGTAGTGCTCCATTGAGTATATACACCATACTTTACCTATCCATTCTTCTATTGTTGGGCATCTGGGTTGATTCCATCTTTTCGCTATTGTGGACTGTGCTGCGATAAACATTCTGATGCATGTGTCCATTGGTGTGAAAGGCCTTGATTCTGTAGGATATATTCCAAGTAGTGGAATTACTGGGTCAACTGGTATATCGATATCCATTTTTTTAAGGAAGTGCCAGATTGCCTTCCAAAGAGGCTGGACCATTTTGCAACCCCACCAACAGTGTAGGAGGGTTCCACTTTCTCCACAGCCTCTCCAGCATTTGTTGTTTTGTGTTTTCTGGATCATGGCCAATCTTGTTGGGGTGAGATGGTATCTCGTTGTTGTCTTGATTTGAATTTCTTTAATAACTAAAGATCGTGAACATGTCCGCATGTGTTTTTTGGCTGCCTGGATCTCCTCTTTAGTGAAGTGTCTGTCCATCTCCTTTGCCCATCGCTTAATTGGATGGTTTATCTTCTTCTTCTGGATATTTTGTAGTATCTTATAGATTATGGAGATCAGGCATCGGTCTGACATAGAGTTGCCAAATAGTTTTTCACATTCTGTGGGTGTTCTTTTAATTCTATTAATAAAGTCTTTGGATGAGCAAAAGTGTTTGATTCTTAATAGTTCCCATTTATCTACTTTCTCTTCTGTTGATTGAGGTTTCTTTGACAGATTTTGGAGTCTGTCCTCATTGTGTATTAAAACTTCCATTGTTGTTCCTACCTTTTCTTGGATGAGCTTTATCATTTTAGGTTTGATATTCAGGTCTTTTATCCAGTTGGAGTTGATTTTTGTATAAGGTGTAAGATATGGATCTTGATTCAGTTTATTGCAAATGGATAACCAATTTTGCCAGCACCATTTGTTGAAGAGACTGTTTTTACCCCAGTTTAATGTCTTAGGGCCTTTGTCAAATATCAACTGTTCATAGGCAGATGGTGTCATCTCTGGGGTCTCAATTCTGTTCCATTGATCCATCTGTCTGTTCTTCTACCAGTACTAGGCTGTTTTGACCACTGTGGCAGTGTAGCATGTTCTAAGGTCGGGTAATGAAAGGCCTCTCAGTGTGTTCTTCTCCTTTAGTAGTACCTTACTTATCCGGGGCATCTTCCCTCTCCAAACAAAATTGGTGATTTGTTCGTCCATCTCATTAAAAAATGATGCTGGAACTTGTATTGGGATTGCATTAGATAAATAAATTGCTTTGGGTAAAATAGACATTTTCACAATGTTAAGTCTTCCTATCCATGAGCAGGGTAGGTTTTTCCATTTATCTAAGTCTCTCTTAGTTTCTTGTAGTAAGGGCTTGTAGTTCTCTTTGTAAAGGTCTGTTGTTTCTCTGGTTAGATTAATTCCTAGGTACTTTATCTTCTTAGGGGCTATCGTAAATGGTATTGATTTGATAATTTCCTCCTTAACAGTCTTGTTGTTGGTATAAAGGAATCCTACTGATTTACTTATGTTTATCTTGTATCCTGAGGCTTTGCTGAACTCTTCTATCAGTTTGAGTAGCTTACTTATAGATTCCTTGGGCTTCTCTACATATACAATCATATCATTTGCGAACAGGGAGATTTTAACTTCCTCTTTGCCGATGCAGATGCCCTTTATTTCTTGGTCTTGTCTAATTGCTCTGGCTAGAACTTCTAGCACAGTGTTGAATAGGAGAGGTGACAGTGGGCATCCTTGTCTAGTTCCTGATCTCAAGGGAAAGTCTTTCAGTCTCTCTCCATTCAGGATGATGTGGGCAATTGGCTTTGTATAAATGGCCCTTATTGTGTTGAGGAATTTGCCGTCTATGCCCATTTTGCTACGAGTTTTTAGCATGAATGGGTATTGGACTTTATCAAATGCCTTTTTGTCATCAATGGACAAAATCAGGTGATCTTTGTCTTTTGTGTTATTTATGTGGCTAATCGCATTAATTGTTTTCCTGATGTTGAACCAGCCTTGCATCCCTGGTATGAATCCCACTTGGTCATGGTGGATTATTTTCTTGATATGTTGTTGTATTCTGTTGGCAAGAATTTCGTTGAAGATTTTTGCATCTAGGTTCATGAGTGATATCGGTCTGTACTTCTCTGTCTTTGTTGGATCTTTCCCTGGCTTAGGTATCAGGGTTATGCTGGCTTCAGAGGATGAGTTTGGGAGTACTCCATCCCTTTCTATACTGTGAAATAGTCTCAGTAGTATTGGGGATAACTCTTCTCTAAATGCTTGGTAGAATTCTGCTGTGAAGCCATCCGGGCCCGGACTTTTTTTGGTTAGCAGTGTTTTGATGGCCTTTTCAATCTCTTCCTTTGTGATGGGTTTATTAAGTTGTTCTGCTTTACGTTGTGATAATTTGGGTAGGTGGTATGAGTCAAGGAATTGGTCCATTTTCCCTAGGTTTTCAAATTTGTTAGAGTACAGTCTTTCATAGTATCCTGTTATGCTATTTTTGATTTCTGTTGCATCTGTGGTGGCAACTCCCCTCTCATTTCTAATTTGGGTTATTTGTTTCCTTTCCTGCTTTTCTTTGGTAAGTTTAGCCAGTGGTTTATCAATTTGGTTGATCTTTTCCAGGCAAATTCTTAATAAACATTTCTTAGGGATTGTGGACAGTCCTTAGTGGTGCAAATTGTTTGCATTTCACTGTTAACACACATGTTGGTTGTTTGCAGCCGATCAGTATTACTACAGAGGAAAAAGCCTAACAATATGCTTCCATTATTTGATTATAGACAAGAAAACTTAGTTGTAATTGGCCGAATAGCAAGTAACAACAACTTAGATACATGAATAGATACAAAATAAATCCACTTACACAAGCAGCCAAAGGCTTAAACACATCATTCCTTAACTAGAAATACAAATGCCTTATAAAAACTTGAAAAATGCAAGTCTCACTAATAAATAAAATAGAATAAAACCACATTAAAATGGTAGTAGGACATTAGTCTTGGCTGTCACTGATCAGGCCTTTAAACATTTAAAATTAGTTTTTCAAGCATATGGGGAGAAAGTTTGAGATGATCAATACTAGTTCACTCTTGATAAAAGTGAAATGTGATCTAATCCTTATGAAAATATATTTGGTAATATACATCAAGAATGTTTATAAGACTCCACAGAAAAACTACTGGAACCAACAGAAAGATTCAGCAGAGTAACAGGATACAATATAAACATACAAAAATTACCCAGAATTTTATACACCAATGAAGAGAACTACAGAAAGAAATCAGGAAAATAACACCATTTGTAATGGCCCTTAAAAATTAAAACACTTAAGAATAAATCAATCAGGAATTTTGTCTTAGGCTGGGTTCTCTAAAGAAGCAAAAACAGTCAAGTATATAAATACATTTAGAGATAAATTTGTATCAAGGAAGTAGTTCACACAATTGTAGAGGCTGGAAAGTTGTAAGTCCGCAGATCAGTGTGAAAGCTTCTCTCAATTCATACAGCTCAGGCTAGTCAGCCCAAGGTCAGCAGGTTGGACTCTCAGACTGTGACAATTCATGAATTCCAAGAACTGCAGTTAAGCTTGTAGCTCAAGTCCTAAGAGCTGCAGGTCAGACAAAAGGGAGGCAGCCACAGGATCCAGAGTAAGAAAAAAGCCAGGACATATCCGAATGCAGACCACATCCTTGAGGAAGGGCCCCTTCAACTGATTGGCTACTCACATTAGAGTCAGTCACGGGAGTGATCACATATCACCACTGAGAATCACAGCCCAGCCAAGTTGACTCACAATCTTAACCATCATAGATGTAAAAGACCTATACAAAGAAAACTGCAAAAATGAAAACACTGCAAGAGACCAAAAGAGGCCTACGTAAGTGAACATTTGTTAATTTTTTAAAGTTTATCTAAGGACAATTTTGCTGCTTATTGCTCCTGTCTGAGTGGAGGAGGAAGAGTAGAAAGAAGAGAAGCAGGCTTGACCAGAGAAGCAGCAAGGCAACAATGGGCTGTGACACAGGAAGCCTTATCAGGTACTCAAAGGCCCAGGCGCAATGGAAGGAGGTGGAACACTTTAACTCTGTCAATTATATTCCTCAAGTGGGAACAGTTTAACCCTGTAAGTTATGGTTATAAATTGAATTATGTTCCTCTAAAATATATGTTGAAATCCTATCCCCTATACCTGTGGATGAAATCTCATTTGGAATAGGGTTTCCGTTATGTTAAATAGTCCATACGCGTATAAGGCATGCCTTAAAACTAATCAGTTTGAGATACAACAAGAGCAGGTTGAACAGAGATAAGCAAGCACCAATGGGGGAAGACGGATGCTATGAGGGTCGTCAAGGAACTGAGTAATATGGGGGCTGCAGAAGCAAGACAACAATTTTTCCTAGTTAGCAACAGAGAGAACCTCCCTCTAGAGCCAGTGCCCTGAACTTGGACTTCTAGCCTTCTGAAATGCACAAAAACAAATTTCTGTTTCTTAAAGCCACCCACATGTGGTATTTCTGTTACAGCAGCACTAAGAAATGAAGTCAACTATTTTTTTCAGTAGAGTAAAATTTACCCTTTCTATTGCACAGTTCTGTGAACTATGACAAATCTATACAACTGTGTAACTACCACCATAACCAGAACACAGAACACTTGCAGCATTCTAAAAAACTGTATCTTACTGTTTGGTAGTCAATTTCCTTATCATCCCCAGTGTCTGAGGGAAACTATGGTGAGTAAGGGAACCACTTATCTATTCTATTTCACTATAGCTTCAGGATTTGAGAATGTTATATAAATGGAATGATACAATAAAAAATATTTTGAAAATTTTCAGTTTGATTTGTTCCTTTATATTGCTAAGTAGTGGTAAAATTACACTTATATTTACAAAGCAGTTTTTCAGGAAAGAAGCATTTGTAGAGTTAAAGCAGAAAAAAGTCATAATTACAGAGTACAACCCAAGAAGATATCATTGTCCTAAATCTATCTGTCTGAATCCAATAATCCAATAATATTGTTTCACAGTTTATAAAGGAAAAGAAGAGAAATAATGTAACCCAAGTAATTTCAGTTTGCAGCCAAACTGAGTTAGTGAGAAACACTAACCTAATTTAGCCAGACAAAGCCTTAGTAGGTGAGAAGGAGAAGCAGGAAGAGGGAGGCATTAGTATCTTTCTGTGCAATGGACCACAATATTTAAAACTGGAGACAAGAAAAGCTGACAGCAACTAGCAAGAGGAGTGTACACTAAGATAGTGTCAGATTGTGAAGGGGCTGGAGTCACGAAAGCAAAGGGAGGCCTCTGACAAGTTTTAAGCAGTATAGCTGTGTGCTAAGGCTAGCAAAACTTGCTTTCTTAGACATTCAAAAAACATCAAGAGAATAGTTAAAAGGAGCCCAGGAGTTTAAGTAATCAGTCAGGGATGAGAAAAGAATTACCTGAAGTGATATAATATCAAGAAATAAAGGCTAGTGGACAAATTTGAAATATATTTAGAATACAGAGTCAACAGGTCTTCGTAACTAGCTTTGTAGGGTGAGCAGTAACGAAAGAGGTGCCCTATCAAAGACCATGAGCATAGTTTGGGGTTGAGCAACTCATCAGACACCGATGTTAGACACAGAGGTAGAGAATACAGGATAAGGAACTAGTTTTCTAAAAGAAAAGAAAGAAAATCCAGTGCTGTGGAGTTCATTCCAAGTCACAGTCACCATGTAGGACAGATTAGGATTGTCCCATAACATTCCAAGGTTGTAGCCTTTTACGGAAGCAAACTGCCACCTCTTTTTCCTGAAGAGTGGTTGCTGGGTTCCAAACCCCTGACGTTTTAGTCAGCAACCAAATGTGCCACCAGGGCCACTTAGGGATCTAGTTAGAGACACAGTTCTCGCAGTGTTATTTGTAAGGTGAATGTTTGCCAACAGGAGTAACGATAAGAAGAGTGAAAACGAGGAAGAGGAAGAAAAGGAGAACATGGGGAGGGGAGAGGAGGGGGAGACTGCGGTGAGTAAACAATGTCTTAGACATTTTCCGAGTCTGGGCACCAAGGTGGTTTTCATAACCCTGACCCACCAATCATCAGATAAGTGAGGGAAGTCCAAAGATGGTAAATGCAGGTCACTGGAAATGAAAGTACATCACAATTGAAAGACACAGGCACAGAAATGACAAAAGAGATTCAAGGAAATCTGGTTAAGTCCTTGAATGTGTCAGCTGCAAAAAAAAAAAAATGCTATTTTTAACAATGTCTCATGGATTTTTTGAACTGCAAAAATGATTACTAATTCCAGATGTCCACAGACCTCACCACTCTCCTGTCATAAATGTGGACTCAGTTGGATGTATAGGCAAATCCTGCAAGTGTTTCTACTAAATTATGGTAAAGGTCACTAAATTATGCTTTTTATTTTTATTAGTTGGAAAGTATAGGCAACTGTATTTTAAATAAGATGAATACACTTAGAATAAAATGAATGTATTTAGAATAAAATGAATTCATTTAGAAAACCATGTTTTAGGAAACTAAATAGAAGCTCTTTAATGATTTTATTCAAGATTCTCGTTTCAGAAAAATAATGCGGAGAAATTTTATAAAGGGTAATATTTAAAGACATACATATGCAAACAAAAGGACATAAATAGATCAGGATTAAGAAGAAAATAAAGCCCCTATTGTGCTAGCTGAGTTTACTGTGTTTTTCAGCAATCCCACAAGAGAGATTGTTTATGTACATGAAATCTAAGCTAAATGTTTACCCTCTGCAAGTATGACTACTATGGAAGCACACACAAGCACCTATATTACTGTATCTTGGCCTGTTGCCCAATTCACAGACTTGAGGACCATTAAGAGCCTCTAGTTGTTTTCAGTACAATGTAACTTCACAGTGCCACCTACATAAGCATTGTGAGTACAACCAAGCTAACTTTTTGCTTTGGGCATTGATTGATTTCTTTAGGAGGTCTGCCAACTAAGTTCAGGATCTCATCCTAGAAAAAGTGCTACTATACACCTCATTGCTGAAGATCACTATGGTCATCTTCGAAGTCCTCCCCTTGGGAAGCTATGCACTGACACCAGTGCCTAGTTCACCCTTCAAAGTAATTTTGGAATTCTTTCTGGAATGGTCACCAGAGCCGGCATTGTATTATCCTTGATGTCCTGAATGTCATCAAAATGTCTTCCTTTCGCTATTTCCTTTATCTCTGAGTAAAGAAAAAATTCACTGGGAGCCAGCAGGGAGGGTATTCCAATACTGTTATTTATTTACGGGCTAAAAATTCTCCCTCACAGACAACTATACCACTAGGAACTTGCCACCTTGCCACCGTGCACAACAGCCATTCCAGAAAGAGTTCCAAAATTGCTTTGCAGGGTGAACTAGCCACTGGCATCAGTGCATAACTTCTTAAAGAGAGTGCTTCAAATGTGACTGTAGTGATATTAGTGACATTGTTCACTAATTTCTACATTCTGTTGTATCACCTTTGAAACGGGCAGGAGTATGGATCTCTTCGAGTTAGCTGACCATGTAACTGTCTTCCAAATTTGTTTACATAGACCAGTAAACACTTGCAGTACTGCATCCATTTATGGAAACACCTCAGCTGGTGTTCTGTCAATTCCTGGAGTCTTGTTTTGTGCCAGTGCTTTAGTGCAACTTGGACTTCTTCCTTCAGTAGTATTGGCTTTTGCTGATTTATAAAAAAATGAGATGGGGACAGTGTCTGATATCCTCCAGCCCCACAAAGGGAAAGGAAAAACAGGATCAAGAGTGCAAGACTGATTTCCAAATGTAGAGGCCAGACAAGCCTCCTTGCTCCACCATCACTGTTAATTCTGACATCAGCTGTTTATTTTTAGTACTCTGTATTTCTCTGCCGGGTTCAAAAATTCATTGGAATGGCAACACAGAACTCATAGACCTACTCATGATTATGATTTTTTTAGAGAACTAACAGTTAAAATTCAGAGTAACTGCTGGCAGGCAAGCCTCTCCTCGGCCCTAGGCCTCTGCCCAAAGGCACTCAGCTTTCTATCTCCTTGCGCCAGGGAGCCCACCATGCTGTCTCCTGCTGCCCGGTCTCTGCTGCCAGGTCTGTTCTGCTATTGCTTCTCACCATCTTCAGGATTACAGCTTGCTCTCTCTCTCTCTCCCTCTCTTTTTCTCTCTGTGTCCTGCTTCCAGCAGCTTCTCACCAAGGGATTCTGGGTCCAAAGGAAGTGTTCTCTGCTACTGGCTGTTCTTCCTCGGTGGTATTCACTCCTGCTCCGGAATTGGCTCTCTTTTGATGCAAACTTTACCAATGCCCTTGGTGGGCCACAATTACTCTATCACAGAGTCCCACCCAATCACGTGGGTGAGAGTTACATAAGGCCACATACAAAAGTAATTAAGCACACCACAGTATGCTACCTCCTGAAATGGCTGAACATCACCAGTTCACTTTGGTGTAGCGACCCGGTGTCTTTGTGACCTTTTTCCTCAGAGAATCTTTCAAAATTGCACCTTGAGGCTTGCATTTTTTCTGCAGTTCTTTCAGCTTCAGAAATGCTGAGCACGTTCTTTCCTTTTGGCTTTCTATACCCAGGTCTTTGCCCGTTTTATTATAATACTTGTCTGTGTCTTCTTTAGCCAGCCTTTGAAGTCTCCTCAGCTCTTTTATTTCATTCTCTCTTCTGTTCACTTTAGCTACTCTCAACAGACACAACAACTGGCTCCCAGGACAGCAGGAGCAAGGCAGTGAATTCAAAGGCTTTTTGAAACCAGTTCTATTGAGATATAATTCACATGTTACATAGTTCAACCACTTAAAAAATTGTACAATGTAATGTTTTTAGCATATTTACAAAGTTGTACAAACATCCTCTCACTGAATTTTAGAACATTTTCATAACCCCCAAAGGTAATCTGATACCCATTAGTAATCATTCCCTTTCTCCCCAAATCTCTCAAATCTTGTCACTATGGAGTTTATTTTCTTGGATATTTCACATAAATGAATATAAATAAATTCATAAAATGTATGCGCTTTTTGCAACTTCCTTTCTTTAGCTTAGCTCAATGTTCAAAATGATTTAAAATTATTTTTTAAGGTCTTCAAGAAGATAAAGGATAGTACACACAAACACAGAACAAATACCATGAATTCATTCACCTCAAATTTTCGTTCTTAAAAATCAACTTTTCTGTATGAAAATAGCACATATGTATCTATTTAAAGCACGCAACATCTTAAAGCTTGTAACATCAGTACCCTGCCTGTCAATTCTCTTGTCTCTGATAGTAGATTTTCATATGCATCTCTTAAAATTTTTTAGCTATTTTTTTTCTGGAATAGCTCTTCATATTTCATAATGTATACTATTTTAAATATATTATCGATAGTTTAAGTTTTTAGAAGCATGTCCAGTAAAATTTTATTTTGTCAATGTATACCTCTCTGATTTTTCTCATGTACATAGATAATTGTGTCAAGAGAAAATGTCAACATCCAAAGAATTGACTTACACTGCTCTTTAAACCCTTCTCTCACCCCTGATGTACAGCAATCACTGATCTGTTGTTCATATCAAAGTTTTTATCTTTTCAAGAATGTTGTGTCATCCTAAGTTTTTTCTCTATAGGATACATTTCCAGAAGTGGAATTGTTGTGTATATAGTAAGCACATTTTCAGCTTTATAAGCAACTGCCAAGTTGTTTTACAGTGTGGCTATATCATTTTTTAATCCCCAAAGCAATACATGTGAGTTTCATTGCTTCATATTTCTTTATAGCCTGTGGCACTTTTAGTACTTTGTTTGCTTTTGGCCATTCTAAGAGATCTTCCCGTTATTTCAGCATAGTTTTAATTTGCATTTACCTGGTGACTATTGACAGTGAACACCATCTCACATGCTTATATTCCGTAAGTAAATCTTCTTGTAAGTGCTAACTTGTCCATGCCAAGAAATTTGGAAGACAGCTACCTGGCCAGCTGAGTAGAAGAGAGCCATATTCATGCCTATTCCAAAGAATATTATGTTTTTTGAATTGTTGTTATTGTTTGAATTGTTTATATTTATTCCTGTCAAGTTGGCTCTAACTGATAGTAACTTTATGCATAATAGAGCAGAACATTGTCCAACCTTGCAACATCTTAATGATCGTTGGTGTGTCTGAGTCCATTCTGTGGCTGTTGTGTCATTTGAGAATTTCCTTTTTATTTTTTTCTGATCCTCTATTTTACCTACCATGAAGTGTTTTTCTAGTGATTAATCTTTTATGATGACATGTTCAAAGCAAATGAGTTGATACATCTCCATTATTGCTTCTAAACAACATTCTGATTGTATTTCTTCTAAGACTCAGTTAGCTATCCTTCTGACAGTCCACTGTATATTCAATATTCTTCACCAACACCAAAATTTGAATTCATTGATCATTTTTATGTCCTCTTTTTCATTGTCTAACTGTGAGATTCATATGAGGTAATTGAAAAGACCATGACTGAGTGCCTTTGGGCAGAGGCCTAGGGCCAACTCCTCAGGCCAGTGAAGAACCTACCGTGCAGAGGAAGCATTTTCTCGTTCTCAAGGGCCTCTGATAAGTGCATAGTTGACTACTAAAAGAATTTTCACCACTCTTATGACATGACTCATAGAAGAAGAAAAATTAAAATTTGTTTTGCAAAATAGAACCTCCAGTGGTAAAAATGAAATAGACTGTGAGAATTGCATGTCATTTGTGACTTCAGAGGCAATGGGTAGAGGCACTAAAATTACAGAAGTAAATCTCAGTTATTGAAGAAATCTGCTTTTTTTAAAAATAATGATAATATGGATAGCCGGTAGCCCTAAATTTTTTGGTGGTAAAAAAAGGATGAATTTCATTTTAATTGAATCTACAATCTACCCACGGAAGCAGCAGTCAATAAATCAAAAGACATGTCACCTTGAAGACTAATGTGCCCTTGATTCAAGTTATGGTATTTTCTGTTCTTTTACTTTTTATTATGATTGAATGAAACTGTACATTCCCATATAAGTTTGTATGCTCACCTATATGCAGCTTCCACTGCTCTCCCTACATGGTTGCAGAACACTCCTCCTCTCTGCTCCATACATGTCCTATCCTCCCAACAGTCTCTTATCTTGCCCTCTCCACCCACTCCCTTTCCTCCAGTATGAGGTCAGCAGGACAACATCCTATAGATGCCTAGAACCATAAAGTACCCACAAAATATGGTCACTCTGCATCGCCAAGTCCAATCCATTGCTGTCTGAAAAGTTGACCTTAATTATGATTTATGCACAGGGGCAGCATCAGGGTTGGGGGCCACACTCCCAGGGGAACCCCAAATCCCATGGACCACCAATTATGCTCTTTTAGTGGAGATCTCAGAGTGCACCCCCATTTATTCTTGTGTTGCCAGTGATACTCAACTTGGTGAGCTCCATTGTGGCTCTCACTGGTGGTGGCTGGGCACCATCTGGTTCTTCCGGTCATAAGTAGATGTAAACACCCACTCACGTGGGTCTCTCTGTCTTCTTGGTTCTCTTTCCCCTATGTCGTTATGAACTTCGGTGATCATCTGTTCCTGCTAAGTTGGGACCATTTGCTGTACCCTCAGATGGCAGCTTGGCAGCTTTTAAGACTCCAGACACCACTTACCAATGTGGGGTGCGGAGAGTCCTCATTAGTAAAATTCTACTTCTGCCAATTGGCCTCGATTTCCCCTTAGAGCATGGTCCCCGGCCCCCCTCCCCAGCTACTACATCCTTGCAACATTAGTTTAAGATGGGAGGAGTACACAAGTTGTGTTGAAGTCCAGTTAATCTTGATCTTCTTACTAATGTGTGCTGTCATTAATTTCACCCAACCAAATTTCTAACAACTATCTAATCTAAACCCTCCCCGCTTCGCCCTCCTGCCCTCCTCACCCTTGCAGCCGTCAAAGAACCTTTTCTGTTATGCATGAGTCTGCTTTTAAGTCCATATTATAGGGTCTCATATAATATTTTTCCTTCTGTCGCTGACTACTTTCACTGAACATAATGTCCTCTAGTTGAAACCAGGTTAAGAGATGTTTTCTGCTATCATCATAGTTCATCATTGCATAGTGTTCCATTGAGTATATATACCATAGTTTACCTGTGCATTCATCTGTTGTTGGGCATCGGGGTTGATTCCATCTTTTAGCTATTGTGGACTGTGCTGCAATGAACATTTGTGTGCATGTATCAATTGGTGTGAATGGCCTTGATTCTGTAGGATATATTCCAACCAGTGGAATTACTGGGTCAAATGGTATATTTATATTCATGCTTTTAAGGGAGTCCTAGATTGCTTTCCAAAGAGGTTGGACCGTTTTGCAATCCCACCAACAGTATAGGAGAGTTCAAATCTCCCCACAGCTTTTCCAGCATTTGTTGTTTTGCATTTTTTGGATCATGGCCAACCTTATTGGGGTGAGATGGCATCTCATTGTCATTTTGATTTCAGTTTCTTTAATAGCTAATGATCGTGAGCATGCCAGCATGTGTTTTTTGGCTGCGTGGATCTCCTCTTTAGAGAAGTGTCTGTCTATCTCCTTTGCCCATTGCTTAATTGGATGATTTATCTTTTTCTTATTGATATTTTGTAGTACCTCATAGATTACAGAGATCAGGTGTCGGTCTGATATATAGTTGCCAATATTTTTTCCCATTCTGTAGGTGGCCTTTTAGTTCTATTAATAGAGTCTTTGGATGAGCAAAAGGGATTGATTCTTAGTAATTCCCATTTATCTATTTTTTCTTCTGATGACTGTGGCTTGTTTGACAGATTTTGAAGTCTGTCTATGTTGTGTATTAAACCTTGCATTGTTGTTCCTACTTTCTCTTGGATGAGCTTTATCATTTTAGATTTGATATTTAGGTCTTTTATCCAGTTTGAGTTGGTTTTTGTACAAGGTGTAAGATATAGGTCTTGTTTTAATTTAGTGCAGATGGATATCCAGTTTTGCCAGTACCATTTGTTGAAGAGATTGTTTTTTCCCCAGTTTAATGTGTTAGGGCCTCTATCAAATATCAACTGTTCATAGGCAGATGGCATCATCTCTGGAATCTCGATTCTGTTCCACTGATTTATCTGTCTGTTTTTGTATCAGTACCAGGCTGTTTTGACTACTGTGGCAGTGTAATACGTTCTAAGGTTGAGTAATGAGAAGCCTCCCAGTGTGTTCTTCTTCTTTAGTAATGCTTTATTTATCTGGGGCTCCTTCCCTTTCCAAACAAAATAGATAATTTGTTCCTGCATCCCATTAAAAAATGTCACTGGGATTGTGCTAGAAGTTCTAGCCAGAGCAATTAGACAAGACGAACAAATAAAGGGCATCTGCATCGGCAAAGAGGAAGTTAAAATCTCCCTATTCGCAGATGATATGATTGTATGTGCAGAGAACCCCAAGGAATCTATAAGTAAGTTACTCAAACTGATAGAAGAGTTCAGCAAAGTCTCAGGATACAAGATAAACATAAGTAAATCAGTAGGATTCCTTTATACCAACAACGAGACTGTTAAGGAGAAAATTATCAAAAAATGTCACTGGAGCTTGTATTGGGATTGTGTTATATAGGTAGATTGCTTTGAGTAAAATAGACATTTTCACAATGTTAAGTCTTCCTATTGATGAGCAGGGTAGGTTTCTCCATTTATGTAAGTCTCTCTTAGTTTCTTGTAGTAAGGACTTGTAGTTCTCTTTGTAAAGGTTTGTTATTACTCTGGTTAGATTTATTCCCAGATACTTTATCTTCTCAGGGTTATGGTAAATGATATTGACTTGGTGATTTCTTCCTTAAAAATCTTGTTGTTGGTATAAAGGAATCCTCCTGATTTAGTTATATTTACCTTGCATCCTGAGACTTCGCCAAACTCTTCTATCAGTTTGACTAGTTTGCTTATGGATTCTTTAGAATCTCTGCATATATAATCATATCATCTGGAAATAGGAAGATTTTTAGTTCTTTGCCAATGCTGATGCCCTTTATTCCTTGGTCTTGTCTAATTGCTCTGGCTAGAACTTCTAGAACAATATTGAATAGGAGAGGTGAGAGTGGGCATCCTTGTCTAGCTCCTGTTCTCAAGGGACTGTTTCAGTCTGTCTCCATTCAGGATGATGTAGGCAGTTGGCTTTGTATAAATGGCCCTTATTGCATGGAGGAATTGGCAGTCTGTTCCTATTTTGCTGAGAGTTTTTAGCATGAATGGGTGTTGGACTTTATCAAACGTATTTTCTGCATAGACAGAAAAGATCAGGTGATTCTTGTCTTCGGTGATATTTATGTGGTTGATCACATTAATTGTTTTTCTGATGTTTAATCAGCCTTGCAGCCCATGTATGAATCCAACTTAATCATGATGGATTATTTTTTTGATATGTTGTTGTATTCTATTGGCAAGAATTTTGTTGAAGATTTTTGCATCTAGATTCATGAGTGGTATTTTTCTGTAGTTCTCTTTTTTGGTTGGGTCTTTCCCTGGCTTTGGTGTCAGGATTATGTTGGCCTCATTGAATGAATTTGGGAGTATACCATCCCTTTCTATACTGTGAAATAGTCTCCGTAGTATTGGAGATAACTCTTCTCTAAAAGCTTGGTAGAATTCTGCAGTGAAGCCATCTGGGCCTCAGCCTTTTTTGGTTGGCAGTTTTGGGATGACTTTTTCAATCCGTTCCTTTCTGATGGGTTTATTAATTTGTTCTACTTCACCTTGTGATAATTTTCATAGGTGATGTGAAACAAGGAATTTGTCCATTTCCTCTAGGTTTTCGAATTTGTTAGAATACAGTCTTTCATAGTATTCAGCTATTATATTTTTGATTTCTGTTGGATGTGTTATGACAACTCCCCTCTCATTTCTTATTTGGGTTATCTCTTTCCTTTTCTATTTTTCTTTAGTAAGTTTAGCCAATAGTCTGTCAATTTTGTTGATCTTTTCAAAAAACTACCTTTTGGTTTTTTCAATTGTTCTTCTATTCTCTAATTCGTTTAGTTCTGCTCTGATCTTTATGATTTATTTTCTTCTGGTGCCTGAGGGGCCTCTGGTATTCTCTCCCTACTTGTTCAAGCTGTAGTGTCAGTTCTTTGATTTCTTTCTTCCTTCCAGATGTTTGCATTTGTGGAGATAAACTGACCTCTGAGCACTGCTTTGGCTGCATCAAGCTATGGTATTTTCAATCACCTCATATATTTGGGAAAGCTGGATGATGAATAAAGAAGACTGATGAATTTATGTCTTTGAATTGTGATGTGGGGAAGGAATATCATACAAACAATGGACTGCCGAAAGAATCTGTCTTAGGAGAAGTAAACTAGAATGCTTTGTAGAAGAAAAGATGACAATGCTACATCTCATATACTTTGGACATGTCATCAGCAGGGATCGGTCCCTGGAGATACATGTCATGCTTGTTAAAATACAAGGTACCTAAAAGAGACTACAAGAGAATGACACAGTTACTCCAACAATGGACTCAAGCATGGCAAAAATTGTGAGGAAGGCTTACTACCAGGCAGTGTTTCATTCTGTTGTGCACAGAGTGCCATGAGCCGGAACAACTCAAAGACAATTATTAACAATAACAACAGGAAAGAATGAGACATGGGCATGAAAACATTTGTAAGACAAGTGGCAAAATTGAAACTGATAATAATTCTCATGTGATTAAACATCTTAGTTATTCAATAGTTCTCAAATAGTTTTAATCGCAACCATATATTGAAGGCTGGACTAGGTATGGATCATGTTTTTGTAGTATTTTGCAACTATTATTTCATTTATCATTCAGCATTCTTCTGAGTTAGCGTTTGTTATTCTGCATTTTAAAGGAGAGAAAAGATAGTTAATGTAACTTACTCAAAGCTATTAACTGGTGACTAGCTGAGGTGATAACTAAATCAAGCTCTTTTTGATATTAAAGTATGTACTCCAAACGTACGTAC
The DNA here is from genome assembly GCA_028571685.1 of Heterohyrax brucei. Taxonomy (NCBI): domain Eukaryota; kingdom Metazoa; phylum Chordata; class Mammalia; order Hyracoidea; family Procaviidae; genus Heterohyrax; species Heterohyrax brucei. The sequence continues at coordinate 67,131,129 of CM053141.1, read as the reverse complement.
TGTCTACTTTATGGAATTTACTGAGAATAAGCAGCTTGAAGTTTTGAAAGAGATAAAGAAAAACATGGCTTCCTAAAAGGCGATGAGTAGTCCAGCAGAAGCCAAGATCCCAAAGTATAGAGGCAGTAAGCTATCAAAGGAAATGCTCTAAGCCAAATACATATCATATTGTGCTCCACAGAGCACATGTTCCTGAGGTACCTGGAAGGTGACCACAGAGGCAGAATGCAGAACAGAACTCAGCACTCTCTTCCAAAGACTACTTTGCAGTAGAAGGGATTGCACCCTGTATGTTGGTAATTTGGGAGAGCAAATTTCCCCATTTCAGTGAAGATCAGATGGGAAGTCAAAAGCTAAGATTTATCGACCCCTGTCTAACGTACTGCCCAGCAACAACAGTCTTTGATTCATTTTTCTCTTTGATTTATTTCCCAGACAGGTATAATTATTAAACATTACTGAACATATTTTGATACTGAGCTTCAGGGACACAATGCCTCTGAAAATCTCACTGGGCTACAAATTTTTTTAAACCCAGACAGAAGTCTGTAAAAGAGAGCTGTTTTCATGCTTCAGGGTGGCATGCTTTGCTGCACTTTCTGTCATTTTAATCAAATATGCAACACCTTTTCTTATTTTCTCTTAGAAGTTTTAAAAGAAATACGCTCTTTCATAAAGAACTTCACTCAAAAAATATTATGTTGAATGCTTTTTGTCTAGGATATGTGGTCTTATTTGTTGATCAGTTTCAGGGTAATTTACTTTGCTTTCCTTGAGGATGAAAAAAAGTGAATTTGGCATTTTTAAGCCCTTAAGAATGATCTGTACTTTCTGACGCAAGGCAGGCACTGACTAGGGAGATTTAGTGCAATTTCTGATCAAACCTTTGATATAACACTTTCATTGAAACCAAGCACAGGAAAATTTTCATTTCTCCAATACCTGGGCATCTCCATATCAGAGAGGAATCATGAAAAATGGGAAAAATGGCTGGCTGAAATTGCTTATGTTTTCGTTATCAGATTTATCTCTATGCTTTACAATAGTAGATCTCTCATAAGGTGTCTGGTGAGAACCTATGGCAGTTTTAATAAATGTGGATTATTTTTTTCTAGATAAGGCCCTTAAAAATTACTTCTTAACTGTGATTTTAGGGGGTTGTGTCCTTATTCAGAGACTGGTTTGATGAACTCAGAGTAGGTCACGTTTTAGTCTCCATAGCTGCTCTGCAATCTGTTCTAAAGAAGAGATTCAAGTTAGCATCAAAATGCTTTCCATATAGGAAACATCAAGAAACCCACCTTCTAAACTTTGCTTCATATTCACAGAATAACCAAAACCATAAGCCAAACCTCTTGCTGTGAAATTGGTTCTGACTCCTGGTACCTCTATATGTTATAGAGTAAAATGGAACATCATAGGGTTTTCTTGGCTGTAAATTTTATGGAAGTAGATCATCGAGTCTTTTACTTTTACAGTAGTTGGGTGTGCTAGAATTAGAAGTAAGGGCAAACTATTTCTGTTAGTCACCCAGGAACATCCATCTAAGGATCCAAAAAAAAAAAAGAAAAGAAAAAAAACCCTACTGCTGTGGATTCAATTCCAACTCATACCAACCCTACAGGACACAGCAGAACTGCCCCATAGAGTTTCCAAGAAATGCTGGCATCATTCAAACTGCCAACCTTTAGGTTAGCAGTCATAGCACTTAACCATTAGACCACGAGAATGTCCTCATCTAAGGATAGCATAGTAGCTGCAAAACTGTGTTAAACCTGAGTAGAACAAGAACATAGTATTGTGATTCGAGTGAATTATACAGAAAAACCTGAGAATCTGTTTCTGTAAAGATCACTGTCAAGAAAACCCTGCTCTGTCACACTGGGTTACTGTGAGTTGGAATTGACTCAATGCCATCCAGCATCAACAAACAACATACAATTTATATGAAGACAGTAATCTTGAAAGCTAGTTTTAAAGGGGGGAGTAGGGAGAAGAAAAGAGAGAGATTGATTCAAGACTTCAGTTTCCTATCAGGGCATTTAAAGTCATATAAATCAATGGCCGGAGAGGACAGGAAAAGGGCACCCTGGTCATGTAAAGGCCTTTTTTCTTTCTCATCACTGAAAACTTTGTATTACATATCTTTCCTAAACACATCCAAGGAAAGCTAAGCATCTTAGTTAAAACATTTACCTTAAAGGATTATTGAGATGAGTATCTCAAACTTAGTTTCCTGGATTGCACTGAAGTTCAGTTGTTTCCATCATTTCCCATAAGTTGGTAGAATATTATGAGCTCAGACTTCAGCAACACTTTTAAATACGTATTTTCTCTATATATCTGAATTTAAAGGGAGTCACAGTGCAACCCCACTGCTTCAACAATATTTGGTTAGTGTTTCTCTTCTGTGTTAATCGGATGATACCATATCAGGTGGTGCATGCTATGCTTTAAAACTGCTGTCAGTATTATTTTGATTTTACAGATTCTAAATCATTTTTTTCAGTATAGTAAATTTTCCCAACTCATCTGAATTTGTGCCAAAGTGAAATTATAGTGGATCTATCTGAGCTCTACAGGAAGAAAACCATCACCCTGCTTTTAAATAGGACACCTGTAGTGTGTTAACAGACAATGGCAGAACCCTCCTCATCAAAGAACACAATTCCCCATCCTATTTTTGAAGTCACACATGGAGGGCCAGAAGATGGGTGACTCATAATTATGTGAAATGGCTACTATCTTAGTTACAGTGACAAAAATAACAGAAAAGTTATATGACAAACAGCTTAGGTTTTACTCTTGTTAAATGAATCTCTTTTAAGGTAGAATTGTACAGCATCGTGTGGCCACAGTTATATTAAAAAGAATCAACACAAACAGGTTAGCATGTGGCAGCTTTGAGTTGATAACTTTACACAAGATCATTTTATCTTGAAATAGGGCTGGATTTAATTAATTGTAGGAGGTGACTCAGTCTGAGTGGTCAGTGATATTTGGGTTCAGGTTGTCCCAAATGTATGTCAGCAGTCCGAGCTGGGATAGATTAGAGGTTTCCAAATGGTTTTCAGAACACAGAAATGCGGGATCCTGGAGCAGAGGAGTTTTGGCTGTTTGCCTGCTCTGGACCCTGGAGCTGCCTCCTATTCATCTGATCTCTGGCTCTTGGAACTTGAGCCATTAACTTATCTACAGATTTCGGACTTCAGATCCTGGCTACCTTCTGTTCTGTCGACCTCTGGCTCTTGGGACTGAACTCTCAGTGTATCAGTAGATCCTGGAATTTGTGGATCTTCACAGCCTGACAGCAAGAGCCCTACTCAGACCTGCCAATCTCAGGTTTGCCAGCACCTGTAGCTACTTGAATGGAGAGAAGCCTCTACCCTGATTCATGGACTCAGGATGTTCCAGCCTCTGAAAGTCATGTCCTTGATAAAAACCTCTCTCTCTCTCTCTATTTGTATGTTTTACTGGTTTCATTCTCTGGAGAACCTAGCCTAAGACACCACCTCATGCCATGGATTAACAGGGCCCCAGTTAGTACTAGACGTAGAGTCGTCAGTGTCTTTAAGACTAGTCAAGCCTGACAACCAATTCAGAAAACTCATACTCACGTTTTGTTTCTCTAGAACCAAAAGGCACCAAATGTCTTAGGTTGAGTGCTCTCAAGATGGAAAAACCAGTGAAGGGTATAATAATACAATATTATGTGGCTGGTATTATGTACTATTATATATTGACTATAATATATTATGTATATATTCAGTAACATATAACTCACTAATATATATATATTCATATGGTCAATCTATACTTCATGTCTGTAACTCATTTATTTTGTTTCTCTTAAACTGTGTCTAATTTGCTATTTAACCTAAACTGTATTTCAAAATTTTAAACATCATATTTAGTTCAGTTTCAAATTTTCATTGTCGTTTTTTTTTTTGTATTTTGTTACTTATTGCCCATTTTCATAATCCCATCTGTGGTGGTCAGGATAATGTCAACTTGGCTACTACCTACTTGGCTGCTGTATTAAGTGGCAGGGTGGGGTTTGTGGTGGCTCCCTGCCCCTGGGCTCTCATCTTCTGACCTTGGACTAAGGCTGCTGATCGCTCACGTGGCCAGGAGCTCCAGCTCTCTTCTTCCAGCGTCTAGTTCCGGGACTTGAGCTAGCAGCTGTTGGGCTCATCAGTCCTTACAGTCAGCACTTGAGAGTCCTGCTCCCTGACCCGCCGATCCTGCGTTCGCCAGCCTCTGCCCAGTCCTGCTCCCTGACCTGCCGACCCTGGGTTTGCCAGCCTCTGTCGCTTCGACTCGCCACCAGCTTGGGATCCACTGACCTACACAACCGGTGATCTGCAACTCTGGTCTCTGACTTGCTGACCTCGGGTTCCTCAGCTTCCGTGGACACGTGAGGCTTGTGCCAGAGCTTGGGACATTCAGCTTCTGTGATTACGTGAGCTGTTTCCTATATTTGTATCTATCTATCTATATATCTTATAAATCTTTCCTTGTACCTACACGTGTTACTGGTTTTGCTTCCCTAGAAAACCCAGCCTAAGACACCATCTTTTCTTCATACAAGCTTTTAAAAATATGATTTTTTGTGTGTTTTAGGTGGATGTTCACACAGTGAATTAGGTTCACTCCTAACAGTTTTTATAGAAATTGTTCTGTGCCATTAGTTACAGTTTTTACAGTGGGTCAGCATTCTCATTATCTTGCATTTGTTCTCTTTCCATCCATCTAGTTTCCCCTCCCTTCCTTGCCTTCTCATCTTTGCTTTCGGGAAAATGTTAAGTATTGACCACTTGGACTCTCTCATGTCACTAACCTTTTAATAGAGCACATCACTTACGGGTGATATTATGTATTTTATAAGCCAATCTATTATTTGGATGTGAGATGACTTACAGAAATAGCTTCAATTGTAAGTCCAAAGGTTGTTTTAGACCGTGATTCTCAGAGATATGACTAGCTGCCATTGGTTCATTAAGTTTGGTCTTTTTTAGGAATTTTAGATTTGCTCTACATTTTTCCCCAATTCTTTTCAAGATCTTCTATTGTGTCTTTGGTCAGAACAGTTTGTAATGGTAGCTGGGCACCGTCTAGTTCTAGACTCAGGTTAAAGATGGCTAATGTTACATGTGGCCTTTTATTCCTGTGGACCAGTTTTTTTTTCCCTTTGAGTCTTTGATTATCTTTATTTTCTTGCTCCATATGAGTAGAGACCAATAGTGGTATTTTAGATGGCTGCTGAAATGTTTTTAAAAGCCCAGACACTACTCACCAAACTAGGATGTAGAACATCAACTTTGCTACTATTTTATGCAAACTGACTGAGTTATGCCCTTCATACTACAGTTCCAAGCCTTTTAAACTAATGCCATGAGTTAACCGGATGTGTCTAGATAGGCTTAACAACTACGCCCCTGTGTAATTTGTTAGCTACAATTTGTTGCGTCATTTCAATTTTGACTTTCATTGACTCTGTGCCGAAAACCAAACCTAGTACCACTGAGTTGATTCCAACTCATAGTGACCCTGTAGGGCAGAGAGAGACTGCCCCATAGGATTTCCAAGGAGCCTTTGGTGGGTTTGAACTGCTAACCTTTTGGTTAGCTGATATAGCACTTAACCATTATATCACCAGGGTTTCCATATAGGACAGAGTATAATAACTGCTTCACAGGTTTTCCAAGGGGGCAGCTAGTGAATTTGAACTACTAATCTTTTTGGTTAGCAGACAAACTCTTAACCACTGAGCAATCAGGGCTCTGTCTTATGTCTATAAAAGCATTTTACGAAATTGTCTTCTTTTTGTGATCATGATACTGTCTGAGATCCTTAGAGGAATAGTTTAAATCTTCCAATTATTATTCTACTTAGTCTCAGTAATCATTGAATGTGTCTTTTTGGTTTTTTTTCGCTTTGAGCTTGCATTTTACTAAATTTAATCTGTGAGACACGTGTACTCTGTTATAGATTTTTTCTATCAGATAATATTTTAATTTAATTTTTGTTAAAATAGAAATTAAGTGTTCAACATGTTAAGAGAGCCCTTTGTGACAGATGATACTTTCTAACGATGGCTCTACTGATATATTCATATATTTCTACATATGCTTCTCACAGTGTGACCAAAACTTCTCCATGGAGGGGTCCAGTCTATGTTCTCTCCCAGTGAATCTAGTTAAGTCAGGACTTGTAGCTACTGCAATCACTGGATTATGTGTGGTGTTGCATAATTTCTAGGTTTATTTTGTAAAGCTTACCAAGCTTCTACCTGGCACTCTCTGTGCTCCCCAAAGGTATAAGCCAACCTACAAAGGTAGAGTGATCCACACAGAAAAAAAAACAAGGCTCTAATCTAAATTCACTTACTAGGTATGCCAGCCTCAAGAGATATATATAATATTTTGTATGTTATCACTAAATTCTCATATAAGTTACATCCTTACTCTAGAATAGTTTATAGATTTTATAAATTAACTACATTGAGTAATGGGCATAAGTTTAGATTCTGAAAATAACAGTCAAGGACACAACATTTATATTTAATAGTGAAAGGTCAAGGCCATGTAAACCTATTTACTCTGCTGCCTCACTGTTCTTAATTCTGAAGCATCTGTATCTCTTTCCTTCTCTCTCTCTCTGTCTTTCACATGTGTGCTTATGTGCGTAGGTGCACACACATACACACATACCAGCAAACAAACCCACTGCTACACACACTTAAACGACAGCAGTTTGGGGAAGACAAGAGGACAAAGATTTGTATATCTCCTTGTCTTGATCTTTCTTTTCTCTTTGAGTGGCACCTGGCTAATGCCAATAGGTCCCTCTGATTTATCTTTCCAAGAGCCTTCAGAACTCTTCCCATTCCATCATCTTGGTCTGTGAAGCCAGATTTTGCACAAACCTCTATTCGCTTACAAATAGTAGCAACTGGACTCTGTTAACAGTGACTCTACAAGGTGGCTTCTTTTTTATATAGTTTTCATATCACCAACTTCATTAAGCAGATTTAAAAATACAGGCACCATTTGTTTTGCTGACAGTTTTAAGTTTTTTCTTATTTTATACATACTTTTTCATTGTGTTTTAAGTGGAAACTTACAGTCAGTTTCTCATACAAAAACTGACACACACTTTGCTATGCGGCCCTAGCTGCTCTCCCACACTGTTAGAACACACTCATCCCTTCCACCCCATGTTACATTATGCTCATTTAACTAGTTCTCATCCTGCTCTGTCCTCTTCTCTCACCTCCAAACAGAAGCTGCCCAGTTATTCTCCCGCATCCGCCCGAGGCAAGAAGCACACTCTTCATCAACATCATTTTATGTCCTGTATGCCGATTCAATCTTTGTCTGAGACATTGGTTTCTAGAAGAGTTTCATGCTGGGCTAACACAGAATACAGGGGCCATGTCTCTCAGGGACCCTCCAGTCTGTCATCAAGTCTGTTTTTTTCTGCTAGAGCTCCAGTTCTGCACCCCACATTTCTTCCACACCTTCAGGGACACTTTGTTGAATTATCTGTAAGGACAGTCTTTGGTAGTGGATGGGTATCATCTAGTTCTAGTCTCACGTTGGTATATGGGGCCCTTTCCACTGACAAAATTTCTTAATGCAACTGGCATAGCTGTTTAGACCATCAACTAGAAGATACCTTTATATAACATATTTTAAATTGAATTTGCACTACAGATTGCCTGGAAATAGCTGGTGGAATCAAGTGGTATTGGTAGGTTTTATGTGACACTTTGACTTTCAGTCAGTTTGTCCTTTGTTTTATTTCAATTTTATAGTCCTCTTAAAAGTTAAATTTGTTTTCAGATTCTAGCAAGGGGAAAATAGGAAGAAACTTGGTGAAGTCATTTGCCTTTTCTGAATAACGGATACAACGAGCTTTTCCTGTCAGCTTTGTTAAGGCAGCAACATGTAGGAGGGTTTAGTGACCCGAGGAGAGAAAACAACCTGTTTGCCAACAATGTAAACAGACGGATAGTCTTGATGGGGCCACATGGGCTTTCGCTAAGAGCGGTAGATTAGCCACTTTGCAGTTCCCTTTTGCCTTTAGGATGTAGGAAAATGTATCGCATATTTAATGAGGACCCAGGCAGCAGTAGCAATTAATGAAACAAGATTAGAAAAGCACAAAAAAAAATGAGGAAAAAAGGAACTTATATTGGATTGTGTCTGCACTATTAAACTATGCAGAAAAAGTATTTTTCAAATTCTACATAATGGAATAGTGAACATTTATGACTTTCCAGTCTAGTACATGTTCGACAAGTGTTAACGGATAATGCAGGAGTCAGGATAATCTAGTATAAGATCCTGGACTATGAGTCCTATCTGGATCCACCTCGCCTGTTCTGTAACTCTTCTAATAGTTTTTTTTTAGTTTCTCTTGATGACCCAACTGTACGTTGTATCATTCTTAGAGGCATAGAATTTTCCTTTTTTACCATGATTTATGACAACAGTGTTGCAGTTTTTAGAGCAATTTACAGGTTGGAAGTTCACATCTGCCCAGCTCTTCCATGGGAAAAAGGGCTATTGAACTACTTTCATGAAGATCAAGGTCAAGAAAATCCTATAGGGACATGTAATGTTATAATACATGGTCTTGTCATGAGTAAGAATTGACTCAATGTCAACAGATTTGATTCGGTTTGTCTGCTTGTTTTGAAACACTCTTTTAACCTCTCACTAGATAAGTGTTAAGATCTTAAATCTATGATTTTTGTTTCAGTGTTTATTGTTATCAATCGAGTGTTTCAGTGGAGAAAGGATTCCAAGGAGAGATGTCAAGGAAGGTGTGAAATCCTTAAAATCATACACAGAATATTACCTGTGCAAATGAAAATGAATTGTGATTTTTGTAAGTTTGTCAAAGAGAATTCAGGACCTATACATGTTCTAACATCATAGATTTAATTGATCTTTTTTTTCTTACTCATTTGCTTTGAAGATTATTTTGCTAATAGACTCAGTCCTAATTAAATAAATTCTTTATTGTATAAACTCACACTGTAAATAGAGTAGAGAAAAATACAAGAATGGTTGTTGTTGCATCTTGAGCTATTATTACTCATCACCCAGGCATGAGTGCCACAGGGATTTGATTAATTGATGATCTTGGACTGCAACTGGGTTGATTTGGGGGCTACAGCTTCTGTGCATGTTAGTATCCTTTGTGTGGGAAAGTAACATCAGTCTCCAAATCCTGATGATTCTTCTTCTTATGTGTCCTTCTGAGCTGTTGGGTTTTTCATTTCCTGCTGTCACTGTTCTAGCTCAAATTGTCATCTCTCATCCAAATTACAAGAGTTTCCTAAATAATATTTTGACTTTCTTCATTTTTCATGCTGTACCCAGAATGATGTGATAAAATTTTTATTGTCAGTTTGATTCTTAAACACATTCTATACTACTTTGAGAGTGGGCCCCTTCTTGGTTCAGCAGCCTCATATTATATTATTCATTTCCCTCCAGAGTCCTCTATTCCCACAATGTCGTCTCTTTTGCTTCTTTAAGCAAACCATAATTTCTTATATTTTCAGATTTTTTTCACTTGCTTTATTCATTCTAAATAGTTGTTCCTGAAACTGGTCCCAGACTCTCAGCATCAACATATTCTACAAATTTGTTAGAAATGCAAATTATAGCCCACATCCAAGACAAACTGTATCAGTAGTCTGTTTTTTGTTTGCTGTTTTAAGCAAGCTCTCCGTAAGTACACTCAAGTTGGAGATGATTGTTACAGAGCATTTCTGTCTCCTCTCTGGCCCTGCTAAATCCTACTCAGTTAGCTCAGACTTTATTTCTTCCAGAAATATTCTATTACTCTCTATGTTTCCCGGAGAATCCTCTATTTTCCATAAAGTTAAGATTATCCACATGTCACATTATATGCCTGTAGATTGCTAGAGCTATGGAGAATTTTGATTCCATTGTTTGGATACAAGACAGACTCTGAATATTAAAATGTGCATATGTCATGCTCCCAGGAGATACTGATGATAGTTTAAATTTGTAACCGCTGAAACCCTAGTGTCATAGTGGTTAAGTGCTATGGCTACTAATCAAAAGGTCAGCAGTTCAAATCTACCAGGTATTTCTTGGAAACTCTATGGGGGAGTTCTCTTCTCTCTTATATAGTTGTTATAAGTCAGAACTTACTCCACAGCAACAGGTTTGGATATAAATGACCTTTTCAGGAAGACTGGTTTTGAACTGAATTGGTGAAAATGTGTCTTAGCTGCACGGGGACAACTGTTGGACTACAGAGGGAGAGTGTTTTGTTGTATAAGGAGAGAGACTTGAGTGTTTGTGTTCCAAGGTGAAATAACTAGCAGAGGTGAAGCAGTTTAAAGGCACAGAAGAGGGCTTGAGAGATTCAGGAAAACTTGTGAGGAAGTGGGAAGAACCAGAGTACTGGTGAAATATAAAGAAGCAGGGAAACATACTACTTTTCAGAGACAAGAGTTGATAATGGTCAGGTAGATAGACAACTGTTTTACTAGCAGAATCAAGCCCGAGGAGTCCTATCTTCCTTTGGAATCAAGAAACTACAGCATTAATGTGGCTATCTTATCTTTTCTTAGAGTGAATAATGAAGCCTAGAGATACATTTTCCAAAGACTCTTCTACTACATCACAAATTGATTCACAGAAAAAGAGGACGTGAAAAAGAGAGAGAAAATTTCAGGGAAAACTACAAGGTTGTAAAGAGTTAACTTAATCTTTATGAACAAAATTCCAAGTTCTTATATGAGCGTGAGACTCTAGAAGGAAGAGTACAACTAATATTCACTTGGGAAAATACTATTAGGTTAGAATAGAGAACTATTTTCAAAATATAAATCAAAGCATTTCATTTAAAATAAAATACAAATAATATAATGTAAACCAAAAAAAAAAAACAAACCCACTGCTGGGTGAGTCTACTCTGACTCATAGTGACCCTAGAGGTCAGAGTAGAATTGCCCCATAGAGTTTCTAAGGAGTGCCTGGAGGATTTGAACTGTGGACTTTTTGGTTAGCAGATGTAGTACTTAACTGCTCTGCCACCAGGGTTTCCAAGTAATATAATAGGAAAGACTATTTACTACATACGTGGCAGATACAGAGCTATTACCCTTAAAATACAGAGCATTTTAAGTATCAATAAGTGACAATCATCCTGATAAATGGCATCTGTTTTAGTCAGCTAGGACTGCTCTAACACAAATACCACAGGGTGGATGGCTTTAACAAAGGACAGTTTATTCTTACATAGTCTGGTAGGCTGCAAGTCCATCTTCAGGGTGTCCGCTCCAGGGAAAGTCTTTACCCCTTGTCGGCTCTTGGAGGAAAGTCCGGTATTGCATCAGTCTTTGTCCAGGGTGCCTCTTGGCGCAGGAACCTCAGGTCTGAAGCATGTATTCTTCTCCCAGTGCTGCTGTCTTGATGGTGTGAGGTTCCCAAGTCTCTGCCTGCTTCTCTGTCCTTTTATCTCTCATAGGATGAAAGGATTAAGAGTGGGTGAAGCCATACTTCAGGGAAACTCCCTTTACAGTGGAGCAGGGAGGTAACCCTATGAAGGGATTTACAGGTCCACACTAATCCTTTAACATACAGAATAGGAAAATCACAAATTGGAGGACAGTCACAAGACATGGGGCATCATGGCCCAACCACATAGCCACACCTATTTGGGGGGGGGGACACAATTCAATCAATGACAGCATCCTTCTGTCACACTTGGAATGCCATATTTAATCTATGCTATACTTTTACATCCAAGTTCATGAGGCTTTTGTCTACATTAGGCTTCTACTGTTTCTTTGGTTCTTCCTCTTTGTTGATCTATTTCTATATAAGTATCACAGGGTGTTACTATGACTGTAAATTAACATCAGGAAAACAAGTACCTCTTTCCTTTTAACCCTCTTTGAAACTATGTAGGCTGTTTTTTCATGTTTGATTTTCCATGTTAATCCAGGATTGTCTTTGCTGATTAAAAAATCCATTGTGATTTTAATTGATGGACTTTTTATTAGAATTTTGACATTTCCCAATTTGTAGATAATTGACGTCTTAACATTATTTTCTCATTTCATTCTGGAGCATGCTTTATCCTATTTGACTATGTCTTGGTCATCTAGTGCTGCTATAACAGAAATATCTAATTAGATGGCTTTAAAAAGAGAAATTTTACTCTATAACAGTTTAGTAGGGACTGTGAACAGTCGTGACTTGATTATTCTACATGTCCAAATTCAGGGCACCGTCTCCAAGGAAAGTCTTTCTCTTTCAGCTCTGGAGGAAGGCCCTTGTCATCACTATTGCCCTGGACGAGGAGTTTCTGAGGCATAGGAACCCCAGGTCTTTCCTAAGGGACATGCTCTGCACCCAGCACTGCTTCTTGGTGGTATGAGGTCTCCAACTCTCTCTGCTAGCTTCTTTCCTTTATATCTCAAGAGATTGCCTCAAGGCACAATACAGTCTCACACACTGAGTCTTGCCCTACCAATAAAATTACTGTCCATGCTCCTTCATTAACATCATAAAGGCAGGATTTACAACATATAGGAACATTACACAATACCAGGAATTGTGGCCTAGCCAAATGGCTACACACAATTTTGGGGGAACACAATTCAATCCATGACAAACTATGTATACCTAAATAAAGTTTTATTTAATTGCTTTACATATGCTCCCAGGAATAGTGTTTTATTTTTCTATTCAGTGCCTTTTCTAATTACAGTTAATGTATAAGAAATCTATAGATTCTAGTATAAAGTCCAAACTATCTTATGAGATGGCTTTAACATTCTTACAATAATTTAATAACAGTCATGATAATTGTGTTTATTATCAAATTTTACAATTACATATATATTTGATGCTATTTTGCTTTCTAATATTCTTTCCTGTGCCCCTAAAACTTTATGGATCCTATTACTAAAAGAAAAAAGAGATGTGATACAATTAGTTGACATTAAACCATTTCAGGAGGTAACATATCACCAAGAACTGATGATACTGAAGGAAGAATGCTAAGCTGCACTGAAGGCACTGGAGAAAAATAAGGCTCCAGAAATTGATGGAACACCAAGTGAGATGTTTCAACAAATGAATACACCTCTAGAAACGCTCACTCATCTATGCTAGGAAATTTGGAAGACAGCCAGCTAAACACAAAAAGACTCATGCCCGTTTCTAAGAAGGTGATCCAACTGAATGCTGAAATTTACTGAATGTCATTAGTATCACACTCGAGAAAAATTTTGCTGAAGATCATTCAAAAGCATCTGTGGCAGTATATTAACAGAAAACTGCTATAAATGTAAGCCTGATTCCGAAGAGGATGCAGAGCTAGGAATATCACTGCTGATGTCAGATGGATCCTGGCTGAAAGCAGAGAATACTAGAAAGATGTTTACTTGTGTTTTGTTGGTTAGGCAATGACATTCAACCATATGGATTGTAACAGATTATGGATAACATTGTAAAGAATGGGAATGCCAGTACACCAAGTTTTCCTCATGAGGAAATTGTACATAGATCAAGAGTCAGTCATTTAAACAGAACAAAGGGATACTGCACGATTTAAAGTCAGGAAAGGTGTGTGCCAGAGGGTACGTTCACCATGCTTACTCAATCTGCATGCTGAGCAAATAATCTGAACAGCTGAACTATAAGAAGAAGAATGGAGCATCAGGATTAAAGAAGACTCATTGGCAAACTGCGTTATGAAGACAACACAACTTTGTTTGCTGAATGTAAAGAGAACTTGAAGCACTTACTGATGAAGATCAAAGACTACAGTGTTCAGTAGGGATCACACCTCAACATACAGAAAACACAAATCCTCACAACTGGACAAATGAGGGACATCTGATAAATGGAATAAAGATGAAAGCTGCCAAAGATATCATTTTACTTGAACCCACAATCAACACCCGTTGAAAGAGTAGTTGAGACATCAAAGGATGCACTGCATTGGACAAACCTGCAGCAAAGCATCTCTTTAAAGTGTTACAAAGCAAAAGTATCACTTTAAGGACTAAGCTGTGCCTGATACAAGCCGTGGTGTTTTAAATCACCTCGTAAGCATGTGAAAACTGGGCAATGAATACAGAAGAACAAAGAAGAATTGATATGTTTGAGTTACAGTGTTGGTGAAAACTATGGAATATGCCATGGACTGCCAAAAGAATGAATAAATTTGTCTTAGAAATACAGCAAGAAATACAGCAAGAATTCTCCTTAGAATCGAGGATGGTGAGGTTTCCTCACATACTTGGAAAGTATTATCAGAAGGGATCAATCCCTAGAAAATGATATCACACTTGGTAAAATGAGGGTCAGTGCAAAAGATGAAGACCGTTGTCTTAGTCATCTAGTACTGCTATTACAGAAATATAAGTGGATGGTTTCAACAAACAAAAGATTATTCACTCGAAGTCCAGTAGGCTAGAAGTTCAAATTCAGGGTATCAGCTCAAGGAAATGTTTTCTCTCTTTTTATGGGCTCTAGAGGAAGTTTCTTATCATTCATCTGCCCCTACACTAGGGATTTCCCACACTAAGGATGTGCTTTTCTACTGGCACTACTTTTTGGTGCTATGAAGTCCCCTTATCTCTCTGCTCACTTCTCTCTTTTATATCTCATAAAGAGAATGGTTTAAAATACAATCTAATCTTTTAGATTAAAAACAAACAAACAAACAAAAACCCCAAACCCACTGTCATCACGTCAACTCCGACTCACAGCAACCCTACAGGACAGAGTACAATTGCCACATAAAGTTTCTAAGGAGTGCCTGGTGGATTTGAACTGCCAATCTTTTGGTTAACAGCCATAGCTCTTAAGGACTATGCCATCAGCTTTCATTCTCATTCAGGTGAGGAGACAAGATTTGCTACATTAACATCACAGAGACAGGATTTGCAACACATAGGGAAATCACATCATATGGCAAATAGATAGATGATCACACATGACTCGAAATCACTTCCTAGCCAAGTTGACAGCTATTTTGTGGGTCCACAGTCGAATCCATTGTTATGTAAACCTTCAACTAAAGTACAACTGAAAAAAGATCCCTTTAGTATTCCATGGCTCATGTGTATGGCTGCTCATTTTATGCAATGTCAGAAGTTACTGCTGTCATCAACAGACATTTACTGAATACAATGTTTGTATGAGCAAAAACACTTGTGTTAACCTGAACTTATTCACTTACGCCTTTATAAGAATACATGAAATCTTCTTTATTTCTTAAAATGTAGTTGAGGTGTATTACACAGAGGATAAACATGCATTTCAGCAGTGTAGTTTGATAAATTTTCAGAAAGTGAACATGTGCCTAGAACCAGCATACAGATCAAGAACTCGAACGTTACCAGGACTACCACAGTTCCCTTGATCTGGTGCTTTCTTCCAGTGAAAAATTACTGTTCTAATTCCTGACAGTATAACTAACTTTTGCCCATTTTTGGACTTACAATAATGGAATCAAATACTGTCTTTTCCTTTTTTGTTATAAAAAAATAAAATCTGCTTGATCACATCAAGAAAATGTATTAAAATGATAGTTATGCAGTTTTGCTCTGTCTTTAGCTGGGCATTTTAGCTAAATGTTTAGAATAACTTGGCTGCTATACTGGGCGAAGCCCCAGCTACTGGCAGGCGCTCAGGCCTAGCAGAGTCTCACTCTGTGTCTGTGCTTCTGAAGACAGCGCTGGAGTTCCAGCTTCCAGGGCCTAACGGGTAATTAGCTGCTGCAAAGCTACCCGTGGCCTCCTTATGTACTCAGTGTGTTCATCAGAAAATGGTGGCCAGTCAGAGTTTATGAGGCCTGAGGATTTACCTCAACCAAATTAAAATTTGGGAAGATTATTAAGTGCATTGAATTACCAGCTCTGGACCAAATACAAAGTATTCAGCAGGAGTGTCTGTTATTGCTTAGTAGCCTTTCTTGTACCTTGACTCCGACAATTCCGTAGGTAATGAAAGCTGTTTTTCTCTATGGTTCCCCACACTTCTCCTTAGCCGAAGGAGCTATTTATTGGTAGTTTTCAGAGATGTGTGAAGATATGCATTTTATTTCTTCCTCCATCAGAGAAGAACTAACCTTACCTACCTTTACTTGTCCATGACAAAATTGAGGTAACGTCTCTCTTGTCTTTATGTTTAGGAAAGTACACTCAAGGCTACAAAAGCAGGCTGAATGTGCCTTAGCCAAGGCAATGTAGAAAAGTGGCTAACTGCAGGGATTCTGGAACTGCAGAGCCTAAGTTCTAATTACAGCTCTGTGCTTCAACACCAGGTTATCACTTTTATTTTACAGATGTAAAAAATAAAATTTCAATTGTTCCTTTTGCAAAATAGGCATACATTAATAATCTGCTCCTGGTAAGTAAAATTTCTTAGACTTGTGCAATTACTCATGCAGTCTGCCTCTGCTCTGAATTCCAGTAATCTCTGCATCCTGTTGCAGCTTTACTTGACTTCCAGGAAACTAGACCTCGCCTACCTGCTTAGAAAAACAGCTAAGGAAAAAAAAATCTCTTTCTTCCTGTTGGAAATTACCTTTGGGTACATTTTTTCCCCATTGTTTAAATATCCTCTAATCTATTGAAGAAAAATAAAATGTTCTGGCATAGACATAATTTCTTCCAGCACTACCACTTACAGAAGCCTTCCATGGTTAGGGTATCTATGCCCACCACATGGAAAACCAAATGCTACACTGTAATTAAACAAAAGCAACTTTAATAATGATATGCTGTGGAAGGAAAGCAAGAAGACCTGAAACAAGGGGCTTAGGTTTGAATCCCAGTTTAGCTAATTTATCATCTCATATTAGCCTGTTCACATAATCTCATTTATAAATGGGGGTGTTTATTCTTAGCGGTGAACTGAAAGGTTAATAGCATGAACCCACACAGGAGAAAGGCCTACCTATCTGCTTTCTTAAAGACTACAGTCCAGAAAATCCTAAGGAGCTCAGTTCTACTGTGTACCATATGCAGTGACCATGATTTAAAATCAACTGCGTGGCAACAAGTTTTTGTTTGTTTGCTTGTAAGTCTTATCTTGAATTATTGTAAGATCAAATGAGATCACACAAAGTTTTAGATGAAAATTGTTCATAGATAAAATAAGTCTCTTATTTTATATGGTTTAATTATGGATTTAAAATCTTTGACACAGTAGCTGGTAGACAGGAAATGCTAAATTACTAATAGCATTTGTTAATGATAGTGTGACACAATACATGACCAAACTGTAGTAAGTAGCTCAAAGGTTTGGAAGGGTCCATCTTTCCTTCATGTAGCTGGTGATGTCTGTTCACATTTATAGTCTTTGTATTTATAACAGTAACAGGAGGTAATGTATGCATTAGACTGAGTTTAAAATGTATAATTTAAGATTAAAATAAAAACTGAAAAATCAAAGGCCATGAGCAATTAGACATTTCTAATATGACTCAGAATTCACTCAGTGGCACTGGGTTTGTTTTTTTTTAAAAAAAATTTCTATTTACACATTCTATCTTCCTCAGTCAAAAACAGTCATAACCAACCTATAATAGAGTAGACACGTTCTAAATGTGTATAGGATTGCCTTCTATTACCCATTGCCGTTGAGTCAATTCCAACTCATAGCAACCCTGGACAGAGTAGAACTGCCCCTTCGTTTCCTTGGAGGCAGATTTGAACTGCCAGCCTTTTGATTAGTAGCCATAGCACCTAACCACTATGTTACCAGAGTTTGAGTGGCCATCTCAGATGAATTAATTGTTCCCAACCCATCTGGAGCAAAGAATGACGAACACCAAAGATGCAAAGAAAAGATTACTCCATGAGACAGAAAAGGTCACATAACACAGAGACTCCATCAGCTTAAGACCCGAAGAACCAGATGGGGCATGACTACCACCAATGACCACCCAGACAGGGAACACAACTGAGAGTTCCTGACATAGCAGGAGATAAATGGGTTGTAGAACGCAAATTCTGTAAAAAGATCAGATGGAACAGTTTGACCCAAACTGGAGGAATCCCAGAAGACATGGTCCTCAAACTCTGTTAGTCCAAAACTGAAACCATTCTTAAAACTAACTATTCAGACAAACATTAGGCTGAACTATAAGACAGAAAATGACCCTCCTGAAGACAATACTTCTTAGCTCCACCAGGCACGTGAAACTAAATGGCTACCTCCTGTTCAGAGGTGAGAAGAGAAGGCAAAAAAGGTCAGAAGCTGGTTGAATAGACAAGGGAAATCAGGAGTGGAAAGGAGGAGGATGCTGTCATACTATAAGGAGTGCAATTAGAGTCCCACAACAATGTGTGCATAATTTTTTTTTACTATTTTTTAAAAATATTTTATTTATTGTGATTGAGTGACAGTGTACAATCTAGTTTAAATTTGCATGCCCGCCTATGTGCACCTCCTACTGCTCTCCTTGCCCAGTGGCAGCACACTCCTCCTTTCTGTTCTATACATGTCATATCCTCTTTTTATTATTATTATTACGAATGAGTGAAAATGTACATTCCCATATCGAGGCCAATTGGTACAACTAGCATTTTGTTAAGAGGGCTCACTGCACCCCACACTGGTGAGTGGCATCTGGGGTCTTAAAAGCTGCCAAGCTGCCATCCGAGGGCACAGCAAATGGTCCCAATTCAGCAGGAACGGATGCTCGTCATGTCATATCCTCTTAACAATCTCCTGTTCCCTCCTCTCCACCCCCCTCCATTTCCCTCTAGTAAGAGGCCAGTAGGACAACATCCGATAGATGCATAGAACCATAAAGTGCACATACGATACGGGCATTCTGTGTTGTCGAGTCCAATCTGTTCCTGTCTGAGGAGTTGACTTCAGTAACGATTTATGGACAGAGGCAGCATCAGGTCTAGTGGCCATGCTCCCAAGGGAATCCCGAGGCCTTTGGACCATCACTATGAGAAACTAACTTGAACCCAAACCTTTCATTTAAAGCAAAAAAAAAAAAACTCTGAAGTTAATATTCTGTTATTTCCTTCTTCATTTTATTTCCCACATTACTTTTTAATCTCATCTCAGATCTGTATCTTTGGACAGAATTAGGGAGTAGAATTAATTGCTGCCCATAACAAAACCTGAATATTTTCCCTAGCACAATAGGTTTAATAACTTAATATTTTCTAAATTATCTATGATCCTCCTTTAGTAAGATTTTGTAGTCTTTGGCTACCCATTTCACTGATCTCTATTCATTCTTGATGTAATATCAAATCATATTAATTATTAATAATATTTTCAGATATTTGCTAAATATTTTTCTTCTCTATTTTCTGAAGGCTAATATTTACAGGAAGAAAAACTTCTTGTAAATAGCCAGTTCTGCTTAATCCAACCACTTATTTATTCATAGATATTGCTTACGGCCACAATTATATACTCTAACTGTTTTGCTTATTAAAAAAGTCACTAAATCATGATGGAAACACATACAATAAATGCAATATATAATTGGTGTTTAGTAATGAGCACCATAAGTTCCTCACTCACCACCAGGTAAGTAATTGATTTTTTTTAATTTGAGTTCTTGAAAGTACTGAGATCAGAATACTAACTGGCCAAAGCTCGGAGAGGTAAATTAGAAAGGCTCCTATGTATCCTGAAGTAGTCAGCTTTAGGTTGAACAGAGATCAGGCTTTAGTACTTCCAGTTGTAAAATAGACTGCCGCATCTTTCTTCTACAGAGAGATTGGTGAGTTTGCATTACTGAAGTTTTGTTAGCAACAGACCACTTCACTACTTTAACTAGAAAATTAGAGAATGTCCTTTTCATCCACATTGTACCGTGAACAAGCCTCCAGTAATAATATATAATTGCAAGTAAAAGACCTGCAAGACACAGGCTTTCTTCAAGGAGCAGCACAAAAGGAATCCCCAAGCTAAGGAGGGATGATAAAATAAGCCCACCGGGGAAACCTGAATTCTTTTGGCCTATGACTATCAAAAACATTTAATAAACCTCAACTGGAAACCCAGTGGTGTAGTGGTTAAGAGCTATGGTTGCTAACCAGAAGGTCAGCAGTTCAAATCTACAAGAAGCTCCTTGGAAATTCTATAGACAGTTCTATTCTGTCCCATAGGGCCACTGTAACTCAGAATCGACTGAATGGGCTTTTTTGGTTTTAACTCTTAGCTAAGTAAAAAATTCACACTAAGGGTCTATATACCTCAGTAACTACTACCCTGTAAAACATGACTCCTATCAACAAAACATTAAAAGCATGCCAAAGAGCAGGAAAATAAAAACAACATGAAGAGACAAAACCACCAGAACCAGATTAAATATGACAAGATGTTATAACTAGTAGATGCCCACTGCCATCGAGTCATGTCCAACTCATAGTGACCCTGTAGATCAGGGTAGAACTATAGGGTATTTAAGATAGCTATATTTATTATATTAGAGGCTCAAAGGAAAAAGTAGATAACATACAAGACCAGAAGAATAATGTCAGCAGGGATGGAAATTCTAATTAAAAAAAATATATAGAAAACGCTAGAAATTCAAAATGCAATGACAGAAATAAAAAATGGCTTTAATAAGTCTATCATTAGACTCCACATCTCTGGAGAAAGAATCAACAAACAAGAAGATTAGTTTAGAATAAGAAGATAGATAGGCACTTCTCAAACTAAAACAAGGTACCAACCAAAAATATGGTGAGTCAAGAATTTTTAAGGCAACCAAAGCGTCCCTTAAAGAAGGTGAATATAAATAGTCTTAACATAAAACTGAGAGATATAAAAATCTGACCTCACAAAATGAAAATTTCTGTCTCTATAACCAATGAAGTTTATTTTTTCACCTATAATTTAGTTATAAATAGAAATAAACAACATGGAGATCTTTTACTTTTCTATTTTATATACTTCTTGAGGACAAAATAAAAAGACATGAATTTATACATGAGTATTTACAGTAGTTGCTATTCAGGGTTTTGCAGGTATACATCTTAAAAAGAATGTTAAGTTTTTTAGGAACAAGTTTCGAACAACTTAAATCCTGATACTTTGATGTTATTAAAAGCTTAAAGCTGATCAAATATTGCGTAACATCAAGAAAACTTTTAAAATTGTTAGCTGTGTGATCTATTAGTGTTGTTTATGGTTGAATATCTTTCTTAATTTGCCTGTATTTTTTATCTACTGTAATTTAGGATTAAGGAAACATATATTATGGTCCACTACATACGATCTATAAGGTAGGTAACAAAACTAGCTGGCCACATCATGGGGTAAAAAATAGAATGGATTGCAACTGAGGAGACTGGGTCCTGGTCCTGGTTCTGCTATGAATAATAATGTTACATTTAGCAGCTGGTCCTTTGAAAACCGACTTCATTGTTGTTTTCATGAAGTTGGCCTTGGTTCCCTCTCCAACTGTCTTGATGTAGAAAGGACTAAAATTGTCCTGCTTGTGACTCCACTCTTTTCCATTAACAATGCTCACGGCTGGACTCCTGCAGTGGTCATATCCTAGTGGTATAATTCTCACCTTTCATGTGAAAGACCCAGTCAACTCCTAGTCAACATTTTTCTCATGCACATCCATCACTTTTCTATCATTGACAGCTTGTGTGTTGCTATGGTGCTAAATAGACTTCAGCAGTGCTTCCAGATGAAGACAGATTAGGAAAAAAGGCCTGCTATCCACTTCAGAAAATCAGCCAATGAACACACTGTAGAATACAACAGCTCCCTTCCCAAGTGGGCGTGAGGATGGCAGGAGACCAGGCAGCATTCCATTCCATTGTGCAGGGGATCACTGTGTGGGAGGCCAACTCAGCAACAGTTAACAGCAACAAAGGGAAAAAGGCAGACTGTAGATCGTCTTTCTTCCTATATTTTGGATTGAGTGATACTGCATGAGACATCAGAGTACCCCTATGGTGCCTTCCAACTACTAAATCTTTACAGTTTGCACTACTTTATTGTAAAACATATGATGCTTTCCACATTTGAATATTAATAAGTATCCCTCTACTTTAAGAATTTCCTCAATCAGGCTTCAGTTAATGAGGCAGACTAATTCTACTGTACTTAAATTTGTCTCCGTGTTGTTTCCAATTTCTTTATGGCTTTTTTCACATATACTTTGAGGAGGAAGAAACTTCTATTATAAGAACATGAAAACTTATGAAAAACTGTAGAAATTTCACACTATTTTATAAAAAAAAAATCTTATGGCAGTACCAGTAAAAAAGATGGAAACTAACATTTTGGGGTAGCACTAACACCATGGGCTACCACCCCACAACTTGTCAGTTTGTTACACTGTGATGTCTGACTGTTGCTGAAATAAAGGAAGCAACGCCACCAGTAATTCCAGTCCCAGCAGGGCCACCCACGGCGAACAGGTTTCAGTTGAGACTGCAGACTACTACGGACCAGGAAGAAGGAATTAGCAGATGAGTAACAGTAGAATATCAGTAAAATGCCACAAAATGGGCCCCTGAAGGGTCACTATGGGTCAGAATCGATTCAATAGCAGTGGGTTTGATTTTGATTTGTGTTGGAAGACACTCAAAATATGACAGAAGAAGAGCTGTCTCTTCCAAGTAAAGTTGATCCTAATGATGTAGATGGAATAAAGCTTTTAAACTCTCATTTGCTGATGAGGTACAGCTCAAAATGAGAAGAAACAGCTGCAAATATCCATTAATAATTGGAACTTGTAATAAACAACGTATAAATCCAGGAAACTTGGAAGTTTTCAAAAATGAAACAGAATGCTTGAAGATCAATATTCTAGGCATTAGTGTGCTAAAACACACTATTATTGCCCATTTTGAACCAATCATATGGTCCACTATACCAGGAATGATAAATTGAAGAACTGTGTCACATTCATTTTCATAAAGAATATTTCATAAAGAACATTTCAAGATCTATCCTGAAGTGCAATGCTGTCAGAGATAGGATAGTATGGATATACCCACAAGGGAGATCTATTAATACAACTGCTGTTCAAATTTACGCATCAATTAACCTTACCAAAAAATGAAGAAGTTGAAGATTTTTAACATCTTCTGCAGAAGCTGATCAAACATGCAATCAAGATGCATTGATAATTAGTGGTGTTTGAAATGTGGAAGTTGGAAACAAAAAAGTAGAATCAATAGTTGGAAAATACGAGGTCTGACAATTACGTTCGTGAACTTGCCAGCATGCGCTTACAATGGCATTGTACAAACAACTTGGTAAAGTTTTATAACCTTGGTATATCAATATCTCACAGCTGTGTTTATGTTGACACATGGCTGTATCTTGCTGAGTGGCGTTCATTATTGTTGTCTTGTGTTTTGTGTGTCACCATGAGAATATTGAAGCTTGAATTAGAGCAGTGAACAAACATGAAATTTCTTGTTAAACTTGGCAGGAGTGGAAGTGAAATCAGGGACACGTTAGTCCAAGTTTATGGGCATAAGGCCATAAAGAAAAAGGAAGTGCACAAATGGATTAAATGTTTTTCTGAGAGGAGAGAAAGTGTCATGGATGAAGATAGGTCAGGGCGGCTAGTAATGAACTGATGAAAACACTGCAAACATTCATTGAACTGTACATCAAAATAGTGGGCTGACTATGAGAATCACAGCAGACCAAGTAAACGTTGGTAGAGAAACAGGAAAATCTTACCCGAAAATCATAGCATGAGAAAGGTGTGTGCAAAAATGGTCCTGAAGGAGTTCCCTGATGAATAAAAGCAAAGGAGAGTCGAAGTTTGCTAAGACCTTTTGGAGAGGCAAGGCGATGTTTGGGGCCATCTTATCACTGGTGATGAAATATGGTGTACCAATGTGACACTGAAACAAAGCATCAAAGTGCACAATGGAAGTCAGACAATTCTCCATGATCAAAAAAAATTCCATCAGTCCAAATCAAGAGCCAAAATGGTGTTGCTAACCTTTTTTGATATCAGAGGATTGCTCACTATGAATACATCAACTGGACAGTTAACCAGGTTTACTATTTGGAAGTACTGAAAAGGCTATGTGAAAGTGAAACAAAAATGACTTGAAATTTTGCCACCAACTCATGGCTCTTGCATCACAACAATGCATCAGCTCACACAGCACAGTCTATAAAGGAGTTTTTAGCCAGTGAACAAATAACTGTATTGGAACACCCCCCCTGCTCACCTGATCTGGCCACCAAAGTCTTTTTTCTTTACTTGAAGATAAAGAAAATATTGAAAGGAAGATATTTGGATGACATTCATGACTTCAAAGGTAATACGACAATAGCTCTGATGGTCATTCCAGAAAAAGAGTTCCAAAATTGCTCTGAAGGATGGACTAGGTGCTGGCATTGGTGAATAGCTTCCAAACAGGAGTACTTGAAGGTGACCATAGTGATATTCAGCAATGAGGTATGTAGCACTTTTTCTCATATGAGTTCACAAACTTAACTGTCAGACCTCATTTGGTCTTGTGACGGCATTCATGCCAGACACTGAATGACAGAACTTTGGGAGACCAATGACCTACTCATTGGAAACATTTTTTTTTCCAACTACCTCAGTGGTGACTATATGCATGGACCTCACCTGATGGAATACATAAAAGGAATCAAATAGATGTTATCTATGGAAACAGACAATAGAGAAGCTCAGTATAATCAATCAGAGGGGCAACTATGGAAGACCATCAACTGCTCACATGCAAGTTCAAGTTGAAGCTGGAGAAAATTAAAACAAGTTGACGAGAGCCAAAATTTGGCCTTGAAAATACTCTACCTGAATTTAGAGACTGTCTCAATAATAGATTTGATCCACTGAATACTAATGATCAAAGAAAAGACAAGGTATGGGATGACATAAAAGACATCAAACATAAAGAAAGAAAATTCCTTGTATATATTCAACATGTATACTACACAAATAATTGGAGAAGCTGGACTAGATATGAAGAACAGGACACCAGGTTTGGAGCAGTACTCATTAACAACCTGTGATATGCAGATAACACAAGCTTCCTTGCTGAAAGTGAAGATGACTCAAAACACTGATAAAAATAAAAAACCACAACCTTTAGTGTGGATTACAGTTCAATACGAAAAACAGAAAGCAAAATGTTCACAACTAGACCAATAAGCAACATCATAAAAAAGGGGGATTGAGGTTGTCAAGGATTTCGTTTTACTTGGATTGACGATCAACATTCCAAGAACCAGCAGTCAAATCAACAGACACATTGTTTGGGGAAAATCTTTCACAAAAGACCTTTTTAATCTATTAAAAGCAAAGTTGTCACCTGAAATACTAAGATTTGCCTGATTCAAGCCATGGTGTTTCAATTGTCTCATATGCATGTGTCAAGGATTAAAAAATTGTGCCTGCAAAAAAGATGTGTAGTAGTTTGGCTGGGCCATGATTCCCAGGATTGTGCAATGTTTCTTTATGTTGTAAACACTGCCTTCAGGATGTTAATAAGGGATGATGGGTGGCAGTTGTGTTGGTGGGACAAGACTCAACATGTGGGATTGTATTGTGCCTGGGAGCAGCCTCTTGGGTTATAAAGAGAGGCAAGGGAATAGCTGGGGACCTCATGCCACCAAGAAAGCAGTGCCAGAAGAAGAACGTGCCCTTTGGAAAGGACCAGAATTCCTATGCCTCAGAAGCTTCTAGTCTAGCGGATAATTGACAACAAGGACCTTCCTCCAGAGCCAGCAGAGAAAGCCTTTCCCAGGAACTGACACCCTGAATTTGGACTTTTAGCCTACTTGACTATGAGAAAATAAAATTTCTCTTTTTACAGCCATCTACTTGTGGTATTTCTGTTATAGAAGTACTAGATGATTAAGGCAGCATGTACAAGCTGGATGATGAATAAGGGAGATTAAAGAAATTTTGGCTTCTTTAAATTGCGGTGTTGGAGAATACTGAATATATGATGGACTGCCAAAGAAGAAATAAAGAATACTGAATATATGATGGACTGCCAAAGAAGAAGTACAACCAGAACTGCCAAAGAAGAAATAAAGAATACTGAATATATGATGGACTGCCAAAGAAGAAGTACAACCAGAATGCTCCTTAGGAGTAAGGATGGTGAGACTCTGTCTTACATAATTTGGGCACATTGCTAGAAGGAATCAGTCTCTGGAAAAGGACATCATGCTTGGTAAAGTAGAGAGTCTATGAAAAATAGGAAAACACTTGAGGAGATGGATTGACACGGGCTGAAACAATGGGCTCAGGCTTAACAATGATTGTGAAGATAGTGCAGAATCAGGCAGTGCTTTGTTCTGTTGTACATAATGTTGACACAAGTCAGAATTGATTTAACAGCACTAACAACAACAACACAGGAGCACTGACTGCACAGTGGTTCAAAGTTCAGCTGCCAACCAAGCCAAAGCCAAGTGCCGTCGAGTCGGATCTGACTCGTGGCGACCCTACCAAAAGATCAGCTATTATAACTCACTTTTTTAAGACCTATATTGAGCTGAATAAATTAGACTTTCTTTTGAAATTGGCCTTGACAAGATAATGACAAAATGGCCCAAAGATGTGTTCAATCCGCCTGAGTAGAGACTTCACATCTTAATGGAAAAAAAAAAATCAACCTCTTTCTCTATTCTGAGGGATCAGACTCTTTCCTAAAGAAAATGTATGTTTGTCTCCAAGCCCTGAGGACTTGTGTGAAGCTCAACCCTGATATTCACAATGAATTTATATTTCTTTGTCTACTGTCTGTAAAAGATCACCTACCCAAGCTGCCTGTGAGCAGTCTTGGAGGCAGCAGCCCCAGACTGTTCCTTTCCTTGTGCAATGAAATAAAGGTGTCTTTCTGATCTCCTGCCTCAGCCTCTTATTTATTGGGTTTAGCAAGTCACCCCAAGCAGAGCCTGGGATTTTCATCTGTCAACATAGTGGTGCCCTCAGCTGCATCCAACACGTGGTGAAGCTATGCACAACAGAATGAAACATGCACAGTTCTGCACTGTCCTCACAACCGGTGTGCTTGAGCCTATGATTACAGCTACTGCATCAATCCCTCTTATCAAGGGTCATCCTCTTTTTCACTGGTCCTCCACTTTACCACCCATGATGCTTTTCTCCAGGAACTGATCCCGCTTGATAACATGTCCAAAGTATGTGAGACAAAGCCTAGCTGTCCTTGCTTCTCAGTAGCATTCTGACTGCATTTCCTCTGAGACAGATTTGTTCCTCCTTCTGGAAGTCCATCATATATTCAAATACTCGTCCTCAACACTATAATTTAAAGGCATCAATTCTTCTTCAGTCTTTCTTATTTACTGTCTAGCTCTTGCACGCATATGAGGTGAGTGGAAACACTAAGGCTTCAGTCAGGGACATCATAGACTTTAAAGTGATATCTTTACTTTTTTACCCATGAGTCGGATCTGACTCAATGGCACTTGGCTGGCTTACTTTTTTTTGAAAGACATCAGAAGCCAAAACCAAACCCACTGTCATTGAGTTGATTCTGACACTTAGTGACCTTATAGGTCAGAGCAGAATTGCCCCATAGAGTTTCCCAAGAATGTCTGGTGGATTTGAACAACTAATGTTTTGGTTAGCAGGTGTAGCACTTAACCACTGTACCACTACGGTTTCCAAAAGGCCTTAAAGAGGTCTTTTACAGAAGATTAAGCCAATACAATGCTTCATTTGATTTCTTGACTGCTGCTTCCACGGGTGTTGAGATTCAAATTCTCTTCATTTTCATCAAGCAAGATTGTGTTACCTGCATAAAGCAGGTTGTTAATGAATCTACCTCCACTCTAGATACTCCAGTCTTCTTCACAGAGTGCAATTTATTGTTTTATTTGCTCTGCACACAGACTGAATAGGTATGGTGAAATGATTTAACCCCGATGCATGCTTTTCCTGACTTTAAATCAAGGAGTATTCTCTCGTTCTGTTTGAATGACTGCCTCTGGATCTAAGTACAGCTTCTTCAGGAGGACAACTAAGTGTTCTGGAATTCTCATTCTTCAAAATGTTATCCTTAATTAGTTATGATCCACACAGCTCAACGCCTTTGCATTATGAATAAAACACCAGCAAACATGTTTCTGGTATTCTCTGCATTCATTAAAGATCCATCTGATATTATCAATGATATCCCTTGTTCCACATTCTCTTCTAAATCCAGCTTGAATTTCTGGCATTGTCTAATGATGTACTGGTACAGCTGCTCATGAAGATCTTCAGCATAATTTTACTTATGTGTGATATTAATGACATTATTCAGTGATTTCTACATTCTGCCTGATCAGCTTTCTTTGGAATGGTACAAATATGCATTGCTTTCAGTCTTTTGGCTAGATGGCTGTCTTCTGAATTTCACGGCCTAGAGGGGTGAGCATTTCCAGGGTTGCATCCATTTATTGAGGCATCTCAATTGACATTCTGTCTATTCCCGCCCCCTTGTTTTTGTTTTTTCTTTCTTTCTTTCTTTCTTTTTTTGCCAATTCCATTCAGTGCAGCTGGGACTTCTTCCTCTAGGACCATAAATACTTGATCACATGCTGTTTCCTGAAATGGTGGAACACTGATCAGCACTTTTTGATACTGTGACTATGTGTCCTTTCCATCTTCTTGATGCTTTCTTTGTCTTTAATATTTCCCTATAAACCCACTGCTGTGGAATCAATTCTGACTCACAGCAACCCTATAGGACAGAGCAGAACTGTCCCATATAGTTTCCAAGGAGCGCCTGGCAGATTCCAACTGCTGACCGTTTGGTTAACAGATGTAGTCCTTCACCATCATGCCACCAGTGTTTCTTCAATATTGTGACTCAAATTTCTTCAGTTCTTCCAGCATGAGAAATGAAAGTATATTATTTCTTTCTGGTTTTCCAATGCCAGGTCTTACACATTTAATTATACTACTTTGTCTCCTTGAGCCATCCTCTGAAGTTTTCTGTTCAGGTCTCTTTGTTATTTCTTTCTTCTATTCCACCTTCCAGAGCAAGTTTCAGAGTCTCTTCTGACATATGTTTTGGTCTTTTCTTTCTTTCCTGTCTTTTTACTTACTTCTTGATTCCTTTATGTATGATGTCCTTGATTTCACCTACAACACATCTGATCTTCAGTCAGTGGTGTTCAGTAAGTCAAATATGTCCCTGAGACGGTCTCCAAATTCAAGTGGGATGTGCTTGAAGTCATACTTGGCTGTCACGGGCTTGTTCTAATTTTTTTTCAACTTCAACTTAAACTTGCATATGAGCAATAGATGGTATGTTCTGTAGTTGGCCCTGATCTTGTTCTGAATGAATTCAAGCTTCTCCATTGTTTCTTTCCATGAACGTGGTAAGGTTCATATATATAGAGCTGTTTATATTGTTGCAAAAAGATAATTTCAATGAAGAAGTAACTGACCTTGCAAAATTCAAAGACACAATCTCCAGCAGCATTTCTATCACCAAGGATATATTTTCCAAACATTGTTCTTTATTCATTGCTTGGAACCTTCATATTCCAATCACAGTAATTATCAATGCATTTTGAATGCATGTTATTCTTTTTCAATCTGAATTCAGAATAAATGATGGTTTTATTTGTATGTCTCCTGAAAGAGATAGTAGTATATGATGAATGTTTGGGATTTTGTGCATAGTATTGATTAAAACAACACTGGTTACTAAAAACCAGGTAAACTGGTATGCAAAACAGATTCTCTACTGTGCAACAGTGTTAAAAGGAATATTTCATAGGTGTTACTATTACCTGTGCAAAATTATTAAAGTATGAATTGTGATTTTTTTCCTTGTATTGTCAGAAATCTAGAGGGATTCTTTGTGTGATTTAACTCCTAGCACTCTATTAGACTTGCCATTGTTTTAGGTGGAGATAAGAATAAAATGGAACTGAGGAAGGTTAGGTGGAATTACACAAGAAAGGATATAGATACAACAGAAAATGTTAAAATGTCTGGAGGACAAGTGGTGTTTGAGCACAGGTACAACAGAAATGAGGAAGACAGCATTGTCTACTTTGGCAGAGATGCTTACTGTGGTGAACAGTACTTAGAGCAAGTACTGATTCAAAAGAAGTTCTAGAAAAATGTCTGTGTTAAGGAGCATATTTCTACCTTCCTCCATTGCATCACTGTTCTTTCTTTTGGCACGAGATATGTAAATATCTTATTTTTCACAACTCTTATTTCATGAAATTATTACTTATTTTGGACATGACCCTAAGCTGTAAGCCTTATGACAGCAGCAAGAAGACCTGGACTGACAGATAGCTATATATAGAAAAATGCAAATAAGGCAGAATAATCTTATTATGCTTATTTTATAAAAAATTGTAGAGATACTTATTGCAATTTCAATGCTTTCTTAGTTTCCCAAGCATCAAGGATTTTAACTCAGATGAAAGCAGCAGATGATAGATTTGAATAACTTTGGCTAATGCACTGAAGCTTCTTTTTCCCTTTCATTTCTTTACTAGAAAGAGATCCTTTTGAATGTATGGTGACATCTCTTTCTTTTTTTCTTCTGCCAAAGGAAGTACTCAAGTTCACACAGTAACACGGTAAAGAATTAACTTCTGAAACCAACACTTTGAGTCTTTGAAATAAATCTTATGAGCATGAAATGGCCTGACCCTTGAAATCCGCTTGGAGTAGCAAATGATTGCTAGCACTTTACCAAGTTTGAAAGGCAAAGGAGGATAATTTTTCCAAGGCACTGATAAGTTATCTTTGCCCAGTAGTATAATGTTGACAGGATTCTGAAGGGCCATTTAGTGCTATTCTCTAGGGTGTCCTGGGAGCCTGAACAGAGTATCAAGTACAATGAGTTCAGAATATATAAGTAAATTTAATGAAAACATTATTGCTCCTTAAGCAAGATAGGTGTGAAAGTCTAGTCATTTGAGGACACAAATAAATAAATATAAAAGAGAGAGGGAAAACAAAAGAAAGTAGAGATGGCGTATGCTTCTTTTCACTAGATATTCAAGATCTTGACAGTTTCTCCGGACATTAACAGAAAGATTTAGAGTTTACGTTTTAAGTAATTTATCAACGATACTCGTGCAACATCTTATCTGATTTACATTTATCACCACTGCTTAGTGTTATCATGAAGACCCACATCACACTCCACTAACATCTGGATCCGACTCGATGGCACTTTGCTGGCTGGCTAACATCTGCTTTGCTCTGACTAGCATTCTCTTGGATGGTGGTAGCTATGCAATGTGAATTTAGACAGTCTCAAGAAGCACCTGCTATTAACTTCAACATCCAGGATCATGAATTCCTTAGACATCTCACAAGGTCTGACAATTAAGTCCACGAATTTAATTGTTCTAAGTGCTACATACTTCACTGCTGAGTATCACTATGGTCAGCTTCAGAGTACTCCCCTTGGGTGGAAACTATGCACAGATGCCAGCACCTAGCCCATCCTTCAAAGCAATTTTGGAACTCTTTCTGGAAGGGCCATTGTGGATGATGGCAAGGTGGTAAGTTTGTGGGCTTAATTGTATAGCTGTCTTTGAGGGAGTAAACAAATAACTTTATTGGCTCACCCTCCCAACTCACCTGATCTGCCCCCCCCCATGACTTTTTCCTTTACCCAAAGATAAAGGAAATATTGAAGACATTTTGATGACATTCAGGACACCAAGGGTAATACAAAGACAGCTCTGATGGCCATTCCAGAAAAAGAGCTTCAGAATTGCTTTGAAGGGTGGACTAGGCACTGACATTGGTGCATAGCTTCCCAAAGGGGGTACTTCAAAGGTGACAGTAGTGATATTCAGCAATCAGGTATGTAGTACTTTTTCTAGAATGAGTCCGTGAACCTTACTGGCAGAGCTCACATACAGCATTAAGAACATTTAGGCTTGTGAAAAGGGTTTAGATTTTTTGCTACTTGAAAAAAATAAGCTGTGGCAGAAACAATGCCGTATTTGCAGCAAGTCAGTTTTGTCTTATTTCTGGAAACACAGGAAGACTGTATTTAGCAGCCACCATTATAGCTACAGGAGCCCTGGGTGGTACAAAAGGTTAATGAGCTGGTTTGCTGCTGACAGAAAGATGATTGGTTTCAGTCCCCCTAGGGACACCTCAGATGACAAACTTGGGAATCTACTTCCAGAACATCAACCACTGATGACCCTGGAACACAGTTCTACTCTGAAACACCTGTGGGTTCACCAGGAGTTAAAGTGTGCTTAACAGCAGGTGCACGGGGCAGTTATGGTTTAGTGGCACAATTCTCACCGTCAGGGCGGGAGATTCCTGCCCAGTGCACTTTAAGGGCTGCCACTGCTTGTCTGTCATCAGTCCATTGTGTCTTTGGTCTCCTGAGTCAGGAGCCAACTCAATAGCAGCCAACAACATTAAAATCACATTGGAGCCATGCATCTGTGTTCCGGCCAATGGGATGTGAGGCAGAAGGACTGTATAAGCCATTTGGATACCATGGATTGAATTGTGTCCCCCCAAAAATATGTGTAGCAATTTGGCTGGGCCAAATTGATATGTGTGATATTCCTGTACGTTCTAAACCCTGCCTCTGTGATATTAATGTGGGAGGATGGGTGGTGGTGCATTAATGAGGCAGAACTCAATCTATAAGATTTTACTATGCCTTGAGGCAATTGCTTGGGACACAAAGGAAAGGGAAGTGAGCAGAGATTTGGGAACCACCAAGAAAACAATGTGGGGAGCAAAGTATCGTTGGTACTTGGGTTTCATGAGCTTTCCAAGTGCCCAGTCCAGGTGAAGATTGACAACAAAGATCTCCTTCCAGAGCCAACAGAGAAACACTTCCCTTGGAGCCGATAGCCTGAATTTGGACTTTCAGCCTGCTTTTCTGTAAGAAAATAAATTTCTCTTTTTAAAGCTATCTATTTGTGATATTTCTGTTACAGTGTGATCAAGATTAACCCCACGTGTGACGATCCAAGTTTACACTCTCTCCATTTCTCTCTTTCTCTTTTTTCCATTCTTATGACTAGAATCAAAAGTGTCCAGTGTAACAAGGCTACCTGTTGTGAAAGGAGGGTGCCCAGGCAAACCATTACCTCACACTTTTATGAATGAAAAATAAATTTATGTTGTGCTGAATTAGTTTCAGGTACCACTAAGATTTTTGGATTGCTTGTTAGAATAGCTAGCCAGAATTAATCTAACTAAAACCAAACTCTCATCTATCGAGGAGGAACCTCCAGAAAGCTGGAAGCTTTAGGGTATGTTTTACAACCTCATAAAGTATTCTACAAATTCAGAACTATGCAGAACTGGGAGTTGACTCTAGCCTTTATAATCTATGCATTCTAGCAAAATGCCCTGTCATCGATGAAATGACTATTTGTAGTGTCTTTTTTCAAACAGAGGAAACTGAGGCTCAAGCAGCCCATAATTATGTAGCATGTCACAGAGGAGATGAATAATGAAAAGGAATAATATTTTCACTGCTTCATGTTTAATTTTGCTGACTAGGTCTTCACCTTGAATCCTTATAACTAATCCACTTTCAGTTTGAGCAGCATTAGTAAGACTAACTCAGATTCTTTCATTCGTGTGTAGCACATACTCCTCGCTCACTCTTCTAAAATCCAGTCAAGTAGTTCTACTGTAAAATGCTTGTATGTCAGAGGATGACAATGAAGCTTTAGAACATTTTTAGCTTTTTTAGAATAAAACACTATTTTGCGTAAGTTCCTTAAACATTTTAATGCCTCTTTTTATCCTACTTTAAAATTCTAAGGCTTCTTTTCAGATGCAACTCTGAACTGACTATAAAGTCTTAGAATGTCATCAACGACTATTATTTAAGGAACTTTGTGGCTATGCAGTTATAAGAGGTAAGGTGATGACCCACTCTATTAGCATTATCTGAACCACAGCAGTTAGCTTAAGTCGGTGTGTGTGTGTGTGTGCACATGCACACGTGCACAAAAAGCTAGGCTTCAAAGCTCATAATTCATCCACATCTTTTTAATTTTCTTTTTCTTTTTCT
The DNA here is from genome assembly GCA_028571685.1 of Heterohyrax brucei. Classification (NCBI taxonomy): domain Eukaryota; kingdom Metazoa; phylum Chordata; class Mammalia; order Hyracoidea; family Procaviidae; genus Heterohyrax; species Heterohyrax brucei. Next base: position 67,097,087 of record CM053141.1, on the reverse strand, counting down.
TGGCTGACTTGCAAAAAAGCACAATACTTCCTTGAGGCAACAATTTTTCTTTATCACCACTGTAAACAAAACAATTTTATTAACTAAACTGTCCTTAATCTGAAGACAGAAGTCATCGCTGGTTGCTCTTTCTAGTCACTACCTAGTACTGCTCTAACAGAAAATACCACGAGTGGATGTTTCCTAAAGAGAAACTTTTCCCAGTAAGCCACAAATCCGTTTATAAGTTACAAGTCCATTCAACATGAGCAAGCATCACAGTCTGGTAGGCCAAGAGCCCAAATTCAACAAGAGCACACCAACACAGGAAGCTCAGGTCCAAAGGTCGCTCTCTGTTCTCTGTGCTGCTCTCTTGGTGACAGGAGGTTTCCAATTTAATCTGCTCACTTCTTTGCCTTATACCACACAGTGGTATCTTGAGTCCTACCTCATTATTATAGAGGCAGGATTCACAACACATGGAAGGAATTACACCAAATTGGGACTCGCAGCGAAGTTAAATCAATGTATACATTTCTGGGGGGACACAATGCAATCCATGATACTGCTAAAGTTTAAACATCATCCTTTCCTTGTAATTGCTTTCAAAAATTTAACTGAGCCTGAAAATGTAACAGCTAATTTCCAGTCACAGGTAATTCTGAAAATGAAATCACAAAGTCTGAGCCTTGGCCTTTTTCAATGACTGTTGGCTTTTCTTTGTCCCCTGTCCATATGAGACTGCACATTTAGCACCACAGCATAACTATCCCTCCGATACTGAACAATACTCTTTGGGAATAGACACACAGGTTTGGTGAAGATGAAAATTAATTCAAATAGTACAGTGTGGAGAGTGCTTTCTCTGCCCTTTAAAAAGAAAATGTTAACTTGCACCTCATTGAAATTAAAGCTCTATGCCACCAAAAGATTTTCTTCCTGCTGACCACTTGCATAATGAAAATGAGTGATTAGACTGATAACCTGGAAGAACAGTGTCGATCCACATACGATTCTCACATGACTCAAACAGTAAAAGCATTTCATTTTAATATCTCTAGCACTTGTCTCTTTTACCTAAGACTGGAGAGGAATATTCACTGAGAAAGACGTATCATAGGAGGACTATTTAAAACAAGACAACTGGAGTGTGTGTGTAGGGATCAACGTACAAGCTCAGGAGTCACAAACCCCACTTAACTAAAACAGATTGCAGCTTATTCTTTTTCAACACTTTTGATTCCAAAGGTTTCTGTTTTGCCACAGAACATGTGTATGTGGATCACAACTGCTTTTTATCCCATATTTTGAGACATCGCTTTGGTGGGTTTTCTACTATATAGTCTTCAGCTTCAAAATTTGTACCTCCTCTTTGGGAAAAAAGGTTACCTTTAGGTTCTTTAGATCCCTCTGTTCTTTCTTTCTGCACTCCAGTTAAGAATCAGTGTGTTAATTGTGATTCATTGTGATTTTTATGTGAAATGTATTTTCTTTTACTGAGTCATCATTCTTGTAGAAATCCTGTTGGCCCTCTAAATTTGGGTTTTCAACTAGAAATGAACGTGGCCACAACAAACCTGGGGAGATACATTAGCCTGATTCATTAGGCTGAGGCTGATCCTGCCTGTTTCCAGGCATAGTTCTCCTTCCTACTCGAGAATTGTCATCTTTCTAAATCAGAATACTTTTTCCAGAAACAACATTGTGTTGATAGCAAGGGTCTCAGTAAAGTTCAGTCTTCTTTTCTAAATTCTTGACCTTGACTTCTAATAATTTTCTGGATCTGAATGTTTATGGTAACAGGATTTCAAGCACAATATGTTTAAAACCAATCTATTTTCTGCTTTCTCCTCTCATCTGTACATATGAAATCTGCTATTGTATTTTATTCATTCAGTCTCCAGAAATCATCTTGAATTCCTTCATATCCCTCACCCTTCATATTCAGTCAATTGGAAAATCCTGTTGATTTTTATCTCTTAAAATTTTAAAATGTTGTTCCTGCTATTCAATTTACATAGGATTGCTTTTGCTTAGAGTCTTACCGTTAGTCGTCTGAACCATGTCTCCACTCCACCACGTGTTTCTTAATCCAGTCTTCACAACACCACAAGACCCAAAACCCAATGCTGTCTAATCGATGCTAACTCATAGCAACCATAGAGAACAGGGTGGAACTGCCTTATGGAGTGGCTGGTGTATTCAGACTGCCAGCCTTTTTGGTTAGCAGCCAGAGTACTTAATCACTTGGTCACCAGAGCTCTGAATGCCCTGGTTCCACAATGGTTAAGTCACTCACTGCAATTTGAAAGGTCAGTAGTTCAAACCCACCAACCCTTCTGTGGGAGAAAAGACCTAGCAACCGACTCCTGTAAAGATTACAGCCATGGGAACTTTATGGAAAAATTCTACTCTGTCATATACAGTCACTACAAATCAGCATCAACTTGATGGTGTACAACAACAAGAATAGGATTTATAACACATCAGAACTTTATATTATTTTTTCCATTGCTTAAAATTCTCAGTTGTTACCCCATTGTCACTTCCCAAAATATACCTTTCACTATTCTTCATCAACACGTTCCTCACCAACATGGTGATTCAAATGCATCAAATCATTGGTCTTTCTTATTCATTGTTTAACTTTTGCTTGTATGTGATTTGGTTGAAAATGCCGTGTCTCGGGTCAGGCACAGCTTATTCCTCAAAGTGACATCTTTGCTACTTAACACTTCAAAGATGTCTTTTGCAGTAGATTTGCTCAATGCAGTTTCCACTCATGCATTCTCCACCACCTGGAGTGACATTTCTTCTTGGCCCTTATCCAACTAGCAACCATTTAGGATAGCTTCAGAACTTAGCTCAAGTTACTTCATAGGTGACAAATCTTCCTCTGCACTCTGAGATTACATATATAAAATAGATGGTAGTAACATTCATAAAGAGAACAGATAAAATGTCTAACAATCATTTTGGCCCTAATCATGAATAAATTAGAGTAATTATCTAAGTAACAACACATAATCTAGCAGATACTTAACAGAGACATATGAAGGAGAAGCTACTCATTTGTGAATAAACTGACAATATGTAGCTTTAATGAGCCTTCACAGGTTTTTCTTTTTTGTTTGTAGTTTCCTGAAAAGTTGGCATTGATTCCTTTATCTTTAAGAGTAGATTATGTAATTTTTTCAGGTCTATCAAATAGATATGTATGAGAAAAAAGATAAGGAATTTCAAATTGCTTTGATTGAAAATAATGAATAAAACATATATTTAATTGATTTCCAATGGTATGCTAATATTCCTCATTCTACATGACAAATCATAACAAATTAATCAATATTCCTTATCAGAGTATATTCTTGAAAACTGTGGATATAAGGTATTACCAACTATCTCTTTAGGGCTTTTCAATGTGAGGTCAGCGATCTCTCTGTCCTTTCAGAATTTCAGGAGGACTTTAGACGTAAAGTTATTCAGGTCCCATCCTGTAGCTATCGAGTTAGTCTCTTGGTGTGTGATCTTTGATTCTGCACACTTAAACATTCTCTAAGTGACTCCAGTGCATTCTAAATTTCCAAAACTATGCATCTAGTCCAGTTGCTTAGCATATTCATCTTTTCATCTGGGCTCAAGACTTTTAATGTGCAGAACTCTGAAGAGTTCAAGGTGGTCTATTTCTTTTCTTTTAATTATGGTATATTTTATGGATAGCAGAGCCCTCGTGGTGCAAATAGTTACAAGCTCAGCTGCTAACCAAAAGTTTAACAGTTCAAATCTACCAGCTGCTCCTTCAAAGCCCTGTGGGGCACTTCTACTAGGTCCCATAGGATCACCATGAGTCAAAACAACTTAATAGCATAAGGTTTGGGTTTGATTATGTACAATAAACTACACGTTTCTTGTTTATTTTGTTCAGTTTTGATAATCATATACACCTATGTAACCACCATGAAAAGAAGATTCAAAACATTTCCCTCATCCCAGAAATTTTACTCCCACCACTTCCCTTGTAACCTCTCTCTCTTAGAGACAGCTCTCTCATGAGTTCTATCACCTTATTTCAATTTTGTCTCTTTTAGAATCTGATATCGAGTCCTGGAGGCACAGTGGTTAAGGGCAACAGTTGGTAACCAAAAGGTTGGCAGTCCAAATCCAAGTGCTACTCCTTGGAAACCCCGAGGGGCATTTCTACTCTGCTCAGTAGGGTCACTGTGAGTATGTCCCCTCTATGGCAGGGCAGAGGGTTAGCCCTGGGCTGTTAACTCAAAGGTCAGCATTTCAAATTCACCAATGGGTCTGCCAGAGGAAGAAGTGGGAGGTCTATAGAGCTCCAAGGGCATGAATAACCAAAATAGCACACACAACTAGCCTATCGAAACATTTCAAAACAAAACAAAACCAGAAACTAAAACAAGTAAGCAAACATAAAATAAATAAATACAACTTACTTGTGGCTCAGAGACAGCAGTCCATATCAAATCACTTAAAGAGGCAGACCATGATGGCTTCAGGAAACTCCCCAAACAAAGAATCAGGAAATTTTCCAAATGAGGAGAATCTTCTGCAATTATCAGAGGTAGAATACAAAAGATTAATATTTAGAGCTCTTTTCAGCATGAAGTGGTTTTGAATTTTGTCAAATGCCTTTCCTGTATCAGCTGATAAAATCAAGTGGTTCTTGCATTTTTTCATTTATGTGGCTGATTACATTGACTATTTTTCTAATGTTGAACTATCCCTGCATCATTGGTATGAGCCCCACCTGGTCATAGTGAATTATTTTTTTAATGTGTTGTTACTTCTATTGGCTAGGATTTCTTTGAGGATTTTGGCATCTAAATTCATGAGAGACACTGGTTTGTCATTTTTTTGTCTAGTTTTGGTATCAGAGTTATGCTGGCTTCATAGATTTAATTTGCAATATTCCATCTTTTTCTATGCTGTGAAACACCTTTAGTAATAATGGTGTCAACTCATTTCTAAAGGTTTGGTAGAACTTTCCAGTGAATCCATCAGAGCCAGGGTTTCTTTTGTTTGGGAATTTTTTAATTGCTTTTTCAATCTCTTCTTTCGCGATGCGTGCATTTAGTTGTTGTACTTCTGTTTGTCTTAATTTGGGTAGGTAGTGCGTTTCCAGGCATTTGTTCATTTGATTAGAGTACAATTTTTTCACAGCATTCTGTAATGATTTTTTAAAAATTTCAGTTGGGTCTGTTGTGATATTGCCCATCTCATTTCTTATTCAAGTTATTTGCTTCTTATCCTATTTTTCTTTTGTCCATTTGGCCAGTGGTTTATTAACACTGTTAATCTTTTTGAAGAATTATATTTTGGTCCTGTTAACTGTTTCAATCATTTTTGTATCCTCTAATTCATTTAAGCCTGCTGTAATTTTTATCATTTGCTTTCTTCTAGTGCCCCAGGGATTATTTTGGTGCTCTCGTTCTATTTATTCCAGTTGTAGGGTTAACTCTTTGATTTGAGCTCTTTCTTCTCTTTGGCTGTGTGTACTCTTCGAAACAAATTGACCTCTGAACACTGCTTCTGCTGTGCCCAAAGTTTTCTGGTAGAATATGTTTTCAGTCTCATTCAATTCTGTGAATTTCTTTATTCTGTCCTTGATTTCTTCTATAACCCAGTAGTTACCAACTTCTACTTTTATGGCTTTATGATCTAAAAAGTTGCTTTGCAATATTTCAATATTCTGAATTCTGTTAATGATTGTGTTGTGGCTTACTATGTGCTCAGTTCCAGAGAATGCTTCACATGTGTTGGGAAAGAAAGTGTACTTGGCTGCTATTTGGTAGAGTGTTTTGCATATGTCTATGAGGTCAAGGTCAAGTTGGTAATTACGGCATTTAGTTCTATGCCTTTATTGAGCTGTTTTCTGGATTTTCTGCTCTTCACTGAAAGTGGTGTGTTGAAGTCAGTTTATTTCAAATTTGTTTTCTTTTCTTTGCAGAACACTTAAAAGTACAGATCAAGGCCTCTTCTTTGATTAAGCCTAAAGGCAGTGTTAGACAGCAGCAATGAACAGGAAAAATATGAAAAACAATTGAGCAAAATAACCAAAAGTTCTTTCCTAATGAAACTAAAAGTGTTGGTAATCTCCTTTATGGATCATAGAGGTCCTTTGTTTGTTTGGTCATACAGTGCAGAGGGAAGAACCTCAGCAAACTGAGATTTGACTAGGTCATTGTTGGTGAGAGGGTGTTAGAGCCCAATTTAATTTGATTTAAATTTTAATTTAAGAGACAAGACTTACTTTAAGTACCATGAATTAAAATACACAAGAAGTGGTAAATTTTGAATAGCGTAGAACGAGAGAATCAAAGTTTATATACCGTAACAGGAAAGTGCCACAGAGAAGCAGAATACCGTTGATGAGGATTTTAATAAGTCAATTGACAGTTTTGACAGGAGCATTGCAATATAAGGAATAAATCAATATCTGGAGGAAGAGCCTATTCCAATAAGTAATTTATGTCATTTCCATAATGAAAGCAGTCAAACATACTAAACTTGTCATGAGATAGCTGTCTGATCACCTTGAAGAATGGTGCCTTATACACAAGGGCTTAGTGTTGGTGTCTGTTGCTGGCAATTGGGGCACTCAGTAGTGGCTGGGTCAGGCCAGTATTAGTGAGTGCATATCTTTGCTTCAAAGACCATGCAAAGCCTTCATCCTTGCCACCATGCTTGCTTTGTCCACAAGCCAAATGAGCATTATCAGAGCAGCTGGGGCAATGTTCAGGTCGGGATCCACAGTCTGCTTCTTGAGACTTTGTCTCCAGTTTTTCAATTGTGTTTCTTCCAGCTCCATGATCAGTCAGCCGAACTATTTGGCCACAGTCCACAGACCAATATAGAATCACATTTCCAGCCATCTCTCCTTTCAAACAAGTGGAAAAACCAGGTGTATGGCTTGAAGGTTTGCCTACTGGAAGGATTTCTCATCATCATTGCTGCTCAGAGCTGTCCCAGAATGGTGCTGAAGCGGTACAGCTAATTACTTTTGTGCCCATATCACACAAAGCCACCTGTAAAACAACTTTAAGCTTTTTTTTTTTTTTTAACTCAGTTGATTGTAGAGAGTTTTCTGTGGATCCGTAAATATGAGCTGAGAGAGAAAACATAATACAGCAGGGTTATATTTTATGGACATTGGAGCCACTGCTTCATGCAAATTACTTACACCTTTCAGGCAGTTATAAAAGTTTCCAAATCATTCTTGTAGACCTTTACCTCAGAGTTTGAAGTCCAGACTTCTTTATTTTCCTTCCCTGCTTTCTCAAGTACAGTACAAAGCAACTAAATAATCCTGTTTTATTCCTTATTTGAACCAAGAACAGTCTGAGTCTTACCTTCTGTAAGTATTCCACTAAGGCGTTCAAAGACAATAATTTAAATAACTCTCCTACCACTTCTTGCTATGGAATACCTGTGCTTTTGTTATGACTAGTAATAAGATTATTTTTCCTCTAAATCTAATCATATTAGAGAACCAGTTACAGAAAACTCAAAACTAATTAAGAACATTTCTTAGCATTCTGTTTCTCTGGGACCATATACAGTATCAAATACTGTATCAGTCATGGTTCAACCAAAAATACACAGTAGAATATATATATATATGGTTATAAATAGAGAGACAGACATAAATATAGAGGATTTTCTAAAAGGAACTGGCTTATGTCATTGCGAAAACTCACTAAGCAACTGTTGTGGATTCTATTGTGTTAACGTGTGTTAACATGTGTTCACGTGGCTAGTCCATAATTCTAGGTATTGTGCGACTGTCCTTCATTTTGTCAACTGATGTGATTTTCTTATGCCTTAATGTGTTATCTCTATGTTGTTAATGAGACAGAATTAGCAGCAATCGTGTTAATGAGGCAGGACTCAATCTACAAGATCAGGTTATCTTTAAAATCAATCTCTTGAGATATAAGAGAGAGAAACCAGCAGAGAGACATGGGGAATATCCTAACACCCAGAACCAGGACAATAGTGCACCTTTTGTACCTGGGGTTTCTGTGCTGAGAAGCTCCTTGACCAGTGACTATTGATGACAAAACTCTTTTCCCAGAACTAATAGGGAGAGAAAGCTTCCCCTGGAGCTGGCACCCTGAATTCAGACTTCTAGTCCAAATGCCAAAAGAATAAATTTCTCTTTGTTAAAGTCATCTACTTGGAGTTTTTCTGTGATAGCAGCATTAGATAACCAAGGCAGCAAGTTCAAAGTGTGAAGTTAGGAATGGAAGATTCCAGGTCAGCTGAAATCACAGCAGAAGATGAAATTTGTCTAGAGGAGGGCTTTGTTCCCTTCCAGGAAGGCCTAAACCATGCAACCCTGATGCTTTCCAGTTGATTCAATGAGGCCTGCCCAGGTTAATCTCCTTTTCATTGACTTAGTGGATTATTATTGCCTTTACTGTGAGGTGGTATTCACTCAGCTTCCAACTCACTGCGATCCTGTGGGCAACAGCAGGACAGGCTACCTGGTCCTGGGTCATCCTCACCATCACCGCAATGCTTGAGCCTATGGTAGCAGCTACTGTGTCAGTCCATTGCATTAAGGGTCTTCCTTTTCTTAGCTGATGCTCTACTTTACCAAACATAATGTACTTCTCTGTTGACTGATCTCTTGTGATAACGTGTCCAAAGTGCTTGAGAGAAAATCTCAACTTTCTGGCTTCTAAGTATTCTGTCTATACTTCATCCAGCACAGACTTCTTCGTTCACCTGGCAGTCTATGATATATCGAATATTCTTCACTAAAACCAAAATTCAAAGGTGTCAGTTCTTCAGCAGTATGCCTTATTCATTGTCCAGCTTTTACATGCATATAAGGTGATTGAAAACTCTATGGTTTGGGTCAGGCTCTTTAGTCCTCAAAGTAATGTCTTTGTTTTTTTAACACTGAAAGAGATCTTTTGCAGTCAATTTGTTCAACATGATGTATCTTTCAAATTCTGATTGCTACTTCCGTAAGTGTTGATTATGGATCCCAGTATACTGAAATCCTTGACAAATTCAGCCTCTTCTCTGTTTGGTTGAGGTTGGGAGAAATTTTGTTTTCTTTATACAAAGGTGTAATTTGTACTGAAGGCTGTAGTCTGATTGTCATCAGGAAGTGCTTCAAATCTTCACTTTCAGCAAGCAAGCTTGTATATTTCCATGTCTCAGGTTGTTAATGAGTCTTCCTCTAATCCTGATGCTCTGTTCCTTATATAGCCTAGTTTATCAGATAGTTTACTCAGCATACAGACTACATAAGTATGGTGAAAAGGATACAACCTTGATGCACATCTTTTTTTTTTTTTTTAAACCATGCGGCATACTCTTGTTCTGTTAAAAAAAAAAAATTCATAATTTGCTATGATCCACTTAGACAAACACCTTTGCAAAGTCAGTAAACCATAGGTAAACATCTTTCTGCTTTTCTCTGATGTTAGTCAATAGTAATGACATCCCTCATTTCACATCCTCTCCTGAATCTGGGTTAAATTGCTGGCAGTTCTCTGCTAATGCACTGCTCCAACTCTTCTTGAATTATCATCAACAAACTTTTACTTGCATGTGATATTAATGGTATCATCCTATAATTTCTGCATTGGGTTAAATCATCTTTCTTTTGAATGGGCACATACATGGATCTTTTCTAGTTACTTGACCACACAGCTGTCTTCAAAACTTCTTGGGATAGACAAGGGGGCACTTGCAGCATTGTTTTTTAAAACATCTCAGTTAAAATTTAGCCAATTTCTGGAGTCTTGTTTTTCACCAATGCCTTCATTTCAGCTTGGAACTCTTCCTTCAATATCATCAATTCTTGACTGTATGCTAGTTCCAAAATTGAATGAAGGTAGACTAATACTTTCTGATACAGTTACTCTCTACATTCCTTCAATCTTTTTGATGCTCCCTGTGTTGTTAAATCTCCCATCCATAGAATCCTTTGACATGGCAACTCAAGGCTTGAATTTTTTCTTCACTTCTTTCAGCTTGGGAAAGCTGTCCACAGACTTCCTTTAAAAATTTTTTTCATTGTACTTTAAGTGAAAGTTTGTAATCCAAGTCAATTTGCCATATGAAATACCATGCACACACTGCTGTGTAATTCTAGCTGCTCTACCTGCTCTGTGACAGAACACTCCTTTGTACCCTGTACTTCCTATATTCATTCAACCAACTCCTGTTCCCTCCTCTCCATCTTTCCATCTCACCTCAGGACAGGTACTGCTCCAAAAGCCTCATGCATATTTTAAAGCCGAGAAGCCCATTCTTTGCCACATCATTCTATGTCTTACAGTCCAGTCCAATTTTAATCTGCAGAGTACTGCAGAGTACTAGGCTTCTGTACTAGTTGAAGCTCTGAGCTAGCAGAGGCCAGAGGCCATGTCCTCAGGGGAACTTGCAGAGTGTCGGACCATTAAGTCTGGTCGTTTAACAGAGTTCTAGTCCTGTACTCCCATTTTCCTCCTGCTGCAGCAGGGACTCTGCATTGTGCTCCCTGACAGCACAGTCATTGGTGGTAGCCAAGCACCATCTGGTTATTCTGGTCTCATGCTGATGTAGTAGTCTCTAAATCATACGGCCCCCTCTGTCTCCTGGGCTCCTATTTCTTCATGTCTCTGATGTCCTTTGTTCTCTTCTGCTCCAGGTGGATTGGGAGCAACTGATGCCACTTAAATAGCAACTTGCTGGCACTTAAGTCCCCAGATGCCACCCACCAAGAGGGATCCACAACATTTTCTTAAAAACAAAAAAACAGTTATGCAAATTGACCTAGATATCCCCTGAAACCACAGTGCCCAGAGACCTGCCCCTACTACTCTGTCCTTTAAAATGTTGGATGTATTTAACAAACTTCTTAGCTACTGGTATAGTCCAGCAGGGTTTACCTCCCTCTACTGTTTGCTGTAACTTCCTTCACTTAACCCTGTTCTTATCTACTACATAGTCTATGAATACCCATCTTCTTCCTTCTCTTCCCTTGTAACCATCAAAGATTTTCTTCTGTGCTTAAATTTTTTCTTGAGTTTTTATAACAGTGGCCTAATACAATATACTAATTTCACTAGGCATAATGTATTCTAGATGACTCCATATTATGGGATGTTTCCCAAGATCATCGTTGTTCTTTATCATTGCATAGTATTCCATTATGTGAACATACCAGAGTTTGTTGATCCATTCACATGCTGATGAGCACCTACACTGGTTTCATCTTTTTGCTATTGTGGATAGTGCTGCAATAAACATGTGTGCATGTATCTATTTGCATGACAGCCTTTATTTCTCTAGGATATATTTCATGCAGTTCAATTGCTAAATTATACGGTATCTTTAGTTCTAGCTTTTTAAGCAAGTGTCAAATCAATTTCCAAAGTGGTGACACCATTTTGCATTCCTACCAGCAGTGTAGAAGAGTTCCAGTCTCTCCACAACCTTTCCAACATTTATGACTTTGTGTTTTTATTTTTTTATTTTTATTAATCCCAGTCTTGTTGGGGTGAGATGACATCTCATTGTAGTTGCTTTGCATTTCTCTACTGCCATGCCCAATGATCACTACCATTTGCTCATGTCTTCTTTGGTGAAGTGCCCGTTCACATCTTTATCTATTTTTCAATTGTTTTTTTTTTTTTTTTGTCTTTTTTGTAGATTAAATTTTGTAGTATGTTGTAGATTATGGGGAATAGATGTTAATCAGATTTCTGGTAGCTGATTCATTTTTGCCAGTCTTTATGTTGTCTTTTCACTCTTTTAGTGAGGTTGTTGTGTCAGTGTAACTGTTTGATTTATAGGAGTTTCCAGTTATCGATTTTCACTTCTGGTGTTTGTGTACTGTTAGCAATGTTTTGTCTTCTATTTATGCCATGCATTAGGGCTCCCAGTGTTGTCCCTAATTTTTTCTTCCATGATCACTATCATTTCAGATGCAATATTTATGTCTTTGATTCATTTTCAGTTAGCTGTTGTGCATGGTGTGAGATAAGGGTCTTGTTTCATTTTTTTGTAGATGAACATGTAGTTATGCCAATACCATTTGTTAAAGAGACTGTTTTTTCCCCAGTTTACAAACTTCAGGCCTTTGTCAAATATCAGATGCTCATGGGTGGATGATGTTATATCTGGATTCTCAATTGTATTTCGTTGATCTATACATCTGTTTTTATACCAGTATCAGTTACTACCATGGAAGTGTAATATTTTCTAAAGTCAGGTAGTATGAGGGCTCCCACTTTATTCTTTTTAGTAATGCTTTACTTATTCAGAGCTGCTTCACTTTCCATATGTAATTGGTGACTTGTTTCTCCATCTTATTAAAAAAATGCCACTGGAATTTATATTGGGTGTGCATTGTATATAGATTGCTTTGGGTAGAATAGACATTTTGACTATGTTGAGTCTTCTTATCCATGAGAAAAGTAGGTTTCTCCACTTGTGTAGTTCTCTTTTGGTTTCTTGCAGGACAGTCTTGTAATTTTCTTTGTATAGATGCTTTACATCTCTGGTTAGGTTTATTCCTAAGTATTTTATCTTCTAGGGGTTTATTATAGCTGATATTCAGTAATTTTCTCTTTTATGGTCTCTTGGTTGGTGTAAACAAATACAACTGATTTATTTACCTTGTATTTTGATCCTTTGTTGAACTCTTCTATTAGTTCCAGAAATGTGTGTGTGTGTGGACTCTTTAGGGCCTTCTGTGTATAGGATCATATGACATATAAATAGAGATATTTTACTTCTTCCTTACTAATTTGGATGCCCTTTATTTCTTTATCTTGCCTGACTGCTCTGGCTAGAACCTACAGCACAAAATTGAATGAAAGTGGTGACAAAGGGCATCTTTGCTTTCCTGTCTCATGAAGAATGCTTTCAGACTCCCTCCACTAAGGATGAAGTTGGCTGTTGCCTTCATATAAATGCCTTTTATTATGTTGAGGAATTTTCTTTCTATTTCTATGTTGCTAAGAATTTTTAACACGAATGGGTGTTGGACTCTGTCAAATGTCTTTTCTGCATCAATTGACAAAATTAAGTCATTTTTGTCTTTTATTTATGAGGTTAATTCCAATGTTTGTTTTCCTAATATTGAATAATCCCTGCATCCCTGATATGAATCCAACTTGGTCATGCTGAATTATTTTTTTGATATACTTTTGACTTCTATTGGCTAGAATTTTATTGAGGATTTTTGCATCTAAGTTCACAAGATATACTGGTTTTTAATTTTGTAGTGTCTTTACCTCATTTTGGTATCAGGGTTATGCTGGCTTCATATTTGGCAAGATTCCATGCTTTTCTATTTTCTGATATACCTTTGAAAATAGTGGTGTTAATTCTTCTCTAAAAGTTTAGGAGAACTCTCCAGTAAAGCCAGAGATCCTTTTGTTGCGAGTTTTTTAATTGCCTTTTCAATCTCTTCTTTTGTTCATGTTTATTTAGCAGTTCTATTTTTGTTTGTTATTTTAGTTGAGTAATGTGTTTCTAGAAACTTTCCCAGGTCCTCTAGGTTTTCAAATTTATTCAAGTACAATTTTTCACAGTGTTCTGTAATTTTTTTTTATTTTGAGTCTGTTATAATATTATACATCTCATTTCTTATTTGAGTTATTTGCTCCCTGTCTTGTTTTTCTTTTGTTGATTTGGCCAATGATTTACTAATTTTGTTGATCTTTTTGAAACACCAGGTTTTTGTCTTATTAACTAACTTTTTCAATCATTTTTCTATTCTCAATTCACTCGGATCTACTCTAATTTTTATTATTTGCTTTCATCTCGTGCCCCAGGGGTTCTTTTGGTTCTCTCTTTCTACCTGTTCCTGTTGTAGGTTTAATTATTTGATGTAGGTTCTTCCTTCTTTTGGATGTGTGTATTTGCTGAGATAAATCAACCCCTGAGCATTGCTTCTGCTGTGTCCCAAAGGTTCTGGCAGCATGTGTTTTCATCCTTACATAATAAGGTGACTATTACTTCAAAGTCTATTTCATCAGAAATTAATATTACGACTCCTGTATTTTTGATTGTCATTTCCTTGATGTATTTTTCCTTCTTTTGACTTTTAGTTTGTTCATAGCTTTAAGCCTAAGGTGTATTTCTAGTAGGCAGTATGTAGACAGGTATCCAATTTACCACTCTCCATCTCTTTATTGGTACATTTAATCCACTGATATTCAGCATAATTACTGATATGTATGAGTTTAGTGCTGTTATTCTAATGTCTTTTCTTGTGTGTTGTAGACAATTCATTTGTTTCACTCTGTGTGCTGAGTTGTTTTTATATGTTTTCATCTTTTTCATTGTTGGTTTGGTATTTGCTGAGACTTATTCTATCTATTTATTTATTTTTGATGTTGAGGATTGTCAACGTCTTGTGATTATCTTAATATTTACCCCTTTTATTCTTAAATTTATTCTAAACTTAAAAGTCATTAATTTTTTATATAGCCCTGACTTCCTCTCCACATGAACGATCTATGACTACATTTTCTTTCAAGTACCTCTTTTTTGTTATAATGCTTATATAATGATGTCCCTGTTTCCCTATTATCAGAATTTTGCTTTGGCTTTATTTTTGTGATTCTGCTATTTGGGTTGATATCCATTTGCTCTGTTCTGTGTTCTAGTGTGGTGTTGTTACATGGTATTATTGATTTTCTAATTGAATAACTCCATTTAGTATTTCCTGTAATTTTGGTTTGGCTTTTGCAAATTCCCTAAATATTTGTTTATCTGGAAATATTCTAATTTCACCATTACATTTAAGAGACACTTTTGCTGAATATATAATTCTTGGCTGGCATTGCCTTATTGCCTGCATTGTTTCTGCTTAGTAGTCTGAACTGCGTCTTATTGACTCTCTTTTGTAGGTTATTTTTCATTTATCTCTTACCATTTTTAAAATGGGGGATTTACCTTGTGTGGAGTTTGATAAGTATCTTGGATAGATATCTTTCATGATGTCAGAGGAGTTTTCTGTCAACAAATCTTTGACAATTCTGTATTTTCTGTTATCCTCTGCCCTTGTGGTATTCCAATCATTAATAGAGTATTCATCTTGATAGAGTCCCACATAATTCTTAATGTTTCTTGATTTAAAAAAAAAAAAAAGTTTTATCTTATTTTTGCTCAGCTATGTTGGTGTCATGAGCTTTATCTTCAATATTACTAATTTGGCTTTTCATTGCCTCAATTCTGCTGCTCTGGCTTCCTATTGAGTTATCTAATTCTCTAATTTTACTATTAATTTTCTGAGTTTCTACTTCCTTTCTCTTTATGCTTTCTTGCAGCCTCTTCAGTCTGTCATTATGGTCTGCTGCATTTTTCCTTGTCTCCTTCCTGACCACCTGAAGCCAAAAGCTAAGTGCCATTGAGTTAGGTCCTACTCATGGCAACACTAGAAGAGTTCTAATTATTAATCTTTTAATGTTCTACCTCCAATAATTCCAAGCAGTTCCCTTCATCTGGAAAATTTCTTGTTTCTTTGTTTTGGGAGCTTTCTAAAGCTATTGTGGTCTACCCTTTGAAGTGATTTGATATAGACTGTTGTCTCTAAGCCACGAGGAAGTCATTGTATTTATTTATCTTATGTTTGCCTATCATATTCTAAGACTCTAGTGGCATAATGGGTTAAGTGCTATGCCTGCTAACCAAAAGGTCAGCAGTTCAAATCTACCAGGCCCTCCTTGGAAACTCTAGGGGGCAGTTCTACTCTGACCTCTAGGGTTATTATAAGTTGGAACAGAATCAGTGGCAGTGGGTTTGGTTTTGGTTATTGTGTTCTAGCTTTTTGTTTCATTTTAAAACGTCCAAACATGCTGGTTGTGTGTGCTAGTTTAGTCATTGGTGTCCTTGAAACTCTATTGTCCTGTTACCAAGTGGTTAGAGCTATTACTAGACATGCAAGCCAAGGAGTCCACATACTTTTCTTGTATGGATTCAGTACAAGAGTCCAGGTAGTTAGAAAGTGTGTGGTGCAGGCTTTCATCCACAGTTCTATATGGGCATGGGTTATTGGCATAGTCACAGACATCTAGCTGCACATGCTGAGAAAGGAAGGGGGCTTACAGCCAATCCTGAGTGTCTGTGAGGAAGACGTTTGACTTATGTCTGCTCTGAAGGAAGTATTTCCACCCTGAATTTCTGGCTCAGATTAGTCAGCAGACTTTTTTCCCCTCTTACCCCTGTTTATTAAATTGTTCCTTCTTTGAGTCTAGGAAAATGGCTCAGGGCACTCATAATGAATACTACTTCCAGCTCAGTTAATAGCATCAGACTCTGCTTCAGGGAGGTGAGGAAGAAGCACTGGTAACAGGAGAGAAGTTTATCCCAAAGGAAAATTTCACATCTACATGTGGCAGGTTATACTCAAGCTACTTAATTTTTGCTAGTCAAGTGCCATTTTTCACTGGTTCTAGAGGTGCAAGTGCGCTTTTCATTTCAGCTCAGTCTCTCTCACTATGGAAGACGTCGTTTCAACATAACTTCTCTGTTCACCTTGCTGGCTTCAGCTGATACCCAGCAAGTCAGGTCTGGCCAGTTCTAGGTCCTTGTGGACCTACTCTGCCTTACCCATCACTCAGTCTCATTTCTCAACTTTTCTTTGATGCTCAGGGATCCTAGAATGTCATATATAACTTATTCATTTGTTTCTTTGGGTCTTTGTTGTTAGAAGGATCACAAGAAGAGTCCGACTACTCTGCCATCTTGGCCCCACCAGGAGCCTTGTTTTTTGAGAATGGTTTCAGTGGAGTTTGGACTTTTTCCTTTAGTAATATCAGTTTCTGATTGTATACTATCTACTAAAATGGTTGAACATCAACCAATTATTTTTGATATAGTGACTCTGTATTCTTTCTGTCTTCTTTTAATGTTTCCTGTATTGTTTAATAATCTGCCAGGAAATTCTTGGAAACTCTAGGAATCAGTTCTACTCTGACCACTAGGATCACCATGAGTCAGACCTGACTCAATGGCAATGGGTTTTTGGGGGTATTGTTTAATATTGTCCCTGTAGAATCCTTCAGTATTGCAACTCAAGACTTGGATATTATTTCCTCATTTCTTTCAGCTTCAGTAATGCTGAGCTTGTTCCTCCCTTTTGGTTTGCTATGTCCAGGTCCTTGCACATACCATTATAATACTTTATTTTGTATTCTTGAGCCACTCTTTGGAATCTTCTACTCAGCTCTTTTACTTCATCATTTCTTCTTTTAACTTTATCTACTCTACATTTAAGAGTAAGTTTCAGAGTTTCTTCTGACATGCATGTTGATTTTTTCTTTCTCTTCTGTTGTTTTAATGACTTCTTGCTTTCTTCATGTATAATGTCTCTGGTATCATTCCATAACTTATATGATCTTTGGTCAATAGTGTTTAGCACATTAAATCTATACTTGAGATGGTTTCTAAATTCAAGTGTGATATACTCAAGATTGTATTTGGGCTCATATGAACTTGTTCAAATTTTTTTCAGTTTGTACTTGAACTTGCATGTAACTGATGGTCTGTTCCACAGTTAGCCCCTAAAGTTAAGCTAACTGATGATATCAGACTTTTCCTTTGTCTCTTTTCACAGATGTAGTTGATTTGATTCCTATGTATTCCATTTGGCAGGGTCCACATGTATAGTTACTGTTTACGTTGGTGAAAAAATGTATCTGCTATAAAGTCATTGATCTTGGAAAATTCTATCTTTTGATATCTAGTATCACTTCTATTACCAAGACTATAATTTGTAACTATAAATCCTTCTTTGTCTTCAACTTTGGTATTTCAATTACCAGTAATTGTCAATGCATCTCGATGGCATGTTTGATCAACTTCAGACTGCAGAAGTTAGTCAAAATCTTGAATGTCTTCATCTTTGGCTTCAAGAGTTACTGCAAAAATTTGAATTACAGTCACATTTATTGGTCTTCCTTGTAGGCATATGAATATTCTTCTATCACTCATTGTATTGTAATTTAGGATATATCTTGCAATGTTCTTATTGACAGTGAATGAAATCTCAACCCTCTTCAAGTCATCATACCTAGCACTGTAGACCACATGATTGTCTGATTCAGTGTGACCTATACCAGTCGATTTCAGTTGACTAATGACTACTACCAACTACTACCCAGTGCCATCGAGTTGGATCTGACCCATGGTGACCCTAGAGGGCAGAGTAGAACTAGAATATCAATATTTACACATTTCATTTTCATTTTCCCAATTTCTTGGATTCATACCTTGTATGTTACATGTTCCAATTACTCATGAATATTTGCAACTACTTTTTCTCATTTTGAGTTCTACTACACCAGCAAATGAAAGTCCCCCAAATTTGACTCAAACCTCATTATTAAGGTTGGCTCTATTTTGAGGAGGAAGCTCCTCCCCAGTTGTATTAAAATACATAAAGAGGCAGACCATGATTGCTTCAGCAAGTGACCAAAACAAAGAGCCAGGAAACCTTCAGAGGGAGAGAAGGCTTTGGAATTACTGGAGGTAAAATTCAAAAGATTAATATACAAAGCTTTTCAAGCTATCACAAAGAATTTCAGGCAAAACACAGACAAGGCCAAGGAACATACAGACAAAAGCACAGAATAAATTAAGGTTATAAAAGAGTAAAATGACAAATTTAACAGGCTGTAAGAATCCACAGAGAGGCACCAAATACAAATCCAAAAGAGTAATAATAAAATTTCAGAATTCACTCAATGGGAATTCATAGGAGCAGAACTGAAGCAATGGAGTCAGAATTAAGGAAACTGAAGACGTTACACTTGGACAGATAAAGAATTTTTTAAAAAAATGCAAAAAGCTAAGAATTATCTGAAAATCTATCAAGTGGAACAACTCACAAGTGACTAGAGTATCAGAATAGGAGAAGGACAACAGAAAATGCAGAGACTATAGCTGTAGTTAAAGTTGTTGGCAGAAAACTTCCCTGATACTGTGAAAGACAAGAACATATCTACCCAAGAAGCTTGTCAGAATGCACACAAGGTAGCTATGAAATAAAGTTACCAAGACACATTATAATCAAACTGACCAAAACCAGCAATAGAGAATTTTAAGAATGCCTAAACTCCACTATGCATCTGTTACTTTGTTATGCGTTGGGGGGTTTGCATTGTTGCTGTGATGCTGGAAGCTACACCACCAATATTCAAATACCTTCATGGTTGGCTAGGTGGAGTAAGTAGAGCTACCACTCCTCAGGCCCCTCAAGTGGGTAGATGGGCAACCTGCTAATTGACAGGGTGGTGTCAAATGTCACAAACCTGCCACTCCCTCTTTGCTGTTGCAGCTGAAAATCAGCTTCAGATACAGACCCATTTTAATATGCTAATATGGGCCTCTGCTGTTGAAATGGGCCCACACAGCTCTAGGAATGGTGAAAGGCAGTCAAAATCTATGGGCCCTCCCTTCTGTCTGTGCCTAAGCAAAGGGGCTGTGCTGGCCCTGAGGACCTGGCTTTCAGGAACTGGCATATTATTTTTTCCTATTTGTTAATTTGTTCCACTTCTAGCCCAGAGAGTGCAGCAATCACTTAAGTCAGGCCAGATCAAAGAAGAATGGGAAGGAGCAGATGAAGGAGAGAAAAGACTTTCCCCGAGGGAAAAAGTATTATTTGAATTCTATGCGGTAGGTTAGATGCTAGCACTTAACGCTGCAGTCTGGTGTTGCTTCCCTTGCTCCAGATGCTTGTGCAGACTCCACTGTTTAGTTTCTGCTGGTGTGGAAGATGTACCCTGAGTACTACTGCTTACCTCAGGCTGCATGTGCCAGCAAATCCAGCCTGCAGGCTGCTGGCCAGATCATCTAGCAAATCTTCTGTACTTCTGAAATATTTTTCCTCTTTCTTTCACTCAGTCTGACTCTTCAACTTTGTCTTTGATATTCAGGACAACCATATTGTCATATACAGTTGATTCAATAGTTCTTTCAGGTCTTTGTTGTAAGAGGGACAATAGGACATATCTGACTATTCTCCAGTCTTGGCCTTGCATCTGAAATTAGCTTCTATTCCACTAACCATTTGATTTATTAAAATCATTGACAAGAGTCCCAAGTTTAGTGACAATAGGCTCCTTGTCTAATTTAGAAATTTAATCTATACTGGAGCTGAATTCCTCAAGTCTTAGTCACTAAGAGTATCTATTTGTCAAATATTTTCTAAGCAAATACCTACAATAACTATGCCACTGTCTCTCTTGAGATATCAGTATTACTAAGTTACCTCGCACTAAAGGAAACTCTGCTGGCATAGTGGTTAAGTGTAATATCTGTCAACCAAAAGGTTGGCAGCTCAACTTCATCAGGTACTCCTTGGAAACTCCATGGAGCAGTTCTACTCTGTCCTGTATGGTCACTATGAGTCAGAATCGACTCGATGGCAGTGAGTTTGTTTGTTTTAGGAAACATGTTTAAGAGTTCAGCTGCTCATCAAAATATTGGCGTTACAAATCCACCAGCAGCTCCTTGGAAATCTTACAAGGCACTTCTACTTGATCCCACAGTGTTGCTATGAGTCACCTGGATAGCAACTGGTTTGATTTTTGGTTTTTAAGGGACACGTTAAACTCCAGAGAATAAACAGAAGCAGAATTTAAGGTGGAACAACTTAAATTCTAGGGATTGTAGTTGCATGGCAGGAAATACTAGGAAATAATCAATATCAGTTTTTCATCTGCATCAGAAATAGAAATAGAAATGAAACATCTGTGATTTAAATGAGGGTATTTGTATTGCCATCTTGTACTCATCATGTGACATCATTTCCTAATGCATGCAATGAAATAATTGTATTTCTTTGCTAACCACCAGTTAATCTGTGAAAATCCAGCAATAGTAATTTAACAATTTTGGATGTCAGCTTATCTTACTTGTCAGAAAATATCTCAGGAAAATACTAGATACAAAATAAAGCAATCAAAAAGAGGAATGATGGGTTCACTAATACTGAAAGATGTCCTGTAAAGAGTTCTGAACTCCCTGGGCTCAAGTGGCCAGCTCCGGTGATATCTAACAATTCCTGCAGTTCAATGCTGCCTCTCAAATGTGTGAGTCACTGAAGATTTACCACTCTTTATGTTCTTGTGAGAGAGATGACCTATCATATTAGTGGTTTCTAACACGGGCAAACTACCAAGATTGACAAAAGCAGAGTAGGATGGGAACACGGTTGGAGATGGCCTCTAGCTTCAATGAATTTAATAAAAGGAAAAGCTGTTTGGCTTATTTTTATCACTGGTTTTGTTTACAATTTTTACTTATTGCTTATCCTTGCATGCACTTTTCATCTCTTTTGGGTGCTAGATGTGCTCTCTTCAGTAGTACTACAGACATTAGGAGTACCCACAAAATGTTGTTGCACCCAGCTGCAGTTACCAGTTTTGTTTTGGCTGCAGGGATGAAAGAAAGAAAGTAAAGGAAGAGAATTTTAATCTTCTTCAAAAAAGTCATGGTACAGTGAGTGCCAGTCCCCAGAAAGACAACAACAAAGGTAACACAATGAGAGGAATCCATTTAAGAGAGTCAGAGTTAGGAGGCATTATCAAAAATTAATAAAAGGTAAAATGAATATGCATCCATCCTGATTCTATAGGGAAAGAGAACCAATAAGATATATAAGAATAGATATGGATATGGACCATGCTACATATTCTCTACTTTACTTTTCCATATCTTCTGCCAATCTCTGTCCTGAAGTCTTGTTGTTGTTAGGTGTCATTGAGTCATTCTAACTCATAAAGACTCCATGCACGACAGAACAAAACACTGTCAGTCTTGTGCCGTGTCCATAACCGTTTTTATGCTTAAACCCATTATTGCAGCTACTGTGTCAATCCGTCTTGTCAAGGGTCTTCCTCTTTTTCACCAACCCTCCACTCTACCAAGCACAATGTTCTTTTTCAGGGACTGATTCTTCCTGACATGTTCAAAGTATGTTAGATGCAGTCTTGAAATCTTTGCTTCCAAGGAGCACTCTGGTCATACTACTAGAACAGATCTGCTTGTTGTTTTGGCATCCATGATACATTCAAAATTCTTTTCCAACACCACAATTCAAAGATATCAACTCTTCTTCTGTCTTCTTCGTTCATTGCCCAGCTTTCACATGCATATGATGCAACTGAAAATACCACGGCTTGGGTCAGGTCAAGATGACAGCTTTACTTTTCAATACTTTAGAGAGGTCCTCTGCAGCAGATTTTCCCAGTGTAATACATCTTTTGCTTTCTTGACTGCTGCTTCTGTGGGTGTTGACTGTGGACCCAAGTAAAATGAAATCCTTGACAACCTCAGTCCTTTCTCCATTATGACAATGTTGCTTACTGGTCCAGTTAAGAGGATTTCTGTTTTCTTGATGTTGAAGTGCAATACGTACTGAAGGCTGCAGTCCTTGATCTTCACCAGTAAGTGTTTCAAATCTTCGTCACTTCTAGCAAGTAAGGTGTTGCTGTCTTTATAGCTCAGGTTGTTAATGAGTCATCCTCCAATCCTGATGCGTCTTTGTATAATCCATCTTCTCAGATTATTTGTCCATCATATGGGTTGTAAAGGTGTAGTAAAAGGATACAACCCTGAGGCACATTTTCCTGACTTTAAACCATTCAGTGTCCTCTTGTTCTGTTCACACAACTGTCTCTTGGTCCATATACAGATTCTGTAAGAGCATAACTAAGTGTTCTGGAATTTCCATTTTACACAAGAAGTCTTACCGTAGCTGAATCATTAGTTGGCTCCTTAGTTCTGTGTTCTAGTTGGCTTTAGTCAATGGGAGGCACTGGCAGGAGAAGGATAGGGGACAGTAAGAATGAGTTAGGGGGATTAATTCCTCTGGCTCCCTCTGTGCTATGTCATGACTAGGGCAGCAGAAACATTCCTCTTTAAAAGCCACAGCTCCTATCTTATAGTCCCTCCTCTATGCTACAGCCTTTTTGAAGAGTCCAGTAACTGACCTGTCCTCACGTTGACAGGTCTTCTCATGGTATTGGCTGTTCCTTTTAAAAAAAAAAGAAAAGAAAAGAAAGGGGGGGGGGAGTCAAGATGGCAGACTGAGCACACTCTCCTTATATCCCTCTGGAAACCAAGATCTGAACTGACAATCAAACAGAGCCTTCTGATCACCTAATTAGCCTCAGGACACGGCACAGGGCTGTTAATTGGGACTTCATACCACTCAGCGAAAAACCTCCTCTCTTTTGCTGACTCTCGCTCCTGGCTAGCCCCGGCTCTCACGGACGGAAGGTAAACATACCATTTTGACTTTTTTTTCCTCTGTCTCGGCTGGCGGGTGGAGCTGGGTCTTGCCTGGCAGCTGGACTCAGACGCGCTGCTGGGGGGATAGGCAGGCGAAATTCCCATATTCTGAGAGCCAGGCTCAGGACTCTGTTAATCTAGCCACTTTGAGCCTTTTGTTTTGTAGCTGCCTCAGCAGGGTTTGTGCGGAGCTTCGCTGTCAGTGTGCGGGACGCCATGTTGGTACAGAGATTTTAGCGGGACCTTGTTCTGAGCCTGGGAGCCAGCACCTGCAAACGGGACAGCACTTCTCCGACAAAAAAGTAGTGATTTTGTACAGTGCTGCCTACGTTTGGGGCCCTGCAACAGAAGCAGAGGAATCACTACGTCTCCGCACCTTTAGCCCCTCTGTTTGCTGCCTGTGTGGAGAACGCCATGTGGATATGGTGGCCACAGCTGGACCTAATTTTTAGCTTGGAAGCCAGAGCCTGCCCACAGGAGAGCGCTTTTCTATCACAAAATCAGTACTGAACGCAGTGTTGGCTAAGGCTAGGCCCTGTCAGCAGAGGCCAACAGGGCAGTAGCATTGCTGTATTCTGAACTAGTTTGTTATCATCTGGAGTTGGATATAGTGGTGCTTACTTTGTCAGATGAGAAGAGGGACCTCTACACCTGAAAACCTAACTGACTTGTGAAGTGGTCAGATACCTTTTGCTTTACATTTTAAGACAGCCTAGAGAAACATTTGCAATCCATCCTCACAGTACCTCTTCCAACCTCTAGATACTCACATGGGACCCAAAAAGCAACAGACAAATGTGGCATACAAGCAATCACTCATGACTTCAGAAGGCTCCCAAATAAAGCAACCAAGGAGTTTTCCAGATGAAGAAACTTTTATGAAAGCATCAGGAAGTGAATACAAATTGATTATATACAGAGCCCTTCTAGACCTTATACAAAATGCAGCAGAACAAAATGAAAAATTAAGCAAGTTGTTCAAACTGATGGAACACCAGTACTCTGAAATCCAACAGATCAAGAAGAAAACCAAAGACATAGAAACTTCCATGCAAAGCCAAGAAAACAGAATGGAACAAATGGAAAAAAGAATTTCTGACTTGGAAGACAGAGCTACTGATGCTAGTGTGTATGAGCAGAAATCAGAAAAAAGAAGCAAGAAAAATGAAGAAACATTAAGAAGCATGTGGGACTCTACTAAGAGGAACAACCTTCGATTAATTGGAGTCCCTGAACAGGGTGAGACATCTGAGAACACAGAGAGTATTGTTGCTGAGCTGCTGAAAGAAAACTTCCCAGAAATCATGAAGGAAGAGAATATAGACCTCTCAGATGCATATCGTACGCCACCCAATGCCAAGCCAAGTGCCGTCGAGTCAATATAGATCTCAAAAGAAAGACTCCAAGACATATTATAATCAAGCTCAACAAAATGAAACATAAGCAGCAACTCTTAAAGGCAGCAAGACTCAAGGCAAAGCTAACATTCAGAGGGAAACCCTGTAGGCTCTCATCAGATTTCTCAGCAGAATCCATGCTGGCACAGAGACAGTGGCACAACACATTCAAAGTCTTCAAGGAGAAGAACTTCCAACCCAGAATTATATATCCTGTGAAACTATCTGTCAAATATGAAAAAGAAATTAAGATATTCCCAGATAAACAGAAACTCAGAGACTTTGTAAAAACCAAACCCAAACTACAAGAAATACTGAAAGAAGTTCTTGGCTTTGGTTTAGAAGAACAAAACCACTAACTTTATATTTTAGAATGACATACTACTCAATACTCTACTCATTTAGAGAAGGCTCCAAAGTAAATCACAGCTTTAATATGGAAAGAAGCAATCCAGTGATCATCATGAAAACTATGGTGTCATCATAATAAAAAGAGGGATGTACTACAGTCGTTATAGTTCTTCCAGATGGAGAGGAAGATGACAAGACTGGTAGTAATTAAAATTGCATTTAAAAATAGTTTATTAAGGGGATTCATAGGGGCAGCTGTAAAGCACAACAAAGATGTATCATACCATTTCAAGAAATCTAACACACGAGTCTCAACAACTATAAAACCAGCTCTGAAAAAGGTGAAAAATCAACTCATAAAAAGAGTGTCCCAGAACAGACTATTAAGAACAACAGAGAAAACATCAACATAAAAATAAACATATCACAATGGCAGCAGTGAACACATACCTATCAATAATTACATTGAATGTGAATGGACTGAATGCTCCAGTAAAGAGACACCGAGTGTCATCTTGGATCAAAAGACACAACCCATCCATATGCTGTCTACAAGAAACTCACTTGAGACCTAAAGACAGCAACAAACTGAAAATTAAAGGATGGAAGAATATATATCAAGCTAACAATGAACAAAGAAGAGCAGGGGTGGCAATTCTAATCTCAGACAAAATCAATTTTAATGTCAAATCCACCATCGTGGACAAAGATGGACACTATTTATTGCTGAAAGGTTCAGTACACAAGCAAGACTTAACTATATTAAATATTTATGCACCTAATGTCAGAGCACCTAAATATGTCGAAGAAACACTGACTACTCTCAAAAGAGAGTTAGATGACTGCACAATAATAGTGGGAGATTTTAACACTCCACTCTTATTACTAGACAGATCATCTAGAAAATAGCTCCGTAAAGACACAGAAGAGCTCATTGCCAAAATTAACCAACTAAACCTCATTGATATATACAGAACTTTCCACTCAGCAGCAGACAACTACACCTTCTTCTCCAGTGCACACGGAACATTCTCCAGAATTGAGCACGTGTTAGGCCATAATGCAATGCTCAACAAAATCCACACCATTGAATTACTGCAAAGCATCTTCTCAGATCATAAAGCCATAAAAGTTGAAATCAATAGCAGAAAAAGCAGAGATAGAAAGTGGAACTCTTGGAAACTGAACAACATCTTGCTCAAAAAAACATGGGTTATAGAGGAAATCAAGGATGAATTAAAGAAATTCATGGATTCCAATGAGAACAAAAACACTTCCTACCAGAACTTATGGGATGCAGCCAAAGCAGTGCTCAGAGGTCTGTTTATCTCCTTAAAGGCACACATCTGGAAGGAAGAAAGAAACCAAATCAAGGAACTAACTCTACAGCTTGACAAAATAGAAAGAGAACAACAGAGGAACCCCTCGGTCAGCAGAAGAAATGAGATCATAAACATTAGAGCAGAGCTAAATGAATTAGAGAATAGAAAAACAATTGAAAAAATTGAAAAGACCAAAAGCTGGTTTTTTGAAAAGATCAACAAAATTGATAAACCACTGGCTAAACTTACCAAAGAAAAGCAGGAAAGGAAACAAATAACCCAAATTAGAAATGAGAGGGGAGTTGTCACCACAGATGCAACAGAAATCAAAAATATCATAACAGAATACTATGAAAGACTATACTTTAACAAATTTGAAAACCTAGGGGAAATGGACCAATTCCTTGACTCATACCACCTACCCAAATTATCATAACGTGAAGCAGAACAACTTAATAAACCCATCACAAAGGAAGAGATTGAAAAGGTCATCAAAACACTGCCAACCCAAAAAAGTCCGGGCCCAGATGGCTACACGGCAGAATTCTACCAAGCATTTAGAGAAGAATTATCCCCAATACTACTGAGACTATTTCACAGTATAGAAAGGGATGGAGTACTCCAAAACTCATTCTATGAAGCCAGCATAACCCTGATACCTAAGCCAGGGAACAATCCAACAAAGACAGAGAACTACAGACTGATATCACTCATGAACCTAGATGCAAAAATCTTCAACAAAATTCGTGCCAGCAGAATACAACATATCAAGACAATAATTCATCATGACCAAGTGGGATTCATACCAGGGATGCAAGGCTGGTTCAACATCAGGAAAACAATTAATGTGATTAACCGGAAAAATAGCACAAAAGACAAGGATCACCTGATTTTGTCCATTGATGCCGAAAGGCATTTGATAAAGTCCAACACCCATTCATGCTAAAAACTCTTAGCAAAATGGGCATAGACGGCAAATTCCTCAACACAATAAGGGCCATTTATACAAAGCCAATTGCCCACATCATCCTGAATGGAGAGAGACTGAAAGACTTTCCCTTGAGATCAGGAACTAGACAAGGATGCCCACTGTCACCTCTCCTATTCAACATTGTGCTAGAAGTTCTAGCCAGAGCAATTAGACAAGACCAAGAAATAAAGGGCATCTGCATCGGCAAAGAGGAAGTTAAAATCTCCCTGTTCGCAGATGATATGATTATATATGCAGAGAACCCCAAGGAATTTGTAAGTAAACTACTCAAACTGATAGAAGAGTTCAGCAAAGTCTCAGGATACAAGATAAACATAAGTAAATCAGTAGGATTCCTTTATACCAACAAGGAGACTGTTAAGGAGGAAATTATCAAATCAATACCATTTACGATAGCCCCTAAGAAGATAAAGTACCTAGGAATTAATCTAACCAGAGAAACAACAGACCTGTACAAAGAGAACTACAAGCCTTACTACAAGAAACTAAGAGAGACTTAGATAAATGGAAAAACCTACCCTGCTCATGGATAGGAAGACTTAACATTGTGAAAATGTCTATTTTACCCAAAGCAATTTATTTATCAAATGCAATCCCAATACAAGTTCCAGCATCATTTTTTTAATGAGATGGAGAAACAAATCACCAATTTTGTTTGGAAAGGGAAGAAGCCCCGGATAAGTAAGGTACTACTAAAGAAGAAGAACACACTGCGAGGCCTCTCATTACCTGACCTTAGAACATACTACACTGCCACAGTGGCCAAAACAGCCTGGTACTGGTACAAGAACAGACAGATGGATCAATGGAACAGAATTGAGACCCCAGAGATGACACCATCTGCCTATGAACAGTTGATATTCGACAAAGGCCCCAAGACATTAAACTGGGGAAAAAACGGTGTCTTTAACAAATGGTGCTGGCAAAATTGGATATGCATCTGCAATAAACTGAATCAAGATTCATATCTTACACCTTATAGAAAAACCAACTCCAACTGGATAAAAGACCTAAATATCAAACCTAAAACGATAAAGCTCATCCAAGAAAAGGTAGGAACAACAATGGAAGTTTTAATACACAATGAAGACAGACTCCAAAATCTGTCAAAGAAACCTCAATCAACAGAATAGAAAATAGATAAATGGGAACTATTAAGAATCAAACACTTTTGCTCATCCAAAGACTTTATTAATAGAATTAAAAGAACACCCACAGAATGGGAAAAAATATTTGGCAACTCTATGTCAGACCGACGCCTGATCTCCGTAATCTATAAGATACTACAAAATATCAATAAGAAGAAGATAAGCCATCCAATTAAGCGATGGGCAAAAGAGATGGACAGACACTTCACTAAAGAAGAGATCCAGGCAGCCAAAAAACACATGCAGACATGTTCACGATCTTTAGTTATTAAAGAAATTCAAATCAAGACAACAATGAGATACCATCTCACCCCAACAAGATTGGCCATGATCCAGAAAACACAAAACAACAAATGCTGGAGAGGCTGTGGAGAAAGTGGAACCCTCCTACACTGTTGGTGGGGTTGCAAAATGGTCCAGCCTCTTTGGAAGGCAATCTGGCGTTCCTTAAAAAAATGGATATCGATATACCATTTGACCCAGTAATTCCACTACTTGGAATATATCCTACAGAATCAAGGCTTTTCACACCAACGGACACATGCACCAGAATGTTTACTGCAGCACAGTCCATGATAGCAAAAAGATGGAATCAACCCAGATGCCCAACAATAGAAGAATGGATAGGTAAACTATGGTACATATACTCAATGGAGCACTACGCAATGATAAAGAATAACGATGATTCCAGGAAACATCTCCTAACCTGGTTTCAACTGGAAGACATTATGTTGAGTGAAAGTAGTCAGCCACAAAGGGACAAATACTGTGTGAGACCTCTACGATAAGATCTCAAAAACAGACTTGTGTATAGAAGAAAAGACTCTTTGACAGCTGCAAGGGAGGGGAGGGAGGGAGGGTGAGTGGGGGAGGGTTTAGTTTAGATAGTTACTAGAAATCTAGTTGGGAGAAAGCAGTGATAACACACATTAGAAACAAGAACAACATTAAGTGGACTTCAGCATAACTTGAGTACTCCTTCCATCTTAACTCAATACTGCAAGGATAGAGTAGCTGGGGCAGGGAGCGCGGGACCATGCTCTTAGGCGAATTCCAGGCCAAATGGCACAACTAGCATTTTGCTAAGAGAGCTCTCTGCACCCCACATTGGTGAGTAGCGTCTGGGGTCTTAAAAGCTGCCAAGCTGCCATCCAAGGACACAGCAAATGGTCCTAACTCAGCAGGAATGGATGCTCACCAAGGACCAAAATGACATGCGGTAAAGACAACAGAGAAGACAGAGAGACCCACAAGAGTGAGTGCCTACATCGACTTGGGACCGGAAGAACCAGTGCCCAGCCACTACCAGTGATAGCCACGATGGAGCTCACAGAGAGGAGTCTCACTGGCAACACAAGAATAAAAAGGGGTGCATCCTGACATCTCCACTAAAAGACCTCAATTGATGGTCCAGTGGTTTTGGGGTTCCTCTGAGAGCATGGCCTCTGGCCCTGATACTGCCCTTTCCCATAAATTATAACAAAGTTCCACTCTTTGAACAGGAATGGATTGGACTTGACAATGCAGAGTGACCATATATTGCAAGCACTTTATGGTTCTATACATCTATAGGATATCATCTTGCTGACCTCTGGCTGGAGGAAGGGGAGTGGACGGAGAGGAGGGGAAAGGAGGCTGTTGGGAGGATGAGACATGTATGGAGCAGAGAGGAATAGTGTGCAGTCACCGGACAGGGAGAGCAGTGGAAGCTGTATATAGGTGGGCATGTAAATTTATACATGAATGTACATTTTCACTCAGTCATGTTAAATAAAAAGAAAAAAAAGAAAAAAAAAAGGAATTCTCTAAGTACTTTACCATTCCTTGTTTTCTCTAAATACTTTCAATAAGTTTTTAAATGATGTTTTCTATCAAACTCTTCTGAAGTATACATTTGAGGGTATCATCTGTTTCCTACTGGGACTTCAACAAATTTGCCTATACATTGTGATTCCAAGCCCACTTTAACCATGAAAAGAAAAATGCTGCTTTTCCATTTCTTTGTTTAATTGTCAAAATTGGGATGGAGAACTGTCTTAGCCTAGTGCTGATATAACAGAAGTATAAGTGGATGGCTTTAACAGTTATTCTCTCACAGTCTAGTAGGCTAGAAGTGCAAATTCATGGCATCAGCTCTAAGGAAAGTTTCTCTACTGGTTCTGGAGAAATGTCACTATCATCCATCTTTCCTTGGTCTAGTAGCTTTTCCAAATAGAAATCCTGGGCCCAGATGATATACTCTGCTCCTAGTATGGTGGTATGATGTTCTTAAAACTCTGTTTGCTTTCCTTTTAAAATGTGATGCATTCCACACCTGAGAGGAATTGGATCATGTCATGGATACGACCTTAGTAAGGGAGTTACAATCCCACTCTAATCCTCTTTAACATAATCTAATGTTTCCTCATTAATCATAGGCAGAGATTAAGATTTAGCACACATAGGAAATTACAATCACAAAATGGAGGACAACTGCACAATACTAGGAATCACAGCCTAACTAAGTTTACACATATTGTGGGGTATAAGAAATTCAGTCCATTACAGGAACAAATAAGCAAAATAAAGCAACTGTCATCTTTTCCAGGGAAATAAAACTGCATGAAAACCAACAGAACAGAAAAATGGTGGCATGAAATTTTACCAACATTAAAATGTTATTTCATACAGGGATTGTCAATATGCTGATATACAGAAAAGACAGATAGCTCTTACAGTCTAAAAAATTCTTATATCCTTTTAAGGTATAACTAGAAAACTAAAAATGTCAGGCTTTGCAGACAAAGCAGTCTCTGTTAAGTTTAAACATTCAGTTAATTAAATTTAATCAAAGATTATTTATGTAGTCTCATTTGAATCATTCATCTTATTTAAATAAATTTTCTTTTAATTTTGCTTTCTACTTCCATAACACTTGGGAATGTACAGCAGTGATCTACATGTTTGTCAGTTTGTTGTACTGTGGGGGGGGTGTGTGCTGCTGTGCAGCTGGAAGCTACACCACCGGTATCCAAAGACCATCGGGGTCACCCACAGTGGACAGTTTTCATCTGAGCTTCCAGAGTAAGGCAGACTAGCAAGAAAGACCTGGAAGTCTACTTTTGAAAAGAATTAGCCAGTGAAAACATTGTGAATAGCACTAGAACACTGTTTGATATAGTGAGGGAAGATGAGACCCCTAGGTTGGAATGCACTCAAAAGAGGAGCTGCCTCCACAAAGTAGAGTGGACCTTAATGACATGGATGGAGTCAAGCTTTTGAGACCTTCATCTGCTGAAGAGGCATGACTCAACACATGAAGAAACAGCTGCAAACATCCATTAATAAACAGAACATGGAAGGCATGAAGTATGAATCTAGGAAAATTGGAAATAATCAAAAATGAAGTGGACTACCAATGGTCATTATGAATCTGACAAATGTATCATCTACTATGCTGGAATGCCAACTTGAAGAGGAATGGTGTTGCAGTCACTGACAAAAAGAACATTTCAAGATGTAGCCTGAAGTACAATGCTGTTGGTGAAAGGGTAATATTGATACACATACAAGGAAGACCACTTAAGATGACTCTGAGAATTGACAATTAACTTCACAAACTCATCCTAGAAAAAGTGCTAGGTACCGCGCTGCTTACTATCACTATGCTCACCTTCAAAGTACTCCCCTTGGGAAGCTATGCACTGATGCCAGCACCTGGTCCACACTTCTAAGCAATCCTGAAATACTTTTTCTGGAGTGGCCATTAGAGCTATTGACATATTACATTTGATGTTCTGAAAGTCATCCAAATGTCTTCCTTTCAATATTTCCTCTGTCTTTGGGTAAAGAAAAAAGTCATGGGGGGGCAGATCAGGTGAGTGGGAAGGGTGTTCCAATATAATTCTTTGTATGCTGGCTGAAAACTCCCTCACAGGCAACTGTACAGTTAAGTTTGTAAACTTGCCACCTTGACACCATGTGCAACAGCCATTCTAGAAAGACTTCCAACATTGCTTTGAAAGGTGGACTATATGCTGGCATCAGTGCAAGCTTCCAAGGGGAGTAATTTGAAGGTAAGTATAGTGACATTCAGCATATAGCTGAGGTATGTAGCATGTAGAACAATTAAGTTCATGGACTTAATTGTCAGTTCTCACCTTATCCAATTTATGTATCAACCACTAAGGCCAAAGGTGAAGAAATTGAAGTGTTTGTTTTGTGTGTGTGTGGTCTTTTTTTTTACCAACTTCTGCAGTGTGAAGTTCATCAAACATGCAGTCAGAAAGCCTTACTAATTACTGGTGATTGGAATTCAAAAGTTGGAAACAAAGAGGAAGGATTGGTAACTAAAAAATATGACCTTGGAGATACAAATGATCCTGGAGATCACATGACAGAATATTGCAAGACCAATGACTTCATCTTGGCAAACATCTCTTTTCATCAATACAAATTATGTCTATATGCATGGACTTCACCAGATGGAATATACAGGCATCAAATCAACTACATCTGTGGAAAGGGATGAGGAAAATTCAATATCATCAGTCAGAACAAGGCCAGGTGTCAAATGCAGCACAGATCCTCATTTGTTCACCCATAAGTTCAAACCGAAACTGAAGAAAATGTTTAAAAGTCCATGAGAGTCACTGTATGACCTTGAGTATATCACCTGAGTTTAGAAACCATCTCAAGAATACATCTGACACATTGAACACTAATTAGTGATGACCAGATGAGTTGTGGAATGGCGTCAAAGACATCATACATGAAGAAAGCAAGAAATCAAAAAAAGAAAAGAAAGAAAGAAAAGACCAAATTGAATGTCAGGAGAGAATTTGACATTTGCTCTTAAACACTAAACTAAAGCAAAAGGAACAAATGATAAAGTAAAAGAACTGAACAGATTTCAAAGTACTGCTTCAGCAGTATTATAATGACATGTACAAAGACCTAGTGATAGAAAACCAAAACAGAAAAACACACTCTACATTTCTCAAGCTGAAAGAACTGAAGAAAATATTCAAGCCTCAAGTTCCAAAAGTAAAGAGTTCTACAGAGAAAATATTAAGCAATGCAGACAGCGTCAAATGAAGATGGAAGGAATATACAGAGTCATTGTCCCAAACAGTATTGGACAACATTCAACCTTTTCAAGAGGCAGCATATGATCAGGAACCAATGGTACTGAAGGAAGAAGTCCAAGCTGCATTGAAGGCATTGGTGAAGAACAAGGCTCCAGGAATCAAGGAAATATCAACTGAGATGTTTCAACAAATGGATGAAGAACTGAAAGCACTCACATATCTATGCCAAGAAATTTGGAAGACAGTCAACAGACTGGAATA
Source organism: Heterohyrax brucei (assembly GCA_028571685.1). NCBI lineage: Eukaryota > Metazoa > Chordata > Mammalia > Hyracoidea > Procaviidae > Heterohyrax > Heterohyrax brucei. Next base: position 67,063,289 of record CM053141.1, on the reverse strand, counting down.
AAGCCATATTTATGCCTATTCCCAAGAAAGTTGATCCAATCTAATGCAGAAATCACTGAAAATATCATTAACATCGCATACAAGTAAAATTTTCTTTAAAATTTTTCAAAAGTGGCTGTGTTAACATACTGACGGAAAACTGCCAGAAACTCAGGCTGGATTCAGAAGATGATGTGGAATCTCACAGCTGATGTCAGATGGATCTTGGCTTAATGCAGAGAATGTCAGAAAGATGTTTACTTGTGTTTTACCAACTATGTAAAGCCATTTGACTGTGGATCATAACAAATTACGGATAATGTTGTGGAGAACGGGAATTCCGGAACACTTAACTTTGTTTGTGAAGAAACTTCAAGTGGCAATCATATGAATAGAACAAGGGGACACTGCGTGGTTTAAAGTCAAGATAGGTGTGTGCTGGGGTTGTGTCCTTTCATTATACCTATTTAATTTGCATACCAAGCAAATATTCCGGGAAGCAGGATTGGAGGAAGATTCATTAACAACTTGCATTACACAAATGGAACAAATATGCTTGCTGAAAGTGAAAAGGACTTGAAAAATGTACCGATGTGAAACATCAACATCAAGAAAACAAAAATCCTCACTAATGGACCAATAAGCAAGATAATGATAAATGGAGAAAAGTATGAAGTTGTAATTCAAACCGAGTGCCGTCGAGTCGGATCCGACTCATGGCGACCCTAGGATGTAAAGGAGCTCATTTTGCTTGGATCTGCAATCAACACCCATGGCAGCAGCAGTCAAGAAATCAAAAGACATTGCACTGGGAAAATCTGCTGCAAAAGATATCGTTAAAGTGTTGAAAAACAAAGATATCACCTCGAAGACTAAAGTGTACCTGACCCAAGCCATGGTGTTTTCAATCACATCATATGCATGAGAAATGAATCAGGACAACGACTCAGGAAGACAGAAGAAGAACTGTAGCCTTCGAATTGTGGTGTTGGAGAAGAATATTGAATATACCATGGACAGCCAAAAGAACACACAGACCTTTCCTGGAAGAAGTAGAAGCAGACTGTTCCTTAGAAACAAGGATGATGAGACTGCATCTTACAAACTTTGAACAAGTTATCTGGAGGGATCAGTCCCTGGAGAAGGACTTGGTAAAGCAGAGGGTTAGCAAAAAAGAGGAAGACCCCAACAAAATGGATTGACACACTGGCTGTGATGATGGGATCAAGCGTGACAATGATTTGGGGCATGGCACAGGATCAGGCAATGTTTCATTCTGTTGCACAAAGGGTCACTATGAGTCAGAACCAACTTAAAGACACCTGACAACAAAGGCAGAGAGACTCTGTAGAATTGTTGGATTTAAGTAAGTTAGTGTACATAAATTTAGCATTGTATCAAGAACAAATAGAACTTTGGTTAGAATAGATATCATTGTCTTTTTACCTATCCTAGGGGAAAATAATTCAGTTTTTCACCAAGCGTATCAATGTACGGAAGTTTGCTAAGTACTGTATACAATAAAAATGTGCAGTAAGTGCTCAATAATGTACCTTGTTCTTATTAGTGTTGATGTTTCATTTGTCTATGTCAATTTTTTCATAACACAATTTTTTTCCTTCCTGAGTTATTGATTTTGATGTATGTATTTCTCAGCTGATGCATTCTCTAAATCACACACTGAAGGATGTTCAACAAGTGATTCCCTTATATATTTTCCTATCTAAGAAAACTTCTTCTTTCAGTTATATAACTCACGTGGCTTTTCTTTGGAAATCATGTAATCTTTGTTTCTGTGTTTCCGGAATATGCCTGAGAATATGAAACAGGGCCTTGAACCTGCTTAAAATGGTTCAGTCACGGCCAGTGTACACACTGTATAGCAACCAATTCTGTTGACCATTGGATTTTGACTTGAGTAGCAAAGAAACAATGGTGCCCTGCTCAAAGATGATGACCAACTGCACAGTCCTGCTTATAATCCAGTCTCCTGCATCAGACTCCTGAAACTCTCCAAGCAGCATGGTTGGTTGTCACCTTTGAGCTGGATACCACTGTTTGTTTCCCACCCTGGTCAAAATCTCAGGGGCAACAGATTTGGTCACTATGCAATGTGTAGGCTGCTGTTTTTATGACTGGTGTGACTGAACTGTTTCTGAAATGTTGGGATTCTTGATTTGAAACTAATCATAATTCTTTCCTTCTGTAGGAAGTCCTTTTATTTCTTTTTCTTTTTTGAAGATATAATGTTTCCTATAGTAAAGAGTTATTTGAAAATCTGGAGTTCTTTTTCTTTCTTATTACTCTAAACAGGCTCTTTATGTGTTACTTCACTCAGGTGATGCAAAAGAAAATGTCCAGAAATGGAATGAATGAATAACCTTACTTTATTTATTATACCATATGTGCTTTCTTTCCCTTTCCTGGGAGTCCATTATGTATAATTTGAGTCTCCAGAAATTGTTTTTAAATTTCACATAATGTTATCTTTATTCTTTCTTACCTTCTTGCTTAGAAATTTCATTTTCTATTGTATCCAATGTTTTCTTTTGCTCAACTGTGGATTTTAATTCAGTAATTTTTCAATTTTGTTTTTCTATATTATGCAATCTTGCTTTCCAGATTTTCTTTTATTCATTTTTTTCTTTTTTGCCATACTTGACAAAGTGTTTTTTTTTTTTTTTTCACTTTCATTAGTCTGATAGCAAATATTCACTTTTTTTTCCTACTATGTATCTTTTGGAAATCCTGGTGGCATAGTGGTTAAGTGTTACGTTTGCTAACCAAAAAGTCGGCAGTTCAAATCCACCGGGTGCTCCTTGGAAACTCTATGGAGCAGTTTTCCTCAGTCCTGTAGGGTTACTATGAGTCAGAATCAACTTGATGGTCCTAGGTTTTGTTTTTGGTATGTAACAGTTCTGTGAAAATTGCTTTGTAAAAACTATTATCTCTTTAAAACTCTGCTAAATGAAGATGCTGAAGTTTACGTTACATAATTGTGAAGACTGGAAACAATATATGGAATTTTAGCCTAATGTCTGACATGTAAGAAAGGTACTCTAAATGATAACTACAGTTGATTAGGTAAATACTATATTGTGGAAAAATGTTTTGATCTTAGCTTAGACATTAAAGTTAAAACAAATGTCTAACAATATTTTACTTTTGCTTTATATAAGCTATTTCATATCTAAACATATAAAACAGTGTTTAGGGTGTAATTAGCCAATTTTGCAACTTTTAGGAGAAAAAACAGTGAATGAAACTGTAACACTGTGTGAGTTTTGTGAGAAATTATTTCATCACATAAAAGGGAACTTTTCACTTTATATTTTGTTTTTTGTCTGTTTCCACCATGATAGTACATAAGCAAAAATATTTTATGGTCATCAATTTCCTCAAGGTCCTGTATCAGTAGCTTGATAGCAAAATTAGTCTTGGCAAGTGTCTATCTTGTCGTCATCTTTGCTTTTCCTTTGTACATTATAAACACATCAAAATCCACTGAAATTTGACCTTGTCTCATTTGTCAAGGGTTTCGTTATTTAAGTAGTTCTAAAATATGGTTTTCATAGACTTCATGAAATTTTGGAATTCCTTTTATGATTTTTGTTTGCAAGACCCTTGCATTATATTTTCTGAATGAGAGACTGATAATATATTTGAGACTATGAATATCTAAGAAGGGCACAGTTTAATAAGCGGTTCATTCTTGAATATGTTATAATTTCATTTTTCAACAAAACTTATCATTATTCATCTTGGACAAAGGCAGTCCACTAGTGTATCTTTAAAACCAAGGGCACTCATTTGGAAAGGCATTTGTTTTAAATGTATTACTAGTAGATACTCAAGAAACCCTCATTATCATTATAAAGTCTATTTTAAAAAATCCCAAATGTACAAGATGCAGATTGTCTTCACACTCAAGTAATAATAATTCAAGTATAATAATGATTGAACCAAGTATGAAGCTATTTTTCTCACTGAAAAAGAAATCCAGAAGGAGGCTATAAGGACTGGCATAATAATTATCAGTAGACGTTTATTTTCTATTCTACTGCCCTTATGTGTGGCTGATGTCACCTTTCTTGTTCCTTCATAGTCATAGGATACGTGTTACAACTGCAGTCTCCAGTCCATTTTTTTAGGCAGAAAGACAAAGTTGCAAGCTAGAAGATGTGACACACAGTAAACTATCACAATATGATATTGGCCATAACTATGTCTACTGTCTACAGGTGAATATCATTTCTTAGCTGGTAATTTTCCGTCTCAGAAAGTTTGGTCCCTTTTAGTAAGAAGAGGGGAAATGGTTATTGGGTCAGCTGAAAAGTCTGCCACCTCAAGAAATCGAGGCTTCATTATTTTCGCAGGGACTGATTTGGGCTGATAGACAAGTTGGAACGATTACTGATGCTGTAGTTCCCAAACAGTACCCCTGCATTCACTAAAGGCCATTGACCTTGAAAACACATGTTGTTCACGTTTTAGAATTTTGACCAATATATGGTTAGTACTTTTATGCTGCTCTACTGATATACTGTTTACTAATCTACAAATTTGTCTTGTCTATTCACTACAATTGTAAGTACCTCACCGCTGTAACACTGAATAACAATGACAGTCTTATTAGTTTCTTTCTACTCAATTCTGACTCACGGTTACCCCTATGTATTACAGAGTAGAACTGCTCCATAGGGTTTTACTGGCTGTAATCCTAACAGAAGCAAATCACCAGAGTTGATGGTTCTGCTGGATGGATTTTAACCACCCACCATCATGGTAGCAGTCAAGCACAATACATCTGTACCACCTAGGAATCCTTAACCAACAGTAATTAATGTTTATCACATGTATGTTAGTCACTGAATTATGCTGCATAATTTAATTACATTATCTTAGCTTTCTGCTACTGAGGAAATGTATAAGTGTGTAACATCTACCAAATAACAAACACAAAATTGTATGTTTGAATCCAAAATAGTGGCCGTCAAGTTATAATGCACTAAGAGTACAGGGTCATTATGAGTTGGAATCAACTGGAAAGCAGCTAGAGTTTTTTAAGAGTAACTTGGAGATTTTTCTAAAAATGAGGAGTCCTAAATCTGAATTTAAAAAATATGAACTTAGTATTCAAATACCGTGAAATCTGAATTTAAATAACTTTAGTAAGTGCTGTAGATGAATTCTTATCCTGGAAGCCCAAAACTCGTATTTTGAAAGATACTAAATCAGGCTGGTTGACAGTAAATTTAGAGCTTTTAAGCAATATGTATTGTTACTCTCCCATTGGGTGTATGAGGAGCAAAAAGTTATTGCAAGTATTCACTGATTTAAAAATGAATTATTTGGTAGGCAGCTGCCTCTTGTAATTAAGAAGGGATTTTATTAGCTATAGTCGTTGATTTTTCTAATTACTCATTATGATGAAATAAAATATATGACTACACATATTACACTTTGAATTCTACTCAAGGTCTCTATTCTTCTTACCATGACTGTAGCTCAAGTCCTCAAAATAGCTTTTACCTAAATCTTTGCAAGAGCAAATTAGTTGTCTTGCTGACTACGTCATCATTTGTAAAAGTAGACGTCATAGATTTAATTGGTTGGAAGAAACCTTAGTGGGCACAAAGTCAAGTCATTGCATTTTTTAAAAGAAAAAAACTGCACAAAGAAGGGATGAGGGACTTCCCCAGTCAAAGAACTAGTAAGTGACAAAACTAGAATTTGTATAATTGAAGAAAAATGTAATATGAATGATTTACTTCAATTTTAAACATTTATTGTGACTTGCACAAAATTTACTGTATGAAATATTTAGAAAAGAAGTATAGTGGTTGGAAAAGGAGATAAAATAGAGGGATTAGTTGGAGCATCATAGCAGATTGATTAAAGCCTTCAGAGTAAAACATATCTTAGTCAGGCCTCTTTTGATTCCAAATGAAAGAATTCCAACCGAGCTTTCCTAAACACAGATGAGGAACAGTACCAAGATACCTCAGAAACCCCAGGGTAGAAGCTTTAGTTACCTATAAAAAAACTCAGATTCCAGAAACTGATACAAAACTGATTTTACTGACAGCAAAATCCACTATATGATGGAGAATGTGGGTTGTATGTGTGGTCAAATGGCTCCTTAACATAGCTGTGGTGAGTGGCAGGTCCAAAATTTCAAGTCACGCAATAGCCTGGAAACTGACAGTCTTGTGTCTGAAATCAGAAGGCCAGGTGATAGGTTAGAAATTCTGGTAGGATTTCTATTTACAGTCATGAGATGGCAATTGTCTTCTTGAAGAAACCTCAGTTTTTCCTTTTAGAGCTTTTGATTGATTGGATGAAACCACCCCTGTTATAGGGTAATTTGCTTTACTTAATATTAACTAATTCAAATGTTAGTCACATAGATACCTTCATATCGAGATCTAGTGTTCGACCAGACAACTGAGTAACATAAATGAGGCAGGTTGACATGTACAATTAAACCATCATAGACTCCCTGTATTAGTTATTGCAAAGGAAATCTATTAGCCCCCAAATTCTTGAGTGGTTGTTTATCTAAGTATATCTTACTTTTTCTTTCATTGCGTTTCTTGGTTGGTCAACTTTTCATTTCAGCACTGAATTTGTCCCATTGTCTTCTGACCTCTGTGATTTCTGAGGAGAAATCAGTGCTAATATTTTTGAGAGTCCCTTGTTCGTGACATCTTGTTTTCATCTTGTTGCTTTCAAGATTCTCTTTTTCTTGAGTTTTTGACATTTGACGATGATACGTCCTGATTTGATTCTCTTTGAAATTATACTATTTGATGATCATTGAGTTTCTATGATGTTTAAATTAGTTTTTTCAAAAAACTTGGGTCATATTTTGGCCATCATTTCTTTAAAAATTCTTTCCACCTCTCTCTTTGTCTCCTGTACTTTACGGAGTCCTAGTTTTTATATGTTAGAGCACTTCATGCTACTCTACAGGTCTCCAATGCTCTGTTCATTTTTATTCATCTTACTTATACTACATACTTTCAACTGGCCAGTTTTCAAGTTTGTTGATTCTTGTGCCAGCAAAAGTCTATTATTTAACCTCTAGGGAATTTTTCAGAAACCTTGGTGACATAGTGGTAAAGTGTTACAGCTGCTAACCAGAGGGTTGGTAGTTCAGATCTGCCAGGTGCTCCTTGGAAACTCTATGGAGCACTTCTGCTCTGTCCTGAAGGGTTGCTGTGAGTTGGAATTGACTTGGCAGCAGTGGGTTTGGTTTTTTTTGTCTTTTTAGGGACTTTTCAATTCATTTATTGCACTTCAAAATTTGTTTGGTTATCTATTTATTTATATCATTTCTATTTCTTTATTCACATTCCGTCTTTGGTGAAACATCACCTTCATGTTTTAACTTTTTAGACTTGTTTTCCTTGAATTCTTTGAAGATATTTATAGCATCTGATATATAGCCTTTTTCTATTAAGTCATTTGTATGGGCTTCTTATGAACATTTACTGTTAGCTGCTTTTTTATTCTCTGTGTTTCAGACATACGTTCATTTTTCTTTGCCTGTTTTGTAATTTTTAGTTTAAAATCGAACACTTTTAAAAATAATTATATTCTTGTTCCTTAGAATATAGACAGCAAAAGTGCATTAATTCATGTTTCTATATCTACAGTTCAGTGACATCGATTATGTTCTTCAAGTTGTATAACCCGTTTTCCTTTCTTGAGTTTTTTCTTCCCCATCATCATAAACTTACTGCCTCCTAAGTTTTCTTGGTACAGTACATTGATTTTTTGAGCAACTGTTCTAGCCACTTTCCTGTAGCTCACCTAGACTATTAGGTGGGACTTGTGATAGAGTAATTATAGCTCATCAAAAGGACTGGTCATTTTTTTTCATTCTGCTGAGCTTGAAATAAGCCATACCAGAGGTAGGAAAGAGGATGTCACCACTACCAAGGAAGGAGAGACCAGCAAGTGATACCCAAAAGAGATAGAACAGTGGGCTTCCTGGCCCATGGAACAGGAAAATGAACTACCTTTGCACAGAGACTGAGGACCACAGAGGCTGTCTTGCTGGAAAAAAATTGTATCTTTGAGTATTTCTGAGGCTGAATTGTAACTGTCACTTCTCTGATAAATCCCATATGTGAGTATGATCTGTGAGTTCTGTGTGGTCAACTGCAATGAATTATCAAACCAAGCAGAGAACTAATATTGTGGGAGGGATGCTTGGTGTCCGAATTGGTAAAGAAGGCAAAAGGAGAAGACATGTCTGACTTCTGCCCCATAGAAATCAGACTTGTGCTGGTGATCTTGATTTTCCTTTCCCCTTATGAAGTTACACGAGGTCAGACACTGCCTTCTAGCCATTTTTATAGTTCATATCTCATCTTCTGAATTGCCATTGTCTATTAAATCTCATACAGATAGATCTGAAAAGAGCACAATATTCAAGGCAGATACTCTTTACTAGTTAAATAAATAATTACTTCATTTTAGGAAGAGTTCTGGGAATATTTCTGGTTTAAAGTTTAAAGATTATCTTTGGGAAATAGTTTTTAAGGTCATCCAACCTCTATGATTTCAGAAAATCTGGGTTCTTTGGCAATTTTTTGTTGATGTTCTGCATGTTTCCCCTTTTGACTAGGGTTCTTCTTTACAACTTTTGATCAAAACATTTAGTAATATCAACTGGGCATTATCTAGTTCTTTTGGTCTCATGGCAGAGGAAGTAATTATACATTGAGGCCTTTAGCCACACATTCCAGAAAACCAAATACTTCTGATTACATGATTTACTGATGTTGGAAATCGGATTTTCTTCAAAGGTTTATTTTTGTTTGTCTGTTTGTTTAGTGACTTCTCTGTAATAATTGTGTAAAATCTGTATTCTTTATCATTTATGGGCACTCAAGGGTCTACCTCACTAGCACAGTGGTACTAATGATAGGACAGAAGTTTCCTTAAAAACTGTGATCCAGTAAATTTCCCAGTCTTTATGGAAGGTCACATCATCATTTTTACTCTGTGTTTTTGGAGATGCCTTTAACATTCTGGTAGTTTACACTATTGCTTAGCTTTTACTTCCGGCTTATGCAGAGTTTAGCATCAGTCAGAAAAGAGATGCTAGACCTTTCTCAGTTAATTGTATGTGAGAGAGTAAAGGTACAACATTTCTGTGGCATGTGGAAGTCCTAAGAATGGGTCCAAGCTTTTCAAAGTCACCTACAGAAATCTGATTTTCCAAATGTTCTTCTGAAACTTTTTAGTCATCCTCTTGTTCGCACAACTGGCATTGCCACTTTGGGCAGTTGCAATATTAAACAACTATTGATTATTCTTTTCAAAAATTACACAGGACACAGTGTTATTCATACTTAGAGACCTCTGGATCAAGTCAAATAAAGATAAGCCCTTTGAATGAAACTTTGACATAGGGATACCAGACAGGTCATATAGTGACAGTTCTCTGGCTTTGCCTTTTTGGGAACTCCAAATGTATTCTGCCTTTTCCAGTGGCTGCTGGACAGCTAATTTTCCCAGCTACCACAATTATGATGTTGTTAGTTTTTAAGTTTATCACAAAGCTAAGGACAGAGGACTGGAAACAGGACATCTTAAAATGCTCAGTTTTCTTATCAAGATTCACTCCATTTTTTAAATAAATTGTTCTTGAATTACTGAAATTTATTGCTAATTCTAGAAAAGACATATCTTAGTTACTTTTGCCAGTGGTCTCATTGCTTTTACGGAGATTTTTAGAGGCTGTTGCTCTGTCATTCCTTGAAGTGGTCCGTTGGAATTTAGTTTTAATGGTGCATCCTAGTTGTTCTTTAAGGAAATCTATTGCATTCTTTCTTGATTTTCTTCAAGTATTTTCAATTTATAGCCTTATTTTATTCCTATATGGAGCATGGAAAAGTTCTTTAAAAAGTGGAACTAAAGCCCCGGATAAGTAAAACACTACTAAAGAAGAAGAACACACTGGGAGGCCTCTCATTACCCAACCTTAGAAACTATTACACTGCCACAGTAGTCAAAACAGGCTGGTACTGGTACAAAAACAGAGAGATAGATCAATGGAACAGAATTGAGACCCCAGAGATGGCACCATCTGCCTATGAACAGTTGATATTCGACAAAGGCCCTAAGACACTAAACTGGGGTAAAAACAATCTCTTCAACAAATGGTGCTGGCAAAATTAGATATCCATCTGGAATAAATTGAAACAAGACCCATATCTTACACGTTGTACAAAAACCAACTCAAACTGGATAAAAAAACCTAAATATCAAATCTAAAACAATAAAGCTCATCTAAGAAAATGTAGGAATAAAAACAGAAATTTTAATACACAATGTAGACATACTTTAAAATCTGTCAAACAAACCACAATCAACAGAAAATAGATAAATGGGAACTATTAGGAATCAAACACCTTTGCTCATCCAAAGACTTTATTAATAGAATTAAAAGGCTACCTACAGAACAGGAAAAAAATATTTGGCAGCTATATGTCAGACCGACGCCTTATCCCCATAATCTATAAGGTACTACAATACATCAATAAGAAGAAGATAAATCCTCCAATTAAGTGATGGGCAAAAGAGATGGACAGACACTTCTCTAAAGAAGAGATCCAGGAAGCCAAAAAACACATGCGGACATACTCACGATCATTAGCTTTTAAAGAAATTCAGATTAAAACAACAGCGAGATACCATCTCACCCCAGCAAGGTTGGCCATGATCCAAAAAACCCCAAATAACAAAGGCTGAAGAGGCTGTGGAGAAAGTGGAACTTTCCTACACTGTTGGTGGGATTGCAAAATGGTGCAACTTCTTTGGAAAGCAATCTGACACTCCCTTAAAAAAATGGATCTAGATAGACCATTTGACCCAGTAATTCCACTACTTGGAATATATCCCACAGAATCAAGGCCCTTCACACCAACTGATACAGGCACACAAATGTTCATCGCAGCACAGTCCACAATAGCAAAAAGATGGAATCAGTCTAGCTGCCCAACAACAGAGGAATGGATAGGTAAACTATGGTATACATACTCAGTGGAGCACTATGCAATGATAAAGAACAATGATAATTTCAGGAAGCATCTCATAATCTGGTTTCAGTTGGAGGACATTATGTTGAGTGAAAGTAGTCAGCAACAAAAGGGCAAATATTATATGAGACCCCAATGATAAGAACTCAAAAACAGACTTATACATAGAAGAAAAGACTCTTTGGTGGCTGCAAGGGAGGAGAAGGAGGGAGGGCGGGGGGGAGGGTTTAGATTAGATGATAGAAATTTAGTTGGGCAAAATTGGTGACAGCACACCTTAGAAAGAATAACAATATTAAGTGGACTTCAACATAACTTGAGTACTCTTTTCGTCTTAACCCGATATTGCAAGGACAAAGTGGCTGGAGTGGGCAGCCAGGGACCATGCTCTCAGGTGAAATTGAAGCCAATTGGCACACCTAGCATTTTGCTAAGAGGGCTTTCTGTACCCCACATTGGTGAGTGGTGTCTGGGGTCTTAAAAGCTACCAAGCTGCCATCTGAGGGTACAGCAAATGGTCCCAACTCAGCAGAAATGGATGATCACTGAGAACCAAAATGACATGGGGGAAAGAGAACCCAGAGGACAGAGAGACCCACATGAGTGGGTGTCTATATTGACTCGTGACTAGAAAAACTGGATGGTGCCCGGCCACCACCAGTGATAGACATGATGAAGCTCACAAAGACGAATCTCACTGGCAACACAAGAAGAAGAAGAGGTGCACCCTGAGATCTCCAATAAAAGACCACAATTGTTGGTCCAGAGGCATCAAGGTTCCCCTGGGAGTATGGCCCCTGGCCCTGATGCTGCCCTTGCCCATAAATCATAATGAAGATCCACTCTTTGGACAGGAGTGAGTTGGACTTTGTGATGCAGAGTGACCATATCTTGTGTGCACTTTATGGGTCTGTGCATCCATAGGATATCATCCTGCTGATCTCTTACTGGAGGAAGAGGAGTTGGTGGAGATGTGGAGAAAGGATACTGTTGGGAACATAGGACAAGAATGGAGCAGAGACGAAGAGTGTGCTGTCACCAGGCAGGGAGAGCAGTGGAAGCTGCATAGGTACACTTTCATTCAATCATAATTTAAAAAAGAAAAGTAGAATTAAATTGTTCATCATTTCATTTTCATTTTATAACCCCTGAAATATATTTATTACTGAGAAGTGCATTTCTTAACTAAGCTGGATACGGAATCATTTTTCCCCTGGGATAACTAGATAGGTCTTTGCAATGGTTATATCCTACAATTAGATTAAATTAAAGCCCTCTCTTCTGTCAATTCTCTTTTATTATTTATATGTGCATATACATACCACACATACACAGTTCTATCAGAACTGATGGAATACCAAATGAGATGTTTTGAACAAATCAACGTGGCATTGAAAGTGCTCACTCATCTATACCAGAAAGTTTGGAAGACAGCTAGCTGGCCAACTGACTGGAGGAAAAAGAGATATGTCCATTCCAAACTAGGGATTCAGCTAAATGGGAAAATTACTAAACAATATTATTAACACTACACACAAATAAAATTTTGCTGAAGATCATTGAAAAGTGGCTATAGTAATACATTGACAGAGAACTGTCAGGAATTCAAGAAGATTTAGAAGAGGATGTGGAATAAGGGATATCTTTGCTAATGTCAGACGGATTCTTGCTAAAAGCAGAGGATATCAGAAGGATGTTTACTTATGTTTTATTGATTATGCAAAGCATTCAATCTTGTGGTTGACAACAAATTGTAGATAATGTTGCTAATAAAGGTAATTCCAGAACAATTAATTGTGTACCTGAGGAACCTGTACATAAATCAAGAGGCAGTAGTTTGATGAGACCAAGGGAATGCTGTGTTGTTTAAAGTCAGAAGTAGTGTTTGTCAGGACTGCATTGTTCCACCACACCTATTCAATCTGTATGCTGAACAAATCATCCAAGAATCTGGACCTCATGAAGAATAAAGGTACATCAATTTTGGAGGAAGATTCGTTAACAACCTGCGTTATACAGCTGACACATCTTACTTATTGAAAATGAAGAGATTTAAGCACTTAAAGAAGATCAAAGACCCCAGCCTTCAGTATGGTTACACCTTTACATAAAGAAAACAAAAATCCTTTTAATTCTGCTCATAAGCAACATAGTGATAAATGGAGAAAAAACTGACATGGTCAAGGATTTCATTTTTCTGGGGTCTACATTACCCACGGAAGCAACAATCAAGAAATCAAATGATGCACTGAATTAGACAAAAATCTGCTGTAAAAGATCTCTTTAAAGTATTAAAAAGTAAATACATCACCTTGAAGACTAAGCCATGCCCAGCACAAGCCATGGTGTTTTCCATTGCCTTGTATATGTGTGAAAGCTGGATGGTGAATAAGACCAAAGAACTGACACTTTGAATGAAGGTGTTGGTGAAGAATATTGAATGTACCACGGGCTGCCAAAAAGATGAACATACCTGTCTTGGAAGAAGTACAGCCAGAAAATTCCTTAGAAACAAGGATGGAGAGACTCATCACACATACTTTGACATGTTTTTGGAAGGTATCAGTCTCTGGAGAAAGGCATCATGCTGGGTGAAGTAGAAACCAAAACGAAACCCAGTGCCACTGAGTCAAGTTCCCTCAGGGAAAAAGCAGAAGATCCTCAGCTGACACAGTGGCTGCAACAAAGGGTCAAGGGTAACAATGATTTTGAGGATGGCACTGAACCAGGTATTATTTTGTTCTGTTGTGTTTAGGATCACTATGAGTTGAAACTCACTACACGGTACACAACAACATCACGCATCTTATTATTATCATTATTAAAGGAATTTGTCATTCTAGGCCTGCTGATAATCACATCATCAAGTATTAATAATAAATACAGACTACTAAAGTCAAAAGAGGTCAAGTCAGCATTCAAGGAGACAATCTTTATCTGAAATTTTGTTTCAGAAAAATCCAACCTAATACAACAGTTGAATGAATAATAAGTTCACACACATACACCAATAAATAAACACACATACATACATGTGAGGATAAGTCAAAAAATATTGCTACAAAACCATAGTAACATCTGTTAAACAAATACATCAAAGTGTAAAGCTGTTGTTTTTCAAAGTATTTTCCATATAGGTCTATACACTTCTGAAGGCAATATTTCCGTCTCTCTAAGCCTTTCCTGAAGAATTCTGCACTCTTTGATTTATATCACTTCAAAACAGCAATTTTGGCAGCATTGAGGGAGTCAAATCATATTCCTTTTAGATGTTCTTTGAGTTTGGGGAACAAAAAGAAGTCTGAAGGGGCAAGATCAGGGCTATAGGATGGACAAGGTAAGGTTTCCCAAAACAATTCTCATAGGACAACCCTTCTAGCTACCCTGGAAGAATGAGCAAGTTCATCGTTATGATGGAAAAAAATTCTTGGCTGTAATTTCCCAGCCTTTTTCTCATCAATGCAGTTTTCAGTGTTCTTAAAATCTCTTCATAATAAGTCCCTATAATCATCCTGTCTCCTTTGGGATCCAAAAATAGTCGCCATAACCTCTGAGCTGTCTTCTCTCTCTTAGCTCATTTTTGAGGTCCTTTCAACCTTCCTTGAAATGTTTGACTCATCTGTATACTGTTGTTATAGCTGATGCAGCATTCCCATAAATACTTGCGAAGATGTCTATTTAAGTTTTGTTAAAGACGTTATATTATCCCTGACCTCAAAATAATTTTTTTCTGTGGAACTGAAGGTATCTTTTTTTGAAGGCACCTTAACAAGACTGAACAAAATATATTAGTGAGAACTTGTTTGCACCCGCTCACTGATCATAGAGACATGTTTAAATATGTTTTGTTTGGAATAAGTCTATTCATATATGAACTGGAATCCCAGTGGTAATAGTTTGACTTACCTTAATACATACAAACATGTGTACATATTCCAAATAGATATCTCCATATACTTGGATTCAAACCATTGTTTTTTCAAACTATGGATCATAACCAACAAAATCAATTCAGTGGATTGCCATCATATTTTCAATGAAATAAGAGAATACAGTAAAAATAAGTGTGAAAGATTTGTTTTAATTATTTCCACAAAAAATTATGTGTGTTAAATATGTATTCCTTCCTGTGAGTCACAATAAAACTTTATTTTAAAATAAATGTACTCAAGCAGACTGAATGAGTAGATATTTCTTCTTCTTTACACATGTATTTTTCTGTTGAACACACAAGTAGCGTGCATGTGAAATCTTTTTAAGAGTGAATAGACAGTAATAGATGGATTTTAGATCTTTGTAGATGGTTGATGAATTAATGCATGAAGTGTTGTTAAGCAGAGTGAAATATACAGGAAATGTCACCTATGTATTCATTTAGGTGGAAGTATTTTTTTAGGAAATAATTTGGGACTTTGAATTGTCCATATGGAGACTCTTCTTTGAAGAAACCCAGTAGATAATTATTGTGTGTGAGAGAGACTGGGATGCATTGTGATACTTCTGACATGTCTGTAAAGGTAGTGATACTATCACTTTTGTTAAATTTTTGATTAATCTTGATTGCTCCTTTTGGAGTATCAGGGGTGTGGTATATAAGCAGATGTATTAATTCATTCATCCAGCAAATACTGATTTAGCTCCTACTCCATGGCACTTGGCTCGGCTGGCCTACCACGTGTCAGCACCATTCTTATTTTAAGAGACAGAATGGTGAGGAAGACAATAAAGTCCTGACACTCACATAGCTTATTTTGTGACAGACAGAGATAGACAATAAATACACAAATAAAAAGCATCATTTAGATAGTGATAGATTCTAGCAGGGAATACTCTGTATTCTATCCAGTAGGGTTGCTGTGAGTCAAAATCAACCTGACAGCAACAGATTTAGTTTTTTTTTTCATTGATGTACATACAGTTAACTGTTTATGTTTACACGGTTTATCAACAGAAGTTTCATGGAAACAAAGATCTTCTGTTTTAGACATTACTATTTCTCCAGTGTTGTGAACTGTTCTGGGAATGTAGTAGAAACCAATCTTCAAATAAATGAATAAATAAATATTACCAAATTAATCATTTAATGTGCAACCAATCCTTCTGGCATAGGGCAGAGTTACTGGACAGTGGCCTCCCAGATGAACTCCATGAACAGGTGGGGAGATTTATTGGTCTAGTTGTAAGATTTCTTTTAATATCCTACTCTTATCTCATTTATATGACTTGGCATCTCTCCTCATTTCTCAGACAATTGTCTTGGTCTTATTTCTTTACCTTAGCCCTTGCCACACATATTTTCCTGTTCCCACTCTTCCTTTATACTTAGTAGGGAGGTTTACCTATTATTCAAACTCTGATGGTTACTTCTGAAACTATTGCAAGCTGATATTAGATGAAGTTTATATAACTCTATTTAATCTTAATAACTGGTCCTCTAAATCTGTCCCTAGATTTTTCCGTACTCCCTGTATGAACTTTTTTTGAAATCAGGAACTCATAGCATGACATACTACTCTGAAGTATAAAATACTCATATTCTTCCTAGAGGGCAACTCGTATCTATTTCTCTACTCAATATAGGGAGTGGGTGTCACATCAGAAAAAGAAAAATAATTTTGAAATACCTGACCTATGACTAGAAGATCCTGTTACAGAATAGAGAAAACCCTAGGCAGAAAAGAGTTTCAAAGAGTGATTAAGTTTATTGTCCCTAAAGAAGACTTTAAAACAATGTCATGTATAAAAAATATTTTTTCTCTATATTATCTAGTTAAAGCTTATAGATATTTTCAAGATCTCTCAGCTATTACTTAGAGGTCTGAACAGAGTGAATCTTTTTATTAAGCTGAATTAGTTATAAGTAGTTATATGTTAGAATGGTAATTCTAGAACACTTCACTCTGCTCATGCAGAAACAATATATGGAAAAGAGGCAGTCTTTTGAACAGAATATTTGAATATTGCATGGTTTAAAGTCAGGAAAGGTATGCAGCAGGGTTGCATCTTTTCACCATACTTATTCAATCTACATGCAGAACAAATAATCCAACAACTGAGACTATATGAGGAAGAACACAGCATCAGGATTAGAAGAAGACTCAAACAATTTGCACTATGTGGATGATACAAACTTACTCAGTGAAAGTGAAGAGAACTTGAAGCATTTGTTGATAACGATCAAAGACTACAGCCTTCACTATGATTTATACTATCATTAAAAAAAAACTGGACTAACGTGCAACATCATGAAAAATGGAGAATAGATTGAAGTTGTCAGGATTGCAGAATTTTGTTTTACTTGGAGCCATAATCAACATCCACGGATGCAGCAGTCAAGAAATCAAACAACACGTTGCATAGAGCAAATTTGCTCCAAAATACCTCTTTAAAGCTTTAAAAACGAAAGATGTCACTTTAAGGACTAAGATTGCCTGACCTAAGACACAAGGTTTCCAGTTGCTTCATATGCATGTGCCAAGCCAAGTGCCATCGAGTCGGATCCGATTCATAAGCATATGGGAAATATGTATATGGGAAAGCTGGAAAGTAAGTTAAGAAGAATGAAGAAGAACTGATGTCTTTGAATTATAACGCTGGCAAAAAATATTGAATATATCACTGTTTTAGTCAGTTAATGCTGCTCTAACAGAAATACTACAGAGCGGATGGCTTTAACAAAGGAAAGCTCATTCTTACACAGTCCGGTAGGCTGCACTTCTAAATTCAGGATGTCTGCTCCAGGGGAAGGATTTTCCCCTTGCTGACTCTGGAGGAAAGTCTGGTATTGCATCAGTCTTTGTCCAGGGAGCATCTTGGTGCAGGAACCTCAGGTCTGAAGGAGGTGCTCTTCTCCAGGTACTGCTTTCTTGATTGTGTGAGGTTCCCAATTCTCTGCTTCCTTCCCTTTCCTTTTATCTCTTGTAGGACGAAAGGATTAAGGGTGGGGCAAGCCATAATCCAGGAAAACTCCCTTTACAGTGAAGCAGGGAGGTAATCCTATGAAGAGATTTATAGTCCCACCCTAATGCTTTAACATACAGCATAGAGAAATCACAAAATGGAGGACAATCATAGACTACAGGGAATCACGGCCCAGCTACACGGCTACACATATTTTTGGAGGATGACAATTCAATCCATGACAACCATGAGCTGCCAGAAGAATGAATAAATCTGTCTTTGAAGACATATAGCCAGAATTCTCCCTAAAAGCAAGGATGGCAAGACTTTGTCTCATGTGATTTGAACACGTTATCAAGAGGGACTAGTCCCTGGACAAAGACATCATGCTAGTAGAATACCAGCATAAAGAGGAAGACCTTTGTGATGATAAAGTTTGTGTGTCAACTTGCCTGGGCCTTGATTCTCAGTATTTATATGTGTTTGCCCTCAAGATAGTGTTAGCAGTCAATTAGTTGAAAAACAATGTTCTGGGGTGTGAAACTTGCACCTGATTATAATTGGATGTTCTGGCTTTTGCCTGCTCTGCATCCTGCAGCTGCCTCCTGTTTGACCTTTGGTTCTTGGGACTTGAGCTAGCAGCTTGCCTACTGATCTTGGGATTCATCTGTCTTCACAGTCTGTGAACAAAAGCCCTGCTCTCTGATCTACTGATATTCAGTTTACCAGCCCTGTGGCTTCACGAATCAGGAGAAGCCTCTATCCTGATCTACAGAATTGGGACATTCCAGCTTCTACAATTTTGTGAGCCATTTCCTTGATACAAATCTCTCTATATGTACATGTATATGCTTTACTCATTTTGCTTCTCTAGAGAACCCAGCCTAAGACAACGCTCAATGAGATGGATTGACACAGTGACTGCAACAGTGGGCTCGGGCATAACAGTGACTGTGAGGGTGGCGTAAGACAGAGCAGTGTTTCATTCTGCTGGACATTGGGTCACTATGAGTCAGAACCAACTCGATGACATTTAACAACTAACAACAATGATACGTTACAGAAGTTAAATGTCTGGTAAACACTGAAGTTTTAGACTTTGCTCAGAAGACTGCATCATTTATTCAACAGATATCTACAGATGTATTTTTTTTTGGCCGTTGAGATGATTCTCATTCATGGTGATCACAGGAGTGTCAGAACAGAACTGTGTTCTGTAGGGTTTTCAACGACTAACTTTTTGGAAGTAAATCAGCAAGTCTTTCTTCTGAAATGCCTCTGGATGGGCTCAAGAAATTTTACCCTTTCAGTTAACAGTTGAGTGTGTTAACAATTTGTACCTCCTAAGAACTCAAAGAACAAATACCCCATGACTCTATATTGAGAATATGCATGATATTTTTTGAGTTATCATTTTCCATTGCTGTTTCTTAAGACACAATGATGAACAAAAATCGTGTTGCTCACAATATGAAAACTATATGTATTATGCCATGAAGAAGAGCTAGGACCTGAAATGGTCCCTACTTTATTCTTTTTGTCGTATTTTCATTTGTATGAAGAATGGTTTTAAAGCTTCATCTTTGTTTACTTCCATTATCTTGATTTCAGTCTTCTATGTCTATCATTTTAATCCAGCAGCTAGTTACTGTGTTTCTCAAAGTGTGATTCTCAGAGCAATTCTACCAAAATAATTTAGAAGACTGGTTAAAAACTTAATTCTTATGTCTTACCTAGATTCTGAATCAGAATTTCTGAACATAAAACTTCAGCACTGATATTTTTAACGCAGATTCTGATGAAATAAAAAGTTTGAAAGCCACTGACTATGTGGTAACAACATGCTTAACCAAAATAGGAAAGTCACTTGTATGCTAAAGCAGAACTAGCATTTTCTGTAAAACTTTCAGCATTTCAGCAGATCAATAAATCAATCCTGGGGAAAAACAACAATTTCTCCTTCATGCTGAATTCTGTAGGAAAATGTGTTGTTTACATTACTACTTTTCATAAAGGAAGCAATGATGAGGCTGATAATGGAAATTCAAGCCCATTATAAACTATTAATGTGCTCAGTGTGACAGGCCCACATCTGTCTCATTCTTTCATCTAATGCCTAACAAACAATACAGATGCTGCACTACATAAAGTTCAAAATTAGTATAAGAACTGTGAATATCTGTGCTCAATAATTTGGTGTCAATTTTTCAAAGACTGTTTAATGTAACTCCTGTATTAAGAACTTTAAAAGAAGAATTTGGTGAAAGATGCCTTCTTTTTTGCCTAGAACTTGGCAGCTGGCAAACAAGAGATACTAAAAATATCAAGTTCAAAATGAAAGCCTTCTCAACTCAGCCATCTTCAATAAACTGCTCCATCTTTAATTGTCAATGTTGATTTACTTTTCACATCTTTTAAAGATTTGCTTTAGAAGTACTCGAATTCTGAGAAATAAAAAAGGATTTATTATCTGAAAATCCAACAATGAAACAAGTTATACAGCACAGATGAGGTCTGTGAGGCCATAAAATGACTGAGTTGGTGTGATCATTAATGTTGTGTGTCAGCTTGGCTGGGCCGTGATTTTCAGTGGTTTGGCAGTTATGATGCAGTTTGACAGTCATGTAATGATGCAATCACTTACATGATGGGATCTGATAGAATATGATCACCTCCATGGTGAGACCTGTTTTGAGTAGCCAGTCAAGTTGAAAAGGGAGTTTCCTTGGGAGTGTGGCTTTTATTCAACAAAGGTGGACTTTTCTGGCAAACCTCAATAGCTTGTGTTCTGTTCTGGATCCTGCATTTAGCTCATTGGCATTTAACTTTCAGTGCTTGGGACTTGGGCCAGCAGCCTGCTATCTTACTTGCTGATCTTAGATTAGTCTACTTTACAGCTGAGAGCCAGCAACTTGCAGTCCGATCTATGGCTACTGGGTTCACCAACCCTTGCAGCCATGAGAGTGAGGAGAAACCTCCAGCCTGACACTGGATCCAAGCATTTGGAATTTGCTAGCCTATACAAGTATGAGAGCCTTTTCCCTGAGAGAAATCAGTCTCTGTCTTCCACTCTTTTTCTCTGTCTCTGTAAATATAGACACACACATATACACACATATATTTCAAATACTTCTGTTTCTCTGGAGAACCCTGCCTAAGACAGTTGGTAATATGGACTAAACTTTCTTCCCCTAATACATATGTTGATGTTCTAACCTCTGCTACCAGTGAACATGACCTTATTTGGAAAAAAGGTCTTTGAAAACATTAAGGTCATGTCCAAGATGGGTAGGTTGTAACCCAATCTGAGTGATGTCTTTACAAAAGGCAACAAGAGGTACAGAGAGACACAAAGGGATGATGATCATATGAAGATGCAATTACAAACCAAGAAATGCCAAGGAACTTGCTTGGAAATGGACTCTTTAGATGCTTGTGGCTACCAGAAGCTAGATGAGACAGGCAAGGATCCCCCTGTAGTGATAACAGAGAGACATGTCCTCAGCTGAGACTTCTAATCTCCAAAATGGTGAGATGACAAAATATTTTTTTAAAATTGTGATTAAGTGAAAGTATACAATCCAAATGAATTTTGCATGCCTGCCTATCTGCAGCTCCTTCTGCTCTCCTTGCCTGGTGACAGCACACTCTTCTTTTTCATTCTATACTTGTCATATCCTCTTAACAAGCTCCTGTCCCCTCCTCTCCAGCCTCTTCTCTCCCGTCTAGAGAGACACCAGTAGGACAGCATCATATAAATGCACAGAACCATAAAGTACACACATGATGTGGCCACACTGTATCCCTGAGTCCAAACCATTTTTGTCCAAAGAGTTCACCTCAGTAGTGTTTTCTGGACAGGGGTGGCAGCAGGTCTAGAGGCCATGCTCCCAGGGGATCCACCAGGCCATCAGATCGTCATTTGTGGTCTTTCAGTACAGTTCTTGAGGTGCAACCCTCTTTTTCTCATATTGCCACAGGGACTCTACATTGTGCCCCCCATCACAGCTGTCTTTGGTGGTGACTGGGCACCATCTGATTCTTTTGGTCTCATGTTGATACAGTCTTGCAATCACATGGGTCCTTCCATCTACTGAGTTCCTTTTTCCTTGGGTCTTTGTTGCTGTCAGTGATCAGCTGTTCTGGCTGAGCTGAGACCATTTGGTGCAACTGAGATGTAATTAACCATTTGCATACCCATATATACAGTTATTTTGTTAGCTTAATACAGCCATATGTCTTTGTGGGTACTTAGAGAATGGAAATGTGTTTAGGTTATCAGAGAAAAGAAAATACAAAAAAGAAACAATTAAAATTCTGGTATTCAAAATAACATTTTGCAGCAAGACAAGTGAATTAAAAAATGAAGTAAGTTTGAAAGATAATGGATTTTCTAATTTTTTAGCTCTCACTTAACATATTGAGGCCAGAATAGAACTGTTCTGCATAAGGGAAATGTTCCATACACGAAAGTGTTAAGTAAAGGGACAGCCTCCTTCTCCAGGCTCTATTAGATTGTGGAGTGGAAAGACAGTAAGAAATTGTGTAGTAGATAGAGGGAGCTAGGTGTTCCACCCAGCACCACTATATGCACCATTCTGAAGAACAGGTTGAGTGAACCTCATGGAAAGTGAAAATTTTTTCTGTACTCCACCTGGGAGTCTATAGGAGACCACTATTGTGGATTGTGGTATTAGGTCAAAATAAAGTGATCTGGGGGCAGTTAATCAGCTGCGTTTGTTGAGCTAAGAGACATAGGCATAAGGTGATACTAGAGGTTTCAGAGTGTACAGTTAAGGCATGATATAGATGAAAGTCATAGTAAAGACTCAGAAGAGTCTGCAGTATCAGCTGAGAGCCAGTGGGAATCTTTATTAGCAAAGAGGGACTATGGATCCCAAGCGAATCGGTAAAGAGCCATCTTTAGATATATAACACTGGATGAATGCCTAGGATTGGGTCTGAGCCAAATATTTCACTGAATTTTAATCTTTTAAAGGGATCACTGTCTATCTTGGCCACTGTTCTATGTGCTAAAACAGTTTGACAAACGATAGAAAATCAAGAAATATTTACTCAATAAGTGCTTGGCTGAAAAAATAAATAAATCAGCAGATTCTAACCAGTACACCGAGAAACTAGACTGTAGAAACCACTTACTCCTGATGCCATGATCCACAAATCCAGGCTCTATCTAAGACAGAAGTTGGAACAGACGGAGAAATAAACATGACAGACAGAGTTAAAATTAGTAAAGTGATTAAAGAGTAAAGATTTATTTTTATTTTACTAAGCCAGATAAAATGATTTTTCCCTTTGTTTCTCAATGAGTGTAGTCTTAGAGAAAAGCAAATCCATTTTGAACCCAAATAATACTACATGAATTTTCTTGTTATAGTTAAAGATTGTTTAGCTAGCTACATGACAATAACAATTTATCTGACAGTTTATCAGAAATATTCCACAGCATCTCAAAGAACTCAAGAAAGGATTAATATAAATAAAAGAGGAGCAAAGTCAATGAATCTTTCAGTAGCATCAACAAGACATTGTTGTAGGCTTTCTCTCTAGAGAAAAACCTTAACCTGTTTAACTTGCTTCATGTTCCAGCAACCCTCAGTCTCTATGATTCACACCGACTTGTCAAATTCTTAGGAAAGAGGTACAAATCACCCAACTTTAAACAGATGTTCAGACATGAGCCAGTCAACTACAGCTCTGAGCAAAGGATCGTGTACTTCAGACAAAGTTGTTTATAATCTATCCCTAAATTTGGGAAATTATTTCTAGAGAAGGTTGACAGAAAGACAATCCTTATATGCTGGGCATTGTTTATAAGCCAGCCAGATCCAAGCTGGACTGTTTAAAAGAGGCATTTATTTTAGAAATGTCTGGAGAATAAAATGAATAAACATGATCACTGGTCATAGATGAATTTCATTTATACACTTAAAGTTTGAGTGAGGAAGTGCTTGCAGAGAACCATGTGTGCTACGATTAGAAGGTGACTTTTAGGCCTCAAAAGTTAATTGTGGACAATGAAGCACAATTTATACTCCCCACAAGAGATTCTCAGCTTCAAGGTAGAAGTATAGAGAATATGCTATTTTGTTCTCTGAAACTGAAATGGCTACTAATATCATTTTTAATCACCTTA
This sequence comes from Heterohyrax brucei, assembly GCA_028571685.1. Taxonomy (NCBI): domain Eukaryota; kingdom Metazoa; phylum Chordata; class Mammalia; order Hyracoidea; family Procaviidae; genus Heterohyrax; species Heterohyrax brucei. Next base: position 67,039,196 of record CM053141.1, on the reverse strand, counting down.
GTGGCGTGGCATAGTAATTAAATGCTATAACTGCTAATCAAAAGATTGGCAGTTCAGATCCACCAAGCACTCCTTGGAAACTCTATGGGGCAGTGCTACTATGTCTGATAGAATCACTATGTGTTAGAATAGGCTTAATTGCACCTGGTTCAGCTAGCATGCTTACATATTCAGGAAGATGAATAAGAAAGACCAAGCAAGAATTGATGTCTTGATTTGTCGTGTTGGTGAAGAATATTGAATATACCACGAGCTGTCAAAAGAATGAACAAATCTGCCTGGGAGAAGTACAACTCGAGTGTTCTTTAGAAGCAAGGATGGTGAGACACATTTCACTTTCTCTGGAACTGTTATCAGAAGGGATCAGTCCCTGGAAAAAGACAGCATTCTTGGTAAAATAGAACGTCGGTGTAAAAGAGGAAAGCCTTCGAAGAGATGGACTGACCCAGGGGCTGCAACAACGGGCTCAAGTACAGCAATGACAGTGAAGGCAGCACAGGACCAGGCCGTGTTTCATTCTGCTATGCGTAGATCATGAGTTGAAACTGACCCAGTTTCACCTAACAACGTGCTTAATTTTAAATAAAATTATTAAAGTATAAGGTGAAATGTTATGTTTAACAAAAAGGCACAACATTAAAACAAAAAAAACTTAGGGAGTCAGTTTTTACAAACAGAAACAAAAAGGGATATTCTAGAACATACTCAAAAGCTATTTAAAAATTATGGAAAAATACAAGTATGATAGGATAACCTCATTTGATTTGAATGAAGGTTGTTTGCCTCTCAGACACGGGATCTTCAACCTGGGATTTGAAGACCCAACCTGAATTAGTGAAATATAATTATATCACACAAAGTATTTTATCAAGAAACTTCACATCCCACTATTCTGATACCATAACCTTTCTGGAAAATTCTAGCATTTGTTCCTACCACGTGATGCCATTATTGAGGCCCTATGGGGTTGTAGACACAGCATGAAATTTAAATAATAAAGTTTAAACAGAACTATCTTCCAACTGTGCCTCATCTATTTAATAACTGCTCAGAGTGGATAAATAACAACATCTGAGTTTCAGTTTTTAAGATGTTAGTATCTCTGAATTTGTAAACCTAATACAAAGAATAAAGATGATATGTGAAAAGACATATATATCTTTTCTGATTGTGTATGTCAGTCATTCAGTAAAGGGGGTAATTACTGTGGAAGAAGTCTTACCTTATTATGCAAGCAGATTTAGCTTATTATCTTTTTACTGTATTATATCCACAGACTGAGATACAGAAGTCACCAGTAGAATTTTTAAAATTCAATAATAGGAAGTGAAAACATTTTAAGTCATGACCTTATTACAATGATAGAGGAAAAAATTCACTTATAGCCCACTTGTTTTAAAAGCTAACTCTTGAATTATATGAGATTCTCATTAACAATATGTCACTAATTTATATTAATTAAATTAGACTGGATTCTACACCAGATTCTGAATTTTTAAAATATATTTTATAATTAAAGTAGATTCCCCAGGGTCTTTATAATTGTTTCATATTAAGACTTCCCATTGTGAATTAAGTGGTAGCCTAGGGGATTGAAATAGTGGAGGGGTTTCCCACTCACTAAGTTAAGCCAGGTCTTTCAGACTCTAATTATGTAATGAATGACTTACCATATCTTAAATAAAAATACCTTGACTTCAGTTATAATAATATTTTAATGTAAAATTTAATTAAAAAGTATGAATGTGGTTACACAAGCATGGGTATAGACATATAAGTAGATGAGTATGAACATGTAGGTACACAGGAGACCAGTAAGTAACTTCATGATAAACAGAGAAAATACTGAAGCGTTTCATTTGGACCCACCACCAACACCCATGGAAGCAGCAGTCAGGAAATCAAACAACACGTTGTTTTAGACAAATCTGCTGCAGAAAACCTCTTTGGAGTATTAAAAAGCAAAGATAGCTCTTTGAGGACTGAGGTGTGCCTGCCTGAAGTCATTGTATTTTTATCCACCTCACGTGTGTGTGAAAGTTAGATAACATGCAAGGAAGAGCAAAGAAGAATTGAAGCTTTTGAGTTATGGTATCGGTGAAGAATATTGAATACACCATGTACTACCAGAAAAATGAACAGACCTGTTCTGGAAGAAGTGCTACCAGAATGATCCTCAGAAGCTAGGATGGTGAATGTGTGTCACCCTACTGGCCTCTTGCTAGAGGAGAGTAGAGAGGGTGAAGAGGAAGGGGACAGGAGATTGTTAAGAGGATATGACAGGTATGGGACAGAAAGGAGCAGTGTGCTGTCACTGGGCAAGGAGAGCAAAAGGAGCTGCAGATAAGTGGGCATGCAAATTTGAATTGTGTTGTAAACTTGCACTCAATCACAATAAAAAAAAAAAGAAACTAGGATGGCAAGACTTTGTCTCACATACTTGGGACACGCTATCAGGAGAGACCTTGTTCCTAGAGAAGGACACCATGCTTGGTAGGGTAGAGTGACAGCGAAAAAGAAAGTCATCAAGGAAGAAGTGACATTTTAGCTGCAACAGCAGGCTCAAACACAGCAACACTTGTGAGGATGGTGCAGGACCAGGTAGGGTTTCATTTTGTTGTACACGGAGTCACTCAGAGCCAGAAACGGCTGGACAACCCCTAACATGCTGCTGTAAAAGCGTTAGCACAGCTCAAGTATAAAAAGGCCTCGTCAGGGGAGGGAGCAGTTGGCAAATGGAAGTAGAAGGTGCATTGCATTATTTGAGTCAATGTACAGAAACGATCTTTCGAAAAAGTCAACTATGGGAGAACAAATGACCAACAGTTACTCTAAAGTGAAGGTGAGAAGGTAGAGGGCAGAGAAACTGGACCACTGGGAATAGTATAGCCAGAACAGAACGAATGGGAATGATGACACGTGGTGAGAAATGTAACCAGTATCACTGAATAATTTGTGCAGAAGTTGTTAAACTGAAATCTAAATCTCTATGGAAACTCTCACTTTAAAAAATAGAAAAAATAATGATTTTAATGCCAGAGTTTCCTCAGTAAAATACTGATTTTTATCACTGCAGAATAACTGGGTTAAGAAAAAGTAAATTGACTTAATTTTTAAATATTTCAAGACTAGGCATGTTCTCACAGCAATGTACAGGGCTTACTTGCCTATCTTTATTTAGAGTATGGCATTAAATATTTTCTAGTTGTCTGAAAAAGCTTTCCTAATTCACGTCACTATAGCAACATAAAGGATGCCTGTTGGCTTGAGGTTAATTGCTCACTCCTAAACGAAAAGTTGGTGGTTGGAACCCACCAAATCGCTAATGGGAGAAAAGCCTGGTGATTTGCTCTTGTAAAAACTATGGTCTAGAAAACCCTATAAGGCAGTTGTCCTGTGTCACTTTGGGTTGTTTTGAGTCAAAATAACATAGTAACAGAAGCTGGAGGTACAGATAAATGAACTAAATTTATTGCAAATTTTATTACTGTTTCTGAACCAAAAGAAGTAGATAATCCGGCCCAGTATTATTATTTTATAGGTGACAAACTTCGGCCTAGTAAGCTTAGGCAACTTGCTGAAAGTTACACCGCAATTTAATGATGGATACATTTCCCTACAGTACCATCCTAACTGAAGAGTAATAATTTAAAACAAGACCAAAAAACTAGTGACGATAGATACATTACATGTATGATCTTAAATTCTTACCACAGTTCCACAGAGTATGTTCACACTTGCATACAATAAAGAAAAAAAGGCTCAGACACAGTAACATCCCACTGTCACACAAAGAGTAAGCATCAGAATGGTGTTTTAGCCCACTGGTCTCTTGATTGTTATTTCTACTGCTTATAGTCTTACTTGATTGGTAGCCTAAATTAATCTGGAGAAGTTTAAAACTAGTACAGGATGGATATGTTATTTGCTTAGTCGGATCCGACTCGACGGCACTTGACTTGGCTTGGCTTGACATAGTTTTTACTTGCCTTTATCTGTATATTTTAATAGGAAATGAACAATAATAGTTGTTAATACTGAATTTTACTTGAACTCTGTGACACTGGAAAACAGCAATGATTAAAGAAACCCTCCCACCCTCTGTGTTCAGGAGAGACTTGATTGTACAGAGGTTAAGCTCTTGTACTGGTGGTTTGAATCCACCAGCCTCCCCACAAGAGAAAGACGTGGCAGTATGATTTCTTAAAACCCATAGTCATAGAAATACTATAGAGGAAGTTTTATTCTATCCTATAGGACTGCTACGAGTAGGAATCAACTTGATAGCAACGGGATCTGTGTTCGGGAAGGTGGCTTGCTGCAAACAGCCACCCTTCCCATATGGCTCAGACAAGACTCACAGATGCCTTCTTGCTTACCTATGACAAGGTGAGACACAGATCTTCCAAATTTCCACTCCATGCTTCGTAACTGAATAAATCACTTGTCCGCACTGAGCAATCAGAAACAAAGTTCTTAAACAAACTTTGGTGAAGCTTCTCTCCTTCTCCTAAGTCCCAGAACTATGACCCACCTTCAATCTGGGCCAACATACTAGCCCTCTAAGGAGCCTTCCTGTAGAATATATAGGCTGACCTCAGTGTAAAGCATTCTGATTTACTTTCTCTCCCATGATGTCTCTCTCTCATTCCACTTTCCCACACCTGGGTTTTACCTCTCCTTGTCTAGTGGCATGGTGGGTTAAATGCTGTGTCTGCTAACCAAAAAGTTGGCAGTTCAAATCTGCCAGGCATTCCTGAGAAACTCTATGGGGCAGTTCTACTCTAACCTCTAGAGTCGCTATAGTTGGACTCAACTCAGTGGCAGTGGGTTTGTTTAGCTTTTGTTGTCTGCTCTCAGTCTCTATAAAATATTTCTCCCAAATTCTTTGGGACACTTGTAGATCTTATCGTTGCAATACTCCCCTTAATGTAGTAGCTCTCCTCCTCTCACTATAGCAATTAAAAGCAACAGCAAGTATCTCACTGCTGTGAAGTCGATTCCAACTCATAATGACCCTACAGGACAGAGTAGAACTGCCCCATGGAATTTCCACTGCTCTACTCTTTATGGAAGCAGGTTGCCACATCTTCTCCCGCAGAATGGCTGGTGCTTTAGAACCCTAAACCTGCATTTAATTAACCACTGTGCTAGCAGGACTCCCACTATTACAATAGTTTCTTCTATTTCCCCGTTTTCTTTCTGAACAAATTGTCTTCCTACCAGAGCCTGGATATGTTTTTTAATTTTTATTTAACTTAGTACAGGATAGTTAATTAACTGTGTAATCTATTTATTAGACCTGGCAAGATCTTCAAAGTCATGAATCAGCTCGTCACTGCACTGATGGAGAAACTAAGGTAGGGTTATACAAGTGAAGTAAAATTTCCCCAAATCACAGGCTTAACAAAGGGCTAAGCTAACACTTTAACCCAGTCTTCTGGCTCTACAATTTTTGTTTTTCCTAGATGCTTCATGATTTGAAAATAAAATATTTAGAACTCTTTCTTATTTAAATAAAATTACATTTTTACACTTGGGTTATTTCATATTGAAGCACCATCTACGTATATGTTTAGTAAGCATTCGATTCTGATGATTTATAGGATTTTATCTATTGTAGATTAAATTGTGTCCCTCCCAAAATATGTATCAGAGTCCTAGCCCCTGTACCTTTGGATATAATCCTATTTGACAATAGAGCTTTTCTTTATTAATGAGGTTATAACAGACAGCAGAGTCAACCCACCAGACACTCAATGGCAGGAAGATTTGGCAGTCTGTTTTGATAAAGATTTACACCCTTGGAAATTCTGTGAGAGAGTTCTACTCTATCCTGCAGGATGGACATGAGTCAGAATTAACTAGACAGCAGTGGATTTTCATTTTCAGTTTATTCCAGATGAGGATGGGCCCTAAATGTATTCACTTATGAATTACAAAAAGAGCAGAAACACAGCGACTGCCAGAGGGGACGATACCACATGAGGACAGGCACGTGCTGCAGATGCACCTGCAAGCCCAGCAACTCCAAAGACTGCTGCTACTAGAAGCTCAAATAGACAAAGAAAGACCTTCCTCTAGAGATATGCTCTGAGTTTGAACTTCTAGCTCCCCAAACTGTGAGACAATAAATGTCTGTTCTTTAAACCCGCTCACTTGTGCTGTTTCTGTTATAGCAACACAAGATAACTCAGACCTTATCAAAACTGTCTTTTTCTTTTATATTATTTTTACAACTGTAAATATGAAATATGTCAAGCACACTGAATACATAGAATGATGTAAGCTATTTCTAGGCACCCACCATAGAGAATATTTAACATATTTGTTTCAATTCTTTGTATTAAAATGAATAAGTTGTTACAGAATTAAAACAACATCACTCAACTCTTTAATTTTTCTTCTTAATTACTTTGGGCCACTAGTCTAAAATTGATATGTAGCTCAATATTTTATATACTTTAGTTCTAATGTAATATTCTCTTTCATGAATAAACCCAAAATTGCACCTTAATGGCCACATTTTTTGTTTGGTGGAAAACATTATTTTCCATTCCTTAAATCCCTTGATTGTCTATATTCCCTCTAAGTATTGTTATAGCCTGGTCAATTAAAAACCAATTTCTTTTGTCATTGTTGTTTTCTGGGCTCATTTCTCTCTTGATATCTTGTCAAACACAGCTAGTAATAACAAGCTCGATAGTAACAAGCTTATAATTACAATATTTTTCTTTGCAATCTTCCTTGAAAAGTTTACTAGTTGCAAATATTTATAAGGCAAATTATCTTAAGTGATAGCTATATCAAATATTTAACCACTACATAGCATGAGTCACCATTTTTATAGCCTCATTTAATAATTTATTGTCTCCTACCACCTAGTTCCAAAGTTAATGTAATTTCAGATTTTGTTAGGACAGTATTTCATTTGTACGTAACACTTGCTATGTTGAATTGAATCTATAGATCATTTTGATAGTAATCTCATCTGAATAATATGAAATCTTCCAGTCTATAAACATGAGAGATCTTTTCACTTACATGGGATTTCTTTAATATCCCTTAGCAACATTACATTTCAGTGTATAAGTCTTATACATTCTTGGTTAAATTTATTCCTTTTTTTTTTATTCTTTTTGACACTATTGCACTTGGAATTATTGTCTTAAACTCATTTTTGGATTGTTCACTTCTTCCATACAGTGATATAGCTGATTTTTTTTGTACTGATCTTCTATTCTGCAACTGTGTTGAGGTCATTCATTTGCTCCAACAGTTCATTGTTTGTTTTAATTCTTTGAGATTTTCTATATACAACGTCATACCATCTGTGAATAAGGTTAAATATACTTTTTTTCTTTTTGTTAGGGTAATAGTCTGTCTATACACCTCCTATCTCCAGGTTGCCTAAGTAAAGACCTTGGCCCCAGAGCATTTTAGCATTACTAATCATCCAGACTCAGATCTATTGTTGCATACTTTTCTCTTATTTTGCTTAATACTCATATTATGTGAATTAAAAAGGAAAACCTCTTCAGTCTCTTAAGAGACAGTTGTCTTTCTTTAAACAAGAATCTTAAAAAGAGTTATAATTTCCATGTTGACCTTCTGAATCAATATATCTGGACCTTAGCCTAAAATTACTATTGACTTTTATAAAATGTATGAAATGAGTTCCTACTGAATACCTACATTATAAGCTGTCCTGAAGTTACTACATACTGCTTAATCAAGGTCAGAAATCTCTATTTATAAATTTACACATAATTAAGAAAACTACTATATCCTTTTAGAATACATGAAAGCATTGACTAAAGATCACAGATACTTTGTGAAATGAGCCATTTTTTAAAAAATAACGTGCACTGATTTCACCTTGCTCTGATACTGTTTAGCTAACATGGAAATGCAACAAATAATTTATTCAAGGTTAAATTATTCTGTAGGATGGTATCTTATCACATGGTTGCACAGGGATCCTAATAAGTGAAAATACCCCCCTTGGAAACACTGGGTTTTATATGTTTTTTTTTTTTACTGGTCTCTATAAATATCTTCTATGTGAATGTTTTCAAAAATGAATATACAATGATAAGATTTTAAAATGACATTGCATACGTGGGCAGGTACCATGATAGACATTCCTCATACCTCTATGTATGGGGTTCCAATTTCACTCAGGAAAGGAGCTATAAATTCAATCATAAGATGTTCCATAGAAATTTATCTACTAATTAATAGATACTCTGCTGACTAAATAATAAGTAATTAACTGTTCAGTTAAAGAGGAGAGTAAGGAGGGTAACAGCACCAGGTAAGTCAGGTGAGGAGAGTAAAGATAGAATGAACAAACGCTGCTTGTCTGTCAGTGGAGGCTTGCTCGTTGCTGTGATGCTGGAAGCTATGCTACAGATAGTTAGGTACCAGCAGGGTCACCCATGGTAGACAAGTTTCAGCCAAGCTTCCAGACTAAGACTAGGAAGAAGGACCTGGCAGTTTAGTTTTGAAGAGAATTAGCCAGGGAAAACCTTATGAATAGCAGCTGGACAGTGTCAGACATGGTGCTGGAAAGTGAGCCCCCCAGGTTGGAAGGCACTCAAAAGACAAATGGGGTAGAGCTGCCTCCTCAAAGTAGAGGCAATCTTAACAACGCTGCTGGAGTAAGGTCTTTGGTATCTTTGTTCACTGATGAGTCATAGCTCAAAATGAGAAGAAACAGCTGCAAACATCCATTAATAACTGGAACATGGAATGTACAAAGTATGAATCTAAGAAAATAGGAAATTGTCAGAAATGAAATGAGATGCATAAACATCAATATTCTAGGCATCAGTGAGCTAAAATGGACCAGTTTGGGTCATTTTGAATCTGACAATCATAAGGTCTATTATGCCAGGAACAAAAACTTGAAGAAGAAAAGTATTGTGTTCTTCATCAAAAGGAACATTTCAAGATCTGTCCTGAAGTACAATGCTGTCAGTGATGGGATAATATCCATATGCCTGCAAGGAAGGTCAATTAATACGACTGTTATTCAAATTTATACACCAAACACTAAGGCCAAAGATGAAGAGGCTGAAGATTTTTACCAGCTTCTGCAGTCTGAAATTGGATGCATTGATAATTATGGGTGACTGAAAATGCAAAAGCTGGAAATAAAGAAGGATCAGTAGTTGGCCTTGGTGAGAGAAATAATACCACAGATCACATGATAGAATTTTGCAAGACTAACAATTTTTTCATTGCAAATACCTTTTTAACCAACACAAGTGGCAACTGTATGCGAAGACCTCACCAGATGGAATACACAGGAACAAAATTGACTACATCTGTGGAAAAAGATGATGGAAAAGCCCCGTATCAGCAGTCAAAACAAGACCAGGTGCTGATTGTGGCTGCTCATATGTGAATTCAAATTGAAACTGAAGAAAATTAGAAAAAGTCCACAAGAGCTAAAGTATGACCTTGACTATATCCCTCCTGAGTTTAACACTATCTCAAGAACAGATTCGAGATGCAGACTGCTAATGACTGAAGACCAGATGAATTGTGAAATGACATCAAAGACATCATCCATGAAGAGAGCAAGAAGTCATTAAAAAGACAGGAAAGAAAGAAAAGACCAAATTAGATGTCAGAAGAGACCCTGGAACTTGCTCTTGAACATCAAGCAGCTAAAGCAAAAGGAAGGAATGGTGAAGTAAAAGACCTAAACAGAAGATTTCACAGGGCAGCTCGAGAAGACAAAAGAAAGTACTATAATGACGTGTGCAAAGAGCTGTAAATAGAAAACCAGAAGAAAAGAACACATTCTGCATTTTTCAAGCTGAAAGAACTGAAGAAAAAAATCAAGGCTGAGGTGCAATGGTGAAGGATTCCACAGGAAAACTATTAAATGACTCAGAGATCATCAAAAGAAGGGGGAAGGAATACACAGAATCATTACAGCAGTCAGAAACATTACAGCCATTTGAAGAGGCAGCATATGATCAGGAACCGATGGCACTGAAGGAAGAAGTGCAAGCTGCAATGAAGGCATTAGCAGAAAATGAGGCTCCAAGAATTGCTCGCTTTGGCTATGCCAAGAAATTGGAGCACAGCTAAGCGGCCAACTGACTGGAAGTGATCCATATTTATGCCCATTACAAAGAAAGGTGATCCAACTGAATGAGGAAGTTACTGAACAATACCATTAATATCACATGCAAGTAAAATTTTGCTCAAGATCATTCAAAAGCAACTGCAACAGTATATTGACAAGGAACTACCAGGAATGCAGCTGGATTCAGAAGAGGATGTGGAACCAGGGATATCATCACTGATGTCAGACGGTTCTTGGCTGAAAGCAAAGAATACCTGAAAGATGCTTTCTTGTGTTTCTCTGACTTTGCAAAGGCATTTGACTGTGTGGATCATGATAAATTACAGCCAACATTGCATAAAATGGGAATTCTGGAACACTTGATTGTACTTTTAAGGAATCTGTACATAGATCAAGAGGCAGCTGTGTGAGCAGAACAAGGGGACACTGCATGGTTTAAATTAAGGCAAGGTGTGCATCAGGGCATCCTTTCACTGTAACTTTTTAATCTGTACACCAAGCAAATAATCTGAGAAGCTGGACTCTATGAAGAAGAATGAGGCATCAGTATTGGAAGATGACTCATTAACAACTTACATTACCTTGAAGACTAGGATGTGCAAGACCCAAGCCATGGTATTTTCAATCGCATCATATACAAGCAAAAGCTGGACACTGAACAAAGACATAAAGAAAACTGATGTCTTTGAATTGTGGTGTTGGAGAAGAATGTTGACTCTACCATGGACCACCAAAAGAACAAACTGATCTATTCTGGAAGAAGTACAACCAGAGTGCTCCTTAGAAGCAGAGATGGCAAGACTATCTCTTACACACTTCGGACACGTAGCCAGGAAAGATCAATCCCCAGAGAAGGACATCATGCTTGGTAGAGTGGAGGGTCAGCAAAAAAGAAGACCACCAACGAGATGGATTGACACAGTGGCCCCAACAATGGGCTTAAGCTTAAAAACGATTGTGGTCATTGTGTGTTGAAACTGACTTGATGGCACCGAACAACAACTGTTCAATACCACATATCCTAATTATGTTATTCTAATTTATATCACATTGCACATTCAATATTAAGTATATAGTATGATAGTACTTTGGTGCCAGACAAAATTTTGAAATTTTTAATTTAATCCCTCACCAAACAGAATCTTTTTTTTTTTTTCTTCTGCCTTATAAGCCTTGATAAGGAATTAGGAAAATCCTAGCAGATGGTAACTCTTCTTGTTCCCACTGTCCAGTATGCCTACACTGGAAAAAATATAAGGATGCTGGACACCTTAAATCACATCCCCACAGATCCAGCCTGAAGTTCAGGGATGTTCTGGAGAATAGAAGCAGAAGATGGCAGAACAGGTCATCAGGTACTTAATATGAAATGTTATTGCATGTAGAAGTAAAAAAAAAATAAAGTGTAGTAGTCATCAAAAGAAGGTATTTTGACTATCAATATTCAGGCTGGAAAGAAATCAACATAAGGAGCAAAGCAGTAGCAGAAGCTTAAAGACTCCTGATTGTCAGCACAAATAAAAGGGAAAAAGTAAGCTTTAGCCAACAGAACTGTATTAAACATGTAGCTGACAAAATTTTACATCAAATTGGGCTCAAGGTTTCGCTACCTGGTTAGTGAAAAACATATGCAGGATATTTCTGAAGATAATACTTAAATTCAGAAAATATGAATTAAAACTAAAAATTGATTAAAAGAACTTAAAAAACAAACCCTTATAGTTTAAAGGAAGTTGTCAGATCTTATTTTTGTGCCCTTGACAATTCTTTTAGAGTTTCCTTGAGCTGGTAATTACCCACAGCAGGAAGTCATTGGTTGGTATGCTGAAATTACAGCAAAATCTAGAGCAGGAAAAATAAAAGGAAAAAAATACATACTTTGTATTTCACTGTTACACATTTTCCTTCTAAAACGTGTTTCAATGGTAGAAAAATATAGCTGGATTATGAACATTTAAGTAACTTTGTTTCAAAGAATCTCACCATGAGGAAGGGTGGACTAGGAGCTGGCCTTGGTGCATAGCTTCCCAAGGGGAGTGCTTTGAAGGTGACCATAGTGATATTCAGCAAGGAGGTATGTAGCACTTTTTCTAGGATGAGTTTGTGAAATTTAATCGGCAGTCCTCATATATACGTTGCTGTTAGTGCTGTGAAGTCAGTAACGTCTTACAGTGACCCTTTCTACAAGAGAAACACTGCCTGGTCTCGTGGCATCCTCACAATCCTTGTTACGCTTCAGCTTGTTGTTGCAGCCACCGTGTCAATCGGTTCCCTTTCACTCTACCAAGCATGATGTCCTTCTCTAGGGATTGATTCATCCTGGTAACACGTCCGAGGTACAAGAGACATAGTCTCACTACCGTTGCTTCTAAGACACATTCTGGTTATACTTTTTCTAAGAAAGAGTTGTTTGTTCTTTCAGCAATGGCCTTCTGTATTACACTCAATATTCTTCACCAACACCACAATTCAAAGGTATCAATTCTTCTTCACTCTTCCTTATTCCTCATCCTGCTTTCACACGCATATGAGGCAACTGAAAAGACCATGACTTGGCGTAGGGACACCTTAGTCTTCAGTGTGACACTTTCACTTTTTAACACTCTAAGGAGAATTTTTGCAGCAGATTTGCCCAGTGCAAACACGTTTTTTGGTTTCTTGACTGCTGCTTCCGTGAGTGTTGCTTGCAGATCCAAGTAAAATGAAATCCTTGACAACTTGAATCTTTTCTCTGTTTCATGACGTTGCTTATTGATCTAGTTGTGAGGATTTTTGTTTTCTTTGTCATGGACTAAGTGGTGCCCCCCGCCCCTGCCCAAAGTTAGTTCATTGGTTCGTCTGGGCCGTGATTTCAGGTCTTGTTTGATTTTCCTGTATGTTGTAAATGCTGCCTGTATGATGTTAACGAGGCGGGGCAGGCTACGGTTGTGTTGGTGACGCAGGACTCCACGTTGTACTTCGAAGCGATCTCTTGGGATAGAGAGGAGAGGGAAGCAAGCAGAGAATGAAAGACGTTGTACCAGCAGGAATAGACTCAGTGCTTTGAGAGGAGGACATCTTTAGAACGTAGGTCCCTGTGCTTCAGAAGCTCCCAGCCCAGATGAAGATCAATGCCCAGGACGGTCCTCCAGAGCCCATAGAGCAAGACTTCTAGAGCTGATGCCCTGAATCTGGACTTTCAGCATATTTGTCTGTGAGAAAATAAATTTCTCTTTGTTAAAGCTATGTACTGTGTCATTTCTGTTGTAGCAGCAATAGATGATGAATTCATTTATCTTGGTGTGTAATCCGTAATGAAAATTGTCTTTGATTTCATCAGTGAGTACTTCAAGTCCTCTTTACTTATTCAGCAAGTCTGTGTCACCTGTGTCACCTGCTTGTTACAGGTTATTAACGAGTCTTCCTTCAGTCCTGATATTCCATTCTTCTTCATATAGTCCACCTTCTCATGTTATTTGCTCAGTGTACAGACTGAACAGGCATGGTGAAAGGATGCAACCCTGGCGCACAACCTTCCTGATTTTAAACCACACAGCACCCCCTTGTTCTGTGGGAATGACTGCCTCTTGTATATGCAGAGGTTACTCCACAGCACAGTTAAATTTTCTGGAATTTCTATCCTTCATGACGTTATCCGTAACTTGTTAAGATCTACACAGTCAAACACCTTGGCATAGTCAATAAAATACAGGCAAACATCTTCCTGATATTCCCTGCTTTCAGCAAGCATCCATTTGACATCAGCAGTGGTGTCTTTGGTTCCCTGTCCTTTACTGAATTTGGCTTGAATTTATGGCAGTTGCCTGTGGATGTTCCACTGCAGTCACTTTTGAATAATCATCAGTAAAATTTTACTTGTTTATGATATAAATGATTCTGCTCGATAATTTCCACATTGAGTTGGATCACTTTTGTTAACAATAGACTTAACTATGGATTTTTTCCTAGTCACTTGCCCAGGCCACCATCTTCCAAATTTTTTGGTGCAGACAAGTGAGCACTTACAGTGCTGTATTCATTTGTTGAAACAACTCTATTAGTATTCTGTTGTTTCCTGAAGCCTTGTTTTTCACCAATGCCTTCAGTACAGCTGGGACGGGACCTCTCCCTCAGTACCGTTGGTTCTTGATCACGTGCTAGCTCCCAAAACAGTTACATATTAGTGTATAGGGACCGTGTATTCCTTTCTCCTTCTTTTAATGTTTCCTGTAGAATCCTTCAGTATTGCAAATCAATATTTGAATTTTTCCTCAGTTCTTTCAGCCTGAGAAATGTCATGTATGTTCTTTCTGAAATATATATATATAAATATGTGTGTACAAATATATATATATACAGAGAATAAAAATTAGTTTTTTTCTATCCTTTCTACTCCCCTGAGTTTTCTTTGTGTTTTTGCATGAGTACTCTGCTCACTATCTAGCTTACTATCAGTTATAGTGACTGTGTTCAAGTTACTTAAATATGTGAATCTAGTTCCTACCACATAAAATTACACATGCTATTTCCTTTACCTGGAAATTTTGTATCATCTAATCTTTGCCTTACTCATTTCATTTCATTAACTTAGTTTCCTCTGAAATGTAACTGCTACAATGAGGATTTCCTGGTTTCCCAAACTAATTTATACCCTCTAAGTACTTTCCCTGCCAATGTTGTTCTTTTCTTTTATTATAATTTATCACAAGTTGAAATGGTATATTTATGGGCATTCTTTTGACATTTTTCTGCTTCTTTACGTTAGATTATTACTTCCAGCATACTATCATATCTATCTTGATTAGTAGTATGTCCCATGCATATGACTGTACCTACCACTTGGTAGACACATAATAAGTTTGGAATAAAGAAATCATTTAAAATGGCAGTTTTATTGTATATTATATAATTTCCAATTATTAATATATAGATAATGCATAACATTTGCAAATTTAAACAATTTTATTTCCTTCTCCCCAGTAATTATACCTTTTGAGTTACATGGGTAATTACCTCAGAATAAAGTTAACTACTGCTTGTGATAGGGAATATTGTTTGAGTATGAACTTTAATTATGATGCCTCTGCTATTTAACTGTTAAGTATGAAGTTGATATTCAGTTTCATCATTCATTAACATGTGTAGGATTATCCTTCTCTGCTAGACTAGCAATTCCTACTTATCACTAAACACATCCAAAACTGAGCTTATGCTAGACTTATATTCTACATTTGTGCCTTCCTCAGTTTTCCCCCCATCAACTGATGGAAACTCCATTCGTCTATCTGCTCATGCCAAAACATAATCCATGACAACTACCCTATTTCATTAACATTTCAAATTTAATCTATCAGAAAATATCCAAAATTAGAGTGCTTCTCATAGTCTATTACAATGAACCAGAACAAGCTGTCAACATTGTAGCCTGAAAGTGACAATAGTCTCTTAACTGGTCTTAGGGGCTCTACCACCCATGGCCACTTATTCTCTACTCAGTAGGCATTATGACCTTGTGGCATAAGTCTGATCCTATCACTCAACTATTCAAAACACTCCAGTTACTACCACCTCACTGATTTTACCAATGCCCTATGAAAGTCTCTGGGTGGTGTAAACGGCTAATGCACTTGACCGCAAATCAGAAGACTCAAGTTTCTAGTCCCCCCAGAGGCACTAGAAAGAAAGGCCTGATGATTTATTTCTGAAAATTCAGCCACAGAAAACCGTCTATAGCTTTACTTTGACACACTTGTGGTCACTATGAGTTGAAGTCAACCCCACAGTAACTGATCTCAACTGGTTTTCTGCCCTGCCTACCTGGTTTAGCTCTCAGGTCTCCACCCGCTGAGCTCATCTATTCTTCTCTCCTTTGTTCTCTCTACTTCAGCCACACACCTTCCCACTTCTTTTTTAAACACACTAGCACACTTCACTTCAAGGACTGCACAATTTGTTCCACCCCATGCCTCAAATGTACGCATGCCTTACTCCTCCACTTTTTTCAGATTTTTCTCAAATACCATCTTTTATTTTAGGCCTTCCTTTCCCCTTGACTTATTACTATTCTCTGCTCAGCAGGCGTTGTGACTTTGTTACAATATAAGTCAAAACCTGTCACTCAGCCACTCAAGCGGGGGACCACACTTTGGCCCTCATCCCTTGCGCCAGGTTCAGGGACAACCTCCTCCCTCTACTTGGGCTCTACACTGTGCACGAGACTTAAACTCACCCACTCAGGCCCTCTTTTTAACAGTTGTTCTGACTGATTTTTCTGCACTACCATTTCTCCACTACACCCAACCCAGCCTGAAGCCTACTTTGTTTAGCTCTCATTAATGGCTTTTGGACACAGGACTATTTGAAAAAAGAAAACTCTAACAAGCATTTTTGTGTTTGAAAATTTTTTCCAGGTTGCATTATAAACAAGAGATCTTTAGGGCAAGGTATGCCATATGTGTAAGTTTATTTTAAATATATGGTAAACTTAAATAGCATATGGAGCACAGAAAAAAAAAAACAGAAAAATAGAACAGATCTCAAATGCTACTTATTCTGAAAGCATAAAATGTCATTGAGCAATGGTAAATTCTAGGGGCATGCAAGAAACAAGTGATTAAGCATCAGATGGGCAAAAATTGGGCCTTAAATGAGAAACTTAATTCTGTATCTTTGTCCACAATCATGATATCTGTCCTCTGTCACAGAAGCGTGAATTAGGAGAATCATATACCCCCAAGGCTACAGTGTTATTTTCTTATTGTCTTGTTGCTGTTGTTATTACTAGATTTTTATTGTGCATTTCTAAAGTTAGAGTTAAAATTGTTGACTCACATAATACTGAATAAGATTTTTAATAACATTTTATTTTAATTCTATTATTTGTAAAATAAAGATAACAAATCTCTTTTACAGGACTTTATTATTAAGTAGTAGAACATACGTAAAGTGCCGACAACACTGTAAGCTTTCAAGAAAGATCAGTTCTTCTGCAAACTCCCCCATCACTAAAGTTTCTTATCTGTTAAAAACCCAACCCCCTGCCATCAGCTGGATTCCGACCCATAGCGACCGTACAAGGCAGTGTAGAAATGCCCTGCAAGATTGCTAACAAGCGACTGGTGGATTTGAAGTGCCAGTCTTTCAGTGAGTGGCTGCATTGTTAGCCATTCTAACACCAGGGCTTCTCTTAGCTGACGGGAAGATTAAATGTATGCTACCACACTTAGCAAAGCACTTGCCCTTAGTAAATTATGCTGTGCCTAGGAAATGTCAGCTTTCTCTTTCTCCACTGCATTAGTAATCCAGCTGAACACTGTAGAGACAGCAGCTCTGACAGTTAAGTAGACAGTGGCACTATCTAGTGAGAAACAAAATTAATTAAAAAATTGGTGAATAGTTAGTATGTATTCATTGCAAAAATTTTATCTAAGTAAGAGAACATGGTTAAAAGTTTCTTAATTACCACTGTAACTCAGCTATATTAATAACCTCAGAAGTAAAAATTGTTATTTCTTATATAAATGTTATCTTAGCTCTTAACAGCCAATAGCACACTATATATCCTATACCTTGCTTTTCACTTATCATTTTGGAAATAATCTTGTGTGTGTGTGTGTATTGTTGCTGTTAGTTGCCAGAAATTGATTCTGATGTATAGCAATGCTATTTGTGCAGAGTAGAACTACTCCATAGAATTTTCAGGGCTGTGCTCTTTCAGAGCAGATGGCTAGGCCTATCTTCAGAGGCTCCTCTGAATGGGTTTGAACCAGCAATCTTTCAGTTAGTAGGCTAGTGCTTAACCATCTATACCACTCAGGGAAAGAGAGACCCAGGGTACACAGTAGTTAAAGCACTCAGCCGCTAACCAAAAGTTTAGCAGTTAGCACTCATGAGACACACTGTGAGTGAAACATGTGTAGTCTGCTTCCAGCCTTGGAAAGCCTATGGGAGCACTTCTACAATGTCCTAGAGAGTTTCCCTGAGTTGAAATTGACTCAAAAGCAATGGGCTTGGTTATATATCTAGGAAGACAGATACATATACATATCTTAGGCTGGGTGTGTTCCCTAGAGAAGCAAAACCAGTAAAGCATATAAATATACATAGAAACAGAGGATATATCAAGAAAAACAGCTTATACAACTGAAATGGCTGAAATGTCCCAAATCATGATTCAGGACAGAGGCCTCTACCAGCTCACACAGCCTCAGAACCTGGCAAAGCCAAGGTCAGAGGGTCAGAGAGTAGGATTCCCACTCGCAGGCCGTGAAGCATGACAAACCCAAGACGGCAGGCAAATCCACAAGGCTCCTCCTGATTGACACAGTGCAGGGGCTGGTGAACCTAAGATCTGCAGGTTAGGGAACAGGACTCTTAATCACAGGCTATGAAGATCCATGAGACTCAAGACTGACAGATAAGCTGCTAGCTTAAGTCCCAAGAACCAGAAGTCAGAAGATAAGAGGTGCAGCAGCTGGATCCACAAGAAGCCAAAACCTTGGCAAGGTGAGCAGGAAGGAAGTAGGTGACAGAAGGTGGAGACAGAAGGCTGAAGGGGTTCCCGGCTCCTGCTGGTACCACTCAGCAGATTCCATCATGGGAGTAATCACTGCATTATACAACTGCCAAAACAGAATCACGGTCCAGCCAAGCTGACACACAATCTTAACCATCTGTATATTCCTGGGAATAAAGAAAAGAAAAATCTTCACAACTGAAACTGTAAGCAACATCATGATAAACAGAGAAATTATAGAAGTAATCAAAGATTTCACTTTACTTGGATCCACAATCAACATCCATGGAAACAGCAGCAAAAAAAAGAAAAATCGAAGCACATACAGCATTGGATAAATTTGCTACAAAAAGACTTCTTTGAAGTGCTGAAACACAAACATGTCATTTTAAGGGCTGAAGTGTGTCTGACCAAACCCAAGATATTTTCAACTGCCTTGTATGCGTGTATGAAAGCCAGACAATGAATAAGGAAGACAAAAAAAAAAAATTGATGCTTTTGAATTATAGTGTTGGAAAAGAATACTGAATATACCAAGGACTACCAGAAGAATGAACAAATCTGTCTCGGAAAAAGTAAAGCCAGAACAATCCTTGGAAGCAAGGATGGCAAAGTCTCATCATGCCTGGTAAGGTAAAAGTCAGCAGAAAAGAGGAAGACTCTCCACAAGATGGACTGACACCGTGGCTGAAAGAACACACTGCAGAGAGTGGAATGAGGGTGCTGCAGGACAGGACAGTGCTTTGTTTGCTGTACAGAGGGTAATGACGAGTTGGAATTCACCTGACGGCACTTAACAAAAGCAAATACACACACATACACAATATACATACACTTACACGCAGACTGTACTTCATAGCACAGATGTATCATTATAGGCACTTTGTCATTACCAAAAAGAAAAAAATGTTATCTAGCTATCTCTCTATCTATCTATCTCTCTATCATCTATCATCTGTCTATCTATCATCTAACTATGTATCTATCTGTCTGTGTATCTGTCTATCTAAGGTCTGAAACTAAGTCCACGAACTTAATTGTTCTAAGTGCTACATACCTCATTGCTGAATATCACTACAGTCACCTGGGGAGCTATGCACTGATGCCGGTGCCTAGTTCACACTTAAAGCAATTTTGGAACTCTTTCTGGAATGGCCATTGTACACAATGGCTTGGTGCAAGTGTGCAAACTTAATTGTATTGTTGTCTGTGACAGAGTTTTTAGCTAGTAAAAAAATAACTGTATTGAAACACCCTCCTTACTCACCTGACCTGGCCCCCAGTGAATTTTTTCTTTCCCCAAGATAAAGGAAACATTGCAAGGAAGACATTTTGATGACATTCAGGATATCAAGGTCAATATGACAACAGCTCTGATGGCCTTTCCAGAAAGAGTTGCAAAACTGCTTTGAAGGGTGGATTGGGCACTGGTGTCATTGCATAGCTTCACAAAAGGAGCACTTTGAAGGTGACCATAATGATATTTAGCAATGAAATATGTAGCACTTTTTTAAGATGAGTTTGTGAACTTAAGTGGCAGTCCTTGCATTTTCTTGTATGTATAGAATTTTATAGCAAGATTCTAACAGTAGAAATATAATTGCTTGGTAAGAGCAGATACATGTTAATATTTTCAGTGTAAATTGCATCACAGAAATACCAGTTTGTTTTTTCACCAGCTATTTTTGAGAGAGAAGTGTCCCACAACCATCTGTGCCAAAACATACCTAAGTTATTTTATCTTTTCCAATTTTTAAAATGCATCTTTTTCTATTATGAATGAGGAGGAATAAGAAGTTTTTGATAAGCTTAATGATCGGTGCACTGCCTTCCCTGTGAACTTCCTATTGCTTAGTTTGCTTATTTTAGTATTGAGTCATTGGAAAATTTATCATTACTATGATGAAGTTGATAATATATTAAGAAAAAGTACTCATTTCTTATAATTTTCTTATATTGTTATTTATCTTTCTTAGATATTTTATTCCTATATTAGCATTTTCTCCTATAGATTTGTATCATATTAGAAAAGGCTTCTATACTTTATAATTATAAAAATTATATTCTACCATGTTCTTTTCTAGTCACAGGTACATATATAAGGGGGATTGGCAAGTGTAGCTTTAATTCTGGGCTGCTGTCATGGACTGAACTGTGCCCCCCAAAAAATGTGCAGCAATTTGGCTGTACCATGATTCCCACTATTGTGTGATATTCCTTTATGTTGTAAATCCTGCCTCTAAGGTATTAATGAAGGAGGACAGATGACAGCATATTGTACCTTGGGGCATCCTCTTGGGATACAAAGGGAGGCAAGTGAAGATTGGGGGACTTCATACCACTGAAAAGCAGTGCTGAGAACAGAGCATGTCCTTTGGAAAGGACTCTGGTCTCCTGTGTATTGGAAGCTCCCAGTCCACAGTAAGACTGATGACAAGGGCCTTCCTCCAGAACCAACAAAGAAGGCTTTCTGAGGGAGCTAATACCCTGAATTTAGAATTGTAACCTACTGAGCTGTGACAGAATAAAATGTCTCTTTTTAAAGTCATCTACTTATGATATTTCCATTATAGCAGCACTAGCTGACTAAGACAGTGGCCATGTACCCATTTCAATTTGGAAAGCCTTTAATCAAAGGAGGAAGAGAATGGCCAGCTAGTAGTCTTTTCTATGTCATCAAAGAATATAAATTTCTTATAGCTACATTCTACCAGTCCATACACTAACTTTAATAGTAAATTTTTTAGAGTTTAATGGCTTTATAGAATGATTTACAACCTTCCAGCTTAAGGCAGCCCAAATATTCGGAACCACAATTTCCTCACAAACTTTTGCAATGCAAGTGGAAGAATAATAATAATAAAAGCTTAAACACACAGCTACAAAGGAAATGTGAGCAGAGCATTCAGAGAACAGAATTTCCAACATTCTGGAAGACAGAAAACCAGAGCCAGGGAGGATGCTATTTTCCTAAGCAGAAACTTGAACAGGATTAACAGTCCTCACTCATGGAGGCACAGTGCAACTGCAGTACAGTGAACTATAAAGTATGTCTCAAGCAATGTGTTAGTTTGGTTGACATAATGCCTACAACAATGTAATCCAACATAATCAATTGTGAGGATGGCAGAGGACCAGGCAATGCTGTGTTCTGTTCTACATAGGGTGCTATGAATTGGAACTGTCTCAACAACACCTAACAACAACAATGATGTGCTTGTATTGACATAGAAACAGTTTTCCACCTATTATCTTTTATCATGGTAAATTTAAGGTTCTGACCTGCACTCCTTATATGTTTTCCTGAATAGGAGACAAAGGGTGTAGAATTACAGCTACCTTGCCAGGAATTGTACAAAAGCCTTGGTAAACAGATAGGAGTGAAGCATACATGTAATCATCACCTGTTACTTTTTCCAGATCAGAGAAAAGGTGAGAACCAATGCCATAAAGATCAGACTTGCATGCCAGTGCTGCTTTTCTTCCTTCTGTCTCATGTTGATGGTGAGGAGGCATGCTTTCTGAATCATTTAGCTTCTCAAATAAAACATAGATTCTTTTTTTCTTTTGATGGTCTCTCTATAATCATAAAACAGCTTCAGAAAGCATCAATTGAAATTTCTAAATCTTATAAGTCAACGGAGTTAACAAGCTTGGAATGGGAGAGAGCCATCAAAATTGATGCCACTGAGTTGTACATAAGAAAAATGTTGATTTGTCAAATGTAATGTCATATATATTTTTAGAACAATGAATTCAAAAGAAAAGCTAAAATAATGTTTGCTTGAAATAGAAGAATAAAGGGTAGGCATAAATGAATTAATTTTTCTGTCATCTTACAGAAATCCTGGTGGTATAATGGTTAAGTGCTACAGCTGCTAAGCAGAAGGTTGGCAGTTCAAATCCACCAAGTGCTCCTTGGAAACTCTATAGGCAGTTTTAGTCTGTTCTACAGGGCCACTGTGAGTCAGTATCCACTCAGTGGCAGTGGGTTTAGTTGGTTTTGATTATCTTCCTGTGGGTTTGCAATTTCCTTTCATGAACAGTTTAATAGGTTTTCCTCAATCACTGGTGCCTGCAGGAAAACCCCACGAATGGGAAGACCTGCTTCTCAAACTTTAAACTACCAGAGGTAGTTTTGATGGAAGAGAAAACGCATAGTGAAAAACACAGTGTAAAAGTTGATGAATGGAGTGGGTATTCAACTACCAAGAACCACCTGGGAGTGTACTGATCCGGGTGAGCCAAAGCAACGTTTTCAGTCCTCTAATCTAGGAAACACATTAAACTGTGCTCACTTCTGACAGGGTACTAAAGCTTGAGCTCAAAAACAAACTGGCTCCCTTTCCCCTAGAGCCTCTTTTGGTCTGCGTTTCTATCATCTGGAAAAAATGATAATAATACCTCCCTAGATTTAAAGTAGGCTGGCTTCCTAAGAGTTTTGGTGAGATAAAATGCAGGCTTTTAGACACAAGTGAACTCATAAAGAGAGTGGGAAGGAAGAGAAAAACAGAAAATGAAAAAAGGATGTGAGTAGTTGGCTTAAGTAGCAGTAACTTTTCTCTATGACTTCCTCTGAACTCCAGGGCCTCTGAATATACCTTCTGTTTGAATGATGGAGAAAAATGTTTAATAGCATCAGTAACCTGAAAATTCCCAAGATCATTATTTTCACAATTTGTACCATAAACCAGCCAAAAAAGTGAACTGTCTTGGGAGGATGTGTTAAGCATTAGAGAAAACTGGGATATTAGACATTGCTCAGTCTCGTTCAGTTCTACGGCGTCCATGTGTGTTTCATATTAAGCCATTATGGCTCTAGGAAAAACAATGCCCTACGTCTTTGCTGCCAAAGGAGATGTCATAGCCTGTATCCTTTCTCTGTTCTATTAAATCTCCTTCTAAGGGACACAATCCTCTTCTGCTCTGCTGTTCTCACAGTCACGTTGATTAACTTCTCAAGGTAGTTTTGAGTTAGTTACAGGGTCGTGCTCCATTTGCTACTTCTCCACCTCTTCCCCATACCCATCTGTGATGCTTACATAAGGAAAAGCCAGTTTTCAAGTGTTTCACAAGGAATCCTCAGGGGTGGAATGACCAGCTTTCTGGTATGGTTGATTTCTTTCAGGTTGTGTTTAATGGAGTGTTATGGGGTTAGGAAGAAAGGAAATACTAGCTACTTTTGCATACTGCTGCAGCCTACATGCTTCTGAACAAAGTCAGAATGTCCATTGCAGACCGCCTTATAATGGGTTGCAGAAGTGAAGAGACACACAAGTGAGTGGAGTGGAACAGCAAGTCCAAGATCTTCTCCAGCACTTGCTGGCAAGGTCTATTGGGTTCAACAGTACATTAAACTAGGCCTCTCTAGTCACCATAGGAAGATAGTCACTTATATTCATTTTCTTACCTCCTATTCTTAGTCAATCCTCTACAATCTAGCATTTATCTCTACTTCTGCACAAAAAAATAAAAATAAAAATCTAAATCTAAGGTATAAGCAATGAGTTATTTCTTTACTATTCTTTATCATCCCTGATATCTCAGTGTCCCTTGACCCCAATGCTGATTGCTTTTGTGTCTTTTTTCATCTAAGAGAAAATCTTACTCTGACAAGAATGCACAGGATGTTAAATTGGAAGTTGTGACCTATTATTGTGTCTTCATGGGAAGATATTTTAGGTAAACTGTGCTAAAATGAAGTGTCTGGACAAGACACAAATTTTCAAACAAATAATTTTTTAAAAAGTGAAATGGCTTCTAAACCCTTTGCCCACATCAAGGGTTTAAAAGATTCAGGTTGTTAGAGATTAGGAGATGATTTGAAGAGTGTAATTTTGAGGAGAGAGGTGTTTTGTTGACTCCAGTCAACTACAATAGATGGACAAAACTTGAAGATAAAAGTTAAAGGAGTAAAGAAGTCTTGGATTCCCAGAAGTAGAGAATGAGGCTCCTCCAAGCGAAATGACTGACTAGAGATGCAGGGAAAATAGAGAAGAGAGCTCCCCAGTGAAGAAAATTCTCCAAAGAACACAGAAAAGCATCCACATAGCAGACTCTGCCTAACAATCTTCCAAGCCCAGAAATTCAGTACTAGTTCACAGAAAGTTGTCACACAAATATGACCTCTCCTCCCCTCTTTCCTCCCTTTGCTCCCAGAGCTATATCCCTGGAAGGGTCAGAAACCTTTCTGAGCCAGCTAGGAATGAGAGGGCAGAAGCTCTAGGCCAAGAAAGAAATTACCAAGTGCACTCCCTACTTTCTGATTGTAGGGTTTCCGGTTTGTGACAGTACTTAGGCAGGAAATGTAAAAGAAAAAACTTTGAAAAAATTCAGAATTTTGACATTATAATTACTAAATGTAAAGATTTTGTTTTTGTTTTTGTTGTGGTTGTTGTTTTTAATAACCTCAGAATCAGCAGAAAAACCTAGTACATGGCCAAAGGAAATGATCTGTGCCATTAAGCAAATTTAAAGGAATAAAGAGAGGCAAAATTGCTTTGTGAGTACTTTCTACAAGTCATGCTTGTTCAGTGTACTAGACACATGTGTGTAATGTGGATAAATTATAAAACACAGATAAAAAAATAAACTTATTTCTACCAAGCTTGGTTAATTACTTTAATACATATATTTGCACCTACATACACACATAAACACATGATTATACTATCCATGATGGTATGCTTTTTTGCCTTAATAGTATGCGATTAACAGATTCCCAAACCTCCAAAGATTGGGTTAGGTTTTCATATTTTATGTTTCTGTAGTAATCTTGGAGACCTGGTGTCACAGTGATTAAGGGCTCAGCTGCTAAGAGTTCAAATCTACCATCTATTCCTTGGAAATCCTGTAGGGCAATTCTACTTTGTCCTATAGAGTCACATTGAGTTGGAGCTGACTACATAGCATCTAGCAACAACAAAAATATAATAAACTTTATTTAACACTTACCTAAAATTTTATTATTTAATACCATATTATCTGCTCAATGTTTGATACCATTTTGTTTGGCAGAATTCTAAACTTTCCTCCAGTGACCCCCACTCTTTTATAATCCTCTCCCTTCAGTGTTGGTAGAACTTGTGTGATGAGATGCCATTCCCATTATTGCGTTACATTATACGGCAAGAGGGAGATTATCCAAATGTATATAACCCAAGACTTCAAAGTAATTCATTCCAGTTTGACCACATGTTTAGAATTTGCATTTCTACCCCCAGATATACTAAATCAGAATTTACATTTTAACAAGATTCCCAAGTGATTCTTATACATACACGTAAGAATTAAAATAGATATAATATGTCAATTTGTAGCTATATGGAGAGTTAGCTTCATCTAGTTTCAGGATGTCACACAGATTTTATCTGCAGGCCAAGTCTTACCAACTGACCCAGCTCAACAGAGAAGCCATAATACAGGCAGGAGGCCTCAGGGTGAAACAGCAGTGAGGTGAAAACATTCAAGATAGCTAATGATCTGTTTATAATATCTATTTAACTTTTTTGAATATATAGACTAGAAAGGAGGGTTGCTTTCTATTTTCATCTAAGGTTGCTGTAACATAAACTAGTTTAAAAACAAAATAGTTGTTGAGTAGATTCCAACTCATAGTATTGCCATGTATATCAAAGTAGCACTGTGCTCCTTAGGATTTTCAATCAGATTTTTCAGAAGTAGACGGCACCTCTGGAGGAAGTTGAGCCACCAACATTTTGATTAGCATCCAAGCATTGCTAATTGCTGCACCACCAAGTGACTCTAAGATAAACAAATGAGAAACAACAGTAGCTTGGGGACAATTTTTCAGTCTCAAAATCCAATAAGCAAGCTATATTAGGTATAGAAACAGCAAAGTTTTAAGATTCCTTTCTACATATATAAAGTCAGCATTTTTGAAGGAAATTAGACTTAAAAATCATAAAATATGTACTGCTTTCAAAGCGACATGGAGGAAAGAGAACCCAAAAGACAGAGAGACCCTTGTGAGTGGGTGACCACATCAACATGTGACTGGAAGAACCGGATGGTTCCTGGCCACTACCAGCGATAGCTGCGATGGGGCTGACAAAGTTGAGTGTCACTGGCAACACAGAATAAAAAGGGGTGCACCCCAAGATCTCCACTAAAAGACTGTAATTGATGGTCCAGGGGCCTTGGGGTTCCCCTGGAAGCATGTCCCCTGGCCCTGATGCTGACCCTGTCTATAAATCATAATGGAGGTCAACTCTTCAGACAGGAGTGGATTAGACTTGGTGACTTAGAGTGACCGTATCATGTGTGCACTTTACAGTTCTACGCATCTATAGGATGTCATCCTGCTGACCTCTTACTGGAGATGGAGGACAGGGTGGAGATTGTTAGGAGGATATGACAAGTATGGAAGGGAGAGGAAGAGTGTGTTGTCACCAGGTAGGGAGAGCTGTGGGAGCTGCACATAGGCAGGCATGCAAATTTATATGGGAATGTACATTTTCACTCAATAATAATTAAAAAATATATATTGCTTCCATCATACCTACAATGTTTAAGAAATTTTATTTCATTGTTTGACTGACAAAAAATTGACATTGTTCAAATATGCCTTTATACTATTCTCATATATGAACATCATTTTAAAATTATTATTTATGTTCAATTATAATTCAAAAGTGCCCATATTTGTCTTGCTTATTAATTTTGGCTTTGATATTTTCCTAAGTACTTGACATAGGCTTCTCTAAGATTATTCACATATCTCAGTGAATACCACATTTTATCTGCAACTCAGGAACAGATGAGCAGGAGAAGTCTAAATCAAAGATTTTTAATTTCTTCAAGCGGTTCCCAAATGCACTGAACAAATTAGATTAACCACCGAAAATGAACACAGTCTGTCTAATAGCTTGCATTTCCAGGGAGAAAGTTATTGCTTTTTATCTGTAACTTGGCATGCATTTTAAAAATTCACTTTGTATTTATAGAATGCAATAAACACAACTGAAATATTTTTCAAAATCTAATTGATATGAAACTTTTATACCTTGCATTGTTTTTCCCATTTCCTTTGAATTTATAATTAAATGAAGAGAATTTTAACAATGCATTTGGAAACAGGCAGAACTATAGTTTAGATTATACCATCTGGTATTGATGGAACACATTGTAAGAATTCAAATGGTATGCCAGCCAAGTGCCAACGAGTCGGATCCAACTCATGGCAACTCAAAAGGTATAGAAATAGATATTACCAACAGCTGAATAAGTTTGCATTGATAGGCAGTATGTTTCTTTTATATTTAAATCATGATCAATACCCTATGTTCTTCCAAGAAGAAAAATGTCTCTTAAATTGCCACTACATGCAAGATGTTTTAATGTGTAATAGAGCTTAATTTTTGAAAAAATACTCTGAGATAAGGTGTTATTGTTCTCATTTTAAAGAAAATTTAATAAGGTTCAGAGAAATTAAGTGGTTTGTTCAATGTCTGGAGAAAGAAGTCATTTCCTCCCATTTCAAAATATAATAAAAGGACAATTTTTTTTTCACTTTCTGCAGAGGCAAGCCATAAAGTCAAGTCATGCAGCCCATAGGTTCCCTAACTTTTCTGCATATGAGAATCATCTTAGGATCTGACTGGATGGCACTTGGCTTGGCTAGGATCTTCATTACTGATACTTGGCTCCTATCCTCAGAAAATCTGATTTAATATGCTTAGGATGCATTCTGAATATTATGATCATTACAAGACACCCCAAATGATTCTAATGCTCAATAAAGACAGAGAAAAACTACTTCAAATCTTGATCCTTTATCACTATTCCCAAATAGAAAATCCATCCACTTCCCTTGAGTCAATTCCTTCTCACAGCCACTGTACATTATTGCCCCATAGAGCTTCCAAGTAGCTAGAGGAGAAAAACTGCTGACCTTTTGGTTAGCAGCAAGCTCTTAACTACTGCACCATCAGGGGTCCAAAGAGAGGACAGTAGTAACTAATATGACTGTTGAGGGCCTGTCACTCACTAAGTAAACATATTTAAAAAAAAAAAATTGTTCACCAGTTGTTGGCTTATTTTTTCATTATCTGCCTCAGGATTTTAAGAGGAACTTCCAGGCCTTATCAGAAAGCACTCCTACAGAATTTACCCAACTAGGTCTTTGTTCCTCACACAGATGAAAAGAAATAAAGAATCACTGAGCATCCCTTCTTACACTCCTGTTGTAGGATTCCCAAACAAAGAATTGTCAGGTAGGACAATGTGTCATGATCAGGCATAGATTATATTGTTGACTTATGAAAAGCTACCTTCTAGGTGTAATAATCTCTTCTGATAGGTAAAGATGTAAAAAATTGGTTTGAACAATAAGTTTCTCTAAATAAGACTTACTAGGCAAATTAAAGACATCTGACTACTTTCTGACTGGTATTAGAATTAGCAGAACTCATTCCAGAAACCTTGTACTTTGAAAGATTATTGAATGTTGTTTAGTTTAATATGTGAAGCTGACTCTTTGATCACTACTTGAGTCTCAGCTCTTTGGATTTATATATTATTGGTTAGAGTTCAAGAAGAGAGGAATGATAAGCTACTGGCACCCAAAATTTTCACCATTCAGATGATTAACTGTCAAAAAAAAAAAAAATCCTAAAGATTAGTATATTCAGAGGAAATACAAATACAAATAAAATAAAAAAATACTGGACAATGTTCAACCTTTCAGGAGGTAGCACGTGATCAAGAACCCGTGGTACTGAAGGAAAAATTCCAAACTGCATTGAAAGCACTGGTGAAAAACAGGGCTCCAGGAGAATATCAACAGAGATGTTTCAAGAAATGGATGCAGCCCTGGAGGTGCTCACCGGCCTATGACAAGAAATTTGTAAGACAGTTACCTGGCCAACTGACTGGAAGAGATCCTATTCCAGAGAAAACTAATCCAACTGAGTGTAAAAATTTTCCCAAAATATCATTAATATCACATTGAATTTTTGCTGAAGATCATTCAAAAGTGGTTGCAGCAGTACATCTGCAGGAAACTGTCAGAAATTCAAGCTGATTCAGAAGGGGATGTAGAATGAGGGATAAACTGCTCATGTCAGATGGATCCTGGCTGAAAGTAGAGAATACTAGAAAGTTGTTTACCTGTTTTTCATAGACTATGCAAAGGCATTTGACTGTGTGGATCATCACAAATTATGCATAATATTATGAAGAATGGGAATTCCAGAACATTTCATTGTGCTTATGAGGAACCCACACATAGATCAGGAGTCAGTCTCTCAAACAAGGACAAAGGGAGGCTGCAAGATTTAAAGTCAAGAAGCTATGTTACCTCTATGTTACCTATGCTATGTTACCTATGCTACCTGAGGTGTAGTTATGAGAAGGGAGTTGGTCACCAGCCACCTCTGCATACTCTGGTGACTGGCCCCGGTGGACTCTGAAGTGGCACACTCAGCCTCTTGGCTGGCAAAGATGGTGCCCTACTTACAGAGTCACTGGGCGGCCATCAACCAACTCTATGATGCCGGTCAGTAAAGGCTAGAAGGCATGCTGCCAGGCTGCTCAGCAGTTATGTCTCTAGGCAGTCTTATTTTAAAAAGGTAGGAGCTATCCAATAGCTGCCAAAATCAGTCAGGCTATCAGGTGGGGTAGGCCCCACCTTCCAGCTGACAACAGAAGTACCTGTTCAGCTGTCCCCAGATGCTGTGACATAGTTCAAAGTAGGGAGGGGTTGTGGCCTTGCTGCCATACTCAGCCAAGCCCTACCCATAAGTTAACACTGTGCTAAACACAGCTTTTCTGCTAGAAAGTGCTTTCTGGACTGGCACTGCTTCTCAGCTTGGGAATTAGCCCCTGCTGAGACCTCCAGTTGAGTGACTCCACCTCCCAGCTGACCAAGATAGCATCCCAGCCAAGCTGGCTTTCTTGCCGCAAAACAGCAGAATCTATGACAAAGCTCAGAAAGAGGGGGTGGAGCACGGTGGTGCCCCCAGTCAGCAGCCAGGCTCTGAAAATGTGGCTATTGTACATACTGTCTTTATGCTGTACAATAATTTGTTTACTTTAGCACTGCAGTTCAGTGTATTTGCCTCCTTAAGCCCATCCCCCACCTCCTGGATAACAAAAACAAAAACAAAAATAAAATAATGTGAGTATCTTCAGTCCACCCAAGTAGCAAGTCAGCAGGAAAAGGGCTTAGCTTGTGCTGGCTCATGCTAAAGTGAGGAAGTTTCCCATTTAGTGGCACATAGTCCAATGTGACAACCCTGTGCTGTATCCTAGGGCTCACTGGGTATCTAGAGTGCTAGATTCAATTCTCTATCTAGGCCTTAGTTTTCAGGGGGAACTGAGGAGACATGTGTCTAGTCTGCGATCTTGGCTCCATCCCCACCCCCACCCCCACAAATTTTTTTCAGAAAGTGTTTTGCATCCCAATTTGATGAGTGGCTTCTGGAGTCTTAAAAGTCAGCCAATAGCCATCTAACTTGTATCAGTTGGTCCCACCTGGAGCAGAGGAAACTGAAAGACATCAAAGACATAAGGAAAACACACGCTCAAGAGACAGAAAGGGTCACATAATCCAGAGATTATATCAACGGAAGAACTAGATAGTGCCCAGTCACCACGAATGAGTACCTTGAAGGGAATACAACATAGCAGATGAGAAATGATGATTGTGCAGACATCTGTGCAAAAGACCAAACTTGACGGTCCAACAGACTTGGAGGGGGGGAGGTTCCCAGAAGACATTGCCCCAGAATCTCTTTTAGCCCAGAATTGAAACTATTCCAAAAGCCAACTCTTCAGACAAAGATTGAACTGGGCTATAAGGCATAAAATGATACTGGCAAAGAATGTGCTTCTTGGCTAAAGTATATACATGAAGCTCCTGTCCAGCGGTAAGAAGAGGGGGTGGGAAAGGACAGGAGTTGGTGAATGGAAACAAGAAAAACAGAGTGAAAAGGATAAGTGTGCTGTCACTGGGTGGTGAGAGTAGCTAGATTTATACAGCAGTGTGTGTGTAAGTTTTTGTATGACAAATTGACTTGGATTGTAAATTTTCAATTAAAGCACAAGGAAATAAGTAAATATAATTGTATATGAGGGCTCAGAGACAACAGACAATATCAAATTACATAAAGTGGCAGACTACGATGGCTTTAGCAAATGGCCAAAACAAGGAGAAAAAATACCTCCTGGAGGAATATAAGGCCTTTTAATTACCAGAGTTAGGATTCAAAAAATTACTGCGCAGAGCTCCTCAAGAGATCAGGAAGAAAATCAGGGAAAATGCAGACCAATCCAAGGAACACAAAGACAAAGCAACAGAGAAACTTAAGAAGTTTACTCAAGAGCATAATGACAAATTTAACAGGCTACAGGAACTCACAGATAGAGAACAAACAAAAATCCAAAAGACGAACAATACAATTTCAGAATCAGACAACTAAAACAGAAAGTCACATGAGCACAATTTAGACAATGGAAGTCAGAATTAGTAACAGTAAATATAAAACGTTTGACAACAGCATACTTGAGGAAAAAGCAAAGAGTTTAAAAATAGAAATTATGCTCAAAATTACGAGTGATTATATGTAGAGGAATAACCTGTGAGTGACAGGAATACCAGAATTTGGGAAAATAACAGATAATACAGAGAACATTGTTGAAGATCAGTTGGCAGAAAATGTCCCTCATATATGAAACATAAGAAGGTATCAATTCAAGAAGCTCATCAAAACCTACACAGGGTAGATCCCACAAGAAAGTCATTAAGACATACAATGAAATGGCTAAAACAAAGACAAAGAATTTTAAGAGCAGCTAGAAATAAACAGTCATCTACCAAAGACAGTCAATAAGACTAAGCTCTGAGTACTCAGCAGAAACCATGCAGTCAAGAAGTCAGTGCAATATCATGCATAAGGAAAAAATTTCCAGCCAAGAATTATATACTCAGCAAAACTATCTCTTAAATACAGTGCTGAAGTTGGGGCATTTCCAGACAAACAAAAGTTTAGCTAATCTGCAAAAACAAAACCAAAATTACAAGAAATGCTAAAAAAGAAAATTGGTTATAAAATCAACAGTAACAAACAACAAGCTAAGACTAGACCACAGGACAGACCAACCAGACATCAATCAAGATAGAGAAGTCACAAAAACAAATCAAAGCAAAAGTACTGAAAATAGGGAAACAGAGACATTAATACATAAAAGACGATAACACTAAAATAAAAGAGAGAGACTAAATAGTCCATAAAACTTTTATATGCAGCAGAAGTCAAGGTAATATTAAGGAAAAAAAAAAAAGGAGGGGATTGGTTTAAACTAAGAAAAACAAAGATAAATTAGAAACAAACATAAAGGAAAGTAATAATCCTAAACATCAGAATAAAAAAGAAGACATAGCAAATGAAAAATCTACAACAATGAAAAAGAGGGAAAGAAAATACATAAAAATGACTCAGCATAGAAAATTAAGTGAAACACATGTCAACAACACACACCCACAAAAATACATTAGAATGGCAGCATTGAAGACATGCCTATCAATAATTACACCGACTGTAAACGGATTGGAAACCCTGGTGGCATAGCTATATCTACTAACCAAAAGGGTGGCAGTTAAAATCCACCAGGGCATCCTTGGGGCAGTTCTACTCTGATATATAGGGTAACTATGAATCAAAATCAACTCAATGGCAGTGGCTTTTTTGGCTTTTGGTAAATGGATTAAATGCACCAATAAAGAGACACAGGACAGCAGAAAGGATTAAAAAAAAAAGTAGATCTGTCTATACGCTGCCCGCAAGAAACAGACCTTAGAATCAAAGATGTAAACAAACTAAAACTCAAATAACCAGCAAAAGTGGTGTTAGAAGGTAAATTTATAGCAAGAGTTCTCCTCAAAAGAAGAAAACACCAAAATCAAAACATTAACCTTATAACTTGAACAAAGAGAGAGAAGCAAAAGAATTCTCCAGGCAGAAGAAAGTAAATAAGAAGAATTAGACAGAAATAAATAAAACAGAATATTGAAAAACAACTGGAAGAGTCAACAAGACCAAAAGTTGGTTCTTTGAAAAGACCAAAAATACTGGTTAAATGTTGGTCAAAAGGATAAAAGAAAACAGAAGAGGAAGCAAATACTCGAATAAAAGAGGAGATGGGTGATACTACAACAGACCCAATTGAAATTAAAAGAACTGTAATAGAATACTATGAAAAATTGTATTCTGACAATTCAAAAACCTATACACCAAACCAAGTGCCATCCTATAGGAAATGAAAAAATTTCTAGATACAACCTACCTACCTAAACTAGCAGAAACTGAAGTAAAACAACTAAATAAAACTATAATGAAAGAGACTGAAGGCTTAAAACTAAATCCCAACACTAAAAAACCTCTGGCACTGACTGCTTCACTGAAGAATTCTACCAAACTTTCAGAGAAAAGTTAAACTACTGCTACTAAAAGTATTTCCAAAAGGATAAAATACTGCCAAAATCATTCTATGAAAGCAACATAACCCTGACACCAAACCCAGGTTAACAAGGCCACAAAAAAAAGAAAATTAAAGACAACTATCCCCCATAGATATAGAAAGAAAAAAACTCTCAGTAAAAGTCTAGATGATAGACTTCAACTATACATCAAAACAGTAATTCACTGTGACCAAGTAGAATTCATACCAGCTATGCAGGGGTGGTTTAACACTAGAAAAACTATCAATGTAATCCATCACATAAATAAAAGAACCATACAAATTTATCAGTCGACGCAGAAAAGGCACTTGATAAAGTTCAATAATTATTCATGATAAAAGCTCTCAGCAAAATATTAATAGGAGAGAAAATGCTGTATATAACAGAGGGCATTCATACAAAGCCAAGAGCCAACATCACCTCACCCTAAATGGAAAATCTGAAAGCATTCTCTTTGACAATGGGAAACGAAACAAGGATGTCCTTTGTCATCATTCTTATTCAACACTGAACTGGATGTCCTAACCAGAGCAATAAAGCAACAAAAGAAATAAAGGGCATCCAAAATGGTAAGTGTCATGTTTTGAATTGTGCCTCCCCCCAAAAACGTATGTAGTGAATTGGCTGGGCTATGGTTCCCAGTATTGTGTGATTGCTCTCTATTCTGTGATCTGTCTGTGCTATAAATCCCAACCTGTGCATGTGGTTTAATAGACTCGATTATATTAAAGAGGACTAGGGTGGCACTGTAACACCGTTCTTAATGTCACCTCCCTGTTCCAATGTAGAGAGTTTCCCTGGAATGTGTCTCGTATGACCTTTTATCCTACAAGAGATAAAACGGAAGCAAAGAGTTTGGGACATCATACCATCAAGAAAGCAGAGCCAGGATCAGAATGCATCTTTGGACCTGAGGTTTCTGCAATGAGATGCTGTCAGATCAAAGAAAGACTGATGTAACACAAAGACGTCCCTCCAGGCCAAAAGAGACAGAATGTGTGCACCTGGAGCCAGCACCCTGAATTTGGACTTGTAGCCTACTGGACTACATAAAAATAAACTTTTCTTTGTCAAAGCCAGCCACTTGTGGTATTTCTGTTGGAGCAGGAGAAGATGACTAAAACAGTACAGAAGAAATAAAAGTATGCCTACTTGCAGATGACATAATCTTATGAATACAAATGCCCCCAAATCCACAAGAAAACTACTGAAACTAATATGATATTTCAACAAATTATTAGGATACAAGTTAAACATTCAAAAAATCATTACAAAGAAAACTTTGTAAAGGAAATGATGAAAATAACACCATTTACAATGCCTTCAAGAAAATAAAGTACTTTAAGAACAAACCTAACTAGAAACAAAAGAGACCACAGAAAGAAGACTACAAGACACTACTGCAAGAAACCAAGAGATCTACACACGAGGGAAAGTACACCATGCTCATGGAGAGGAAGACTTGACGTTACAAAAATGTCAATTCAACTCAAAGGGATCCACAGATACAATGCGATCCCAATCCAAATTCCAGTGATATTTTTTAATGAGATGGAAAAAAAAAATCACTAACTTTATATGGAATTAGAAGAGGCCCTGGATAAATAAAGCAAAATCGAAGAGGAAGAACAATGGGAAGACTCACATTACCCAAGTTTTAAAATACATTATACTACAAAGAGTTTTCCCCAATATTAACTACAGACCTTAGTTAATAGGAATCCCTGGATGGCACAAGTGGGTAAGGAGGGCTTAGCTAGTAACCAAAAGTTTGATGGTTCAAAACATCAATGACACCTCAGAAGAAAGGCCTAAATATCTGCTTCCAGAAGGTCACAGCCATAGAAAACGATATGGACTTGATGGTAACTAGTTTGGTATTTTTGGTTTTTAGTTAACAATGATGTGTCAATATTGGTTTACCAGTTGCAAGAAATACACCACATTAAGATGCTAACAACAGCAGAAATCATGTAGAACAGAAAAACGAAGTACAAAAGAACTGTATAGTTTTGTAAGGCCGTTTTCTATAATCCTAAAGCTATGCTAAAAAATCAGTTATATTAAAAAGTTAATTAGCTTTTACAAATGAAAGATAAGTTCAAAAGACTAATGGACCCTGTCTACCAAGGCCTCCACTAGACTGAGTCCAGCACAGCAAGATGATGTCCAGCTGCTACCGCTGACTGCTCTGACGTGGATCACAACTGAGGGTCCCAGGCAGAGGGAGAGAAAAAGGTAGAACAAATTTCTACTCTTAAAAAAGACTAGACTTACAACCCTGACCGAGATTTTTCACCTCAGTAATGAAGTCTCTCCGACTCAACGGCACTTGGCTTGGCTGGCCTGAGGTTTACTTTTCAGCCAAAGACTAGGTGGGCCTATAAAATAGCCCGCGTGCAAGGACTAGAAGGCAGGAGGAGACAGGGAAGCGGGCAATAGGGAACCCGAGGTTAAGAAGGAAGAGTGCTGAAGTCGTGGGGTTGTTAACCAATGTTATAAAACAATACGTGTTCTAACTGCTTAATAATAAACCAGTTTGTTCTGTAAACTTTCATGTAAAGTACAATAAACAAATGCGCATTAACTTTTTAAATATAGGAAACTATATTTTCTGTTTACTTGCATGCTTATCATTTTCTTTGCTCTTCGTTCCTTGTATGGATCAAGATTTCTGTTTTCTTAAAGGACTCATATTTTTTCAGTTCTGGTGGTGGGCTTTCTTTAGCCTTTGTATATCTGAAAAAGTGTTTACTTTCCCTACCTTCTTCAAAAAGACTTTTGTAGGCACAGAACTCTATTTTGAAAGATTATTTTTGCTCTTTCTGTATTTTAAAAATATTGCTGCACTGATCCTGGCAATTACTATCTTCTTTTCCTCTAGTAATGTACCTTTTTCCTAGCTGTTTTTGAGATTTTTTTTGCCTTATCACTGACTGACTTTAGGTCATTTGTTTATTATTAAGTACCTTGATTTAGTTTTCTTCATGTTTGTTACGAATGTGGTTTGTGATCTGGGGTTACAGTTTTCACCAAATTTGAAAAAAAAAAAATAGTCATTATTTTTCAAAATATTTTTCTGTTTTCTTCCATTATGAGAATTCTAATTATATACATATATATTAGGCTGTGTAATGACACACAACTCACTGATGCTCTGTTCATTTTATTTTTTGTCTTTTTGTTTCAGGCTGTATCGTTTAATTTGTCTTCAGGTTCACTATGTATTTGTTTTCTACATTTAGTCTTTCAGATATCATGTATTGCATCTCTGGAAAGGCCACAATTTTTTGTATCTGCCTTTAATATAACCGTACTTTCCTATCCTTGAACATTATAGAATGTATCAAAACCATCTTTTCTTTTCTTTCAGTTCTGCCACTTGTCATTTCACTACTTGACTTCTTTTCCTCCTCATTAATAGCCGTACATTCTGTCTCTTTGCATCCATGTTCCTCTTTGATTGGGTGCTACACAGTATATATTTTACTTTGTTAGACTCTGTATTTTGCACCCTTAAAACATTCTTACAATCTCTTCTAAGACTCAGTTAAGTTACTCGGAAAGAGCTGGATCATTTCAAGGCTTCTTTTCATGAGTTACTAGATGAGAGCAGCTATTAACCTAGAGTTAAGTTTTCCTCATTAGAAGGAAATACCCTTTTGAGTTTTCTGATGTCCTGTGTATTACAAAGTTTTGTAAAGTGTCTTTTTTTTTTTTTAATTTAAGCTAGTAGAAACAGAAGTTCCTAATCTTATGTGAGCTACAAGTCTGTTCCATTGCTTCTGTCGTTTTTCTCCGCCTAGTTTTATGTACTGGCCTCACATGTATGTGCTGATCAGACTCTAGAGAAATCATACACAAATGTCCAAACCTTTCTCTGTGCAGCTGTCTCTTCTCTAGCATTCTGCCCTGCAAAAGTTTGTCATCCTGACTCCCTAGAATTCTGAACTGCATCTTCTCAGTTTAGATGCAGGGCCAGGCTCTGCTTGGGATCCTCCTCCCTATGCTGCAACCTAATGCTCCTTTTCAGTAGAAAGCTGGAGTTTTCCTTCTCAAAAAAATCACTGTCCTATACATCTTGTTCTCATCTATCTTATAACCATTATGTGTATGGTTTTTGTTTTCCTGATAGTTTAGTTGTTTAAGGTGGCAGGGAAAACCTGTGTCCTCTTACTTTGTCATGGATGGAAATGGAAACTCTAGTGAGTTATTGTTGCTAGTAATTTTTTATTCACAATGTTGGTATATTTTGTAATTCATAAGTTAAGCACTATAACTTTTTATATTAGACTTTCATAATTTTTTTTCCAATCTCAAATACCACTTATAATTCGCTATTCATTTCTGTAATCACTAAACTACTCACTGGGTGAACTTTCACTGAATGTTGACTGTGTTCTTGATAACGTCCTACATTGGGAAAATGCAGACAGAAACACACAGGCCAAGTCTCTGACTTCATTAAAACTGTGCTTATACTGGAGCTGTATTATACAGACAGTAAGTAGATATACAAATACATAAGTATGATAATATCCGAAAATGATGTATGCTGCAAATAAAGACCATGATAAAATAAGTATGGCTCTGATAGTTTAATGAGCAGTCTCCATTATAAGGTGACATTTAAAGTAAGAACTAAAAGAAGAGTAGTGAGCTATGTGTTAACTAGGGAAAGATGCTTCAAGGAAAAGAGAACACTAATGTTAAAAGCCTTGAGATGGAATAAAGATTGGTGTTTTGTAAAACAGGAAGAAAGAAAAGAATGGAAAAGACTTGAATTGAGTGGAAATTTTTCAGAATGAAAGGAAATGGATTTAGAGTGGTAAGCAGGGGCCAAGTAGCACAGACACTTACAGATTGTGATTTATGCTTTCAGAATAGCAACCTAGCTACAAAATATAGTATGTGTTCTAGAAGGTTAGAATGAAAACAAATACACTAGTTACGAAGTTATTACAGTAGTCCAGGTGAAAGATGATGGTATTTTAACCTACATGGTAATTAGTCAAATTAAGGATATACTCTGGGGACACAGCCAATAAGAAGTATACATGGATTTGACAGATGAAGGGTTGGGAGAGAATGGAGGCAGTCTGAGGAAAACAGATAAATCAAAGATGATTTTCAGGTCTGTTGGAACTTGTTATTGAGAGGAGGACTGTAAGAGAAGCAAGTTTAGGATGAAGGTAACAAATGTTCTTTTTTCAGTTTCTTTAAGTTTGTATGTGTTAAATTTCTAAACAAAAATGTCAAGCAGGTTGTTGAATACATATTTAGATCTCATGGAAAAAGTTGAGACTGGACTAAAATGGTTGCTAGGCATTATATAATTTTATTTGATTTTATCTGGTCACAGTATTTTATTCCAGAAATATTTGGCCAGGTTCCCCCAGGACCCAGTTATTCACCTTTCCGAGGTCTCACAGTCCTTCAGTCTTTCAAGGTAAAACTAAACAAAGGAGGAGATGTGCCCTGTGGTAGATAATGGGCAAGGTTAAGGATGTGGGCATGTAAATGAAACCAACTTGCTGCTGTTGAGCTGATTCCTACTCAGAGTGACTCTATAGCAGAAAGTAAACTACCCCATAGAGTTTCAAGGAGCACCTAGTAGATTCAAACTGCCAACTTTTCTAAGTATCTTTTTGGTTAGAAAAGTAAGACATTGAGTATACCCCCACTTAAATTTAGAGACCATCATAAAAATAGATTTCATAGATTAGTTGGACACTAATTACTGAACACCAGATAAGTTGTGGACATCAAAGACATCATACACGACGAAAGCAAGAGGTCGTTAAAAAGACAAGAAAGAAAGAAAAGACCAAAGTGGATTCCAAAAGAAACTCTGAAACTTGTCTTGAACATTGAGTACCTAAAGCGATAACTAATGAAGTAAAAGAACTAAACAGAAAATTTCAAAGGACAGGTCAAGAAGACAGAGTAAAGTATTGTAATGACATGTGCAAAAAGCTGGAAACAGATAACTAAAAGAGGAGAATATACCCTGCACTTCTCAAGCTGAAAGAACTGAAAAAGAAAAAAAAAAAAATCAAACCTCAAGTTTCAAGAGTGAAGGATTATACAGGGAAAATATTAAACAACTCAGGAACCATTAAAAGAAGACAGAAGATATATGTAGTCATTACACCAGAAAAAATTGGTTGATGATCAATCATTTCAAGAGGTAGCATACGAGGTCTGACAATTAGTTTCGTAAATTTATCCTGGAAAAAGTGCTGTATGCGTCATTGCTGAATATCACTATGGTCACCTTTGAAGTACTCCCCTTGGGAAGCTATGCACTGATGCCACTGCCTAGTCCACCCTTCAAAGCAATTTTGGAACTCTTTTTCTGGAACAATCCTCAGAGTTGTTGTCATATTGCTCTTGATGTCTTAATGTCATCAAAATGTCTTCGTTGGAGTATTTTATATTCAGGTAAAGAAAAAAGTCATTGGCGGCCAGATCTTGTGAACAGGGAGGCTTTCCAATACAGTTATTTGCTTACTAGCTAAAAAATCCCTCACAGTCAGTGCCAGGTAAGCTAGTGCATTGTCGTGATGCGACAGCCAAGAGTTGTTGGTGAAAAGTTCAGGTTTGTTTTCATATAGCTTTTTCACACAGCCTTTTTAGCACTTCCAAATAGTAAACTTGGTTGACTGTCCACTTGGTACAAATTCATAATGAACAATCCCTCTCATATCAAAAGAAAAAGAAAAGGCTAGTAACATTGTTTTGACTCTTGATTTGGAATGATGGAACATTTTGGTTGTGGAGAACAGGCAGACTTCCATTGTGCACGTTGATGCTCTGTTTCAGGGTGGGATTGGTGCACCCACATTTCATCACCACTGATAACATGGCCCAAAACACCCTCTCCAAAAGGTCTTGGCAACTTTGCTTTTATTCATTGGTGCGCTCATTCAGGACCATTTTTGCACACACCTTCCCCGTGCCAAGATTTTCAGTTAAGATTTTCCTGTTTCTCTATCAATATTTACTTGGTCTGCTATGCTTCTCACAGTCAGCCAATGGTTTTGACACAGAATTCAACAAATTTTTGCAATGTTTTAGTCAGTTCTGCTCATTACTGGCCACCCTGACCTCTGAGGGGAAGTAACACTTCCCCTCAGAAAAATGTTTAAACCATTGTACACTGCCATTTGTCATGGCATTATCCCCATAAACTTGGACTAATATGTTCCTGACTTCACTTCCACCCTTGCCAAGTTTAACAAAAAATTTAATGTTTGCTTGCTGATGTAATTCAAGCTCTGATATTTCATGACAGAATGCAAAAACCTGCAATTATAATGAACACCACTCAGCAAGACACTGCCATGCATCGACATGAACACAGCTGTGAGACACTGATACACCAAGGTTATGAAACCTTACTAAACTGTCTGTACAGTACTGCCAATGTAAGCACATGGTGGCAAGTTCATGAACCTGTTGTCAGACCTCATGTAATCAGAAACTGATAGTACTGAAGGAAGACGTAGAAGCTGCACTGAAAGCACTGGCCAAAAAACAAGTCTCTAGATGTTTCACCAAATGGATGCAGCCCTGGAAGTGCTCACTCATCTATGCCAAGAAATCTGGAAGACAGCTACCTGGCCAATCCACTGGAAGAGTTCCATATTTAAGCCCATTCTGAAGAAAAGTAATCCAACAAAATGTGGAAATTATCAAATAATATCATTAATTTCACAGGTAAGTAAA
Source organism: Heterohyrax brucei (assembly GCA_028571685.1). Lineage (NCBI taxonomy): Eukaryota > Metazoa > Chordata > Mammalia > Hyracoidea > Procaviidae > Heterohyrax > Heterohyrax brucei. The sequence continues at coordinate 66,997,385 of CM053141.1, read as the reverse complement.
ATTTTGCAAAAGATCCTTCAAAAGCAGCTGCTGCAACACACCAACAAGGAACTGCCAGAAATTCAAGCTGGGTTCAGAAGAGGATATAGAACCAGGTATATTATGCTCATGTCAGATAGATCGTGGCTCAAAGCAGAGAATACCAGCAAGATGTTTACTGATGTTCTATCAACTAGGCAAAGGCATTCAACTCTGGTTTTAGTTTTGGATAACGTATTTCTGCTTTTCCATTGGCTCCATGTTGTGCTGTGGAGAAGTAAAAAAAGGCATCACTAATTACCAACCCTAAATCCTACTATCTCTGATCTGGTGGTATAGGGATAGGACTGATGATGTTCAAGGATGGCCATTTTCCAAATACAAGTTCCTAGTGCATTAGGTAAGGAGGTTAATAGAATCAAGTAAGGAGGGTAACACCGTCAGGTAAGGAGAAAGTGAGAAGCCCCCACTGGTCTGTCATTACAATACTTTACTCTGTCTTCTTGACCTGTCCTTTGAAATTTTCTGTTTAGTTCTTTTACTTCATTAGTTAATTGTGTCAAGTCAACTCCAACTCACAGTGACCCCATAGGTTAGAGTAGAACTGCCCCACAGAGTTTCCAAAGAGCAGCTGGTAGATAAGAGACGCAAACCTTTTGGTTAGCAGATGTAGCATTTAACCACTACACCACCAGGGATGTGTGTAACAGACTTACGGACCCTGGCGTAACAGCATTATTATCGCTAAGGCTAAATTGGAGACTGCAGCTTAGATGAGAGACTGTATTTAGGCTCCCTAAAGGCTCCTCCCAAGTCTAGCTACTGAAATCTTTGAAGAAAAATTTGAGTCTGCAGAACTGACACATGAAACCAGAAATGCTTCTTCCTACCAGTCATACTCCAGTGGTCGAGAGAAAGCAAAATGGGGATTGAGTGGTGGGTGAAGAGCAGAAAAAGAGCATGTTGGGGTCTTCAACTAAGAACACAAAGGACACAACAACCTAACGCAAAACGTCTAAACATACAGCATCCTTCTATCATTGTAAAATAATTATGCATTATGATTCAAACTGTGCTTGGATTTGAGATATAATGATAACAAGATACAGTCCTTTCATATAAGGATTCTATAGTCTAAAAAAGGAGATACGTAAGTTCATAATATACTCATGATCTGAAATGATTAGATGACTAAGATAATTATGACATAATAATACTATACATACTGGTAATAATATAACATGAAATAAACATGATTTAAAAAATATTCAAATATTCATATTTTCATTTTTACAAATATGTACATATATAGTGTATATGGTAGAAAACAGGTCTCAAAATCATTGAATCTTGAAAACTGTCATTTCTGAGTGTGCTAGAAAAGGTCAGCAGTTCAGATCCGCCAGGCACTCCGTGGAAACTCTATGGAGCGGTTCTACACTGTCCTACGGGGTTACCATGAGTGGGAATCAACTTAACAGCACTGAGGTAGGGGAGGTATGCCTGGATTCTATGAGAAGAATGCAATTTTTCTTTGAGATAAATCTTCCCTTTATTCTAGGAGTAGAAACTTTGTTGACCTCTTTTACTCATAGAGTTATGAAAGAAAATTAAAACATTTGCAATTTACAAACTGAATCAGCCTACAAATACACTGCTCACAATTTTTAAAACAACTTGCTTTGAGTCTGTTATACGGATTTTCGTAGTTCCTATACTCTTCATTGTCATACACAGGCTGCTTCCGGTATCATTTTATCTGAATTCGGCAGGCACTTGTGTTGTGATCATTGCTATTAACATCTCCCTCTATACTTCGGAGGGATGAGTCTATAAATAATCTAGATGGTTAACACCCTCTGCTGCTAACCAAAAGATTGAAGCTTTGAGTTTATCCAGTGGAAACTCAGAAAAAAGCACTAGCTATCTTCTGAAAAATCAGTCATTGAAAAGCCCATGAAATGCAGTACCTACTCCAACATATATAAGGTCACCATGAGTCAGAATAGACTCAATGGTACAAACCGGTAATGACGGTGGTGGCTTTACTTGGGGAAATTCTGAGCAGCAACCTAATCCAAGTGTAGGCTCTTTAGTCAGAGAATACGTGCTCTATTTTACAACAAAAATGAATATATCTGCAGAACAAGTATTCCTTTACAACGTTTTTTGTTCTGAAATCTAGATGCTTAAAATGGTTTTTTAGTAATCTGAATGAAAACTCTATGGAGTGCAGTCTTACTCTGCACACTCAGGATCTTTATGAGTCACAATCAACTTGACAGCAACTGATAGGTCTCAGTAGTTATGTTCAAATTCTTGTCTTTTTAAATTAGCAGACTGAGGCTGGTTCTACCAACATCCACTCTACCCATTTACTGTGAATTTTTGTTCTTTATCATTTCTCTTTACAAAGGTATTCACTGTCTGCTATCCATGTCCTTTTCTTTCTCTTTTTTATACACCTATTTTGCCTCCAATGCAAAATCTATTTCTAAAATACCACCTGAGCTAAGCGTATTAGTTATGCTCATCATTTTCTTTTCTAACAAACATATAAGCTTAAAGAGCCATTGTACAATGTAAGTGGCTAGTAATTAAAGCCTGTGAATCACAATCTCAATTACAAATCTGAAAAAGTGGTGATATCCACCTATATTTTACATAATTTTCTCCTAGGAAGTGTCTGTCTAAAGTATCTTGGGGGTCACCATTGTCACTTATAAAACTGGATAAGTTACTTTCTGTCTTCGTCATGTCATGAGGCTATAACAGAAATACCACAAGTGGATGGCGTTAACAAAGAATTTTATTCTCTCATTGTCCAGTGGGTTAAAAGTTCAAATTCAGGGCATTAACACCTGGTGAAGGCTTTCTCTGTTTGCTCTGGAGGAAGACCCACATCGTGAATCTTCCTTTGGTCTAGGAGCTTCTCTGTGCAGGAACTTTGGGTCCAAAGGGCACACTCTGCTCGCAGCACTGCTTTCTTAGTGGTATAAGGTTCCTACTCCCTGCTTGCTTCTCTTTCCTTTCGTCTCTCTTAAGATAAAGCATGGTGCAGACCACACCCTGGGGAAACTGCTTTTACATTCAATCAGGGATGTGACCTTAGTACAAATATTGCAACCTTACCCTAAATCTCTTTAACATAAGATTACAAACCACAAAATGGTAGCCAACCACACAATTCTGAAAATCATGGCCCACTCAAATTAATACATATATCTCTTGGACTTGATGGCACTTGGCATCATACTGCAAAGTCTATCCTTTACCATTTTTCCTGGTATGGAGATTTGGTCTTCAACAAAGTCATCCCTAATAGGTCTGTGGAACAATGAAAACTAGGATAACTAAAATCCGTGTGCTTGATGTGTGCAACAGTCGGCTTAAGCATGCAAACAGCTGTGATGGTCTGTTTCACAGTCAGCATCCAGTCCTATTGTGACTGATGATATTGATCGTATCTGTTATGTTTTCACAGATGTAGTCAATTTGATTTTTGATTATTCCATTGGCTGAGTCCACATGTGTACAGTCGAAGTACCTTCGAAGTACTCCTTTGGGGAGCCATGCACTGACGAGAGCACATAGTCCACTCCATGGAACAATTTTGGAACTCTTTCTGGAATGGCCATCATGCACAGTGGCAAGATAGCAAGTTTGTAGACTTAACTGTACAGTTGTCTATGATGGAGTTTTTAGCTAGTAAACAAATAATTGTTCATGCTGGTGAAAAATGGTATTTGCAATGAAGAAGTTATTGGTCTTGCAAAATTCTATCATGAGATCTCTAGCGTCATTTCTATCACCAAGGCCCATATTTCCCAACTACCAATCCCCCCCTGTTTCCAACTTTCATATTCTAAAATAATCAGTAATTATCAATGTATCTTGATTGCACAGTTGAGCAGTTTCAGACTGCAGAATTTAGTAAAATTTTTCAATTTCTTCATCTTTGGCATCAGGGGTTGGTGAATAAATTTGAGTAACGATTGTATTAACTGGTCTTCCTTGTAAACTAACATATGGATGAATTGTTGAACAGAAATAGACCGTTATTTGGCCATTTCGAGTTCGACAATCTGCCAGGAAGGACAAATTGAATGGCATCACATTCATCATCATAAGGAACATTACATTTTGCCTCTATTAGCACCTCACACTAATCTGTCTTGGAAGAAGCCTGATGACGATGCTCTTTGGAAGCAAGGATGTTGAGACTATCTGTCACATCCTTTGGACACATTGTAAGTAGAGATCAATCCCTGGAAAATGACATCATACTTGGTAAAGCACAGGGTCAGTGAAAAAGAGGAAGACCCTTAAGATGGACTGACACACTAGCTGCAACAACAGACTTAAGCATACCAACAATCATGAAGATGGCACTGGGCTGGGCAGTGTTTTGTTGTGTGGTACACAGGGTCATTACAAGCTGAAATCAACTTCACGGCACTTCATGGCAAAAACGTTAGCAGTTCAGAGGGAAAAAAATGGGGCCAAGGAAATGATTACCTTAAATTATGACTCAGTTGCAATTGTAGAGCTCAGAAGGTTGTTCATGTTCCAAGCATAATTGGAAGCTTCCTTTCTATTCATTCCTAACAGTAGAGGCAGGTACGACATCACCAACATTCTACCATATATCACCACAATGTCAGCTTCTCGCTAGGAACTATAATCCACGGTGGCACTGAAGTTTACCTAAAGAAGTGGAGGTAACAATTTGTCATAGATCAGCACTGAGCTGTATTTGAGAATAAAAATGCACGTGTGAATTCCAACATGAGTGTGAAAGTCATCTCGCATCATAGGTGTACTTCCATGATTATAGTGAGGTCAGTAGAGCAAGGTCTCTTCCAGCCAGATTTTTAAAATCTCATAGAGTATTGACTGATTTTCTTAGTCTGTAGAGTACGTTTTCATGTGAATTAAGAAGAGGATCTTGAATGACATATTTAATGTGACATCTTCTCTCTCTTTTGAACTTTGCAAAAATAGCCTTTAAATCAGTTTTAGAATATGATATGAGTGGTATTGAAATTTTTAAAAATATTCTGTCTATGAATAGTCAACCCTTCCTCTAAGAAGGAGAAGACTTATCATTATATAGCCAATCATATCCAGCACCCTTACAAATGGGTTGATAAGGAGGCTTCATGCTGTTTTGTATACTCCAGTCCACAGGGTCAAGTCTAACTTCAAACAGAGCATTAATCCTCCCTTAAATCTACATACTAGTATATGTAAGAGTTCATTCAAATTTCCATGTTGTTTCCCATCTACGTTCCATGTAAGGTCACTGTGAATCACAGCTGACTTGATTGTAGCTAACAACCACATCTGCACAACATGAGCCCAAACAATTACCACTCCAATATTCAGTTTCAGTGCTAAGAAACCAAAAGCAGTGGAAGATACACAGTATCAGGATCAATTTGCTTTGCAATTAAATTTCACATGATACACTTGTTAGAGTGTTGTTACAAAAGTCAGATTGTCCTTCAGTAACTGTTCTTTGTTCCAAGTAAAAGTGAACATAGAACATATGTTTCTATGTTGAACATTGAATATAGGACATATGTTTCTACATTCCCATCTATGGATCTATGTTTCACTTTAATAGTAAAGCTTTCCTAGACAGAATTTATAAATTTATAGATGGATGCACATTGATGTCACAAGCTAATGCAACCCTGTGAAGACGTAAAGACACCGAGAAGAAAAGAGAATTAACTTTCCTACAAATCATCTTTTATATGCATCTCATTTGTATATTTTTCTCTGTCCAGCTTGAGATGCTTTTAGTTTAAGCAGAGAATGTCTACTAGAAAGTAATTTCATGAAATTTATCGGAAGAATTGAAACTGATGGGAAGAGAAACAGAAGGAAGAGGAAAACTTTTTTTTATCTTTTTTAATTTCTGTGTGACTGATATGGGGAAAATAAAAGAATTCTACCCTTTCAATCTTTCAGACTCTTTTGAATCTTTCTGAAATTACTCTGTGATATTTCTTTCGGAATGACAGTTTTATATGCCCAAGGTAATCTTAAAATCGCTAGTCCATCTGGTATATTAGTACTGTTTTCAAACTGGATTTTAGACTGCTTTTGAACAATACAGTCTTCAGTACTTACAGTCACCTTTTCAAAACTGTTTTTAGAAATGTAGTAGAGAAATATCCACTTATGCCACTGAGAGTTTTATCTTGGCCAAACACCAATATGTAAATTTCAAAGGGTACTCCCCGCCACAGCCATAAGTATAATTATGAAGCTTTAAGTCTTATTTCTGAACTTCTATTTTATTCCTATTGTGCTCCCAAATCATTTTGACTACAGAAATGTATAAATCTTATTTCCAATAAATTCAGAGAATAGGCATTTGTGCCTTTAATTCCTTGTGGAATAATAGTGAATGCATTAACTGCTGCTGCAACATGTAATTATATCCACACAATTCTTTTTTTTTTTAGTTTTACATCAAAAGCTGAAGAGAGGCAAATGTTAATAGAGGAAGACTTCTTTCTTGAGTGGTAGATCAATTATTTACACAGTGATAGCTAGCCAATGTCAAAGAGTTCTTCCAAACTAACAGAAATGCTTTCTTCTTAATTGAAGGGGGAAAACTATGCCTGTTTAATAACTTTATAGATTAATGGTGCCGAATCTCCAAAGTTCCAAGGCAGAGAATGACAGATTGGAGAAATATCAAGAATAGAGCAAAACCTAAGTAATAAAAGGACAGTTGCTGAAGGACAATCTGACTCTTGTAACAACACACTAACAAGTGTACCCTGTGAAATTTAATTGCTAAGCAAATTAATCCTGATACTGTGTATCTTCCCCTGCTTTTGGTTTCTTAGCACTGTGACTGAATACTGGAGCAGTGGTTGTTTGGATTCATGTTATACAGATGTCATTGTTAGCTATACTCAAGTCAGCTGTGACTCACAGTGACCTTATGTATAACCAAACAAAAGGTTGCCGACTTCCGAACCATCTTCATGATTATTGACATGTGTGAATCCAGTTGGATAATACTCTATTCTGATCAATCAGGTTTTCATTGGCTAATTTTCAGAAGTAGATAGTCAAGACTTTCCTCCTACTCTGGCTTAGCTTGGAAGCTCTGCTGAAACCTGTCACCTAAAGTGACCCTGCTGGTATGCAAAATACTGATGGCATAGCTTCCATCATAGTAACAACATACCAGCCGCTACAGTAAAACAAACTGACTGACAGATGGGTGATGGATATAGGTGTTGCTAACATGGACACAAGGATCCTTGGTGGTACAGTGGTTAAAGTGCTCTGCTGTACACTGTGACTCATCAACGACTCCATGGGATAAAGATGGAGCAGCAGGCTTCCATAAAGATTCACAGTCTTGGAAACCGTATGGGGCCATTCTTCTCAGTTCTGTGGGGTTACTATGAGTCAGAATCAACTCCACAGTAATGGGTCTGCCTGGAAATAGGTTATATTTAATTCAACCCTAAAGCAAAGTTCTTTGTTTTGATTTGCTGTTCCCTCTGCCCAGACCAAAACTCCTTGGAATATTTGCGTGATTAATGTCTTCTTATCATTCAGGCCTTAGTTTGAATGATACTTTCTCAGAGAAGCATGCCCCCACCATTCAGCAAACATTCCATCACTTTGTGATTGTCTTATACCTTGAATATATCTCTAAGAGGAATTATCACTTATATTTGATTTCCTGTTTAGTGTTGGTTTTCTTCCATTATCAGTGTCATTCCCCATCATGAATCTTGAGTATTCATGAAGTGGTTTCTCAGAAATGGTGTTAATTGTTAATGCATGAATAAGCAAAAGGAACTATGTCTCCAGGTCAAAGTTAACTTTAGGAAAAGACTTTCAAATCCTTACCTTGCAGAAAAGGTCGCAGGGAGCAACAGGTTCATGTTCTTTCTGTTTCACATCAGATACTCAGTCTTTAAGGTGGATCATGACTGCTCTCCCAAATGTAATTACAGTTTCAGGATCAGTTTTCTGTTCCATTTTCCTTTGTTCAGAATGGCCACACAACAAACTGACTTTGCAGTCATTGACCACACAGTGTTTTTTAGAATGTTCTTAGAGAACTTTCAAGACTCAACTCAGAAATCAGAGCCTTTTAAACTATGCACACATCCAACTTGGGCTGCAGGAACTCAGGTTTAAAGAAGTATATGACAAAAACAATGACCAGTATTTGTGGCCTATGTGAAGTCCTCTGAGGCTAAAGGTTAAGAACGAAATAAAAGGCTTTCTAAGAGAACTATTTTCGGATCCGACTTGACAGCACTTGGCAATTGGCAAGAGAACTATTATTGGATAGATACTTCATTAGGAAGATGTCTTTTCTGCATTCAGAAGCAGTTCATTCATTTTATGTTATTGTTTTTTCAGCTGCATGACAGTCAGTGACATTGAGAGTTCTCAAAGCAATTACTCTCTTATTTGACCAGTGAGAAGGTTTCAACCAAGTTGAAAAGGAGAGTACTGCCACCCAAAGAAGATAGTATTATTCATTAATCAGCTTGGATTCTATATTACTAAACAAGTACATGCACCAATGACACAATTTTAGCCTCATGCTGGGGCATTCTGGGAGCTCACTAAGGAAGCAAAAAGCATAACCAACTTGATTCATTCTTTCCTTGAAAGACAACAGAATGGTTTTATGGGGCATCCATTTTCACTCATTGATGCAGGGTAAGTGACAGCTCTTACCTAACACTTGAATCATAAAAGGACAGCAGCTCATGCTTCCAGTTGCAGGTCCTTCTATCTTTTGTAACTATGCCATGTTTGAGTAGATAATCAGCTTCCAAAGAATAACCCAGAGACAAAATCAATACCATAGCTTGGAACTGCTCTCATGAATAAAGACTTGTTCTATTGAGGTATGTGTATAAAAACCCACAACTACCTTTTTTTCTGAATCCTGTATTCCTTCCACGCTAGAACCTGTCACTTGACATCCTGAGATTGCTGTGCCTGGTAGCTGACAAAGGACAAAAACAAATAAAGCAGGGGGCTTTGGGTCTATAAAAATGACAGCAGGATTCCCAGTTCTTGCCTGTCGTCATCTCTATTATTGGGAATGATTGGCAGTGGTGCAATGCGACACTTCACATGACTACTGTTAGTGCTTTAGCTTTGTGAGAAAGTAACCTTGCTAGTTTCCTGCTTCACTGTGGCATTGATGTGAACTTTCTGCTCAGCTGGCACTCAGTCACAACCACCAAACTCATTGCTGTTCAGTGGATTATGACTCAGAGTGGCTCTGTACGGCAGAGTAAAACTGACCCACAAGGTTTCCAAGACTGTAAATCTTTATGGAAGCAGATTGCCACATTTATCTTCTGTGGTGCAGCGGGTAGATTTGAACCATTGATTTTTCCATTAGCAACTGAGTGCTTACCACTGCACAGCCAGGTCTCCTTAGGAAATAGAAACAAACAAACAAACAAACAAACAAAGCCACTGCTATTGAGTCAGTTCTGACTTACAGTGACCCTACAGGACAGGGTAGCACTCTCCACAGAGTATCCAAGGAGATCTTGGCAGATTCAAACTACCGACCTTTTGGTTAGCAGACACAGCACTTAACCACTCTGTCAAGATAGGAATGTTACAATTATCTTTTCTTCTTTAGAGAATGATGCAAGGAGGGAATCAGACTGCAGTTCTCACAGTACAGTGCATGGGTTATTATTTTGGGGTCTATGATCCAGGTGCTGTGAAGGGGTGGAGTATTCAGGCACAAGACTGGTGCTACTGAATCAACAGTCCATTTGTCCTACATTGGTAGATTTGTGTCATTTTTCTGTTTTTTTTTTTTTTTTTTTTTTTTTTTTTTTTGTCTCAGCATGCATTTTCTAGTTCTTGTTTGTCTGCTTTTACCATTTTGAAATTTCAATTTAAAATGTATCCTTCAGTGGCTTGAGACCATTAAAATAATAATAATGCAAGAAACTCCCATGCAAAGAAAAGACAGCAGCTTTATAAAATTGTAAAATAAATTCACGTCGTCAGTGTTTTTCCAATTATATTGGCTTGTCACCAAAAAATGATCTGTTATTGCTCCCTGATACCATAAGTGTTGTATTTTCCATTAGGATAAGCTAACTTCACACAGAATAAGAATAAATTAAGTTTTAGACAATTTGTCGGCTCCGATTTAACGGCATTTGGCTCTGCTTGGCAGACATTTATTGGGAAAACTTGGGCAAACTCTCAACCTAGCTTGGTGATTAGTTACGGTGAAGTTCTTTTCCACTGCTAAGATTGATCAAATATTATAGAACTTCTAAAGTCCTGTCTGAATGCAAGAATCAGCCCAGCCTTAACAAACACTGTGCCTTTAGTTCCTCTAGAGGGTAACAGGAGGATAGATTTTGCGTGCAGTTATTGTCAGCGTCCAACTTTCTGATTCCAACTCAGCTTCCTTGCAGAAACCAAAGAAGAGCAAACGGTTTTCAGTAATGATAGATAGGGAAGGAACAAGCATAAAATAAACACATTCTTCTATTAGAATAATCAATAAACATAGAACATAGACGAAGAAAAAATCAATCATCACAAATGCAATACTGATCTCAGTCAATTCTTCTCCAACATGATCAGATAAAATAGAACTGAATTGAAAGAAAAAATTTTACCAAACAGAGTTTTGAACTGGATATTGAGCTTACCAGCACTTAAGTCCTTGTGCATGTGGAAGCCTTTACTGTTACATATTGCTGGCCCCGGAACAGCACGTTAATAGACTGTGAAAGGAAATAAAAAGTATGGAATGAGACAGCTGACACATCAGCAGCTATTGAGACTGAAAGCAAGGAATGACTATTACTACTTTCTAAGATGCCATAAATGTCCATATTACAAAAAACAATGAATTTACTGTGACAGTGAAGATTAAGAAAAGACAGCTCCAAGAGCGATTCCTGTGATGTTTTTCATTTAAATAGAGATCTGGGAAGAGAAAAGAAGATGACTAGCTGAAATAGTATTTTAACTCTGTTCCCTGAGGTGATAGAAACAGCATATTTCTCTCTCTCTTTTTATTCCTAAGAGCTGGGCTGTGGCCTTTATTGTGTTTTGTTTTCTAATTGCTTCTGAAAATACACACAGCAAAATACAGCCCAATAAGTTCAATAAGTATAAGCCAGCGACACGATAATACATTCTTCTAGTTGAACAACTTCCAGTTGTCTTTACCTTGCTCTTCCGAATTGTTCCTGTCCCGTTACCATCAACTCACTGCCTCTTAAATTTCCCATCTAAACTTCTGAGTTGTTGCTGTCACTCTAATCTCATATCCATAGCTCTTTACAGCAGGACAATGCTCCAGGCAGACATTCTTTGTTAATAAAAATAAACCACTGTTTGGTATGAAGAAGACTTCACTTGAGGGGACTTTTTTTGATACAGATTTAAAGATTATTTCGGGGCACAGTTTTGAGACTTCATCTAGCCTCAGTGGCTCCAGAACATGTGGATTCCATGGAAATGTTATGTTCCATCCTACATTTTCTCCCTCTGATCAGGATTTTGCTATAGAATCTTTGATTAATGCTGAGTTAAATGTTATCTTTCTAAACATAGTAAAATTTATCAGAGAAAAAAAAGATTAGCTTACGAATTCCAGGATCACTCTGTCATAAGTACATTGTTAAAGACTATGTTAAAAATGATGCTTTGCATAAACAGTATACAAGATACATAGTTATTAGAAAAAAGATAAAGCATATTAACTCAGTGGCTCCCAAAGAAGGACATGTGAAACAGACTGAAACCAGTAAAGACACTGAAGCTGAAGCTACACCAGGTCATCAATCTACACCGTCACAGACAAGAATGGGCTTAATTGTCAGAAAAATTGTCTGGTATAATTTCTGACATGCAGATTTATAAATTCTTTTGTCTTTTTCTACTGTGGTAAAAATAGAGATAATAAAACATTAGCATTTCAATACCGTTGAGTTGTACAATTCAGTGACTTATTGTAGCTGTTACCCCTCTCCATTTCAACATTTTTCTATCACCCTTCATAGAAATTCAATGTCTCCTAAACAATGACTTCCATTTCTTCCGTCTCTCTCTTTCCTGGTAGCAACCAATAAATTTGGTCTCTACACGTTTACATATTATAGATATTTCCTATGGGGGGGTCATATAATATTTTTCCACTTGTACCTGACTTATATCTCACACCATAATATTTTTGAGGTTGATTTATGTTGTATTATTATCAGAACTTTTGTTTCTTTTTATAACTGAACAGTATTCCACTGAATGTATCTGCCATATTTTGTGTTTATCCATTTTTCTGCTGATAAATATTTAGGTTGTTTCCACTTTTAGCTATCAGGAATAGTAAGCAAATTTGTGTTTTAGATCCTCTCATAATTTATTAAATGCTATGCTATGCAAATTCTCCATTTCTTCACTCTCTTTTTCATATTTAAAGTAGTTGTTTAAACCTGGGGATACAATAGAGCAACTTAGGGCGTTGCAAGTAACTCCTTTCATTCATTTCACTCCAGATCTTAGTCCTTATAAAAATTCAAGTATCTCTTGGAGAGAAAGACTTTAGATGGTATCAAATCAAAATCCTTTACCTTAAGAGCAATGAAGGATTTGAGAGTAGCTGTAGAAACATCAGTAGAGATGAGCCTGGACTGCAGATTTTGAATACAGAAAGGAGGGAGACAAAGAGACAACGGCATCTAGTGAGATACAAATTGTAGCAACCAAACACAGGTTTCATTCACTTTGTAACTTTCTGAGAAGTCTGTTTGCTCCAAGTCACCTCATGCCACTTATCATAAAGAAGAACTCCTAGAAGGATATGACAATAAGAATGAGTAAGTTACTCTTCACATATCTTACAAAATTTGTTCTTACATTATGTTGTTTCTTGCTCCTTTTGAATTATTTCTAGTCATATTTATTTGGGTACTCCTAGCTCTCAATAGTGACTAAGGGCCATCCAAAATGTTGACAGTTCAAATTTGCCAGTTACTCCTTGGAAACTGTATGGGGCAGTTCTCCTCTAATACATGAGGTTGCTATGGCAACAAGTTGGGTTTTTTTTCCCCCCCTTTCTTTTTTTTTTTGTTGGTTAGCTGTCAGTAGGAAGTAGGATGTGGGACATTCAGTATTTGCTAAGTGATTACTTCCTGCAGCAGATTTAGGCTCTAGAGGTGGTTCGTTCAAAGTGGCTACTTAATGTGGTTGGCTGTATTTTTTTCTCATTCATATACCAATTGCTTTTCTGTTACTGCTTGACTATAGCATTCTTCAAAGCTGATTAAAGATCATTTTTACCCTAAGTCTTAAAAAGAATTTCAAGTGAATGCCATCATTTCTAAATTGCACATTGGTATTTAGTGACTGTATATTTTAGTGATCCATGCTATACTTTTACTTTTAGGGATATAATTCAGTAATAAAATGGATAGTAGCATCTTTGACTATCGATATATGTATGTATAAATAGAAAAATATTTGTTATAATCACTTTGGCACCCCTTGCAGAATGGTGGTTAAAGCTCAGCTGCTAACCAAAAGGTCAGCAATTTGAATCTACCAGCTGCTCCTTGGATATTCTATGGGTCAGTTCCACTCTGTCCTATAGGGTCACTAGGAGTTAGAATTCACCCAACAGCAATGAGGAATGGAACAGTCACTTTTTGAGACTTCAGTTTCATAAAATATCCGTTAGGGATATTTACGAGTGGAGGGGAATTGAAGATTCATTTCTTCTTTTAATTAGCAAATGTTCATGGCTTCCGTCCCTAAGTCTGTGCCACTGAACATATGTGACCTACTGTCTTAGTCACCTGGTACTGCTCCAACAGAAATACCACGAGTGGAAGGTTTATGAAGATAAATTTTAGTTGACATAGTCCGGCAAGCCACAAATCCATTTATAAATTGTAAGTGCATTCAGCAAGAGAATTCATCACAGTCCACTAGGCTGAGTCCAAATCCAGTGACAGCATCTTGCCACAGGAACCTCAGATCCAAAGGACATGCCCTGATCGCAGTGCTGCTTTCTTGGTGGCATGAGGTTCCCAACTTGCTCTGCTTATTTCCCTCCCTTATGGCTCACAAGCCTGTAGCCTGAGTCCTGCCTCACTAACACAACTGTTGCCATTCTCCATGATCAGTTATCACAGAGGCAGGATTCACCACACATGGGAGGAATGGCACCGTAGTGGCGCCCATAGCCAAGACAAATCAACAACAGCATTTGGGGGGGACACAATTCAATCCATGACAGCTACTAAATGAGGAAAATAAAGCAATGTAAGATAGGAGAGTTATCTATATTTTTAAAAAATCACATAAATATACTATTTTATCATTCACATAGATGTTCATTCTTCTGTTTCTGAGAGAGCCATTAGTTTGAATTTCTAACACTGGGGAAGCCAACATTCTCCTGTCTGAGCCTTTTCCTTCTTTCTTCTCTTTTTATCTGATTTCTAACTCTGGAATTCATCAAGATGGGCCTCTCTGAGGACTAAATTATAGTCAGAGAAGGATTCAGACCCTAGAGAGAATGAACCCCAAAATACTATGTAAGCATCACACTGAAGACAGATGAACCAAAGATTTCTATGTCATCTATATTACTGTCAGATTCTTGTGACATGTTCAATTGCAGAAGAAAAGAGTAAAATAAACCTAGTTTGTTTGTCATGTATGATATTTAGTAGTCCAAAGTATGTGCACTATAACTCTAGAAATGGAGTATTTCAACCTTGAAATTGATGGATAGAAAATGTCATTGCCTGTTTACTAAAAAATATGAAGCAGGCTATTTTGGAATTGTTGCACTTACATTCTAGAATCTGGTAACTTGTTTACTATTGCATTCACTACACATAACAGAAGACCCAAATGCCTGTGACTTAAATGTAACAGGGAGCAATTTTTCTCAGTCAACATCAAGTTCAGAGGTAACAAGTCCCAAGCTGGCAAGTTGGCTCCTATAGATACCACAAGGAATGCAGACATCAGCAAACTTAACAAGGAACTTCATTCTCGTGTTCACAAAACTGTTGCTTCATCACCATGTAGACCTTATATCAAGTTCAGATGCTTTGTCCCTTTTATGAGGAAAACAATAGTTTTCTCTAAGTTCTACCCACCAGATTCATGTTTTTCTAACTGTGATGTGAGATTTGTAAGTTAAGTACTGATAAGCTTCCCAAAATGGCTGAGAAATCAAATGCAGAGATGGGCACCTTGCAACTTTAAACAAAACTGGGATTTCCTTTGCTAACGAAGAAGAAGAGAATGGCAATTGGACAAGCAAATGCAAAATCTGCCACAGTCCCAGGTGCCCTTGTTCCTGCAAAATTAAGAATTCTCTCAGAGAAAGAGTAAAAAGGCATTTTAATATGCAATGCAATGTAGAGAACTTTGCTGTGCCAGGGCAAGAGGCAAAACCCCTGTGTGGCAAAAGTGATCAATCACAGAAAAGGAGTTGGACAGGTCAATAAAAATAACACTGGCAAGCAGACTTTGATATATGAGATCATAACAAACTCTAACTTCCTATAATGCTGTGTTAGGTGCTTTGATAAGAAACAAATGCATCATTCAACAGACTCCTTCGCTTGGAATTACTATACATAACTAGTGCAGTCACTTTTTATTACTGATGACAGAAGTGTTGAGATGTATTTATAATCAGTGATGTGCATGTCCTCCTGGGAGAAGACATGACCTCTATTATTCTGCTTTTATTATTGTTCATAGAAAAGCCATTTAAACAAACCAGCAATTATTAGATAGTATAACTGTGTCTATTCTTCTGCTAGAGTTAAAGACCTTTTTAAAATAATGATGACAGAATGGGAGGTATACATGAATCTATTGTTTAATTCTTATGTCCAAAAATGAATAATCAATAAATACATAAATAAATAACATTTAAGGGAAAGACAAGTGTCGTGGATTGAATTGCATTCCCCAGAAAACGTGTGTGGCTGTTTGGTTGGGCCATCATTCCTGGTATTGTGTGATATTCCTTCATGTTGTAAATCCTGCCTCTGTGATGTTAACGAAAAAGGATGGGTTCAGTTGTGTTGGTGGGGCAGGACTCAATGTGTAAGCTTGTTTTGTGCTTTGAGGCAGTCTCTTGAGATACAAAGGAAAGAAGGTAACAGAGACAGTTGGGGACCTCACACTACCAAGAAGCAGTGCCAGGAGCTGAACACATCCTTTGGAAACGACCAGGGTTCCTATGCCTCAGAAGCTTCCAGTCCAGGGGAAGATTGATGACTAGGACCTTCCTCTACACCCAATAGAGAAAGCATTCCCCTGGAACTGAAACCTTGAATTTGAGATTTCAGTATACTGGATTGTGACAAATAAAATTTCTCTTTGTAAAGTTGTCCACTTGTGATATTTTTGTTAAAGCAGCACTAGTTGGCTAAGACAGGATGTGGTACCGAGACAGTGGAGTTCTGCTCTAACAGATCCTAAAATATGGCAGTGGTTTTGAAACTGTAAATGGATAACAGACTTGGAAGAAACAGAGAAGAACTGTTAACATTAGAGAAAGCACAGATGACGAGAAGCACCAGCAAACCAGCAGTGCAGAACCAGGAGCTGACCCATGCTGTGAGAAAGCCAAGTGCCTGTGAGCAGAAGGCTTCTGGTAGAGTCAAGTACCTCTGGGCACTTAATTCAGTGGAGCTAGCCTTGCTGACTGTTGTAACTAGAAAGCTGAGTGCCTGTGTCCACTTGGTGGAGTGGGGTATCTCCAGGCATTTAAATTGGTAGAGCTCTAAAAGATGCAACTGATGAGCCAAATGCCTGGGGTTCCCTTGGGATCATGGTCCTTAGACCCGATGCTGGCCCTGATCATAAATCATTACTGAGGTCAGCTCCTAGGACAGGAATGATTGGACTTAGGAACACAGAGTGACCATATTGTATGTGCACTTTATGGTTCTATGCATCTACGGGATGCTGTCCTACTGACCTCCTACTAGAGAGGAATGGAGCAGGTAGAGAGAAGGGGACAGGAGATTGTTAAGAGGATATGACATGTATAGAATGGAAAGGAGGAGAGTGCTATCACGAGGCACTGAGAACAGAGGGAGCTGCAGATAGGCTGGCATGCAAATTTAAATTGGATTTTACACTTTCACTCAATCACAATGAAAACAATTGGAGCTACAGAGCTTTGGAATACTTGCTGCAGCTGGGCAGATACAGTCCTGGGATGCAGGCTACAATGCCATAGAAAGCAAAAGCTGACGAGAGAAAGAGCATGAGAAGCTGAGCTGCCTCAGTCTCAAAACATATGGCTTACAACCTCAGGGGCTTGAAATGGGGAGCCATGGCTGCCTGTGTTTCTAAGAGTAGAATTGCTACTCAGTTGGGCTTAGGGTCCACCTAAAGCTGAAGGACCAGAATTGCTGTCCCTGTGGGCCTGGAAGACAGAGTTGTAGCACAGGACAAGGGCAGGGAAGGTTCCACTCAGAATATGAAGAGTGTAGCAAATACCTAGATTCTGGAAGGCAGGACCATTGTGTAAAATGTCTCAGATAATGGAATATTGTTCTCGAAGCTTTGAATACAACTGTAACATAATTTGCTGACTTGCTTGTAGCTTGTTTTGCCTTCTTTCCACCATTTGTAACAGAAATTTTTAACTTACACCTGCCTGTTCTGCCATTCTATTTTGGAAGGCAGATAACTTATGTTCTGGATTTCACAGTTAAAGAGGAATTTCTGGATTTTGAACTTGGACTTGACACTTTTGCTATGATGGGATGAATATGTTTTTATATGCTGCAAGGATGTGATTTTTTTAGAGTACAAACAGTGCAATGTCATGGATTGAGTTGTGTTCCTCCAAAAATGTGTGTGGCTTTTTGGCTGGGCCATGATTCCCAATATTGTGTGATGTTTCTCCATGTTGTAATTCCTGCCTCTACGATGTTAACGAGAAAGGACAGATGCAGTTGTGTAGGTGAGGCAGGACTATGTGTGTAAGACTGTTTTGTGCCCTGAAGCAGTTTCTTGAGATATAAAAGAAAGGAGCTAACAGAGAGAGTTGGGGCCTCATATCACCAAGAAGCAGTGCCAGAAACTGAGCACATCCTTTGGAAAGGACCAGAGTACCTGCACCTCTGAAGCTTCCAGTCCAGGGGAAGACTGATGACAAGAAGCCTCCTCTGGAGCAACAAAGAAAGCCTTCTCCTGGACCTGATACCCTGAATTTGGACTTTTAGCATATTGGACTTTGATGAATAAAATTTCTCTTTTTAAATGAAGTCTTACATGTGATATTTCTGTTAAAGCAGCACTAGCTGACTAAGATAAGTTTCACAACTGAGGCCCTGAGGGAAGTAATATGTAACTTGGTAAGTTGAAGTAAACAATTAATTTTGTATCTAAGACACAAAGAGTCACATTAATACTTTTCTTTTTCTGTCCATATATACATACATGTATATACACTCAAGTATCTCAGCTGGTAGGAGGCGGTTCTGCTCTGCAGAGTTCTGGGCTGATTGCGTTGATTAGGTATCTTAGCTGATAGGAGGAGTAGAGATAGAGTGAACAGCACCCATTTGTCTGTCAATGGAGGCTTGTTTGTTGCTCCGATTCTGGAAGCTATGCTACTGGTACTTAGGTATTATCAGCAAGGCAACACATGGTAGACAAGTTTCAGGTGAGATTCCAGACTAAGACTAGGAAGAAGGACCTGGAAGTTCACTTCTGAAAAGAATCAGCCAGGGAAAATCTTATGAATAGCAGCAGAATGGTGTCAGATATAGTACCAGAAAATGACCCCCATAGGTTGGAAGGCACTCAGAGATGACGGGGGAAGAGCTGCCTCCTCAGAGTAGAGGCTACCTTAATGACATGCATGGAATAAGTCCTTCGAGATCTTTGTTCACTGATGAGGCACAACTCAAAATGAGAAGAAACAACTGCAAACATCCATTAATAATCAGAACATGGAATGTGAAAAATATGAACCTAGGAAAACTGGAAATCATTAAAAATGTAATGGAAAATATAAATGATATCCCTGGCATTAGTTAGCTAAAGTGGACCAGTATTGGCCATTTTGAATCCAACAACCATATAGTCTACTATGTTGTGAACAAAAACTTGTAGAGGAACGGTGTTGCGCTCATCATCAAAAAGAACATTTGAAGATCTGTCCCGAAGTACAGTGCTGTCAGTGATAGAATAATATCCATACACCTACAAAGAAGGCCAATTAATATGACTATTATTCAAATTTATGCACCACTCACTAAGGTCAAAGATGAAGAGGTTGAAGATTTTGCCAGCTTCTGCAGTCTGAAATTGTTCAAACATGCAATCAGTAGGCATTGATAATTACTGGTGACCAGAGTGCAACAGTTGGAAACAAAGAAGAAGGATCAGTAGTTAGAAAATACACCCTTGGTGATAGAAATAATGCTGGGGATCTCACGATAGAATTTTGCAAGACTAACAACTTCTTTATTGCAAATACCTTTTTTAACCAACAAAAATGGCAACTGTACACATGGATCTCGCCAGATGGAATACACAGGAAGAAAATTGACTACATCTGTGGAAAAAGATGATGGAAAAGCTCCATATCAGCAGTCAGAACAAGACAAGGTGCTAACTGTGGCATGGATCATCAATTGATCCTAGGCAAATTAAAATTTAAACTGAGGAAAATTAGAATAAGTCCATGAGAGCCAAAGTATGACCTTGAGTATACCCCTCCTGAGTTTAAAGACCACCTCAACTACAGATTTGATATGTTGATCACTAATGACTGAAGACCAGACCAGTTGTGAATGACATAGAAGACATCATCCATGAAGAGAACAAGAGATCATTAAAAAGACAGAAAGGAAACAAAAGAGGAAATTGGATGTCAGAAAAGACTCTGAAACTTGCTTTCAAACATCAAGCAGCTAAGGCAAAAGGAAGGAATGGTGAAGTAAAAGACCTAAATGGAAGATTTCAAAGGGCCACTCGAGAAGACAAAATAAAGTATTACAATGACATGTGCAACAAGCTGGAAATGAAAAAATGGAAGGAAAGAACACATTCTGCATTTCTCAAGTCAAAACAACTGAAGAAAAAATTCAAGCCTCAAGCTGCAGAAGTGAAGGGTTCTACAGGGAAAACATAAACTGACTCAGTGAGCATCAAAAGAAGATGGAAGGAATACACAGAGTCACTATACCAGAAAGAACTGGTTGATGTTCAGCCATTTGAAGAGGTAGCATATGATCAGGAACCAGTGGTACTGAAGGAAGGAGTCAAACCTGTATTGAAGATACTCACAAAAAACAAGGCTCCAGGAATTGATGGAATATCAATCAAGATATTTCAATAAACAGATACAGCGCTGGAAGTGCTCACTCGTCTATGCCAAGAAATCTGCAGGACAGCAACCAGGCCAACTGATTGGAAGAGATCCATATTTATACCCATTCCAAAGAAAGTGATCCAAACAAGTGCAGAAATTACCAAACAATGTCATTAATATTTCATGCAAGTAAAATTTTGCTCAAGATCATTTAAAAGCAACTCCAACAGTATATTGACAAGGAACTTCAAGAAATTCAAGCTGGATTCAGAAGATATGGAAGCAAGGATATTATTGCTGATGTCAGATGGATCTTGGCTGAAAGGAGAGAATATCAGAAAGATGTTTTCTGTTTCACTGACTATGCAAAGGCATTCAACTGTGTGGATCATAACAAACTTTGGCTAATATTGTGTAAAACGGGAATTCCAGAACACTTAATTCTGCTCTTAAGGAATCTGTATATGATGAATCAAGAGGTAGTCGTGCAAACAGAACAAGGGCACACTGCATGGTTTAAAGTCAGGAAAACTATGCATCGGAATTGTATCTTTTACCATATCTTTTCAATCCCTTTTCTGAGCAAATAATCCAAGAAGCTGAATTATATGAAGAACAATGCATCAGGATTCGAGGAAAACTCAATAACAACCTGCATTATGCAGACTAAACCACCTTACTTGCTGGAAGTGAAGAAGATTTGAAACACTTACTGATGAAGATCAAGAACCACAGCCTTCAGTATGGATTGTACCTCAATATCAAGAAAACAAAAATCGTCATGACCGACCAGTAAGCAACACCACAATAAATATAGAAAGGAGTGAGGTGGCCAAGGACTTCATTTTACTTGGGTCCACAATCAATGCCCACAGAAACAGCAGTCAAGAACTCAAAAGACACATTGCATTGGGCAAATCTACTGCAAAGAATCTTTTAAGTACAGAAAAGTAAAGATGTCACCTTGAAGACTAAAATGTGCCTGACCCAAGCCATGGTTGCATCATATACATGTGAAAGCTGAACAATAATTAAAGAAGACAGAAGAAGAATTCATGCCTTTGAATTGCTGTGTTGGAGAAGGCTGAATGTACCATGGACGGCCAGAAGAAGAAACAGATCTGTTCTAGAAGTACAATCAGAGCATTCCTTGGAAGCAAAGTTGGCAAGACTGCATTTCACATATTTTGGACATGTTGTCAGGAAGCATAAGTCTCTGGAGAAGGATATCATGCTTGGTTGAGTGGAGGGTTAACGAAAAAGAAGACCATTGCCAAGATGAACTGACACAGTGGTTGCAACAATGGGCTTAAGCACAAAAACAATTGTGGACATGGCATGAGACCGGACAGTGTTTCATTCTGTTGTGCCTAGGATCACTATGAGTCGGAATCAACTTAACAGCATCTAACAGCAAGACTTAAATATACATAATTATTAGTTCTGTGCAATTTTCCAAAACATGTTCACATCCAATTATTTTCTTTTATTCTCACAGCAATTCTGTGGGACAGTATATAGTAAATGGTTCCACACCGTCATAAAGCAGGTAGAGGAACAAAGGCTTAGAATCTTTATGTGAATAGACAGAAATCCCTGGGCAAGTATGTGGCTAAACCAGGACACAAATCTATGTCTTCTGGCGCCTATGTTCTAAAATATTTTCAATATACCATTCTGCTTCCATTTTCTGACTCTTTATGTATATTGTGATTTCAGGTTCTACAGTCTTGTCTTTTTCTTCCTCAACTTCTGAGTCACGTATTTTTTTTCAAAGTGTTTGTATCATACAAACATAGCAAAAATGAAAAGATTTTCAGAAAGTTCTCAGGGAAAACTCACACTCAGTCAACCTAGGTCAGAAAGGATTGTAACAAATTTCCAACCCCAATATGAATTATAGAGTCTTCACTTCTCTAACTCCTTCTACCCATCTAAAACAAATAGCTTTTCTCTTTATGGGCTACAGGAAACCCAGGTGATGTAGTGGGTTAAGGGCTATGTCCACTAACTAAAATTTTGGCAGTTCAAGTCTGCCAGGCACTCCTTGGAAACTCCATGAGGCAGTTCTACCCTGTCCTCTAGGGTTGCTTCGAGTCAGATCCAACTCAACAGCAGTGGGTTTTTTACGGTCCATTAGAATAGCAGGTTTGAAACAATTTATTTGTGTATATTTCAAATCTCCATGAACACTAAGTCACTGTGATCTTGTTGCTTCCAAGAGAAATATGGAATTAACACACCTCCCAACACTCAACAGACTGCACTCCATGCCATAGAGTCCATGGTCTGAATCCACCAGGAACTCCTGGGAAACTCTGCAGGGCAGTTCTGCTCTGGCCTACAGGGTCACTATGAAACAGAAGCAACTCAGCAGCAATAGGCTTTTTTCTTCTTCAGGGATCATCTACATGGGATAGGAGAGGATGAAATGGCTGAGTTCTGCTTTTCTGCTGCATCCACAACTTTGTATTAAATCAATAACATCCACAGAGATTTCACCTGAAAGGGAATTTGGTTTGTTTTCTTTATTTTTATTCACGAAGAGAAGGTAAATCAAAAATCCGTTGCTATCTAGTTGATTCTGACTCATGACAGCCTCATATCATACAGTGCAAAACCATCCCATAGAGACTGGCCAAGAAGGAAACTGGAAATTGCAAGGCCAGCCAAGCAAGGTGCAATAGAATTTTCTGGAGCCTAGGGACTTCTGTATTCTTTAATCTGTATTCTGTAATCTTCATGGAAGCAGATTGTTACATTTTTCTTCCACTGTGCCACTGGATAGGTCTGGACCTCCAATCTTTACATTAGTAGTTAGACACATTCATTTGCACCATCCAGTGAAACTCACGGATGAATATTACAATTATAAGCTGACTACGAAACAGTCAGAAACCCTGGTAGCATACTTGGTTAAGTGCTACAGCTGCTAGCCAGAAGGTTGGCAGTTCAAATCCTCCAGGTGCTCCTTGGAAACTCTATGGGACAGTTCTACTCTGTTCTAGAGGGTTGCTACGAGCTGGAATTGAGTTGATAGCAGTGGGTTTTATGAAGTGATTACATTAGACCTGGAAACCCACAGTACTTGGGTGTCGGGACAGTCCAAGGAAAGTTTTATTTAATTCTATTATTTTAAATAGAAGACACTAACATATTCTATCAATCAAGGAGAAGCATTGAAGACTGTTACTAGGTAAAATCCCAGGCTTTTCTTGGTGTGACTTGTATCCACGAATAAACAAGAGATTGAGATAGGAGAGTATAATACTAAAAACACATACGAAAAAAACAAACTTACTGCTGTCAACTCATAGTCACCCTATAGGACAGAGTAGAACTGCTCCATAGAGTCTCCAAAGAGCGTCTGGCAGATCTGAACTGTTGATCTTTTGGTTAGCAGATGTAGCATGCAATTGCTACAGTACCAGGGTTTCCAGAGAGTGTATAAAGGTGCCTTTACTTTGTTGTGCAAGGAAGGAAGCAATCAGGACTGTTGCAGTGAAGAATGCTTCAAGACATCAAGAGAAACAAGTTATTTTTAAGGGGTTTACAATTAGGAAGTTAATACAAGTTACGTCAGCAACATTCTAAAGCACACCACCCACACTCTGCAAAAAAAAAAAAAAAAAGAGAAACAACCCACTACGGTAGAGTCGATTCTGACTCATAGTAACTGTACAGAACAGGGTAGAACTGCCCCATTGAGTTTTCAAAGGAATGCCTGGTGGATTTGAACTGCTTACCTTTTGGTTAGCAGACATAGCACTTCACCATTATGCCACCAGGGTTTCCGTCATACTATACAGGAAGCATTTTCCCAGGGCAGGAGAAGCAAAGGAGCTGCAGTTTTGATGCAAATTGTGAGACTGGCCAAGAAGGGAACTGGAATTTGCAAAGCCAGCCAAGCAAGGTGCAGTAGAATTTTCTGCAGCCTGGGGACTTCTGTATTAAGAATGACAGTATGAAAGCAGGGACTGTCTTATTTTTACAATTATATTCCCAATATTTGGCAGAATACTTGAATAGACTAGATGCTCAAAAGTTTTTATGCAACAATAAATGAATGACCATGTATAAATGAATGACCGTGAATTCTCAGAACATGAAGCCGAGGAAAACGGACTTTTACACAAGTTTGCTTGCCATGAAAATACCAAATTCATTCTCTTCTGGCTATGTTTTCCTAAAAATTTCACCCAGTTTTTTCTAATAATCTATTCAATCATTAAGTATATAATTTACCCTAATCAACTTTGACTCCAATATAAATAAGGTATTGGATTATTATAAAAAGACAAGTATAAACTTAAAAAATGATGGAAAAGATAAAGCATGTTGACATATTTATAATACATTTTGTCTTAGATAATATGCTGTATCTACATGCACATAAATATACACATATGTATGTACAGATGTGCATGTATGCAAAATCATGTGTGTGTGCATAATGTATTATACATACATACGTACATACACATATATATTACTAGAAGAGAAACAATGACATTGTGCTATACAAAGCAAATGACCTATGCCCATGAGTCTGTTTCAACTCATAGCTGAAAAAAATCCTTCGGGCTGGAAGCATCAGTCAAGGAGTCTCTTGCTGTTTCACTCTCTTCTAACCCTCATTTAAATGATGCTACTGATTCAAGTGAATGAGCAAGTCAGTGTGAATAATGCTGTTCAACTGAGGCTTTTGTCATTCTTCCTTGACAAGACTCCAGAGGGAAACAATCAGAAAATTGATCTTCCACGCAGGAGACACCAGCTGCAAAGCCTCAGGCATTCCTTGACCATTCTAGCATTGAGAAGAAAAAGTACTCTCCAAAAAGAGATCTTATCTTTGTTATCACCTTCCCTGGCTGACACTGAACTCTCTAGCTGCACTAAGTCTAAAAGGAATACCCTGGTCTCTTGCATGAATTTGGGGTTTCTTCTCCATCAATTTTTGTTGGTTTGTTGGTTTGTTTGCTGTTGGAGTGTATGTAAGGTTACAAAATTAAAATAATATAACATAGAAGACCTGTTGTTGGGAAAATATGTCACAGAGTTTAGTAAAGGTAAAAGAAAGCTTTATTCAGCATGCACTCAGAAAGGCCAAAGCAGGAAGCTGACAAGCATGCTGCTACAGCAATGTGTGCCCAAGTCCGTGGGAATATTACAGAACAGGCAGAAGAGGGAGAACGGACAAGCCATGTTAACACAGCCGTGTCTGCCCGGTCCAGAGAATATCGCAGAACCGGCAAGGGTGAGAGAATGGACAAGGACACTGCTACGGTCCTGTGTGTCTGAGCCTAAGGGAACTAGACCAAGGACATTATAGAGCTCTCAGCATATACTAACATTATAAAACGGGCAAACCCACTGAAAACATCACCTTTTCACCGATTGACTAGAACCTATAACCCTACATTTTGAAGGGCACTTCTTAACAATCGCTGGTACAGGTTTCAGTCAGGATAATCTTCATTGGTCTACTAAATGTGCTATTCAGTAAATGCTGATAGAAAAAGATAAAAGTGGAAAGAAAGCCTTTTGTGTTCTGTTTGAATTGTTACTGTGAAAGTTTCTCTAAAAGATAGCTTTCAAGATTATCCTAGTGATTGTCTTTATACCTGAGGATCTAGTTGTTACGTCCTTGGGAGTTTTTGTGAGCTCAGCTCCAGCTGGGTCACAATCTCTACACTCAAAGACAGAGAATATTAGTTCCAATACTATTTCCTAAATCAGATATAATGATGTTATTATGTACTATATATTAGACATGTTACTATCAATAAAAATATATAGTAAAAGGTTTACAACAACTCATATCAGTGGAAGACTATAAAAGTCCTACTGGGATATTATTTTGTGTTAAGCAAAGGACAAGAAAAGTTAAAAAGACATTCATTCCCATTAAATGGTATTTTCCAATCATTATTTCCTTTGATCTTTACAAGGATTTCACAGAGAAGTTAGGATTGATCTGTTTTACCTATTGAGACAGGGACATGAAAGGCCAGCCTAACCATACCTTGGAATAGTCAAAAAATCAGTCATGGAAAACCATATGGAATACAATTCTACTCCAATGCACATGACTCAGAATCAACTTTACAAGTGGTTTGGTTTATGTCCTTGTATTTAAAGATGACTCTTGTAAACAATATTTAATTGAGTCCTTCTTCTTCTGTCTGATAATATCTCTTTTATTAGAAATGTTTAGTCTATTTGCATTTAATGTAATTGTTGATAGTTAATTTTATGTTTATGATCTTATTTTTTTCTGAAGTTTCTGGAAGTATTCATGTTTGCTATGGCGATTACTAATGCTTTCTTAACTTTGAATCTGATGGCACTTGGCAGCTGGCATAGTCTACCTTCAATTAATATTCTGACCTTACATGCAAAAAAATGAAATTAAAATTGAGACAACTCTGATGCCCTGAAACAGCTTGTTTCAGGACTGGGAGTGACTCTCTGTTTGCTGGCTCTGTTTTCCTGGTCACAGCAGCTCTCTCGCATACTGCTTCTAAGAGAGGAATGTCTGGTAATGATGATGTAACTACACTACAGCCCCTCCCTATCACATACTTGCATAATTGCCACACTGTAACCAATCTAAGCAAAAGATGTATACCCTTTCAAACCAATAGTCTTACAGCTTACAGAATCTTCCACAGGAAGTCCTCCTTACATGTTCCACCGTAGGAATTCATGCTTCCTGAGTTCCCATCACAGAAACCTTTGTTTTAACAGGTTCCTCCTACCAGCAGCTCATATTTAAAACAATCTACTGCCATCTGCCACAATTCACAATTGCTTTTTTGTATGTTTTACCCTATTTATCTCTCTGAGCTCCACTACTTACAGGTACATAAACTTAGAGCAACTATTCATCACTGGGGAACGTTGTATCCCCAACAAGACATTTGCAAATGTCTGAAAACATTTTTGATTGTCGTAACTGGTGGGGCAGGGGTGGGTGGTACCAGTGGCTAGCAAGTAGAGACTAGAGACCCTGCTAAACAGTTAAGTACTTGACTAACACCTGAAAGGTTGGCCCTAGTGGTGTAGACGTTAAGAGCTTGCCTACTAACTAAAAGGTCCACAGCTTTAATCTACCAGCCACTCTTTGAGATCTTTTGGGGATGGTTCTACTCTGATCTATAAGGTCACTATGTACCAGAACTGACTTATCAGCCACAGTAATGTAAGTTCTGAGGAGCCATGATGGTACAGTGGTTAGGAACTCAGTTGCCAACCAAACACTCAGCAGTTGGAATCCATCACCTGCTCCTTGGAAACTCGTTGAGGCAATTCTACTTTACATAGAATTTCCAAGGCTATAAACATCTACAGAAGCAGACTGCCACAACTTTCTTCCATGGAGCCACTGGAGGTTTTGAACCACTTACCTTTCGGTTAGCAGTTGACTGCCTTAACCACTGAGCCACCCAAGAAAACCCTTTGGAACAGTTCTACTCTGTAATACAGAGTGTTGGCATGAGTACAAATTGACTTGACCACAACTAATAACAAGACCCAACTAAAGATAATACATGAATATAGTTTTAATTAGAAAGATTTGTAGATAATGTTTGCTATTCTGTTGCTTAGAACAGAAACCAAGTGAGTAAGAAGCTACTCTAACATATATAAATATAAAAGGACTAAACTGGCACACAGCCACAAAGTTTTGTATCTAGCTGGTGTTCATGTGTCTATAATACATTATCTACATGAGCTTGAACTACAAAAGCCATACAAAGTCCCAGACTCAGGGATCATAGTTACTTCAAACTTTGTAGGATTCTTTCTCATGCAGCTCTTATGTGACTAATTATGTTCATGACTCAGTAAGTGCTTTACCTGAATACATTTTTGAATTATTTTTGTGAGTTTTTTCACTATTTTTTTAAATATTAATGTAAAATTGTTAAGCACAAAACTATATAAAAAATAATGAAAATTAAGCTCTGGAATTTCCTTCCAGTCATTTTCAAGCATTTTTAGATGCACTCGCTTAGTCTTTTTGCTGGATTTTTTGCTGTGGATGCCTGTTTCAAGTTATAAAAACTTTGCTAGTGTCAGTTAAGGGGTGGTAATAATGGAGAAAATTCAATGAATTAATTAAAAACACAGTAACAAAAGGTTGGATTTTACACAGAGAAGCCAGAAAGAAATGATGATGATTCTATTCAGACTACAACATCAATGATGATGAAGATGATGCTATCAACACACCTTGTATAACAAAATTCTGTGTTTCTCAAAGTACGTATCTTGTTTAGCAAGATGCCTTACCTAGGACACTTGTTAAAAATGCAGAGCCATAACTCAATTGTACTGAAAGAGAATCTGTAAAGTTGGAAAGGGGTGAGATTGATAGAGCCCGGGAAGCTATAGCTCAATAATTTGTACACTTTGAAAGCCAATATTTGACCAATTTATAGGCTATAATGTATTTGTTAATTTACTTGATTATTGCAGTACCTATGTACAGTACTCTGGGAAACTGACATTATTTCCAACTTGCAGATGATAAAACAGGCTCAGAAAGCTTAAGTAAAATAGTGGCAAAGAAAAAAAAACTAATATAAATATTCCAGTCTCTAGTCAGAAGAGAGTATGAAACAGTTGAAAGAACAAAAATTGATGGTGCTTTGGTTAGGCTTGAATTTTCTCTCTCTCACTTATGAAATATGTGCCCTTGTAAAATATGTTTTAACTCCTCACTCTTTAGTTATTTTCTTAGGTTAAAAAAAAAAATTCCACTGCCATCAAGTCAATTCTAACTCACAGCAAGCCTGTGAGACAAAGTAGAACTGGCCAAAAAGTTTCCAAGACACCTGCTCGATTCACACTACCAACCTCTTGGTTAGCACTTACATTACTTAACTACTACACCACTGTGGCTTCCTCCCTTAGACTGAGATCTCATATAAGAGATCTAAAGTAGAAGATTATGAGTAAGAATCAACAGCATTTTAATCATTTTAATTAACAGCATTTTACTCATAAAGTCGTTTATTGAAGAAGTGCTCCCAAGAATAGTCAGGAGTAGGAAAGAATGCCTAAGAAGTAGAAGAAACCAAACTAGGCTGTGATTACAGGAAAACTCCTAGCATCAACCGCATCCCACAGGGAACTCTGGGAAATAAATTACACCTAATTCCTGATGTGACTCAGGCGAGGGAGTGGAGCTTTTATACTCCTTGTCCTAGTTACTGAATGTGGACTAATCCCAGGAGAAACACAAAATCTTACCATTTCTGGCTCTCTGTGTATGCAGGCAGGCAAAGTGACTCCAAGTAGCCCTTGGTCAGAATCCAGAGTCATGGGTGTGGCTTTTAGACGTATAAGAACATAGAAACTGAGACTATATGAGTTAATTAAAAACAAGCATGTTTTCAAAAAGAAAACATAACAGATTCTAATCCCAATAATACGGCTTACTAGTAGTTAGTCTCATGGTGAATCATTTTACTTCTTCCTACTTTTTTTTTGTTTGTTTGTTTGTCTGGTTAAGTGTAAAAGTTAACAGTAAACACTGTCCCATCTTCCTTAGAAATTGTTGGTTAGATCTAAAGCCAGGCCAAGTGCCGTCGAGAAAGGAATAGTAAATAATGTATAATACTTTTTAAAGATGTAAAGTGTTGTTCTCATCAAGGTGTTCAATTTTTGTTGAAGAAATATATGTTGAAAAATACCTTCCAGGGGTTCATATGTATAGAAGCTTCTGTATGTCTTATTTCTGCAAGTAAACTAAGTGAAAAAATTTGAATATAAATTTTCTGATACTCGTGATATCTGTAGTTCTAAGTGTATTATTACTCACTATGTTTTACTCAAGACTAGAATGTTTCAACAACCTAAAGTATATTCCTCACCAATCCCAGCAGTCACCTTTAATGATTTATCAGTTAAAAGTGGAATAAAATCTTCTAAGGGAACTCTCGTTTACACATAATATTGTTCTACTTTCTGACAACAATTTTGAAAATTTATTAGATATTTTCAATTGTGAATTTCATAAATACATAGCCCTGTTTTGTTAGATTTCTCTTAATCAAATTTAACATTTATAATAATTGGAAGAACAGGGGAAAACACACTTAGCCTTTCTCAAGGTGAAAGAACTGAAAAATATTCAAGTCTCAAGTTGCAATTATTGAAGGATTCTATTGAAGTATTTAATGACACACAAAATAAAACCAAACCTACTGCTATTGAGTCAATTCCAACCCTGTAAGACAGAAAAGAATGGCTCCATAGAGTTTCCAAAGAGTTTTCAAGAAGCAGCTGCTGAATTTGAACTGCTGACCTTTTGGTTAGTAGCTGTAGCTCTTAACCGCTGCACCATCAGGGCCCACTACCTGAATACAGACTCTAAATTGCATTTGCTGACTCATAATTAATTATGTCACACAAATGACTAATACAGCCAATACAAGACTATTCGGAAACTTACATTAAACATTCATAACTACTACTCTATATGAAGTGGTTAAGAAACTGTGATCAAAAGTCCATATTAAGTTTTCTGGACTATTAATAGAATATTTTATTTCTAATAGAGTCCTTTACAAAATGATTTATTCTAGTGGTTTTCAAAATATATGACAATATATCTCCTATATGTATTAATTATACTTGCTACATAGATCCCCACATACCATAATTCTATGTGCAGAGTTTGAATAAAAGGAAAGGTATGAACTCAAGTGCTGTGTGTATTACCATTATTGCATCTCCTAAATGTCAAAGATATGGTAAGAATGGAAGAACAGCATCAATCAATATGAATGTGGTCATTGTTATAAAATGATTAACTTCCAAGACATTGTGGTCCTGTTTTCATCTAGGTAATCTTGACTTATGATCTCACATGTTTCAGAAACCCCATAGGGTTTCCAACTACTGTAATCTTATGGAAATATGAGGTCTGACAATTAAGTTCATGAACTCATCCTAGAAAAAGTGCTATATACTTCATTGCTGAATATCACTACAGTCACCTTCAAAGCACTCCTCTTGGGAAGCCATGTGGAGATGCCAACATCTAGTCTATCCTTCAAAGCAATTTTGGAACTCTTTTTCTGAAGCTATCAGATCTGTCAGTGTATTAGCCTTAATGCCCAGACTGTCATCAAAATAGCTTCCTTTCAATATTTTATTTATCTCTGGGTAAAGAAAAAAGTTGTTGGGGCCAGATCAGGTGAGTAGGGAGGGTGTTCCAAAACAGTTATTTGTTTATGGGCTAAAAACTCCTTCATAGGTAACTATACAATTAAATTTGCGAATTTGCCACCATGCCACCGTGCAAAACAGCCATTCCAGAAAGACTTCCAAAATTGCTTTGAAGGCTGGACTAGGTGCTGGTGTTGGTCAGTGCATAGCTTCCCAAGGGGGTTACTTCAAGGGTGTCTGTAGTGATATTCAGCCATGAGGTATGCAGCACTCAGAATAATTAAGTTCACAGACTTAATTGTCAGACCTTGTATACCTGTATAAATTCTTTCTGCAGGCACAGAACCACAGGGTGGATTCAAACCACCAACCTTTTGGTTAACAGCCAAGAACAAACAGTTTGCATCACCCAGAGACCTATAAAACTTAGAACAGAAATTGGTAGGGCCAAGATGGCACAGGAGTCAGACACTTCCTGTGGTTCCTCTTAGAACAAGACAAAACAAAACAAAACAAAAGTGAATTTATTATATATGACAATCTTGGAACACCGAACATGAAAGACAAAGGTGAGGAGTCAGACTGAGTGGTAGAGACAAATCTGAAGCAACAAGAATTTGCCATACCTGACCTGGCTCTCTGACACCATGCAGGCTGGATCGAGCAGTAGCCCTTTGGACTCGTCTTTGACACTGGGAAAGACAAAGCAGCAGAAAGGCTTTTCAAACCTCTGGAACCAGAGCGATGCTGTGCTGAATCAGTGGAAGATAGGTACAAGCATCTAACGTAGCATGTAGGTCAAAAGTCCCTTCTCTTCAGAAACACCTCTACCCTTTACCTAGGCCCTCCCTACTCTGTTCAGGGTCCTGGTCCAGCTTCAGTGATTCCTGTTCCTCTTAGAATGAAAGTAGGCACCCATCGTGTACCCTGAGCCTTTCTCTCAGCTTTAGAGAGGGAATAAATTACCAAACAAGAACAATAAATCTGCCAGTTACCCTACCCTGGGAACTTAGGGCAAGCACAGCCCATTTACCTCAGCACCAGCAAAAGCAGTCTGCAGACTGGGAATGCCTTTCACCGCAGCACAGACCTGTGTGGGTCCATTCAACAGTGCATCTCCTCATTAGCACAGCACAGCAGGCTATGTACCTGAAGCGGATTTGCACTACAGCAACTTTAAGGGGGAGTGGCAGATTTGGGGCATTTATCACCACCCTGCCTATTAAGCAGGGGCCTCATCCACCCACATCAAGAGCCTGAGGACTGGTAGCTTCACTCATTCCACGTGAACACCCATGATAAGTTTTCTAGAATAAACAGTGCCTCCCAGTCTTTACAGCCAACAAAACTGGGTGTTGAAACACAGCTGCAAAACCCACCCACCTACATCCTCTAGGGAACAAGGGTACGCTTTTTACCAAGGCATCAGGGCTGGCTACCAGCTCGATGCCTTGCACAGCATATGATACCCCACTGCAAACAGATACCTCTGCTTGCTATAGTCACCCCTGACTGTCTAGGAATAGCAGAAGTGTCTGGCTGCAGTAGGGTATCATGTGCTGTGCAAGGCACGGGAGCTGATAGAGCCTGCATCCCACACTCAGTGATCCATGACCTGGATACCTGAGCTAAATTCATACAAGAAAAGTAACTTCTGGGCTGACATACCTAGTAGCAACTCTAATGACCTGGTGAGTTACCCCAAAATTTTATATCCAGAAAAATTGTCTCTCAAATATGTTGATAAAATTGGGACATTTCCAGATAAACATAAATTTTGAGAATTTGCAAAAACCAAACCCAAATTACAAGAAACACTAGAGTCCTTTGGTTAGAAAATCAGTAACACCATGTAACAACCCCAGACCAGAATGCAGAACAGAGCAACTGGATTATCAGCCCAAATAGAGGAATTACAAAAATAAATTATAGTCAAAACACTGAAAATGGGAAAAAGAGATGTCATTATGTAAACACTGGAAAAAAAAAAGAGGGATTCAAAAGTAAACATAGTCATATGTCTTTCATATGGAGAAGAAGTCATGGCAATATAAACAAATTAAATACAGGTTTAAAACTAGAAAAAAATAGGGGTAAATATTAGGGTAACCACAAGGGTAGCTAGCAAACCTGTGCATCAAAATAATAAACAAGAAAAACATGAAGTCTCACCAAATACTAAACCACTGAGAAAGATAAAAAAACATAAAGAACAAAGACTCCGCATGGGAAATTAAGGAGAAGAAAGTAATTGTCTACAATGCACACACACACACACACACACAAAAAAAAAAAAAAAAAAAAACACCAAAATGAAAACATCAGTTCTACCCAAAGTATTCTACAGGTAGAAGGCAATCCTGGTCCAAAATTCCAATGACATTTTTTAATGTGATGGAGAAACATATCACTTCATATGGAGGGGATTGAGGCTCTGGATAAGTATAGCATTACTGAATAAAGAACAAAATGGGAGGCCTCAGACTATCTGACTTTAGAACCTTTTATACCACCATAGTAGTCAAAAAATCCTGGTACCGGTACAACAGATACACAGACCAGTGGGACAAAACCGAGAATCTAGACACAAAATCAACTACCTGTGAGCAGCTCATATTTGACAAAGGCCCAAAGTACATTAAATGGGGAAAAGACAGTCTCTTTAACAAATGATACTAGCATAACCAGATATCCATCTCCAAAAAAAAGTGAAAGAAGACCCATACCTCACACTATGCACAAAAACTAATTCAAAATGACAAAGACTTAAACATAAAATCTAAAGTGATAATGATCATGGAAGAAAAAACAAGAATAATGCTAGGAGGCCTAATATATGCAGCACTCTTTCCAGTAACAAAAAGTTGGAAACAACCTCAGTGTTCATCAACAGTTGAATAGATGAACAAATTACAGTATATTCACACAATGGGAAGGTATGGAAAAATAAAGAACAATGATGAATCTGTGAAACACCTCACCTGAAATAGAATATGGAACATAGCTAACAACGAACAAATACCAGAAGCCAACCTAGATAACTAAGACCTCCTAAAAATCAAAAACTTACGCTCATCAAAAACTTCACCATTTTGGTTGGTAAAAAGACAGCCTATGGATTAGAGGAAAAAAATTAGGCTCTGACATACCTGATCAGGGTCTAGTCTCTAAAATTCATAAGACTGCAAAGTTCAACCACGAAAATACAAACAATCCAATTAAAAATGGACAAAGGATATGAACAAGCATTTCAACAAAGAAGACATTCAGACTGCTAACAGATACATGAAGAAATACAATCATGAGCCATTAGAGAAAGGCAAATCAAAAACTACAATGAGGTACTATCTCATCCTAGCAAGGCTAGCATTAATCAAAAAAACACAAAATTATAAAAGCTTGAGAGGCTGTAGATAAAGTGGAACACCTATACCCTGCTGGTGGGAATGTAAACAAATACGCTTTGAAAATCAATTTGATACTTTCTTAAAAAAACTAAAAATATAACTACCATCAGATCCAGCAATCTCATTCCTTGGAATATGTCCTAGGGAAATAAGAGCCATCACATAAACATACACACACACAGATATTTATTGCAGCACCATTCCCAGTAGTAAAAAGATAGAAACAACCTATGTGCTCATCAATGGATGAGCCAAAGCCAAGTGCATCAGTGGATGAATGGATGAAAAAATTATAGTATATTCACACAATGGAATACTATGGAACCATAAAGAACAGTGGTGAATCTGTGAAACATCTTACAACATGGATGAATCTGGAAGATACCATGCTGAGTAAAACCAGTCAGTTGCAGAAGAACAAATATTGTATGAAATTACTATTGTAAGACTCAAGAAAAGATTCAAACACAGAAGAAAATATTCTTTGATAATTATGAAAGTGCAGAGGGAGGAAAGAGGGAATTCACTAACTAGATAGCAGAAAAGAATTATCTGAAGTGAAGGGAAGGACAATACACAATGCAGGGGAATTCAGCACCACTGGACTGAACCAAAAACTAAAAGGTTTTCTGAATACTACCCAACACTTCAAATGACAGTGTAGCAGGGGTGGATGTCCGGGACCGTTGGTGTCAAGAGACATCTAAGTCATTTGGCATAATAAAGTTCATTAAGAAAAATGTTCTTCATTTCTCTTTGGTGGCTCAGGTCTTAAAAGCTAGGAAGTGGCTATCCAAGATGTGTCAGTTGTTCCCTACCTACCCGAAGCAAAGCAGAGTGAAGAACACCGAAGGCAGAAGGATAATATTAGCCCAAGAAACAAAATCGGCCCATTAAACCAGAGACTCCAGAACATTGAAACCAGAATTAGATGATGCCTGGCTACTACCAATGATCTCCCTGATTAGGACATAACAGAGAGAGTCCCTGATGATTAGCAGACAAGTGGAGTGCAGAACTCAATTTCACATAAAAAGACTAGACTCAATAGTCTGAGTGAGACTACAAATGCCCCAGAGAACATGGTCCCCATGCTCTTGTTAACCCAGAACTAAAACCATTCCCAAAACTAACTCTTCAGACAAAGAGTAGATAAGACTATAAAACATTAAACATTCAAGCAGTATGCTTCTAGTTCAAGTAGAAACATTAGACTTCATGGACAGCTCCTGTCTGGAGGCAAGGGTACAGGAGGTGACTGAGTGGACATGGGAAAACCAGGATGGAAAGGGGGTGTGTCTTGTCACATTGCATAGACAGCAACTAGGGTCATATAACATTAAGTATACACATTTTTGTAAGAGAAATTTCAGCTTTAAACTTTACATAAAGCACACACATGAAAAGTTAAAATAGAATCCTTCAAAAGGAGGATGAAAACACAGCACTTTGTACCAATTACCAAGGTGTGCTTTTAAGACAGAACAGGTAGACACTATGGACCACTGGAATGACAAAATCAGAATGCCTCTGATTTTGGATAAAGAAGAAATCAGTGAACATAGCATAATGAGTGGCCTGTCCATCAAAATCATTCAAATAATTACACAGATGATATTATTTTCTCTGTTAGTTACATCCCTGGCCTGTAAATCTTATAGTTTCTTTTAAATGTCCCTAATGTGCCTGAAACTATAAATTTTGCTACATAGCCTGTTACTGGATAAACTTCACTCATCCTTAACCATGTTCCTTCTTTATCCTTGCCTAACCCCATTACTATACTACACACACCTTTTTGATTAAGAATGTGGTCTGTTCACTTGAGGTTTCCCACTAGAAGTGTTTTATTAAGTACAAATACTAGCCAGATTAAAGATACCAGAAGCCAATTTCTAGTGACTTATAGCTTGCCAAGGAACAGCCTTTGTGCCTACAGCAGCGTTACAGATTGAACTGTATCCCCAGTAAGTGTGTCAACTTGGCTAGACCATGACTTGAAGTACAGTGTGATTGTCCGGTTTGTCATCTAATGTGTTTTTCCTATGTGTTGTAAATCCTACCTCTGTGATATTCATGAGGCATGACTCAGTCTACAAGATTACATCGTACCTTGAGTTAATCTCTTTTGAGATACTAACGACAGGGGTCCCTCATTACCACCAACTAAAAAGAGCCAGGAGTATGTGTCCTTTGAACCTGGGGTCCCTATACCAAGAAGCTCCTAGAAGACTGATGACAAGGATCTTCCCCCAGATCCATCAGAGAAAAAAAAGCCATCCCCTAGAGCTGGCACCCTGAGTTTGAACCTCTAGACTCATAGAGTGTGAGAACACACATTTCTCTTTGTTAAAGCCATCCATTTGCGGTATTTCTGTTATAACAGCACTAGACAACTAAGACAGAATATGGTACTGCAAGGATGGGCTGCAATTTTTGGAAGCAGTTTTGAAACTGAATGGGTAAAGGCTGGAAGTTTTGATAGTAGCAGTAAAAACCTAGATTTCCTTGAAGAGACTGTTAGTGGAATTACAGACATCAGACAATTCTGGTAAGCACTCAGAAAGAAGTGAGGAGAGCTGGTACAGAGATGGCACAGGTGGCAAAAGCAGCAGCAGAGAAACAGCAATGAAACCAGGAGACCACCAAGAGACAGTACTAGAGGTGACCCATGGAGTCAAAGAGATGTGGACCTTTGGCAGGAAGCTTGGTGGTGGAGTGGAGTGCCTCCAGGCACTTAGTGATGGACCTAAAGAGCTTCAGAACACTTGCCACAGGAGGGCAAACTCAAGACCACAGGGGCTAAGAGGCCAAAGGATCAGGAATCAGAAGCTGAAGAGACAAGGACATTCAAAGCAGAGCTGCCTCATTCTTAGAGGGTGGGGCAATGAGCTCTGGGGTCTCAAAAGGTAGACTCATCTCTCAGATGAACTAGGAGAATGGAGCTTCCGAAACCCAAGGCAGCAGAGGTGCTGTCCCAGTGGCCTAAAAGGCAGAGCTGAAGCCCAGTGCCGAGGGGTCTTCACCCAGGATGCAGACAGTGTGGCACACACCCACTGACTAAACTATCTCAGAGAACACAGAATTATTTCCCAAGCCTTGAGAACTAATGTTGTGTTTTTGCTGACTTGGTTGGAGTCTATTACCTCTTTCACTGCAATTTTTTCCATTTGTAATGGAAACATCTAGCCTATGCTACCACTATAGTTTCGAAACAGGTAATTTATATCCTGGATTTCACAGACAAGGAAGAATTTTTAGATTTTGGATTTGGAGTTGATATAAGACATTTGCTTTGATATGATGTCAGTGAATGCTTTACCTGCGACAAGGACATGAATTTTTAGAGTCCAATGGATGGAATGTTATGGACTGAATTATGCCCTGGTAAAAATGTAGGTCAATTTGGCTAAGCCATGATTTCTAATTCCGTGTGATTATCTACCACTTTGTGATCTCTTGTGATTTTCCTTTGCTGTAAATTCTACCTCTATGATGTTAATGAGTCAGGTTTCAATCTACAAGACTAAGATACATCTTCAGTCAGTCTCTTCTGAGATATAAATGTAAGCAAGTAGAGAGACAGGGGGATGTCACTATCCCCAAGAGCCAGCAGTGCATGTCCTTCGGAAGTGGAATCCCTGTACTGAGAATTTCCTAGACCAGCAGAAGATCAATGATGAGGACCTTCCTCAGAGCCAACAGAGAAAAAAGCCTTCCCCTGGTAACGACTCTGAATTTAGACTTCTAGCCTCCTAGACGGTGAGAGAATACATTTCTCTTTGTTAATGTAATCTGTTTGTGACATTTCTGTTGTACTATTACTGTAGCACTGGATTAGTAAGATAAGTATCATCAGAAAAAAAAAGGTCATATGAATATAGCTTAAAGATTTTCTTCAAAATAAAAATTAATTCCCAAATAATTCTTATCATCAATTTGATTTCAGAAACAAAAGCATAGATTCATGAGGAGTAGTCCAAAGGATGTGTGATAATGCTATAAATAACTCATTTTAATTATTTCAAGAAATTTTCAGGAAAAATTTTCATGGTTTAAAAATTAAAACCCAATGAGCATAGTCTTTATGGTGACAGAAATCTCTTTTCCTGGCACTTAATTACATGTGGAAAGGTAAATGATCTGGGTTCTGAAATGTGATTGCCTAACAGAAATAGTAGAATAATTTGGTTCCATTATTCTGCTGAGCATTCATAAGGAAGAAATAAATGGGAGTGTTTTGTGAAGCCCATCAGTCTTATTCAGAAATTCAATGCAAAAAACCCAGAAGGCCTAGACAGTAGCATTACATTTGGTGTCTGGGAAAATGGACTTTCAATCATTCAAGCGAAACACTGAAAGATTAAAAAATAAACCACAGTTGCCATTTTTAAGGATGAAAGCTTCAAATGAAGACATACTGGACAACTGTTAAACAATCACCAAATCATTCTCCTGGGTGTAAATGTTCCATTAAATGGTGAATAAATCTGAAACAAATCCAGCCACTTTATAACAAATCTGGTTTTGAAAGATATTTCTAGCAAAAAAAGAAGTACCTAGTGAAAATGACATGAAGACAGAAGCCTGAAAAACTAAGGTAGAGATCAATAATTATCTAAATCAAAGCCATCTACTGCTGTCAAGTCAATTCTGATCCATAGCAACTCCATAGGACAGAGTAGAAGTGAGTGCCGATAGAATTTCCAAGGAATGCCTGGTGGATGTGTACTATCAACCTTTTGATTAGCAGCTGTAGCACTTAACCACTGTACCACCAGGGTTTTCAATAAAAACTATGGTAGCATTAAATAGTTACACAGGAAGATGTGTTTGTTACTCTTGGAGATGAATATAATTTGAAGGCACTGTTGTTTCAGTTTCTAAGGTATTGATAAATATGACAGAAAAGAAATTACAAGAATAGAAAGATAAGTTCTATACGTTATTACAAATGTAAAAAAGTACTCAAAACTGCTGTTATCAATGCCAATACTCCCACAAAACTAGACAGTGAAAGAAAAATAATAAATCACATTATTAAAGAATACATATTATGCCATATACTATATGACAGAAAGTAAATAATTTAAGTGATTAGAATTGCAGTATACAGAAGCTTATTGAAGGCACCCTATTGTCATGTCCTAGAGGAGGCAATCAGGATGCAGTGATAATTACCAGTGATCACAATGGAAAAGTTGCAAACACAAAAGAAGGATCAGTAGATGGAAAACATGACCTTGGTGATAGAAATGATGCCAGAGATCTCATGAGAAAATTTTGCAAGACCAATGACTTCTTCGTTGCAAGTACCTATTTTTTTCCAAATTCAAAGTTATATTTATTTTTATATTTGTTCTTTTTATTCAAGTTTGTAAGGTACCTAGCGACTATAATAACTCTTTTATTCTATTGTCATTGAAGGAAAGCATGTAATCAGTTAAAATCTGCATGCCCGCCTATCTGCAGCTCCTTCTACTCTCCTTGCCCACCTTTTTTTACCAACACAAATGGTGACTATACACATGGACCTCAACAGCTGGAATACAAAGGAGTCAAATCAACTATACCTGTGGGAAGGGATGACGGAGAAGCTGACTGCGGAACAGACCATCAAGTGCTCTTCAGTAAGTTCAAACTGAAACTGAAAACAATCAGAACAAATACATGAGAGCCAAAGTATGACCATGAATACATCCCACCTCAGTTTAGAGACAATCTCAACAATAGATTTGACACTTTGAACACTAACAATTGAAGGCCAGA
The DNA here is from genome assembly GCA_028571685.1 of Heterohyrax brucei. Classification (NCBI taxonomy): domain Eukaryota; kingdom Metazoa; phylum Chordata; class Mammalia; order Hyracoidea; family Procaviidae; genus Heterohyrax; species Heterohyrax brucei. The sequence goes on along the minus strand of CM053141.1, from coordinate 66,956,669 downwards.
CAAGTTGTGGAATGACATCAAAGACATAACATATGACAAAAATAAGAGGTTATTAAAAAGACAGAAAAGAAGGAAAAGCCCCAATTGGATGCCAGAAAAGACTCTGAAACTTGCGCTTGAATGTTGAGTAGCTATAAGATAAAGAAAAAATGAGGAAATAGAAGAACTGAACAGAAGACTTCAGAGGGCAGCTCAAGAAGACCGAGTGTTATAATGACATGTGCCGGGAACTGGAGATAGACAACCAAAAGTGAAGAACATGCTCTGCGTTTCTCAAGCTGAAAGAACTGAAGAAAAAATTCAAGCACCAAGTTGTAACAGTGAAGGATTATATAGGAAAAATATTAAACAACTCAGGATGCACCAAAAGAAGATAGAAGGAACTCACAGTCACTGTATCAAAAAGAATTGTATCAAACTGTATCAAACACTTCAAGAGGTAGCATATGATTAGGAACCAATAGTACTGGAGGAAAGGAGAAAGTTGAAGCTTCACTGAAAACACTGGCAAAAAATTAAAAAAAAAAAAAGGCTCTAGGAATTATAGAATACCAATTGTAATGTTTCACCAAATGGAGACAGCACTGGAAGTGCTCACTCATTCATCTATGCCAAGAAATTGGGAGGACAGCTACCTGGACAATCAACTGGAAGAGATCCATATTTATGTCTATTTCCAAGACAGGTGATTCAACTGAATGTGCCAATTATCAGACAATATCATCAATATTACATGCAAGTAAAATTTTGCTTAAGGATCATTCCAAACTGACTACAGCCGTAGACTGACAGAAAATCTCCAGAAATTCAAGCTAGATTCAGATCTGCATATGGAAACAGGGATATCATTGCTGACGTCAGATGGATTGTGGCTGAAAATGGAGAATACCAGAAAGATGTTTACCTATGTTTTATTGCCTATGCAAAAGCATTTGACTGTGTGTATCATAACAAATCATGTATAACATTGTGGAGAATGGGAATTTCATGAGGAACATGTACATGGAACAAGAGGCAGCCATTTGAATAGAACAAGAGAATACTGAGTGGTTTAAAATCAAGAAAGCTGTGCATCAGGTTTTGTATCCTTTCACCATACCTTTTCAGTCTGTATGCCAAGCAAATAACCTGAGAAGCTATATTATATGAAAAATGAGGCATCAGGATTAGAGGAGGACTCATTAACAACCTGCACCATGCACACAGATACAACCTCATTTGCAGAAAGTGAAGATTTGAAACACTTGTGGAGATCAAAGGCACAGCCTTCAGTATGGATTAGATTAAGCCTTGACATCAAGAAAACAAACAAACAAAAAACCCCTCACAACTGGACCAGTAAGCGACATCATGATAAATGGAGAAAAGATTGAATTTGTCAAGGATTTAATTTTACTTAGTTCCACAATTAACAACCATGGAAGGAGCAGTCAAGAAACGAAAAGACTCACTGCACTGGGAAAACCTGGTACAAAAGACCTCTAAAGTGCTGCAAAGTAAAGACGCCACCTTGAAGACTAAAGTGTAACTGACCCAAATCATGGTATTTTTCAGGCACATCACATGCATGAAAAAGCTGGACAATGAATAAGGGAGACAGAAGAAGAATCAGGGCCTTTGAATTGTAGTGTTGGAGTAAAATACTGAATATACCCTGGACTGCCAAAAGAACAAAGAGCCGTGTCTCGGAAGAAATACATCCAGGGTGCTGCTTAGAAGCAAGGATGGTCTTACATGCTTTGGACATGCTGTCAGGAGGAATCAGTCCCTGGAGAAGGACATCGTGCTTAGTAAAGCAGAGGGTCAGAAAAAAATGAGGAAAACCCTCAACAAGACGGACTGACACAGCGGTTGCAACTATAGGCTTAAGAATAAAAATGATTGCAGACATGACACAGGATCACACAGTATTTCATTCTGTTGTGCATACGGTTGCTGTGAGTCAGAACTGCCTCAAAATCACCTAACAATAACAAAAACGATGGAGGCTTTCGGTATCTTTAAGTATTATTCATGATGACATTCGTAATCAGGAAGAATTTAATGATTATAGCTGCCAGTTATTGATTAGTTTGCACTGGAGAGACACATGTTTTGTATTCATCTAATCCTTCAAACAACCCTTCAGCAAAGATGCTATTATTATCCCCAGCTCACTGATGAGAAAACTGATCCGCAGAGCGTTTGAATAAATTGCTCAATGTTACACAAATAGCAGCAAGCACTGGAGCCAGGCTTCTAATGCAAGTAGTCAGATGCCCTGTTGCCCATGAGTCAATGTGACTCTGTAATCCAGGAAATTTTCACAAAGCAAAACAGAAGGGATTTGAAGCGAAGGACACATTTTACTGTAACTGGGCTTTCAAACATAGAAAAATGCAGACAAATTTAGGAGAACGCAGGAAGGAATTGTGAGATGTTCTCTAAACTCCTACAGTGTTTTTTTGCTTGTGTTAGTGGCTTTCAGATTTTAAAACATCTGTTTTATATAGAACTCCACTCAATAAAGCAAATGAAACTGGAGCTGTTTGACAGAAGCAGTCCTTGGAGAACCCAGAAAACTACAAATTCTGCCCTTGTTCTCCTTGAAGCCCTAGATACATGAAGCTTGGAAGGATCCTAGGAATCTACAGCACACACACTGAAACCCTTTAGGAATGTTAATCTCAAGAGTCAGGAGGACCCTTAAGGTGACGCAATCCAACCATTCAATTGACAACTCCAAAACCAAACCCACTGACTCATAGCTTTGTGTTTATTGAACAAGGTGATAAGCAGTGTTTGGGAACAACTAAAAACTACCAGCAACTGTACAAATTACAAACTTGGCAATCAGAGGCTCTCAATTTCCACAAATAGGATAACTGTAGCTCATTTACAAGGTGGAAACACTGGTGGCACAGTGGTTGAGAGCTATGGCTCCTAACAAAAAGTCAGCAATTCGAATACACCAGGTACTCCTTGGAAATCTTGTGGGACAGGTCTACTCTGTCCCATAGGGTCACTGTAAGTCAGAACAGACCTAACGGAGAATGGTTAACTTACAAGGTAGCAGTAATTATGAATGTTGCTGTTGTTGTTATGTGCCTTCGAGTTGGCTTCACCTCAAAGTGACCCAATACACAACAAAACACTGCCCAGTCTTGTGCCATACCCACAATCATTTTTATGCCTAAACCCATGTTGCAGCTACTGTGTCAATCCATCTTGTTGAGGGTCTTCCTCTTTTTTGCTGACTGCCTACTTTCTGGTGGCATAGTAGGTTAAGTGCTACATCTGCTAACCAAAAGGTTGGCAGTTCAAATCCATCACCTGCTCTTTGGAAACTTTATGGAGGCAGTTCTACTCTGACCAACAGGGTTGCTGTCCATAGGACCTGACTCAATGACGGTGGGTGAGTTTCTACTTTAGTGCATATACAGTGCTGATCAGTGTCCAGCACAGAGGCTGTATCAGTAAGAGGTAACTTCTGTGTCCATTATCATAGCTATTGGCTCTTATTTCATAAAAAATACAACGCATTGAGCTGAAAACGCTCTACACCTTTTGCTCAGTTTTCTTCTATGGGCAACCAAGTGTTATATTTCTATGTTTGTGTTCTTTTGCTTTTCAGATGAACATAGGAATTCAACTGGATTTCTATAGAAGGGTGTTTTAGTCAGCTAGGGCTGCTCTAACAGAAATACCACAGAGTGGATGGCTTTAACAAAGGAAGGTTTATTCCTACACAGTCTGGTAGGTTGCAAGTCCATTCTCAGGGTGTCCGCTCCAGGGGAAGGCTTTCCCCTTGTCGGCTCAGGAGGAAAGTCCGATATTGCATCAGTCTTTGTCCAGGGAGCGTTTTGGCGCAGGACATGCTCTTCTCCTGGTGCTGCTTTCTTGATGGTAAGGAGGTTCCCCATTCTCTTTGTTTCTCTTTCCTTTTATCTCTTGCAGGCTGAAAAGGATTAAGGGTGGAGCAAGCCACACTCCAGGGAAACTCCCCCTACAGCAGAGCAGGAAAGTAATCCTATGAAGGAATTTATAGCCCTACCCTAATCCTTTAACATACAGTTTAGGGAAACCGCAGAATGGAGGACAGTCCCAAGATACTGGGAATCATATCCCAGCCACATGCTACACATATTTTGGGGGGTACAAAATTCAACCCATGACAAAGGGCATGGATGAAAAAAGAGAAACTGAATGTGTTAAAGCAGAATCAGTTTGACATGAGTCAATGCCCTTTGAGTTAAGAACACATTTTTATCATTGTGCTCAGGGATATAATCAGTTAGAGAATGTTCTGATAACTGGTTGAACAAAAAAATAGGGCTACTTAGAAGAAATAAAATGTTACACCATATATTAGATATCAGTTGTCTTGAATAGTAAATGGAGGTGCTTGTTCAGAGTAGCATATACAACAGCGATTGTTGATTTAGACTGTCCACCACTGGGACTGCAACATGTCAGGGCATAACAGAGTGCTGCGATGTGCTGGCATGTTTGCGTAAGGGGCTATGGAGCCCCGCCAGGGGCTTTCGCAAAGTAACAGAGATCAACATAACTCTCTGGCAGATGCAATCCAGACACTTGTGGGAGTTAACACCCCTAGAGAAATCTTCAGCCCGTGGAATAATGGAATAATGTATCAGTGGATACCTGTCCCAGGGCCACCTCCATCCTTTAGACAGATGGTTTCTCAGAGGTCCCTGCAGAGTCAGTCTCCTCACTGCCCACAACATAATTAACACATCCTTGTTTGGCATTACGCCTTCCCTCTCTCACTCTCCTCAATCTTTTATTTCTTTACTTTCTTGAGTTTGCTTCTAAACAAATCACCTGCAACGAAGCCCTCATCTCAGGATTTTCTTTGAGAGAATTCAAAGCAAGACATCATCACTAAAATCAGGAAATCAGTTTTTTAAATGATGATTCACTTCAATTATGAATATTAAATATTAGTAAGCCATATATAGTACTTAATACTTCGGCCTCTTGGCTACCCTGTATTCGCTCACCATCCTTGATCACAGACTGCAGCTAGTAAAAGCACTGTTTTTACTAACGGCTACCCACATCAGGCATTTCTTTCTCTGTCAGTCTGACTGAGAAAGATACAAAAATTTATTTACCAGTCTGACATTGTACACCTCCCAACCAAACCGAAAACCAAATCCACTGCCATTGAGTTGATTCTTACTCATAGTGACCCTATAGACAGAGCAGAACTGCCCCACAGTTTCAAAAGAGTGTCTCACAGATTTGAACTGTGAACTTTTGGGTAGCAGTCATAACATTTAATCACTAAGCCAAGCAGCAAAATCAGTGGTAGATGGCAGGCCTCTGCTATAGCACGTGGTTCATTGCGTCATAATTGCCTGTCTACCATATTAGAATAGAGGACAAGAAGAAAATCTTTAGATTAGCTTTCACATTGTCTGGTACTAGGAAATTTATCAGTACATGTTTTTTGTTCATAAACAAGAACAGCAATTAACAAAATAATATTTTATGCAGGGCAAGATATGTTGTAAAGAGAATAAAAGGCTTTACTTCACTCTGAGTAAAATATGACATAAAGAAGATATAAGGTTTTATTTTGTTGTGAATGCACATAATATCTTGTGATACATATTTTTAGTTAATAATTAAACTGTTAAAAATAACTCCTACACCCACATGGGAGCCCTGGTGGCATAATGGTTAACAGCTCAGTTGCTAACCAAAAGGTTGTTAAGTTCAAATCTACCAGCTGTTTCTTGGAAACATATGGGACAGTTCTACTTTGTCCCATAAGTTTGCTATGAATGGTCCCAACTCAGCAGGAATGGATGCTCACCGAGGACCAAAATGACATGTGGTAAAGACAACCGAGAAGACAGAGAGACCCACAAGAGTGGGTGCCTACATTGACTTGGGACTGGAAGAAGTGGATGGTGCCCGGCCACCACCAGCAATAGTCACGATGGAGCTCACAGAGAGGAGTCTCACTGGCAACACAAGAATAAAAAGGGGTGCATCCTGATATCTCCACTAAAAGACCTCAATTGATGGTCCAGCAGTTTTGGGGTTCCTCTGAGAGCATGGCCCCCGGCCCTGATGCTGCTCTTTCCCATAAATTATAACAAAGGTCCACTCTTTGGACAGGAATGGATTGGACTTGGCAATGCAGAGTGACCATATATTGGAAGCACTTTATGGTTCTATACATCTATAGGATATCATCCTGCTGACCTCTGGCTGGAGGAACGGGAGTGGATGGAGAGGAGGGGAAAGGAGGCTGTTGGGAGGATGAGACATGTGTAGAGCAGAGAGGAATAGTGTGCTGTCACCGGACAGGGAGAGCAGTGGAAGCTGCATATAGGTGGGCATGTAAATTTATATGTGAAGGTATATTTTCACTCAGTCATGTTAAATAAAAATTTAAAAAAAAAAGTTTGCTATGAATCAGAGCCAATTCATTGGCACCTAACAACAACGGCAATAGCAATATTAATGAGCTCTGGTGTTAGAGTGATTAAAGTGTCAACTGTCCCCGAAAAGACTGGCAGTTGAACCAGCCAGCTGTTCTGTGAGGGAAAAAATGTTGTTGTCTTCTTTTGTTTACATAAAACATATGAATCAGTTCTATTCTGTCCTACAGCTTCTCTATGAGTTGAGACTGACTTGACAGCAGGTTTTTTGTTGTTGTTGTTGTTGTTGTTTGGTCTTCTTAATACCAATATTAAAGCAAACATCTATTTTAACTATTAGAAGAAGTGGTTTCATGCTGGGAATTATCATCCCCATGTAACTTGATCAATGAGTTTCACTTTCCACACATTGCTTTAAAATGGGACGAGAAAGAAATTCACTACGACGGCACTTGGCTTGGCATTCCCTTCATATAGTGCTAACATTGCATAATCCCGTTTGATACTTATGTAAAAACTAGAGAAAAGCCAGATATTACTATTTCCATTTAAAAGACAAGGAAACTAAAACCATAAACTTGAAAATGAGTCACTCAAAAGCACATACATGAGAAGTGCTAGAGGTTAAGATTTAAATCCAAATGTCCTAAAAATAACTAAGGGCTTTACCATTAAGTTGACTCAAACTTATGCGGAATTATTATCCCATCTAACCTAGGATAGAATGATGAATGTTACACAAAGTCAAAGAATCTTGCTAGCCTGCTGTCAAATGTCTAATATGTTTGGATTGGGAGCATATTCTGGAGTAAAACATTACTCTATCAAAGAAATTGATAATTAAAGGAAAATATTCACAAATTACATAACATGATCCTGAATTTGTCTGTACCTATAAGCATCGTTTCAAAATATATACATAAAAAAATGAAGAACTGGAAAGAGAAATTTTAAAAATCAACAAACAAACAAACAAACAAAAAGATCACAGGCAAGTAAACCCTATGGAGCAGGTCTACTCTCTAACATATGCAGTCACTATGATTCAGAACCAACTTGAAGACAATGGGTTTAGTGGTTTGGGTTTAATTTTAAAAAAAAATGCTGTATTGTTAAATGCTGTTGAGTCAGTTCCACTCACAGTGACTCTATACAACAGCATAGCACTGTCCATAGGGTTTCCAAGGAGAGGCAGGTGAATTTGAACAGCTGACCTTTTAGTTAGCAGCCATAGCTCTTAACCAGTACATTAGCAGGATTTCTAGCAATTGCTATAAAGCCAAAAACCAAACTTACTGCCATCAAGTCAATTCTGACTTGTATTGACCCTGTAGGATAGAGCAGAACTACCTCATAGAGCTTCCAAGGAGCATCCGGGAGCTTGAACTGCCAACCAAAAGGTTGGCAGCCATAGCATTTAACCACCACAACACCAGGGTTTCCAAGATTGCTTTAGGAGTATGTAAATTGCTCTAAAATGATTAATAAGCAGACAAAATATTACTGAGCATATAGATCTATAACGTTCTATTTTTATTGCAATATTCTTGTTTCCTTAATTGTATATTTTTCTTGTAATCTGTGTCTCAGCAGTGTGGCTTAAAATCTAAGTTAAAGCTAACAAACTCTAGTTATATATAGATAGCCATGCCAAGTGCCATCAAGTCAGATCTGTCCGGAAATAGTAAAAATAAATATTATTTATTATATGCATTAGTGGATTTCCCAACTCACTAGATCACAAAGGAAGTCTCAAAAGATTCAAAATAATTTATACAAAACAGATCACATTTTCTGATTGCAATGACTCCTCAGATAGGCTCAAACTGGGAAACAGCAGAAATTTTCATTTGGGTAAGAATTTGGAGTTTTGACTACTACATTAAATGAAATTTTTGAAACTATTCAACACAACTGTGATTTTTAGCCTTCTGAAAAATTTTTATTACCTTCAGATGGATAGAAAGGATGTTAGTTGTCTAAAGTTTTACCCCGTTGGGAAAAATAGGCCCAGGAAATGTAATGAGGAGTAATGACAAAGAAGAGCGTAATTTTTGCTAAATGAACATTATGATAATGATAATACATCAGTTGTAGAAGAAATTATAATAGAATTTACATGTATTTAGAACTTAAAATGGAAAACTATCAAAAAATGTGACATACTAACAGCAGCTAAAAGTATATTTTTAACTAAAATAACTTTACGTCTATAAATAAATTTCATCCATATTCAATTGAAGAAGCAAGAATTACAACAGAAAATGTAGAGGAACCGAAAACAAAAAATACAACATTAGCAGCATAATTAATGAAAGAGAAAACTATATTAACAGCAATGATCAATTACAACAGAAATGAATTTGGGAAGGAAAAAAATCAGGAAGCAAACACACCCTCAGTGAGCTTATTTAAGAGAATAAGAAATGAATCTTCAGTATTAGAGAGAAAATAATGTATGTAAACTACAAATGCATTAAACATTTTTAAAATCAGAAGAAAATGCTTTGAACATCTTGACATCAAACTTGCAAAATGCAGATGAAGTGGACAATTCTTAGAATATGTTACTTGCTAAACTTGACTCAAAACTTGAAAATAAAATGAAACTACATATGAACATAATTATCTATGTTTTATAATCTGTAATTTGAGAAACTGGCCTGTATGAAGAAGAATGTAGCATTAGGACTGAAGAAAGACACATTAACAAACTGTTTGCTGAAAGGGAAGAGGACCTGAAGCACCGACTAATGCAGATCAAAGACTGTAGCCGTCAGTATAGATTATATCTTAACATAAAGAAAATTCCTAACAACTGGGCCAATGAGCAACATCATGAAGACAGAGACAATATGGGTGTTGTCAAGGATTTCTGTTTGCTTGCATCCACAATCAACGCCCATGGCAGCGACGAAGTATCAAAGGATTTACTGCATTGGGCAAACCCACTGGGGAAAAAAACAGAAAACCTTCTTTGAAGTGTTAAAAAGCAAAAATGTCACCCTGAGACTAGGGTGTGCCTAATCCAAGGCATGGTATTTTCAATAGCTTCATATGCATATGAAAGCAGGACAGTAATTAAGGAAAACCAAAAAAACAATTGTTGCCTTTGAATTATGGTGTTAGCCAAGAATACCGAATATATACCATGGACTGTCAGAAGAACAAACACATCTGTTTTGGAAGAAATACAGCCAGAACGATCCTTGTAGGCAACAATGGTAAGACTTGGTCTCATGTACACTGGTCATGGTATCAGGAAGGATCAGCCCCTGGAGAAGGATATCATGCTCAGTAAAGTAGAGGCTGAGCAGAATAGAAAAAGATCCAGGTGGACGGATATAGTGGCTGCAACAGTGAGCTCAAGCATAGCAATCATTGTGAGATGGCAGTATGTTATTGTGTTGTACATAGGGTGGCTGTGAGTTGTAACCAACTCAACAGCACCTAAAAACAACATACATTTACAAAATCGTTCCTGTTTCATTAACGTATCACATTTCAACATCTTTAAATACACAAGTCAATGACATTAATCATATTTATCATGTTATGCAGTCATGGCCATGACCCATTTCCAAGTTTTTTCATCACCCTTAGCAGAGGCTCAGGCTTTCTAACCACTGGCTCCCTCTTTCATCCTCCGTCCACCCCTTGAAACCAACAATAATCTTTGTGTTTCATGCAATGGTCAATTCTAGATATTTCATGTAAGTTCAATCATACACTATTTATCCTTTGTGTCTGACTTACTGTACACAGTATATTGTTTCCAAGGTTCATTCATGTTGTTGCAATTTTCCAGACTTAATTCTTTTTATGGCTGATTAATATTCCATTACACACACACACACACACACACACACACACACACACACACATTTGTTGTTGTTGTTAGGTGCCATTGAGTCAGTTTCAACTCACAGAGACCCTATGAACAACAGAGCAAAACACTGCCCAGTCTTGTGCCATGTCCACAATCATTTCTGTGCTTAAACTCATTGCTGTGGCCACTGAGTCAATCCATCTCATAGAGGGTCTTCCTCTTTTTCTCTGACCAGCCACTCTACCAAGCACGATGACCTTCTCCAGGGACTGATCCTTCCTGACAACATGTCCAAATTATGTCAGATGAAGTCTTGCAGTCTGCTTCCAAGGAACATTCTGGTTGTACTTCTAAAACAGATCTGTTCTGTTGGACGTCCGTGGGACTTTCAGCACTCTTCCCCAACATCACAATTCAAAGGCATCATTTCTTCCTCTGTATTCTTTGCTCGTTGTCCAGCTTTCACATGTATATGATGTGATTGTGTGTATGTATATATATATATATATGTATATTCATACCACATCTTATACATCATCTTTAATGGATTACTTCCACTTTTGCCTAATATGAATAGTGCTTCAATGAACATTAGTGTACAAGTATTTATTTGAGTGATTTTCTTCAGTTCTTTTGGACATATATCTAGGAGTAGAATTGCTGCATCTTAGAGTACGTATATTTCAAATTTTTTTGACGAATCAACAAATTGTTTTCATATTTTAAAATCACATCAGAAATGAGAGTTTCAATTTCTCTACATCCTCATCAACATTTACTGTTTTCCTTCCTTGCATTCTTTTTCTTTCTTTCATTTCTTTTTCTTTTCACCTATCTTTCTTTCTTTTTATATCATAGTCATCTTAGTAGGAGTAAAACAGTACCTTGTTGTGGTTTTGAATTGCATTTCCCTAATGGTGTTAACCATCTTTTCACGTGCTTGTTGGCCATTTGTATTTCTGTTTTGTGGATATGTCTGTTTATGTCTTTTCCCACTTATTGAGTTGTCCTTTTGTTGTTAACTGTAGGAATATTTTTTATATTCTAGATATGAAACTCTTATCAGATCGATGGTCCCCAAAAATTTTCTCTCAATTTTCAGGCTGTCTCTTTACTTTGATAATAAAGTTATTTGATATTTAAAAACAAAATTGATGAAGCCCCATTATTTTAGTCATCTGGTACTGCTCTAACAGAAATACTACAAGTGGATGGCTTTAGCAAAGAAAAATTTATTCTTAAATAATCTTGTAAGCTAGAAGTCCAAATACAGGGTGCCAGCTCCAGGGAAGGGACTCTCTCTGCTGGCTCTAGAAGAGGTCCTTCTCTTGCATCAGTCTTTCTTTCATCAGGGAGCATCTTGGCATAGAAACCTCAGGTCTGAAGAACACGCTGTGCTCTCAGCACTGCTTTTTCGATGGTGTGAGGTTCCTCTCTTCTTGTTTCCCTTTCATCTCTTGTAGGATAAAAGGTGGTGCAAGCCACACTAGAGGGAAACTCACTTTACAACTGAGCAGCAAGGTAACCTTATGAAAGGTGTTACAGTCCCACCCTAATTCCCTTTAACATAAGGCAGTCTATTAACCACAGGCAGAGATACAGATTTACAGCATAGGAAAATCATAGCATGGAGAGCAATCACACAGTATTGGGAACCACAGCCGAGCCAAATTTCTACATACTTTCTTGGGGAGACACAATTCAATCCATTATGCCCATATATCTATTTTGTGTTTCATTGCAAGTGCTTTTAATGTCTTAAGAATCCATTATTAAAAACTAGATCCTGAGGCATCGTTTCTGTGGTTTCTTCTAAGCCCTTTATAGTTTCAGTTCTTAATTTACATCTTTGATTCATGTTGAGTTGCCTTTCGTGGTATGAGATATGGATTCAGCTTCATTCTCCTGCATGAACAAACACAGTTGTTTCAGTGCCACTTATTAAAAAGGCTATTCTTTCCCCACTGAATATAATTAACACCTTTGTTGAAAATCAATTGATCACAGATGTATAGGCTTATTTCTGGACTCCAAATTTTATTCCATAGGTCTATTGCTCCACCATTATATTAGTACCAGACTGTTTTGATTACTGTGACTTTACAGTATGCTTTGAGATGCAGAAGTGTGAGTTGTATAGTGTTATGATCACTTCCTGGTTCAAAGTAGAAATACAATGATTCTTATGTTGGAATCTGCCAACTAGTACCACAGGTGGCAGTGCCTATGGTGGCCACTGTCCCCTCAGCCTTCATTTGACTGCTTTCTGCCACCTACTTCCTTCCTGCATACCTTGCCAAGAATTTTGGCTTGTTTTGAATCCAGTGGCTGCCTTTTGCCACACTGAGATAGCAGCTTCCCTGACATTCTTGAAATTTGTCTTCTTCACAACCTGTCAGCAAGAGTAATGGTCCCTGACCTGCCAATCTTAGGTTTGCAGCCCCTGCAGCTACACAAATCAGGAGAAGACCTGCAGTCTTACCTGCTGATCTTAGGATTCCATGACTTTCACAGACTATAGCAAGAGTCCTACTCTCCAAAGTGCTAATCTTGGGTTCTCCAGGCTCTGAGCCATGCAAATCAGGAGAGGCCTGTATCTTGATCCACAGATATGAGACATTAGAACCTCCACAACTGCAAAGGTGTTTTCTTTATGTAAATCTCTAACAATATCATCTCAACATCAACATAAAATACTGAACCAATAAGCAATGTCATGATAAACGGAGAAAATATTGAAGTTGTCAAGGATTTCATTGTACTTGGATCCACAATTAACACCGATGGAAGCAACAATCAAGAAATCAAAAGACACATTGCACTGAACAAATCTTTTGTTAAAAATCCCTCTAAATTGTTGAGAAGCAAAGATGTCACCTTGAAGACAAAGGCATGCCTGACTCAAGTCATGGTATTTTCAATCACATCATGTGCATGTGAAAGCTGGACAATGAATAGTGAAGACAGAAGAAAACTGACACCTTTGAATTGTGTGGAGAGAAAGACTGAATACACCATGGACTGCCAAATAATAAGCCGATCTGTCTTTCAAGAAGTATAACCAGAGTGCTCCTTGGAAGCAAGGATGGTGAGACCACATCTTCTATACTTCGGACATGTTGTCAGGAGGAATTAGTCCCTGGAGAAAGACATCATGCTCGGTAAGGTAGAGGTTCGGTGAAAAAGAAGAAGATCCTCAATAAGATGGACTGGCATAGTGGTTCCAACAATGGACTCAAGCATAAAAACTAATGTGGCGTGAGCCTGTGTACATAAGGTTGCTATGAGTTGCAACTCAACAGCAACTTACAATAACATATATTTTTAGGCTATACTGGTTTTGTTCCTCTAGAGAACCCAGCCTAAGATAACCATTCTTTTTGATTTGCTGATAGCTATTTTTCCTGAGATAGTTCTGTCAGTTTCTCTCATCTAGTGATTAGGCTCTGACTTTGTTGAGATGTTCTCATCGTCAAAGCATTTTCAAGATTTACAGCTGAATGATCTGGAGAGTCAGATTCTCTGTCTTTCCTGTCCCTCTTTTCTCAGTTTATCACATGCTATCATGCTATTAATTTGTTCTATCAATAGTACCATGTCATTCTGCCAGCTACAGTGGTGAACAAAAAAGACTATACACATGCCCCCATGGAGCACAGAGTCTAATGGGAGATTCAGACATTAAACAAATAGACAAATGATTACATAATTATCAACTGGAAAGTATAAAAGGGAAAAAAATGAGCAAAAAATATAGTCAATATGTTTTTCTCTTTCAATCTCCTTAATTTTTACATGAGAGTCTCTAACAGTTAGGCAGGATAAAAGTCAGAAGCAGTTGGAGTCATAAAATGATTTTGTGTAACCTGATTCTCAAAGTTCTTTCCATGAAAGTGTATCACAAGGCCACAGGAAAAGCTACAGAAAATTCTCTCTCTTCTTGGTATTCAGGCATATGTTAGTCAGCTAGTGCTGCTCTAACAGAAATACCACAAGTGAATGGCTTTAGCAAAGAAAAGTTTATTTTTACACAATCCAGTAAGCAACAAGTCCAAATTCCAGGTGTCTACTTCAAGGGAAGGCTTTCCCTCTTTGTGAGCACTGGAGTAAGGTCCTTGTGTTGCATCAGTCTTTGGTTAGGAAGCATGCTGACACAGGAACCTCAAGTCTCAAGAACACTCTCTGCTGCTTTCTTGATGGTGTGAAGTTCCCAACTCTCTGCTTGCTTCCCTTTCCTTTTATCACTTGTTGGATAAAAGGTGGTACAAGCTACACTCCAGGGAAATTCCATTTATACTAGAGCAGGGAAGTGACCTTATAAAAGGTTTTACAGTCCCACCCTAACCCTCTGTAATATAAATTCTATCTGTTACTCATAGACAGAGATTAAGATTTATAGCATAGGAAAATCACAAACTGGAGGACAATCACAAAATACTGGGAATGATGGTCCAGCCACATTTGTACATGCATTTGGCAGGGGCCGGGGGGGGGGACAAAGTTAATCAATGACAAGGTACAAAGCTGAATATCACACATTCCTGGAAAATCTGACTGCCAACATTATGGCCATCTTCTTTAGTTCTGCTGATATCATCTTGTAGCTACCAAAATATCCTGATTATGTTGTTTGCTACATTACTAATTTGGTCATGCTTCCATCCTCTGGTGTAATCAGTGAAAAATAATAGTTCCTGGGCATAAAGCAAAGATCCCTGTAGTGCAAAGGGTTAAACACTCAACTACTGACCAAAGGTTGGTGGTTGGAACCCATCCAGCAAATCTGTGAAAGAAAGACCTAGTGTTCTGCTTCCATGAAGACTGCAACCAAGAGAACTCCATGAGGCAGATCTGCTCTATTCAAATGGGCTCACTATGGTCAGAAATGATGAAGTCATCCACCAGCAACAGACTTAAGACAGTGCTAACCTGCCTTGTGTTACAGAAACAATAGAAATTCTACATATTTGCTTAATTCTCTTTATATCTCACATTCTCCAAGAGCTTTTTCAAAAATCCCAGTGGGGATAACACAGTATAAATGAAATACATTATGCTCTATTTCAATAGTTTCCATTGGGTACCAGTGAGTGCTAAGGGGAGATCTTTACAGAACAGATCACTGTCACAAGTCATCTAGTGCTGCTGTAACAGAAAAGCCACAAATGGTTGGCTTTAACAAAGAGAAGTTTATTCTTTCACAGTCTAGTATGCTGGAAGTCCAAATTCAGGAAACTGGCTCCAGGGAAGGCTTTCCCTGTCAACACTGGAGGAAGGTTCTTGTGATACATCAGACTTCCTCAGTCTGGGAGCATCTCAGCACAGGATCCTGAGTTCCAAAGGATGTGCTCTGCTCCTGGCATTGCTTTCTTGGTGGTATGAGGTCCCCATGTCTTTCTACTTTCCTCTCTCTTCCATATCACAGATGAGATTGGATCAGGATACCATCCGATCCTATAGACCTCATCAACATAACTGCTGCCAATCCATCCCATTAAATCATAGTGACAGAATTTACAATGCAAGGAAAATCCCATCAAATGTCAAAATGGTGGACAATCACACAGTACTGGTAATCACGGTGGAGTCAAAATGATGCACACATTTTGGGGGAGACACAATTTAATCCATGACAGTAACCTATCAGGCTTAAAGTATCCTTATTTAGTCTTTCCATAAAATCTGCTAGTATTCAATACACTTACCAGAGTCTCTAACATACGCCCACTTTAGGGCAAATTTTGTGGTGGATATGCAGCTTGGACCATCAAACCAAGACCCTGCTTATCCATGCTTACTGTTTATGCTTAATAAAATAATCCCACCAAGGTTACTATACTTAAGTCTTTACTGTCCTTTATACTCCATCCAATCCTTGGGAAGCTGCAGACTGGAAAAATGTTTTAAAGCATAAATGTGATGTTTTGGATAAGGAATAATAATATGAACAGAGTTGTGGAGAAGTTACGACCTTGAAAATAATCTTTTTCCAATTATTAAATAAAACATGCTCATAGAAAAAATTCAAGCAAATTACAAAGAAGCATAATAAATATAATAACCAATTATGATTAAAAATTTTAAATATTTTTCTCTAGACTTTTTCCTTGACCTATAGGTTTGAATGATTGGAATTATATTCCATATGAAACTATGTATTACTCTTTTTATACACCATTGTTAATATTTCCCTGTGCTAATGAATATAATCTATAACTCTGTAATATGCCATTATTAAAATACTAAATTTACCTGATTCCCCTCCTGTTGTTGAGTTTTCTCCTATGTTCTAATGAACATTTTAGTCCATTACAATGTTTTTGTTACTTTAGAGATTATTCTTTAGAATGGTTCCCCAGATGAGAAATCACTAGGCACAAAGTCTATTTCAGACTTATGAGACACTGTACCAACTATCATCCCAAATGGTTGAATCTATTTATATTTCTAAGACCAGTCACTGTGTAATATTTCCATTTCTATCATACACAGGTAATCTGGGAGGTTCTAGAAATGATGTAATTACTTAAATATAAGGACATGGATAAAAACTCTGTGTGAGCCAGTAGCTCAAGAAACTAAATAACATACATTGTGCTGTTTTAAAAAAAACAAATAGCAGATTTCAAGAAAACTGGGAAGATAAATACAAATCTGGGTTCAGTGGCTATAAAGAGACATTCCAAATCAGAAACCAAAAAAAAAAAAAATTCTGTAAGTCATTAACAATTAGAAGAATTCAGCCATCCTCACAGTATTCAATTTCTATTTCCAAATAGCACTGACTTATGTCAATGTCTTGTCATCTCTACCATCTCCATTCCCAGTCCATTACCTCTCTTTAGTTTTTCAATAAATGTTTAACTAGTTTCTTTGCTTTCTTCCAATCCATTTTCCTTTCTGAGTCTGGAATATTTCTTGAATGAAATGTGGAATTTGTAACTTTTTCTGACTTTATAGCTTCAAAAGCTTCCTGTTTTTTAAAACAAAGATTAGACAGATCTATAAAGCAAACAAACAAATAGTGCATGTGAGGAACATGTTTTTGCTCAGTCAGGTACATGAGATGAAATGGGCAATTCCTGTTCAGCAGCAGGATGAGAAAGCAGGAAGGGACAAGTGCTGGATGGACACGGGAAACCTGGGGTGGGAAGGAGGGACAGGTTGTCATACTGAGGGGCTGCAACCAGTGTCATAAAACAATGCACGCATACCCCAACAAGATTGGCCATGATCCAAAAAACACAAAACAACAAATGCTGGAGAGGCTGTGGAGAAAGTGGAACCCTCCTACACTGTTGGTGGGGTTGCAAAATGGTCCAGCCTCTTTGGAAGGCAATCTGGCGCTTCCTTAAAAAAATGGATATTGGTATACCATTTGACCCAGTAATTCCACTACTTGGAATATATCCTACAGATCCAAGGCCTTTCACACCAATGGACACATGCACCAGAATGTTTATCACAGCACAGTCCACAATAGCAAAAAGATGGAATCAACCCAGATGCCCAACAACAGAAGAATGGATAGGGAAACTGTGGTACATATACTCAACGGAGCACTACGCAATGATAAAGAATAACGATGATTCCAGGAAACATCTCCTAACCTGGTTTCAACTGGAAGACATTATGTTGAGTGAAAGTAGTCAGCGATGAGCCAACAAGCCAAGTGCCAGTCAGCGACAAAAGGACAAATACTGTATGAGACTTCTATGATAAGATCTCAAAAACAGACTTGTGTATAGAAGAAAAGACTCTTTGACAGCTGCAAGGGAGGGGAGGGAGGGAGGGTGAGGGGGGAGGGTTTAGTTTAGATAGTTACTAGAAATCTAGTTGGGAGAAAGCGGTGACAGCACACATTAGGAACAAGAACAACATTAAGTGGACTTCAGCATAACTTGAGGACTCCTTCCATCTTAACTCAATACTGCAAGGATAGAGTAGCTGGGGCGGGGGGCGGGGGACCATGCTCTTAGGCGAATTCCAGGCCAATTGGCACAACTAGCATTTTGCTAAGAGAGCTCTCTGCACCCCACATTGGTGAGTGACGTCTGGGGTCTTAAAAGCTACCAAGCTGCCATCCAAGGACACAGCAAATGGTCCCAACTCAGCAGGAGCGGATGCTCACTGAGGGCCAAAATGGCATGCGGTAAAGACAACCGAGAAGACAGAGAGATCCACAAGAGTGGGTGCCTACATCAACTTGGGACCAGAAGAACCAGATGGTGCCCGGCCACCACCAGTGATAGCCATGACGGAGCTCACAGAGAGGAGCCTCACTGGCAACACAAGAATAAAAAGAGGTGCATCCTGATATCTCCACTAAAAGACCTCAATTGATGGTCCAGCAGTTTTGGGGTTCCTCTGAGAGCATGGCCCCCTTCCCTGATGCTGCCCTTTCCCATAAATTACAACAAAGGTCTACTCTTTGGACAGGAATGGATTGGACTTGGCAAAGCAGAGTAACCATATATTGGAAGCACTTTATGGTTCTATACATCTATAGGATATCATCTTGCTGACCTCTGGCTGGAGGAAGGGGAGTGGACGGAGAGGAGGGGAAAGGAGACTGTTGGGAGGATGAGACATGTATGGAGCAGAGAGGAATAGTGTGCAGTCACCGGACAGGGAGAGCAGTGGAAGCTGCATATAGGGGGGCATGTAAATTTATACGTGAATGTACATTTTCACTCAGTTATGTTAAATAAAAATAAAAATTAAAAAAAAAAAAAAAAAAACGCACGCATAAATTTTTGAATGAGAAATTAGCAAAGCTTTCCATTACTCTTAGGATAAAGAGGCAAACCTTTGCTATGGTCATTAGAGCCAGAAATGTTTTGGCTTCTTCCTCCCATATCACCTCGAATGCTGCCAACCCTCTTGGTGCATTTACAGTTTCAACAGCCTTCTTTCTATCCCTTGAATAAGTTACAATCTCTCCTACCTCATGAGAGAACATACATGGTTGGAATTCCTCATATCAGCCTCTTCCACCCTTTAGCCTCTATTTTCCTGTTTTCAAATATCAGCTAACATATCACATCTCACTCCATAAGACAGCATCCTATTTTTCCTTCAAAACACTTTATCAGAGTTAATGATAAGTTATATATGACATTACTTGTTTAATTATCCAACTGGACTGCAGGTTCTTAGAAGAAATAATTGGTCTTGTTTTGCTCACCCTGGAATCCTCAACACCTGGCATGAGGCCTGGAACACAGCTGGAGCTCAACATTATTTATTTACAGAATAAAAAACCAAACCCACTGCTGTCGAGTTGATTCTGACTCATAGCAATCCTACAGAACAGAGTAGAACTGCCCCATAAAGTTTCCAAGGAAGCACCTGGCATATTTGAACTTCCAACCTTCTGGTTTGTAGCCATAGCACTTAAATCCACTAGGCCACGAGGGTGTCCTATTTATAGCACACAAATTCATTTGTAGAGAAAAGCACAGACCTGAACATGGTACGGAAGTTGAAAGACCTAGTGAGAAAGTGACTCCAGATTACAAGGCATGGGAAGTCCTAGCCAATTCAAATTGGGTCAGTAAGAAAGCTACACACAGAGGAACACACACATAGAGACTTCAAACTCACCAGCCACTTGGGCTACTTTACTCTGTTCTATAGGGCATCAAACTCAATCACAATGAATTTGGTGATTTGATACATTTTCAAATTGGACCAAGCTAATTGAGTAATGTGAGACTCAGCAATGGTCCCTGTGATTTTGGGCAGACTATTTGACCTCTACTCCTGAAGTGCCTCATCTATATAAGATGAATGACAAAAATCTCATTTATCCCTCTTGTGATAGCTGAACTCAAAATAAATTTTACCCTAAATTTCTTTGATTCAAACTGCAATAAAATAATGGTGCACTTGGATTAAAATAAATAAATAAAAACTGTTTAGGTTATATTATTGTATGTGAGCCACGAAAGAAAGTATAAAAGAAGGAAATCAATATAAGTCCCAGAAAGATGAACTTGGAAGGAAAAATGTCTATCTGTTTAATTACAGAGAAGCCTTCAGTTCGAGTTATTCTTTTTATCACAGGTTTTACACTTGATTGTTTTATCATAGATTTCATAAGCAAATTCAAGCACAATGACACAGTCCTAAATTCTCCTCAAACATGAGGGCTGCGCCCGGTCAATTACTGAATCAGCATACAGCTAGGGAGAGTTAGTGTTCACAGCTGTGTTGCTGCCTGTTTGTTTTTTGTTTTGTTTTGTTTTTAATAGAAGGTGAGTAAGTAAAACTTAAATGGAAATAACTTTTGAAGTTTTTATTTGGGCAAAAGTTCCTTACATAAAAAAATTTCAACTTTTCCATAGCCTAATTATTGTTTCCTCTTTTTAGATGATCACATTCATCTGCTATATCTTCATTTTCTCTGTAAATAGCTGGATATTATGACCATGATTTAAACTCATACCCTTAGCAAAGAAAGCAGTTATGGCATGAGCAATGATCATCAATGGGAAATACAAATTTGTAATAAACCGTATTTAAGACTGATGGTCATATGAGTTATGCATAATTCAGTCTAGGAAAATATTTAACTAGCAGTTAAGATTCCACTAGGGGAAATTCTGAGAACTGTCTTCTGGCCTAAAATGGAATAAGTGCATCTACTGTCATGCAATCTCACCATGAGATGGACCAGAACTAAAGGAGAAGATATAAATGATGACAAAAAAGTTGGAGGATGGAATGTTCGGTCCTTGAAGAAAGTAGGATAAACTTATGAGAATAAATGAGGTGAAATTTAGTTCAAGTAACAAGTTATAAGTGAAGTCTTACATTGAGTTCACTCTGATTTTTCAAAAAAAAATCTCTTTAGGAGGGACCTAAAGGGTTAAAGTCTAGGTTGTAGCAAGTAGTTTCCAAAACAGAGTTTTAATTATAAAGGAAAACATTATTTCATATTTTTCTAAGTTCAGTCCTGGCTTATCTTGACAAAGTGGTTAGTCCCACATCTTCAGAGAAATCTGAGTGAGGTCCTTATGGATGAAACATTAAAACAAAAATGCAGCTCAGAACTTTACAAAAATCCCTAGCCAGCTTGAAATTAAATCTCCAGCTGTCATATTTTAAAAAAGCTTTTCTTTTTCTCTTTTTGAAGAACTGTGTGTCCTACAAATATTCTGACATGCAGAAGAAAAATATTAGTCATATGGTGTATATAAACCAAAACTAACTTAATTTGAGGATTTTAAGTGGAAAAAGTCATATGTTTGTGTGTTCCTACTTTTTAAATTAAGAATGTGAAATAAAACCTTCATTTACACAGTGGGATTGAAAATATATGCTTCACTGTGTATTTATAGTTATTGTAAAGGAAATACAGAAAAAAAGAAAAGCTCAGGAAACACTGGTGTACATTTTTTTAATATAAACTAAGCTTCCACGAATGCCCGAGGTAACTCCAGGTCTCCCTAGAGTGGGAGTGTATATTACAGTCACTCTCTGAAGTTCTCATTAGCTCTCTGGGAGTGACAGTTCCTCCTTTTGCCCGGAGGAAAAGCTTCTATTCTCATTTTCAAACTGCTCAGATGTTTTCAAAATACTTCTTTTTTCTTGATGCTCTGAGCACTTGCACCTGCATATATGAGTGATTTAGAAGTTTTCAAAATATGACTTCTCATCTTAGAAAAATAGATAACTTTATTTGCTATTAAATTTGTTTCTCAAAAAGTTCCTTTATCTTGTAAAACTTCCCAGGTTGACCTGTGTCAATTCCTTGTAGAATGGAGGCTCTCTGTTTCTGTTTTAACAGAAGTCTTTAAACCTTCTTGGAAATTAAGTTTTCTACTTAGAAAATGACTAGATGGGTTTGGATAATCACCAGGATCCATCCCAGCTTTAATATTCAATTCTTCAATCTCTGAATTTACAGTGGGAATCAGTATTTATTTAATAATTCTGAAGGGCACTCTCACGCACTTTAAAGCTTAAACCAAACCCAGTTCTGATTGGACCAGTCACGCTAGAAATAAACCTTCCCTCCAACCCCCCCAAATGAAATTCTTTCTGGGGGAAAAAAAAAAGACATATGTTAACTCTCCTTTGCTATCCCAAACTGAATAAAAAAATCCCTTCAAAAACCTCCTGGGAGGACCCTGGTTTGGGTGCTGAGCTGGCATCCTCAGTGTCACCACCTTATTTCCCTTACCTGTCTCTGTCCTCATCAATTTAGGAGATTCAGATCATCACTTTCGTTTGAGTCTGTTCATTAATTAACAGCCACTATTTTTTTTATTGTTTTTCTAAGGTGGAAAAAAAAGAGACCTAGCCCTTACCCCAGGAAATTTAAATTTAGGAGTAAAAACCACTTTGTAAACAACTACCTATAATACAAAACAGACATATTAGAATAAATGCAAAAGAAGCTTAATAGAGAAATGATAATTTATTATACCTCAGATTGATTAAAGAAAGCTTCAAAAAGGGTAGTGTTGCTTGAGCTGAAGTTTGATGTAGGAACTAGCTTTCAGTCTTCAGAGTCACAGAGCATTTGGGGAGAGGAGCAAGGAACAGCAAGAACCAAGGCAAAGAATTGATCACTGTTCAACCATTTCGGGAAATGGCAAATGATCAGGAACCAACAGCTGCACTAGAGGCACTGGCAAAAATAAGGATCCAGGAATTGACAAAATGTCAACTGGGATGCTTCAACAAACAGGTGGAGTGATGGAGGGATTTACCAGCTCTGCACTAAGAAATCTGGAAGACAGCTACCTGGCCAGCTTACTGAGAGATGTCCATATTTATGCCCATTCCAAAGAAAAGTGACCCAACAAAATGTAGAAATTATTGAGCAATATCATTAATACCACATGAAACTAAAATTTTGCTGAGGATCATTCAAAATGGTTGCAGCAGTACATCTGCAATGAATTGCCAGAAATTTAAGCTGGACTTAGGACATGGGACAAGAAATATCACGTGGATCTTGGTCAAAAGCAAAGAATAGCAAAAAGACGTTTACCTGTGTTTTATTGACTATGCAAAGGCTTTCAGTGGCACAGATCATACCAAACTATGGATAACAATTCTAAGAAGAGGAATTCGAGAACACTTAATTGTACTCATGAAGAATGTGTATACACATCAAGAGGCAGTCATTTGAACAGAACAAGGCAATACTGTGTCATTTGAAGTTTAGGAAAGGTATGCATCACGGTTGTACCATTTCACTGTACTTACTCAATCTATATGCTCAGTAAATAATCCAAGAAGCTGGACTACTTGAAGAAGAATGTAGCATCTGATTGGAGGAAGATTTATTAGCAACCTGCAACATGTAAATGTCACAACTGTGCTTGCTGACAGTGAAGAAGACTTGAAACACTGATGATCAAAGATAGTCTTCAGCAGGGTTTATGTTGCAATATAAAGAAATACCCTCATAATTGTACCAATAAGCAACATTATGACAAACAGAGAAATTGTTGAAGTTGCTAAGGATTTCATTTTACTTGGATCCACAATCATCATTGCCTTACATGCATGCAAAAGTTGGACAATCAATAAGGAAGAACAAAGAAGAGCCAAAAGCCAAGTGCCGTCAAGTCGGATCCGACTCATGGCGACCAAAGAACTGACATCTTTTAATTATGGTGTTAATGAAGAACACTGAATAACCATGGACGGCCAGAAGAAGAACTCTGCTTGGGAAGAAGTACAGCCAGAATGCTATTTAGAATTGAGGATGGGGAAACTTCATTTCAAGTACTTTGGACATATATTAGGAGGGATCATCCCCAGAGAAGAACACCATACTTGGTAAAGCAGAGAGTCAGCAAAAAAGAGGAAGGCCCTTGATGAGATGAACTGACACAGTGGCTGCAACAGTGGACTCAAATATAGCAAGGATTGTGAGGTTGGCTCAGGACCAGGGAGTGCTTCTTTTTGTTGTACATAGGGTTGTTGAGTCAGAACCAGTTCTACACCACCTAACAACAGTGTGATTGGTATTCAGGCATTGTGCAATTTCATTTCTATCAGAATTTTCAAAGATAACTAAGGAAGTAACCCTAATACATTTTTAAAAGTTGTATGTATTATATGCACTGCATTTTCAAAGTATATTATTATATTCAAAGATATGATCCAGAATATCTTGGATAAGACTCAAGAAACCACACTTAACTGGCCCAGATAATTTGTATATTGATGGCTTTTTGAGAAACATCTCAGAGAGGTCCATGAATGAAGCCATTAGAGAAACATACAAGAAATGAAATGTGAAAATGGAATAAATCTCCATGCAATATGAAAGGATGCTTCTCCCTTCTCCATTTCTCAGTCCTGGTAATCCTAGGACAATAAGCTACTTGCAGCATGTTAGAAGACAGGCATGGAGGTTTTGCTAAGTGCTTTCTGGGTTATTTTCAATCTCCTTACTAATATGATTAAGATCAATGTTGTATAGCTATAGGTGAATTTTATGTTAAATATGGAAGATGAGATGGCTCTGAAAACTGAAATATAATCTGACTTTGGCCATAATTTAGTGTGAATCTACAGTGATGGCAGAAATCTAATATATCAGGAAGATCTCAAGCTACAGTCCAGTGAGTGGCCCGAAGCCATCGCACTGCAACACTGTAACTGGGCTGACAACTGCCACATACACTAAATTTGTGGCATTTCTCCAAGTAAATACATAGCCCTTCATGTTTTTCTACTTTGTCATAACCCATGCTGCTTTCAGACATAATGTTCACCTTGAGAACAATAACGTACATGTGCAATGTTTCCACCCTGAGAGCTGAGAGTCTATCTGCAGAACAGGATCCACAGGAGAGAGTACACTGTTTGGAGAGGGCTTGCTGCATGCTTCCATTCCGCCTTCCAATGCCATCAGTGCTGAGGCCCTCCCAGTGTTTTTAATTTATAATAGCATTTTAATTTATAATAGCATTGACTAGGTTAACTCTAAGACCACATCTCGTAGTCAATCACAGTTTTTAAAGCTAGTGACACTTTTGGCACTTTCCTTTTCTGCAGACACAACAAACAATAAAGTTATATAATTGAAAGAGTACAACCTGGAAGTTGCGACACTGCTATTTTCGTATTTTCTGGGCCATCTTAACATGCGTGATAACTCTGGTGAAATCATTCTATTTCTTCATTATTAAAATGATGGGGATAAAGATAATTGATTAAATTGTGCTTTTTAAATCTCTTCTAGCTCCAAGACACTGTGAAGGATATTTGAAATTCAAACTCCTATTTAGTTTTCATTTGTGCTTTTCTGAAAAGAACCCTGATCTTTGAGGTTACATACACGGCAATTAATATATAATAAAACATCAACTGAACTTAGATATATCTAACTTAAAAACAGTTAGTGGTTATTTTTCTGAATATCTGAAGTATCTGTAAGAAAACTCCAAGGTTTGGCACTCAGGCAAAGAACTCTCTTTTGTTTTCATCATGCTGCATGGGTGGAGATTTTTGAGAATCAATGAACCAAATAAAGTTCCAGCTGCCCATCTTTTCTCATTCCACATAACCCTCAAGCTGCTTTTCTTTTTTTTTAACTTCCCCCTAGGGAAGGCCTCAATGCAATAGCTATCTTTTACTGTAGATTAGGACATTTCAGTGAGATGGAACATGTAAGCTGCTATACTGGAAAGAGTGGGCCAGAAAGTTAACCTAAAATTATTATTTCTAAATTTGATTATATTTTAGGTGAAAATTTATAGCACAAATTAGCATTTCACTCAAAATTGTATACAAAACTTGTTCTGTGACATTGGTTGAATGTGTCAGCATTCTCTCCCTTTCCCTTTCCACTTTGGGTTCTCTGTGTCCATGTGTCCACATTATCTGTGCTTTCTTGCCTTTGGGCAGGTGCTGCCCACATGGTCTCTTGTACTAGATTAAGTTAAGATGCATGTTCCCCATGTGTGTTGCTGTTTACTAGGTCTGTCTAGTCTTAGGCTTTTGAAAGGTGAACTTTGGGAGTGGCTTCAGTTCTGAGTTAGTCAGATACCTGGGTCCAGAGTTTCAGAGGTTCTTCCAGTCTCTCTCAGACTGTTTCATCTTGTCTTTTTCTGTGAATTTGAATTTTGTTCTACATTTTTCCTGTGCTGTGTCTAGGACCTTCTATTGCGATCACTGTCAGAGCAGTCAGTGGCCAAAATTATTGATAATCAGAGCTAGAAGGATCTCTGAAACCACACCGTTGCCTCAGACATGAAAAGAATAGGAAATCTTTGTTGTACTTCCAAATGTGTGAAAGAATACATGGTACATATATGACTTCTCCCTATCATTTGCACAAAACACATGTCAGCAATTTAACATGATGCTTTTCCTAGATGACCCTAACACAGCTGGAAAAACTATTATCACAAAGTCAGTGCCATGAAACTATTCTCAATCAGAATTAACTAACAAATTAAAATCTATATGCCATCCCTGACCTTGTCCAAATATGTAATATTGCAAATGCAGAAACTGAAGCTGAGAGTATTCCTGATGTGTCTATTTAATTAATGGCAAGGCAAAAATAGCAGCCTGTTTTTACCCAAATCCATTCTTCAAGAAAGAACCCATTCACAGTATTTATTGAATACTTGTCATCTGCTAGGCAGGGAACTAGATAATTGACTTAAACACATGGAAAAGCTATGGCTAGATGTTTCAATTAAAAAAAAAAAATTCTTAAGTAGAATCACTTTGAGCTCTCCTGATAGTGTGATAGAAGTGCTTGAATACAAAATAGTCATAAACTCAGATATCTCTGTGCAACTTTGTAAAGAAACACATACCTTATATATTTTTCCAAAAAACCTGTAGAGACAATGTTAATAGACAAATATTTATTTTTGCTAGCTTACTATGCTTAAACAGATTGAATTTATACAACACTGAAACATTTATGTATCTATCATTGTATTTACTTCATAGTACACTGAGCCTCTTGAATAATTACTGAGCTCAATACACTTCTGCTGAAGTTATAGGCCTGGGACCTGTTAGAAAAGAAATATAATTCAACTGGGAATTAAGAGAACAGTATTCTAGTATAAATTGCCACTAATTTACCCAATGTGACATCGCTAAAAACTTTTGATCATTCTAAAGCATCAAAAGTCTTAAGTAATAAAATGAAAGAGGAGAAAAAGTAACATTTGGGCAATGACCAAAAGCATGGTATTAATATTTTAAGTGACTATTTTTTGTGTGTTTCACAACATTTCTTGTTAGGTTTCTTTTAAAGCTTCTATTTGTTTATAGCTACCATTTTATGTCTGTACAGGTCTGTTTTCAAAAAAATGAAGGTAGCAAACAAAACAAAATATGGAATATAAAAATAATACAGATTATACTATGAGGAATGAAAAACATTACTGTAATTAGTATCTTAATCGATCACACACAGTTTAGACACAAAAACAGCAAGAATAAAAAGAAGACAGAAGAGCATACACAGAATAAGCACATAGAGAAATACTCTCGGTTTGCAACTTTTTAATTTATTTCTGTTTTTAGGTGCCATCCAGATGATTCCAATTCATAGTGACCCTGCATACAACAGAATGAAACACTGCCCGATTTTGTGCCCTTTTCACAATTATTGTTATGCTTGTGGCCATTGTCACAGCCCCTGTGTCAGTCCACCTCAGTAAGTGTCTTCCTCTCTTTCAAAGAACTTCCTACTTTATCAAGCATGTTCTTCTTCAGGAACTGATCCCACCTGATAACATATCCAAAGTATGTGAGACATCATCTCATCATTCTTCCTTCTAACGAGCATTCTGGCTGTGCTTCTTTCTAAGACAGACCTGTTTGGTTTTTTTTGGCAGTCTGTAGTATATTCACTATACCTTCATCAAAACCAGAATTCAAAGGCATCAACTCTTCTTTAGTGCTCCTTATTCATTGTCCATGTTTTGCAAATAGATGAGGTAAATGAAAACACTATGGCTTGAGTCAGGCACACCTTATTCTTTAAAAAGACACCTTTGCCTTTTTTTTTTAACACTTTGAAGTGATATTTTGCAGAAGATTTGCCCAATACAACACATCACTTGATTTCTTGACTGCTTCTTTCACGGGTGTTGATTGTGGGTCCAGGTAAAATGAAAACCTTAATAACGTCAACGTCTCTGCATTTCTCATGTTGTTGCTTATAGGTCTAGATGTCAGGTTTTTGTTTTCCTTATACTAAGGTGTAATCCATACTGGAAACTATAGTCTTTCATCTTCATTTTTAATGTAATATAAACTAATTCATGAACATTTTCCATGATTGTCCGTATTGATATACCTACTTTTATATCACTGCTTGAATAGTTTTAAGGTTTTTTTACTATATTGATGTAAAATAACTTAATTCACTTATTCTTTATGTACAATCACATCGGTTTAATTATTTTTGCTTCATGGTATTCTAGTACTCAATATTGTGAAACAGATAGTTAAAGGCAGTCTGGTTTGCTTTCTCCAATGGAAAAACACAGTCCTTTTCCTGCATTTTTATAAGATTTATTCTTTCAAGTTTCAATGATTTTTCTCAGGCAATGCCTAATTGTCTTCTGCCCCCCCTCCCCCTTATAATTCATGGTTATTTTGAAATTCAGGTATTTTTTTCTATTTCAAGAAGGTTTCTAGTAGTACTAGGTCACAGTAGTAGTAACACTGGCAGTGGTATCATCACCGTTGTATTTAAATACTCTCTGTTCCTGAAAGGAATATCAATAATTTGATTTTTTTTTTTTTTTTTTTTTTTTTGGTAGCACAGTTTTTGAAGCCCTTGTAGTGCAGTGATCAACATGCTTGGCTGCTAACTTAAAGACTGGTGATTTGACCCACCAGTTGCACCACGGAGAAAGATGAGGCAGCCTGCCTACATAAAGAATTGCAGCCTGGGAAACCCGATGGAGCAGTATCTACTCTGTCCCATACAGTCACTATGAGTTGGAAACTACTCAAAGGCAATGAATTCAATCATCCATATACATTACTCTTTCTGATTCCTTTCACTGCATTCTGAATGCACACTAAGCTTATTCACTACAATATAGGTCTAATTTTCCATAGATTAATACTTTCCCCACTGTCTCTAAAGTAGTTTTTCAATTTTTCTATAATTTTCTCTTATGTAGCAGGATATATGGCCAAAAAAATGATATGCAGTTACCTTATTAGTGTTTACAATAATGATTATTGACAAGAATTTTTGTTTGTTTTCTTTAGTGGATAATGGCCATAATTTTAGTTGCTTTTTGTTCACTTATTGAGAGCAGAAATAATCCCTATGTAAAGAATTCAGTAGTTACCTGCCATCATATTTTCAACTGTCTCATATGCATGCAAAACTGAACAATGAAAAAGGAAGGCTGAGGAAGAATTGATGCATTTGAATATTAGTGTTGGTGAATATTTAATATACCATAGACTGCAGGAAGAACAAATAAACCCACCTTGGAAAAGTGCTCCTTAGAAATAAGGATGATGAGAAATTTCATATATTTTACTTTGGCACATCATTAGGAAAGACCACTCACTAATGAAGGACATCAAGCTTGTTAAAGTAGAGGGTTAGCAAAAGAGAGTCAGACCCTCAGTGAGCTGGACTGATTGAGTGGCTGAAGTAATGACCTTAAACATAGCAACTGTTATAAGGATGACACATGACCGGACAATGTTTCGTCCTGTTATAAGTAAGGTTTCTTTCAGTTGAAGCCAACTCAATGGCATCTAACAACAGCAACAACATAGAATTTGGGTGTATGCTGAATTTGAGAACTCCATTCAAATTCAGTGTCAGAACTGCTCAGAGTTTGAGGTTCAACCTATTAGCAAGCTAAAATTTATCCTGCCACACTGGCAGAAGAGACTCCTGGATCTGAGACAAGGGATTTTTTTACTCACATTAGTAATAGTGGACACGCATTAGGATTTGCACCAGTCCCCATAAGACCAATTTTTGCAGGACAATATGAATAAGTTCAGGTAAAACCTATTCATACAGTGTGAGTTGTGTTACAGAAGAGGAGACCCAAGCTTAGGAAACTTAAAACTTTTGTAATCAGCAGTAAGTATAGCTGATCCTTGCTCCAGAGGAAACCATTGTATTTTATTATACTGAAGAGTAAACAAACCTCTCTTTGCTCTGGAGAAGGATACTACCTTTATCTACCAAGGCTGTTTTCAAGCATCCTTGAAAAGACAGACTGGTACCAAGTCAGTAAGTGTCTTTGTTTGCAAGATATGCAAAAATCAGAGAGACCTATGGAGAATTATCTCCCAGCACGTATGAATTTGGAATGTGTTTGGCTACAAACAACAGAAAATCTGACAAATAATGACATAAACCAGATAGTGAATTATTTTCCATTTCTCATGTAACAGATACCCAGGAGCAAGTGATCCAAGGCTGCTTTGCTGGCTTAATGTCACTATAAAGGACCAATCCTCTTTCTCTTTGACTTTCGTCCACAAGTTGCTGCCCCATAGTAGCAACGTGGCTATTGCATTTCCCATATCACACGTGCATTCAAGATATCAAGACAAAAGAGGCAATACCAGAATCCCAAAATTTTTCCTAACACTCTTAGCTTGTACTCATACACTAAAAGTGTATCACATAGTTATCATTACTGCAAAGCAGTCTGAGGAAGCAGGAATTTTTTTCACCTGGGAACTTAATTCTTAACTATTGTGCAACAATCCTCCCTCTTTAATAGTCCTTATATACTACTCCAAGTTCAGATCGCCAAGGCATTGAAGCATCTCCCTGAGATCCTGCATAAGTGGCAGCCCTGCTGCTTAATGGTTTTCCTCTCTACAGCTAAAGTTAGTACAATGTTACACCCTATAGATATTTTCAGGAGAAGAATCACTCCTCATTTCATAATATTTGAAACAAGAACTAAAAGATTAAGTGATTTTCAAAATAAAAGTCAATAGTAGAAACAGACCAAGAATGCCAAGGTAAAGAATAGTTTTGTATTTTATGCTGTTTTTATGGATACTCATTACTCATTCTAAATTATCATTGATCTGTCTCCTATCTCTGAAAGCACATCGTCTTAGTGGCTGTGTCTAAGTGCTGGCTGTAGCATGGAAACAATTAATTAAATTAAAGCTCTGTTAGAGTCAACACACATCTCTTTTATAATTTGGGTTATTTTTTACAGAAAATGTATGTGAGTTAACTGTAGACTTAAATACTTACCTTCCTTGCCAGTCTCCCCCAAGCTAAACACCAGGAAAAAGTTTGTGCTTTCAGTCATCTATGTATACCTGTTTTTATACAGCAGCACCCTCAGCTGGGCAGAACAGTTGCAGTTACAAAAATAAGGCTATGTACTGCCAGTTGATAAGACCCAATGTTATGAATTGAATTGTGTCCCCCCAAAACATGTGTTGTAAATCCTGAGTTCTCTGCCTGTGTTTATAACGCTACTGATGATTGCACTGTCTTTATTATGTAAATGAGGCAGGATTAGTGCAGGGTATATTCTGAGTCAATCTCTTTTGAGATATAAAAGAGATTAAGCAAGCAAGCAAAGAAGCAGAGACAGTAGAGGATAGATGACAAGCCATAAGAAGATCATCAAAGACCCAACGAATAAGGACCTTTCTCTAGAGCCAACAAAGAGAAATCCTTCCCCTAAAGCCAGTGCCCTGAATTTGGACATCTAGCTTCTTAAACTGTGTGAAAATAAATTTCTGCTTGCTAAAGCCAACCACTTGTGGTATTTTTGTTATAGCAGTACCAGAGAGTTAAGATACTTGATATCCCAGAGAGATGTTAGGGTTCTTACTTTGTGGACTGGCAGAGCTGAGAAATCAATTTAAGCACTCAGCTGTAAGAAGGTATTTCTCAACTCTAGATGTCAGATTCTCATTGGATGCTTTTCTTCCTCCTGATTTCCATATATAAACACTACCAAACATTATAAAACATCTACAACTTGCCTCTTTTCATGTCAGATGCCCAGCCTTATCTAAGGAGTGCTCTGGCAAATGCACACACATACGCATACAATCCCACTGGCAGCGTTTGAACTGGTCCTCCAAGAGAGCATTTCCTCTGTTGTGGCAAAGCATGTAAGACAGTCAGTTCTGACAGTTTGAGAAACTGACTCAAACCTAAGGGAAGTGTCTTAGGCTGGGTTTTCTAGGGAAGCAAAACCAGTAACAAGTGTAGGTACAAAGAAATATTTATAATATAGATAGATAGATAGATACAGGAAACAGCTCACGCAGTCACAGAAGCTGAATGTCCCAAGTCCTGGCACAAGCCTCATGTGGCCACGGAAGCCGATGAACCCAAAGTCAACAGGCCAGAGATCAGAGTTCTAGATCACTGGTTGTGTAGGTTGGTGGATCCCAAGCTAGCGGCGAGACGAAGTGACAGAGGCTGGCGAACCCAGGATCGGCAGGTCAGGGAGCAGGACTCTCAAGCACTGACTGTAAGGCCTGATGAATCCCACAGCTGCTAGTTCACATCCAGGAACCAGACACTGGAAGAAGAGAGCAGGGGCTGCTAGCTACGTGAGCAGACCAGCAGTAGTAGTGGAAGGTTGAGAGATGAGAGCTTAGGGGTGGGAAGCCACCACAGACCGTGCCCTGCCACTTAATACAGTAGCTAAATATGGAGTAGCAAAATTGACATAATCCTGACTATCACGTTTCTTGAGACATAAAAACTGAAAACAAAAACCACTGCTATCGAGTAGATTGCAACTCACAGTTACCCTATTTTTTCAATTTTTGTATCTGAATGAAGGCAGGATGGCTGGGGCAAGGGTAGGAAGAAAACAGTGAAGCTTCTTAAGCTTTTTGTACTTGGCATTAAAATGTTATCAAAATGGTGTCAAACTTTAGATCCAGAATGCTCCATGAATTTTGACAGCATCTGGGCTTTTATATCACTGTACCACTGGAATGTCTGAAGGCACAGCCCACTGAATAATTTATCCAACAGAATATATTCGTGTCTTATAACCTATCCAGTTGATGTCTGAAAGTGTGAGGACCCTGAGACAAAGAATTAGCATCAACATTTTTTTCCTTGCTAAGGTCTCCCTGGGTCCAATTCTGATTCCTCTTA
The DNA here is from genome assembly GCA_028571685.1 of Heterohyrax brucei. Classification (NCBI taxonomy): domain Eukaryota; kingdom Metazoa; phylum Chordata; class Mammalia; order Hyracoidea; family Procaviidae; genus Heterohyrax; species Heterohyrax brucei. The sequence continues at coordinate 66,923,338 of CM053141.1, read as the reverse complement.
TGTGCAAGCAAGTTGCTTCCAATCTCTGTTACTTTTATGTATAAGTGTCTTAAAACTCTAGGAGTCTCATAGTTTATAAATGTATGGATTCTCTTTTAGAATGTAAATTATTCAGCAATTATTTGTTGACACTCATCAAATATTTAGGAGGAAAAAATAAGTTTGGAGAGGTGGTAATTAAAATTCCTGACAGTTGTAGACACTGTAGGTGTACCTATGAGTCACACGAAGTTGGAACATTTTTCCTCTCTCTGCTTGCTGTGTACTTTCATGTCAGTAACTTACAAAAGTGAAAAGCATTTTCCCTCCCAAATATCTGTAGGACCAATAAAGTTATGACTAAGCAACCTGGATATCCTCATGAATCACCTACAAAATTGTACTTCTAATTGCAGAATTTATGGTTTGGTAATGATACGTAGTAGAGCAAGCACAGCTTGATTTTCCCATAATAGGCTGAATTTTCAGCTCTAGTAGTTAAAAAATTCTGCCTGTAACTTAGAAACCATACAAATGCAAAGTACATGTGATTAAGAAAGAATAAATAAGGAAATCAACATGGCCATAATCCTCAGGTTCTTACCACATTTCATGAACAATACTGCAGCAGAAAGCAACCCAGTATGTTATAACAGTGCTTCATTCAATCATTTATTCATTCAGCTGTTCAGCATTACTTCTTATGTATCCATCTGTATTGGGACTATTCTATCATCCAGAGATAAACTGGTAAGAAAACAGACAACCTAGTTCCTCATGGAGCATAAAAACAAACAAACAAAAAACAGTGCCATGGAGTTGATTCTGACTCATAGCGACCCTATAGGATGGAGTAGAACTGCTCCATAGAGTTTCCAAGGAGCACCTGGTGGATTCGAACTGCCAACCTTTTGATTAGCAGCCATGGCACTTAACCACTAGGCCACCAGGGTAGAGATTAGATATTACCAAAGAGAAGTACAGGATGCTTCAGAGGCTCTAAGAGCAGGATCTATTATGAACATAAAATTCTCTCCTGAGGGGTGTCATTTTAAGTGAAGATGGTGGCTGAGGTTGAGGTTTCAGGCACAACAGCATGTGTGTTCCTTGCAGTGGGAGGATATAAAAGATGATGAGCATTGTTGGGGCAGATGAAATTAGTTTGGGGCAAGAAATAACAATAAATATATAGGAAACTAAGAAGTCACTGAAGATTTTTAAGCATAAAAGTAAGAGGAAGAAACATAGGGTTTGAAATGATTTTTCTGCTTTGAGTGTAAAATGAATTGGAGTTCATTGTAAAAAATGAATTGGAGGGTGCTGGGCAAGAGTATCTGCATGAAAACTCATCAGGGGGCTTCTACACTCTAGTTTGGAGATGAAGATGGCTTAAAATTGGTTTACAGTGGAGGATACATGGTAGAGAAATCAGATTCTAGATGGTAAAATTAGCAGGACAGTGTGGAGACTTGCAATGGGGGAGTAAAGCAGAAGGATGTATCAAGAATACTCTAAGGTATGTTACCAATGCATATGAATCAACAATGATTTCCTTTACTAAGATGCGGAATAATGGAGAATGGACATGTTTAAGGGGAAGAACTTCAGCTAAAATTTTAACCATTGCCTTACTGGTGCTTTTGAGACACTGACAAGGAAAAAATGAGAAAGCAGTTTCATACAAGGGTCTAATGCTCAGACAAAGGGCCTGAAGTGGTAGTTCACAGTTTAGATTCATTGGCATTTGGTTTAACACTACAGCCATGAAGGCAGAATAATATACTAGGTAATGAATATTGGAAAAATAAGGAATATTGGGGTTGAATTTAAATCGGTTTGGACCTTACAAGGAGAGCCAAAATTTTATGAGTCAGTTAAAGGGTCAGAGAAACAGGGATCTAGAAATAGAAGAAAAATAAGACGGCTGTGATTTCATGGATGCCATCTGAAAGACCGTGTCCAGAGGGACTCAGAGGTCATAAATTGTTGAATGGTACTAAAGGATGAAGGTAAGTGAGAACTAAATATGGTCACTAGATTTAAAGACAAAGAATTCATTGGCAACCTCCCCAAAGACTGTTCTGATGGATTCTTAAAACAGAATCCAAAACTCAGTGGATGAGGAGTGAATGAGAAGTGATGAAATGAACACTGTGATAACCCTACCAATGTACTTGTGAAGAAGAGGAAAAAAGACAACAGCAAACACTGAAGTAAGATGCTGGAGGTTTTTTGTTTGTTTGTTTTTGTTTTACACTTAGAAGGACCTGAACTTGCTTATGAGTATATTATTGAATTCAGAAGCAATTTATTTTCCTATAAAATATGTATTACTCTTGATTTAAACACATTATTTTTGAATAATGTATTTGGAATATTTCCCTCTCAGAGGTTTTATCATGGGAGAAATCTATAATCCACTAGAGTTAACTGCTGTGAATTTTACATATCTGGCTATAAGCTGAAACTGGCTGTCCACAGATAAGAGTCTCTTCACTCAGTGAAGGCTCAAGCTGTACTTTAAATGTCTTCCAACTAAGTCACACTCACCTGGAATAATTTCCCTCTTAATTAATGTAAAATCTTGTTAGTGACTTTAATTATATCTGAACAATCCCTTCACCATAGCACTCATAGTGTTTAATAACTTGGAACAGGTGTATGTTCACTACAAAATGACTACTACCTCCTTTAAGTGAGAGTACTTGACCTGTCTATCCTTGTCTTTTGCCACAACTTTTTTACCTTGAACTGTTTTTACAGTACCTTCTAATACACAATATTATTTATTTGATTTATTTTGATCACTTTCTCCTCTATGCATCTGTCAGTTTATCATACTGTGGGAGCATGCATGTAGCTGTGATGCTGGAAGCTATGCCACTAGTATTCAGATACCAGTAAGGTCACCCAGGGTAGACAGGTTTCAACTGAGCTTCCAGTCTAAGACAGAGGAGGAAGAAGAACCCAGGGGTCTACTACCGAAAACAATTAGCCAGCAGCAAGACATTGTTTGATACAGCGCTTGAAGATGAGCCCTTCAGGTTGGAAAGTACTCAGAAGAGGAATGAGGAAGAACAGATCAGCAGGCAGTGCTTTGAACAGAACAAAGGGATATGGTGTGCTTTACAGTCAGGAAAGGTAAACCTCGGGATTGTATCCTTTCACCATGCTTACTCAACCTATATGCTGAACAAATAATCTCAGAAGTTGGATGAAGTGAAGAAGAACATGGCATCAGGATTGGAAGACTCACAAACAATCTGCAATAGGAATACGACACAACCTTGCTTGCTGAAATTGAAGAGACTTGAAACACTTACTGATGAAGGTCAAAGACTACAGCCTTCAGTATGGATTGCATTTCACCACAGAAAAAACAAAAATCCTCATAATCAGGCCAATAAACAACATCATGATAAATGACGAAAACATTGAGCTTGTCAAGGATTCCATTCTCCTCGAATCCACAATCAATACTCATGGAAGTAGCAGTCAGGAAGTAAAAAAAAAAATGCATAGCATTGGGGAAACTTACTACAAAAGACCTCTCTAAAGTGTTAAATAGCAAAGGTGTCACCCGGAGGACTGCAGTATGCCTGGTTCAAGCCCTGGTGTTTCCAATTGCCTCATACGCATGTATAAGCTAGACAGTGAATAAGGAAGACCCAGAAGAAGTGGCACCTTTTAATTGTGATGTCAGTAACATACCATGGACTGACAAAAGAATGAACAAATCTGTCTTGGAATAAGTACAGCCAGAATAATCCTTAGAATCAAGAATAGTGAGACTATATCTCACACATAAGGTCTAACAATTAAGTTCACAAACTTGCCACCATGCGCTTACATTGTCAGCACTGTACAAATAATTTGGTAAAGTTTCATAATCTTGGTATATCAGTGTCTCATACCTGTGTTCATGTTGAAGCACAGTGGTGTCTTGCTGAGTCATGTTCACTATTTTTGTTGCATGTTTTTGTGTGCCAGCATGAGAATGTTGGAGCTTGAATTAGAGTAATGAACAAACACTAAATTTTTTCTTAAACTTTGCAAAAGTGGAAGTGAAATCAGAAACATGTTAGTCTAAGTTTATGGTGATAATGCATGAAGAAAATGACAGTGTACAAATGAATTAAACATTTTTCTGAGGGGAGAGAAAGTGTCACTCCTGAAGAGAGAACAGGGTGGCTACTAACAAGCAAACTGATGAAAACACTGCAAAAATTCATCCAGCTGTGCATCAAAATTGTCAGCTGGCTATGAGACATATAATAGACCAAAGAAACATCGTTCAGGAACCAGTTAGGAAAATCTTAATGGAAAATCTTGACATGAGAAAGTTATGTGCAAAACTGGTCCTGAAGCAGCTCCCTGGTGAACCAAGGCAAAGCAGAGTCAAAGTTTGCCTAGACCTTCTGGAGAGGCAAGCCGATGTTTCCAGTCATGTTACCGCCAGTGGTGAAACGTGGATGTACCAACACGATCCTGAAACAAAGCGTCCAAGTGCACAATGGAAGTCAGCCAGTTCTCCACGACCAAAAATGTCCTGTCAGTCCAAATCAAGAGTCAAAATGATGTCGTTAACTTTTTTTGGTAGAGGGATGGTTCATTATGAAATTGTACCAACTGAAAAATGAGTTAAGTTTACTATTTGAAAGTGCTGAAAAGACTACATGAAAAAGTTATATGAAAACAACCTGAATTTTTCACCAGCAACTCAGGGCTGTTACATTATGACAATACACCAACTTACACAGCACTGTCTGTGAGGGAGTTTTTAGCCAGTAAATGAATAACTCTACTGGAACACCCTCACTACTCACCTGACCTGGCCCTCAAAGACTTTTTTTCTTTATCCAAAGATAAAGCAAATATTGAAAGGAAGACATGTTGATGACATTCAGGACATCAGAGGTAACGGCGCTGATGGCCATTCCATAAAAAGAGTTCCAAAATTATGTTGAAGGGTGCAATAGGTGCTGGCATAACTGCATAGCTTCCCAAAGGGGAGTGCATCAAAGGTGACCGTAGTGATATTCAGCAGTGAGGTATGTAGCACATTTTCTAGGATGGGTTTGTGAACCTAATTGTCAGATGTCATACTTGGGATGTGCTATCAGAAACAATCAATCCCTGGAGAAAGACATCATGCTTGGTGAAGTAGACAGTCAGCAAAAAAGAAGACCCTCAAGGAGTTAGATTGATACAGCTGCAACAACGGGCTCAAGCATAACAAAAAATGTGAAGACGGCACATGACCAGGCAGAGTTTTGTTCTGTAGAACGTAGGGTCACTATGCATCGAACTGACTTGACAGTACCTAACAACAACAGTAACTTTGTATGTTTCTTCCTCTTGTATTTAAGCTCCATGCGAGCAAAGATTTTTGTCTGGCTCATAGTAAGTCTCAAAAACAAAGTGTACCTGTATTCCTCGCAACCAGCTCTAGCTTCCTTAGTTTGTTTCATCAGTTAAAGAACACAGTCCTTCCCAGACTCATACATGGGCGACCACAGGAAAATCAAAGGTTGGACTCTCAGGGTGTTGCAAGTTAACTGCTTAGTGATTCTAATAACATCTGTAAAATCCCTTCACAGCAGCACCTGTTAGTGCTTGATTTAATGACTTAGAGAAGGTGTGCACAAAATGGACACTATCTTCCTTCCACTGTTCAACTTTCATGAGACGTTATCTCTTGCAAACTATTCTAACTGGAAATCAGTATGAGAAAAGAACTCTTTAATCTGAAAAATGAAAATCTCCATTGTTTTCCTATCATCAAACAATTGGAGAAAGAAATTCAATATTCTTTAGAAGAGGATTTATACCTAATTAGTTCACATAACTAAACAAAATGTTTTACTTTATTCTAATATGAGTAAGGTTTTACCCTTAAGAAATCTATATTATGTAAAGAAGATATGGAAGAAAGGATTGTATTATAAACATAGTGTTATATTACAGAACATGTGTAAGGTAAGGCAAAAAAACGTGTGTGGAATTAAAGGAAATCTTCTTAAAGAAGATGATATATGAAATTAAAAGGGAAATGTTGTTTTGGCAAGAGGAGGTGGAAGAAAGCAATCCAAGTGACCAGAATTAATCAAGAAACCACAGAGCCGTGAAATGTTAGCACTTATTACCTATGCTAATTTGACTGAACACAGAGTACATGTGGATAAATAAAAAATAGAACCATATATATGAGTTAGAGTAAGGCCATGGAAGACCCTAAATAGCCATAAATTCAGGGAATTTGGTCACACAGCAGTGAACAACCACACAAGTCTCTTGGTACAGGGCTAACATGCTCAGATAGTGCCTTAGGGAAGATTCACTGGGCAGTACTTCACTGGTTTTGAAAATTGGAAAATTTGCCTGAAGTTATAGTCTGAACCTAAGTCAAAATTGTTTAACTTGGTTAATTAATTTACAAACATAAAATGTTTAGAGGAGTGCTCTTAAAATACCTTGTGTGCTCGTTTTCTTATCAGTAAAGAAAATAACAATTCTCAACTCATACATTTTTATAAAAATAAAAAGAGTTAATACATGTAAAGCACTGTACTGCTGCCAGACAGGAGTGTGCTGTATTGTCGCTGTTATTGTTAGGTGCTGGAGAAGCAGTTCCACCTCGCACTGAGCACCATACACAACAGAAGGAAAACCTGCCCGGTCCTGTGTCACCCTTGCAGTGTTACAGGGCTTGAGCCAGCGTGTCAATCCATCTAGCAGGGTGTCCTCTTCTTCCTTGACCCTCTACTTTACAAAGCATGATGGTCTTCTCCAGGGACTGATCCCTCTTGATAACATGTCCCAAGTATGTGACATGAAGTCTTGCCATTCTCGCTTCTAACAAGCTTTCTGGTTGTACCTTTCCAAGACAGATGAGTTTGTTCTTTTGAAAACACATGAAGTATTCAATATTCTTCCCAAATGCTAGAGTTCAAACACATCAATTTTTCTTCAGTCTTCCATACTCACTGTCCAGCTTTCACATGTATACGAGGTGATTAAAAACACAATGGCTTAGGTCAGTAACATCTTTGCTTTTTAACACTTGAAAGAGGCATTTTGAAGTTGACTTACCTAATACAGGGTCGCCATGAGTCGGATCCGACTTGACGGCACTTGGCTAATACAGTGTGTCTTTTGGTTTTTTTAATAATGCTTACATGAGGGCTGATTATGGATTGAAGTAAAATGAAATCCTTTGTAGCTTCAATCTTTTCCTCATTGATCATGATGTTGCTCTGTTAATAGCAATATTATACTCTAGTTAATAGTCTTTCAATACAGGACAAGTTAATTTCACCTTTTTGTTCCTTAGTTTCCTTGTCTGTGTAATGGAGACAATAATAACAACATAGATCATATATCTTTTGTAAAGATTAAATATGTTAATAGATACAGAACTCTTAAAAATTGCCTGATGCTTACCAAGTCATTAGTAAGGTTTAGCAAGATTGCAGCTCCCCGACTCACTTCCCCCAAATAGCATGGTTTTCCTTCCCGAAGCATCTTTTGATCTGCATCAGCGACTTATTTGGTTTGCGTCAACATGGATGTGTTTGACAGACTTATTAGAGAAAGATTTTTCCAGAGTGTGGGTCAATCAGGGAGGTTGGATTATATATTTTGGCTAGGGGAAAACAAGTTTCAAGGGCTTTTCTGGTTGAGGGACAAAGACACTCAGAGAAAATTTGCAGGAAGATATTAATCAGTCAACAACTTAATCCTCCAGCATATCTTAATTACTGCTTGTTCTCTACAAGAACTGGTTGCTCTGAAAGGTACACAGAAATGAAAAGGAGATTTAATTTTAATTTAAAATCTAAATCATAGGGATTTGTTTCCTATTTTTGCATAGCAAATTACCACCAATTCAGCTTAAAACAATGGAAATGTATTATCTCACAGTTTCCCTGGGTCAAAATTTGGGTGCATGGTGTAGCTGGGTTCTCTGTTCAGGGGCTTGCAAGTCTGAAATTAAAGTGTTGGATGGGCTGCATTCTTATCCTCTCACATGTTCATTCAGGTTCCTGGCAGATTCAGTTCCATGCAGATGGAAGAACTGAGGTCCCCATTTCTTACAGGCTGTCCACAGAGAATTACCTGGAAGCTTTTAGAGGCTGTCGCCAGGTTCTAGCTCATGGCTGTCTTATAACACTGCAGCATGTTGTTCAAGGCCAGTAGGAGAATCTCTCTCTACTGGGCTAGGAAGGATTCTCATATAATGTTACATGATCACTGGAATGGCTAAACGACCAACTTTGCTGTACCAGGACTACCAATTAAGTTCTCAAACTCATCCTAGAAAAAGGGCTACATAACTCATTGTTGAGTATCACTATGGTCACCTTTGAAGTACCCTTTGGGAAGCTATGAATCAATGCCAGCACTTAGTGCACTCTTCAAAGCAATTCGGAACTCATTTTCTGGAATGGCCATCAGAGCTTTTGTCATATTACCCTTGATGTCCTGAATGTCACCAAAATGTCTTCCTTTCAGTATTTCTTTTACCTTTGGGTAAAGAAAACAGTCATTGGAGGCCAGATCAGATGTGTAGGGAAGGTGTTCCAATAGTTATTTGTTTACTGGCTAAAAACTAACTCACAGACAACTATACAATTAAGTTTGCAAACTTGCCACTGTGCCATCATGCTCAACAGCCATTCCAGAAAATGTCCAATATTACTTTGAAGAGTTAGACTAGTTGCTGGCATCAGTGTGCAACTTCCCAATGGGAGTACTGTGCAGGTGACTGTAATGACATTCAGCAATGAGATATGCAGCACTTAGAACAATTGACATTGTATAATGTAGCTTAATTATACTAACAAGCCCCCATCACACACACACCCCCCACACATTCAAGGGTATGAGATTGTGCAAGGTGTGTTGTAGCAATTAAGAGCTATGACTGCTAACCAAAGGGTCAGCAGTTTGTATCCACCAGGTGCTACTTGGAAACCATATAGGATAGTTCTACTCTGTCTTGTTGGTCACTGTGACTCAGAATCAACTCCATTACAACAGCTTTTTTTTTTCTTTAATACCAATCCTCTTGAATCTTGAGGACCACCTTAGAATTCTCCTCCTAGGAGCCTTGGCTGCCAGGGAGGAGAACAGACTTTAACGGAATTTCCACGGGGAAAAATGAAATGGCCAAATGATCTCAGCAACTCAGACCGCCAAAGGTTTTGTCAAGACCCCCTGCCTTCTATCCTGGGAGTTTTCAAGCTCAGCTCATTCTCAAAAAACTCTTGTATCTGCCCTCTGAGAAACAGAGTAATGGAATTTGATAAAGTGTATGAGTATCTTTAAAGAATTTTTTCATATGTTATGTCATATGACATTAAATTTTCTAAAAAATTCCATTTTTAAGAACTGAGAATTTTTAATGCCCTGATTCCCGTTCACTCATGTCTCCATGGCCACCATCCTTACGGGCCTCTGGTGTCAAATTTAATGTCACTGAACTCACTGTACTCAGTAGCCACTGCCAGTCTTTGACTGAAGTCAGAAACAATGGGAGCTCCCTAGAATGGTCATTGGTACACAAGAGCAACCAAACGGCATCAGGATTAGTAATGCATAGTTTTACTTCAAGTGAACAGACCTTGCAAATAAATATTTTTCATTTAATCTTTTCAGCACCATCCAGTAAACAAACCAGAATGTTGCTGAAGAATGCTGAAAAAGATGGTTGAAGTAGGGACTTTTTCACTATCAGACAAAAGTCTTGACATTATTTTTTAAGTGCTCAAAACTCATTATGTTACACTGATATCAAGAAAAGAGATTTATGAGCAAAAATTATATTTCCATAATCATGCAGAAAGAGCAAAAGAAATGCTTTTCAAAAATTCTATTAAGGAGCTTGCCATTTTTTTTTTCCCACCTTTATCTCATTCACACTACTTGAAGAGGACAATAGCAAGCTGCATTACCTAATCTTCTGTTTTCTGAAACACAGCATGCAATTTACAGGCTGCAAATAATCACACTAAGGAATAAGGAATAGAAATTCAAACACACAGATAGGTAAAACATTCACATATCTAATCTCATCCAGAATTTATTATTATTATTATTATTGAATGAAAATGTACATCCCCATATAAATTTACATGCCCACCTATATACAGCTTCCACTGCTCTCCCTGCCCAGTGACAGCACAATCTTCCTCGCTGCTCCATACATGTCTTATCCTCCTAACAATCTCCTATCCCCTCCTCTCGACCACTCCCCCTCCTCCAGTAAGAAGTCAGCAGAACGACATCCTATAGATGCACAGAACCATAAAGTGCACACATGATATGGTTACTCTGTGTCACCAAGTCCAATCCATTCCTGTCCAATGAGTTGACCTCCATTATGAGTTATGGACAGGGGCAGCACAGGGCCAGGGGCCATTCTCCCAGGGGAACTCCTAGGCCCCTAGACCATCAATTGCAGTCTTTTAGTGGAGATCTCAGAGTTGACCTCTTTTTAATCTTCTATTGCCAGTGAGACTCAACTTCATGAGCTCCATTGTGGCTATCACTGGTGGTGGCCGGGCACCATCCAATTCTTCTGGTCAGAATTCGATGTAGTCACCCACTGATGTGGGTCTGTCTGTCTTCTGGGTTCTCTTTCCCCCATGTTGTTTTGGTCCTTGGTGATCATTTGTTTCTGCTGAGTTGGGATCATTTGCTGTACCCTCAGATGGCAGCTTGGCAGCTTTTAAGACTCTAGACATCACACACCAATGTGGGGTGCAAGAGGCTCTCTTAGCAAAACACTAGTTGTGCCAATTGGCCTCAATTTCCCATGAGAGCATGGTCCTTGGCGGCCCACCCCAGCTACTCTGTCCTTGCAATACTGGGTTAAGATGGGAGGAGTAATCATGTTATGTTAAAGTCCAGTTAATATCTTCTTTCTAATGTGTGCTGTCACAGATTTCACTCAACCAAATTTCTATCATCTAATCTAAACCCTCTCCTCCTCACCATCCTCCCCCCCTTCCTCCCTCCCCACCCTTGCAACCATCAAAGAGTCTTTTTTTCTATGCATGAGTCTGTTTTTAAGTTTTTATGGTAGGGGTCTCATACAAAATTTTGTCCTTTTGTCGCTAATCACTTTCACTCAACATAATGTCTTCCAGTTGAAACCATGTTATATTTCTTAAAATCATCATTATTCTTTGTCATTGCACAGTGTTCCATTGAGTATATACACCATACTTTACCTATCCATTCCTCTGTTGTTGGGCACTTGGCATGATTCCATCTTTTTGCTATTGTGGCCTGCACTGTGATAAACATTCGTGTACATGTACCAGTTGGTGTAAATGGTCTTGATACTGTAGAATATATTCTGAGCAGGGGAATTACTGGGTAAAATGGAATATCTATGTCCAGCTTTTTAAGGAAGTGCCAGATTACTTTCCAAAGAGGTTGCACCATTTTGCAATCCCACCAATAGTGCGGGAGAGTTCCAATTTCTCCACAGGCTCTCCAGCATTTGTTGTTTTGTGTTTTCTGCATCACAGCCAACCTTGTTGGGGTGAGATGGTATCTCACTGTTGTTTTGATTTGAATTTCTTTAATAGCTAATGATCGTGAACATGTCCGCACGTGTTTTTTGGTTGCCTGGATCTCCTCTTTAGAGAAGGGTCTGTCCATCTCCGTTGCCCATCGCTTAATTGGATGATATATATTTTTCTTACTGACATGTTGTACTACCTTATAGATTATGGATATCAGGCATCAATCTGACATATAGTTGCCAAATATTTTTTCCCATTCTGTAGATGGCCTTTTAATTCTATTAATAAAGTCTTTGGATGAGCAAAAGTGATTGATTCTTAGTAGTTCCCATTTATCTATTTTCTCTTCTGTTGTCTGTGATAATTTTGATTTCTGTTGGATGTGTTGTGACAACTCCCCTCTCATTTCTAATTTGGGTTATTTGTTTCCTTTTTTGCTTTTCTTCAGTAAGTTTAGCCAATGCTTTGTCAATTTTGCTGATCTTTTCAAGAAACCAGCTTTTGGTCTTTTCAATTTTTTCCATTGTTCTTCTATTCTCTAATTTGTTTAGTTCTACTCTGATCTTTATGATCTCTTTTCTTCTGCTGCCTGAGGAATTCCTCTACTGTCCTCTACTTGTTCGAGATATAGGGTTAGTTCTTTGGTTTGGTTTCTTTCTTCCTTCCAGATGTGTACCTTTATCGAGGTAAACTGACTTCTGAGCACTGTTTCAGCTGTATCCCATAGGTTCTGGTAGGAAGTGTTTTCATTCTCATTGGAATCCATAAATTTCTTTATTTCATCCTTTATTTCTTCTATAACCCATGGCTTTTTGAGAAAGATGTTGTTCAGTTTACATGAGTTCTATTTTCTATCTATGTTTTTTCTGCTATTGATTTTGACTTTTATGGCGTTATGATCTGAGAAGATGCTTTACATTATTTCAGTGGTATGGATTTTGTTGAAAATTGCTTTATGTCCTCACATATGGTCTATTCTGGAGAATGTCCCATGTGCACCGGAGAAGAAGGTGTAGTTGTCTGCGGATAGATAGAAAGTTCTGTTGATGAGGTCTAGTTGGTTAATTGTGGCAATAAGGTCTTCTATGTCTTTATTGAGCTTTTTTTTAGGCCATTTGTCCAATACTGAAATTGGAGTGTTGAAGTCTCCCACTATTATTGTGGAGTGATCTACCTCATTTTTGAGTGTAGCCAGTGTTTCTTCAATGTACTTAGGTGCTCTAATATTAGGTGCATAAACATTTAATATTGCTAAGTCCTGCTTGTGTATTGAACCTTTCAGCAATAGTGTCCATCCTTGTCCACGATGGTGTATTTTACATTAAAATCAATTTTATCTGAGATTAGAATTACCGCTCCTGCTCTTCTTTGTTCATTGTTAGCTTGATATATATTCTTCTATCCTTTAACTTTCAGTTTTTTTATATCTTTAAGTCTAAGGTGAGTTTCTTGTAGGTAACATATGGATGGCTCATGTCTTTTGATCCAATATGTCACTTGATGTCTCTTTACCGGAGCATTCAGTCCATTCACATTCAATGTAACTATTGATAGGTGTATGTTTCGTGCTGCAATAGTGATATGTTTATTTTTGTGTTGATATTTTCTGTTTTCTTATTAATCTGTTCTTCTGTGTGAGCTGGTTTCTCACCTTTTTCAGTGTTGGTTCTGTACTTGTTGAGACTCCTGTATTACGTTTCTTGACTTGATATGTTGCTTCTTCATTGTGCTTTAAGGCTGCTCCTGTAATCCCCCTTAATAAGCTATATATAAATTCAATTTTAATTACTACTAGTCTTGTCAACTTCCTCTCCATCTTGGAGGACTATAATGACTGTAGTACATCCTTCTTTTTAATATGATGGCATCACAGTTTTCATGATATGATCACTGGATCATTTCTTTCACTATCATAGCTTTGACTGAGTTTGGAGCCTTCCCTAACTGAGTAGGATTCTGGGTGATGTGTCCTGTATTTGCTTCTAAAATATAAAGTTAGTGGTTTTGTTCTTCTAAGCCAAGAGATTCTTTCAGTATTTCTTGTAGTTTTGGTTTGGTTTTTACAAAGTCTCTGAGTTTCTGTTTATCTGTGAATGTCTTAATTTCATTTTCATATTTGAAAGATAGTTTTGTAGGATATATAATTCTTGGTTGGAAGTTTTTCTCCTTCAAAGCTTTGGATGTGTCATGCCACTGTCTCCGTGTCAGCAGCGTTTCTGCTGAGAAATCTGGCAAAAACCTACAGGGTTTCCCTCTGAATGCTAGCTTTGCTTTGAGTCTTGCTGCCTTTAAGAGTTTCTGCTTATGTTTCATTTGGTTAAGCTTGATTATAATGTGTCTTGGAGTCTTTCGAGATCTATTTTGAGCATTTGATATGCATCTTGGATACCTGTATTCTCTTCTTTCATAATTTCTTGGTAGTTTTCTGTCAGCAGCTCAGCAAAAATACTCTGTGTTCTCATCTCTCACCCTGTTCAGGAACTCCAAGTAATCATAGATTGTTCCTCTTAATAGAGTCCCACATGCTTCTTAATCCTTCTTCATTTTTCTTGTTTCTTTTTTCTGATTTCTCCTCATAGATGCTAGAGTCATTAGCTGTGTCTTCCGAGTCAGAAAGTCTCTTTTCCATTTGTTCCATTCTGCTTTTTTGGCTTTGAATGGAAGTTTCTATCTCTTTGATTATGTTCTTGATCTGCTGGATTTCAGAGTGCTGGTGTTCCATATCAGATTGAACAGCTTGCTTAATTTTTCATTTTGCTCTGCTGCATTTTGTATAAGGTCTAGGAGGGCTCTGTATATAATCCTTTTTTATTCACCTTCCAGTGGTTTCAGAAAGGTTTCTTTGTCTAGGAAGTTCTATGGTGCTTTCCTTTGGGGTCCTTCTGAAGCCATGGGTGATTTCTTGGTTACGATTTTCTCCAGAATTTGTTGCTTTTGGGGCATCATGTGACTCAATAGATGCTGGGTGAGATGCTGCCAAGATGGACTGCAGTTGTTCTCTAGGCTGTCTTCGGTCCATGAAAGCCCAGCACTCACCAAGAGTAGGGTTCAGGGAAAGAGAGGAAGTTTTTCATTCAGTGGTATGAAATCCAAATCAACAGCCCTGTGCTGTGTCCTAGGGCTCACTAGGTATCCAGAAGTCTCCATTTAATTATCAACTTGGGTCTTGGTTTCCAGAGTGATTTAGGGAGACATGTGTTTAGTTTGCCATCTTGACTCCCCCCCACCACATTTTTTTAAAGGTTTTATTTTCATTTTGTTGTTGATGAGTAAAAATGTAATTAGTGTGGATATGTTATTTATTTAAATGAATGCAAAAGCCTCTGTCAGGTGGTTTAGGTAAGGGAATAGGGTAAAAATAAAGCATTGCTAGGCTTCAACGGCACTTGGCTTGGCTTGGCAGGCTTAAGTCAGGGTCAGAGAAATAAATTTGAGCCAAATGCTGAAACTGATGGATACAGACAGGAAAGAAAAGAGGGATTTATATTAAATAGAGATACATGTACAAGAAAACACAGAATAAACAAGCATTACAAACTCTGTCTGGAGTATCTTATTATTTTATCTTTCTGTTCATTCTTTCAGAAATAGGTACTATGTGACAAGTCTTATGCTAAGTGGTATTCATATATTTCCTAAAATGGGCTTACCTAGTCTTCACAATCAACTTATGAGGTTGTCACAATTATTATTCCCATTTAGATATGAGAAAATTGGAGGTTGAAAAGGCTACATAAATTGCCTAAGATTACCTAACTAGTACATCAGAGAGCCTGGCTCTGAACCTGTAAGAAATGAGATTAACAAGTTAGCAATCATAAGAGCAGACACTGTAGAACAACCATTAAAACAACTAGGAGAGAAATTTTCAATTTGAATGTGGGATTACTCTGCTAAAAATATTTTAAAGACTATTAGTGATTAGACTGAGGGCAGTGGGATATTTTTCTTCTCCTCTCTCTCTCTCTCTCTGTCTGTCTCTCTCTCTGTCTCTCTCTCTGTCTCTCTCTCTCTCTCTTTGTTTTTTGTCTGCCCAGAAATGAATGTCTGTGGGGCAATTTACTGGTATTCCTCACTGAGTGGTTCTGATGGAAGCTCCAATTCCAGCAACTCATAATACTTTCTCTGAGGAGGGTTTCTTGACTCAAGCAGAGTGAATCAGAACTCTCAGGTTACTTTCCAAAAGAACTGAAAAGAGTCTCTTTCTTCTGAGATCAACACTGGCAGAATGCAAACTTGCAGTGTCTGGAGACCATGTTTCTTATCACAAGAGAAATCTCGTGCACAGAAGAGACTACAGCCAATACAGAGAGGAAGCCAGGTGTAGAAGAGAGATCTGACAACCTGAAATTGTTGGGTTCAGTTGTCCTAAGGCAACTTCCATCATTGCTTTTCTACAAGGTTAGCTATGTATAAGTTTTCCTGCTTAGCTTAAGCTAACTCAGTTAAAGAATCCTAAAGAATCAAAGCTGCCAAAGCAGCAGGTTTATAGAATCTACAGCATTTTGAGGTAAAGGAGAACCACACTAGGAAGATAACAGTATAAATAAAAGTCCTCAAAGATATCATGCAAAATGTATCCAGAGAACTTCAAAATAAGGTGACCTTAGCAACACAGAGAAGAACACAAATTCTAAATTTAAGGGAGAAGCAAGATAATTGGTTAAGCTATGGTGATACTGTGATTCACAAAGGGCTATACTAGATACAAAGACATCAACTGATTCTTGCTCTGTACTTAGTATACACATAAACCTCCAGTGAGGGAGAGTGATTAAAAAATTTGTAAACTTCTTGACTAGCTGCCTGCACAAGATGACTCCAACAATCTCTTCAAGTCAACCATATTCATCTAAGTTTTTATAATTCCTTGTACATACTCACTACCTCAGGACTGCCATGCCATGCCTCATGAACTTCTTCTTCTCTTATACATTTCCTTCTAGAAGAGTTTTAGGCCCAAAGTCAAATTCTCTAACGTCAACAAAACCTTCCCTAAACATTTCCAGACATCTATTTACCCAATTTACATCTTTTGGGGGACCTAGAAAACACTACTTTTTATTGCTGTTTTTCTTGGTTGTAAACCAGCAGACACCTAACAGATTAACAAGCCATATACATATATACATTGCATTTTTTAAAATGAAAATTTGCAATCCAAGTCATTTTCTCATACAAAAATTCACGCACACTCATGTATTGTTATGTGACCCTAGTTGCTCTCTCTACAATATGCTCTCTCTACTCCTCATCTCCACTCTATTTCCCATGTTCATTCAACCAGTTCCTGTCTCCTTCTGCCTCCTCATTTGTCTCCAGGCAGAAGTTGTCCATTTATTTTCACTCTTCACCAGTATTTAATCTTTTCCAGTCTAATCTTTGTCTGAAGAGTTGGCTTCAGAAATAGTTTTAGTTTTGGGCAGAGTCCAGGGTTCACGTCTTCTGGTGGGCTTCCAGTCTGCCAGAATGTGAAGTCTGGTCTTTTTAGTAGAGTTTGAATTCTGTACCCTACTTTTCTCCTGATCCATCAGAGATTTTTTGTTATGTTCTCTGTCAGAGCAGTCACTTGTTGTAGCCCAGCATTATCTAGTTCTTCTGGTATCGTGCTCATTTAGTCTCTGATTTACACAGCCCTTTCTACTTCTTGGGCTCATATTTTCCTTATACCTTTGGTGTTCTTCACTCTCCTTTGCTCCAGCTAGGTTGGGATCAAGTGATGTTTCTTAGATGGACACTTTCTAGCTTTTAAAACTATAGACGTCACTCACTAAAGTAGGATGAGGAACATTTTCTTAATAAATTTTGTTATGCCAGTTTATCTAGATGTCCCCTGAAACCATGGTCCCCAGACTCCTGTCCCTACAACTCTGTCCCTAGAAGTGTTAGGTTGTATTTGGAAAATAGCTTTTGGTTTAGTCTAGTTGTGCTGAGTCCCCTTGTATTTTTTGCTGTCTGTCCTACCCTTCATCTAAAACAATACTTACGTACTATCTAGTTAGTGAATACTCTACTCCCTTACTCCCCACCCTTGTAACCAGAATGTTTCCTTCTGTATTTGAGTTCTTATAAATAGTGGTCTTATACATATTTGTCCCTTTGAAACCAATTTCATTGAGCAGGATGCCTTCCAGATTCCTCCATGTTATAATGTATCCCATAGTTTCATTGTTGTTCTTTATCACTGCATAATATTCCATTGTTGATGGGCACCTACATTGTTTCTCTCTATTTTGCTACTGTGAACAGTGCTGTAATGAACATGAGTGTGCATATATCTGTGTGAAAGCTTTTATTTCTCTAGGTCGTATTTCAAGTAGTGGGACTGCTAGATCACATGGCATTTCTATTTCTAGCTTTTTAAGAAAGTGCTAAATCGATTTCCAAGGTGGTTGTGCCATTTTATATTTCCACCAATCCACCGCCATCGAGTCAAGTCCAACTCATAGCGATCCTAGAGATTAGAGTAGAACTGCCCCATAGAGTTTACAAGGAGCACTTGGTGGCTTTGAACTGCCAACCTTTTGGTTAGCAGATGTAGCACTTAACCCACTATTCCAACAGAGTTTCCTATATTCCCACCCACAGGGTATAAGTGTTCCAGTCTTTCCACAACTTCTCTAACATTTATTATTTTGTGTTTTTATGGATTACTGGCAGTCTTGTTGGAGTGAGATGGTATCTCATTGTAGTTTTGATTTGCACTTGTCTAATGGCTAATGAATGTGTACATGTCTTCACGGATCAGTGAGCTGCCTGGAAGTTTTTTCAGTTAAGTTCCTTTTCATATCCTTTGCCCATTTGTTAGTTGGCTTATTCATCTTTTTGTAATTGAAGTTTTGCAGTATCTTACAGATTTTAGAGATTAGACCCTGATCAGTTTTATTGTATTCAAACTTTTTTTTCCCAGCTGGTAAGTTATCCTTTTTCATCTTTTGGTTAAGTCTTTGAGTAAGCATTAAGTGTTTGGTTTTTAGCAGTTCCCAGTGGTGTTTTTGCACTGTTAGTAATTTTTTTTATTGTGTTCATTCCATTTATTATAACTTGTAACATTGCTCCCATTTTTTTCCAGAACCTTTATCATTTTAGATTTTGTATTTAACTTTTAGATAAGTTTAGAGTTAGTTTATGTGCACAGTAGGAGGTATGATCTTGTTTCATTTTTTGCAGATGGGTATCCAGTTATGCAACACCATTTTTTAAACACATTGTCTTTATCCCAGTTAACAGACTTTGGGTTACAGTCATATCTTTTTTGATTACTAGCCAGGAACATAAATTTATTCACCAATAATCTGAATAATACATGACAAAAGTCAACTGTAATAATTACAGTCACCAGTAAAATAAAAATCTTTCATAAAGCCGTAGAAAACTTATATATACATAAATAATCACTCAACATATGAGTGCATATGATATGCATATTATTGGTGTATACATGAATGTTTTCAGACACATTTCAAACAGTATATAAAACATTGGACAAAGACCAAATACCTGCTGAAACTACTTTTACTTCATTCATTTCTATCTCCCTTATTTTAAAATTATAAATGAAAAAAATACCTTTTGCACTAAAGGCTGTTCTATAGTTTCATAGTATTAAGAATACGTAAGCCACGACAACACCTGTATTCTTTGCTGTCAGAGACTCAGGCTGAGTTCAGGCTTGAGTTCTACTAATTCCAATCTGTGTGACCTTGGGCAAGTTAATTATTTTCTACACCCATTTCCTACCCAGTAAAGTGTAGGCAATGATAATTTCTACCTCAGAGGAATTTTATGAATATTCAATAAATTAATGCATATAAAGCTCTTGAAAGAGTATATAGCACATGGAAGATCTCAGTTAATACTTCATTAATAACATTAGACTATCATGATCAACACTGCTGTCTACACCTCTAGCAAAAAATTACTTGTCCATATGCAAAAATTTACTGCTTAAAATAGGAACCATATCTAAATTTAAAACAAGGTGTGAGAATTGAGCAAACACTTCCCTATGGAAAATGGGGTCTAGCCTATGTAAGTTTTTTACCACAACAAAGTGTAAACATTTTGAGCTGAAAGTCTTATACAAATATCTCTGGACTATACAGTATTGGAGGGCTTTTCTTAACACATGAATTGCTGGGAGAAAATATTCATCCTTTTAATTTATCTCACATAGAAATCCATATATTGTCTTATGCAAGTTATTTTCATGCTATTATTGACATTGTCACTTTGAAGACTAAGGTGTGCTTGATCCACATCATTGTGTTCCAGTTACTTCATATGCATACCAAAGCTGGACACTGAATAAGGAAGACCAAAGAGGAATTAGTGCTTTTGAATTATGGTGTTGGCAAATAATATTAAATATACCATGAACTGCCAGAAGAACAGATAAATCTGTCTTGGAAGATATACAACCAGAATGCTCCTTAAAAACTAGAATGGTGATTCATGTCTCACACAATTTGGACATGTTATCAGGAGGCATCAGTTGCTGGAAAGGGCAATATCCTCGATAGAAGGACAGCAAAAAAGAGGAAGATCCTTGATGAGACAGACTAACACAGTTGCTGCAACAACGGGCTCAAATATCACAAATATTGTGTAGATGGTGCAGGACCCAGCAGTGTTTCATTCTGTTGTACATAGGGTCAATATGAGTAATATAAACTCAATGGCAACCACAATAACAATTGAGATTTTTTTTCAAAGAAAGAATTAAAATTTCAAAAAACTTGTACTTGGAAAAACTTTACATATTCCTTTAGTCTTAATGTTGTTTGTGATAGAAAAAGATTCTGAGTTTGTATGTGTTGAGTTGCCATTTTAAAAATGCCAAACCTTAACTAATAGATGAGTTAATAAAAGATAAATAAAGACTCCACCATGTGTCTGTCAGTTTGTTGTACTGTAGGGGCTTGCATTTTGCTGTGATGCTGGAGGCTATATGGCACTGGTGTTCAGATACCAGTAGGATCAACCGTGGTAGATATTTTTCAGTTGAGCTTCCAGACTAAGACTGATTAGGAAGAAAGACCCAACTGTCTACTTCTGAAAAGAATTACCCAGTGAAAATCTTATAAATAGCAATAGAACATTATCAGATATAGTGCTGAAAAATGAGCTCCCCAAATTGGAAGGCACTTAAAAGAAGACTAAGGGAAGAGTTGCCCCTTCAAAGTAGATTCAACCTTAGTGACATGGATAGAGTAAAGTTTTCAGGACCTTCATTTGCTGATGTGGCATGACTCAATGAGAAGACACTGCTGAAAATATCCACTAATAATGGGAATGTGGGAGGTACGAAATACGAATCTAGGAAAATTGGAAACCATCAGAAATGAAATGGAATATGTGAACATCAATATTCCAGGAATTAGTAAGCTGAAATGTACTGATATTGGCTGTTTGAATCAGATAGTCATATGATCTGCTATGCCTGGAAAGACAGCTTGTAGATGAATAGTGTTGCATTTATCATCAAAAACATTACCAGATCTATCCTAAAGTTCATAACTGTAGCTGACAGGATAATATCCTTAATCTACAAGGAAGACCAGTTAATATGACTATCATTCACATTTACACATCAATCACTAAGGCTAGTGATGAAGAAACTGAAAATTTTAACCAGCTTCTGTAAGTCTTGAATTGATCAAGCACACATTCAGAATGCATTGATAATTCCTGGTGACTGAAATGCCAAAGTTGGAAATAAAGAAGGATCATTAGTTGGAAAATATGGCATTGGTGATAGAAATGGTGCTGGAGATGGTATGATGGAATTTTGTAAGGTCAACAACTTCTTCACTGAAAATACCTTTTCCACCAACATAACTGATGATTATACACATGGACCTCACCAGATGAAATACATAGAAATCAAACAGACCACATCTGTGGAAAGAGATGAGCAGTCAGAATGAGACCAGGTGCTGACTGCAGCAAAGACTATCAATTTCTCATATGCAAGTTCAATTTGAAACTGAAGAAAATTAGAACAAATCCACAAAAGCCAAAATAGGACCTTGAGTATATCCTAACTGAGATTAGAGACTATCTCAAGAACAGATCTGGTATACACTGAATACTAGCAACTGAAAACCATACAAGCTGCTGAGTGACATCACAGGCATCATCCATGAAGAAAGCAGGAGGTCACTGAAAAGACAAGAAAGAATGAAAAGACCAAATTGAATGTCAGTGAGACACAACTTTCCCTTGAGTGTTGAGTAGCTAAAGTTAAAGCAAGAAAAGATGAAGTAAAAGAAATGCACAGAAAATTTCATAGGGCAGCTTGAAAAGATGAGGTGAAGAATTACAATGCTGAGTGCAAAGAGCTGGAAATAGAAAACCCAAAGAGAAGACCACACTTGACATGTCTCAAGCTGAAGGAACTGAAGAAAAAAAGACAAGCCTGTAGATGCAACAGTGAAGCATTCTGTGGTGAAAACAGTAAATGATGGATGATGCATCAAAAGAAATGGAAGGAACACACAGAATTGTTATATCAAAAAGAATTAGCTGAGATTCAAGAGTGAACGTGTGGTCAGAAACCAAGGGTACTAAAGGAAGAAGTTGAAGCTGCAGTGAGGCATTGGTGAAAATCAAAAACAAACACACCATTGGAGGTGATCACGCACACAAATCAAGAAATTTGGAGGACAATTTGCTGGCCTACTGACTGGAAGAGATCCGTATTTATGCCTATTCTTAAGAAACATGATCAAAGCAAATGCAGAAATTACTGAATAATATCACATGCAGGTACAATTTTCCTAAAGATCATTCAAAAGTAGCTGCAACAGTTTATGGACAGAGAACTACCAGAAATTCAAGCTGGATTCAGAAGACGACATGGAACTAGAAATATCATTGCTGATGTCATGTGGATCTTGGCTGAAAGGAGAGAATAACAGATGTTTACCAATATTTTATTGACTATGCCAAGGCATTTGATTGTGTGGATCATAACAAATTATAGATAACATTGCAGATGAGATGAATTCTGGGATACTTTAAATTGTGTTCATGAGGAACCTGTCCATGGATCTAGAGGCAGTTATTTAAACAGAACAAGGGAACATTACATAGTTTCAAGTCAGGAGAAGTGTCTGTCAGGGTGGTATCCTTTTACTATATTTATTCAGTCTGTATGCCAGGAAAATAATTTGAGAACCAGGAGTGTATGAAGAACGGGGCATCAGGATTGGAGGAAGATGCATAAGCAACCTGCTTTATGCAGATGATACAGCCTTGCTTGCTGAAAGTGAAGAGAACTTGAGACACTTACTGGAGAAGATCAAAGACCAAAGCCTTCCATATGGATTACCCTCAACACTGAGAAAACAAAAATGCTTGTAGGTGAACCAGTAAGCAACATCAAGATAAACAGAGTAAAGACTGAGGATATCAAATATTCCATTTTACTTATATCCACTATTAACACCCATGGAAGCAGTAGTCAAGGAATTAAAAAGATGCAATGCATTGAGAAAATCTGCTGCAAAAGATCTCTTTAAAGTACTGAAAAGCAAAGATGTCGCTTTGAAGACTTAAGGTGAGCCTGACCCAAGCCATGGTGTTTTCAACTGTATCTATGTATGTGAAAGTTGGACAATGAATAAAGAAGACAGAAGAAGAACTGACACATTCAAATTGTGGTGTTAAAGAAGAATATCAAATATATCCTGGACTGCCCCAAAACACAGATCTGTCCTGGAAGAAGCACAACCAGAGTGCTCCTTCAAATCAATGACAGCAAGACTATATCTTACATATTTAGACACCTGGTCAGCTGTGATCAATCCCTGGAGAAAGACATCATGCCTGGTAAACTACACTACAGGGTGAGTGAAAAAGAGGAAGACCCTCAGTGAGACAGACTGACACAGTGGCTGCAAAAATGGGTTCAAGTAAACTAGATTGTGGGCATGGCACAGGATCAGGCAGTGTTTCCTCCTGTTGTACCTGGGTGGCTATGAGTCAGAACTGACTCAAGGGCACCTCAACAAAAAAGACTACTCTTTTTCATTAAGATGATATAGTTTGCTATCAGAATTTTTGTAGTCACATTGTTTAATCATTAGATTGTACCTACTTTTTGAGTAGGAAGATTCTGTCATAATTTTTCTGCTATTTTAATTTCCCTTTGCTTCAGATAAACTAGGATCTTCTAACATCCGTCTTGAACAACCAACCTCTTAAAAAAAAGTCAAGAATACTCATTTACTTTACAAACTTGGAAGAACTCTAAAAAGCATATTTCAATACATATAAAGAACTGTATTTGTAAACTATATATAGTTTTAAATATAATTTTCTGCAGTCATAATTTTTTTTCTCTTTAAAATTGCTGTATGCCATTAAGCCGATTCTGACTCATGGTTATTGCAGACTGTGCTGCAATAAACATTCATGTGCATGTTATCAGTTCATGTGACTGTCTTTGATTCTATAGGATATATTCTGAGCAGTGGGATTACTGGATCAAATGGTATAACAATTTCTAGCTTTTTAAGGAAGTGCCAAACTGTTTTCCAAAGAGGTTGTACGATTTTGTAATCCAACCAGCAGTGTAGGAGAGTTCCAATTTCTACATAACTTCTCTAGCATCTGCTGTTTTGTGTTTTTCGGATCATGGCCAGTCTTGTTTGGGAGAGATGATATCTCATCTTTGTTTTGATTTGGATTTCTTTAATAACTAGTGATAGTTAGCATTTCCTCATGTATCTTTTAGCTGCCTGGATGTCCTCTTTAGTGAAGTGTCTGTCTATCTCCTTTACCAATTGCTTAATTGGATTATTTATCCTTTTCTTGTTGATATTTTGCAGTACCTTGTAGATTATGGAGGTCAGGTGTCAATCTGACATACAGTTGCCAAATATTTTTTCCTATTCTGTGGCAGATCTGACTCGACAGCACTTGGCTTTGCTGGTGGTCTTTTAATTCTTTTAATAAAGTATTTGGAAGAGCAAAAGTGTTTAATTCTTAGTATTTCCCATTTGTCTATTTTCTCTTCTGTTGATTGTGCTTTGTCTGTCAGATTTTGAAGTCTGCCTAAGCTGTGTGTTAAAAATTCTATTATTGATCCTATTTTTTCTTGCACGATCTTTACCATTTTGGGTTTGATACTTAGGTCTTTTACCCAATTTGAGTTGGTTTTTGTGCAAAATGTGAGATATGAGTCTTGTTTCAATTTTTGCAGATGGATATCCAATTTTGCCGGCACCATTTGTTAGAGACTGTTGTTACCCTGGTTTACAATCTCAGGGCTTTCGTCAAATATTAGTTGTCCATAGGAGGATGGTGGCATCTGTGGGGTCTCAACTCCGTTTCATTGTTCTATATGTGCATTGCATTTTTATAAGGCAACACTTTATAAAGTATATCCTATGGAACAGGAGTTACCTGAAAGACAAAGAGTCTGTGGTAGAATGTATTTGGGAGAGACCAGGCTAAACGGATTTAGCCAGGTTTATTTATTGCAGGATCTCTAAGTTTTCTAAGATAATGTGTGTTGTGATTCTACAAATGGAAGGTTTACTACAATGTTTTCTCACCTGTAATGCATCTCTTGGATCTCTCCCAGCACATTTTCCTAAATGTGTTGTGAAATAACTTCTAGAAACTGGTATTGTAAATACTGCTGGAGTTACAGTGGTTGTACAACTTTGCTTCATCTTTACAGACAATAATTTGAGTATTTCTCAATTATTAAACATTTTAGTTGCTTCCAATTACTTGTTGCTGTTGTTAGATCCTGTTGAGTCAGCTCGAACTCATAAAGGCTTTGTGAACAACAGAATGAAACACTGTCTATTGCTGCACCATCCTCACAGTGATCGTAATACTTGTGCCTATTGTTGCAGCCAATGTGTCAGTCCATCTCATCAAGAGTCTTCCTCTTTTTGCTGACCTTCTACTTTGCCAGGCATGATGTCCATCTTCAGGGATTGATCTCATCTAAATTACGTAACCTATCTAAATTACGTAAAATGAAGTCTGGCTACCCTTGCCCCTAAGGACCATTTTCTCTGTACTTCTTCCAAGATAGATTCATTCTTTCTTTCGGCAGTCCATGATACATACAATATTCTTTGTCAACACTGTAATTCAAAGGAATCAATTCTTCTTCCAACCTTTCTTATTCCTTTTCCAGCTTTTGTGTGATTATGAGGGAATTGGAAACATCAGGCTTGGTCAGGAACAGCCAAGTCCTTAAAATAACATCTCTGCTTTTAACACTTTAGTGGTCTTTTGCAGTAGATTTCCCTAATGCAATACATTGTTTGGTTTCTTGACTGCTGCCTCCAAGGTTATTGATTGGGGATCTAAGCAAAATGAAATCCTTGACAACTTCAATCTTTTCCCTGTTTACTATAACGTTGCTTAGCATTCCAGTTGTGAGGATTTTTGTGTTCCTGATGTTGAGGTGTAATCCACACTGAAAGCTCTAGTCCTTCTTCTTCATCAGTAGAAGTTTCAAGTCCTTTTCACTTTTAGCAAGCAAAGTTGTGTTGCCTGCATAACCCAGGTCATTACTAAGTTCTCCTCCCATGATAATGTCCCATTACATGTGGTACAGCTTTTACATGTGGTACAGCTTCTCTGATTATGTTATCAGTATACAGACTGAATAAGTATGGAGAAAGGGTATTACCCCTAGGCTTATCTTTCCTAACTTTAAACCATACAATATTCCCTTGTTCTATTGGAAATATTGCCTCGTGGTCTATGTACTGGTTCCTCATAAACAAAATTAAGTGTTCTGGAATACCTATTCTTCTCAATGTTATACACAATTTGTTATGATCCATACAGTCAAATGCCTTTGCATAGTCAACAAAATACATAGTCTATAATATACAGGTAAACATATTTATGGTATTGTCTGCTTTCAGGCAGGATCCATATGACATAAGCAATGATAACCTTGATTATGTGTTCTCTTTAGAATCTGCCTTGAATTACCAGAAGTTACCCAGGGACATACTGTTGCAGCAGCCTTCGAATGATCTTCAGCAAAATTTTGCTTTCATGTGCTATTAATGATATTATTGTTGGATAATTTTCACATTTGGATATTATTCAATAAGTTTCATATTTGGTTGGATAATCTGTCTTTGGAATAAGCATAAATATGAGCCCCTTCCAGCTGATCGGCCAGGGAGCTGTCTTCAAAATTTCTTGGCAAAGATGGGTGAGTGCCGCCAGTGCTATATCTACTTGTTGAAAACCTCAGTTGATAGTCCATCAATCCCTAGAGCCTTGTTTTTCACCAGTGTCTTCAGTGCCACCGGAATGTCTTCCCTACATAACGTCGTTCTTCATCATATGCTATCCTCTGAAGTAACTGAGCTTTGACCAACTGTTTCTGGACAGTTACTCTGTGAATTTCTTCCATCTTCTTTTGACATTTCCTGTGTTGCTCATTATTGTGCCCATAGAATCCTTAACTATTGCAACTGGAGGTTTGGATTTTTTCTTCAGTTTTTTGAGCTTAAGAAATGCCAAATTTGTTCTTCCCTTTTTGTAGCATATCTCCAGATCTTTGTACATGTCATTGCAATTATTTGCTGCTCTTAAAAAATTGACTTTTTCATAAATTTTCAGTCAACACTCCAGTTTTTTTCTTCAGAATAAATCCTTAGAAATTAAATTGCTAAGTTAATGGCATGGTAAGATTCTAAGTGTTTCATACATGTTGTTGAGTGCCTCAAGTCAATCCCAACTCATAGTCACTGTATGTACAGCAGAGCAGCAGAACACTACCCAGTTGTGTGCCATCCTCACAATAGCTTTTGTGTTTGAGTCTATTGCTGTGGTCACTGTGTCAATCCTTTTTGTTGAGGGTTTTTTTTGTGTGTGTGGACCCTCTATTTTGCCAATCATGATGTCCTTTCCCAAGGACTGATTACTTCTGATAACATACACAAAGCATGTGAGACAAAGCTTGTTATACAGTGATTATTATCTTCCAATACCTGCATCAATTTATACTAACACCAGCAGAATTGAACATATTTATTGCTACAGGCATTTACAGACAGTAGGCATTTCCAGTTTTATATAAATATTTAAAAATAAGTCAAATAGATCAATAGAATAACTGTTAGGTTTACAGTCTGAAAATGATGGTTTTTATATGTACTCATTTGCACAAAACCATATAAATTATAATTTTTCTACATATATCCCTATATGTTTTGATCATGATTTTTCTCTTCATTTGCAGACAAAAATTCTCTCCCCATCTACCTGCATGGAATCAAATTTTTTAAAAAAGCATTTCAAGAACTGTATGGTGCCCAGCCACCACCAACGATAGCCATGATGGAACTCACAAAGTTGAATCTCACTGGCAACAGAAGAATAAACAGGGGTACAACCTGAGATCTCCACTAAAAGACTACAGTTGATGGTCCAGCAGCCTCAGGGTTCCCCTAGGAGCATGGCCCCTGGCCCTTTCCATAAATCATAATGGAGGTCAACTCTTCGGACAGGAATGGATTGGACTTGGTGACACAGAGTGACCATATCATGTGTGCACTTTATGGTTCTGTGTATCTACAGGATGTCATCCTGGGGGCCTCTTACTGGAGGCGGGGAAGTGGGTGGACAGGAGGGGATAGGAGACTGCTGGGAGGATAAGACATGTATGGAGCAGAGAAGAAGAAGTTGCTGTCTCCAGGCAGGGAGAACAGTGGGAGCTGCATATAGGTGGGCATGCAAATTTATGTGGGAATGTACATTTTCATTCAATCATAATAAAAAAAAAATGAGTTCAAGTGTATGTAATTATGTTTGTGTGCCATGGTATGTATTTATAAAAATCTCCTTTATAAATGTTTCAGTGTATGATTTGATAACATGTTTAGCATATGGAGAACTCAGACATATAAATTTTCTCAATTACTATTCTCATTTTTGACTTGTGAAATACCAAACTTTGATTTCCAACACATAATATCCCACTGCCGTCGAGTCACAACAAACTTACTGATCAGAGCAGAACTGCCCCATAGGGTTTCCAAGGAGTGCCTGGTGGATTTGAACCGCTGAACTTTTGTTTAGTTGATGTAGCACTTAATCACTATGCCACCAGAGTTTCCAATGTATAATAGTGTGTATAATAACCTCTTTTCCAACTTTTTAATGATACATATATATTATAGATTAAGGAGTCCCTGGATGGCACAAGTGGTTAAGTGCTCAACTATTAGCTGAAAAGTTCGCACTTCAAACCCACTCAGAGGTGCAATACAAGCCTGGCAATCTGCTTCCAAAAGGTCACAATCTTGAAAACCCTATGCAGCAGATCTACCCCACACATATGGAATAGGCTTGAGTCAGAATCAACTTCACAGCAGCTAACAATAACAACAACAAAATACAGTTCAGTACCCTTTTGTCTATATTT
This sequence comes from Heterohyrax brucei, assembly GCA_028571685.1. Classification (NCBI taxonomy): domain Eukaryota; kingdom Metazoa; phylum Chordata; class Mammalia; order Hyracoidea; family Procaviidae; genus Heterohyrax; species Heterohyrax brucei. The sequence continues at coordinate 66,894,397 of CM053141.1, read as the reverse complement.
AGATTCACTTTATCATACTAGCTGGAAAAGAATGGCGATACTTACTTGAAGCAATCTGTCAGCTGGTCAGGTTTAGTTATACCTTTTTAAAGGAGAAAATTTTAATTTCAGTCACATGTACAACATAATTCTACAGACCATTCAGACACAGTGGTCAATTCAGAATATGCTAAACTCGCCTTAAATTTCTTGCTTCTAACATGGTGTTTCCTAACTTTCACTTCTAAATCTGCCTGTTGGAATTCCTCCCAATAAGAAAGGCTTAATTTAAACCCCACTTCTTTCAGAATAGTGTCCCTAATTGGTATCGACAGAAGTGTCTCTCTGCTCTCTTCTCACTTCTGTATCTCACAAGAGACTGGCTTAAAACACAGTCTAACCTTGTAGGACTCGTCAACGTAACTGCTGCTAATTCACTGCATTAACATCATCACAACAGGATTTGTAACACATAGCGGACTCATATCAGGAGACAAAGCAATGGCCAGTCGTACAACACTGGGACTTATGGCCTTGCCAAATTAATGCATATATTTTGGGGAGACACAATTCAATCAGCAATAAGCCCTAAATCTTACTCTTGTTACTGATAAAACTTTAGTTAGAGGATATAAAATATATGCAGACAAGTGAACTTCTGCTACTGAATTTCAGAATTAGAAAGTTTCCCTTTCTCAATCACGGTCTCTCAAAGAGGTTTACATAAGGCTGGACAGGAAAACTAAAAAAAAATAGAAAGGGTATGACAGTAGCTAGGAGCAAGGGACAGTGGAGTTTTACCAGCCGTAAAACTGAAAAGAGGAAAGGAGCAAGTGATTATCAAAATATAGGAGAGAGTTGCCTGCTGAAACAGCTGCCTTGAGAAGGACCTGTGACCTTTATTCCCAGGATGCAGACAGCTCATCGAAACCTCACAATGAGGCATATAAGGAAAAAAGTATCTTGATCTCACTCGCCTTTTTCTTTCTGATTTTCTAACAAGATTCTCCATTGGCTGCATCCTCTTGAAAACTAGATGTCAAGATCACCTATGTCTTAAGCTGGGTTCTCTAGAGAGCAAAACCAGTAAAGCATACAAAAATATACAGAGAGAGAAATTTATGTCAAGGAAATGGCTCATTGGCTCAAGCAATTGTACAGGCTGAAACTTCTTGGGTCTGTGGATCAGGATGGAGACTTACTTTACGAAGACTGCCAGTTAAGCTCACTAACTCATCCTAGAAAAAGTGCTACATACCTCATTGCTGAATATCACTATGGTCACCTTCCAAGTACTTCCCTTGGGACTGATGCCAGTACCTAGTCTACGCTTCAAAGCAGTTTTGGAACTCTGTTTCTGGAATGGCCATCAGAGCTGTTGTCATTATTCATGGTGTTAGGAATGTCATCAGAAGGTCTTCCTTTCAAAATTTCCTTTATCTTTGGGTAAAGAAAAAAGTTGTTGGCAGCCAGATCAGGTGAGTAGGGAGGGTATTCCAATACAGTTATTTGTTTACTGGATAAAAACTCCCTCACAGACAACTACACAATTGTGTGTGCAAATTTACCACCTTACCACAATGCACAATAGCCATTCCAGAAAGAGTTCAAAATTGCTTTGAAGGGTGGCCTAGCATATGGCATCAGTGTATAGCTTCCCAAGGTGAGTACTTCAAAGGTGACCATAGTGATACTCAACAATGACGTATGTACTATTTAGAACAATTAAGTTCACGAATTTAATTGTCAGACCTCATATGTAATTGCAGGGGTTGGCAAACTCAAGATCAGCAGATCAGAGAACAGCGTTCCTTACTGTAGGGCTATGAATTCTGGGATCTGCAGATAAGCTGATAACTCAAATCCCAAGATCCAGAGGTCAGATGAACAGGATGCAGCCCAGGAGCAAGCAAAAAAATCACAACATCTGCTTATATACTGATGTAGGCCACATCTCTAAGGAAAATCACTTTAAACTGATTGGCTACTCACAGCAGATGCAGTCATGGGGATGATCACATATGATACTGAGAATCATGGCCCAGCCAAGTTGACGCACAATCCTAACCATCACAGCCAGTTAATGTACTCCACAAGGTGGGCCTCCTGGAGCAGAAACTGGCATGAAGAAGGCTAATGAGTGTAACAGAGGATACCTGGTACATTAGCTAGTGGAAGACATCCTTGAATCAGTGGCACAGAAAATATATATTCTCTTTGGTTCCCAGAAAGAGGAGAAAGACCTGGGCTATGCAAGCCTGCTTTTTCCTTCCAACCTCATCAATTTATCACTCATCCCTCCCAACCAGGGCCAAGTGAGTAAGGAGCAGAGAAAGACCAAAGTATTATACTAATGGCCACCCAAGCTAGGTTCCTAAACTTCCAAATTTTAAGAGGCTTCTTATGTGAGAATCAACCAAAGCTTCCATAGTCCAAGAGTATCAACTCATTTTTTTTTCCTGTGATGTAACATTTGTTGAATAAATACTGAATGCCTGATTCTGTACTAAGTTCTTTTTGCATGTGTGATAACTACATAATACGTAACAAAACATTTCCCATTTCAAATTTTTTTTAAATACGCTGTCATTGATTGAATTATTTTCCCTAAAAAAAAATCTGTAACAGTTTGGTCATAATTCCTGGTATTGTGTGATGTTCCTCCATGTTGGAATTCGTGCCTTATGATGTTGAGGAAAACCCTGGTGGCCTAATGCACAAGTGCTACATCTGCTAACCAAAAGGTCAGCAGTTCAAATCCACTAGGCACTCTTTGACAACTCTATGGGGCAGTTCTATGCTGACCTATAGGGTCACTACGAGTCAGAATTGACTCGACGGCACTTTTTTTTTTTCTGATGTTGAGGGTGGATGGGCAACAGTTGTGTTGGTACAGCAAGACTCAATGAGTAAGTTTGTTTTGTGCCTTGATGTGGTCTCTTGAGATTAAAAAAGGAGAGGCTCTAGCAGAGACATTTGAGGACCGCATACCACCAAGAAAGCAAGCAATGCTGGGAGCTAAGTGCATGCTTTGCAAAGGACCAAGGTCCTGTGTCTCAGAAACTTCCAGTCCAAGAGAAAATTGAAAACAAGGACCTTCCTCCAGTGCCAGCAGAGCCAGCCTTCCCCTCAAGCTGACACCCTCAATTTGGACTTTTAGCCTACTGGAGCATAACAAATAAAATTCCTCCTTTTAAAGCCATCCACTTGTGATATTTCTGTTAGAGCAGCACTAGCTGACTACAACATGTGCCCTTTAGTGACATCAGTCACATTCATTATGTCAACTGTCAACATTATCCATTTCCACATTTTTCCATCACCCTTAACAGAAGCACACTGCCCCCTAAAAAATGATACACTTTCTTTCTTGTTCCCAATCCTGGTAATCACCAATAAACTTTGGTCTCTGTACAACTGTCTATTCCAGATATTTTGTGTAAGATCATATACTATTTGTTCTTTTGTGACTGACATTTCATTCATCCATGTTTTAGCATGTTATCAAGACTTTATTTCTATGGTAGAGTAATATTCCATTGTATGCAGGTACAACATTTCCTTTATTCATTTAACTGTTGATGGACATTTAGGTTGTTTCTACTTTCTGGCTATTGTGAATAGTGCTTCTGTTAACATTGATGTACATGTATCATTTATGTCTCACTTTTCAGTTATTTTGAGTATATACCTAGGAATGGAATTGCTAGACCATATGGTAACTTTATGCTTAACTTTGAGGAACCATTAAAATGTTTTCATGTTATATTCAGCCAAAGCATTTTTTATTCTTGTAAGTAATGGATGAGTGTGTTAATTTTTTCACATCCTCACCAATATTTGCTATTTATTGTTTTGTTTCTTTTATAAAGGCCATATTGGGAGTGTAAAGTGGTTTCATGTTGTGGTTTTAGTTTACATTTTTTCTAATGACTAAGTATATTGATCATCTGTTGAAAGGCTTATTGGCCATTTGTAGACCAGTTGTAGGAGTTACTTATATATTCTGGATAGAAACCTTTATATGACACATGGTTACCAAATATTTTCTATAATTAGTTGTCTTTTCACTTTCTTAATAATGACTCTTCATGCACAAAAGCTTTGGTTTCCTAGTGCGGAGTGATGGGTCACTGTTTTGTGGCCTTTCTAGTGATGGTCTTATAATTCCCACAAAAATAATTGGGTGAAATTATGCAGATACGGTAATTGTGGCCCACCGAAAGGATTGGTCAGTTTTGCCATCCCTTTAGGCTTGAAATGAGCCATCTCAGAGGAGGTAAAGAGAAGATCTCACCAGGACCACCAAGGAAAAACAGCCTGGAGCCAGCATGGTTTTTGGACCAAGAATCCTGTGCTGAGAAGCTTCTGGAAGCAGAAGACCTAAACAGAAAATGAGCGGTAGCCTTGAAGACAGTGAGTAGTGGTGGCAGAAGAGTCCCAGAAGGAGAGAACTGGCGTCAGAAACTCTGTAGCAAGAAACAACATGATAGGTTTTATAGTCCATGGAGAGAGACTACTGAGTGACTTTTGGCAGAGGCTGAAGGCCAGGAAGTACGTGTCTATGAGGACAGCTAGGAAGAGGCTGTCCTGATGGAAATCTGTATCCTAAAATGTTTCTAGACTGGATTATATTTATTTCCCTAATGAGCCCCCATAATTGTGAGTGTGGTCTGTGAATTCTGTGTGGCTACTGCAGTGAGTTAGTGAACCCAGTAAAGAAGCAGAGTGTGCCACAGAAGGGACAGTAGCTGTAAAATAGGTAAACACTGGGGAGAGAGAAGGAGTATCTGACTCTGCCTTATAGGAATCATCCTCGGGCTGTTGATCTTAGTTTTCCTTCTCCCTGGTAAACAGCTCTCATACTGTTTTCACACCTAGGATCAGAAAATTATTTATCCCCGTAAGTATTCAAAGCCAAACTTCCTGCCGATAAGTTGATTCCAAATTGTTTAAGAGTATCATATTTCTTGAGTTCTTTCCTGATTGAAAATGTTTGTCTGTTGTCTTTGTATTAAATTGTACCTAGTGTGGACATAATATTTTCGTGTCACAATTTTTCTTAGAATTTTCTTAGTACTGATTTATCACCATCTGGCTCTGAATGTAAGTTTGGATAAAGCTGAGGACAGCCTGACTTAGTTACTGTGAGTTGTTTTTCTGCCTAGATGTCATTATAGTTTTTCTAGTTTCATTTTGTTTTGCTAGTGGTAGTTACTGTGATGTAATTCCCAACTGCTGAGTGAATCACAGAAAACTGTTTGGCCTACTTTCTATTCTGCATAATTTATTAGCTATACATTCATATTCCATTACTAAAAGCTTCTAGAGTCGTGAAGTACCAGACCCACAAGTAAAGCAAGGATTTCATCTGAAGTCTTCCCATAAAATGCAAAAGCAGGCTTGAGTAAATAGATATAAGCAGTTACTGTCGAGTTAATTCCAACTCACAGAGACCTTACAACTTCACATAATTTATTTTCTCCTCTTACATCTCAGTCACACCTATCAATCGTGAAATAGATACCCAGATATATTTAGTGCATATTTTGTTTTTAAACAATTTCTGTGTCACTAGTCTAAATAAGTATTTGGAGTCTTGATTGCTTTCATCAACTTCTTAAATTTAATGATATACTATAGCTACATACTCATCTGCCTATATTTTATTTAACATGCTAAATTTACTTGCCAAGACTAAAATGAAAAGCAGGCTGTTCTTGATTATTTCCCCATGAGAACAGTTATCTTACTTCTCTTGCACAAGAAATAAACTTACTGATCTGTATTTGAAATTTCTGAGGATCAGTTTGTCAGCACCACAATGCATATGTTTTGTAATATGGTAGACTAAATCAAGAATAATATCTATCATTTAAAAACGGGGGGGGTGGAGTCAAGATGGCAGACATCTCCTCATATCCCTCTGGAAACCAAGACCTGAACTGATAATCAAACAGAGCCTTCTGGTCACCTAATCAGCCCCAGGACACGGCACAGGGCTGTTACTTTGGACTTCATTCTACTGAGCGAAAAACCTCCTCTCCTACGCTGACTCCCGCTCCTGGCTAGCCCCGGCTCTCACGACTGAAGGTAAACGCACCAGTTTGACTTTTTTTTCCTCTGTCTTGGCCCGCGGGCGGAGCTGGGTTTTGCCTAGCGGCTAGACTCAGACGTGCTGCTGGGGGGACAGGCAGGCGAAATTCCCACGTTTTGAGAGCCAGGCTTGGACTCTTAATCTGGCCACTTTGCGCCTGTCATTTTATACCTACCTCAGCGGCGTTTCTACAAAGTTTCACAGTCAGTGTGCGGGACGCCATGTTGGATATGGAGATTCTAGCGGGACCTCACTCTTAGCCTGGGAGCCAGCGCCTGCAAACAGGACAGTGCTTCTCTGACAGAAAAGCAGTAATTTATCTAGTGGCACCTGCTTTGGAGGTCCAGCAACAGAAGCCAAGGAACCACTACCTCTCGGCACCTTTAGCCCCTCTGTCTGCTGCCTGTGTGGAGGACGCCATCTTGGATACAGTGACCGCAGCTGGACCTAATTCTTAGCTTGGGAGCCAGAGCCTGCCCACAGGAGAGCGCTTTTCTATCAGAAAAGCAGTACTCTACGCAGTGTCATCTAAGGCTAGGCCCTGCCAGCAGAGGCCACCAGGGCAGTAGCATTGCTGTATTCTGAACTAGTTTGTATAATCTGGGGTTAGATATAGTGGTGCTTACTTTGCCAGCTGAGAAGAGGGACCTCTACACCTGAAAACCTAACTGAATTGTGAAGTGGTCAGATATCTTTTGCTTTACATTTTAAGGCAGCCTAGAGAAACATCTGCAGTCCATCCTCACAGTATCTCTTCCAGCCTCTACATACTCACATGGGTCCCAAAAAGCAACAGGCACTTGTGGCATACAAGAAATTAGCCATGGCTTCAGAAGGCTCCCAAACAAAACAACCAAGGAGTTTTCCAGATGAAGAAACTTTTATGAAAGCATCAGAAAGTGAATACAAAATGATTATATACAGAGCCCTTCTAGACCTTATACAAAATGCAGGAGAACAAAATGAAAAATTAAGTAAGATGTTCAATGTGATGGAATACCAGTACTCTGAAATCCAACAGATCAAGAACAAAATCAAAGACATAGAAACTTCCATGCAAAGCCAAGAAAACAGAATGGAACAAACAGAAAAAAAAGAATTTCTGACTTGGAAGACAGAGCTACTGATGCCAGCGTCTATGAGCATAAATCAGAAAAAAGAAACAAGAAAATTGAAGAAACATTAAGAAGCATGTGGGACTCTATTAAGAGGAACAACCTTTGATTAATTGGAGTCTCTGAACAGGGTGAGACATCGGAGAACACAGAGAGTATTGTTGCTGAGCTGCTGAAAGAAAACTTCCCAGAAATCATGAAGGAAGAGAATATAGACATCTCAGATGCATATCGTATGCCACCCAATATAGATCTCAAAAGGAAGACTCCAAGACATATTATAACCAAGCTCAACAAAATGAAACATAAGCAGCAACTCTTAAAGGTAGCAAGACTCAAAGCAAAGCTAACATTCAGAGGGAAACCCTGTAGGCTCTCTTCAGATTTCTCAGCAGAAACCATGCTGGTGCGGAGACAGTGGCATGACACATTCAAAGCCTTGAGGGAGAAGAACTTCCAACCAAGAATTATATATCCTGGAAAATTATCTTTCAAATATGAAAATGAAATTAAGACATTCCCAGATAAACAGAAACTCAGAGACTTTGTAAAAGCCAAACCAAAACTACAAGAAATATTGAAAGAACATATATTGGAAGCACTTTGTGGTTCTATACATCTACAGGATATCATCTTGCTGACCTCTGGCTGGAGGAAGGGAAGAGGACGGAGAGGAGGGGAAAGGAGGATGTTGGGAGGATGAGACATGTATGAAGCAGAGAGGAATAGTGTGCAGTCACCGGACAGGGAGAGCAGTGGAAGCTGCATATAGGTCGGCATGTAAATTTATATGTGAATGTACATTTTCACTCAGTTATGTTAAATAAAAATTAAAAAAAATAAAGAAATAATGAAAGAAGTTCTTGGCTCTGGCTTAGAAGAACAAAGCCACTAACTTTATATTTTAGAACAACTTTACTACTCAAAACTCTACTCAGGGGAGGCTCCAAAGCCAATCACAGCTTTGATAAGGAAAGAAGCAATCCAGTGATTATCATGAAAACTATGGTGTCATCATATTAAAAAGAGGGATGTACTACAGTTGTTATAGTCCTTCCAGATGGAGAGGAAGATGACAGACTGGTAGTAATTAAAATTGGGTTTATATATAGTTTATTAAGGGGGATCATAGGGGCAGCTGTAAAGCACAACAAAGATGTATCATATCATTTCAAGAAATGTAACACAGGAGTCTCAACAACCACAAAATCAGCTCTGAAAAAGGTGAAAAACCGACTTAGAAAAAAGAACGTCCCAGAACAGACTAATAAGAACAACAGAGAAAACATCAACATAAAAATAAATACATCACAATGGCAGCACTGAACACATACCTATCAATAATTACATTGAATGTGAATGGACTGAATGCTCCAGTAAAGAGACATAGAGTGACATCTTGGGTCAAAAGACATGACCCATCCATAGGTTGTCTACAAGAAACTCACTTGAGACCTAAATATAGGAACAGACTGAAAATTAAAGGTTGGAAGAACATATATCAAGCTAACAATGAACAAAGAAGAGCAGGGGTGGCAATTCTAATCTCAGACAAAATCAATTTTAATGTATAATCCACCATCGTGGACAAAGATGGAAACTATTTATTGCTGAAAGGTTCAGTACACAAGCAAGACTTAACTATATTAAATATTTATGCACCTAATACCAGAGCACCCAAATACGTCGAAGAAACACTGACTACACTCAAAAGAGAGTTAGATGACTCCACCATAATAGTGGGAGATTTCAACACTCCACTCTCAATACTAGACAGATCATCTAGAAAAAAACTCAGTAAAGATACAGAAGACCTCATTGCCACAGTTAGCCAACTAAACTTCATAGATATATGCAGAACTTTCCACCCATCAGCAGACAACTACACCTTCTTCTCCAGTGCACAAGGAACATTCTCCAAAATTGACCATGTGATAGGCCATAATGCAATGCTCAACAAAATCCACACCTCTAAACTACTGCAAAGCATCTTCTCAGATCATAAAGCCATAAAAGTTGAAATCAATAGCAGAAAAAAACATAGATAGAAAGTGGAACTCTTGGAAACTGAACAACATCTTGCTCAAAAAAACATAGGTTATAGAGGAAATCAAGGATGAATTAAAGAAATTCATGGATTCCAATGAGAATGAAAACACTTCCTACCAGAACCTATGGGATACAGCCAAAGCAGTGCTCAGAGGTCTGTTTATCTCCATAAATGCACACATCGGGAAGGAAGAAAGAAACCAAATCAAGGAACTAACTCTACAGCTTGAACAAGTAGAAAGAGAACAGCAGAGGAACCCCTCGGGCACCGGAAGAAAGGAGATCATAAAGATTAGAGCAGAGCTAAGTGAATTAGAGAATAGAAAAACAATTGAAAAAATTCAAAAGACCAAAAGCTGGTTTTTTGAAAACATCAACAAAATTGATAAACCACTGGCTAAACTTACTAAAGAAAAGCAGGAAAGGAAACAAATAACCCAAATTAGAAATGAGAAGGGAGAGTTGTCACCACAGATGCAACAGAAATCAAAACCATCATAACAGAATACTATGAAAGACTGTACTCTAACAAATTTGAAAACCTAGGGGAAATGGACCAATTCCTTGACTCATACCACCTACCCAAATTATCACAATGTGAAGCAGAACAACTTAATAAATCCATTACAAAGGAAGAGATTTTAAAGGTCATCAAAACACTGCCAACCAAAAAAAGTCCGGGTCCAGATGGCTTCACGGCAGAATTCTACCAAGCATTTAGAGAAGAGTTATCTCCAATACTACTGAAACTATTTCACAGTATAGAAAGGGATAGAGTACTCCCAAACTCATTCTATGAAGCCAGCATAACACTGATACCCAAGCCAGGGAAGGACCCAACAAAGAAAGAGAACTACAGACTGATATCACTTATGAATCTAGATGCAAAAATCTTCAACAAAATTCTTGCCAATAGAATACAACAACATATCAAGAAAATAATCCATCATGACCAAGTGGGATTCATACCAGGGATGCAAGGCTGGTTCAACATCACAAAAACAATTAATGTGATTAACCACATAAATAACACAAAAGACAAAGATCACCTGACTTTGTCCATTGATGCCGAAAAGGCATTTGATAAAGTCCAACACCCATTCATGCTAAAAACTCTTAGCAAAATGGGCATAGATGGCAAATTCCTCAACACAATTAAGGGCCATTTATACAAAGCCAATTGCCCACATTATCCCGAATGGAGAGAGATTGAAAGACTTTCCTTTGAGATCGGGAACTAGACAAGGATGCCCACTGTCACCTCTTCTATTCAACATTGTGCTAGAAGTTTTAGCCAGAGCAATTAGTCAAGACCAAGAAATAAAGGGCATCTGCATTGGCAAAGAGGAAGTTAAAATCTCCCTGTTTGCAGATGATATGATTGTATATGCAGAGAATCCCAAGGAATCTATACGTAAACTACTCAAACTGATAGAAGAGTTCAGCAAAGTCTCAGGATACAAGATAAACATAAGGAAATCAGTAGGATTCCTTTATACCAACAAGGAGACTGCTAAGGAAGAAATTATCAAATCAATACCATTTACGATAGCCCCTAAGAAGATAAAGTACCTAGGAGTTGATCTAACCAGAGAAATAACAGACCTTTACAAAGAGAACTACAAGCTCTTACTACAAGAAACTGAGAGACTTAGATAAATGGAAAAACCTACCCTGCTCATGGATAGGAAGACTTAACATTGTGAAAATGTCTATTTTACCCAAAGCAATCTATTATATAATGCAATCCCAATACAAGTTCCAGTGACATTTTTTAATCAGATGGAGAAACAAATCACCAATTTTGTTTGGAAAGGGAAGAAGCCCCAGTTAAGCAAGGTACTACTAAAGAAGAAGAACACACTGGGAGGCCTCTCATTACCTGACTTTAGAACATATTACACTGCCACAGTGGTCAAAACAGCCTGGTACTGGTATAAGAATAGACAGATCGACCAGTGGAACAGAACTGAGACCCCAGAGATGACACCATCTACCTATGAACAATTGATATTCGACAAAGGGCCTAAGACATTAAACTGGGGTAAAAACAGTATCTTCAACAAACAGTGCTGGCAAAATTGGATATCCATCCACAAGAAACTGAAACAAGATCCATATCTTACACTTTATACAAAAACCAACTCCAACTGGATAAAAGACCTAAATATCAAACCTAAAACAATAAAGCTCATCCAAGAAAAGGTAGGAACAACAATGGAAATTTTAATACACAATATGGACAGACTCCAAAATCTGTTAAACAAACCACAATCATCAGAAGAGAAAATAGATAAATGGGATCTATTAAGAATTAACCACTTTTGCTCATCTGAAGACTTTATTAATAGAATTAAAAGAACACCTACAGAATGGGAAAAAATATTTGGAAACTCTATGTCAGACCGACTCCTGGTTTCCATAATTTATAAGATACTACAAAATATCAACAAGAAGATAAACCATCCAATTAAGCAATGGGCAAAGGAGATGGACAGACATTTCACCAAAGAAGAGATCCAGGCAGCCAAAAAACACATGCAGACATGTTCACGATCTTTAGTTATTAAAAAATTCAAATCAAGATGACAATGAGATACCATCTCACCCCAACAAGGTTGGCCATGATCCAAAACACACAAAACAACAAATGCTGGAGAGGCTGTGGAGAAAGTGGAACCCTCCTACACTGTTGGTGGGGTGGCAAAATGGCCCAGCCTCTTTAGAAAGCAATCTGGCACTTCCTTAAAAAAATGGATATCGATATACCATTTGACCCAGTAATTCCACTACTTGGAATATATCCTACAGAATCAAGGCCTTTCACACCAACGGACACATGCACCAGAATGTTTACCGCAGCACAGTCCACGATAGCAAAAAGATGGAATCAACTCAGATGTCCAACAACAGAAGAATGGATAGGTAAACTATGGTATATATACTCAATGGAGCACTACGCAATGATAAAGAACAACAATGACTTCAGGAAACATCTGGTTTCAACTGGAAGACATTATGTTGAATGAAAGTAGCCAGCGACAAAAGGACAAATATTGTATGCAATCTCTAAGATAAGATCTCAAAAACAGACTTGTGTATAGAAGAAAATACTCTTTGACAGATGCAAGGGAGGGGAGGGAGGTGGGGGAGGGTCTAGGTTAGATAGTTGCTAGGTATCTGGTTGGGTGAAATCGGTGATAGCACACATTAGAAACAAGAACAACATTAAGTGGACTTAAACATAACATGAGAACCCCTTCCATCTTAACCCAATATTGCAAGGATAGAGTAGCTGGAGCAAGGGGCAGGGCACCATGCTCTTAGGCAAAAGCGAGGCCAATTGGCACAACTAGCATTTTGCTAAGAGGGCTCTCTGCACCCCACGTTGGTGAGTGGCATCTGGGATCTTAAAAGCTGCCAAGCTGCCATCCGAGGGCACAGCAAATGGTTCCAACTCAGCAGGAACGGATGCTCACTGAGGACCAAAATGACATGGGGGGAAAGACAACCCAGAAGACAAAGAGACCCACATCAGTGGGTGCCTACATCGACTTGGAACCGGAAGAACCAGATGGTGCCCAGCCACTACCAGTGATAGCCACGATGGAGTTCACTTAGTTGAGTCTCACTGGCAACACAAGAATAAAAAGGGGTACACCCTGAGATCCCCACTAAAAGACCTCAATTGGTGGTCCAGTGGTTTCGGGGTTCTCCTGGGAGCATGTCCCCTCGCCCTGATGCTGCCCTTGACCATAAATCATAACGAAGGTCCACGCTTCGGACAGGAATGGATTGGACTTGGCGATGCAGTGACCATATATTGGATGCACTTTATGGTTCTATACATCTATAGGATGTCATCCTGCTGACCTCTGGCTGGAGGAAGGAGAGTGGGTGGAGTGGAGGGAAAAAAGAGATTGTTGGGAGAATGAGACATGTATGGGGCAGAGAGGAATAGTGTGCTGTCACCGGGCAGGGAGAGCAGTGGAAGCTGCATATAGGTGGGTATGTAAATTTATACAGGAATGTATATTTTCACTCAGTTATATTAAATAAATTAAAAAAAAAACTCACAGTTGTCAAGTTGATTCAAGTCGAACTGACCCATACAGTTTTCAAGGAGTATCTAGCAGATTTGAACCTGCTGACCTTTGGGTTAGCGGATGCAGCACTTTACCACTATGCCACCAAGGTCTCCATTGACTTGGTGGCAATGAAAATCTATCATAGTATACAGAAAACTAAAAGAAGACAGATTAAAATATTTTAAAGTAGTTTTAAGAAAGAAAAAACATTAAGAGACAAAAATGGCCCAAATCCAGGATTTTACAGTGGGAAAGCAAGACCTATGCTTGCAGGACCACAGTAGCCCATAACCTGAGTTTTAAAAGATGCACTGCAGAGAAGTGGCGATAAAATCTGGGGACTGGGTATCATCTAGGGACAAGAGAGGGTTGACTGGAGGTACCAACATAAAACTGGAAACACACGGAAGACACAATATAAGAAAAATGCTAAAGAGGGAAGATACATTCTTACCTTAGCTTAGAAATGAAAATAAAGCTGCACTTAAGACAAGCCACCTTGAGCACATACTCAGGTGGGTTTGAGGTTATAATCCACACCAAATGTGATTTAACAAACTCAAGCTTAAAAATTTAAAAGTGAACTGGGTTGGCACTGTTGCTAGAAATAGGGAAGAAATATATTTAAATACTTCAGAAGACAAACATTTTATTAAGTACAAGACTCAAATACTGCCATGAACAAAACTGCTAAAGCTGTAAATTCACTATAAAATATATATATAAAAGACTAGCCAACATGAGCCAGAATCCATAGAAACCACAAACCATAGCCTCAAGTATGCAAAGGCTACCAAAATTGGAATGATTAAATAGATACCCAGCGTAAAATGAGGATGTTAATGAAATAAAAAGAATTGTAAGCTTATTTCAGGTAATATATGAGACAATTAAATTTGACAAGGCAGCCACAAAGACACAAAAATAGTAATCATAAAGAACAGTCACAAGTGTGTATTCTTTTATAAACATTATCAATTTGCACAACTGAAATGTATAGAACTATGTATGTTATGGTCAATAAAAGAATTTTGATAAAAATTACAGCAAACTTTAAGTTCAGCATTGGACTTTGACATCATTCTCTTAAAAAGTATAAAAAAAACAAGGATGTCCACCATTAAATACTCTACCATGACACTTCCTACAAGTCCTTAAAGTAAAATAAGGAAATATTTTACAAGAATTGAAAAGAAACAAATCTCTTGTAATTTGAAGATGGCATGATATAACTGCCTACATAAAAAACACCAAAAATTTAGAAATAAAATGATAGGACTAGTAAGAAAGTGCAAGTTCAGCATATATATGATAATCCATATTTTGTATATTAGCTGCAAACTATTAAAAAATGAACTTCTAGATGTCATTTTTAATAGCAACAAAGAATATGAGGCACCCAGGAATTAGCAAAACATGTGTAAGACCATCTGTAAGCTGCAAAAACAACTATTAAAATTCCTTGTATTAAATTTAGATAGAGGGAGAGACATGTCATGTTTATTAGTATAAAACTTAATATTGCTAAAAAAAAGTAATGTACCCTAAACACAATTCCAAATGGAATTTTAACAGTGTATGTCATGGAATGTGAAAGGATAGAAGTCAAAGAATATCTAAGACACTAATGAAAAAGAACAGAGGAACTTCCCTAACCACCGAAACTTCAAGACTTGACTGTGAACTTACAGCAGTTAAGGCAATGTGATGAGGGAATATGGCTAGATTAGATAAATTAAATAGACAACAACAACAACAACAAAAAAAAACCCACTTATCTCTATACAGAAATCTGATCTATGACAAAGCTGGCATTGCAGAATAGCAGGTACACTATTCACTGAATCATTCTAAGACAATTGATAATCCACTGTACATCCTAACATACTAATTGAAAAGCAGAACTTGTCAAACTGGTTTAAGAAGTAAGATGCAGTCACACAGAAAAAGTATACTTTAAATATGAAAATACAGGTGGATTACAAGTGAAGGAAAGGGGAAAAGATCTGACACGCGAACATGCATATGAAGCTTGCAAGAGTGTCCGTATTAGCACCAGACAAAGCAGACACGGACACAGAGCGATTCCAGAGATTAAAAGGGACTGCATAGTTTCTTATATCTCATCATTGTTAGTCTATGCTGGCTACTTTTAATATTCACTGTCACTGGTTTACAACAATTTGATTAAGATTGCCAGAGGACAGTTTTCTCTGTGAGAAAAAGAGGATCAATTTATCGGGAAGAGAAAACAATCCCAAACATGTAAGCATCTGAAAACAGAGCATCAAAATATGACAAGCAAAGGTTAACAAAACCAAAAGGAGATTTAGACATATCCATAATTACATTTTGAGGTTTTTAAAGAATGTAATACAGATATAGACAATAAGACTCTGTTTGGACTATGGAAGACAAGAAATTAATAAGGATGTGTTGTCATTAGCCGACCTGTGGCGACCCCATGTATGCAGAGTAGAATTGCTCCATCGAGGTTTGAAGGCTGCAATTTTTTGGAAGCAGATTGCTAGAGATCTCTTCCAAGGTGACTCTGGGTGGCCTCAAACCGCCAAACTTTCAGCTAGTTGGGTGCTTTACTGTTTGTACCACAAAGGAAATTCAATGGAGTTATAGAAGATTTCAACAATACCATTTAATAAATTTACTGAATAGTCATTATATAATTCCTAACCCAACAACCCAAGGAAATAATTTTTGTGTGTACAATTCAGTAATTTTTAGCACATTCACAAAGTTATGCAGCCATCATCAATATTTAATTTCATAACATTTTAATTACTACAAAAAGAAATCCCATTCTGTCAGTAACAGAATTTCTCCCATCTCATCCCCATCGCACCAGAACCACAGGTAACCACTCATCTACATTCTCTCTCCAAGGATTTGCCTTTTCTGGACATTTCACATAAATTAAACCATTTAATACATAGTCTTTTGTGTCTGGTTTCTTTCACTCAATGTAACATTTTTAAAGTTGGTGGTGTAGTGGTTAAGTGCTACAGCTACTAACCAAGAGGTTAACAATTCAAACCCACGTGGCGCTCCTTGGAAAACCGATGGGGCAGTTCTACTCCATCCTATAGAGTCACCATGAATCAGAATTGACTCAGTGACAATGAGTTTTTGTTGTTGTTTTTAATGTGTTGCATGAATCAAAATTTCATTTATTTTAATGGCTGAGTTCAAATCCACCAGATGCTCCTTGGAAACTCCATGGGACAGTTCTACTCTGACTTCTGAGGTCGCTAAGAGTCAGACCTGACTCAACGGCAGTGGTGTTTAATGTTCTATTAGGACTCTTGGAGGGACGATGGTTTAGTGTTTGGCTGCTAATGCAATAAGGTCGACAGTCCAAACTCACCAGCTGCTCTACAGGAGAAAGGATCAGTTTATCTGTTTCCATAAATATACAGTCTAGAAACCCCTGAGGCAGTTCTGCTTTCCTATCTAGTTGCTATAGAATCAACAGCTGGAATCAACTCAATAGCTTACACAAAAACAACATTCCATTCATGTACTGTTTATTTATCTATTAATCCATTGATGTTTTCCTTACTATATTTTACTTATCGGTTACTAATTAGCTCCTGATTTTATTTTCTGATTACTAATTTAGTTTTACATACTAGTTTTGTATCAGAGACAAAGGGTAAGAAGAGTTGAAACAAGACAGAAAAATTAACATATTTATAGGGCAATCTGCTTGATTTTTTTTTTTTTTTTTTTTGCTTTAAAAATTAAAGCCTTTCAGAAAAGACCTGGGCCACCATTTCACTTTCATATTATCTTAGCAAGCCTGAATTCCAAATACCATATATAGTATTCAAATTCCATACAAGTTTTCATTTGTTTTTATTCTTAATTTTTTTATGCTCCTTAGTGGTACAGGAAAGCTTAAGGGGAAATTTCTTTATTTTTTAATTCTGAACATTCTGAGAATAATTTCTTAAAATATTTAATTAAGATGACATAACTTTTTTAAAGCATCTCAAACATGAATTCATTTCTTCTAGAAATATCTTTGTAATTTTACATGAATTTATTAGAAACTAGTTGTAACCAATTATCAGAATTATCCAGGGAAGACTCTTCTCCCAGGAATGTTATTTTTCTGGAATTTTTTGTTAATCAAAGTTAATCCTATGGATCATTACAGAAGTACTTAATCTGCATTTTCCTGAAGGATTCTCATGAGAAATTTTTATCTATAGTCTAACATTAAACGTAGTATTTTTAGGTCTCAATTAAACTACTTAACAGACTGAATGATAAAATACATTTTTCATATGCTTACCAGAATAAAAACCTGCATATCACACACTGACATTTCCATCCTTGTTTACAATTTATGTTCTTATTATAATATACCATTAATTTGTACTTTACTAGTTAAGAATTTATAAACATTTAAACAGAGGTAAGCTGAATTTTATATTTCCAAAGCAATTCTTACCTTTGTTTTTGGAACAGTATAAACAAGGTTGGGAGAAAAAAACCTTTAAGATGCTTTAATGTAAAGTGGTCTGCAAGAAACTTCAAAACACAAGCCTATGTTCAAGCACAAATGGTGCTGAACTAAAAGTAGTTCTTTGTGTTAAAAGAAACTCCCAAGAAACTCTTCTGAATAACACTTTGTTCATTAGATCAATATTTAATGAACAGCTACTATGCACCAGGAATTCTAGCTGTCTGCAATATATCAGTGAATAAAATAGGCAAAATGTATCTGTTTTACATAAATATGTTACTTTCCCATGAAATGTATATTCTGCAATGGCAGAGGGAAGGGAAATAAACACTAAACATAATGAATCAGTAAAGTATTTAGTATTTTAGAGGGTAACAAATTATATGGAAGAAAAGGCAGAGATAATTTAGAGGCGTCAGGAACACTGAGGGGAAGAAGGAGCAGCGCAGGCTATACTTTTCAATACGATGCTCAGCACTTATTGGGAAGACAACATTCAAAAGAAGACTCAGAGGAGTAGGTAAGGGAGCAAGCCACGTGAGTATCTGGAGGAAGAACATTTCAGGTAGAAGGACGAGCAAGCACAAATGTCACAACTGAGGTGATTGTGTGGTATGTTTTGTGATCTCCCAAGTTTTGTTAATATCTGCTTTTCTCCCAGTCCCACAGGAAGAATTTAATCCTTGTGCCCTCTAACTTCTTTGGCTTTTTCATGTAAGGAACTGCATGTCCTTCCTGACTTCTGTCCATTAGAGTTTTCTTAGCATTACCTTTTCTCTACCCTTCATGCCTTCTGCACAGATGGCTACAACAGCCTCCTAAGCAATCTCCCTAATCGGAATGTCTCCCGAATCTGACCATCATTCTTTCTTATTCTCTTCATGTTTACCTCCTCCTACTGAATAGACTTCTGATTTCTTAGTATTTAGGGGATTCCTGGATCTGGTCTAATATCTATCTTTTAATTTTCCCATCTCCATACCTTCTTTCTAGGATAAATTTAGATAATTAAGTTTGCCAGAACACTTCTAGGATTTACCAGCCTGAATTTTTCTCATGCTCTTGTCTCTCTTGGAAATTCCTATCCTGGCTCCACCTCTTTCTGTTGAAATCTGAACTATTTTTAAAAGGATCCACTCACATACCACCTTACTTTTTAAATGCATGCTGATTTCCCCAACTGATGAGATGGTTCCATTTTGCTGAATTTTCTAAGCACTTTGTATTCCTCTTACCATAGGGATAATAATCTGCTTCATATAATGGATATTTCCAAAATTGTATAGACTTTCAGTAGACTGAATTATTCTGCTAAGTTTAGGCACAATTTCTCATACATTTTTATAGTTTCCACAATATAAACCACAGATATGAAATCAATAAGGCATGATGGATATGGGACTGAATCTTTCAGGAAAATAGCAGAGAATATTTGATTGGTTTAGACTACATAGATAGCTTAGATTGAGTTTCAAAAATGTGGGCTGCAAAAAGGATTGTAGGTATAGTTATGTATTGAATTGTGTCCCTTAAAGAGATATTTTGACATCTTAACCCCTGTGCCCGAAAATGTGGCCCTATTTTGGAATAGAGGTTTTTTCTGTTGTTGTTGTTCATCTTCTTCTGTCTTAACAAGGTCACACCAGAGTAGGTTAGATTTTAAACCTAATCACTTCCAAGTGGTCTCTTACAAAAACACAAAACAGATGCTAAATGACACACTGAAAGAAAAAAAATGACTCACTGTTGTCCAGTCAGTTCTGACTCATAGTGATCCTGTAGGACACCGTAGAACTGCTCTGTAGAGTTTGCAAGGAGTGCCTGTCAAGTTCAAACTGATGACCTTGTGGTTAGCAGATGTAGCCTTAACCACTGCACCACCAGGGATTCCAAAGAACACACAGAGGGAAATCAAATTTCACATCAGGATGGAAGCAGATGCATCTGCAAACCCAGGGATGCCATGAATTGCCAGAAGCTACCAGAAGTTCAAAGAGACCAAGAAATACTTTTCCTTAGTGTTGGCACCGTGAATTTACGCTTCTGGCTCTCTAAACCGGGAGACAACAAACTTCCATTCTTTAAAACCAGTTACTGCCGTACTTTCATTATGACTGCACTACAAAACTAACACAGGTATGAATGACTACAAGCCTCTCTCCAGAAATAAACTGTTAACAGAGACAGAAATAAAAATAGACTTAAGGCCTATCAACTTATTAGCATGTTAATGTTATAATAATAGTAAAAAAAAATATAATGATGATAATAATGGACTTTCATTGAAGAATCACGTGTTTGGCATTATAGTTAGTACATTATTTGATCTACCTACACTTCTCAGTAACCTCATGAGGTCAATCTCATGCAGTGTATGCTGTTAAAATTACCTCTATGTCCAGTTGAAACAACAGCGGATATGTTTAGTTAAGTAATTTCAAGATGATCATATTTCCACAATACCATAGATATCCATTCTGAGGAAACAGAATACAAAATTTTTCATCTTATGTTACTTTACCTATTTTTTTAACCATTCTATGCTTTATGTTGTTCTCCATGAACACTTCCAGTATCTACCCAACAGTATTTTTTTTTTAATTGAAGAAAGTAGATTAGTTTTAAGAATCAAAATTTTAAAATATAAATCTGGATTATCAAATGTTTATAAAATGATCACAGTTTTGTGTGTTATTAAAAGTGATCAGCACGATGATATCCTATAAATGGGCATGTAAATTTATATGGGAATGTACTCTTTCACTCAGTCATATTAAATAAAATAATAATAATAATAATGATTTAAACTTGAAAAAAAAAGTGATCAATTATAGAAACTGTTTTAGTCACCCGGTGCTGCTCTAACAGAAAACACCGTGAGTGGAAGGCTTCATGAAGAGAATCTTCACTGTCAGTCTGGAAAGCCACAAATCATTCATGAGTTGAAGTCTATTCAATAAGAAAAATTATCATAGTCCAGTAGGTTAAGTCGAAACTCAAGGACAGCATCTTGGCACAGGAACCTTAGGTCCAAAGGCCATGCTCTGTTCTTAGCCCTGCCTTGTTGGTGGTATGAGGTTCCCAATTCTATGTGCTCCCTTCACTCCCTTATATCCCACAGCTGGTAACTTGAGTCCTGCCTCACCAGCACAACTGCTGCCCGTTCTCCATCATGAATATCATAGAGGCAGGATTCACAACACGTGGGATGAAGTGCACCATACTGGGACTCTTAGCCTAGTCAAATCAATACAGACATACATACAGATCAATTTATGATAGAAACGAAACCCTTTTTGATTTCAATGGGGAGTTTAAAACAAAAGAATTCTTTAGTTGAAAACTGGAGGAAAATTATAAAACTACCAGTGAAGTGCCAGTTGTCAGCAAAGGCTGACTTTTTTCCTAATTCTCTTGAATTTTCTGGAGGAAGAAAAATCGTCCTTAAAGAAATAGCATAGCACTATATAGCAGTACAAATCCATTAGCCAGTCCTTGGCAATTTCAGGAGGTGGTTCTACTACATTCTGTAGGGGGACTATGAGTTGGAACCAACATAAACGCACCTAACAACAATAACATTATAGTAGCAAAAAACATTATCTGTCTCATGGGTAACTGTTGGCTTCACAATCCAAGTACTAGACTCCATGTCTTCAAAGTCATTAGCCAGAAAGAAGGAATGAGAATTTCTAAAACTTTTGAGGCTGTTCCTTGGTAAGAAAAAAATTTTTATATTAGACAATCGTTTGGAAGTCTAAAGTCCCTGAATTTGGAACTGTCAGAGACTACTGAATCAGTTTTTATCTCCTGAAAGCAATAAAAAACTAAGTGGGGGGTGGGGAATCTAAAGGATGATGTATGTATAGTACCCTTGGTAAAAATAATAGGATATAAATAATGCTACAGGGTAGGCAGGTTCAAGATGAGGAAGTAGTCAGATGCTTCTTGTGATCCCTCTTATAACAAAGACTTGCAAAAGCAAATGAATTGATTATGTATGCCATTCTAGGAGCCCTAAACATCAAAGGCAAAGGTGAAGAAGTGGACTCAGCAGCAGAGGAGCAAGAGATGCTTGAGAAGTAGTGGGGAATTGCCAGACCTCAACCTGCAGAAATCAGCACCTAATGTGCCACATTCTCTGGCACCAGTGCAATAAGGCAAGCAGGGATGGTTGGAATGCATCTTCCACATCAGGAGAGATAATGTGTCCGAGTCCACTTATGCCTCCAGAATCACTGAAAAACAGCACTTGATTGATAAGAGGTAAGTAACTTGCATCTAAACCATCATGTGGATCCAAAAACACTACTTTGCAATAATACTTTTCCCATTTACCTGCCTTCCTTTTGCTCTACAGTGGATCAGAGCTGGCTTCAGAGACTGATGCACCCCCTGGGCTACAAGTAGTACACCTTATGTAACCTAAATCATTCCCCCAACCTTGAACAATGAACAAATTAATAAGTGGGGAAAAATAATCTACTGGTTTCCTTAAGCCAGGAACTCAGGGAAAAACCACTCATTTTCCTAGGCACAGGCACAAGAAGGCCACTGACTTTGAATGTCTTTCATCCCTGCTTAGACCTATGTGTGCCTACTACATTTATTTTTGTGTTTATGTTTTCTCTGTTGTTCTTATTAATCTGTTCTGGACATTCTTCTTCATGAGTTGAGTTTTCACCTTTTTCAGGGTTGGTTTTGTGGTTGTTGGGACTCCTATATTACATTTCTTGATTTGATATGTTGCATCTTTATTGTGCTTTACTGCTGGCCATATAATCCCCCTTAATAAATCATGTATAAACCCAATTTTAATTACTACCACTCTTGTCAACTTCCTCTCCATCTGGAAGGACTATAATAACTCTAGTACATCCCTCTTTTTAATATGATGACATCATATTTGTCATGATATGATCACTGGATCATTTCTTTCACTATTATACCTTTGATTGAGTTTGTAGCCTTCCTTAACTGAGTAGACTTCTGGGTGATGTGTCCTGTATTTGCTTCTAAAATATACAGTTAGCAGTTTTGTTCTTCTAAGCTAAGAGATTCTTTTAGTATTTCTTGTAGCTTTGGTTTGGTTTTGCTATGTCTCAGAGTTTCTGTTTATCTGCAAATGTCTTGATTTCATTTTCATATTTGAAAGATAGTTTTGTAGGATATATAATTCTTGGTTGGAAGTTATCCTTCAAGGCTTTGAATGTGTCATGGCACTGTCTCCATTCCAGCATTGTTTCTGTTGAGAAATCCTATGAAAGCCGGCAGGGAATATTAGCTTTGCTTTGAGTCTTGTTGCTTTTAAGAGTTTCTGCTCTGTTTCATTTTGTTAAGCTTCATTATAATATGTCTTGGAGTCTTTCTTTTGAGATCTATATTGAATGGCATTTGATATGCATCTTGGGTATCTATATTCTCTTCTTTCATAATTTCTGGAAAGTCTTCTGTCAGCAGCTCAGCAACAATACTCTGTGCTGTCAGGTGTCTCGCCCTGTTTAGGAACTCCAATTACTCATAGGTTGTTCCTTTTAATGGAGTCCCACATGCTTCTTAATGCTTCTTCATTTTTCTTGTTTCTTGTTTCTGATTTCTCCTCATAGATGCTTGACTCAGTAGCTCTGTCTTCCAAGTCAGAAAGTCTCTTTTCCATTTGTTCCATTCTGGTTTTTTTTTTTTTTTTTTGGCTTTGAATGGAAGTTTCTATCTCTTTGATTATGCTCTTGATCTGTTGGATTTCAGAGTACTGGTGTTCTGTATCAGATTGAACAGCTTGCTTAATTTTTCGTTTGCCCTGCTGCATTTTGTATAAGGTCTAGGAGGGCTCTCTATATAGTCCTTTTGTATCCACCTTCCGATAGTTTCAGAAAGGTTTCTTCATCTGGGAAGTTCTGTGGTGCTTTCCTTTAGGGGCCTTCTGAAGCCATGGGTGATTTCTTGGCTATGCTTTTCTTCATAGTGTTTAGCTTTTGGGGCATCATGTGAGTCGATAGAGGCTAGGAGAGATGCTGTCAAGAAGGACAGCAGTTGTTTCTCTAGGCTGTCTTAAAACAAAAGGTAAAAGGTATCTGACAACTTCCAAAGTCAATCAGGTTTTCAGGTACACAGGTCCCTCTTCTCAGCTGGCAAAGTAAGCACCTCTATATCAAACCCCAGATGTTATATTAATTCAAAATATAGAAAGGCTGCTGTCCCGCTAGCCTCTGCTGTTGGGCCCCAGCTGTAGGTAACACTATGTAGAATATTGCTTTTGTGTTGGGAAAGCACTCTCTTCGAGGCAGATGATGCCTCACAGCCTAGGACTTAGGTCTAGCTGAGGCCTCTGTATGGGTAATCTGCCTCCCAGTGGAACAAGCTGTTGTGCTGAACAAGCTCACTGCCTGTCTCAGTACAGGCTACTCTATGGCAGAGGTGGAAAGAGTGGACAAAGGTGCCCAGATGCACAGAGTCCAAAGCCGGTCTCTTAAAATATGGCAATTTCGCATGCCAATCCCACCAGCAGTGCATCTGAGTTTAGCTGCTAGTCAAGTCCCAGCTCTGCCCACTGGCTAAGACAGAGAAAAAAAAAGTTAAAGTGGTGAGTTACCTTCGATCCATAAAAGCCAACACTCACCAAGAGTGGGGATCAGTGAAATAGAGGAGGTTTTCCATTTAGTGGTATGAAGTCCAAATTAACAGCCCTTTGCCATGTGTTAGGGCTCACTAGGTATCCAGAAGGCTCTGTTTAATTTTCATTTCAGGTCTTGGTTTCCAGAGGGATTTAGTGAGACGTGTGTTTTGTCTGTCATCTGGACTCCACCCTCCCACTTAGTTTTCCTTTTGAAATATTACATATGCACTGAAAGCTACGAGATCCAGAACGTGAGGGACTGCCTCATTTTTCTGGGTCTCAAAAATTTTATACCTTTGACAGAATACAATTTTGCCACTTTGTATGACTTAATTTAATGGAAAATATTTTATTTTTTCCTTCTCTCACAGGTTTCTACCTTACACAAGTTCACAAGATTTACTATACAATATTATGATATTGAATATATGGTTGCTAAAATCATTTCTGCTTCTCTATTTGTTGGGCTATAAAATACAACTGAAGACTGATATCTAAGAAACAAAGGTGGCTAAAATATCCATCTTTGGAAAAATTAAAATAAAAAAATCTGATTTTTGTGAATGATAAGAAAACAGAAATAGCTATTTCATTCTGACAGCATACAAACTCTGAGCTGGTATACGCTTCCTTGGTAAACTTTTTTTTTTGTTATTTTTAAAAATATTAACTAACAAAATGCCTGTTTTTTAATCTGAAGAAATTACTTCTATATATACTTAATAATTCATAACCTTTATTTTGGGAGAGGAAGCTTCTAAGGTTAATTTGTGTTATATATTTTTTAGAAGAAACATCTTAGCTCACATCAGAGGTAATTACTGTTTTCTCTCTACTTCAAAAAAGAAGTAAAAATCTAACTTTTCACAGTTTTGAGTATACTCTGTAATTCAGAAACCATTGTTTAATAGGTAAGAAAAGCTGGCAAATCCACCTATGAAACATAAATAAGAAATATTATATTTCTCATGAGTGAGAGGTGTTAGCAAATGTGATGCTAAAGACAAAAACTTTGGAGAGGTTTTCTGGTAATGTTATGTTTCAGGTGCCTAATTAATTGCTACAGAAGTGAATAACATGCTTTCAAAACTCCACTCTTTCAACAAAACACAGATTAAGTTTCAAGACACCACTTAGGACATTTGTGGAAATACATTTCATTTGTTTGTAAATTTAAAAGTTTTCATTGGAAGAAAGAAATAGTGAAATCTAAACATATTAACCTTATACAGATTAAATAAACAGCAATAGCCATATAGAATTCCAAAAACAAAACTTTCAATGCTTTGGTAACTTTCCTTAAAGTTCCAGTGTCTCCCAGGATACCTTACTTGCAGTCCAGAAGCTGTTGGATACTGTTCTGGTTCTTTCAGGGTAAAGTACAACCTCGTGTAACAGCTGGTGTCCTCAGGGCTTACATGAATTTTAATGAAATATCCAAATGGGAAATAATATAAAAAGTTGTGTCCCTGAGCTTCAGCCATTTCCCAAGTGGTATACAAAACTATAGCAAAGTGTCAATAATCCAAAAGCCAGAGGCTTCTGGGCAACTTTGTTCAGGAAAGAATATACTCTCACTGTTTGAATTTCTAGTATTTTCAACTTCCTTATTAAGAATTCAACAGCCCCAATAATTTCTGCAATTAAGTTAGTTAATATATTAGTTTCAGGTCTCAGATATGGTGAAGAAATTTCATGCAGGAAAGAATTTAATTAATTTAAAATCTTAAATCTTTTCCTGAAGTAACAATGAGATATGTTATTACTGAATATGAATGTTGTTCAACATTTCAACTTGCTAAGGAATGAAAGTTTTTAGTACAAAAAGTGGTACTGTGA
The DNA here is from genome assembly GCA_028571685.1 of Heterohyrax brucei. Taxonomy (NCBI): domain Eukaryota; kingdom Metazoa; phylum Chordata; class Mammalia; order Hyracoidea; family Procaviidae; genus Heterohyrax; species Heterohyrax brucei. Next base: position 66,868,128 of record CM053141.1, on the reverse strand, counting down.
AAAATTAGGAACAAAAGTTGATGCTTCTTTCTCAATAAGATCAGACCAGGGGAAAAAAAAGTTGTGCAGGGAAAGGAAAAGCAATAGAAAATGTGTATTTTTTTCAATATCAATTAGGAAATGAAAAGACTGTCTTTCTCCCTTGCTACTGGTTTATCACCACCATTTGTGACATTTGGTATGTATCACTGACTGAATAATGTTCACCCAAAAAGTGAGGGTAGCAATTTGGTTGGGCCATGATCCCCAGTATTGTGCATTTATTCTCCATTTTGTGTTTTTCCTATGTTGTAAATCCTAATTTCTGCTTGTGGTTAATACAGCAAGATTGGATTATGTTAAAGAGGATTAGTGTGGCACTGAGAAACACTGGTGGAGTGGCAGTTAAATGCTACAGCTGCTAACCAAAAGGTCAGCAATTTGAGTCTGCCAGGTGCTTCTTGGAAACTCTATGGAGCAGTTCTACTCTGTCCTATAGGGTCCTTATAAATTGTACTTGAACAGATTCGATGGCAGGGAGTGGTTTTAGGTAACACCATTACTAAGTTCCCCTTCCTGATTTAATGTAAAGGGAGTTTCCCTGGGGTGTGGTTTGCACCACCATTTATCCTTTTACACTACAAGAGATAGAAGGAAAAGGAAGAAAGCATAGAGCTCGGGACCTCATACCATCAGGAAAGCAGTGCTGGGAGTACAGCTTATCTTTGGACCTGCAGTTCCTGTGCTTAGATGCTGCCAGACTGAAGAAAGACTCATACAACACGAAGACCTTCCTCCAAAGCTGCGTACCCCTGGAGCTGGCACACTGAATTCAGACTTCTAACCTACTGGACTGTGAGAGAATAAACCTCTCTTTGCTAAAGCCATCTACTTATGGCACGTCTAGTATAGCAACAATAGATGACTAAGACAGTGCACAAAAAAGATGCAAATATTATTCAACTTGTATGCGCACCTCTTGCAAAGACTTTTTAGGTCCTCTTATAAAGATGCGAATTTATCCATACTTAGTATTTGAGATATTTTATGACTCATCTTTGCTAGTTGTTGTTATTGTTATGAACAGTTATATCCCCAAAATTAGATAATTTAAATTAAATGGCATGTTCCTTAAAAACATATATATCAAATCCCACTCAATAATAAATATATAATTTAAATAGAATTATAAAAAGTAGACAAATTAAATGAGTAATAAAAATCACCCTCCCCCCCGCCCCATACACAAATTCCAGATGGTGTCACTGCTGGGTCTGGTCAAACATTTAAGAAAGAGTTAATATAAATTCTTCATAATTTGTGCCATGAAGAAGAGACAGTGAGACAATACTTTCCAACTCATTTTATGAAGACAGTATTACCCTAATACCAAAACAAGAAAAACACACCACAAGAAGATGATAGACCAGTAGCTCTTATGAATACAAACGTGAAAATTATGAACAAAATACTATTACCAACTCAAGCAACATATAAAAAGAATTCTATACCAGGACCATGTAAGACTTATCCCAGGAATGCAACTGTATAATTTGCCTCCTTTACACCCCATTGGTGAGGGTGGAATTCTTACCACAGGGTTATGAAGACAGCCAAACACACAACTGACACTGCACGGATGAGACCAACAGCAGTTTATTAGAACAAATAGTCAAAATCCAGAACAGAAGACATTACACAGCACAGGGCCATGTGGGGGGTGCCCTGGTGAACAGAGGGAACAAGCAGGGGATGTAAGAGGCAGGCTCCATAGCAACAAGAATGTAAGGTGACTCCTGGTTCCCACAGGAGGTTGTCACCGACTTTTTAAAATAACTCCATGGGTTCACCACTAAAGGAGATGCAGACACTGCATCCAGTCCCTGTGATACATAAGGCAGGTTTGCTAGGAGATTATCACTGGATTGGGGTCCATGCCCTGGAGTGGTCAAGTGAATTAAAGGAACTCTACATCAGAAAGACAGAAAATTTACTAGGAGATGACATCAACAGGCAGTCCAGCAGGAAAGCAAGCTGTCTTTATAGAGTCTCAAAAAGCAATCTCTACATCAGAGTTTATATACCATTTTTGCAAGGACTACATAGTGTCTTCAAGTGAATGTCTCACAGATGGTCAGATGAGTATACATCACAAAACAACTACAAGGAGTGGTTTTTTTTTAAAACTAAAGCTATTTATGCCGGACATCTGGACTCTGTCACAGGCAAAAATACATAGAAATCTCTCGGCTAGTGGAAGTGGCCTGCCAAGTTTACTCTAAGTAAGATAAGGAACAAGAACAAAACTACAGACCAAGAGTACCAGGCAGCCTCTCTAGCTGCTGCTTTGGAGGCTAAAGGCCATCGCCCAAGAGAACAAAGAGAAGGAGGGAGACCAAGGCCTCAAGAGCCAAGAAGTCCCTGCATTTGTTTGGAAAAAGAAGAGTGCAGATGACATCATTTTTTATAAAAAGACATTAAAAGGGAGAGTATTTGGAATGCCAAGTAAAAACTTACAGGTTATTTAGCATATCATTACGGTGTTAGTTATATCAAGCTCTCAATTTCCCATTTTGAAAAGGAAACAGAATGTTGCAATATATTAGGGTTACAGGATCTTATTTGTGGGAGTGAGGGAGGAAGAAAACCTGTAAATAAGTCATTTGAGGTCATTTCAAGTTTTCCAGATGTCAAGACAGTTCTGAACATTGACTCTTAATTTGCCACCTTATAGCACAGCAAAATTGATTTATCATCCAAATATCAATTAAAGTAATACATCAATGGAATAAAAACAAAAATCTTATGGCCACCTCAAAAGACACAGGGAAAACACTTGACAACATCAACACCTTTACATGACAATAATTAAAGAAGGACAAAACACTCCACAAACTACAAATAGAAGAAAATTCCCTCAACCTTATGAAAGGCATGCACGAAGACCCCACAGCTGGTACCGTACTTAACGGTGAAGATGGGATGTTTTCCCTCAACATCAGGGACAAGAAAGTAAGCTCTCACTACTTCTATTCAATATATTATGAGAGGTTCTAGCCAGATAACTAGGCAAAGAAAGAAATAAAAGCCATTCAGTTTGAGAAGTAAAACTATTTCTATTTACAGTTAATCTTACATATAGAAAAGCTTAAAGAATCCACCCAAACTGTTACAACTAGTAAACAAATTCAGTAAATTTTCAGGCGAGATCAACATACAAAATCAATTATGTTTTTATTACTTGCAATAACCATCCAAAATGAAATAAAGCAATTCCATTTTCCAAAAAAATCAAAATGAATAAAATACTTAAGGCTAAATTTAACAAAAGAAATGTAAAACTTACTCTTTAACATACAAAATGTTGTTTAAATTTATCTTAAAAAAAAAAGCCACTGCTGTTAAGTCAATTCCAATTCAAAGCAACTCCACGAAAGATCAAAATAATTGCTAAAACACCTCACATTCAGGCATCAGAAGACCTAAATTTGTTAGATGGTAATATTCCCTAAACTGATCTATAGATTCAGTTCAGTCTCTATCAGAATCCCAGTAGACTTCTTGGTAGAAATTGACAAGCTGATTGTAAAATTCACGTGGAATTTAAAATAATCTTTAAAAATAAGAAGAGATGAAACACATTTTCACATTTCAAAACTTACTACAAAGCAATAGCAATCAAGACACTGTGGTACTAGCACAAGGATAGACATAAGTCAATGAAATAAATCCATGGTCAAATGGTTTTCAACAAACCAAGACCATTAAAGAGGGAAATGATAGCCTTTTCAACAAACGGTTCCCGGAAAACTCAACATCCACATGCAGAAGAATGACGCTGGGCCCCTTCGTATCATATGCAAATATCTACTCAAAATGGACCAAAGATATAAAGAGCTAAAACTATAAAATTCTTAAAAGAAAGCAGGGTTTCAAAACAAAGTTTTGAAAAGGATGCTTAACTGTGACACAAAAGCACAGTCAACAAAAGATAAATTAAACTTTATCAAAATTAAAAACATTTTGCTTCAAAGATTATGAAGAAAATGAACACTTCCCACAGAACAGAAACAAGGTTTTGAAAACTTCTTATCAGTAAGGAACTTATATCCAGAATGGGTACAAAAAAGACTCTTACAGCTCAATAATAAAAGGACAAATAACCAATTTAAAAAAATGGGCAAAGGTAATAAGCAGGTATTTCCTCAAGAAAGATTTGCAAATAAACAATAAGCACATGGAAAGATGTTTGGCATCTTGATACCAGTTAGCTCAGCAATTCTACCACACATCAAAGTCCACGAAAAAGCCTGGACCTGAGTGTCTGTTGTTGCTTTATTAGATGCCATCAAATCAGTTCCAACTCATAGTGATCCCGGGCACAACAGAAGGAAACACTGCCCGGTCCTACACCATGCCCACAATCATTTTTATGTTTAAGCCTGTTGTTGCAGCCACTGTGTCAGTCCATTTTGTTCAGGGTCTTCCACTTCTTCACTGATCCTCTACTTTACCAAGCATGATTCTTTCTCCAGGGATTAATTCCTCCTGACAACATTTCCATAGTATGTAAGAAACAGTCCTGCCATCCTTGCTTTCAAGGAGCACTCTGGTTGTACTTCTTCCGGAACACAGTTGTTTCCTCTTTTGGCAGTCCATGGTATATCCAATAGTCTTCTCCAACACCACATATCAAAGGCATCAATTCTTTTGTCTTCCTTATTCATCATTCAGCTTTTGCATGCATACAGTGCAATAGAAAATACCATGGCTTGGGTCAGGCAAATTGTTTTAATCATCTAGTATCTCTCTAACAGAAATATCACAAAGTAGATGGCTTCAGCAAAGGAAAGTTTATTCTTACACACAGTGCAGGGAGCTACAAGTCTGAATTCAGGGTGCCTGCTCCAAGGGAAGGTTTTCCTTCTATCAGCTCTGGAGGCAAGTCTTTGTGTCCTAGCAGTCTTTGGTCGGGGAGCATCCTGGCACAGGAACCTCAGGTCTGAAGGACATGCTCCTGGTGCTGTTTTCTTGATGGTATGAGGTTCCCAGCCCTCTGCTTGCTTCCCTTTCCTTTAGTCCCTTGTACAAAAAAAAGATAAAAGTTGGTGCAAGCCACACTCTATGGAAACTCCCTTTACAATGGAGCAGGGAGGTGACTTTAGAAAGGGATTTATAGTCCCACCCTAATACTCTTCTCACAGAAACCCCCTCTGTTAACCACAGGCAGAGACTAGGATTTACAGCATCAGAAAATCACAGAATGGAGGACAATCGTAAAATATTGGAACTCATGGCCCAGCTACACACATTTTGAGGCGACACAGTTCAATCTGTGACTTTAGTCTGCAAGGTGATGTTTTCACTTTCCAACACTTTACAGAGGTTTTTTTGCAGCAGATTTTCACAACGCAATGCATTGTGAGATTTCATGACTGCTGCTTCCACAGGTATTGATTATGGAACCAAGTAAAATGAAACCCTTGACAACTTCAGTCTTCTCTCAGTTTGTCATGATGGTGCTTACTGGAGCAGCAGAGAGGATTTTTTTTTTCCCTTGATGTTTGTAACAACATTATTCATAGTAGCCAAAACATGGAAACAACTCAAATCTCCATCAACAAGTGAACAAGTAAACAGAACATGGTATATTCATACAGCATATTTTATTAAAAGGAATAAAGTTTTAACACATGCTACAGCATAAATGAACCTTGAAAATACTATACTGAGTGGAAAAAAATCAGTCACAAAACATTAAATTACATTCATATGAAATGTGCACACTGGAAAAATTGACAGAGACAAGAAGGACATTAGTGGCTGCTCTGTAAGGTCATTGTTTGAATCCAACAGCCATTCCTTGGAAACTCTGTGGGGCGGTTCTACTCTGTCCCATAGCACCACTGTGAGTTGGAATAGACTTAATGGCAATGGGTAGAGGTTGGCATGGAGGGTTAGGGGATGAGTATAGGATTTCTTTCTAAGGTTATAAAAAGTTATAAAACTTTTAAAACTTATAAAACTTATAAAACTGATCAATTATGTTTATACTTACTTTGAATATACCAAAAAAATGAATTGTACAGTTTTCACGGATAAATTGTGTGTTATATGAATTGTATCTCAGTAAAGCTGTTTCAAAAACAAAATAGGGGTTTTAAGAAAGCAGACATATATATATATATATAGAATATATATATACAAATGTGTGTGTGTGTGTGTGTGTGTGTGTGTGTGTGTATTCTAACCAAAATAACTGCTTGGGTCTGGTCTAAGATAGAAAATATGGCTGTAGTTTTCTTCTCAATCTAGTTGGCATTGAAAACAATATACAGACAGTCCCTGACCTACAACAGGTTCCATTCTGAGGACTCCATCGTAATTAGATTCTGACTGAAGTTGAACCTCCTTATTTATTTTTTTTTTTTTTTAATTTTTTAGCTTTCATTCTTACTGCCTTTTATTGTCAGTGTCTTTATAAATCTGATCGTTATCTTTAGGGGTTGTAAACATTACATACAAACTTGCAGATAACATTTTATGATTCTATGTAGTACATATTACTAATGATAAGATGTAAAAATAAGCTGGAGATTGTATTTGACTATAGAAGTCAGACTTGTAGATAACTGTATCCCTTGTACACATATCTTCTAAAAATTTGTGATCATCATTCATTTTCCTGATAGAAGTAACAGAAGGTATTGCTTCTAGAATTTATGTCCAAAACTCATCAGCAAAAATTTCTCTAGATATCATGGCTTGAAAATATTTCTCTAGGCCCGTCTGGGTGAGCCCCACACTCCAGATTGTGTAGTAAATCACGCTTTGGATTCTGGGTGGTAGCCCTTTGGCCCTGAGCATTAGTCCTATGCTGTTGGCCCTGGGCATCCCCATCCCCTATCCACAAGGACAAGGAGCCCTCCCAACCCCTGCCCTGGGAGGCCCCACTCTCCTGACTCATCAAATCATGGCTCCTACCCTTCAGCTTTGGTAATGGTACCCTTCTCCCAGCTCCACCCCTGCTACCAAGGTGGTGGCCCCACACTCTGAAACCAAGGCACTGTAGGCAATATACTTTGTGCTTATGCCAGCAATCCTGATCAGAACTGCTTCATGGATCATCCTTTCCTTTCCTGGTAGGACAACAGATATTCATAGAAAAAATAGCTTTAATAGGCTATTTCTTGCCTATAGAATTCCAGAAGTTGGAGAGTTTTATTTCATGTTGTTTCATCTCTGTTCTCTTAAATCTAGGCTGCCAGAGTTTCTGCTGAGATAGTTGAATCTACAGGTCCCACTCATAATCTCTTTAGCATATTGTTATCTAACCACACTTTTGGTGTCCTTTTCAGAGCATGCTTTCTTCATTTTCACAATACTAATATGTACAGAAACTTCAAATGTTCCAGTTCTGGCTTCACTTTTCACAGTTCACTTCTTAACATATCTATTTCCTCCACATTTTACTATAAGCAACAAGGAGAAACCAGGCTACACACTGAAAATTTTGCTTAGAAATCTCAGCTAAGTATACAAGTTGATCACTTGCAAGTTCTACTTTCCACAGAACACTTTAACATTATTTAGTTGAGTTTAGGAACTCGAACTACTGTGTAAAAAGGATCTCCTTTCCTTCTTTGCCCAATACTATGTTCATCATTTCTTTATCAGGTCTCACCAGAAGCATATTTAATGACCACTTTTCTAGCAACATTCTGTTAATGATTAAAAAAAAAAAACTTTCTCTGTAGCTCTCTTCACTTCTTTCTGAGCCCTCACCAGAACTGTGTCAAGTCCATAATTCTACCAATAGCCTCTTTAAAGCAGTTAAGGGTTTTATTATAAAGCACCTCAAAACTCTTTCAGCCTATACTGATTAGCCAGTTTCAAAGCCACTTACACGTTTTAGGAATTTGTTAGAGCAGCATACACATGCATGCACACATACACATACACACACACACACACACACACACACACACACACACACACACACACACCCCCTCTGAATTTCCTAGAGTTGTCATAAGAAAATACCACAAAGTGAGTAGCTTAAAATAACAGGATTTTGTTATCTCATAGTTCTGAAGAACAGTAGTCCAAATTTGGACTTTGGAGACAGATACATCCTTGTATCTTTCAGCTTCTGATAGCCCCTGGAATCTCTAGACGTCCCTTGATATTCCTTTCCTGTACATGAAATCTTGCATGTTGTCTTGCCTCTATATATGACTTTGTTCTCTGTGTCTGTTCTTCACTTTCACAGAAAGGGAAAATAGAATTGGAACACACACTACTCCAGTACAACGCCATTTAACTCAATTTTTAGTAAAAAAAAAACTATTTCCAAACAAGATCACATATACCAATACAGGGGTTTGTACTTCCATGTTATCTTTTAGGTGGCACAATTCAACCCATAATAATGTCCTCTAAAATATAAGATATTAGTTGTTTGAAGCATCTTGTAGATTTTAGAGAGCAATCTCTGATCAGATTTATCACAGTCAAATTTTTTTCTCAGTCTATAGGTTAGCCTTTTACTCTTTTGGTAAAGTCTTCAAGTGACTATAAGCATTTCATTTTTAGGAGCTCTCAGTTGTCTAGCTTCTCTTTTGGTGATTGTGGATTGTTACCTATGGTTTGTATTCTGTTTAGGCTATGTATTAGAGCTCCTGGCTTTGTCTATTTTCTTCTTCTATGATCCTTATTGTTTTAGATTTTATATTTAAGTCTTCAATCCATTTTGAATTAGTTTTGTATGTGGTTTTAACTACGAGCTTTTTGGGTTTGTTTGTTTGTTTTTTTCAGATGGATTTCCAGTTATGCCAATACCATTTGTTAAAGAGACTGTCTTTACTTCATTCAATAGGCTTTGGACTTTTGTGAACTATCCACTGCTCATAAGTGGCTGAATTTACACCTGGATTCTCAGTTCTGTTACACAGCTCTATGTATTTGTTGCTGGACCAGTACCAGGCTGTTTTAATTATTATGGCAGTGTCATCAGTTCTAACATCAAGTAGCATGAGGCCTCCTGCTCTGTTCTTCTTCTTCAGTAACACTTTTCTTATCTGGAGTCTCTTTCCTTTCCATATGAATTTGGCGATTTGTTTCTGCATCTCATTAAAAAATGTCCTTGGACTTTGGATTAGAATTGCATTGTGTCTGTAGATCAATTTGAGTAGAACTGACATTTTCATAATGTTGAGTCCTCTGATGCATGAGCAAGGTTATGTTTTTTTTCTACTTATGTAGGTGTCTTTCAGTTTCTTGCAGTAGCACCCCGTAGTTTTCTTTGTATAGGTCTTTTATATCTCTGATTAGACTTATTCCTAAATATTTTATCTTACTGGGGCTATTATAAACAGTATTGATTTAGCGGTTTCTTCTCTGAAGTTCTCTTTGTTGGTGGAGAGAATCCAACTGATTTTTATATGGTTATCTTGTATTTTGAGACTTTGCTGATCTCTTTCAATAGCTTCAGTAGTTTTCTTATGGATTCTTTGTAGTTTTCATTTTATAAGATCATATCATCTACAAATATGTATACTTTTACTTCTTCCTTACCAATGTGGATGCTCTTTGTTTCTTTTTCTTGCGTAATTGCTCTGGCTAGGACCTCCAGTACAATGTTGAATAAAAGTGTTAATAAAAGATATCCTTGTCTGGTTCCTGTTCACAAAGAAATGCTTTTGGGCTCTATTCAGGAAGATGCTGACTGTTCAACTGAATGCTTTCTGTAAAGAGACATATTTTATATACTAAGACAAAAGTATACTGAAAATAAAGGATAGGAATAGATATATCAAAGGCATAGCACTATAACAGGGCCAAGTTGTTGTATCTAATATGAGGACAAAATAACTTTTAATATAAAACACGTTACTAGAAGAAAATAAGAACATTTCGTCAAGTGTTATTTCCCCAGGATGATAAAACAAAATGAACACATACGGGCATAAATGAAAACAAAAACTGACAGAATTGAAAGCTAAAACAGACAATTTAACAATAATAACTGAAGACTTCAATACTGTTAATAATTGATAGAAAAACAACACAGAAAATCAGCAAGGATGAAGTCTTAACCCCTGTATCTGTGAATGCAGTCTTCTTTGAAAATAGGCCTTTGAAGATATAATCAGTTAAAAGGGGAGTGTATCCTAAACTACTATGAGTGACTCCTTAGAAAAGAGGAGACACAGACAGAGAAGGACAATAGCCAAGTGATGCTCCATCTGCAAACCGAGAAACATATGTAACTACAAGAAGTTAAGAGAAATGAGAAATATTTTTCTTCTAAAGTCTTCAGACTCTCAATGGCACTTGGCTAGACTCTTCAGAGAAACCATGGACCTGTCAACACCCTAAATTTGGACTGCTAGCCTTCAGAACTACAAGACAATAAATGTGTATCTTTAAAAGTTTGTAGTAATTTATTATGGCAGGCCTAAGTGTCTAATACACACTTTAAAGTATACCACCAAGAAAAGATAAATCATGGACTAGAAGAAAATACTTGCAAATATTTGATATATCTGATAAAGGACTTACATCCAGAATACATAAGTAACTGTTACAATTGAATCTCCCCCGTGTCTGTCAGTTTGTTGTACTGTGGAGGGGCTTGTATGCTGCAGTAATGCTGGAAGCTATGCCACTGGTATTCAAATACCAGCAGGGTCACTAACAACTAGATGACAAACAACTCAACTGAAAAACAGACAAATATTTGAGAGATATTTCACCAAAGAAGATACACTAATGGCTAATAAGCACATGAAGAGATGGTCAACATTATTAGTTAGTAATTAAGCCAAAATCCAAACCTAATGCCATCAAATTGATTCTAACTCACAGAATAGAACCACCCCATGAGGTTTCTAGGTTGTAGGTGTTTATGGAAGTAAATTTCCACATCTTCCTATTGCAGAACAGCTGGTGTGTTCAAACTACAACCCTTTCGATTAACAGCTGATCACTTAACCACTGTACCACCACCACGCCTGTAGTTATTTCAAAGGAAATATAAATTAATGCATAGAGAAATACTATTTTATAGCCAAAAGAATGACTGTAATTAGAAAGACAAACTATAACCGATGTTATCAGGATGAGGAGCACATCAGACTTAATGCTCTGTCAGTGGTACTTTCAGAGAGAGCAGCTCCTTAGAACAGAGTTTGGCAGTGTGGCAGACTCAGGTCCCCAGCAATGTGTGCCATCTGATGATCACTCCTGTATAGTTCTCTCCCTTTGAGTACAGGTTTGCTTCTAACCAACAGAACACGGCAAAAGTAGCATAAAGCCATGTTCATTTACTGTGTTTCATTCAGATTGTAACGTTTTTCTTGCTAAGATGCCCTGCTTTGCAGACTTTGATGAAATAAGCTGCTATTTTGTGAGGTGCCCTGTGAAGAGACTCATACTACAAGGAAGTGAGGGTAGCCTTTGCCTGACATTCAACAATAAACTAAGCCTATCCACCCAACTCACAAGGAACGGAATTCTACCAACAACCATGAAAACTAGGTTGCAGATTCTTTCTCAGTTGAAAATTGAGCTATGATTGCAACCCAGCCAACACCCCTAACTACAGTTTTGTGAGAGGCTCTGAGTCAGAAGACCCAGCTAAACCATGCCCAGAATCCTGACCCATTGAAACTGGGAGATAATAAATGTTGTTGTAAGAGACTAAGTTTGTGGCTACTTGTTACACAGTACAAGCAATTCTTTAAAAATAAGCATAAGTTTACCATATGCCCTAGCAATTCCACTAAGTCTATATCCAAGAGAAATGAAGCATATATCCACACAAATGTTCATAACAACATTATTCATGATGGCCTCAAACCAGAAATAATCCAAATCTTCATCAGCTTGTGAATGGATAGACAAAATGGGGTACATCCAATTCACAGGACACTAATCAGCAAGTAAAATGAACTGCATTACAAAATGAATAAACTTCAAAAATAATATGCTAAGTAAAAGAAGATGGATGCAAAAAACTACATATGATTCCTTTTATATGAAATATTAAGAAAAGGCAAATCTGTAAAAGCAGAAAGCAGATCAGTAGTTACCAGAGTTCAGAGGTAGGAGTGGATCTTAACTATAAACGACTGTAGTGATTATTCAACTATATAAATTAATAAAAGATAACCAAATTGCACACATACAGTGGGTATATATACAGCATATATACAGTATACAGTATATGTACAGTGGGTATATATACAGTGTGGTATATAAGTTATACTTCATTGTTCTTATTACTAGTTGCTACCAAGCTGGCTCCTGCTCATAGCAATCTTGAATATACTAAATGACAAGCTGCCCAGGCCTGTGGCATTTCCATAATCTTTGATCTGCTTGAGCCCATTGGTAAGGTAGAAATATTTCAATAGTTTTTTTTTAATCCTAGTGGAAATCCTGTTTCAGGAAGAGCTACTCTCATTCTAATCCTTGGGTTCCTGCAATGTAGCCCCCAAAGGGAACCAACAGAGAACCTTGCCCACACCACCAAGAACATCCCCATCCCAAACTAACTCTTTACAAACTTGTTCCTCCAAGCAGCTAAAAGCAGGAATATCACAGTGGTCTGGCCACAGATCTTGATAGAAAAAGGAGATTTCACAGGTGTTGATAGAAAGTTGGATCTTGAAGGAAAAGCAGGATTTATAGATCCTGGAAGGAAAACACTACAAATAAAGAAAAAAATACAGAAACAGAAAAGAATAAGATACATTTGAGGAAGACCAAGTTATTTGTCTTAGATGATATGTTGCGGAAATATTCTTTCAGGAAAACCTGAAGATTAGAAATGGTGTGATTCTTAAGTTAGTTCGTCTTTACAGGTAGAATCTCTGTGATCGTCATTTCCCTCATCATTCAGCAAATATTCACTGAGAGCCTACTGAACATAATGCTAAATTCTAAGACAAATGTGCATCATATACGCTCTTGAGGCCAGGTATAAATGTAAAAAACAAAACAAAAAAAATTATAGAAGAGGAAGAGTTCTCTCTGACGAAATCCATCTTTTATGTATTCCCCTTGTTTGCCTTACATAAGCAGAAAAGAAAACAACTAGCAAAATCTAAACTACTTTTTCTCCAACACTTTACTCAGAAATCAGTGGAGAGAAAGGGCTGCATAAAGATCATGACTGCTCTTTTTGTAACCCTAAGCTGAATAGATGCAGGCTATAAGGCCGGAGACTTTGTTTCTGTTTCTAACTTATACCAACTTACGTTTCAAAACTGTATTGTCAGAAGCATTGTTAGTTGATAGTAAAATACATACTTCCACTCCTAACAATCGGTTAAGAGAAATTTGGTAATGGTGACATATAGGGCATTCAGGGTCTTTACAGAGAAACAAAAATCATAATTGTCAAAAAGTCATGGTGAAAAAGGATGGCCATTATTCAATATCTGAAAGGAGAATTTTGCCAAAGTCTTGACTCTTGACTCCTCAGAGAAGGCAGAATGATAATGAGCACATTTCCCTGGAACTACAATCTGTTGCTGAAATAAAGACCATGCTACAAAATTCTTTGTGTTATTTCTTCATGTCCATGAAATCAAGGCAAGGTCCCTGCCCTAACAGTGTTTCAGTGCTTTCCATTAGCAGTTTGCACACAGTTCTAGAAGACCACAAATAATTTCACAGAGACATTTGTATTTGGAAATTTAAGCAGTTTCCACAGAAATAGCAGCTACTCATTAATTAGTAAAGATATTCTTTGATGACTATATGGGACTATGGGGATGAACATAGGAATTATACCTGCCTGATGGTTAAGTGCTACATCTGGTGACCAAAAGGTCAACAGTTCAAAACTGCCAGGGGCTCCTGGGAAACTCTAGGAAACAGTTCCACTCTATCTTATAGAGTTGCTATGAGTCAAAATCAACTCAACAGCAGTGGGTTTGATGCACATACTTCAAAATGAGTGAAGTCAATAACAGCTTTAATGAAAAGTAACTAGAGCTATAAGAAGAATTTTCAAGAATTTGAAACACACTCAGAATTTCTCAGATACCTTAATTGTCTCCTACACAAATATTGATACTGTTCATCTGTCCATATGAATATACCTTCTTCTGTTTTGGTTAAACCTTCACTTTACTGCTTGGTTAATGTTAGAATGTAACCGAGTGACTAACTCAAACCCTAAAATAGAGAACAATGTGAAAGGCTGTGAATGTGACATTCAGCTTGAACACTACAGGGAGAAGGATAATACCAAGTAAGCAAAGGGTGATGCTAGATATGCCACAAACTGCTGGCATGAGATTTCTTCTCAACTGTAATTCTTTACGGAATTTTTCCAGACAACCTTTTCTCTATAAATCACCCTCTGTTCACTAATTTAGCTCTGCAAATAAAAATCTGCTCGACTATTTGTAGAGAAACACATCTGTTATGGGTTAGGTTGTTTCCTCGAAAAGGTATGTTGGTATCTTTACACTGAGTTTCTGTAAATATGACATTATTTGAAAATAAGGTCTTTGCAGGTGTGATTAGTTATTTTGGGGTCATACTGGAATGACATGGGCTCTAATCCAAGTTGACTGGGGCCCTTATAAAAGAAGGAGGAAAAACAAAGACAGACGCAGAAGGAAGACAACTATTTGAGGACGGAGGCAAAGATTAGAGTCATGCTACCACAAACCAAGAACAAGTGTGGTTACCAGAACCTGGAAGAGACAAGGAAGGATGCCACCCTAGGGCCTTCAGGATGACAGCATGGCCCTGATACACCCTGAACTTGAACTTCTCGAACCTGAAGCTGCAAGAATAATTTTCTGTTGTTTTAAGCCCTGGGTTTGTAGTACTTTGTTACAGCAGCCTGGGGAAAACAAAGCATCTCCCATCTTATGTAGTTCTTCTAGGTAGAAATTGACAGGAAATAGGTAACTTCCAGATCTCTGATACTCTTATTTGGCTTTGAATGGATTACATTGTTATTGTTGACTCCAACTCATAGTGACCAAAATTGTTACAGAGTAGAATTACTCCATAGGGTTATCTTGTCAGTAATCTTCATGGAGGCAGATCACCAGGCCTTTTCTTCCATGATACTATCCTATTTTTTTATGTGACAGAGTATAAAAATAATCATGCATGTATTTCTCTAAATAGTAAGGTAAAAGCACCAATAATACCTAAGAAGTTGACAGAAATTTTGAGCTAAAAGGAAAATGTTATAAGTCTTGTTTCAAAGATAACGAACTACCAAACCCTCCCCTGATTCAGACTAGACCTGGACTAGCTTCGCATCTTAAACACACAATTGAGAGATTCCTCTAACCAAGAAGCATGCTAATGAGGGTGGGGCAGGGACAACATTGATCCTAAATTTTTATGAGCTGGGATAGAAACATTTCATTTACTTCCCGCAGGAACTAAACTTCTAGTGACAAATATTTATTCAGACACAGAGCTACATAAAAAAAAATTTATCTCCTTGTTTATTTCCTTGAGTGCCTAAAATGTGCCTTTCATTAAAACAGCCTAATTAAAATACTTCCGTAAAATACAAGGAAAACAATAAGCTGCAATGATTCAAATACATGAACTTACTAAAGCATGTTTTAATGCTCTCTTAATTAATATATCATTTGGGATACTCAGTAGTTTCAAAGTGCAGATGAATGTCAGCTAAATGCAACATGTATTACAGACAACGAAAAACTACTTATTTGTGGAAATTATAGGGATGTAATTGAACATAAAGAGGATAAAATGGCTCACAGCACAGCAAAAATCATCCTGAAACATTACAGTGGAGGGAGGATACAGGGTCATAGAAGACCATCAGTTAGAATGCCCTGAGCCATAACCCTGTGTCCTTTGCCGGGTCAGAACCCCAAACTACTTCTTCAATATGTCACCTTTATTTGAGTTATGTAATACTGAGCTGAAGAAGTAATTCTGACAGGTAGGATCCATTTTGCTAACATTTTCATATGTTTTTTTATTGAAAAATATTTATTGAGCAGCTATTATTTTCAAAGTTCTGAGGAATACACAAATAAATTGTATACAGTTATTTTACTCAAGGAGAACTTGGTCTCTTCCTCTTCCTGGTAAGAGTACCGGGCTGCACAGTGGCGAAGCACTTGGCTGCTGGTTAACTTAAAGGTCAGTTTTTGAAGCCTATAGGTAGCTTCATGAGAGAAGAGACCAGGTGATCTGCTTACATAAAGACATATAGTCTAGGAAACACTATGGGGAAGTTCTACTCTGTCTTATAAGAAAAATTTTAAAAAAAATTGTTGCCACCAAATTCATTTCTGAGTCATACTAGCCCTGAAGGACAGAGGAGAACTGTCCTATGGGATTTCCAAGGAACTCCTGGTGGATTCAAACTGCTGACTTTTTGGTTAGCAGATGTAGCTCTTAACCATACACCACCAGGGTTTCTACTCTGCCTTACAGGCACACAACAATAACAACAAACACACCACAAATAAAAACAAATACACACCATAAAACCTTACAAAACATTTTTCATTTTGATTTGAATTTATTCATGTCAACACACTAAAACCATCGTTTCACCACACCAATAATTATTTTGAACTTGAAACTCCATGTCAGCTCAGTATAAATAATGTCTGTCTTTGGGAGGAAGCAAAATACAGTCAAATATCTCAGCACTCAAAAACTCCATTGGTATCATAAGTTAGCAGAAAAGAGGTTGTGAAAAAAAGATCTTAATGGCAGCTTTGGATAAGGAAGTTTATTCTTTTTTCTAAGAAACATAACAAAAATTTTCTAAGGAGAATAAAATATTATTGGGCATGGCCAAGTTGGCAGAGTAGACAGATGCTTCCCATGACTCCTCTGACAACAAAGACCCAAAATGACAAATGAATCCAGTACATATGACAACCTAGGAAACCTGAATATCAAAGGGAAAATTGAGAAACTGTACTGAGCAAAGGGGAAGGGAGAATAGCACCAGAAGTACATTGGACTCCACAGTCCTGACCTGCCAGGAAGCATGTGGTAGGTCCAGCATAAAGGTTGATAGGCATTCCCCTCAGTGAAAGTGGTTGTCTGGAGAATCCACTGGCACCTCTAAAGCCAGCAAAGGACAGCACCAGATCATCAAATCTAATCAATCCATGCTACCTACCACATGCAAATCTAAATCTTTCCTCCACTATAGGCCATCTCCCTTACACCAGTGCTCCCTGTTCCCTTCCTTGAACTGTGACCAGAGTTAGAATCTGATGCCATTAACTGATCTAGAAGTAGAATTCATTGAGCCTGCCCTGAGCTCTTCTCTCCCTCCCCTTTCTGCACTGCACCTGGCTCTGGAGTCTGACACCATCAACTGAGCCAGAAGGAGGACTATTTAAGTCGACCCTGAGCCATTGTCCAAGACTCAGAGGAAGAAAAGCTTAGCAAATTCAAGAAAGAGGGGTATCTTAGTCATCTGGTACTGCTCTAACAGAAATACCACAAATGAATGGCTTTAACAAAGAAATGTTTATTCCTATACAGTCCAGTATGCTGGAAGTTGGAATTCAGCATGCCAGACCCAAAGGAACACACTATGTCTCCATCAGCTCTGGAGGAAGGTCCTTGTGTTGTATCAGTCTTTTTTTTGGTCTGCGAGAATCTTGGCACAAGAACCTCAGTTTCAAAGGATGCAGTCTGCTCTTGGTGCTGCTTTGTGATGGCAAAAGGTCCCAAACTCTCTGCTTGCTTCCCTTTCCTAGTATCTCTTGTAGGATAAAAGGTGGTGTAAGTTACACTCCAGGGAAATTCCCTTTACAGTGAATCAGAGAGGTAACTTTAGGAAGGGTGTTAACAAACAAATAAACAAACCTACTACCATTGAACTGGGTACAACTCACAGTGACCCTAGAGGTCAGAGTAGAACTGCCCCATAAGAGTTTCCAAGGAGCACCAGGCAGATTTGAACTGACAAACTTTTGGTTAGCTGATGTAGCACTTAACCACTACACCACCAGGGTTTCCAAAGGTATTACACAATCCAGTCTATTAAGTACAGGTAGAGATTAGGATTTATAGCACAGGAAAATCACAAAATGGACGGTAATCACAAAGTACTGAGAATCACAGCCCAGCCAAGAGTCAGACATAAGAGTATATGCCAATCTCACAAACACTCAAGGACAGCTGTTAGCCTCATGTCTTTCTCAGTGGCTATAGACAGATATCTGTGCCTATACCAATCACATTTGCCCATCTTGGACAGAAGGATGGAGCTGGCACCACATACTTGGTGATGACTGACCACTAGAACACTTGAGCTGAATCCACTTAAGAAAAATAAACTCTACATTTTAAAACAAGAAGCTAGAATACAGTAAGTGATCATAAAACAAATAGCTAAAATTTACTGATGGCTTGGAAACAGCAGTCCATATCCATATCAAAGCACTTAAAGGAGTGGGCCACGGTCGCTTCAGAAAGCTCCCAAAGCAAAGAATCAAATATTCCAGAGGAAGAGAACTTCCTGGAGTTATCAGAGGTTGAATACAAAAATTAATATTTACAATTCTTCAAGAGATGAAGAAGGAGATGAGGCAAAATGCGGCAAAGCACAATGACTAACTGAACAAGCTACAAGAAAGCAGTGAGCAGCAAGAATTAGAGATTAAGAAAATGCATAATAAAATTACAGAATTACACAACTCAATACTAAGGAGCAAAATTGAGGCAATGGAAGGCTGAATCAGCAATACTGAAGACTGAGCACGTGACATCAACATATTTGAGAAAAAATCAGATAAAGGAACTTTAAAAACTCAAGGTACACTAAGAAATATGTGGGACTCTATAAAGAGGAATAACCTATGAGTGATTAGAGTACCAGAATGAGGAAGTGGAGGGATAACAGAAAATACAGAGAGAATTGTCAAAGATTTGCTGACAGAAAACTTCCCTGATACAATGAAAGATGAAAACATATCTGTACAGGATGCTTATCAAACTCCAAACAAGGAAGGTCCCAAAAGAAAGACACCAAGGCTGTTTAGTCAGCTAGGACTACTCTAACAGAAATACCACAGAGTGGATTGCCTTAACAAAGGGAAGTTGATTCTTACACAGTCTGGTAGGCTACAAGTCCACTTTCAGGATGTCCTCTCCAGGGATGGCTTCCCCCCTCGTTGGCTCTGGAGGAAAGTCCAGTATTGCATCAGTCTTTGTCCAGGGTGCATCTTGGCTCAGGAACCTCAGGTCTGAAGGACGTGCTCTTCTCCTGGTGTTGCTTGCTTGATGGTGTGAGGTTCCCAATTCTCTGCTTGCTTCTCTTTCCTTTTATCTCTCATAGGACGAAAGGATTAAGGGTGGGGCAAGCCATACTCAGGGGAAACTCCCCTTACAGTGGAGTAGGGAGGTGATCTTACGAAGCGATTTACAGTCCCATCCTAATCCTTTAACATACAGCACAGGAAAATCACAAAATGGAGGACAATCATAGAATACAGGGAATCATGGTCCAGCCACAGGGCTACACCTATTTTGGGGGGGGGGGCACAATTTGATCCATGACAAAGGCATATTATAATCAAACTTTCAAAACTAAAGACAAGGAGACATTTTTAAACGTGGCTAGGGATAAACAAAAAATAACCTACAAAGGAAAATATGTAAGACTAAGCTCAGACTACTAAGTAGAAACCATGTTGGAAAGAAGGCAATGTGACGACATATGAAGCTTTGAAGAAAAAGAACTGTCGGCCAAGAATTATATATCCAGCAAAATTATCTCTCAAATATGATGGCAAAAACCAGGACATTTCCAAATAAACAGAAATTTAGGGAATTTGCAAAATCCCAAACCAAAACTAACATGATGTAACAACCCAAGATCAGAACACGGAACAGAGCAACTGAATATCAACCCAAACATGGAATCATAAAAATAAATCATAGGCAAAATACTGAAAATAGGGAAATAGAGATGTCATCATGGAAACATTATATCAGAAAAAGGGTACTGAAAAGAAAACGTTGTTGTAGGTCTTTCATCTGGAAAGGAAGTCAAGGTGATGAAAAAATTAAAGACTGGTTTAAATTTGGAAAAATAAGGGTAAATATTAAGGTAGCCACAAAGGAAAATATGAGTCCTATGTACCAAAATGAAAAACATGAAGTCTTAGCAAATATAAAACCACCAACACTGAAAAAGATGAAAAGAAACCACATGTAGAAAAAAGACTCAGCACAGACAATTAAATGGAATGAAGGAATTATCTACCACACACAAAAGATCAAAATGACAGCACTAAACTCATACTATCAATAATTACACTGAACGTAAATGGAATAAATGCAATAATGACAAGATAGAGAGTGTGAGATTGGATAAAAACATGACCTATCTATATACTGTCTTCAGGAGACACACCTTGGACTCAAAGACATGAACACACTATAACTCAAAGGATGAAAAAAACATATATCAGGCTAACAACATTCAAAAATAGCAGAGTAGCAATATTAAACTATTATAAAACAGACTTTAAAGTAAAATCCACCCCATTAGATAAGGAAGAACATTATATAATGATTAAAGAATCAATACAGGAGGACATAAACATATTAAATATTACACACCCAACAGGGCCCCCAAATGCATAAAACAAACAATAACTGCATTAAAAAGAGAAAGAGACAGCTCCACAATAATAGTAGGAGACTTCAACATACCACTCTCAGTGAAGGACAGAATATCTAGAAAAAAGCTCAATAAAGACATGAAAGGTCTAATACCACAAACAACTTGACATACACATAACACTTCACCCAACAGCAACCAAGTATACTTCCTTTTCCAATGAAGATTGAACTGTCTCCAGAAATGACCACATATTAGACTATAAAGCAATCCTTAACAAAATTCAAAGTATTAAAAAATTGCAAAATATTTTTTAAGACCATAAAGCCATTAAAGTAGAAATCAACAACAGAAAAAAAGAAAGCATGGAAATTGAACATCTTTCTCAAAAACAACTGAGCTATAGAAGAAATCAAAGATGGAATAAAGAAATTCATAGAATCAAATGAGAATGAAAACACATCCTACCAAGATTGATGGGACACAGAAAAAACAGTGTTCAGAGATCAATTTATCTCAATAAGACACATATTCAAAAATAAGAAAGGGCCCAAATCAATGAATTAACTCTACAACACAAACAAGTGGAAAGAGGGCACCAGAAGAAAGGAAATAACAAAAATCTGAGCAGAACTAAATCAAATAGAGAATGGAAAAATGAAGAGTTAACAAGACCAAAAGCTAGTTTTTTCAAAAGATCAAATCGATAAACTATTGGCCAAACTGACAGAAGAAAAACAAGAGTGAAAGAAAATAACTTGAATAATGGGTAGGTGATATCACAACAGACCCAACTGAAATTAAAGGAATTACTAACAGAATACTACAAAAAATAGTATTCTAATAAACTCAAAAACCTGGAGGAAATGGACAAATTTTTAGAAACACATCACCTACCCAAACTAGCACAAACAAAAGTAGAACAACTAAATAAAAGCATCATAAGAGATTGAAAAAGTAATTTAAAAACTTCCAACTAATAAAAGCCTTGGCCCTGATGGCTTTGCCGGAGAATTCTACTCAACTGTCAGAGAACAATTAATACCATTATTACTAAAGCTATTTCAGAGCACAGAAAAGAATGGAATATTCCCAAATTCATTCTATGAAGCCACTATAATAACACTGATAACAAAACTAGGTGAAGATAGCACAAAAAAAGGAAAACTACAGACCAATAACTCTTATGTGTCAATGGCAACGGATTTGGTTTCTTTTTGTATCTCTCATAAACTTAGATATAAAAATCCTCAACAAAATTCTAGCCAATAGAATTTAACAACTTATCAAAAAAATAATTAACCATGACCAAGTGAAATTCATAGTAGCGATTCAGGGATAGTTCAAAGAAACAATTAATGTAATCAGCCACATAAATAAACAAAAAACAAGAACCGCTTGATTTTCAATTGATTCAAAAAAAGACATTTAACAAAGCCTAACACTAATTCATATTAAAAGCTTTCAGCAAAATTGGAATAAAAGGTAAATTCCTCACCATAATAAGGGGCAACTATGTAAAGTCAACAATTCATCCTAAATGGAGAGAGTCTGAAAGCACTCCCTTTGAGAACAAGAACAAGGCAAGGAGGCCTATTGTCACCATTCATATCAACACTGTCCTGAAGATTCTAGCCAAAGCAATCAAGCAAGATAAAGACCTAAAGGTCAAAGTGGCAAGAAGAAGTAAAAGTATCTCTCTTTGCAGATGATACAACGTTATATTCCAAAAACCATAAAGAATCCACACACACACACACACACACACACACACAAAACTACTAGAACTAATAATAGAAGAGTTCAGCAAAGGATCATGATGTAAGACAGCCAAGGCCAAGCCAAGTGCCGTCGATTATAAATAAGTTGGATTCCATTACACTAATAAAGAGACCATCAGGGAGTAAATCAGCAAATCATTGCCATTTACAGTAGCCCCCAAGAAGATAAAATACCCAGTAATAAATCTAAACAGAGACACAAAAGACCTATCCAAAGAAAGGTACAAGATTCTACTGCTATAAACCAAAAGAGACTTGCATAAGTGAAGAAACCTACCTTGTTCATGGATTGGAGGATTTAACATCACGAAAATATCTATTCTACCCAATGCGCTGTATGCCAAGCCAAGCCAAGTGCCGTCGAGTCGGATCCGACTCGATACAGTGAAATCTCAAAACAAATTCCAATGGCATTTGTTGATAAGGTGGAGAAACAAATCATCAACTTTATATGAAAAAGAAAAGCCCTGAGAAAGTAAAGCATTATTGAAGAAGAAGAAGAACCTCAACAAGAAAAAGAGAAATAACCCAAGTAAAAAGTAGACAGAGGATATGAACAGGCACTTCTCCAAAAAAGGCATCTAAGCAGGTAACAGATACATGTGTACATGCTCAAGATCACCAGCTGTTGGAAAAATCCAAATCAAAGCTACAATGAGATACCATGTCACCCCAACAAGAGAGGCATTAAACCAAAAAACACAAAACAATAAACGGATGGAGAGGTTGTGTAGAGATCAGAACTCTTCTACATTGCCAGTGGGAATGTAAAACAGTACAATCACATTTGAAATTGATTTTGTACTTTTTGAAAAGCTAGAAATAGAAATATTACATGATCTAGCAATCCCTCTTCTTGGACTGTATCTTAGAAAAATAGGAGTTGTCACACAAATAGATACATGCACATCAATTGACGGGGCCAGCTGTCTGTCTTTAAGTGAACAGGACTGAAGGGAGGGCGTGGGAGCTTAAAGAAAGACACTCACATCAGGAGGGACCCAGTCCAGCTGAGACCTTTATTTCTTTACTGAGCAAACTTTTATACAGCACACACTTCTTTTTTTATTCTTAACTCTGGTCTTTCTCATGCACCTGTGTTCCCTAGTTCTCAAAACCTCTGATCTAATAATAGCCCTATCCAAGGACAGCCACATGTTGTTTACTCTTTCCTCGGAGGCTGCTAAGCAGTCAGTTCTCATGACCTTGCTGGCACAATATTTTTCTTAAGTGAGCCTTGCCCAGTAAATTTCTTTAAGATTTTCTTTAAGATGATTTTGGCTCCCGACAATCAATGTTTATTGAAGCACTGTTCACAAAAGTAAAAAGACGGAATCAACCTAGGTTCCCTATTAACAGATGAATGGATAAACAAACTATATATAGTACATTCACACAATGGAGTACTACACGATGATAAAGAACAATGATGATTTTAGGAAATATGTTATAACATGGAGTCATCTGGAAGCCATCACGGTGAGTGAAACCAGTCAGTTACAAAAGGACAAATACTGTATGAAAACATTCTTATAAGGACTTAAGAAAAGGTTTAAGGACAGAAGAAAATAATCTTTGATGGTTTACAAGGGTGTGGAGGGAGAGAGAGGAATATTCGTAAACAGCAGATAGGAACTGGGTTAGGTAAAAGGAGTGATAGCACATAGCACACAGTGTTGATAGCACACGCATAAGTGGACTACACTGAAAGCTAAAAAGTTTCCTAAACACAACCCAACATTTTGAAGTACCGAGTAGTAGTGACAGTGGTCTGGAGACCAGTTTCAGGGGACGTGTAGGCTAATTGTTTTTTAAGAAAACGTTCTGCCTCCCACTTTGGTGAGTGGTGTGTGGGGTCTTAAAAGCTAGCAAGCAGCCATGTAAGTAGGATCAACTGGTTCCAGTTTGCCTGGAGCAGAGGAGAACAAAGGGCATTAAAGACATAAGGAAAATATGAGCCACCAGACATAAGATGTCATATGATCCAGAGACTACATCAGCATGAGACCAGAAAAACTAGATGATGACCAGCTATAACCAATGACTGCCGTGACAGGGACTGCAACATCAAGGCCCTGATGTAGCAGGAGCAAAATGTATGTGCATAACTAGATCTTTCAAAAGAGCACATCTGATGGTCCTTCAGACTGGATGGTCCCTTGAGGACATGGCCCCTGGACTCTCTGTTAGTCCAGAGCTGAAACCAGTGCTGAAGCCAATTCTTCAGACAAAAATTGAACTGATACATAGAATGATGCTGATGAACAACGTGCCTCTTGGCTTAAATATATACATAAGGCTATCTGAGCAGCTCTTTTCCAGAGGCCAGATGAGAGGTTGAAGGGGGACAGGAGTTGGTTGAATAGATGCAGAAAGTACAGAGTAGAAAGGGAGAAGGTGCTGTCATGGGAGGAGGGGATGGTGGGGAGAAGTTAGAGTTGCATAGTGATATGTTTGCAAGGCTTTATATTTATATGGCACATTGGTTTGGATTGTAAACTCTTAGTTGAAGCACAATAAAATATTTTTTTTTAAAAAATAATAAAACATTAAAACAGACCTTATTGATTTTAGAGAATGCTTGATTGAAAGTAAAGGAAAGAATACATGAAGATATAATAAAGCAAAAAGAATTTAGAGAAGTTGATCTTGGGGCCATAGTCTTAAAAATTAAAGAAATCTAACTTTATTTATTTTCTCTTTTTCTCTCTTTCTATTACCCACATGTCCACAAAATATCCCTGCCATGGAAATTACTTTCCCCTTTCTCAACTCCATTGACACACTGTGAAAATGAGATAACTGCCAATTCTAAGGAGCCTTGATGGTGCAATGGTTAAGAGCTCAGCTGTAAAACAAGCCAGCCAAGTGCCCTTGAGAAACAAAAGGTTAGCATTTCAAGTCCACCGGCCACTCCTTGGAAACCCTTTGGGGCAGATTACCCTGCCCTTAGGGTTGCTTTTTTTTTTTTTTTTTTTTTGGATCCTTTGTTTGCTTTGTAGGGGAGGGCTGATTCTAACAGGCCATGAAGTAAATTTCTACACCATTTCATCACTTTAACTGAACTAAGTATGCATTTTGATAAAAGTGTATGGTAGAAATTGGCCTATCTTAATGCGAAAAACACATTCAAGATAGCAGAGGGAATGTAAGCCACATCAGTTGCCAGGTAGGAAGAATCTAACTGGGAGTGACTTAGGGGGCTACCTTCTGACAAATTAACTCAAGAAGACAAGTGATGATATTTAGCACAAGACAGGAAGCATAACTTTAGGATGTTGACACAATGTTATGGTTGTTTGATGCCGTTGAGTCAGTTCTGACTCAGAGCAGTTCTGTGTACAACAGAATGAAACGCTGCCTGGTCCCGTGCCGTGCCCACAGTCATTTCATGCTTAAACCCATTGTTGCGGCCACCATGGCAGTCCATTTCCTTGAACACCTTCCCCTTTTTCACTGACCCTCTACTTTACCAAGCATGATATCTTTCTGCAGGGACTGATCCCTCCTGAATACATATCCAAAGTAACATAAGATGCAATCTCACCATTCTTGCTTCCAAGGAGCACTCTAGTTGTACTTCTTCCAAGACATATCTTGTTTGGTCTTTCAGCAACCCATGGTATGTTCAAAATTCTTCATCAACACCACAATTCAAATGTTTCAATTTTTCTTGTGTATTCCTTACTCATCATACAGGTTTCACGTGCATACAATGCAATGGAAAATACCATGGCTTGGATTAGGCGCACCTTAGGCTTCAAGGTGACATCTTTACTTTTCAACACTTTCAAGATGTCTTTTACACAACATTTGCCCAATGCAATGTGTTTTTTTCTTTTTCATTTCTTGACAGCTGCTTCCATGGTCATTGATTGTGGAACCCCGTAAAATGAAATCCTTGACAACCTCAATCCTTTCATTATGTATTGTGATATTGCTTACTGTTCCAGTTTTGAGGATTTCTGTTTTCTTGATGTTGAGGTGCAATGTATACTGAAGGCTGTGGTCTTTGATCTTCATCAGTATTTCAAATCCTTTTCACTTCCAACAGCAAGGATGTAGCATCTGCATAATGCAAGTTAATGGGTCTTCCTGCAATCCTTGTTCCTTATTCTTCACATAGTCTAGCTTCTCAGATTATTTGCTCAGCACTTTTCTTAACTTTAAATCATGCTGTGCCCTCTTACTCTGTTAGCACAACTGCCTATCTATATACAGATTCCTCATGAACACAATTAAGTGTTCTGGAATTCCCATTCTCTGCAATATTATCCATGATTTCTTATGATCCACACAGCTGAATGCCTTTGCATAGTCAATGTTCGTAGGTAAACTTCTTTCTAGTATTTTCTGCTTTCAACCAAGATCCGTTTGACATCAGCAATGATAGGCCTGGTTCCATGTTCTCTCCTGAATCTGACTTAAACTTCTGGAATTTTCCTGCTAATATATAGCTGAAATTGCTTTTGAATGATCTTCAGTGAAATTTTACTTGCATATGATTTTAATGATATTGTTCAATAGTTTCTGCATTTGATTGGATCACCTTTCTTGGGAATAGGCATAAGCATGGATCACTTCCAGTCAGTTGGCTAGGTAGCTGTCTTCCAAATTTCTTGGCATAGATGAGTGAGCACTTCCAACTCTGCATCTGTTTGTTCAAACACTTGACACTCTAGTATGCACCTAATTTCTTAGAAGCCATGTCGACTCTTCTAAAAGCCAGGTGAAAATTATCACAGATGTTCTGCTAAACATGGCAGATTGTACATCGAAGATTATCTTGCTTCCTTGTTAAATGCCTTTAAAAATAAAAATAATTGTTTTTGAGTACAGTCCAATTCATGGCAACCCCACATGTATCACTAGACCTGTATTCCTTCGGGTTTTTAATGGTTGATTTTTTGGAAGTGGATTGTCAAGCCTGTCTTCTGAGTTGCCCTGAGATAGAACTGTGGTCTTACTAATCTTCCAGTTAGTAACTAAGGATGTTAACAATTTGTACTGCCCAAGGATTCTCCTATTAAAACCAGAATAAAGAAACTAAGAATACAAATTCAAAAGCACAGATAGAATTGGAGAGTAGTGACCATAGAGAATTCACTAACATTTTGGAAGATCAGAATAGACAGAATAATTATAATTGACTTGTAGCTAAAATTATAGTGACAGCAACTGCAGATCAAGTAGGCTGATCTATCAATAGAATCATACAGAAGTTCAGGATTTTGAATGAATGTGTGCACAGAAGTGAATTACAATACAAAGGCTGACAGCAGATCTTATCTGAAAGCCTGGTTAGGTTCCCAGACCCCACTCACGCTTGAGTAACAAGCAACTATCTGCTCCCTAACCCTTCAACTCCCATGGAAGAGGGCAAGATCTGCATCTAAAGAATTGAATTGTGGCAGCTCCAGATTCAAGGACACCAGGCACAGCAAAGTGTGTGGCTGAGGCTCCCAAACAAAAGGAGAATGAACGTAAGAAAGTTTGTTTACTGAACAGTGACACACTCCCCAGGCACCTCCCACCAGCAGTTACCTTCCTTCACCCAGCTGTAGAAAAAAATGACAGCAAAGTAAGAGGCTGAAATTATCTTCTTTAGAGGAAGAAGATAATGGGTTTGAGGATTATTATTCTTTATTTTATTTTTGATACTCACCTATACTAGATTTATCTGCTCTAGTCAAATCGATCTAATCATTCCTGGTACAATAGCGAGCTCATCAAATTTTGAGCTTTCTGTCTTTTTCTTGTTTCCCATCTTAAAATGTTCTTTCCTTTTTTTCTGCCTAGTTAACTAGATCTATTAGCATTTCATGAAGAATCTCAAGGACATTTTTCCAATGATGATTTTTTTAACCACCCCATTCTACAGTGAGCACTCCTACATTATTTGTTGCCATTGGCCCATGTTTCTCAAGCCAAAGTCACCTGGTGTGTGTTTTACAAAACAGACTACTAGGTTCAAAATCAGTCTTGGGAAAGTCTGAAAGCAGATGCTGCTAAACAAAGGAGATTTCTCTGATGAACAGTTTACATTTTTTAAGACCAGTGGTTAAAGGTATCTGTTCACTAAGAGAAAAGGTCTACATTTGGTTGGTCTTCCCACTAGAAACCAAGATACACACTTAAACTCTGTTTCGTAAGATCTATTAACTGGCAACCTGTCATAACTCACAAAATTTTTAAAAATTTTGAAGTGTCTTACTTTTAAATATGGACAACTGACAGGAATGAGCCATTTGAAGAAAATCTTTAACATCAAAGACAGAGGGTAAAATAGACAGAGAAATAGTAATACGGAAGAAAAACAGACACAACAGTAGAGAGCAGTAGAATCTTTGATAATTCTGTCATTAATACCCTGAGGGAGATGATAGGATAAGATGTAAGAATAGAATGTTATTAAATAAGGAGATCAAAGGATGAAAGAGACTTTAGAAACTAAATATGTAATGGCTCATATAAACTGAACTTTGTGAAATGATCAAAAGATAAAATTAAGGAAATCTGAGCAGATCAACAAAGACAAAGAAAAGCTAAAATAATTGGAGGATCAATATAGAAGACCTATGATCAGACTAATAAAAGCTTCAAAAAGATACGGCATACAAAAGTGAAAGGTAAGAGATGTTTAAGGAAATGTTCCCAGAAATAAAGCACTAAAAAAATACCCAGATGGTAAGTTTTATCCATTTTGTTATAGGTAGATGTAGATCATTTATTATAATCTTGAATAGTATCCTATCTCTATTATCATATTTATTAATCAAGCATACATAAGTTTTATTTTAAAATATTTTATATTTAGTATTTTAAAAAAACAAAAGTTGCTGTAAAAACAAAAAGATACAAGGAAACCATAAAATGCCTAATTTTCATCTATGATAAATTCTTTCAGCCAATGTTTGTCCCAAATAAAAGGCTACGTTTAACAAAAATAGTTGACACTTATTTCTACCCTTTTAAAAAAATGTACAGTATAGAGTCCTGTGCTTAACACTGCAGTTGGTGTGAAATATGATAGTGAGATTTTGCCACTAGTTGTAAAAGTAATGCAGACAAGACAACAATGTCAACATTTTGTGAATTACCAACATAGCTCAAGAGGTAGAAATGAATGGAAAGAATCTCTAAAAGAAGTTTGCCAATTTTTAAACCTGATACCCAGAGCCATCTATGATGTTGAGCTACTTACTTTTTCAGTTTAAATTCTACTACTAAGCTCCTGAGGTCCTGGTGGTGCAGTGGTTAAGAGGTACGACTGCTCAGCAAAGGGTCAGCTGTTTGAACCAATCAGCCACAACCTGGAGATGCTATGGAGCAGTTCTACCCTGTCCTGTAAGGTTATTGCAAGTCAGAATAAAATCACTGGCAATGTGTTTGCAGGTTTTTATTCTTCTTCTATTTTATTTTATTTTATTATTTTTTATACTGTGCTATACAAGATTTTCCTTCTCTAGTCAAATCAGTCCAATCATTCCTGGTACAATAGCTAGCTCACCAAATTTTGAGCCTTTCTCTCTTTCTTGGCCCCATCTTAAAATCTTCTTTCCTTTTTTTTTCCTGCCTGCTTAACTAAATCTATTAGTACACTACATGAAGAATTTTAAGTGTATTTTCTAATGATGATTTTTTTAAACCACTCCATTCGACACTGAGCTCTCCCTACACTGTTGGTTGTCATTGGTCCATGTTTCTCAAGCCTAGCTGATCACCAAAGTCACCTCATGAGTATTTTATAAAACAGACTACTGGATTCAATTGCAGTCTTGGGAAAGCCTGAAAGCAGATGCTGCTAAACAAAGGAAAACAAAACAAAACAACCTTTCCTGATTCCTCTGATGAACAGTTCACATTTTTCTGAGACTAACTGGTTAAAGGTATCTATTCACTAACATACTATTTGAAATTAATGTTAACCCTATACACCTACTGAACTAAACTCTAAGTTCCATAAACTCAGGCCCATTTCTGAATATAGTGTCTTCCATACAGTAGTTATTTCACTAAATTATCAATTTGATAATAATTGTTTTAAGCAGGAAAGAAAAAAAAAACTGTCTCTTCTCATTGATGAGTCCAAAATACTGAGCACAAACATCTTTTCAATGGATATGAAAGGGAGAGATGGCTATCTGTATTTACAAAATTGTGCCGACCTTTTTAAATTGTCTTCTGTCTGAGCCATGAGGGTGTGGATGTGGTTGGGGTTCTGATGCTTTATTTCTCCTTCTAGTGCACTCACCCTGTCTGGAGTTTCAAAGGTGACTCCCTCAGTTTAACATCTTGCTGTGTCTATACCTACCCATTTGTCTGTCAGTTTGCTGTACGGTAGGAGCTTAAGTGTTACTGTGATGCTGGAAGTTATACCACCAGTACTGAGAACAAAAGCAAGGTCACCCATGACAGACAAGTTTGAGCTGAGCTTCTACAATAAGACAGACTAGGATGAAGTACCCATCAGTCTACTTCTGAAGAAAATTAGCCAGTGTAAACCTCATGAATGACAGTGAAACACTGTCAGATATAGTGCCAGAAAACGAGCCCCTTAGGTTTAAAGGCCCTCAAAAGAAGACTAGGGGATTGCTGCCTCCCAAGATTAGAGTCAACCTTAATACTGTGGGTGGAGTCAAGCTTTGGGGACCTTCATTTGCTGATGTAGCATGACTCAAAATGAGGGGAAACAGCTATAAACATTCACTAATAATCAGAATATGGTATGCACAAGTATAAACCTAGGAAAATTGGAAATCATCAGAAATGAAATGGAAAACATAAACATCAATATCCTAGACATTAGTGAGCTGAAATAGACTGGTATAGGCCAATCTGAATTGTGGAATCATATGGTCTACAATGCCAGCAATGACAACTTGAAGAAACATGGTGTGGCATTCATTACTAAAAACAACATTTCAAGATCTGTCCTACAGTAAAATGCCATCAGTGAAAGGATGATATGCATACACCTAAAAGGAAGTCCAGCTAATGCAACTGTAACTCAAAATTATATACCACTCACTAAGGCCAAAGATAAAGAAACTGATGAGTTTTATCAGTTTCTGAAGTCCAAAATTGATCAAGTATACAGCCAGGACACTTTGATAATTATTGGTGATTGGAAGGCAAAAGTTGTAAACAGAAGGATCAGTAGCTGGAAAATACAACCGTGGTGGTAAAAATGATAAAAGACCAGTGACTTTCCCATTGCAGACACCTTTTTTCACAAATGTAAGTGGTGACTATACACATGGATCTTACCAGAGGGAATATACAGGAATCAGATTGACTACATCTGTGGAAAAAGACAACAGAAAAGCTCAGTATCAGTCAGAATAAGACCAGGTGCTGACGGTGGCACAGACCATAAATTGCTCATATGCAAATACAAATTGAAACTGAAAAAAAAATCAGAACAAGTCCATGAGAGCTAAAGTATGATCTTGAGAATATCCCACCTGGGTCTGGAGACCATCTCGAGAATAGAATTGATGTGTTGAACAGTAATGACTGAGGACAAGTTGTGGAATGACGTCAAAGACATCATCCATGAGGAAAGCAAGAGGTCATTAAAAGACAGGAAAGAAAGAACAGACCAAATTGCATGTCGGAAGAGACTCTGAAATTTGCCCTTCAACACTGAGTAGCTAAAGCAAGAGGAAGAAATAAAAAAGAACTGAACTGAAAATCTCAAAAGGTGGCTTAAGAAGACAAAGACTTATGATGCCATTTCCAAAAAGCTAGAGATTGAAAACCAAAAGAAAAGAAAACATTCCGCATTTCTCAAGCTGAAAGAACTAAAGAAAAAATTAAAGCCTTGAGTTGCAATAGTGAAGGATTTTATGGTGAAAATGTCAAACAACTCAGGAAGCATCAAAATAAGATGGAAGGAACACACACAGTCACTATACTAGAAAGAACTGGTCAACATTCAACCATTTCAAGAAGTAGCATATGATCAGGAACCGATGATACTCACAAAAGAAGTCAAAGCTAAATGAAAGGCTTTGACAAAAAAGCAAGGATCCAAGAATTGACAGAATACTGATTGAGATGTTTCAACATATAGATGGAACACTGAAAGTGCTCACTTTGTCAAGAAATTTGGTAGACAGCTACCTGGCCAGTCAAATGGAAGAGATCCGTATTTGTGCCTATTCTGAAGAAAGGTGACCCAGTTGAAAGTAGAAATCACTGAACACTATCTTTAATTATCAGAAACCCTAGTAGCATAGCAGTTAAGTGCTACTGCTGCTAATTAAAAGGTTAATCATTAAAATTCACCAGGTGCTCTCTGGAAATTCTATGAGGCAGTTCTACTTTATACAGTCGCTATGAGTCAGAATCTACCCAATAGCAGTAGATTTTTGGTTTGTCATTAATATCACATGCAAGTAAACTTCTCCTAAAGATCATTCAAAAGTGACTGCAGCAGTATATTGGCAAAGAACTGCCAGAAATTTGAGTTGGATTCAGAAAAGGACATTGAACCAGGGATATGATTGCTGATGTTAGATGGATCATGGCTGGAAGTGGAGAAAACAGAAAAATGTTTACATATGTTTTATTGACTATGCAAAGGCATTCATCTTTATGCAGAGTAACAAATTATAGAGAAGACTGCAGAGAATGGGAACTCCAGAACACTTAGTCATGCTCATGAGGAATCTATACATGGATCAAAAGGTAGTCATGTGCACAGAACAAGAAGACAATGCATGGTTTAAAGTCAGGAAAGGTGTGCATCAGGGTTGTATCCTTTCACCATAGCTTTTCAACCTGTATGCTGAGCAAATCATCCAAGAAGCTGGACTATATGAAGAAGAAAGTATCAGGAATGGAGAAAGACTCATTAACAACTTTCATCATTATGCAGATGGCATAATCTTGCTTACTAGAAGTGAAAAGGATATGAAACACTGATGAATATCAAATATCACACAGCCTTCAATACTAATCGCACTTCAGTGTCAAGAAAAGAAAAATCCTCATACGTGGACCATTAAGCAACAACATGATAAATGAAGGATAGAGATTGTCAAGGATTTCATTTTACTTCTTTCCACAATCAACACCCATGGAAGCAGAAGTTAAGAAGTCAAAAGACACATTGCACTGGGGAAATCTGCTGCAAAGGATCTCTTTAAACTACTGAAAAATAAAGATGTCACTTGGAAGACTAAGGTGTACCTAACCCAAGCTACGGTATTTTCAGTCACATCACATGCATACAAAAGCTAGACAATGAAGAGGACAAAAGAATTGACATATCTGAATCGTGGTACTGGAGAAGAATAAGAGTGCCGTGAGAACAAACAGATCTGTTCTGGTGGAAGTACAACTAGAGTGCTCCTTGGAAGCAATAATTAGGAGACTGAATCTTACATACTTTGGACATGTTTTCAAGAGGGATCAATCCCTGGAGGACATAAGGCCTGGTAAAGTAGAGGGCTAGTGAAAAAGAGCATCCTGAAGATGGACCGACAGAGTGGCAGCAACAATGGGCTGAAGAAAAGGATAAAAAGATTGTGGGCACGGTGTAGGACCGGGTAATGTTTCCTTGTGCTGTGCATAGTGTCTCTAAGAGTCAGAGAGAACTTGATGCCACCTAACAACAACAACATCTCTATACTATTTGTTTCTAATTTGTGTATATGAAAAGGAGTTTCTATGATTATGAAATCCCTTGCACTTTAAGAAATAAGAGCGTGAAGCCTATGAATTTTAATATAAATGCAAATATAACTACATACACACAAACATATACACACAGGTCCTGAAGAGTTTTTCCTCTTGGGGCCTAATCAAAACCACCTTTTTTCAGTGTTCTCACTGATGGAAATCCTAACTTCAGCTAAATAAAACGTATTGGATTACTTATGCAAACCAAAATTGGAGTCAGTCTTGGTTTTCCATTTTAATAAGTACAAACAACTAGTTTTAACCTTGATATGAAACCCAAAATGCACTTTTTACAGATAACCAGCAGAATTATTATGATGATGATGATGATTGAATGAAAATGTACATTCCCATATAACTTTGCATACTCACCTACATGCAGCTTCCACTGTTCTCCGTGCATGGTGACAGCACACTCTTCCTCTCTGCTCCATTACACGTCTTGTCTTCCCAACAGTCTCCTATCTTCTCCTCTCCACCCATTCCCCTTCCTCCAGTATGAGGTCAACAGGACGACCTCCTATAGATGCCTAGAACCATAAAGTACCCACACAATATGGTCACTCTACATCATCAAGTCCAATCCATTGCTGTCTGAAAAGTTGACCTTCATTATGATTTACAGACTCGGGCAGCATCAGGGCAAGGGGCCCTGCTCCCAGGAGAACTCCGAGGCCCCTGGACCATCAATTGCAGTCTTTTAGTGGAGATCTCAGGGTGTACCCTTATTTATACTTGTGTTGCCAGTAAGACTAAATTTTGTGAGCTCCATCGTGGCTATCACTGGTAATAGTCGGGTGCCATCTGATTCTTCCGGTCACAAGTCAATATAGACATCCACTCATGTGAGTCTCTCTGTCTTGTGGATTCTCTTTCCCCCAAGTCATTATGGACCTCAGTGATCATCCATTCCTGCTAAGTTGGGACCATTTGCTGTACCCTCAGATGGCAGCTTGGCAGCTTTTAAGACACCAGATGCCACTCACCAATGTGGAGTGCAGAGAAACCTCATTAACAAAACGTTAGTTGTGTCAATTGGCCTTGATTTCATCTGAGAGCATGGGCTCTGGACCCCCGCCTGAGCTACTCTGT
Organism: Heterohyrax brucei; assembly: GCA_028571685.1. Lineage (NCBI taxonomy): Eukaryota > Metazoa > Chordata > Mammalia > Hyracoidea > Procaviidae > Heterohyrax > Heterohyrax brucei. The sequence goes on along the minus strand of CM053141.1, from coordinate 66,832,959 downwards.
CCTTGCAATACTGGGTTGAGATGGGAGGACTACACATGCTGTGTTGAAGTCCCGTTCATATTGATCTTCTTACTAATGTGTGCTGTCACCAATTTCACCCAACTAAATTTCCAACAACTATCTAATCTAAACCCTCCCCCCTCCCCCTCCCACCCTCTGCACCCTTGTAGCTTCAAAGAGTCTTTTCTGTTATGCATGAGTCTGCTTTTAAGTTCTTATTGTAGGGGTCTCATACAATATTTGGCCTTCTGTCGCTGACTACTTTCACTCAACATAATGTCCTCCAGTTGAAACCAGGTTATGAGATGTTTCCTGCTATCACCATTGTTCTTTATCATTGCATAGTGTTCCACTGAGTGTTTATACCATAGTTTACCTATGCATTCTTCTGTTGTTGGGCATCTGGGTTGATTCTATCTTTTTGCTGTTGTGGGCTGTGCTGCGATGAACATTCATGTGCATGTATCCATTGTGAATGGCCTTCATGGCCATTCATGCTGTAGGATATATTCCAAGCAGTGGAATTACTGGGTCAAATGGTATATTTATATCCATTATTTTAAGGTAGCACCACATTGCTTTCCAAAGAGATTGCACCGTTTTGCAATCCCACCAACAGTGTAGGAGAGTTCTAATCTCTCTACAGCCTCTCTAGCATTTAGTGTTTTGCGTTTTTTGGATCATGGCCAGCCTTGCTGGGGAGAATTGTTTTTTAAAAAATGTTTCCCTGGGCATATTTTTTTAAAAAATGTATCTCATATTTAAGTGCCAAGACAGTGATATTTCAGTGTTGCATCATGTTAATGCTTAAAATATTCTAAAGTTCTGTAATGATCCAATAAATAAGTTGACTTGCTCCCCAAGCTTTATAAATACCCCTTTTTAAAAAGACTAACACCTCAAAGTCAGACACACAGATAATCAGAATGAAAACATGCCTAGTTATGTGAATTACTAGTACTCTACAAAATGCAAAAACACCCAAGTTAGTGCCTGCCCTACATGACTCTTGATTTGTTATTACCTATTTTCTTGTTTTGCATGTGAGCAAACATATTTCTCACAATTATCTCTAGCAACTAGTGTGAGACAAATGTTACAAATCTCCCAGAGTGCACTACGCATTGTGGAATTTTCAATTCATAAATTTCTAGTGATGGGTTCTCTGTATAGAAATTATTAGCTAGAAATACTAATTAGTCAGTAAGTCAGCTTGTTTCTAAGCAAACTTGAGGGCTATCTACATCAGAATTCAATAAGATTTCATATTAAAACAACAGATTAGGTGTTAGTGTATTAAGGTGCCTCCAGCATGCAGCACATGGCAAATAGCCAGTAATAGCTTTTGGATTAATGCAGAGTTATTTATTTCCTCATCATACGATCAGCTTGTTTTCTCATTCCTATTCAAGGGCCCACTTAAAGGGCAAAAGTCTTTTTGTGCCAACAAGCACTGTCTAAAATCTTTCTCTTTTGTCCCAGTGAGAGGTCATTACAGAGAGATGCACACACTTTACCTGTGTGTGTTTAAAGACCTAACCTAAGAAAGCAGAGAAAAGGAAAATGGCCAATAATAAGAAAGAAGTCATTGGACACAAAGTAATTTAAGTGAGAATCACTGCATCTGTATTTTGCCTTTGGAATTAGCAGGTAATTCTCTACACGAAGGCAGTAGATTCACATTACCAGTAACAACAACGTGCTGAGTGTGTGCTTTGTACCAAGAAGGGTATTAAGAGCTGTATGTACAATCTTTCATTCTTACGGTTCTGTTTTAAGGAAAAATAGTGTCATTATCTGACCACAAAAAAACTGTCCCAGATGGAAAAAAATGTACATATTAAACAATTTCGGTAATATATCTAGCAAATTAGTGGTAAAAGCATAGCCAATTCTTCTTAGCTCCACTTTTTCCCTAACCTTGGATACGGTATAGTAGAACAGGCAAGTAAATAAGGGTTGCAATTCTATAAAACGAAGTTCAAACCCTTTTGAGGCTGCACTCCCTTGTTTGTAATACTTTGTCCTAGAACTATTATGATATTTAAAGGTGTATGATGCACCAAGTTCAGAGCCGAAAACATAGCAAATGTTGATTCTGGCAGCTATTATTCATGATGAAAGATTTCACATCTGTGTTTATATTAAGGAGTAGTCTATTATTCTCTTTGTGGATTTTCAGAGCCCCTTAAAAGTTAGACTGGCCATGTAATCTAGCCATCCTAGCCACACCAGAGTGGAACTGAGATTTATGCCTGATAGACAGTTGACGGCTTCCTGGCCAGTAGTAGCATTTGAAGTGGTTTGGTATAATGGATTTGTCCAGAAGAATCAAGAGTTGCTAGATAAAGGAATAATATTCCTCATACTGAGAATCTGGAACTTAAAAACCATAAGGAGAATCTGAAGTTGGTGGGAGCCGGCATAATGCCAATTATATGCCTAGAGAAAGCAGTAGGTGCTTTCTGAAGGCATGGAGACAAGTATTTAAGTCCTTGATACAATTTGATGTGTCATTCAACATTAAGCCTTAAGCTGCCTAACTAACTCAGAGTGTATTCAGTATTAGGGTGATGAGTAAGAGGGTCAAGGGAATGTAGTTAATAACCCAACTCCTATACTGAAGCACTTTTCCTCAACTGGAAATAATGTAAGGAACAATATGATGTCTATATGGTAATTTAAGAAGAAGGAAGAGTTCAATTATAAGGGAATAGTCTTCACCCTTAGGACAAACTAAGTCATTTTGACAGTATTAAGTGTTAACAGGACCACAGTGAAATTCAAATGACCTCGCCAGTCATTTCCGTCAGTGAAGCGCTGGCTGACAAATCTGCAAAATATCACAAGGAGCATTTAATTAAGCTGACAATGAATATTTCTATTAGCTTTGTCTAAAATTATCCTTTATTTCCTTAAAAGAAACAAGTTAGCTGTAACAGTACAGTAGGTGATGCTTTCAGTCTCCACAGGAGTTCTAACCTGTAGTCCTGTCACTATCCGATTAATCAAATTCTTCCAGAAAACACACTCGCCATCCCTTGCATCAGCTTCTCTAGTTGCTTTCCTGGCGCCTGAATGTTCATAACCTTACTTTGTTCACACTGGGACAATTTTTTTCTTTCTCTTTAAAGGGATAATTTCACTTTCCGAGAATAGATACTACACAATGACAGGCATGTGGTGGAACTCCAGGATAATAGCATAAGGTTGATGACTTCCTGCCCATATTAGAAAAATCCCTCACTTAAAGAAACAATGTCTCCTGAAGCACTTAATGCAATTGAAAGACAAGGCACATTTAGAAATCTGAAACTATTTTCTTCCTGTCAACTAACTTAAAATGATGAGTTGCTAGTGGCATCTAAAGGTAATTAATGGGGATGTCATAACTGTCTACAAATGTGAGAAAGGTTTCCAACTGAAAGACAGGAACAATTGCACAAATTTTCATCTGTAAAACTGGATGTCCTTGAAGCCCTGCTTCCTTGCTGAATACCGTAACATTATCCGTCATGCAGGCTATCGCACCACTGACTAGGAAGCAGGCCATCAAACAAAGGCTAACACGCCTGATACACAGCAAAGGTGGGAGTTAGAGAGACAACTCTCTCACCATCCCAGTCCCACTAAATCTGAGGTCATGCTGGTTTGATGATATACATACATACATGTGTATGTATTTTTATTAAATTGCTTGGAACTGAAAAAGTGACTGTCTATATGGAATGACTTTGACAGTGATCTCAAGCAATTACTTCACAATTGGTGATAGCCTCTTTTCTTAAAGCAGCACTGTAGGCTGGCGCTCGTATTTAGAAATACATGTGATCTAACATGAAGAAGAAGGAAGCTTGGTGGTACAGCCATTAAAGTGCTTAGCTGCTAACCAAAAGGCCTGTAGTTGGAACCCACCAGCTGCTTCATGGGAAAAAGATGTGGCTGAATACTTTTGTGAAGATTTACAGCATCGGAAACGGTATGGGACAGTCTTACTCTATCCTTTTCAGGGTCCCTCGTGGCTCAGTGGTTAAGAGCTTGGCTGCTAACCGAAAAGGTTGGCAGCTCAAATCAACAAACCACTCTTTGGAATTTCTATAGGTGCAATTCTACTCTGTCCTGTAGGGTAACTATAGTTGGAATCGACTTGACAGCATTTTTTTTTCCAAATAGCATTGCTATCCATCCAAATCAACAGAGTGGCAATGGGTTTGGTTTTTGGTTTGCAACATGATGAAAAAATAATTTTTTAGTCTAGAGGTAATCTCAGAAATGTGATTTCAATATTTAGTTTCATTGTATTGCTGTATCAAGCAGCTCCCTACAGTTGGTCACAAAACCTTGTCTTATGTTTTCTAAAATTTATCTTCTTATTGTCCAACATCTTTCCTATAAAGTGCTGGCTTTAAGTTCTCTTAAGGCTTGCTAAATTTTGAAATCTACTTTTAGAAATCACTGCAGCAAATAAGTGTGATAGAAATAAAAACGATGTCTTTATGAGACAGAATGAGAAGTATGATAACATTAGACTGTCTATTCTATAGGTGAGCATGCTGGAGGGAAACATTTTATCAGTGCAAAATTCAGCCATTTGAGGAGCATTCTGCTAAACAAATATCTCAAAGGAAGGTTCTGGTCTCTTTCTCTATTCCTTTCTTGGTTGTTTCTAAGTTATGTAAGGTCCCACTGTAAATCACAACATAATGTTGCTTTATAGGCATCTGTATTCCTCAACACTCCTGAAATTGGAAGTTCTAACTAGCTTTTGTCAGAATTACAAACATCAACCGGACAGCATTCCCAGATTTCAATAATAATGACTTTTGATATCCCAGCATACCTTACTCCTTCCGAAGTGAAATAACCTTCCTCCATCCTTTGTCTACCCCTTAGATTTGTTCATTTGGGTGTTTTCTGACATATTCAAATATTTATGCTAAGTTTTACTGAATTGTGGAATGACAAAATAAAAAAAGCCAATAAATCTCCAGAATCACTAAATGTCAACAACAACCACTTTAAAAAAGCTTCAAAGAAGGGAATCAGAGATTATATCTAAAATATAATGTTTAAAATGTCCAGCATTGTTTATTGCCAGCCTCTTCTTCCTTGGCTCATTTACTCTGTGTCCCACGAAATTGGAACTGCATGAAAGAGAAACATATGCTCTCTACCTCAGCATGCTAGCTTTAATATCTAAGCTTTTAAATAAATGGATATTATTTTATTCTAAGCACAGGAACATTTCTCCACTGAACATTTTGATCTAATACCCTTAGAGTAAAATTTTCAGAGTTTACCTTTTCTTCTTTCTCTATATATACATATATACATATATATATATATGCCAGCCAAGCCAAGTGCCGTCGATATATATATACTTTTTTTAATGATTTTCTTCCAAGCCAAGGGGAGAGCTGTGTTAGGCAATATCTAAACATAATCTAAATAATTCTGCTTCCATTTCACAAAAGCTAGGAAACAAAACTAAAAGTAATTTATTTGCTTGGGTTTAGTAAATAAATGCAAAATTTAAACAAAGTGTGTGTCATGGGTTGAATTTTGTCTTCCAAAAAAATGTTATAACAAATTGGCTGGGCCATCATTTCTGGTACTGTGTGATGTTCCTATGTGTTGAAAATCCTGCCTTTAGGGAGGATGGACAGCAGTTGTGTTAGTGAAAACCAAACCCAATCTTATCAATGAGTTGATTTTGACTCATAATGACCCTAATAGGACAGAGTAGAACTGCCCCCATAGAGTTTCCAAGGAGCGCCTGGTGGATTCAAACGGCCAATCTTTTGGTTATCAGCCATAGCGCTTAACACTATGGTACCAGGGTCTCCTGTGTTAGTGAGGCAGGCTTTAATCTAAAAGATCACATTGTGCCTTGAGGCAATCACTTGGGATATAAAGGAAAGGGAAGCAAACGGAGAACAGTGGGTCTCATACCACCAAGGTAGCAGTACCTGGAGCAGAGTGAGTGCTCTGGACCTGGGGTCCCTGCACCTCAGAAGCCCCAGTCCCAGAAAAGACTATGACAAGGACTTTCCTCCAGAGTCAACAGAGAAAGTCTTCTCCTGGAGCTGATGCTCAGAATTTGGACTTTTAGATGGCTTTTATGTAAGTAAATAAAGTTCTCTTTGTTAAAACCATTCGCTTGTGGTATTTCTGTTACAGCAGCACTAGATGACTGTGACGGGATGTAAATTAGGTGATATAACATCAACGCTGTAGAGCTAGGTTCCAAAACATTTGTAGAGGTGGCCCAAATTTATCAATCATTACAACTCCCAGTGCTCTGTATTGATACCACATGCTTTTGACTTGCAATGCTATGGCAGATTATAATGATTAACTTGCATGGGTACTTGATTCTGGTTACTCTTATATACCAAAAGCAATGGTTAATTTTATACACGAGCTTGGCTAGGATATGGCAGCCCATTCAAACACTAGTCTAGATGCTGTTGTAAATAGTTACAAGTGACTAAGTCAGTTGGCCTATGTAAAGCAGAAGACTTTTCCTAATGTGAGTGGAGCTTTTCAATCAGTTGAAGGCCGTGAGACCCTAAAGGGAGTTTTCCTTTAGGTATGTTTGGTTCCAGACTATAAACAGACATTGTCATAGATTGAACTGTGATCCCCAAAAAATCTGCAGCAATTTCCCTGGGCCAGGTTTCCTGGTGTTGTGGGATGTTCCTCCCTGTTGGCATTCCTGCCTCTGTGATGTTACTGAGGGCAGATGGGCAGCAGTTATGTTGGCGGGGCAGGACTAAATGTGTCGGATTTTACTGGGACTTGGGGTGGCCTCTTAGGATATAAAAGAAAGGGAGGCAAGCCAAGATTTGGAGACTTACACCATCAATAAAGAAAACAGTGCCAGAAGCTGAGTGCATCCTTTGGAAAGGACCAGCACCTCAGAAGCTTTCAGTCCAGCGTAAAATTGACATTAAGGACCTTTCTCCAGCTCCAGCAGAGAAAGCCCTCCCCTGGAACTCATATCCTGAATTTAGACTTTTAGCTTACTGGACTGTGACAAATAAAATTTTTCTTTTAAAAGTCATCTACTTGTAGTATCTCTGGTAGAGCAGTACCAGCTGACTGAAACAAACATCATCTTGCCAAAACTGTCAGTCTCCTCTTTCCATTGCCTGATCTAAATATTTTGGGACACAAGACTGCAAGAATCTCCAGCCTGTCACCTGGCCTATAGAGTTTCTCAGTCCCCACAATCACATGGACAAATTCCCTAAAATAAATCTCTCTCTCTGTGTTGTTGTTAGGTGTGGTGGAGTTTGTTCTGACTCACATTGACTCTGTGTATCACAGAATGAAACACTGCCAGGTCCTGGGCCATCCTCACAATCATCGTTATGCTTGAGCCCATTCTTGCAGCCACTATGTCAATCCATCTTGTTGAGGGTCTTCTTCCTTTCCACTGGCCCTCTAAGACTTTACCAAGCATGATGTCCTTCTCCAGATAACATAACCAAAGCACGTAAGACAAAGAGTAGTCTAAGAAACATTGTGGTTGTACTCATCCAACCAGATTTGTTCATTCTTGTGGCAGTCCATGGTATATTCCATATTATTCATCAACATCAAAATTCAAATGTGCAAATTCTTCTTTGGTCTTCCTTATTCATTGTCCAGATGTTACATGTACACTAGGCAATTGCAAACACCATGGCTTGGGTGAGCCACACTTTCATCTTCAAGGTGACATCTTTGCATTTCAACTCTTTAAAGAGGTCTTTTGTAGCAGATTTGTCTAATGCAATGAGTCCTTTAATGTCTTGACTGCTACTTCTATGGGTGTTTATCGCAGATCTAGGTAAAGTAAAATCCCTTACAATTTCAATCTTTTCTCCATTTATTTATCATGATTTTGAGCACTGGTCCAGTTGTGAAGATTTTTTTCCTTATGTTATGGTGTAATCCATACTGATGGCTGTGTCTTTATTTTCTTCAAGTTAGTGCTTCAAGTCTTATTTTCTTTCAGAAAAACAAGGCTATGTTATCACACAACACAGGTTGCTGATGAGTCTTCTTTCAATTGTGATGCCCTATTCCACAGACAGCCAGTTTTTCAGACTATTCGTTCAGTATATAGATTGATCAGTATAGTAAAAGGATGAAACCACAATATACAACACGATATCCCCTTGTTCTGTTCCAACAACTGCCTCTTGATATGTACATGTTCCTTATGAGTATAATTAAGTCTTCTGGAATTCCCATTCTTTGCATGTTATTCATAATTTATTATGATCTACACATTCAAATGCATTTGTACAGTCAATAAAACATGGGTAAACTCTTCCTGGTATTCTCTGTTCTCAGCCCATATCCATCTAACATCAGCAATATCATCTCTAGTTCCATATCATCTTTTGAAAGCAGCTTCAATTTCTGGCAGCTCCCTGTTGATACACTGCTGCAGTTATGACAACTGACTTAGATGACCTACTTGACCATGGTCACCAGCCATCAGTCCCATTAACTCATTCCTTCAGGATGTTAAGATGTGTCTTTGAAGCTGCTATGACTTTGTCTCAGTCAAGTTGTACTGATTTGCGCTAGATCATGCACTGTCTTTTCCTTCACCAAAGGTAATACTTACATACTATCTGGTAAATGACTTTCCTTCCCAACTCTCCCATTCCTCATAACCATCAAAACTGTTTCCCATTTTTGAGTGAAAAATTCTGAGATGAAGTCTACACAATTCTTCAATGAGTCCCCAAGGAACTGAGCAGTAACCAGCTCAGTAATGTAGTTTTCAATAGGCTTTCACTCCTTTCTTGATTTCTACTTACCAATGTTACAATTCTGAGTCTCTGGAATCACATTCTAAAATAACATACTTGAGAGCCAGCCTTTGTCCCAACTTCTGCTTTTGAGGGGACTCAGGCTAAAACAGTTGGTCCCAAACTAGAAATTCTTAGGTTGAGAGGATAATCAGGTTAGGATCTTTGATTGTTCACAGAAGCTCACACATGAGTTAGCCAAAAGATACTGGTGTTTATTGTAGGTGGCATGACCGGCTACTCCCAGCAGATGCAATCATAGGAGTGATCACGTATAAACACTGAGAAACATGTCCCAGCCAAGTAGACACATCATAACTATCATGAATGATAATTATAGATGTGTAGGGTTAGATTCCTTCAGGTAACTGGTTTTGTTGTTGTCACCGATAGGTGCTATTAAGTCATTCTTGACTCACAGTGGCCCTATGTGTAACAGAATGAAACACTGCCTGGTCCTGTCCCATCCTCACAGTCCGTCTTATATCTGAATCTCCTGTTGTAGCCACTGTATCAGTCTGTCTCGTTGAAGTTCTTCCTCTCTTTCACTGACCTTGTAATTTACCAAACAAGATATCCTTTTCCAGGAACTGGTCCCTCCTGACACAACACCCAAAGTACTTAAGACAAAGTCTTGCCTCTTTATTTCTAAGGAATACTCTGATTGTACTTCTTCCAAGACAAATTTGTTCTTCTGTAAGTCCCTAGTATAGTTAGTATTCTTCCCCAAAACCATCATTCAAAGGTGTCAGTTCTTCAGTCTTCCTTATTCACTGTTCAACTTTCACATGCATGTGAGGAAACTGAAAATACCACAGCTTTGGTCAGGTTCACCTTAATCAACAAGGTGACATCTTTGCTTTATATTTAACACTATAAAGAAATCTTTTTGGAGTAAACTTGCCCAAAACAATGCATCATTTGATTTCTTGACTGCTGCTTCCACAGGCCTTCACTGGGGACTTAAGTGAAATGAAAACCTTGACAATTTCAATATTTTCTCCATTTATCATTATATTGCTTATTGGTCCTGTTGCGAGGTTTTTTGTTTTCTTTATGCTAAGCTGTAGCTGATACTGAAGGCTGTTGTCTTTACTCTTCATCAGTGTTTCTATTCCTCTTTACTTCTAGCAAGCAAGGTTGTATGACAATACAACCTGCATACTGCTGGTGCTTAATGAGTCTTCCTCCAAGCCTGCTTCCCTGTTCTTCTCCATATAGTCTTTTTTCCGGGATTATTAGTTAAAGCCACCCATTTATGGTATTTGTTATAGCAGCACTAGGTAACTGTTTTAGTCACCTGGTACTGCTCTAACAGAAAATATTGTAAATGGAAAGCTTTATGAAGAGAAATTTTATTGATATAGTCTGGTAAGCCACAAATCCATTTGCAAATTATAAGTCCATTCAGTAAGAGAATTTATCACAGTCCAGTAGGCTGAGTCCAAATTCAACAAGAGCATCTCAGCACAGGAACCTCAGGTCCAAAGGATGTGCCCTGTGGTATGAGGTTTCCAACTATCTATGTTCGCTTCTCTCCCTTATAGCCCACAGCTGGTAACTGGAGTCCTGCGTCATCAGCACAACTGCTGCCCATTCTCCATCATCAATATCACAGAGGCAGGATTCACAACACACAGGAGGAATGGCATCATATCGGGACTCACAGCCAAGTCAAATCAATACATATATTTTTAGGGGATACAACGCACTCCACGACAGTGACTAAGACCAAGTTCTCTCTTAGATATCTAATGTTGCAATAACAGACAAATCACAAGTGGCTGGCTTTAACAGTCACTTATTTTTCTCAACAGTTTAGGAGACTAGAAGTTTGAATTCAGGGTTATAGTTCTAGGAGAAGGCTTTCTGTCTCTATGAGGTCTGGAGGAAAGTTTTTGTCTCTTTGAGCTTCTTCTGCTCCTGAATAATCTTCACATGCCTTTTGTGTATATGTATACATAAGAATAATCTGAGAATCTTGTTTAAAATATCGATTCTGGTTGATTATATCTAGGTTAGAAATGCAAATTCTCAGCAAGGTTCAAACTGGAACTGGTTCAAAGCCCTGGGTGAAATGGGACCCAGGTTCCAATGACAAAAGTAGCGTACCTGAAAGGGCCTAAAGGAACAGCCTCAGTAGAATTCCGGTACCAAAGCCATGGCCTAATAGAAAAAAAAATGAGTCCCTAAGAACTAAGAACTGAGAAAGTTATATTCTCATAAAGAAACCTGAAAGTCATGAAGTCCCTGGTTAGCAATAATATATCTTTTCTTTTTACTTGAGAGTCACCTCCTCTGCCTGATACAAAGTCCTCACCTGCAGCAGGTACCTCAGGAGATGATTCCTATTTCATCTCTACCTGAAGAAAGGCTAGCTCTACCTTGAGTTTTCTTTAAGGACTTTTTTAAAAACTGCAGAAGCACCTGGCATACAGTAAAGTCCTAAACTTGTATAAATCTAAGAAAATAAACCATTGAAAAATATTTGTGTTTCATAAAAAGAAAATTCAGCATAAAAGAAAGAAAAAAAGAAACATAAAAGATGTATGTACTAACAACAATTTAAAGTCAGTTATGTATAACTTAAAGTTACGTCTTCATAAACGTTAATGTTTAGTTCTGACAAGGATTTCTTTAGGCAGGAACTGCTATTTCACTTTTGTAAGAACTCCCAACATGATACCATTATTTGAATGTAAGACTCAAGGCAAAACAAGAAAAAAAACACCAGGAAGTCAATTTTGGTTTGTTTACATTGTTACAGCAGGTTAAGAAGGGAAGTTTTCTTTCTCTCTTTCTTTTTTTTAATTCTGAGAGAAGATATTACTTTAATTCGTAGTATTCCAACTGTTTCTGGTTGCTCTGGGCTTGTGGTGCTTTAAATAAAAGGCTTAAGTTCATTCTTCCAAAGATAAATGTTTGTCACTAACAGATGCAATAAGATTTTGGAGTGTTGGCACAGTTATGGCTTCAGGCACAAATGAAGAGTTTTTCCGTGACTCAGAAACTTGGCCACTACGCCAGCTGAACTGATTTAGCTCTGGTGGCACAGTAGTTCAAGTGTTCAACCACTAATCAAATAGTCAGTGGTTCAAACTCACCAGCTGCTCCCCAAGGAAAACATGTGGCAGTCTGCTTCTGCAAAACTTTACAACCTTGGAGTCACTATGGAGTCAGTTCTACCCTGTTCTACACGGTCTCTATGAGTCGGAATCAAGTCAGCAACAGTGGGTTTTGTTTGAAGGCAAAGTGATTAAGACTGACTGTTAACTGAAAGGTGAGTGGATTAAAACTTCCAGCCACTCCTGGCAAAAAAGATGTGGCAGTCCACTTACCTGTGGATTTTATAGCCTTGGGAATCCTATGGTGCAGTTCTACTCTGTGCCATAGGGTCACTGTGAGTCAGAAATGATTTGACGACAACAGCTTTGGCTTGGTTTTCGGTTAGTCAAGGAAATCTTGATGATTCTCATGTCAGCAACAATAGTAAGTGGATGATTATGTATGCAGTATGTCAACATAAGAATAATTAATTGATATGTTCCCGTATGAAAAATGTGATACAATGAAATAAACACAACTGTGAAGCCATGGAAAATCAGGCTCAAATCCTGCTCTTCATTTACATGTTCTATGAACTTCGACAAGGCCATTTCTCTGTATCCAAGCTTCCTGTTCCAATATGCTAATGTAAAATTGTATACTTTAGAGTTACATAATATAACACACACAACACAATGTCTAGCACATAGGAGATACTCAAAAATTTGTAATATTTGTTACCAGTTTATACTTAACTATGTTTACACATAACGTAATTTGCTTTTCATTTCTTAATAGAATTCAAACAGACACATAAAGTCTCCTAATGTTTCTTCTGTTATATTACATAACAGTAGTAAAACAGAACAGGAAGGTATAGGTCCTCAAGAGTATAATTAATCTATGCAGTAATAATTACTCCAGATGAATGCCTAATCAAAATCACTGCAGCAGGAAATTAATACAGTGATTTTAAAGAATCGGAACAATGAACTATGCAGGTTGAAAACTATCAGATTATTCCACTTCAAAAGGTGAAAAAGTCAGAGAATTATTTCTCTTTTCAATTTGCAGCTGTGATGAGGGATACCAGGTAGAAAATATGTATCATCACTGGATGGCTCTGGGATCTTGGACTGTTCTTTCTCTCTAGAAGCACTATCTTTATAATGAACTTTAATACAGTGATGGCCAATGGACCTATGTGGATTTCACACACAGCCCCACGACCTCAAGTATTAACGGCATGTGTCCCTGCTGATTCAGTTTCAAAATTCTCAAGGGGAGAAAAAAACACACTGAAGTAAAAATAAATTCCTGGTCTAGAGAGAGCTATAGGTGGTACTGATGCGTTTGAATTAAGGTGTTGGTGAAGAATACTGAATATACACCACAGACTGCCAGACGAAAGTACAAATCTGCCTTGAAAGAAGTGCAGCCAGAATGCTTCTGAGAAGTGAGGATGGTGAGACTTCAGGTCATTTTGACATGTTTCTCTGGGTGACAATAGTTTAAGGAAGAAAAAAAATAATGAAAGATACAAAAATCATAGTTACAAACTATGATCATGGTCATATACAAAATTCTTTGTCTAACAACAAGAATACACAAACCTTCTAAATATATATGGAATACATACAAAAAAATGCCATTTTGTGGTTCCTGTTCGGGACCCTGCTGTCGTTATACCTGAGGCTGAGAGCTCACCTTGTGCTGGGCTACAGAAGACAGAGGTTAAGAACCTGGATGCTGACAAGGAATGACTGTGGGAGGAAGTTGAAAGTTTTTCCTGTCTTTAGGCAGGGGAATGATTGCTTGTAAAAATAAAATTAAAAATGCCAAGTAAAGACTTCAGAGTAAATCTTAACATCAAGAGACCACATTTTGTTGCAGCATGCTTTTTAACTACATTGTAACAAAACATCAAACAAATAACAATAAAAAGAATTCCAAAAACAATTGATAATTTAAAAATTCACACATTCATGCAATTCATAGATGAAAGAAGTCATAATGGAAATAAAATAAACTTCTGCCAAGACTGGTTAAGGAAAAAAAAAAAAAGATGGAAATAAAATACAAAATGAAAAAGGAAAATTGATGAAAGATAAAATAAGTAAAATGATTGTAGTCAATTACACTGTATTCAATGACTAAGATTAAATGAATAAATTACTAAAAAATTATAAAAAGCTAAAATTGGCATAAGAAGAAATGCTGCTCTGACTCGCAGAGACTCTGCACAACAGAGTGATACTGCCCTGTTCTACACCATCCACATGGTTGTTGCAATGGTTGAGCTCATTGTTGCAACCACTGTGACAATCTATCTCACTGAGCATCTTCCTCTTGGGAAAACTTAAATAACCAGTAGCTTTAAATATATTAAAATAATAGTTGAAGCTCTTCCTCAAAAAGAAAGCTTTGTATATGACTTTTCCCAAATATTTTGATATTAGCCTGATAGTATTAATAACTTTAGAAACATTCTTAGCTCACTCCCTTCTTAACACTAAAAGCCCTTTCTCCCTTAGGAATAATGACACATAAAGAAAATTGTAACACTCTTCTCTGACCAGTGCTCACAAAGATTCTGAGGTTGTTTTCCCAGACTATTCCTGACCAATAGCCAGAGTATTACCAACTCATAGTCCACTATTCAGATAAGAACACTGTTCCTGAGAGAAACTACCAAGCCTGCAGACGTCAAAGACAACTCATCTTAAAACAAAGGAATTGTATTTCTTCACCAACCTCACCTCCTCTGAACACCTGCATATCTGTACCCCTCGCCTACCTCACTTCCCTTCCCTAAATCTTTTATAAAACCTGCCAGTCTGAACTGAGATATTAAGATGTTTTTTAGAATACTAACTCACCACCTTCTCAGGTTGCCAGAAATCTGAATAAAGCACTTTTACAAATTCAATCTCTGTCTTTGCATAATTGGCTTGGTAGTGACAGGCAGCACAAGTCTTCAACTAGGCTCTTCCAGTAACAATCTTTGTAAGAGGTAATTCAGGTTAGGAAGATACTGTTTTAGCCCTCAAAATAAAAGTGGAGGGGCAGACTCCAAACAGATAGCATTACGGCTACATTTCAAAGATAATATCCTTCAACTTAGAAACTTAGTGACAAATTTCCACAGGTAGCTGAGTTATATCAAAGACCTGAAATAGCCTACAAGAAGCACACAAGGACAAATCTTGAATTCAGAGAGCTCATTGCTTCAAGTAAACTTCCAAGATTTTGTGTATAAATAAAAATTTATAGCAATGATGAAATATAATAAAAATCAGGTTGCAATTAACTGGCATATATTACTTGAGAGCCAGTACTCAAGTTCTACTGATTGAACAGATTTTATGAATTGGCTTGTAAGACATAGCTTCCATGGAGAAAAACACCTCAGGCTCTGTCTTAAAATGTCTTTGCACCATTCTAATAATAGAAGCCTCTAACAAGTGAAGCCTCCTAAGTCCCCAGACCCACACCCCGACCTACCCAACTCCATTTCCAATTTGATGTAATCATGCCATTTCAACAACAAAGAAGGAACTTTATTGTTTTATTAAAGTGTGGCTCTCACTAAATCAACTGACAACAAATTATGATTGGAAAGTATACTTCCTCTGAGCTATTTCCTAAAACAATGTTTCTGAAAGTGTTATTTTCAGACCAACAGCAACAGTTAAAACTGAAACTTTGAATTTATTTTTTCTGGTTCAAACCCCTACTGATAATTTGTGTTTATAACAAGTTCTCTGGAAGTTATACACAGGAATCACCTGAGGATCTTACCAAAATGTGGATTCTGATACAGTGTATCTAGTGTGGAAATGCAAATTCTCATCAGGGGTCTGAACTATAATGAATGAGTTCAAGCCTTGATTAAAATCAAACCAAGGCCCTTCCCATCAATTCTGACTCCTAGTGATCCTACAGGACACAGTAAAACTGCCCCCTATCAGTTGGCCAAAGCTGTCACCTTTGTGGAAGCTGATTGACACCTCTTTGATCCATAGAGGACAGATAGAATCAAATCACTGACTTTAGGTTAACAGCCTGAAGTTGAACCACTGTGCCTCCCAGGCAGCAGCAGTACCACCTGGGAATTTGTTAGAAACATAAATTCCTGGTATCTACCCTGCATCTTCTTAATCAGCACTCCAGATTTTAATCAGTCTTCCAGGAAATTCTACCACACACTAAAATTTTAGAATCACCACACTAAATAAGGTTTCAACCCTAGCTAGCATTAGAATGGCCTGGGAAATTTTTTAAAATAGCAATGCCCCAGCTCCACTGTCAGCAATTCAGACTTAGTAGGTGTGAGACAGAAGCCCTAGTGGCACAACGGTTAAGCAACCACTCTGCAGAAGGAAAGAGCCATGACCTGCTCCCACAAAGATTTTGGGCTAGGAAATCTTACTATGTCCTATAGTATCACCATGAGTTAGAATCTAGGTTGGAAGCAACTTGAGGGCACACAAGTCTGAGACAATCCCATTGTATTATTATTATTATTTTTTTAAGTGCCTCCACAAACACACATCTAGCTAGGTAACTTTAATGTATAAGCCAAAAAAAAAAAAAAACCGATCAGTTTCTATGGAGTCAGTTCCAACTCACAGCAACCCTGTGTATTCCAGAACAGATTTGAGCTTCATGGCTGTGATCTTTTGGACGTAGATAACAAGACTTTTCTTTCTTCCAAGATACCTCTGGATGGACTCCAACTGCTAACCTTCAGATTAATAGCCCAGCACTGAACCCTTTATACCACCCAGGGAGTCACTTTGGCTATACATTTAAATGTAAGTTTGAAAACCATTGTCCCTTAAACTCACCACTCTTTAAATGTCCAAGATTCCACATCAACCTTCAATTTGGGGCTGATATAAGGGCAATTTAAACATTTCTGGTATCAAGGGTTTATGTTGCTTTTCCCTACTTTGCTCCCTACTTAATTTCCTATTTAGAGACAGAAATGAAGAATGAACATAATCTTTAGTAGCATAAGTCTCACACCACCAAGTCCCACTTTTGTAACTTCTGTAAATGAGTCTACATTTCAGAGAATGTATCAACTGTGAGTCATTCGACCTGAGCACTGGTTGGCATACGGACTGTTGAAGACTGGGAACCACATGGAGAATAACGTCTTACCAGCAAACTTTAATTCGAAAATTGTTCTCACTGTTCTTTGCAGGACAACCTTCAGTACCGCTCGGAACAGCCCACACTCAGGATAACCTCCGGGAATGCTTTGGTGCCATCTTGACAAATGCCACCTCCTTCATCACTTCCAAATTCTCTGAAATGTCCTCAGGAAACAACTTCACCAATACAGGAATCTCTTCTTTGCCCCATCCCTCTTACTAGTAGACATGCTCCCTCACTAAGGTGACAGTATCTATGCTGTGACATTACGTAGTGTCAAACTAATGTTGACAGTCATAGCTGGAGATACACTGCACCAATGTTTTGTTCTGTACAATCACAGACTCTAAATAAAATTATATTTCACAGAGAGGTAAACAAATCCATGTCTTGTCATCCATCCCAAGTGCTTCCCCCGTCACTACTGATCTAACCCATCACTACCAACGTTTGTTAACATTTGAGAAAATTAAAGCCTCGAGAAAATTAAAGCCTCGAGAAAATAATGAAGTTTTGTGTATAGGCAGTCCCAGGTTACAAACGTTAGACCTGCATACAACTCATAGTTATGAATCAACCTACATTACGCCTATTATATTCAAAGTCTCAGGTACATACAATGATCTGTAGTAACAAATGGGTCTACTTTGCAATGTGCATCAAATATTATTATTGTTACTGTATTATTATGTTAAAGATTTTTTTTAGCATATCTGATATCTGAAAATATTTCATTAAAGTTTTTATACACAGAATAGTATACTATATATTAAGATGAACATTCAAGTAAGTGACAACAGATATGAACTGTACCTAACTGTTCTGAAGTACATAAACATTTGACTTAAAAGACAGACTTAGGAATGGAACTCATTCATAATCCAAAGGCTGCCTGTGTAAGTATATGCAGCTTCATATGCATTCTATAGGTGAATATATACATATTTTACATACTGTGTCATTAAAAATTAATTTTTTGTTAAAATTTATCTTCCCAAAACTCACATATTCTTACATCTTGGATCTGCTATCTCTTCTCCAAGTGTCCATTCTTCTCTCACAGTGAGGCTCTGATTTCGTCAACATCCAAAGTGGGATTTTTTGACAATGCAATTTTCTCTTTTGTTGCGAAACAAACATTTCACTTTCTGCTCACAAAATCCTTGTGTCTAGGATGACACAGATGAGAAACAGGGAAAATAAAGTTGAAGAAAATGAGGGACAGATAGCATGTAAAAAAAGATAGAATAGACAAAGAAAACAGAATGTTGCAAGAGAAAAACAAAGAAATAATACTGTTTAATACATGGGAAGTAACAAGACTCAAATGATTCAAGATTAGAAGTGAGCTCGTAGTGGATGTGAGATGAGTAGTGCCTCTTTGTTAATTAGCAGGCTAAATGTGCTGAGTATATTTCTCGAAACCAGGTCAAAACTATGAAAAAGTTAAATCAACAGTGGTTTCAGTATTCATAATGGGAAAGGCAGTATTAACATGTCATATCATAAAGAGACAAAAATACTTCCCACAAATAAAAAGGATATAGTAAAAGAAGACTAAGAATGCTAGTAGAAGAAAATAGCTATTAAAAAGATAAAGGGAGTGAAAGGTGGGCCTGGTAGAGTTTCTAGATAGTCTTCAGGACATCTGTCTCACCACCACTATTCTGGTCATGGTTTCGAGCTTTGCGAGTGGTGGTCCCCTAGTGACAGTAACAACAGTCCCCAGGCTAGGCCTGTCCCTATTGTCTACCATGTATCTGAAATAGCAAGTGGTGTTGGTACGATTCAGCTATAAATCATTTCAACTCGCAATTCACTGTAGCTTCCAAAGTTATCTTACTCCCACACCTGGGGAGAAAGGCAAAACCAGATAGCAGTAGCCAGGAGAAGCAGAGGGGCTGGGAGGCTTAGTGTGAATGAGGGGTTAACACATTTAGAACTCACACTTTTATTCATTTTCACATATGCTAGTTCCTAAGAGTCTGAATTCTAAACATACAACATAGTGTCCTTCATATTTCTGTCATGTAGCATTTGAATTCATGGGAAGTAAAAACAAAAATTATTTTCAAAGCCACTAAGACAGCCTGTTGTACAGATTAACACATTCACTAGCAGGGTATTACTAGCACTGTTGCTGTAATAATCAAATCTTACTTGTATGACAACTGTCTCTCCACATGAGTGACATGCAGTCTGTCTGTTCTTCATGAGCATTCCATATTTAAGAATTGCATGTCACTGCTCTTCTCACTAGGTTTGACAGAAAGCAAACTTGATTATTTACAATGGTGAAAAGTAAAGTTTTCTTGGATTTTTTTCCCTCATCCATATTTTTTTTCTACATTTATTATTTATTATTACTTTTTACCCTCAACAGGTCAGTTCTCTAGTCAACAAAAATTGAATTCAGCTTTTTCTCTACCATGGTTCAAAGACTCCTAGTCAAGTGACTTTAGTTGGGCCACTCACCTTGCATCAACCCTTGACCTCTTTTAATCAGGTAAAATGCTACAAGTGGGACTTAGGTAGCTCAGGTTCTTAGCAGATAAACAGGCAGAAGAGAAGTTGCTATCATACCTATAATGTTAATATTGTCAGGAAATGCAAAGAAACGTGCAATTCACTCAAGAGAAGTATAAAATGTCACAGACATCTTGTATGGCTATTTTTTTGTTTTGTTTTGTGCTTTCTGAGAGATATATGGACAGGACTAAGCTGTACAGCACACCTTGAGTCAACCATGTATCTGAAAAGAAAATGAAGATCGGCATTGAATCACTAGTATTTAAGAGAAAATATCAACAATGTAAAATATTTTCTCTGGCCAGAGACCTCCTCATATATGTAAAGTCTTGAGTAGCATCAAAGTAAATTTTCAGTATTATCAATTAAAACATCTAAAAATTCAATTTTACACCAACTCTAATCAGCTGAGAATCAAAGCCAATTTATGCTGCTCTTGTAACAGAGCAGGTTATCTGAGTTTAAGAAGGTGTCAAAGCGCAGAATAGAATACCATACATAAAAGACTTAAAAGAAGTTTTCACTCAAATATGCCAACCCTGTTAAACAATGAAACTTGTGGCTCATTCTTGGACAATTGCTTAAAGGCAAAAGTATTCCAGGGACAAGGCAAGGTAGCCTAAGAGATAACATCAGAAAGATGGTGGTCAATGGAAACAAGTGCCACAAATATTAAACTGAAAAAATATTATCAATTTATGTCTGCTGACTCATAGAGTAACATGAATTTTCAAAGACTGTGGGTACTCATCCATAACAAGGGGTGATCAAGCCTGAAAACCAGGATTACTTTAATTCTCTGAAAAATCAATCTAATAACAATCAAAGTGGTAACAATAATACCCTTTACTTACGAAGAATTTTAATTCCTTTACTAACATAACTTTATGTTCACAATATTCCCATGATAAGGACCATGAAAGATAAAATTATTCTCATCACATAGTTTGAAAAACTAAGATCTCAAATTGTTCATTTATTTACTTATATCAGCAATAAAATGAGATTTAGAATTTAGGATCAGATATTCTTTGTTTTATAGGGGAGACTAAAAGAACCAATGTTATTCAAATAACAAACCTGATTACAATCACAAGTCATTAATAATAGATATGTTTCTTTGCAAGTTTTAGAAACAAATCATTCTATGAGATACTGAAATTAATTTGGCTAATCTTCAATCTGTACCTAAACTTCTGTGTGCTTTTGCTTTGGAAAACCTAAAAAACAATACAGATGGATAAAGTTATCTGGCTACTATAACTAGCAATGAGACATTGGTGCTTCAGTGGTAAAAATCTCCCTTTCCATGTAGTGGACCCTGTATAATTCCCAGCCAATACACTCCTGTACAGCCACCATTCATCTGTCACTGAAGTTAGCATATCTTCTATGATGCTGAACAAGTTTCAGTGGAGATTCGAGTCTAAGACACACTAGAAAGAAAGGTCTGGAGATCTACTTATGCAAATCAGCCAGTGAAAACCCAATAAATCACAGCAGTCTAAGCACCAATCACTAATAGGGTAACACAGAATCACACAGGGTTTCTTTCCACTGTACATGAGGTCGCCATGAGGTGGGTCAACCAAGGGTACTTACACCAGCAACATAATTAGTAAACTTATTTTAAAAATGTTATGCCTTAAGACTCACAGTATACTTAGTAGACCATCATGAAACACTGATACTACATTTTAAAAGAGGGGCTACATAATGTTCCAAATAAAACATAATGAAGACTAGAAGAAAATTTATTTTACATCATAAAGAGAATCTACTATGTACCTACAGCAAATACCATACACAGTGGCAGAAAATGAGACAAATTCCATTTAAATCAGAAGGAGAAAAAAAAAAGACATAACTGCTGCTAATTTTTCCTTTCAACATTTTCTTAGTGCATTAACAAATACTATAAGAAAAGTGTTAAAACTCTTCATTTTTAAATAGTATAGAGTTATAATTTAGGAATAAAAAAACAAAAGACCAATGAAAAAGACAATTGCCCTCAGAATTTATTAAGAAGACTGAACACAGTCTATGACTATGTGGTAGAGAAGACTGGTTTTTTTTTTTTTTTTTTTTTTTTTTTCAGCTCATCTATTTTCAGATAAAAAGAGTGGCAGACATGTGATCCTAGACTTCAAGAATGATACTGTGAGTAAATAATAATGTAAGATGCATTGGGAAAGAGGTGAGTGTATTTTGAATGCAAGAAGGACATCAGTCATTGGGACCAGTAAAGCAAATCATTGTGGACGACATTACTAAGTTGAAATCTGCATATCTCCCTCCTTGCATACACTTAACTCTATTATGTTGCAATTCATTCCCTAGCCCTTGACTTTGGTTTGATCATGTGATTTGCTTTTGCTAATCACTTTTTAATAGACATGACTCATTCAGGAGCTTGAAATGTACTTGTGCAATGAGAAGTTCTGCCTCTTGTGTCTCTGCCCCTGTCACAAAAAGAACATGCTGACTGGTCCAAAGAAGATAAGAGACACTTGGAGTAGCTGCACAGCTAACTCACAGACCTACAGCTTAAAAGAGCACCACCATCAAATGGTCTACAAAATTGCAAAGAAGATATAAATACTTACTTTGTCTATGCCACCGCTATTTTTTGTTTGTTTTTTATTCACTATAACTGTTTCATTTTGTGGTATATGGAATCAGCTCAACAGCACCTGACAATAAGAACAACAACATAGTTGTGGCACTAGGTGAAGGATGCAATAAGATCTGTTGTGGAAAGTGGTGCTAAAGGAAACATTCAATTTTCACTAGCGACATGTTACAGTTTTTGAAATTTGATAAAATAACATAAGAAAGAAAAATGTTCAGTTCATATAAACAGTAGTGACTCCTACTGTACCCTGCTTAGTTACACAAGTGGTTTCCTGCTACCATCTGCCTGGATATGAGAAGCCCCAGTTTTCTGGATTTGAATACCTCCTTCTGCCCTTTTAACATTTCGGAAATAATTCTAATTCGTTTTCTGAATAACTGATCAGAGCATTCTGGCCTAAACATACTTTGGATTTCAAATGTATCAGCTGCCACTTGGGTAGGACACATACTCCTGTCTGTACTAGTTTTTCACTGTTGCTGTGACAAATCACAACAAACTTGATAGCTTAAAACAACACAAATTTGTTCTCTTACATTTCTGGTGACAAAAACAAGGTGACCGCACAGCCACACCCCTTCCAGAGGCTCCAGGTATGAATTCATTCCCTTACTATTTCCAGCTTCTAGTGACTGTCTATATTTCTTGGCTTGTGATCTCTTCCTCTAGCTTCAGAGTGCATTATTCCAAACTCCACTTCCATTGTTACACAGCTTTCTCTTTTCCAGTCTAAGTCTGCCTCCTTCCTATAAGCATACTTATGATTCTGTTGATGACACACTCGCATATCCAACACAGCCTTCCCATCCCCTGACCCTTAACCGAATCACATCTACAAAGGCAATTTTGCCATGTAAGATAACACTGACTCAGTCTATCACAGCTACCTTTTGGCCCATCCCAATTCTTTCTGCCTAGCTTTGTCCTTACATAACTTGTCAATGAGGTAGTTCATACCTAGCTAAAAAAAAGTGGTTCAAAATACTATAAAAACATTACCTCATACAACAGAATGATCATGGAAACTTGGCAGGGTACTTCATCCAACCCAAAAATGCAGCACGTGTATCTCAATGGCTGACCAATAAGATCCATCTAGTTGTGTCTATTTTGCTTTCAGAGTTCAACTTCTTCTTGAATTATACAGTAAAATGGGGAGGGGTTAGTACTACATAATACTGGATAGACAACTTAAAGAAAATGAATATTTTAACTCTTAAACCAAAGGAAGTTACAGTTTGCTATCATGAGTACAAAACAGTCTCAGAACAGCATAACAGGAACTAGCATACATGGAGAAGTTGGGTAAGCAGAATTTTTCAAATCCACCAAGTACTTTATATGTGATCCTTCAGGTTATATCTCTTTGTCTATACAATGCATTTTATATCTCTAACCTCAAAATCCTAAACTTCCTGCACAAAACTGACTAGCTATTCGCATCACCAGGCTCTAACATCTAGCTTCTAGGTACACTTTCCTACAACACTACGCATGCCATCTTGCAAGTTTTCCACAGATTATATAATAGCTGGTCCTCAAACATGCATATTCACATTGTGACTTCTTAGGATATTCATATTCCGGAGGGACTGAGCACAGCAGAGCTTACCAGTGTTTACCACAAAGAAACTTACCTAGTGTTTACAGCCCACTGGAAAAAAAAAACAACAAAGTCTCCCAAACCAAAAAAACTAGGTGATGCCAAGCCACCACCAAATATAGCTCTGACATAGAACACAACAAAGAGGCCCTAATGTAGCATGAGAAAAAGGAGAGTGTAGATTTAGAACTCTGTAGACCAGACTCGATGGTCCAACAACCCGAGGTCCCCTGAGAACACAGCCCCTGGATTTGCTGCTAGCCCAGAGCTGAAACCAGTACTGAAGCCAACACTTCAGACAAAGATTGGACTAGACTGCAGGATGCACAGTGATGCAGGAGGTATGTGTACATTATGGTTTAATATATGCATATGAGGCTGTCCAACCAGTTTCTTTTTAGAGGGAAGAAGGTGAAGAGGAGGGAACAAGTGTTAGCTGAGTGGACACTAGAAGTAAACAGTTGAAAGGAAGAGCATGCCCTCATAGGGTGAGGAGAGGAGACAGAGTTGCATAGAGGCTGGTGCTTGTGGTTTGATATGGCAAATTGACTTGGACTGCAAACTGTCATTTAATCACGATAAAAAAATTAAATGTATATTAAAAAAAAGTCTCCCGAAGGAATATATGTGTGAAAATCCTACCTATTCTTCATATTTATGACCTGTTCACCTTGTAATGAGGGTTAGGCCTCCTGTGGATCTTGCACAATTACAACATCCAAAATAAGTATCTTTGTGGATTAAATCAACACAGATACAATGAAACGAGCTATAGGCTATCCTGACAGCCAGCAGGCATGGATGCCAAGGGAACTATGCCAGTGACTATTTGCGATGTCCAGCTTTTTGCCAGACACACTCATTGATTGCGTCTGTGTATTCTTCAACTGCAATTTGGTTTCTCCGCTTGAAAATAATGTGAAAGGAATTTAAGAATGACTCACTCAATGATTCTCCCTTCTTTGGCTCCTTAGGGTATAAAACTATCTTCAGTGAAATTAAAGAAATAACCCCCCAAGGGAAGGCAGAGATAAAGTTTGACTATCATGAGTCAGCAAGCTTCATGCATTGCATTTGGCAATTGTACTAGTTCAGGAACTGCATGGGTCAGGACACTGTCTTCAGAGTCTGCAACAGTCAAACCCTGAAATCTCCATGGCTTAGCAAAAAAAGAATGCTTATTTTTCACTCATATTGCAGTCTGATAAAGACCATACAACTTTCTTGATTGCTTTTCCTTCAAAAATTAGCTGTCTATACTGATTCCATTTTAGAACACTGTTACTGAGAGTTCTTATATTCCAGCTACATGTATGAAAGGATGAGAAATTCTTAACTCTCTCCTTAAGAAACTTATCACTGTCAGTCACCAAAGGTCCCTTACGTGAGAGCTCAGTTACATGGCCTCAACCTAATTACAGGGAAGTCTGAGAAGTTCAGTTTTTCTGTGCACTCAGGAAAAAAAGACATCACAGCAGACACTCCAGAATCTCAGTGATTTAACATTACAAGTAGTGCCATTTACTTGAAGTCCATGCAACAAAAGACAGACTTGGGAAGGGGACAAGTCCTTGTACCCACCATTATTTAGTGATTCCCTATTTTAGAGATTTCACATTGCCCAACACTTGGCTTGGAATTTTCTTGGCATGCAGAGATCCAGCCAACAAAGAAGTGGGAGAGAATGGAGAAGTTACAGCTACTGTAACCATTCGAGCAACACTCAGCACTTCTGTTCCTATAATATTTGCATGAACTCGTCACAGGTCACTAACTTGATGTGAGGATGAGGAGGAAGGGCTTGGACACGGAGTCCCTGGTCAGGCAGAGACCTTCCAGCAACAACACAGTGGGGCGGGAATATCAGTGTTTGGTAAACAAATAGCAATCGCTACCACAGTACCATTTCTTAGGAAGCAAAAACTCCATGTGTTCTAATTCAGTAATACCAATTCTAGGATTTAGACTAAAAAAATATTCAGAATATTGCCGCAGGCTTTCTTCATGCTCTGCACATCTCTCTCCTTATACTCAGACAAGAGCACAACGGACCCTAGAAGAGATAACGGCAATTTTCTCAGTGTTCCACGGAACTCTTCACCCAGGCCCCCTCTCTGACCTTTCAGAGATGGCTCCTTGATGAAGTCTGGCTGGTTGCAGCACCGGTTTGCCTCAGTTGATTCAATTCTCTAATCATTTATAATTCCATCTTTTGAGGCTCATTGGCTAATTGTATCAGCCTACCTAAATGCAACCCCAGGAAATCCAGTGACTTAAGAGTCTAAATGATAAAACAAAGGTTCTTCATAAGAAGATTGTTTGCAGGGGCAGCAAGTTTGAAAACAACAGAAATTTCTAAAAAAAATAAAGTTAATTTAATTTTATAACTAACAGATGCAATTTTTTCCAGTCATTTAAAATGGCACTGCCTCTGAAGATCATTGAGTAGCATGGAAAATGTATATTATATAACAGTAAGTTTTATAAAAGGGACACAAAAAGATGGATATGCTCATAATGACAACTTAAAAACTTAAGGGAACAGTGGACGGCTATTCAAGAAATAAAGTACTGCCACCACCAAAGACAGCTCTAAAAGTGAACAAAATGTGGAGTCCCTGACACAGCACGAACAAAAGGGGAATGCAGATCTAGACCAGGCTTGATGGTCCAATAACCTGGAGGGCCCCCTGAGAACATGGCTTCTAGACTCGCTGCTAGCCCAGAGCTGAAAGTTCTGAAGTTCACAGTTCAGCCAAAGCATGGACTGGACTTGGGGACACATAGTGATGCAGGTGGTGTGTGTCCTTTATGACAATTAAAGCCACATACTTAATTGTTCTAAATGCTACATGCCTCACTGCTGAATATTACTACCTTCAAAGTCCTCCCTTTGGAAAGCTAGATATCAACATCAGCACCTACTCCACTCTTCAAAGTGATTTTGGAACTCTTTCTGGAATGGCCATTGCACATGGTGGCACGGTGGCAAGTTTGCAAATTTAACTGTATAATTGTCTGTGATGGAGCTTTCAGCCAGTAAACAAATACTGTATTGGAACACTCTCCCTACTGACCTAATCTGGCCCCCAGTGACTTTTTTCTTTACCCAAAGATAAAGAAATATTGGAAGGAAGACATCTGGATGACA
This sequence comes from Heterohyrax brucei, assembly GCA_028571685.1. Classification (NCBI taxonomy): domain Eukaryota; kingdom Metazoa; phylum Chordata; class Mammalia; order Hyracoidea; family Procaviidae; genus Heterohyrax; species Heterohyrax brucei. Next base: position 66,806,020 of record CM053141.1, on the reverse strand, counting down.
TTCAGGATACCAAGAGTAACAACGACAGCTCTGATGGCCATTCCAGAAAAAGATTTCTGAAATTGCTCTGAAGGGTGGACTAGGCACTGGCATCAGTGCATAGCTTCCCAAGGGGAGTCCTTTGAAGGTGATCATAGTGATGTTCCGCAATAAGGTGTGTAGCACTTTTTCTAGGATGAGTTCATGAACTTCACTGTCAGTCCTCGTATATGAGACTGTTCTACTGGTTTCTTTTTAGAGGAGAGAGGAGAAGGTAGAGAGTAGGGGACAAGTATTGGTTGAGTGGATACTAGAAGTAGAGTGGAAGAGTGTGCTATCACATGGTGAGGAGAGCAGACAGAGTTGTAGAGAGGCAGGTACTCAGGGTTTTATATGGAAAATTGACTTGGATTATAAACTTTCGCCTAATCACAACAAAACAAATTAAAAAAAGAAATAAAGTATTACCTAGAGAAAATAATAATGTCCCTAAATAATGAGATTAGTGAGTATTTTTTTTTTTTTTAGTTTTCAAAGTTTCTTTCGGAATACTTCATATACTTCATAAAGAAACACACACATGCAAAGCTGAGCAGGTCAGCAAGAGGAAAAAGTATTACTGAACTTTTAAAGTCTTACTAAACCCTTGTAGCTATAAAGCCCGTATGAAGTTTTACCCTTAGGATACAACTGGATATCCTTTTATGCATGCATTTTGAATCCAGAAAGAAACTCTAAAGTTTACAGTTCTTAAATGATGAAAAAGATACATTCCTTCTCCCTTATCAAAAACCTCAGGGAAAACAAACAGTTGTGCAAGAAACACAAAAAGGAAGTTAGACCCTTGATGAAAGATACAAACAGAAGTTCCATGGCCCTCAGTACACAAGAGGAAGGCCTAGCGATGCATTCACTGTTTGCTGCATTCAAGCAGAACACTGAGAGGGGATGCCCGAGGCTGCAGGTCTCACACTGAACCTCAGCCTCCCAAGTTTTCTCCAGTGGCAACCCTTGAGGAGAAGCCCATAGCATACTGATTAACAGATCCTCCCCTGTAACAACAGTTGAAAACCTGAGGGCTGCAGCAGGAGTCATTCTGTATTCTGTGTGTCATGATTCAGCTGTGTCCCCCCAAAAATGTGTGCAGCTATTTGACTGGGCCATGATTCTCAATATTTTATTATTGTCCTCCATTTTCTGATTTTCCTATGCTGCACGGTAAACAGGATTAGGATTGCATTACAGTGTAAATCCCTTCTTGAGGCCCCCTCCCTGCTCCACTGTAAAAGGAGTTTCCCTGGAGCATGGCTTGCAGCACCTTTTACCCTACAAGAGATGAAAGGGAAGCAAGTAGAAGGTGGGAACCTCACACCTTCAAGATAGCAGCACCAGCGTGTCGTTCAGGCCTGAGGTTCCTGCGCCAGGATGCTCCCCAGCCGATGTCTGATGCAACACAAGGAGCTTCCTCCAGAGCCTACAAAGGGGGGAAGCCTCCCCTGGAGCTGACACCCTGAATTCTGACTTGTAGCCTACCTGACTGTGTAAGAATAAACCTTGTTTTTTAAAGCCGTCCACTCTATAGAATTTCTATAAAAGCAGCACCAGATGACTAAAACGCTGTTGGACCACACCAAGCACCAAGGGAAGTTGCGCTGAAGATCTCTATAACCATACTCTAAAGCAGAGAAGAATCTAAGTGAGTTAGCCCTGCAGCAGCTAAGTCTTATTAACAAAAGGAGAGGTTAAACTTGCTAATGCATGTGCCATAAAATAAGTAATCTTTAAAATAATTTACCAAAAGCATTGTCTTTCCTACATACATACAGCAAGCAGTTTAGAAATATTAAAAGGAAAAAAAAATCAAAATCAAAATTTAGACAAGCAAAACAAGTTATCAAAAGCAAATCAAAAAGCAAGTAGGGAAAAGCTATTTCTAACAGATACGGTGGACGAAGGGCAGGTTTCTTGAACATGATTGTTACAAGGTGTCCCAAAGCTATCTCTCAGCTTGGCTAGGCCATGATTTCTAGAATTAAACGATTGTCTGATGTGTTTTTCCTATGTGTTACAAATCTTACCTCTACGATGTTAATGATAAAGGATTAGAAACAGTTACATTTACTGAGGCAGGATTCACTGTATGAGATTAAGTCTTGTTTTAAATCAGTCACTTGGGGATATAAAATAGAGAGGCAAGCAGAGAGACAGACAACAGTGTAAGAACCAGGAGGATAGTACATTCTTCAGACCCAAGGTCTCTGAGCTGAAAGTCTTCTTGACCAGGGAAGACTGACAGCCAGGACCTTCACCCAGAGCTGACACAGAAAGAAAGCCTCTCCCAGGTGCGGGCACCCTGAATTCAGACTTCTCGCCTCCTAAGATACAAGAGAATAAATTTCCTTGTTAAAGTCATCCACTTGTGATATTTCTGTTGTAGCAGCACTAGATTCACTAAAATTACATTATTAACAGAGCTCAGAGAAAAAAAATGAACTTACATATACTACCTTTAGTGAAAACGAGAATATTGTAATTCCCACAGGAATCCACAAGAGCACAAAAGGAAAGAGAAACAGGAAGTACAGCGATGAATATCTGAAAATATGCTTTTATTTGGATAAGCAATCCATTCTTTCCATTTTAAACCTGGCGTTGTCTGTATGAAGCATTATCAAGTATTATTATGAAGCCAGTGAAGTTTACACACCATTTTGAAACAAAACACAGTGCCTTCTCTAGCAAGCAAGTTAATCTTCCAGAATAAGTATAAAATAGTATTTCCTAGAATCAAATTCATTAATTTTGTGACAAATATAAAGAGACTAAAAATATAGAAGCATCATTCAAAGTAACATCCTTTCAGGAAAATGCAAGTTGAACTCACCATATTGCCAAAAAGACATACACCCTGAGCACAAAATTTATGATAAATACCGTATCTAGAAAGAAAGCAGAATGAGCTATGGGCTTGTTTTTCACAGTCTGCTGCCGGATACAACACAGCATCAGTGGTAACAGTGCGAGTGAGCAACGACTGTTCCGCAACACAGACTGAACTTCGCAGCAGGATATATCGTCGGTAAACGGGATGTGTTAGTTCTTGGCTTACGTGAAAGATAAACACGAGAGACTCTTTGTTGTTACTGTTACTCCCTCAAAACACTTATTTTAAAACACATCTATTATATAAAAGCTTTTTAATTCTGATTAAGTATGTTTTGAGCTGTGACAGAGCTTGAAAAAAGATGAGCACTGACAGTGCTCAAGCAACGTGTACAGCCTGGAGAGAAATGCTGTCAATACAAGACTGCGCTCGGATGCCAAGTCACACAGTGCTACATCCCTGAAGAATGGTGGGGGTGGAACACATGCCACCTGATCTTGAACCCGGGTTGAAGAATATAGTGAAAATTATGACAGTGATTAACACTTTAAAACCCAGTTATTTTCTTCTTTGAATTTTTTGTTGAGCTGTGGTTTCCCTAAGGAAAGCATACTGATTGAAGGACCAAATCAAACTTTTTGTTACAAGTTATGTATTTTGATGCTCATTATCTGGAACCCCCTATATCCCAGTAAACTCTTGATAACAGAAATTCTGCTGATATGAGTCAATGATACAATCATGTTTCCCCCCCTCCCCAGAAAATTTGCAAACATGGTAAAACATGAAGGCATCTGGAAATGAATGCACATACATTTTACTCTAGTTTCCTTCTTCTTAGCCTTTTTTTATTACTTTTCATGAAATTTTTCAAAACATTGTACAGTGTGATAAAAGCAGTTCCTAAAACCCAAATAAAGCTAAAGGAGTTTCTTTTTAATCTCAGGAAAATTACCACTACAATGCAGTTCTTCATTAACACAAAAGCATTATTTAGAGGAAAAATAAATAAAACTAAAGGAATTTGAATCTTGAGGAAATTACGACCACTATGTATTCTTCAGGGAGTTTGGTTTTTTGAGTTTATGTATTCATTAGTATTCATGTATTCATTATGTATTCATTAGAACAAAGCAGTATTAACAGCTAAGAAGGAGAAACAGCTCGTGGAATAATGCAAAACTGTTTATGTGGGTGCTTTTCACCTGCTACATGTGGAAGTAATCATTGGGCCCTAAGACTGAACGCAGAACTTTCAATCTCTTGAACAGACCACTGCAATGCATTATTTTATATTGGAAAGGCAATACTAACTGTTCAGAATCCCAAAAAGAAGGGAGCCACTAACATCTGGAAACAGCAAGTAGCATAAATAAGGAAGAAAATAAGCCATTGTGACTACAAGAAGACTGATAATAGCTTATTCTCAGTGTAAGTACATTTCAAGAGAGCACAGTAAAAGAGAAACAATGAGGAAGCTTATCTCACAGAAATAAAGGCAAACTTGTCAAAACTTGTCAAAATTTCAGAAAAATCACACATTCAGGCATCAACTAAAACAATGCTCAGTGTGCACAAAAATGAGACTCCCAATCAAACTTTTTGAGTTTCACACATTTCAAAAAGCTCCTACCTTACAAGTAAATGTGTTAAAATTGAGCCATCCCCTTTCCAAAGAACTCCAGTCCCTAAAAAGTAGTTGAGATATCACTTGTCTCACAGATCTTGAAAGGGATACACGCAAATACTGTGTCTTTTTTCGAAGAAATATCCAATCAGCACAAGGCTTTTATAAACCACGTAGAAATACACCTTCTGCTCAGGTCAAAGATTCCTTTACTGAATAATTTTCACATATCAGCATTCTGCTTTGTCTCATTTAGTTATTTTTAGAAAGTACTTAATTGTAGGATAAATAACTATAATGTTCTTCTACATTCAATACAGTCTTCTGTGAGACCTAAACAACAACTTCTTTGCAGGGAACTTCTACACATTGCTCTTAATTAATGTATAATTAAGCTGGCAAAAAATGTGTGTCCATCTGTGTGTGTGTGTGTGTGTGTGTGTGTGCGCGCGCGCGAGCACACATTTTCATATTTAGATTGCTGAATATATAAGGTCTACTTGCTACAAAAAAATAAAATGCATATTATTCTCAAGTATACATGAATCATTTTTAAATGACAATATAAATGCAAGCAAAAGAAAGCATCAATACAATTTTAGAGAATTAGTGTCACACATATTATGATTTCTCACGACACTGCAAGTAAATTAGAAGGCAAGAGAAGTTATAAACAACAACAAAATCTCCTTATAATGTAACCATTAAACACATTTCTAAGTAGCTATTATACAAATAAGAAAGTACATCCTATACTTAGGACTTAATGAAACAAGAAACATTATAAAATGAAACTTATGAAATATAGTAAATGAAACAAATATTTAGGCCTGATTTCTTGTGCTAAAAAAAAAAGCACCCAAATTAAGGAACTGTAAAAAGAACAATATAATAATTTACATGTAATAAAAATGGCTACAAATTCCTTTAAATTTTTCCCACCAAGAGATGGTGTCTACGAGGTCTGATAATTAAGTCCATGAATTTAATTGTTCTAAGCGCTACGTATCTCATTGCCGAATATCATTACCACAACCTTTGAAGTACTCCTCTTGGAAAGCCGTGTACTGACACCATTTCCTAGTCTACTCTTCAAAGCAATTTTGGAACTCTTTCTGGACTGGCCATTGCACAAGTTGGCAAAGTGGCAAATTGGCAAACTTAATTGTATAGTTGTCTGTGAGAGAGTTTTTAGACAGTAAACAACTGTATTGGAACACCCTCCCTACTCACCTGATCTGGCCCTGATGACTTTCTTGTTTACCTGAAGATAAAGGAAATCTTGAAAGGAAGACATTTTTTATGACATTATGGACGTCAAGGGTGATAGGACAGCTCTGATGGCCATTCCAGAAAAAGAGTTCCAAAATTGCTTTGTAGTGTGGACTAGGTGCTGGTTTCAGTGCATAGCTTCCCAAGGGGAATACTTTGAAGGTGACTAGGTGACTATAGTGATATTCAACAATGAGATATGTAGCACTTTTTTCAAGATGAGTTGATGCACTCAATTGGCAGTCCTCGTATATTCCAGTCCCTTGAATCTAGCCTGGTTCTTGTAATTTCTTTGACCATTAAAATAATGTGGAAATGAACATATGTCTGCCTCTTGAAGCCATAAGGTACCATGTAAGAAATCCAGCTACCTTGCTGGAGAGGCTCTCAACTGTACCCAGCCTTGCAGCTTCCATCTTTGACTATCTAGAAAATATTAGCCACCAAATGAATATTGATTGAGTGGCTCCAGAAAATGCTATGTAGAACAGAAGAATCCTCTAGGCAACTCCAGCCCAATCCCTGACCCATGTATTCAGTTACCTTTAAAGAAACTGGGTAAATGGTTTAGGAAGTATTTCTATTTTAAAAAAAAAAAAAACTAGATGATTTTACAGACAACTTTTATCAAACTTTCAAGAAAAATATTATTCCCAATCTCATACAAAGTCTTCAAAAAAGAGAATAAAGGCAAATACTTTCCAAGTTACGTAATCAGTATAATTCTTATATCAAAATCTGACACTGACAGTGCTAGAATGAAAAATTTTCAGACGAATCTCACTTATAAACATAAATGTGAAAATTGTAAACAAAAATATGACACCAAATGCAGCGAGAGTTTAATTTGTGTTCCCCCAGCAGCAGAAGATGAACAAATTCCAGTGCAACAGTTTACACGGGGAGTGGGAAAGTGGTGGAAGAAAAGGAAGGCACGGGGTATAGCATTAATGTAGCCACTACTATGGATGACCATGCCCCAATTCTATGGGGGAAATTCTAGGAACCAGTGTAAATCATGTGCCTCAAAATTATTCTACCCAACCAACCAGATAGCTGAAGAATTTGTTTTGCTAGCATTTCAGACTGTGCATAAATGGACCTTTGGAACTGTAGAAAAAGTCCTTAGGATCAAAGTTAAAGATGATAGCTGTTGGATATTTTTAAAGATAATATGGAATGGGAGGTCCAAGAGACATTAACAGCAATTGTTTTGCATCTATACACACACACACATATATGTACATATACACATCTGCACGCAAATATATCTGTGACAGCAATGCAATGTCCTATTAACATTTCTATAGCTATACATGGAAACTCTGGTAACATAGTGGTTAAATGCTACATCTGTCAACCAAAAGGTCAGCAGCTCAGATCCACCAGGCAGTCTTTGGAAACTCTATGGGGCAATTCCACTCTGACCTATAGAGTCACTATGAGTCAGGATCAACTTGATAGCAGAGGTTTTGACTAGGCTTTAGCCTTTATAGTTATATATCATGAACCCACATGAACAGAGCAAAACAAGCCAAAAGAAACTCTTTCAATAGATAAAGAAAAAACAGCTCGTTAGCTTCATGACTATATTTGTAAAACAAAATGCTAACAAAGAACTTCTACAACTGAGGAAACACCAAACAAGTACCACAGACATAATTTTGCATAGCAAATTTTACCAGTATGGCATTCTGATGTAAAAGACGACATTCAGTGTCATATCATTTTTAAGTTGCAAAAATTTCTTAGGATGCATATATGGTGAAACTACAATTTCTTTTTTAAAGTAAAGAAACTACAGTGCAAAATTTACAATCAGGCTTACATTCAAGGTAGGTAGGAAAGTGAAATATGAAAAGAGCACACTGGTAGACACAGTGATGTTGGTAATATTCTAATATTTAATTTGGGTAATAAGCTTATAGGTGTTCATATGATGGTGCTTGGCAAGTTATTCCTTATGTATATAAAAATAAATATATACATGTATACTTGTATATATATAAATATGTTTCATATATGTATATATATGATTTCTAGAACTTTAATGGTTTAATCATTTAAAGCATTTACAGCATCAGTTTCATCATGGGAGTCCTAGTGGCATAGTGGTTAAAGCTCTTAGCTGCTAACAAAAAGGTTGGCAGTTCAAGCTCACCAGCAGCTCCAAGGGAGAAAGATACAGCAGCCTGCTTCTGTAGCCTTGGAAACACTATAGGGCAATTTTACCGTGTCCTATAGGACCTCTATGAGTCAGAATCCATTTGGCAATAATGGTTTTTGGGTGGTTCAGTCATGCTACAACTACTGGAGAGAAACATCCCCAAGCTCATTACAAATAAAAGAGATTAAAATTAAAAATGTGAGTAAAATAATACAACATAGAAGAATAAATCCAAGACTCCTAAAACTAGTTCTGCAAAACCTTGAAAACTGTCAAGTTTTAACGGATGGAATTCAAAAGAGCAAAGATAAGTTTATTTAGAAAGACCTTTAGGATGGCAATATATCAAAACTGAGTCAATAGTTGGGGAGGGGGAGCATGTTACACAGACATTGAATGAAAAGGTATCTATCCTGCAATGGCTTTATAGATGTTACAAATTACATATTTACATTTTTTTTTCTTAAGTGCGTGTAGCTGTATCTTCAAAATAAGAAACAGACACACAGGGAGACAGAGATTAGAGTGTTGCATTTACAAGCCAGGGAACATCCAGGATCACCAGCAACACCAGAAGCTAAGAGAAAGGCATAGAACTAATTGTCCCTCAGGCTTCAGAGACAGCATGGCCTTGCCAACACCCTCATTTTTAGCCTCCATAACTGTAAGAGAATGAATTTCTGGTTTTTAAGGCAAAAAAAGTAGGAAGCAAGTCAAGATATTTCCTTATAATCTGACTGAAATACCTATAACAACAAAGTAACACAAGAACTTTATGGAAAAGACATTAGGTCATCACAGATCTAAAGTATTTTGTCCAGTAGGAAAAGTAACCGTTAGCTAAGAAACAAGTGATTTACTAAGACTCAGTTCTATAAAGAAATTGGCTATGAACTGATTACAATAATGTTAAAGTAACAAAACTTCTTGAGAACAAAAACAAATTATCAGAAGATATTGAATTTTGCTACGATTCTGCCACAGTTTATGTGAAGAATGTAATGAACTTGGATTACATAGTATAATACATGCTTATTAAGTGAACTATTCTATCATAGAGTACAATGCATATGACTGGAAAATTGTGCTTGCTGAGGTCTTTTGAAGTTGAGTAAGGTTCTTACATTTCTTTTTTTTTAATTTTATTTTTTATTATGACTGAGTGAAAACATACATTCCCATATAAATCTGCATGCCCACCTATGTGCAGCTTCCACTACTCTCCCTGCCTGGTGACAGCACACTATTCCTCTCTGCTCCATACATGTCTCATCCTCCCAACAGTCTCCTTTCCCCTCCTCTCCACCGACTCCCCTTCCTTGAACCAGAGGTCAGCAGGATGATATCCTACAGAGGCATAGAACTGTGGTGATCAGGATTATGTCAACTTGCCTAGTACATATTTGGCTGCTGTAATAAGTGGCAGGGTGGGGTTCATGGTGGCTCCCTGCCCCTCGGCTCTCATCTCGCAGCCTTTGACTACGGCAGCTGGTTGCTCACGTGGCCAGGAGCTCCTGCTCTCTGCTTCCAGCCTCTGGTTCTGGGACTTGAGCTAGCAGCTATTGGACTCATCAGTCCTTACAATCGGCACCTGAGAGTCCTGCCCCCTGACCTGCCGATCCTGGGTTCGCCAGCCTCTGTCGCTTCGTCTCGCCACCAGCTTGGGATCTACTGACCTACACAACCGGTGATCTAGAACTCTGCTGTCTGACTTGCTGACCTTGGGTTCCTCAGCTTCCGCGGCCACGTGAGGCTTGTGCCAGAGCTTGGGACATTCAGCTTCTGTGATTACGTGAGCTGTTTCCTATATTTGTATCTATCTATATATATATATTATAAATCTTTCCTTGTACCTACACGTGTTACTGGTTTTGCTTCCCTAGAAAACCCAGCCTAAGACAGAACCATAAAGTGTACCCAACATATAGTCACTCTGTGCCGCCAAGTCCAATCCCTTGCTGTCTGAAGGGTGAAACTTCGTTATGACCCATGGGCAAGCGCAGCATCAGGGCCAGGGGCCATGCTCCCAGAGGAACCCTTAGGCTGTTGGACCATCAGTTGTGGTCTTTTAGTGGAGATCTTAGGGTGCACCCCTTTTTATTCCTGTGCTTCCAGTGAGACTGAACTTTGTGAGCTCCATCGTGGCTATCACTGGTGGTGGCCGTGCATCATCCGGTTCTTCCGGTCCCAAGTCGATGTAGACACCCACTCATGTGGGTATCTCTGTCTTCTGGGTTGTCTTTCCCCAATGTCATTTTGGTCCTCTGTGATCATCTCCTCCTGGTGAGTTGGGACCATTTGCTGTGCCCTCAGATGGCAGCTTGACAGCTTTTAAGACCCCAGATGCCACTCACCAATGTGGGGTGCAGAGAGCCCTCTTAGCAAAATGCTAGTTGTGCCGATTGGCCTTGATTTCACCTAAGAGCATGATCTCCTGCCCCCGCCCAAGCTACTCTGTCCTTGCATTATTGGGTTAAGATAGGAGGAGTACTCATGTTGTGTTGAAGTCCAGTTAATATTGTTCTTGTTTCTAATGTGTGCTGTCACCGATTTCACCTAAGCAAATTTCTACCAACTATCTAATCTAAACCCTCCGCCCCTCACCCTCCCTCCCTCCCTTGTCTGTTTTTAAGTTCTTATCGTAGGGGTCTCATACAATATTTGTCCTTTTGTCACTGACTACTTTCACTCAGCATAATGTCTTCCGGTTGATACCAGGTTATGAAATGTTTCCTGCAATCATCATTGTTCTTTATCGTTGCATAGTGCTCCATTTAATATATATACCATAGTTTACCTATCCATTCCTCTGTTGTTGGGCATCCGGGTTGATTCCATCTTTTTGCTATCGTGGACTGTGCTGCGATAAACATTCTTGTGCATGTAACCATTGGTGTGAATGGCCTTGATTCTGTAGGATATATTCCAAGTAGTGGAATTACTGGGTCAAAGGATATATCTGTATCGATTTTTTTAAGGAAACACCAGATTGCTTTCCAAAGAGGCTGGACCATTTTGTAACCCCACCAACAGTGTAGGAGAGTTCCAGTTTCTCCACAGCCTCTCCAGCATTTGTTATTTTGTGTTTTGGGGATCATAGCCAACCTTGTTGGGGTGAGATGGTATCTCATTGTAGTTTTGATTTGAATTTCTTTAATAAAGATCATGAACATGTCTGCATGTGTTTTTTGGCTGCCTGGATCTCCTCTTTAGAGAAATGTCTGTCTGTCTCCTTTACCCATTGCTTAATTGATGATTTATCTTTTTCTTATTGATATTTTATAGTATCTTATAGATTATAGAGATCAGGCATCAGTCTGACATAGAGTTGCAAATATTTTTTCCCATTCCGTAGGTGGCCTTTTAACTCATGTGATAAGTCTTTGGATGAGCAAAAGTGTTTGATTCTTAATAGTTCCCATTTATCTATTTTCTCTTCTGTTGATTGTGGTTTATTTGACATATTTTGAAGTCTGTCTAAGTTGTGTATTAAACTTCCATTGTTGTTCCTACTTTTTCTTGGATGAGCTTTATTGTTTTAGATTTGATATTTAGATCTTTTATCCAGTTTGAAAGTTCTTACATTTCTTAATGAAAATTATCTAAGAAGCTACCCCAAACTTACTGGCATAAAATAACAAGCATTTCATCTCCTCACAGATTTGTTGGTCAGGCATTCAGAAAGAGCACAGGAATGTTATCTGTCTCCTGCATGAAATCTGGAGGGCCAGCTAACAAGGACTAAAGGACTGAAAGTGACTCACACAGTTGGGGACTAGAATCATCTAGAGATTTTGTCATTCACTTGCCTGACAACTGGGTTGAGATGAGTTAAATGCTAGGCTCACTGGGACAGTCAATTATATAAACCACATGTGTCTTGTTCACAAGGCTTGGGATTCTTAAAGCAGGACATCTGGGAACCAAAACAAACCAAGCCGAGACCAAGTACTCTAAGAAAAGAGAGCAGACTTGCATAACATTTTAGGAACCACAAGTCATGGTCGTCTTACTCCTGCTGGAGTCTACCTACAGACACAGTGCTGGAGTCTAGTTATAGACACAGTCACCCTTCTCTGCAGATTCAAGGGGAAGGAATTAGCCCCACATTTGTCTGGGAGAAGTGTAAAGCATTTAGTGGCCACATTCTAAAATTAGCATGTTGTAGGGATATTTATATTTTTTACATTAATAACTACAGTATTAGTTGAATATTTATAGCTAATACCTGAAGTAATTCCTGAGAATATATTGGTAAATTAAGAATGATTTGCTAAAACACACCTTAATGATCTAAAGAGTTAACATACCTTTCAAAATGCCTCATTTTGTAACAAGGAATTACTTATCTTTCCTTTAAAGTTTGGTCTGATATATTTCAAATGGAAAAATGATATTTAAATGATCTAGAGTTGGACTAAAATTGAGTCTATGGCTAACACAAAACGTTGGGAAGTCGGAAAGTGAAAAGGCAATTGCATATCTATAGATTGATTTGAAGCACTTATTAATGAACATCAAAGATTATAGTCTTCAATATGGATTATAGCTCATCATTAAAAAGATAATAATCCTTATCACCGAACCAAAAAGCAACATGATAATAAATGGAGAAATGACTGATGTTGTTAGGGATATCATTGTACCTGTATCCATAATCAAAGCCCATGGAAGAGCAGTAGTTAAGAAATCAGATGACTTATTGCATCAGATAAATCTGCTAGAAAAGACCTCTTTAAAAGATTAAAAAGCAAAGATATCACTTTATGGACTAAGAGGTGCCTAACCTAAGCAATTTTCAATAGACTGGTAGACATGCAAAAGCTGGACAAATAACAAGGAAGATCAAAGAAGAATTAATGCTTTTCCATTGTGGTGTTGACAAAAAATACTGAATAGACTACCACGGACTGCCAAAAAATAAACCAATCTGCACTGGAAGGAGTACAGCCAGAATACTTCTTGGAAATGAAGATGCTGAGATTTAATCTTACATATGCTGGACATGTTATTAGGAGAGACAAATTCCTAAAGAAGGGCATCATGCTTGGTAAAGCAGAGCATGTTGCAAAAGAGAAGACCCTAAATGAGAGGGACTGATGCAGTGGCTGCAACAATGGACTCAGGCATAGCAATGATTGTGAGGGTGGCACAGGATTATGCAGTTTCCTTCCATTGTGCCTAAGATTGCTATGAGCTACAATTAACTTGATCACAACTAACAACATCTATATATTTATCTGTCCACTGCACATACATAGTATATAATACTGCGGTAAACAGAAACTTAACATTAATTACTCATTTTAAATATTTGCATATAGAACTCAGGATAAAATTTCTCATACCAACTAGTGTTGCACAAATGAATCAGCATAGAGTCACAGGATTGTGGTCTAGAATACAGATATACAATAAATTACTTGATGGTAGGAACAACATTATTTCCTCTTTATATTCTCATATCCCACAAAACCTGAAACACTTTGTTGTTTAGTGAATAAAAACCAGAATTACACGATAACTTACAAGTGATAATATCAATGTGGCATGAAGAAGGTTTTCACAAACAGCAGACTGATTGATCCCTATAGCATGCCACACTGGCAAACAATCGATTTTCCAAAGTAAACATTCCGGCCTCAGTTTTCTGATTTGATTGTCTTCCTGCCTTCCTGGACGAAACAGTTTACTAAATTCTTCTTATGGCTAGCTGTATCTATTCAATTTAATATTGTATCATAGTATAAAGTGTCCATTTCCAATAGATGTTACCACACCTTCTGACACCAGACTTAGGCAAGCCAGCCAAGTGCCGTCGAGTCGCATCCGACATTATCTAAGCGGTGTAAGTTAATATCATGTCTGTTATGTGTTAATTCAGGCAGTGCTAACAGTATAGATGGCAGGTCTGCCAGATAAGGGAACCTATTCTAATCAACAGCAACTAGAAGTACAGTTTCCTGGGCCAGGTGGGCACCCTGGAAAGCAAAGCCAGAGCTACCACTGCTAATGCTTTACCAGTATTTGGCTTGAATCTTCATCATAGATCTCATTTTAAGTGCTTTGTAGAACATGTCTTAAAGAGAATTTAGCTGCTCAGTGCAATTTTTTTTAATACACTAATGAGATATACTTAGATGGTTGAACCCGATGGAATATTTTTCTTGGTTCAGAAGGTCCCAAGGCCAATTACAGTTACAGAATTCTCCACTGCTAGACCTCACATCCTTAAAAACCAAACCAAACTAAACCCATTGTCCTCAATGCTCTCATCAGTTTTGACTCCCAGCGATCGCATAGGCAGAGTAGCACTGTCCCCCATACAGTTTCGAGCGACTGCCTGGTGAATTTGAACAGCTGATCTTTTAGTGAGCAGCCACAGCACTTACCAACCATGCCTCCAGGGTTTCCTCAGCATCATTAGCATCTACAAAATGCCATGTCCTTTGGAAACATGTTCTTAGGGAAATTCAGGTCTGCCATGTTTTGCTGTGGACTCTGGATCCTCCAACACTCCATTAGAAGTGTTGTCAAGAACTCTAAGACCTTTTCTCTTTTGTTGTTGTTGTTGTTGTATGCGACCAAGTTAATTCAGAGTCCTAGTGAACTTACAGGACAGAATAAACCTGCCCCAAAGTGTTTCCTAGGCTCTAATCTTTATGGGAGCACATCACCATTTTCAAACCTCCAGTCTTTCAGTTAGCAGTTGATTGTGTTTAACCATTGCACTGCCAGGGCTCCTTCTACTTTCTGTTTGTTATGCTTTGTGTTGCCTCCTTATCCAGTTATGCACCACCACCCACCTACCATTTTGCTATGCTGTGGTGACTTGCATGTAGCTATGACGCTGGAAGCTACGCCACCAGTATTTCAAATACTAACAAGGTCATGTACGGTTGCAGGTTTCAGTGGATCTCACAGATCAAGACAGACTAGGAAGAAAGATCTAATGGTCTGCCTCTGAAAATTAGCCAGTGAAAACCCTATGGATGACAACAGGATATCATCCAGTAAAATGGTGCAGGACCAGGCTTTTTTTTTTTTTTCCCCTATTGTACATGGAGTTGCCACGAGTCAAAGGCAACTCCAAGGCAACTAAAAACAACCAGCTTAAAAAAATCTCTACTTCCTTTGCTTGACTATTCTTAATCATCTGGACCCCCATAAGGCAAAACTTAGTAGTTTAAAATAAAAATTTATTACTATCTCTCACGGTTCTGTTAGACTACCGACTTCAAACTGTGCTATTTTTGCTGCACATGTATGTATATGGGAGACTGTTGGTCCTCCCACGCAGCTGCAGTCAGATTACGGCTAGGGCTCAAGTAGCCTGAAAGCTTCCTTATTCATGCAGATGCCTGTCCTAGAAGGCTTGGAAAAGACAAGTAATTATTAAACATCTCCTTCCCTCTTGTTCTCCACCAGCTTATAAACTTGTCCACAAACTAGCTTATAAACTACTTTGTAACTAGTTTATGCCTCTTCCCATCATGGCAGTCGCAGGGTAAGTAGGCTTTTTACATAGCAACTAGCTTCCCTCCAAAACGTGTGTTCTGGGTACAGGATGTGGAAACTGTTAGTAACTTATGGTCTGGGCCAAACTAACATAGCATCACTTCTTCACTAGCACTTTGTTGTTTCCTTTTTTAATTTTTTATTGTGACTAAGTGAAAATTTGCAGTCCAAGTCAATTGACCATACAACACCCTGAGCACATAGCTCTATGCCACTCCATCTGCTTTCCTCACCCTGTTAACACACACTCGTCCCCTCTACTCTTCACTTCCAGTATCTTACTCAACCAAAACCTGTCCCCCTCCCCTCCAACCTCTTCTCTAAAAACAAACCAGTTGGACAGTCTGCTGTATACATTAAACCATAAGGTACACACACCACCTGCATCACTCTGTGTCCCTGCTTCAGTCCGGTCTTTGAAGTGCTGGCTTCAGCACTGGCCTCAGCTCTGGGCTAGCAGCAAGTCCCAGGGCATGTTCTCAGGGACCCTCCGGGCTGTCAGACCATCAAGTCCGATCTTTTAATAGAGTTCTTGATCTCCATACCCCGTTTTCTCATGCTATGTCAGGTACTATACATTATGCTCCCTTGACAGGATTGTCTTTGGTGGTGGCTGGGCAGCATCCGGTTTTTCTGGTCTCATGCTGATGAATCTCTCAATCATATGAGCCCTTCTGTCTCCTGGGGTCATGACCCCATCCGACTTGACAGCACTTGGCTTTGGCATGATGTTATTAATTTTTATCTGCACCAGGTGGGTTGGAACTGATCGATGTTCCTTAGATAGAAGCTTGCTGCCTTTAAGACCCCAAGCACCACTCACCAGTATGGCAGGCTGAACAATTTCTTAGGGGAAAAACTAGATATGCCAGTTGATCACAATGTCCCATGAAACCATAGTCCCCAGACTGTTTTCTTGCTGCTCTATCCTTTAAAATGTCGAGTTGTATTAGGTAATGGTATAGACTAGTTATGCTGACCTGCTTTCTACTGCATGCTGTTACTCTCTTTACCTAACCAAAGTCCTACTAGCTATTTAATCCATGAATAACCTTCTTCCTCCCTCCCCACCCTTGTAGCTCACAAAGAGTATTTTCTTGTTTGCATAAGCCTTTTCTTAAGTCCTTATAATATTGGTCTCATGCAGTATTTGTCCTTTTGTAGCTGACTGATATCAGTCAGCATGTCTTTCAGTTCATTGGAAGTTATGAGATGTTTCTTAGAGTCATCATTGTAGTTTTTCATCACTTGTACTTGTTTCTATTGGATAAAGCATGTATAGAGCCTGTCCAGATTCAAGGGAAAAGGACATAGGTACCACATCTAGGTGGAAAGTATGGCAAAGAACTTGCTACAGTATATGTCCACCATAAACACACAAAAATCTAAACCAGTTACCACCAAGTTGATTCAAGCTCTTGACCACTATCTATGTTACAGAGTAGAATTGCATTCCATACAGTCATAAAGCAGTGTTCTTTCAGAAGCAGATAACAAACTACCTTAGGGTGGTTTGAACAGCCAAATGTTGATTAGCAGTCAAAGTTCTTAGCCATTTGTGCTACTCAGGGACTTGTCTTCATTCCTTCCCATGGGAGGACAAAGTAACTTGTTGAGTTAACTTAGGGAAGAAACTCAATTTGTCTCCCTTAGATTACTTCCTACAGGTCTTCCTGCCTGGAAATAAGTGTTCTAGTATGGTTCCTGCTAAGTTTGTTGTTGTGTATTCTCTTTCTCATTCCCCACTACAATGGGAATTGAAGAATCTTTACAGCTACTCTTTCCAGACACAAAATCTCCACAAAGTTGTTGTTATAGTTAGGTGTCATCAAGTAGGTTCAGACCAACAGTGACTAGATGTACAACAAAACAAAACACTGCCCAGTCCTCTACCACTGTCACAGTAGTTGTTAGGTTCAACCCCGCTGTTACAGCTGCTGTATCAATCCATTCTGTTAAGTGTCTTCCTTTTTTTCACTGACCCTCTACTTTATCAAATAGGATGTCCTTCTCAAAAAACCCTTCTGGATAGCATGTCTAAAGAACTTGAGATGAAGTTTCACAATCCTTGCTTCCAAGGAGCATTCTGGCTGTACTTCTTCCAAGACTGATTTATATGTTCTTCTAGCATTCCATAGAATATTCAATATTCTTCACCAACACCGTAATTCAAAGGCATCAATTCTTCTTCAGTCTTCCTCATTCATTGTCCAGCTTTTGCATGTATATGAAGCAGCTGGAAATACCACAGCTTGGGTTAGGGGCACCTTGATCCCCAAAGAAATGTCTCCATTCTTTTAACAATTTAAAGAGATGTTTTGCTATAGACTTGGCCAGTGTAACGTCATCTGATTTTTTTCACCATTGCTTTCATGGATGTTGACTTGCAGGTTTAGATAAAATGAAATCCTTAAGAACCTCAGTATTTTCTCCATTTATCATAATTTTGCTTATTGGTTCCTTTGTGAGGATTTCCATTGCCTTTATTTTGAGATATAATCAACATAGAAGCTGTAGTCTTTAATTTTCATCAGTAAGTACTTCAAGTCCATTTAGCTTTCAGCAAGAAAGACTGTCGTCTGCATATGTCAGGTTGTTAAATGACTGTTGCTCCAATCTTAATGTTGTATACTTCTTCATATGGTCCAGATGCTTGGATTATTTGTTCAGCATGCAGAATGAATAACTACAGTGAAAAGAAACAACCCTGTTACACTCTTTTCCTGATTTTAAGCCACAGAGTATCCTTTTGTTCTGTTCCAACAATTGCCTGTTGATCTAAGTACAGTTTCTGTACATGCACACTTGAGTGTTTTGGAATTTCCATTCTTTACAATGATATCTACAATTTATCAAGTACCTCTGCATAGACAGTAAAATACAAGTAAACATCTTTCTGATATTCTCTCTTTTCTGTCACAATCCATCTGACACCAGCAATAGTATCCCAAGCCCCACATCCTCTTCTGAATCGGGATTGAATGTCTAGTGTTTGCTGTCAATATACTGGTTCAGATGCTTTTGAATGATCTTCAGAAGGATATTACTTGTGTGTGATATCAATGGTATTGTTGAATAATTTCTTCATTCTGCTGCGTCACCTTTCTTTGGAATGGACACAGATACAAAGCTCTTTCAGTTGATGTGCCAGGTGACTGTCTTCGTATTTTCTTGGCAAGTGCTTCCAGTGCTGATTCCATCTGTTGAAACATCTATGTTGACACGTTGTCAATTCCTGGAGCCTTGTTTTTCAGTACAACTTAAACTCCCTCCTTCAGTACCATTGCTTCTTAAGCATATGTTAGCTCTCGAAGTGGTTGCATTTCAACCAATTCTTTTTGGCACCGTGACTTGTATTCCTGCCGTACTTCCTGCATTGTTCAATGTTTTTCCCTAAAGAATCCTTCCCTACTGAAACTTGAGGCTTCAATTTTTACTTCAGTTTGTTCAACCTGAGAAATGCTGAACATGTTCTTTCGTTTTGATTTGCTAACTCCAGGTCTCTGAACATTTTATTATTACATATCACTTTGTCTTCTTGAGTTACCCTTTGAAATAATTTTTTTCATGTCTTTTACTTCATCAATTCTTCCTTCAGCTTTAACTGCTCTACATTCCAGAGCAAGTTTCAGCACCTCTTATAACACGCGTTTTAGTCTTTTCTTTCTTTTCCTGAATTTTTATGACCATTTGCTTTCTTTATGTTTGATATTCTTTGTCATCCCACAACTCATCTGGTCTTCAGTCATGAGTGTTCAGCATATCAAATCTACTCTTGAGATGGTCTCTAAATTCTGTTTGAATATACGCAAGGTTGTACTTTGGCTCTCTGGACTTGTTTTAATTTCCTTCAGCTTCAACTTCAACTTGCGTATGAGTAGTTGATGGTCTGTTCCACAGCTGGCTCCAGGCCTTATTGTGACTGATGATATTGAACTTATCTATCTTCTCTTTCCACAGATATAATCACTTTGATTCCTGTGTACTACAACCAGCAAGGTCCACATACATAGTTGCCATATATGTTGCTGAAAAACGATGTCTGCAATGAATAGGTCATTGGTCTTAAAACTTTTTATCATGCAAATTCCTCCACAAGGTCATGCTTTCCAACTTTTGATCCTTCTTTGTTTCCAGCTCTTACTTTCCAATCACCAATAATTATCAATACATGTTGACTGATGAGTTTCAGATGGCAAGTCAGTAAAAATCTTCAATTTCTTCACTCTTAGCCTTATTGGTTAGTACATAAATTTGAATAACAGTCATATTAACCAATCTTCCATGTAAGTGTAATTGACATTATCCTATCACTGACAGCATTGTACTTCTGGAAAGATCTAGACATGTTGCTTTGACAGCGAATACAATGTTATGCCTCTTTAATTTGTTTATCCCAGCATAGCAGACCATATTGTCCAGTTCAAAATGGCCAGTACCAGTCTATTTCAGCTCACTAATGCCTACAACAGCAATATTTATTCATTTCTTCATCTTTGATAACTTCCAGTTTTCCTAGATTCATACTTCATACGTTCTTCTGGCCCCTAGGGTTGCCATGAGTCGGACCTGATTCGACGACACTTGGCTTGGCTGTAACTGTTTCTTCTAAATTCGAGTCTTGCCATATCAGCAAATGAAGGTGCCAAAAGATTTACTCTATCCATGTCATTAAGCTAGATTCTACTTTGAGGAGGTAGCTCTTTCCCAGTCATATTTTGAGTGTCTTCCAACATGAGGGGCCCATCTTCCAACTATTTCAGACAATGTTCTGCTGCTATTCATAGACTTTCATAGGCTTTTTCTTTTTTTATTTTCAGGACATTCATCACCTAGTCCTTCTTTTTGTCTGTCTTAGTCTGGAAATTCTGCTAATACATGCCTACTAGGGTGACCCTGCTGGTATTTAAAATACCAGTGGCACAGCTTCAAGCGTCACAGCATAATACGCTAACAGACAACCGGTGCCTCATCCATAGCATTTTGGCTATAGACACCTATAGACTTTATTGACCTATATCCACTCAATTGCATTCTAGAGCAGAAATGTTTAACCATATGAGTGAAAGGGACTTTTGGGCATCACAACAATATATGAACAGTTTTCTATCCATTTCCACTTTTTAGGAGAGAGCTAATAGATTTCTTTCATCAGATTTTCTAGGATCCATGACCCAACACTGGTAAGAATCAATAGTCTTGAAATATCCTGCTGAATTCATATGTCCTATCCCACAGGAACCTACTTCTTAGGCGCAGGTTATTTGGTTGGTTTTGGGGTGTTTTTCAGATGTTAAGGATGCCCTCCTCATTCAAATAATCATTTCTCCCTATTTCCAGATAGAGTGCAAGTATTGTCTGGCTTGTTTGTTTCCTTTTAAAAATAATAGAAGGCACATTGGCCAGAAGATTGTCCTGACAAAAACTAAGTGTATTAATGATCTGCTACAGTCTATAATCTAGAGAGCAGACGTATTTCAGAATTCACACATTTTCAAACTTTAGAAAGGTAATAAAGTGTATGCATTCTATACTGCCCAATATTTCCAAGGAGGTCCAGGGCAGCATCTCATATTCAGACACTGTATTTCTGCAGCAAAACAAAATATTCACACCACATAGGACAGAAACCATAAATGGTCTCACTAAGTTCAGGCACATTTGACAGCTAAACGAGTCATGAAATGATTATTTTTCATGGGTTTGGGAGGAAGTGTGGTTAAGGTATTGTGGGACCATAACTGAAAACCATCATTATCTTCATTCAGTGTTCTCTCATCCACAGCCATACAGCTTTAGTGTGTCAAACATTCCTTTGAAAGCCTGTTTGTCAGCACCTTTGATTACTCTCATGGCTACTGTCTTTCAATACGATTTGACAAACAATGGAATCCAAAACACCATACTTTATTATACACTGGAGGCTAAATGGAGGATTACTTTTAACTTCCTATGATTCTGTCTCTACCTGGGGTAATATCATAGTTAACATTACATTGCCTCAAGGGTAACACATAAATTACTTCTATATCATTCTTCCTAAAACTTGATCATTCACCCAGATCTAAACTCCAGTCTCCAAGCATACACAAAAGTCATTCTGTTATTATGACCCTGGGGAATAAGCCCAGATGATCCTTTTATTCTGCAACAAAATAAGCAGTCCACAAATGGAACAGGCTGTCTTAAGGTACAGTGAGTTCCATTTTATTAGAGGTATTTAGGCACAGACTGGATAATTCAGTGACTGAATTCATAATACTGGACAAATAAACCACAAAAAAAAGAAGTTCATTTAATCCTCGTATGACTGCACATTTCATCTTGTAACCCCTTTATATAACTAAGCCTTATGCCACATGCTCAAAGTTATTCACTAATACTCAGGCAACTGAAAACCTATAGTCTCAACCATTTTGTTGCTCCCCAGGAAAAGGAACATCCATTTGTGTTCACAGGGTTCTTAGGTCATAGGACTATTCTTTACAGAAGGGGAAACAATTGGAATCCACTTCAACTCAAAACAGCTAAAGAATATTTATTGCTAACTGCTGTATCTCTAAGGAGCTGCTTAGAGTCTTTGTGGGAAAAAAATTTATATGCGTATTTAACAACTGGGGGGCAAGTTTAAGGATAGCATAAGTATATGTGAAACAGGGTAGTAAATTCTCTAGGTATGACCACAAAAGGATTTTAAATAAAGAAAATTAAGAAATCAGTTAATCACTGATTGAACCTATCACCTGGGTCATCTCAAGATAAAACTGGGAATTAGAAGGTGCTTGTAATCAGAGGACTGACGTACATTTTCACCCTTTCCTTCTTTGAGTATTCTTGGGTCCTCATCCTAAAATTCATACTGGATCTCAACTATTCTTCAAAAGTTGCTATCAGAAAAAATTCTGATGAGATTGTTTTACACTTTTCATTAGAGTTGACTGAGGATTAAAAAGCATTTGGAATAGTGCCAGGCATATTAGTGCAACTCAATAAATGGTAGTAATTATTATGGATAAAGCACTGCATTTTTAAGGGCATTATCAGGAGACAGGAAGCTATAATACAGTGGAATAAGATTTTAAATTCTTGTTGCTGGGTGCCTTCAAGCCAGTTTTCAACTCACAGTGATCCCATGTGACAGAGTGAAATGAGCACGTAGGGTTTTCTTGGTTATAATCTTTACAGAGGAGATTGCCAGGTCTTTCTCCTGCGTAGGTTGAAACCATCAGCCTTTTGGCTAGCGGCTCAACACTAAACCCACTGTGCCACCACAGCTTTCTTAAGATTTTTAAGTAACATGCATTATTTTCTGATTATAAAAGCAAGTGGCAAAAGAGTATTTAATACATTATCTCTGAAACACAAAATTACTAAATGTTTACACACAGTTGGTGAAAAATACATGAATATATATGGAAAACTACACTCCAACTTAATAGTAATGACTTTTGGCTGGCTGGCTTTCTCTAGGAAAGAACAAACAGGAACTAAGCCTGTAACATTGTATTGAAAATCAGTTAGGCCAAAAACTTTAAACATACCAAGAAGCATGCGGAAGTAAAAAAAAGTAAAACAAAAAAAAACCACATAAACTCCCTTTTCGAAATCATTGCCAATATCTTAGCTATTTTTCTTGTAACCAGTGATATTTTATTTTACATAACTGAACTCATTCTATCAGTTCTTTTAATCTACTTCAACTATTTTCTTGTGTCATTAAAATTTATTCTAAACATGTTTTTCTTTTTGAATTATTTCTGTATTAGATTTTTAAATTGTAAAACTAAAATCTTCTTGTAGGAAAAAAGTGAAATGATCTGAATTGTATAAAAAAACACTCAATACTCTTCATTCCCTCTAATACTACCATCTGGATTTAATCACTGTCAACATGGTTAGATGTATGTGTATGTATAAAAATTACATACACATGATAGACATACATACACAAAGCCTTTCCATCTTTCTCTATACTCATAGAACGTGGATAACCACACCAGAATTTTTTTACAAAATGTGTAATTTGTTCATTCAGTAAATTCACTCAGTGATAAGTCAGTGAGCATATTATATATGAGAAGCAAGAAGGATGCAGCTCTGTATAAAACAGGTAAGATTCTTGCCTTCATGAAGCTTTCATTTCACACGATATCATGGTCACCACAAAAGCCAGCACATACAGAGCTATTCTCTAGTTTTTATGTACTATTCACCTACACTGCAGAAAAATGGATAGATGGAAGGATGGAAAGATGGACAGATGGATAGATGGACAGGTAAACTGGCAGACAGGTAGATATTGTGTAGATATACAAAACTACTTCTATAACATTATAAATAATTCCGAACTACTTTACAAAAGAATCCACACTCCTACCAGCGAAGTGTGACTGGGATGATTTCCCCACACAGTTTTCACTCCAAGGAAGCTATATTTATAGCTATATTTATATTAGCTATATTTATATAGCTATATTTATATAGCTATATTTATATAGCTATATTTATATTATATAGTTCTAAAATATAGTTTCTATTTATTTCAATTCTAGTGTATCAAAAAAGTATTTTTATCTCAAGTATGTCTTAATCTGTATTTGCTAATGACTATTATTTCGGTCATCTTCTCAGTGTTAATTTTTCTTTTGAAAATTTCCTCTTCTGTGAAGGACATTTGTCCATTTGCTCAATTCCATTTGGCTTTTTTTCTAACCAAGTTGCAGAACCTCTTTATATACTAATGATAGTAAGCTTTTTAATCTCATTGCATATATATCTACTTATCTATCATTTGCATTTTTACTTTTTGTGCTATTTTCCACCATAGAAAAATTTTAAATATTTATATTGTAAAAGAATTTCTACCTGAATTTTATGGTTTGAGGATCTTTCCAACCACAAAGTTATAAAAATATTTCCTCAGTTTCCTTACTCTTTACATTGTTCCAATTTTTTATATGCAAATATTTAATCTGTCTGGATTTTTTTCTAATAAATGATGTGCTGTAGTAATTCTGATTCTTCTCTTGCGGTATAGTGAAGTACGCTAGCGCCACCCTATTAAGTACATCAGTACACTTCTGAACTGAAACAAACACTACTCTTACATTAAGTTCACAAATATTCTCCAACCTGTTTATAAGCTCTGTATTCTTCCTTAAAAATGTATTTATCCAGTCTTATACGAAAACCAGACTATTATGTTATAGTGGTTTAACCACGTGTTTTAATACTTGGTAAAGCGACTCCACACCAACTATTTTGCTCATAAAATATTCTTGAATTTTCTTAGATATTTATTAGAGTGTCTTAAACTTCTGAGTTATTATCAATTATATATTTCAATATTTATACTATGTTATTTGGGGGTTTTGTGGCTTTAACCACAATTTCAAAACACAAAGATAGACAACATTAAGAGCAGCAGATATTGTCTTAGTCCTGCTTCCCATGAAAATGGCATCAGTACTTCTCAATATAATGCTTTTTTTGGTGTGTAGAAAAGAGTTTACTTATTTTCCTTTTATTCTTATTTAACTTAGGTTTCATTTTAAATCAACAACCTTTGCTAAGGTTTTTTATACTTATATAAGCATGAGTTTTCTCTTTTAAGATATCGATGCAATGAGTTATTTTAATAGAATTCTAGTGTTGAACCACAAATATATTTCAAGAATAATGTAAGTATTTTCCTTTAATAGTCTATTGGATTGGATTTACTATTCATAATTTTTGTCTGTAGATACATGTGAAAATGATTTGTAGTTTCTTTTTTTGTATGTAAGGTTTGTAATTGAAATTGCGTTACCTTTATAAACTAAGGGGGATGATCTCCATCTTTTCTTATGGTTTGGAAAGTAAATTTCTTATTGATAAAGAATAACGATGATTCCAGGAAACATCTTCTAACTTGGTTTCAACTGGAAGACATTATGTTGAGTGAAAGCAGTCAGTGACAAAAGGACAAATATTGTATGAGACCCCTACGATAAGAACTCAAAAACAGATTTATGCATAGAAGAAAAGACTCTGATGGCTGCAAGGGAGGAGAGGGAGTGGCAGAGGGTTAGATTAAACAGTTGGTAGAAACTCGGTTGCGTGACATAAGTGATAGCACATGTTAGAAACAAGAACAATATTAAGTGGACTTCAACATAACTTGAGTACTCCTTCCATCTTAACCCAATATTGCAAGGACAGGGTAGCTGGGGAAGGGAGCAGATCTTGCTTGTTTTAGTCAGCTAGGGCTGCTCTAACAGAAGGTTGCAAGTCCATATTCAGGGTGTCCACACCAGGGGAAGGCTTTCCCCCTTGTTAGCTCTGGAAGGAAAGTCTGGTATTGCATCAGTCTTTGTCCAGGGAGCATCTTGGCACAGGAACCTCAGGTCTGAAGGACCCGTTCTTCTCCCAGTGCAGATTTCTTGATGGTGCGAGGTTCCTAATTCTCTGCCTGCTTCTCTGTCGTTTTATCTCTCGTAGGATGAAAGGATTAAGGGTGGGGCAAGCCATACGCCAGGGAAACTACCTTTACAGTGGAACAGGGAGGTAATCCTATGAAGGAATTTATAGCCCCACCCTAGCCCTTTAACATACAGTTTAGGAAAACCACCAAATAGAGGACAGTCACAAGATACTGGGAATCACGGCCAAGCCACATGACTACACATATTTTTGGGGAGACACAATTCAATCCATGACAATGCTCTTAGGTGAAATCGAGGCTAATTGGCACAACTAGCGTTTTGCTAAGAGGGCTCTGTGCACCCCACATTGGTGAGTGGCGTCTGGGGTCTTAAAAGCTGCCAAGCCACCATCTGAGGGCACAGCAGATGGTCCCAATTCAGCAGGAACAGATGGTCACTAAGGACCAAAATGACATGGGGGAAAGACAACACAGAAGATAGAGAGACCCACATGTACCGGTGCCTACATCGACTTGGGACTAGGAAAACCAGATGGTGCCTGGCCACCACCAGAGATGGCCATGATGGAGCTCACTAAGTTGAGTCTCACTGGCAACATAAGAATAAATAAGGATGCACCCTGAGATCTCCACTGAAAGACTGCAATTGATGGTCCAACGGCTTCGAGGATCCCTTGGGAGCATGGCCCCTGGCCCTGATTCTGCCCTTACCCATAAATCATAATGAAGATCCACTCTTCAGACAGGAATGGATTGGACTTAGCAAGGCAGAGTTGACCGTATATGGGATACACTTTATGGTTCCATGCATCTATAGGATATCATCCTGCTGACCTTTGGCTGGAGGAAGGGGAGTGGGTGGAGAGGAGGGGAAAAGAGACTGTTGGGAGGATGAGACATGTATGGAGCAGAGAGGAATAGTGTGCTGTCACCGGGCAGGGACAGCAGTGGAAGTTGCCTATAGGTGGGCATGCAAATTTACATGGGAGTGTACATTTTCACTCAGTCATAATAATAATAAAAAAAAGAATGGTGTCCTTCTGTAAGGCTAGTCTTTCCTGATGTCATGTCCAAAGTATGTGTGATGACGTCTCACCATTGTTGCTCTTAAAGAGTATTCTGGGTACACTTCTTCCAAGAAGATTTCTTCATTCCTCTAGCAGTGCATGTATACTCAATACCCCTTGCCAACACCATAATTCAAAGGCTTCAATTCTTATTCAGTCTTTCTTATTCACTGCCTACCTGCCACATATTTATAAGACAACTGAAAATATCATGGCTTGGATAAAGTACACATTAGTCCTCAAGATGATACCATTGCTTTTTAACATTTTAAAGAAGTCTTTTGCAGATTTGTCCAATGCAATACATCACTTGATTTCCTGACTGATACTTTCATGAGCATTGATTGTTGGTCCAAATAAAAGAGAATCCTTGGCAACTTCAATATTTTCTCCATTTGTCATGAAGTTGCTTAGTCGTCCAATTTTAGACATCCTCTATGCTACCACCGTTGTGCAATCCGTACCTTTGAGTACAGGGAAGGACTTGGTAGTTCACTTATAATGAATAGAATACAGCAAAAGCAATGGGATATCTCTTTTAAAATTAAGTTACAAAGAAACTATGGTCGGCATCTTGTGATTCTTCCCTAATTAATTCACTTTCTAACTTAAACTCACAATCTCTCATCTGGTGGATGCAATCTACTGCTTTGAGCTGCCCTTACGGCAGGCACATGAGTTGAGGAACGGATGTTTGTAGGCAATAGTCTATCATCTACTACATTAGGTGGATGCAATAAAACTTTTCAGTGGTCAATAAACAGATTCCTCCAGTAAATACAGAGTATTTGTGTTGTGATTTCTCCATCACAGATGACAAAGTTTTGTAGCTGGGACTTCTATAAAACATCAGTTGATATATGATTTGACCAATTTTACCTTATTTTTGTTTTTATTTTTTTATTACAACTACTCATACCTAAAAGTTTCATCACCAGTTTTTTCTCAGTAGAAGCTCTTAGAACAATCATTACTTTTCATAGCGGCTAAGAGACCAAAGTTGAAATAAACCTTTTAGTATCCCTGTAAAGGAGGAGTCTCTGGTGCTGCAAATGCTTAACACACATACTCATCTACTAACCGAAAGGTTTAAAGTTCTAGTTCATCCAGAGGCACCTCAGAAGAAAGGCCTTGCAATATACAGCCAAGACAATCAAACACAGAAAACCCTATGGAGCCCTGATGCACATAGGGTCACCACGAATCAAGGTCTCCATAAGTCAGAGTTGACTCCACAGCAACTGTATTTATGTTCAGGAGGAGAGCTGTAGTTAAGTACCAACACAAAGACTTCTGTCCAGTTATCATCACCCGAGAAATACTGGACAATAAAGGAGTGCTCACACAAAAAAACCTTTTCCCTTTTCTTGCCCTTCTTCTGTTGACTCCCCAATACCACACACCCATCAGCACACGTACATACACACACACAATTCTAACCAGCTAGTATGTTGCAGAACTTGATGTGACTGTGAAAAGGTTAAATATGTCCCAACTCATTGAAGTGTTAGTTTATTTGTTTACCCAAAACAGTGGCAATAGACCACATTTGAACCATTTTGTTCTTTAATGAGGAGCAAAACTGTAACAAGGCAAAACAGCACTAAAAGACAGAGAAGGAGCCTAATTTAGTAAACAAAGAACAGGCAGCCTATACAGAAAGAATTAGATCACCTCCCATCTTATTGTTTATTCCAGTCCTTTCCTCCAGATCACTCTGAAATATTAACACTTTAAAATTCAGGAGTTTTACACTTCAATTATAAAAATACCACATAATTTAAATAAATGTATAAATATCGTATTCAGATTAGCACAACAGTTTTAAGCTATTGAATTTTTCCTAAAGACAAATTAGAAACAAAAGCAACTTTGCATTTCTTTGTCTAAATTAAACCAAACTCTGTTATCATGACTAGAATCCAGTCTCCAATCTTTAGGTAGTTAGCCATTAGGCCACATACATTACTGAGGAGCAGATAGGATCCGGTCAAGCAAAGGAAGAAAGAAGTGTTTTTTTGTTTTTTCCTCTAAGTTTATCAAAAAATTTTAGTTGTATTATTTAATGACTAGGAATTTCACCTATGAGATTTCATTGGAGATAACATTCTACTATATAGAAAGAAAATCACTAGTTTCCTTCTTGCTTTGCTCTTTTGCAAGAGACAAGG
Source organism: Heterohyrax brucei (assembly GCA_028571685.1). NCBI lineage: Eukaryota > Metazoa > Chordata > Mammalia > Hyracoidea > Procaviidae > Heterohyrax > Heterohyrax brucei. The sequence continues at coordinate 66,776,912 of CM053141.1, read as the reverse complement.
GCAAAGATAGAAAAGAAATGCATGCTGAAGACATGATTCCCCAGCGTATGCCTACCCTTCACATGAATTATTCTGTAACATAGCTGAATTTTCTGGTTTATGAACAGTACAGACAAAAACAGGCTATTTTTAAGAACCAAGATTGAATTTTATACTATGTGAACTTACCTAAATCATTTTTGTTTTTTTAAGTTTGTTCCAATGCTTAACAGAAAATTTTAACAAGGATTGCATGAAAGCAAAGGTATGAGATTTAGCTCTTCCCTTATAGAAGGCCCAGTTTTATTTTCCCAAATGTGTTTTCTTTTTATTTACCTATTTTCCTCATGAGATATGGAAAGCCTGGAGGCATACTGGTTAAATGACACAGCAGCTAAATATCCCCCAGGTGATACTTAGAAACTCTATAAGGCAGTTCTACTCTGTCCAATAGGGTCACTATGAGTTGGAATCAAGTCAACAGCAGTGGGTTTGGTTTGAGTTTTCATCAAACATGTCAGGAATACACAATTTTGATACTTTATTGACAATCAACTTTATATCTCTTAGGAAATAAATACAGAAATCTCATAGGAAGAAATTTCCATCTGGGCCTAAAACTGAGCAAGAAATCTCCATGTTCTCATGAAAATCAGGCTAGCAACCTTCTTTCATCAAGATATTTCTAGCCATCATCACTCTGTCTGTCCCCACGTGATGTGGACTTCAGAAAGAAATCAAATCAATCAATCAAGCAATCAGTTAATAAATGTATGCTCAACTGTCCAAATACTTAAATGTATGCTAGACAACAAGAAGGACACACAGATAGATTAAACCTCAAGAAGCTTGCGATAGCCCAGCAGGAAAACCAGTGTTTTTGACCCCCGTTAACTTTGTTGCTGTCAAGTTCATTCCTACTCATGGCGACCCTACAGGACAGAGCAAAACTACACATAGAGTTTCCAAGGAGCACCTGGTAGACTTGAACTGCCTGACTTTTGGTTAGCAGCCGTAGCACTTAACCACTATACCATGAGGGTGTCCAAATGCTTTTTACCAAGACAGAAAAAAGACTAACCATTATTAAGAAAAGTACCCCAAGAAGCAATCCCCAAGGAGCAACCAAACTACCTATGATTTGGTCTGACTTGATGACCTTAGGCTAAACCTGGTGTTTCCTCATGCATCAATAAATGACAGTGTGCTAAACTATTTTTTTAAAGATTTAATGATTCTGTGATTTAAGGTATGATTGATATGCTATTGAAAGGGGGGCTTTGTAAAATAATATCGGAGCACACAAACTCTGTAGTCAAGATTACCTTGGCTCAAATTCTGGCCCCATCAATTACTTTGACAACTTAAAATAACTAAGCCTTGCTATCCCCAAATATCCTAAGCCACCAGGTATGGAAAATAAAATTTAATCTTTGCATAAATAAGTATTGTATCAATTAGCTAGTGCTGTCAAGTAGACCATCTAAAATTGAATGGATTAAAGCAATGAGCATATATTATCATTTATGTGTCTACGGAGTAGCTAATAGTTTCCTTTGATCTTAGCTGGGCTGTCATGCATCTGCAATCAGTAGAGGATTGGAAAGGCAGCTGTCTTGCATGTTTGAGGAGCCAGTTTGTATAACGTGGTTTAAGATGGTCCCAGCAGAAACAAATGGCATCTCCCCAACATGGATTATATCTTACAGTAGGCAAAGTTTCACATGGTGGTGGTGGGGTTCCGAGAGACAGTAAAAGTGCAAGAAGCTGTGAAGGCCAAGACTGAGAATTAGCACACCACCATTATACTATCAATTCCACCACATTCAACTGGACAAAGCAAATTGTAAGACCAGTCTATATTCAAGGGATGAAGAAGTAGACTTAACTTCTTCATAGACAGAGTTATAGAAAGGGTGGAGATTGAGGAACTGCAGCCATTTTTGCCATGAATGTACTACTTGCATTAAAGCACTTAAGCTACCTGATGTTTAACCAAGCACCAATCATTGCCACTGCAAATTGTGATAAGAATTCCAAGGGCAGAATCAAAGAAGGCTTCATATATATGGAATCAAAGCTTGATCTCACAAATTAGTTGACATTCCAATACTTGAAAACAGTTTTAGTAGCCAGCTTTGTAAAGCAGGAAGCATAGAGATAAACACTGAATAAAGAGTGAGGGAGGGTGGACAGTACTCTAAGTTGGAGATAAATCAGGAGTTAGTAGAAAGGAGAATTTAATAGGATTCATCTGCATAAGTAGTCTTTAGAATCCAGAAATCAACTTTGGGTACAGTTCTAATTTGATAGCCTGTTCTCTGTCCTTCTAACTACCTGAAATGAGAAGGCAAAGCATGTAAAGCCCATGGTAACTATACAGCCTCCTCACCAACAAATCTAGGCCAAGGCAGAGCAAACAATCAAAGGTGAGAGCTTAAACTGGTCATCAATAAGTGACACCTACAGAGATCAAAAGGCTGAAAAGCAAATGTGAACAGTGTCAAGAGATCTGCTCCAGGATCTCCTGGGAAGAGATATCCCTGTATGTGCAGTCTCTCGTTAGTGACTTCCTTAGGAGGACTTTTAGCCAATAGGGGAGAAAACATGGATGAGGAAAAGCCTTTAGATGACTCTCTCCCAATCACAGTCAAGCTGTGTCAATTTTTTTTTTTTCCATAAGCACTTGCTGCGTGTTGTACGGTTTAGGGGTTGGAAACTGAAACTGGCCAGGTTCAGCAAAACTCCTTTCACTGAATTCCAGTAGTCAATCGATACTTCTTAAACCTCATTTATATGCAAGGTCATATACGTGCTTCATAGATAAGCACAACAGAGTTCTTGTCCTAAGGAGTTTTTTATTCTTACTATCAGGTACAAATACAGTAAGAATGTTTAGACCATCCTTTGGATATTGACATCCTCCAACCATTAACAACAGCTTCTATGTTCTAGAAATTCTGGTGGAGTAGCAGTTAAGAGCTACCACTGCTAAGCAAAATGTCAGCAGTTCAAATCTACCATGTAGTCTTCGGGAACCCTATCAGGCAGTTCTACTCTGTCCTACAGGGTATCTGTGAGTCAGAATCAAGTCAACAGCAACAGGTTTGGTTTTTGTTTGTTTTTAACTATCAGCCCAAGAAGCCCAGTTGCACAATGGTTAAGCACTAGGCTGCTAACCATTGGCAGCTTGAATACAATTTTAACTACTGCAAGTCTTACTAATTTCCTCTCCATCTGGAAGGACTATAACAACTGTAGTACATCCCACTTTTTAATATGATGAAATCACAGTTTTCGTGATATGATCACTGCATCACTTCTTTTAATATTATGGCTTTGAGTCTGGAGGCTTTCCTAACTGAGTGTGTTTCCGGATGATGTGTCCTGTATTTCCTCCTAAAATATAAAGTTAATAGTTGCATTCTTCTAAGCCAAGAACTTCTTTCAGTATTTCTTGTAGCTTTGGTTTGGTCTTTACAAAATCTGAGTTTCTGTTTATCTGCGAATGTCTTGATTTCATTTTCATATTGGAAAGTTTGCAGGATAAATAATTCTTGGTTGGAAGACCACTGGCAGTTTGAATTTACCTAGCAAGCTCTGTGGAAGAAAGACCTGGAGATCTGCTCCATAAAGATTATAGTGTAGAAAACCCTATGGTCAGCTCTACTGTGTCACTTGAGGTTACTCTGAGTTAAAATCAACTTCACAGCAGACAGCAACACACAAGTATCAGCCCACTGTCTGTCTGAGTCTGTCATACTGTGGTGGATGGTATGATTAGGCATTGTATGCTGTGACGCTGGAAGTTCTGCCACTGATATTACAAATACCAGCCGGGTCACACATAGTGGACAGCTTTCAGTGGAGCGTCTAGCCTAAAAGAGGCGAGATAGAAAGGTCTGGAGATCAGCTTTCAAAAATTAGTAAGTGAAAATCCTATAGATCACAACAAAATATTATCCACTCTAAGCTGGAAGGCACAAAATAGCAACCACAACTAAGGACTCAGATATGCCAAATGATCACCAAGACAGTGTGAGACCAGGCCACTTTTTCTTCTCTAATGCATAGGTTGCCATGAATTTGAGCCACCTTGAAAGCATCTAATAACAGCAAATACTCGGCCCCAGAATAAGTATTAATGTAATGACTCACAGAAGAAGAAAATGTGGACTTCGTCCTCAAGGAACTTGTGGATTATTTTGGCAAAATAATGATAATTGACTATAATATGCATTGTGAGTGATAAATACAAACAACTGGTTATGTAGGCTCAGAAGAGGGACAAATTAAGATAAAAAAGCAGATGAATGAATCACAAGAGATAACAAATAAGATTAACAACTGGGCCTTAAAAATAAACAGCAAACTGTCCAGCTAAGATACAGGCAAGTCCAGCATCAATTAAAGTTAAGAGAGGTGGAAAAATATTTGGGGAAGAGTAAGTTTGCTCTTGTGACTAACTTAAGGGTGAGTACACGGTAGAAAACAATGGCAGACAGTTCTTAGCACAAGGCTGCAAAAGATCAGATTGACATGAAAAGAGTCAGGACTGCTTTTTTTTTTTGTAGGCCAGGTGGGGTCACTGAAGTTTTAAGCAAGAAAGAAAATAACATGATCCAGTTTTAAATGTGACTCGACAGCACTTGGCTTGGCTAGTTTTAAATGATTAATTTGGACATCATACAAAGGGCAAACTGAAGAAATTAATACAGAGTTTTTGTACTTGTCAGGAGCCCTGGTGGCACAGTGATTGAAGATTTCTGCTGCTAATCAAAACATCGGTTACTCAAACTCATCAGCCTCTTCGTGAGTGAGAGATGTGGCAGTCTGATTGTGTGAAGATTATGGCCCTGGAAACCCTGTAGGGCAGATCTGCTATGTCCTACAGGGTCATTGTGAGTCAAAATTGACTCAATAGCAGTAGATCTGGGTTTTCAGCCAAAACAAGGGATTACAAGGCAGTAAAGCAAGGCAAAGATGGAGGGTTTGGAGAGAAGAAGTGAATTTCAGAGCTATTTCAAAGGGAAGAAAAAAACTTCAGGACTGGTTGAATCTGGAGAAGTGAGATAAATCAAAGATGACTCAGAGGCTTCTACCAGGAAAGCTACATGGATGCTAATGTAATTAACCAAGATAACCAGGCCCACAGACAGAGATATATTTTGGAAAAGGGAAAAAAGTGGATTTATTTTAGCGTAGGCTGAGTTTGACAGTCCAGCAGGGTATCCAGATAGAAACGCCCAGAAGGCCACAGCACAAATGCAAAGTGAGCAAGCAATTTACTTTGCCTTTCTTTCCTCCACTGCAAAAAGGGACGTGCTATTGCTTGCCTCTTCTCTCCAAGGGCTGTAGAGAGGATTAATGAGGCAGTGTTCACATTTATTCCCCACCAAGGATCAATGAGAGCTTGGCAAAGCATTAGGTTGGAGTCCCATTATGTTAACTTGAAAACAAAACAGCTCTGATGTGAAAGTCACTGAGGTAGGAGAATGCGAGCAAGGCCACACAGCACCACGTAATTGCACTTTAGGCAGCCCACTAAAGCGCAGCTTTTCCGTGGGTGGGCACTAACCTCTTTCCAGCTGAAAGCAATGTAAGCGAAGCAGCCTTCCTATCATCTGTTCTTTCTCTTCATATTCATTTTCAAAGCCACTAAGACCCAGCATAAATGAGAGCTTAAAAGTTGGTCAAACAGAACCTTTGCAATACTTTTCAACGAATTCCATGTCACAATTTTTACCCTGTCAGTAACATTGGTAACTAAAGCAAGCTACTGCTAACTATACTGATAACACCTTTAACCAAAACCTGTTGTCATAGTTGATTCTGACTCATAGTCTGTTTATCTTTAAAGGAACTCTGTATTTCTAAATAAGGTCACATTCACATGCACAATGGTTAGGAACTCAATTTATCATTTTGAGGGACACAATTCAATTCATAGCAGGTAGATGAGATTAAAATTAGTTCAAGCCTTTAGCCTTGGGTCTGGACCACCACTGTTGCTAAATAAATGATATCTCTTACATGTTGTTGGTGCTGCTGCTGAAGATACAGGAATATGAACCAGATGGTTCATTCCAGATTCTCAAGAAATGTATGTTTAAATATGGATAGTGTGGATAAGGATGTCACTACTAGTAGCTCCTGTGTCATACAGATTCTCATATATACAAATGGCTACTTCAAATAGGAGTATAAATCACTAAAAGACAACCTTGGGTGGATAAGGAGTGAGGGCAGCCTTGCCTCTTTTGCCTTGGTTTTAGATTAGGAAGCCTAAAAAGCTATTTAGATATTTTTTAAAATAACAAAGTCTTGGGATATTTGAAAACACCTTATGATAGAATTCATATTCTCTTCCTCAGTGGTGGCCTCCATCAATTCTGGCCAGATCTTGTGATGAGAGGCTCTCAAAACCAGCACAGGAACACTGGCCTCTGGAGGCGAGAAGATCTCTAGACATCAGATGTAAAGACTACGAGGGATGCCTCAGTCTCCGAGAAAATCAGCAGAGAAGACAAAACCAAAACAGATGCTTCCTAACTTTTAGTCCTTTGGTCTTAGAAACAGTGCAGCCTTTGGAAAATCAAACTAACTTTCTTTTATACAGTTTTCCTCTCTTTCTTTGTAAAATACACAACTTCCTTTGCAGTGCTTTATTTGTTGCCAAGTTGGCACTTTAGAGAAACTTGAGCTTATTTTCCTCAAAAACAATGCCACTTGGGAATAACATAAGAATAAAGGCAAAAAAATGACATTATTTCTCTCACTACTTCGAGAGTTTATAGGAAGTAACCTAGAAGCAACCCCTTGTCATCCTGAGACTAAATCCACTACTAACCAAGAACAGATTGAAGGTCTGAGTACAGTCCTGATAACACAGTCTGTGTTCCTCCCATCACCTGCTCCTTCCTCACAAGACTGCTATGTTTTAGTTTCATGTCCCTGATTTCAGAACTTAGTGGACCAAAGCCTAAAAGTGACAGACTACAGGTAACCCAACTGGTCTGAGAAGAAGTAGTAATATTCTGAAATACCCAATGAAAAGCCTAAGTTTTAAAATGCTGGAGCCTTTGCTAGACAAGACATGGGAAGCAAGAAAGACCCAAGAACACCAGGAAATACAGCTCTACAAAGAGCAGACAGCTAGAAGGGAGTAAGGTATACACCACAAGACTCCTCTCTAATTTTTGTTCACCTTCAAAATACACTTTCAGTTCTTCGCACACCTGACTCCTTTTCCTCTGGAACCTGTGTAGATCATTTCTCTTTATTCAGTATTCCTCTGAAGCTAAATTATGCCATGTCACCTCTCAACTGTCGAAATCAGGAGAGGGATTTCAAAATACAAATTGAAAAGAGGATTAATAGAATGTGTGTGTACATGTGTGTTCCTTAAAAATGTACATCTCAAACTGAATGTAATAATGTTCTCAAATAACGAATAGAATGAGGAACATAAAATATAGCCATGTTTTTGATATGGATCATTTTCATGTCATGAAAAGCTGCAACACTAGTGTTCTCAGATGCTAATCAAGGAGTTTACCTTTAAAAATGACGTAAGTCAATCAAGTCAATGAGTTTCCATAGCCATGGTTAATAGGTCACTAATTATAGAACAAAACAGAAAAAACAAATCCCTTGCCATAGAGTTGATTCTGACTCATGGCAACCTTGTAGGATAGACTAGTACTGCCCCATAGAGTTTCCAAGGAGTGCCTGATAGATTTGAACTGCCAGCCTTTTGGTTAGCAGCCACAGTACTTAATAACCATGCCACCAAAGTTTCCTAACTTGTAGACATATCGCTTAATTAAATTTATTTTGACCGTTCCCAGAATCAGCACAATGCATTTTCATAGAGAACAATCAACACGTTTGCTGTGATGAACCTAATTGAACTATTAAATTGAATTGAATTGTACAGAGTAAATATTCAACAAATTTGTTCTTGAACTGATTTAATATCATTACTCTAAAATATGCTAAAATAATTTTGCACAAGTAAAGGTTTCAGGTTATCTGAATAATCAGGAGTCAACAGTATGGTTTAAGTGAGGTCTCTTTATGTCACAATTAGAAGCAAAATGGACTGGGTGTAAAATTCTACTCATTTTCTGAGAATTAATACGTGAGTCTTGGAGTTTTTCAGCTCAGACATCAACATTTTGTTACACTCCTCATTTAGTCTGCCTGATGTAGTATAAACTTTAACATGGAAAGGCAACAAAGGCTACTATTGTTTGATGAAGAAAAAACTAATAAACCAATATAATATATAATTCAAAATATCTATTTTGAAACTGTCTTGGTTTAGATTTAACTGTTAACCATTAAACCAGTTTAATTACAGCATGTGATGCACCTAATATTCATTGAGTATGTTGTACTAATCAGGGTCAAAACTCACTGCCATGAAGTCAATTCCGACGCATAGTGATCCTATAGGACAGAGTAGAACTGCTCCATAGAGTTTCCAGGAAGTGCCTGGCAGATTCAAACTCCTGGTGCTTGGGTTAACAGACGTAGCACTTAACACCTATGCCACCAGGATTTCCAATCAGGATCAAAGTCCTTGATATTCAGGTGCTTGAATAAGTGATTAATTATTTAAGTAATAAGTGATCAATTAGGTCAAAAGAGAAGTGATGAACTTTTCATATCTTCATTTAGTCATCAGTAAATACTTCTGAACATCTACTGTGTCATGTAATTTCATGTCTTCACCCTTAGCCTAGCTTCTATTCAACTTTCTATGTTTTCTAAATTGTTGCCAAATCAACTTATACAATCACTTGTAACTGACCTAGGTCAAAATCATTTTAGTGTGGTTCTCCCATAACATTAGGGAAGCACTTAAACAAAGAAAGAGCACTTTAGAACATTACAGGCTAACTCATTAACAGACTCTGTAAATGCTGTTGCTTACAGCTCTTCCAGTGCAATGATTTTTTTTTTTTTTTGTAATTTCACTGATACAACAACATAAAAAAATTATTGAAATATACAAATCAATTAAAGTTTTACAAAGGTACTGGAAGGCTTTTGTAATTTATAGACTGCAGTATAAAATTTGATTAGTACAGCCCTACATTATTCATGTTCTATGTAACACTTCACTGAAATACAAAAAAAATTATACCTTAAAGAAATTTCAATAATCATTTCCTAATTCTAAAAATTAAAAGGATAATCAAAGGCATTGAACGTGAGTTGTAATAAGATGTCACCATAGGCAAGGATACTTCAGCTAATGAAACTCTGAAAGACAGCTCTTTTATAATAAAGAAAATTTATTTTAAATCAAACAAACATCAATCTTTCTAAATCACATAAAGGTATTTTGTCATGGTTTGTGTGGCTTAGAACTAGCTATCCTGCTAAGATATAGTATCTATAGCTGTATCTAATATTATTATACACACAAAGGGTTATAGCATGTCATATTTTAGTGGCTTGTATGTTGCTGTGACACTGGAAGCTTTGTCATTGGTATTTCAAATACCAGCAAGGTCACCCTTGGCAGACAGGTTTAAGTGGACCCTGCAGATGAAGACAAACTAGGAAGAAGGATCTAACAGTTTACTTCTGAAAACACTGGCCAGTGAAAACTATACGAATAGCAGCTAACATAGTATTGGCAGATGAGCTCCTCAGGATAGAAGAAACCCAAAACATGAATTGAGAAGACTTGCCTCCTCAAAGCAGAGTTGACCTTAGTGACATGGATGGAGTCAAGCCTTTGGAACCTTCATTTGCTGATGTAGCATGACTCAAAATAAGAGATGCAAACATTAATAATCAGAACATGGAATGTATAAAGTACAAATTTAGGAAAATTGTAAGTTATCAAAACTGAAATGGAATGCATAGAAATCAGTATCCTAAGCACTGTTGACCTGAAATACACTGGCTTTGGCCACTTGGAGTCAGACAGTCATATGCTATGCCATGCTGGGAATGGCACACATCATCAAAAAGAATATTTCAAGATGCAATCCTGAAGCACAACACCATCAATAATAGGATAACAACCATATGACTACTAGAAGGACTATTTAATATGACTATGATTCAAATTTATGCTCTAACCACTAAGGCCAAAAATGAAGAAATAGATTTTTATCAACTTTGGCCATCTGAAGTTGTTCAAACATGTAATCAAGATGCACTGGTAATTTTTGGCAACTGGAATAGGAAAGCTGGAAACAGAGAAGGATTAAAAAAAAAAAAAAAAAAAAACACTTCTGTCAAGTCCTGTCCAACTCTTAGTGAGCCTAGAGGTCAGAGTAGAATTGCCCCATAGAGTTTCCAAGGAGCATCTGGCAGATTTGAGCTGCCGATAAAAGAAAGATTGTAGCTGGAAAATTATGGCTGGATAGATGATAGAAATGATGCTGGAGACGATATGACAGAATTTTGCAAAGCCAACAATTTCTTCATTGTAAATATTTTTTTCAGTAATACACTGGTGACTATACATGTAGATCTCACCAGAAAGAATACACAGGAATTAACTATACCTGTATAAAGAAATGATGGAAAAGCTCGATATCATCAGTCAGACAAGGCCAGGGGTCAACTGTGGAGCAGACTATTAATTGCTCATAAGTAAGTTCAAGTTGAAGTTGAAGAAAATTAGAAAAAAGACTATGAGAACCAAAATACAACTTTCAATATATCCCACTTGAGTTTAGAAATCATTTCAAGAATTGATTTTACTCACTGAACACTAATGACCAAGACCAGACGAGTTGTGGAAATACATCAAGGACATCATCCATGAAGAAAGCAAGAGGTCATTAAAAAGACAGGAAAGAAACAAAAGACCAAAATGGGTATCAGAAGAGAGTGTGTAAGTTGCTCTTGAACTCAGAGTAGCCAAAGCAAAAGGAAGAAATGATGAAGAGAAATGAACAGAAGATTTCTAAGGGCGCGTGAAGAAGACCAAGTAAAGAATATGACAACATATGCAAAGACCTGGAGATAGAAAATCAAAAGGGAAGAGTATGCTTGGCATTTCTCTGACTGAAAGAACTGAAGGAGAAAATCAGGCCTTGAGTTGCAATATTGAAGGATTCTATGGAAAAAAAATTACTAAATGACATAGGAAGCACCAAAAGAAGATGGAAGGAATAGAGAGCCATTGTACCAAAAGGAAATGGTCAATGCTGAGCCATTTCAGGAAGTAGCATATGGTCAGGAAGCTACGGGACTGAAGGAAGACATCCAAGCTGGTGAAAAACAAGGCTCCGGGACTCAACAGAATACCAAATGAGATGTTTCAACAAATGAATGCAGAGCTGGGAGTGCTCGTTAGTTTACTCTGAAAAAATTGTAAAAAAGTTACTTGGCCAACTGACTGGAAGAGATCTATTTAGGCACACACGCCAAAGAAAGGTAATCTAACAGAATGTAGAAATTATCAAACACTATTGCTAATACTGGAACCCCTCGTAGCATAGTAGGTAAGTGCCTCAACTGCTAACCGAAAGATCAGCAGTTCAAATCTACCAGGCACTCCTTAGAAACTCTGTGAAACAGTCTTATAGGGTCACTATGAGTCCAAACTGACTCATCAGCAGTGTTTTTGCTTTGTTTTTTACCTTTTATATCACTCACAAGGAAAATTTTGCTGAAGATCGTTCAAAAGTGATTGGAGTACTATGTTGACAGGGAATTGCCAGAAATTCAAGCTAGATTCAGAACAGGCCATGGAACCGGGGATACCACTGATAATGTCGTGTCATACAGATCTTAGTCGAAAGCATGGAATATCAGAAAGATATTTAACTATGTTTTATTGACTATGCAAAGGCTTTTGACATTATGAAGAATGGGAATTCTAGAACACTTAATTGTGCTCATGAAAAAACTGTACTTAGACCAAGAGGCAGTCATTTGAACAGAACAAGGGGATATTGCATGGTTTAAAATCAAGACAGGTGTTAAGTCAGAACTATATCTTCTCATCATACAGTTTGTATGCTGGGGAAATAATTTCAGAAGTTCACTGTACGAAGAAGAATGTGGTGTAACAATTAGAGTAAAACTCATTAATAATGTGTGTTATGCAGATAACACAACTTTGCTTGCTAAGAAAGTGAAGAGGACTTGAAGCACTGATGAAGGTCAAAGACCCTAGCCTTCAGTATGGATTATACCTCAGCATAAAGAAAGCAAAAACTCTCACAATTTCAGCAAGAAGCAATAAAATGATAAACAAAGATTGAAAGTTGTCAAATATTTCATTTTATGTGGCTCTGCAATCAATGCCCACAGAAGCAACAGTCAAGAAATCAAGCATTGGGCAAAGCTGCTGCAAAAGACCTCTTTAAAGCATTAAAAAGCAAAGATTTCACACTGAGGACTAAGGAGTGTCTGACCCATGCCATGGTGTTTTTTAATCATCTCACATGCATGTGAAAGTTGGACAACGAATAAGGAATAATGAAGAATTAATGCCTTTGAATTATAGTGTTAGTGAAGAACACTGAATATTCAGTAGACCGCCAAAAGAATCAACAAATCTGTCTTGGCAGAAGTACAGCTAGAATGCTCCTGAGAGGCAAGAATGGAATGGCTACGTTTCACCTGCTGTGGACACATTACAAGGAAGCACAAGGCCCTGGAGAAGGATGTGATGTTTGGCAAAGAAAAAGATTCCCACCTACTCCCATCTCTCCAAAAGTGGAAGATCCTAAATTTGCTGGATTGACACAGTGATTGTGACAATGGGCTCAAGTGTAACAGCTTTAGTTACTTAAGACATTATTGCCCTGGAGCTCTGCAAGTGGAGGATACTATGTCTGGTTTAACTAGGATTCTGCCACACCACAGATGGTCCCTCTAGACCTCTCCAATGTCTTTTCCAGCTTTTCCTGTCTAAACATGGAGAGCTACTCTTTCTTTCCACTTCCAATTCATGTCTTCTTTTGTTCTGCCGCAAGACTTACAAATGCATACTTTACACGATTGCAATAATTTTCATTATCACTGGCACTGCTTGAAGCTATGTGTAATACAATGAGTTAATGTGCTCAGCTGTTACCCAAAAAGTGGGTGGTTTGAGTCCACTCAGAGATACCTCAGAAGAAAGGGCTGGTAAACTATTTCAAAAAAATCAGCCATTAAAAATTCTATGGAGTACAGTTCCACTCTGACGAATATAGGGTCACTATCAGTCAGAGTCTACTTGATGGCAGCTGGTTTCTAGTAATACTTAACCTTACTGATAAGGTTACTAATACAGTCCTTCTTATCAGGTATTTGAAAACCCAGGTAGTATAGTGGTTAAGAGCTACGACTGTTAACCAAAAGATCATTAGTTTGAAACCAGCAGGCAATGGGCAATTCTACCTTGTCCTGCAGGGTCTCTATGAGTTGGAATTGACTTGATAGACAAGGGGTTTGGTTTGGGTTTGGATGAGGCATTTTGGAATGTATCTTGTTAGTCTTTTGTAACCTGTAGAATTGGTTAACACTACAGGATATACTTTTAATCAATTTTGAGCTTGTTTGAAGAAAAAGAAGTCATTACATGCTGTCCCAGAGTTTGTTACTGGGCTGTAGAAAAGAAAGAAGTGAGTAAAGAAACAAAGCACATTGACAGGTGGAGGGAAGCGAGGGGGAAAGGAATGATAAATACTGCATACGGAGTCCAGCGGTTCACTAGGCCTTAGTATCTACTGACACGTATCTCCTAGTCAGTAATACTTGTACTGTTCCACTGCTTCAGTCATTCCTACAGACAATAAGCCAATTCAAATAAACTTAGTCAAATACAAATTTATGAAATGCTTATTACATGGTGAGTACCACATTAAGAGTCAGAGAAGACATTAAGAGGTAGAAAGCAGAGTCCTTTCTCTCATAAAGCTTATGGCTTACTTAGAGAGAGACAAGATAAATGCCAGCCAAGCCACGTGCCATCAAGTCGGATCTGACTCTTGGTGACCCTATGGGCTATAGACTCTTTCAAACAGTATGATTAAGTGGAAAAATCCATTATACAGGCAACATGGGTCTTCTTGTCTCATACCCATTACTGTCAAACCGATTCCAACTCACAGTGACCTTGTACTGGAGTAGAACTGCCTCATAGGGTTCCCAAGGCTGTAATCTTGATGGAATCAGACTGCCATGTCTTTTTCTCCTTGAGTGGCTGGTGAGTTTGGACCTCTGGTCTTTCAGTTGGCAGGCAAGCACTTTAACCACTGTACCACCAGGGCTCATCAAACGGGCCTTAGGTGGGCTAAAGTTGGAGGAGATCAGTGTGAAATCAACCTGCCAATAAAAATTTCAGGAAGCCACAGAAAAGGGACAAAAATTAAACCAGAGCTGATTCATCTTTTCCTATATTCCAACGATTTATTTTTAACACTATCCCTTAAACAGCATATATAGTTGCATCATGTGCCAGGAAATAGAAAACATTCCCTTTGTTGACAGGTATAGTTTACCTGTGCTAATCAAAAGATAAGCAATTCTAAGCCACCAGCAGCTCCACGGGAGAAAAATATAGTAGTCTGCTTCAGTAAAGATTTACAGCCTCAGAAACCCTATTATGGGGTTGCCGTGAGCCAGAACAGACTCAGCGACAGTGGTTCAGGGGTTCTCCCCTGGATAAAAGCTATACAGGAGTCTACCCCTTACATATCTGAAACATAAAGAAATAGGATGTTTTCAAAAGGTCAGAATGCTAGAATGCAACCTTAGTATTGTGTTAAACTCAGATTTTCAAAAAAGGTAACCTTGAAGTCTTTGCAGAATATCACAATTAAATGTTAAGCTGGCACTACTGAGGCTTTAGAAAATGTTATGAAAAATGACATTTTAACAAAATCCATGCTCTACCTAGATTTTTACTAAAGTAAGCTTTCTACTCTTTAAGGCCTCACATTCTCAAAGAATTTCTTTTGGAGCTACGAATTCTGATTTATCACTATGTTTTAGGTAAGTAGCTCAAAAAGCCAGACATGAGGGTCTGAGTGGAGTTAGAGGAAATCATACCCTTAGCTTACAGCTATCCATCCATCTCTGATCTAGCAAAGTACCTGCCTTTGACTTAGGACATATTTCACTTTGCTGGCTGCTTGTTAACTCTGAGCTCTTTCCAGTGCAGCTTGAATTTCTGGGTAGGAATTGTTAAGAGGCAAAGAATGGCACTTGGCATGTCATTAACACACTCAGTTTGTGAAATATTAACTGTCAAAACTGAATGCCTGGAGGTTAATTTTTTCAATAGTTTATCAAAAAATTATCACAAAATCAGAGGCAACGATTATTTTTGAAAATTGGAGATCTTAAGTCTGCTCATTCTGTATGTTGGTTATTATCACTGTTATTATAGTTATTTTAATATACTGAAGATTGTTTAGTTCTTCATTTAAAATTAACTTGTACAAAACTATCTCCTACTTCCACTAATACCCTGAAATGTATCACTGCCTGTTCCCTCTCCCCAACATGAATACCTTGAAAAACTCCTAAATCTTTTATAGGAATCAGCTCAAAGCATCACATCCTTTGCTCTGAAAGCAAAATAAGCTTTCTAATGTTAATGATCACGTGATATTTTGCGCTGGTGATGCTCTGGTTAAGAGCTCAGCTGCTAACCAAAAGGTTAGCTGTTTGAATCCATAGCTGCTGCTTTAAAGTCTTATGGGGCAGTTCTATTCTGTTCTATAGGGTGGCTATGAGTTGGAGTTGATTCAACAACAGCAGATGTGGTTTTGGTTTTAACAATCACAATATCATACTATGTTTGTGTATTATTCTATTAGTCCTCTTTGAAAGGAAAGATGGTTTCTTATTCACCCTTCCCTCCCAACACCTAGTAAACAATCATCATAGAATAGGTATTTAATAAACATTTTTAGAAGAATGAGTAAATGAATGGAATGAAATTACTGAATTTCCTTTACCCTTTACATGCAATTGACATATTAACATGCTCTGCAGTCCACCACAGTTTAGTGGCAAAATAGGTTAGAAAATTCTACATAATTAATTCAATTATTCATCCTTCCATTAATTTATTTAACAAATATTTTTTTAGTGCCCACACATGCCATACATTACGATAGGAGCTAAATACAGAGATCATCATCACTTATTCTATATTTTATTTCTTAACTCACATTTAAATTGTTTCATAAGTTTAAATATTTGCAAACTATGTCACTGTCAAGCATTTAAGCACTGTGGTGACAGCTGCTTGGTTGGTTGCCACCCTTCCATAGGTTTAGCTAATGAGGAGACAGAGTTCAAACGGACTGAGACAGTTAATGACTTACAGCAAAATCTCGAGGACAGTTTTCCAAGCCCCAGCTTTCAGAGGGTGGTATCATAAAGGCCAAGTATTGCCAACACACACAGTGAAGTGCATTATGGGAGAGGAACCCTGATACCAGGAGACTTTGATTTTATATACAGGCTGTGGACAAACCTGTCCACTCTCTTCCCCATACAGAGGCATCTTTATTACCCTGGAATATAAGCAAATCTCTTTGTGGGAGGGACAGATAGAGAGCTCTATCTTTAATATTGGGGATATAAATATTGCTTCAGAGATAGTCACTATCTTCATCTTTTAAGAGCCTCTGAAAAGCTATACAAACATTCCTGAGAAAGTAGCCCTGGAGAAAATTGGCTCATAAAATCTGGATGCGTACAAATGTGAAAGAGTTATGGAAAGGAATCTCTTAACATCATTTACACTACAGGTACTACATTTTAAAATGAAATGGCTGTATATCTATTGTTAAAATATTTACTGTAATAAATGACATCACAATTTGATATCATCATTCAAGCAGTATATAAACAAACTCATAATAGTTTGTCATTATTTTCATTTAATTCATATTTTCATTCCACTTGCAAAATAGAATTTTATCCTTGTATATTTTTGTGCATGAAAATATTTTATTGATGATTCTATTATATTTACTTGTGATTGAAATTCATTTTATTTTCAGTGACCATAAGACTCTAAAGATTAAAATTATTCTGGATTTCTAATTATTAGTATTACACTAATAATATAGTTAAAATGTTAATAAATATTAATACATAGGAGATTAAATTTTTGTTGGAAATGTATTTTTGATGAGATGAATGAGGCTTTGCTCATGTACCTATCTGTAGCTTTCACCCAGCACTAGAACGAAACAAACCACATCAGTTCTATTCTGAGCTTTGCTATTGCTAGAAAAGTACTGAAAACTTTATGTAGCTACAGAAAAATGAGAATTAACAGAAGTTTGATGCTGAAAATCACATACTGATATACTGTCAAAAACAGCTTTAATAATCTCACAAAAAAAATAATTGAAAGAAAAGAACTGGAAACCTCATGACTTGCAAAATGATTCATTACACAGCCATTAAACAATTTACTTTTTCAACAAAGAGAAATTATACCAAAATAGTTTCAGAAGACTTAAACAGCTATGAATTCGGCCTACAGTCCTTTACCTCACTATGCTTGTGAAATCTAGAATAGAAAAATATTATGTTTTAAAACACTCCTTGTAAAACTGAAAATTGCACATTGGATTTTTTTTCTGGTTGTAAATAAAGATCAATATGTTTTCATGCCAAATTTTAAATATCTAGGTGTTTCAAAGTACTATTAAAACATGACAGATAAACAAAGAGATGGCTGCCTGAGAATTATATTTAAGTATTTTTTGTGGTTAAAAATAATTAGATTTATGATCACATATTTCATAGACATAGATTAAAAGCATTCTGACATGAAAGAGAAAGAAAAATTATTTCTAGTAGAGGCAGTCGTTTTTAGAGCGCAGGGCATTGTAGACACTGCTGTAGAAACATTCTGGCTAACACAGCCATAGGAATGCCATTATGGCAGCAGTAAAATCTAACCTCCTTTAACTTCATAAGAAGAATCAAGATCAGCAGCTCAAGGCTGGTTCCTATGAAGTACAGATCAGACATGTCCCCTTTCTCTGCCGTCTGTACCAATTGACACCAACTGTCCCTCTTACAGAAACCCTGTAGCATAGTGGGTTAAGTGCTACATCCATTTAACCAAAAGGCTATTAGTTCAAACCTGCCAGGTGCTCCTTGGAAACTCTATGGGGTAGTTTTACCCTGACTTCTAGGGTCGTTAATGAGTCAGACTCAACTCAACAGTAATGTGTTTGGCTTTTTTGGCACACTCTACTTCCCTGATGGGTTTGATAATTCATTACAACAGTCACCGATACACACAATTATCAGGTTTATCAGGGAATTAATTAACAGGTTAAATCCAGGTTGAGGAATAACCAGGATACAGTTCTTCCATCAAAACTTCTTTTCAGTTTTGCTTGCATGCTTGCCTTTCCCTGGCCCTCAGCCTCAGCCCTGCTCAGGAAAATGTTACAAAACTCTCTTAGCTCTGCTAAGAAGTACCCAGAGGCACCCTATTCCTCCAGCAAGACTACTACCCAAAAGTACTCAGCTTTCTCACCCTGTGAGCTGGACTGGCTCCTGCCAGCCTCTTCATACTGCTGCTTCCATTTCTCTACCACAGCTTCTCATCGTGTTCTTTGTAGGTCTTTGACTACCTCCCTTCTAAGTTAAATAAGCACAAAGGATGTGTGGCTTTGTCATGAGCTCATCACCTAGATTAAATAAAATCTTACTGCTGTCAATATTTCTTTCTGGTGCTTTCTGCTCTGCTCCCATGAGGCATTTTCTCAGCAGCAATGTATTTTTTAAATTATGGGGCAGAAGTGACAAAGCTTTTAAAAGAAGATTATCAGTCTAATTGTCCAATAATACCATAACTTGCATTTGATTTCGGTTTATTGAAAACTGAACAAAATACTCATTTCTAATGTCACCTGATCTTGTAACAAAAATATATCTAGCATCGGGGAATACATACGGCCCTACCACAAGTTTATGGTGACTTGGTCACAAAAAACTTCAGGCTTCTAATTCCACCAAGGTCTACCTTTTGAAACAACTAAAAAACCCTTGACATAAGGTAGAAAACAAGCACTGGAGGAATCTGCAGGGAAGAAAGAAGAAAGCAGACTGCCTAGTAAACTTAGGACCTGAGCAACAACACGGTGGTGGGTTCTCAGGACTCCTTATCACCACCCATGTATCCCAGGCAGGACACTGCAGAAATATCCCACTCAGAACCACCAACAGACACAGATTTAAACAAATACAAGAAAAACCTGCTTCTACTGCACTGTTTTCTATCAACAGTTGCTTATTCTAGAAGAGACATACATGTGTGTTCATAGTTAAAGAACTGACAGTTAACCAACATTGTCATGTAGGATTTCGTCTTAGAATACAGGTATATTTTGATTTATTTTGCATCACAGATACTGTTTTTTTTTGTTTTTTGTTTTGTTTTGCTTTGTTTTTACCAGTGGAAGGTTTATAGCAACCCTGTGTTGGGTGAGTCTGTTGGGGGCATTTTTCCAACAGCATGTGTTCATTTTGTGAGTCTGTGTCACATTTGGATAATTGTTATGATATTTTACACTTTTTCATTCTTATTATATCTGCTTGGTGATCCAGGAGTGAGATCCAACTCAACGGCACTTGGCACTTGGCTGGCTTGGTGATCTGTGATGAACGATCTTCAACATTGCAGTTGAAATTGGAGGGAGCACCATGAACTGTGCCCATATAAAATGTCAAACTTACTCAACAAATGTGAATGTTCTGACTGCTCCGTCACTGGCCATTCCTCCATCTATCGCCCTCTCCCCAGGACTTCCTATTCCTGAGGCATGACAATACTGAAATTAGGCCATTAATAACCCTACAGTGGCCTCTAAGTGTTCCAATGTAAGGAAGAGTCACATGCCTTGCACTTCAAATCAAAGCTAGAAGTGATTTAGTGAGAAAGGTCTGTCAAAAACTGAGACAGGCTAAAAATTAGGTCTCCAGTACTAAACAGTTAGCCAAGGTTTGATTGCAAAGGAAAAGCCCTTGAAGGAAATTAAAGGCACTAGTCCAGTGAACACAGGAATGGTAAGAAAGTGAAACAGCCTATAGCTGCCATGGAGAAAGTTTCAGAGCTCTAGGTAGGAGATCAAACCAGTAACAATACTCCCTTAAGGCAAAGTCTAATCCAGAGCAAGTGTAACTCTCTTTAATTCTATCAAGGCTGAGGGGGGTGAGGAAGCTGCAGAAGGAAAGTCTGAAGCTGGCAAAGGTTGGTTTATGATGTTTAAGGAAAGAAGCCATCTCCATAACATAGAAGGTGTAGCAGCCAGTGCTGATGTAGAAGATGCAACGAGGTATCCAGAAGATCTAGCTAGAGCAACCGATGAAGCTGGCTACACAAAACAGTCGATTTTCAGTGTAGATGAAATAGCCTATGTTGGAAGAAGGTGCCATCTAGGACTTTCACAGCTAGAGAGAAGTCAATGCCCAGCTTCAAATCTTCAAAGTATAGGCTGACTCTCCTGTTAGGGTTTAATACAGCTGGTGACTTTAGGTTGACACCAATGCCCACTTTTCATTTTGAAAATTATAGGTCCTTTAAGAATTATGCTAAGCCTACTCTGCTTGTGCTTTATGAATGGAACTACAAAGCCCTGATGACAGCACATCTTTTTAAAACAGTTTACTGAATATTTTAAGACCACAGTTGAGACCTACTGCTCAGAAGAAGAAAGACTCCTTTCAAAATGTTCCTGCTCGTTGACAATGCACCTGGTCATCCAGGATTTCTGATGGAGATGTACACGGAGATCAATGCTTGCATGCCTGCTAACACATCCATTCTTCAATCCATGATCAATAAGTAATTTCAATTGTCAATCCTATTATCTAAGAAATACATTTTGAAAGGCTATAGCTGCCATAAATAACGATTCCAGTGATAGGATCTTGGCAAAGTAAACTGAAAACCACCTGGAAAGGATTCACCATCCTATACGACATTAAGGATATTCACGATTCATGGGAGGAAATCAAATTATTGATATTAATAGGAGCTTGGAAGAAGTGGATTCAAACCCTCTTGGATGACTTGGAGTGCTTTAAGAGTCCACTGAAAGAAGTAATTGCAGAAGTGGTAGAAATAGCAAGAGAATTAGAATTAGAACTAGAGCCTGAAGATATGGCTGAATTGCTGATCTCATGACAAAACTTGACCAGAGAAGAGTTGCTTTTTCCTGAGATGGAAACTATTCCTGGCGAAGATGCCATTAACATTGCTGAAATAACAACAAATATTCAGAATATTACATAAACTAGGCTGATAAAGCAGTGGGAGGTTTTGATAAGAATGATTCCAATTTCAAAGGGAGCTCTGTGGCTAAAACACTATCAAACAGTATCACATACTACAGAGAAATCTTTCATGAAAGAAAGAGGCAGTCAGCGCAGCTAACTTCATGATTGTCTTATTTTAAGAACTTGTCACAGCCACTTCAACCTTTAGCAACCACCACCCTAATCAGTCAGCAGCCACCAACACCAAAGGCAAGACCCTTCTCTAGGAAAAAGACTGTAACTCTGCAGGCTCCGATGATGTTTAGCATTTTTTACCAATAAAGTAGTTTTTAACTAATATGTACGCATTTTTGTAGACATAATGCTATTGCACACTGAACAGACAACTTTTAGGCACCCTGTGAAACCAAAGTATTTGTGTGACTCATTTTATTTGTGATATTGTGACTCACTTCATTGCAGTGAACTAGAACCAACCCCACATTATCTCTAAGGTGTGAATGTATTAATAAATACTCAGATTTGACAAGCATAAACTCCTTTGGCTTATAGCAAGATAGTCACGGTAAGACACGCAAGTAAGACCTGACACCACTCATTTAGAACCAGAAACTCAGAATTAACAATTACACTTACAATGTTACGTCACTCCTTAGAATTCAATTGTTAGACTTCAGGCTTCTTCCTTTAGTAAGAAGGAACCTTGGTGGTACAGTCTTTAAAGTGCTTTGCTGCTAATCTAAAGATCAGTGGTTTGAGCGCACCAGCCACTCACACAAGAAAGATGTTACAGTCTGCTTCCATAAAGATTATAGCTTTGGAAATCCTATGGTGCAGTTCTACTCTCTCTTACAGGGTCACTGTGAGTTGGAACTGATTTTATGACAGTAAGAAGTTTTACAACGGGTCTGGGGAGAAAGGCTTAACCACAGCTGTAACTCAGCTGAGGTCCCTCATGGCTAGGGTCCAAGGTTGTCATTGACAGGCAGAGTCTCAGCAGGCTCTTGATATTAGTCTCTGCCTTTCTTGGTAAGTAAAAATTAGGTTTAGACACAAAATTCTCACCTTAGTCATTATAAGTGCTAGTGTGAACAGCTAGTCTATCTCTTCCACAGAGTTAGAGATTAGCCTAATAATGTACATTTTCTTCAAGACTAGAAATTAAGGAGGTTGTATAGACTTCTGTCTCAAGGCTAGTTTACAAAGATTAATTATACCTTCTTTTATCACTGTAAGTCAGGTCAAAGTCATACTGCTATGTTTCTATGTCTAAATTCAGATATTTTCTAAATAGCTTTCCTATAATTTACAGGTTTATAATAACTTATGGAAATCCTGGTGGTGTAATATTTAAGTGCTACAGCTGCTAACCAGAAGAAGGTTAGCAGTTCAAATTTGCCAGGTGCTCCTTAGAAATTCTGTCGGCCAGTTCTACTCTGTCTTTAGTGTTGCTATGAGTTGGAATCTACTCAATGGCAGTGGGTTTGGTTTGGGTTTTTGGTAATGACTTATACTTAATGTTGGAGAGCATCACAAAGGTAGATACATTCTTAAAGTCATACTGTGAGTATCTATACAGATTCACGTTGGAAGAGCAATAATGAATTATACCTTAAAGGAAGGAGGCCTGGTGACCCCAGTGGTTAAGCAACCGACTGCTAATCAAAAGATCAGCATTTCAACTCCATCAGCCACTCTAAGAGAGAAGTATCTGACAGCCTACTTCCAAAAAGATTGTTTTGTTGTTGTTGTTGTTAGGTGTCCTCAAATTGGTTCTGATACCCAGGAACCAAATGCACAACACAACAGAACACTAATGGGTCCTGTACCATCCTTACAACTCTTGCTGTGTTTAAGCCTGTTATTGAAACCACGGTGTCAATACAACTCATCAAGGGTATTCCTGTTTTTTGCTGATCTTCTACTTTATCAAGCATAATTTCTTTCTCCAGGAACTAGTCTCTTCCAGTAAGATGCCAAAGTGCATGAGACGAAGTTGCACCATTCCCCCTTCCAACAAACACTCTGACTGTACTTCTTCCAGGATAAGCTTGTTCATTCTTCTGGCATTCCATAGTATATTCAGTATTCTTTAACAACATCATAATTCAAATGTATCAATTCTTCTTCAGTTTTCCTTGTTTATTGCCTACCTTTTGCATGTATATGAGAAGACTAAACATATTGTGGCTTCAGTCATGTAATTCTTAGTCCTCAGAGTGACATTTTTTTCTTTTCAACATTTTTGCAGCAGACTTACCCAATATGTAGTTCAATTTCTGACTCCTCCTATCATTGGCTTTGATTGTGGACCCAAGTAAAATGAAGTCCTTGATGATGTCAATCTTTTCTTCATTTATCATAATGTTACTTGCTGGTACAGTTGTGAGGATTTTTGTTTGCTTTATGTTGAGGTATATTCCATACTGAAGGTTGTGGTCTTTGATCTTTATCAGTGAGTGTTTCAAGTCATCTTCACTCTCGACAAACAATGTTGTCTCATGAGTCTTCCACCAACCCTGATGCTGTATTTTTCTTCGTATAGTCCAGCTTCTCATATTATGTGCTCAGTATATAGACAGAATAAGTACATTGAAAAGATATAATCCCGGCACACACCATTCCGGAAGTCATATCGAGCAGTATTCCCTTGTTCTGTTTGACACCTGCCTCTTGACTACATACAGATTCTTCATGAGCACAATTAAATGTCCTGGAATTTCCATTCTTTGCAGTATTACCCGTAATTCATTGTGATACACACAGCACAATGCCTTTGAGTAGTCAATAAAACACAAGTAAATATCTTTCTGGTATTCTCTGCTTTGGGATCCACTGGACATCAGCAATGATATCCCTTCCTGCAAGTCTTCTGAATCTGGCTTGGATTTCTGGCATTTCTCTGATAATGCACTGCTGCAATCATTTTTTACATACCTTCAGCAAAATTTTACTTGTCCACAATATTAATGATGTTATTCAATGATTTACCACTCTTTTGGATCACCTTTCTTTGTAATGGACATAAATATGAATCTTTTTCTGTTAGTTGTCTACACAGCTATCATTCAATTTTCTTGGCATAAATACATGAACCCCTCCAGTGTTGTATCCATTTGTTGAAACATCTCAGTTGGTGTTGCATCAGCTCCTGAAGCCTTGCTTATTGCCAGTGCCTTCAGTGCAGCTTGGTCTTCCTCCTTCAAAGCCATCAGTTCTTGATCATATGCTACATCCTGAAATGCTGAATGGGAACCAATTCGTTTTGGTACAGTGATTCTGCATTCCTTCCACCTTCTTTTGATCTTCCTTATGTCATTCAATATTTTCCCCATAGAATCCTACAATATTGCCAGTCAAGGCTTGAGTCTTTTTCTTCAGTTCTTTCAGCTTTAGGAATGCGGAGCGTGTTCTCCCCTTTTGTTTTTCTATCTCCACCCTTTGAAGTCATCTTTTCAGCTCTTTTACTTCATCACGTCTTCCTTTTGCTTTAGATACTCTACAGTCAGTAACAAGTTTCAGAGTCTTGTGTGACATCCATTTTGGTCTTTTCTTTCTTTCCTGTCTTTTTAATGACTGGAGTCTAGTCTTCAGCCACTAACATTCAATGTATTAACTTTATTCATGAGATGGTCTCCAAATTCAGGTGGCATGTACTCACGGTTATACTTAAGTTCTCATGCATTTGTTTTTAGTTCAACTTCGACTTAAACTTACATGTCACCAACTGAGGGTATACTCCACATTTGGCCCCTGGCCTTGCTCTAACCACTGATGCTGAGATTTTCCAACCACTCTTTCCACAGATGTAGTCAATTTGATTCTTGTGCTTTCCATTCACTGAGGTTCGTGTATATAGTCGCTGTTCATGTTGTTGAAAAAGGTATTTGCAGTGAATAAGTCTTTGAGCTTGCAAAATTCCATCACATGATCCCTGGCACCATTTCCACCACCAAGGCCATGCTTTTCAACTACTGATCCTCCTTCTTTGTTTCCAACTTTCACATTTGATTATTAATAAATCTTGCTTGTATATTTGATCAATTGCCTACTGCAGAAGTTGGTAAAAAGCTTCAATTTCTTCCTCTTTGCATTAGTGCTTGGTGTGTAAATTTGTAAAACAGTAGTATTAACTGGTCTTGTTTGTAGGCATACAGATATTATCCTATTACCGACAGCACTCTAATTTCAGGGTAGATCTTGAAATGTTCTGTTTGATGACGAATGCCTTGCCATTCTTCTTCCATATGTTGTTCTTGGCATAGTAGACTACATGATTGTCTGATGCAAAATGTTCAATACCAGTCCATTCCAGCTCACTAATACCTAGGATATTTATTTCTATGCCTTCCATTTCAGTTTTGATGATTTCTTATTTTCCTAGATTCATGCTTCATACTTCCCATGTTCCAATTATTAATGGATGTTTGTAGCTATTTTATCTTATTTTAGTCATGTAAAGATTATAGCCTTGCAAGCTCTATGGAACAATTCTACTTTGTGTTTTAAGGTCTTTATAAATATAAATCTTTTATTGTAATGGGTTACAGTTTATAGGATTTGAAATCATTATAGAAACATACAGAACAGACATCAGCAAGATCAAGGAATTCAGCGCTTCACCTACCATTTGAGGAACCATCATAAAGTACACTTCTTTCTAGAACAGAGCTTCCCAAACTTTAGCTTTCTTCCTGATCTCTCAGAGGTTAGAAAACTGCTGGAATGAAAACTTGTCATTCAGTAGATCTAGGGCACAGCCCTAAAACATGCATTTCTGAAAAGTTCCCATCATACTGAACATAAATTATAAAACACCAAGGATAGACATTAATCTAATGACCATTCCTCAGGAACCACTGATCTAAATCAAGAAATGCTCAATCTGTGATGTTGATGATCTACCTCAGGCAGTGCAATTTAAGCCAAATACCAGATAGAAGTGTACTGATAATAAGGAATTGTATGCTATATGTATCTTCAAGGAATGAAGATCTGATTCTCTGAGTGCATGATGTGGGTTACCTGGAAGACAAAAAATAGCTACACTATCTAAAAGATAAATTTAAGAGCAAAAAAAATGGTCAAATGAAAGGCAAGCTTTAGACTGGCAAGGCAGGGGATATTTCTTCTCCTGGGCACTATGAATACAGAAAGTACAGACTTGAACCCCTGAAGTAATAGAAGTTAGTCTCTTGGGAGGGTTAAAGGAGTAACACCATCACTTGTAGAAATGGGATATTAGCAGGGGTTTTGGAGTTTGTGATTTGATGCCTATTTGGAGAGGAGGACAGTGGTTTTGAATTTGTGAAGTTGTGAATATACCATATTTGATCCTATCTCAGCATTCTAGGACTACCTAAAACCACAAGAAATGGCATATAATGTAGGTAAAAGATGTGTAAAATTAAATACAGATAATTTGGGGAACAAATTATTGATTAAACTCTTTGCCAAACTTAGCACTACAGGATTTCCTACCTTCAAAGAACTACAGTAGCCTCTACAGGAATCCAGATCTTCTAGGTCTCATGATATCTGTCACTCTATACAAATTCTCTGACAGAGAAGAACTACTCAAAAGTCACAGGATATGTCAATAATTTTATGATATAGGCTGGTAAGACCTTAGCACTTTCTCTTATTAGTCAAAAAATAAGACCTGTTTTTGACTTCTGCAAGACTTTTTAGTTCATAGACAAATTAAGGCTAAAGGAAAACCCCCAAGAGGGGGATTCCAAGCTTCCTGACAAGGAGATTAGATATTGAAGGGATTGAGAGAATTAAGGATATGTGAACAAAGCAGTCCTCTCAATTACTGGAACATTTCATAATAATTACATGGTTGCTATTAAATTCCCTGTGGTTGTTGGCTCCTTGGTTAAAGTACAAGGCTAAGAAAGAGAGGAAAGGAAATTTAATTTTGACTTGAAGAGGATGGTTTTGCTGATGATTACAGAGTCTTAACACTGATCAGCAACTTTGAAAAAGCATGCTGATAATTCAAAATGGGAATCTGAGGAGTTCATGGCAAATGAGTATAAATTCATTATCATGGCTGGAATAAATATAATTAAATGTTCCCTGATGCCAGTGGGTAGTTGTATCTTTTCGGTATTACAATTGTAGCACTACCCTGAAAAAGGAAATTTCAAAATTGACAGATAAATGCTATTTTTACTCTTATAAGAGATACTTGAAATTTATTGACAAATGTATCATGTATCAGACACTGTAGTATGCTAAGTACTTCATTTTAATATTTATTTAATCCTTACAACCATCGTATGAAATAGGTATTATCCTTCATTTACAAATGAAGAAACTACATGTGATGGTTAAGGTTGTGTGTCGACTTGGCTGGGCCACAATTTTCAGCAGTTTAATGGCCACATTACATTATGACTACTTCCACAGTGATATTTGATATAATGAGATTACCTCTGTGGCAGAATTGCTGTGCGTAGCCAATCAGTTGAAAGGGAGTTCCCTTGGGCCTGTGGCCTATGTCAAATAGAAGCAAACACTCTGACAAGTTTCATGGGCTTTTGCTCACTGTAGATCCTACAGCTGGCACCTATTCATCTAACCTCCAATTTGAGGGAATTCAGCTAGCAGTTTACTTGTGGTCTTGTCTACTGATCTCAGGATTTGTCTATCTTTGCAGTCTCTGATCTGCTGATCTTGGGTTCACCAGCCAGCTATGGCTTATGTGAATCAGAAGACAGTATCCTGAACCATGGACTTGGGATTTTCTAGTCCCTCAACTGCGTGAGTTATTTCCTTAGGAATCACTTTCCTTGTATCTAGACACACACACACACACACACATACTTCAGTGTTTTGGATTATCTCGAAAAAACAGCTTAAGACACCATGGTTTGAAAACTTTATTTGATTTAATTTGATTGCATTTAAAATTATTCCTAAAAAAACTTCTGAATAAATTTCATCTTCAGTTCAGTCAGTATAAAAAGTACTTAGTTTTCAATACAGATAACCAGGATTGTCTCAAACTGAGTTGTACCCATGTAATTATAGATTAACATTATACCTGATGAAGTCCTGTGGGAGTCTTTAGAGTGGTTTAATTCTAAAGTTTCCAAATATGTTAGTATATGAAATTCATCTGATAAGTTTTCTGTTTAATTTTAAATTTTAAGTATTTCAGTTATACCTAAGAGTATAAATCTGTATTTTATTAAAAATTTCCATTATCTTCCTGATACATAGCTGGCTTAGTTATCTAATACTGCTTGCTATAACAGAGAAATGACAAGTGGATGGCTTTAAAAAGGGATATTTGCTTTCTCACAGAAAAGTAGGAAAAAATACAAATTTAGGATTTCAGTTCCAGCACCAGGGGAAGTCTTTTTCTGTTGGTTCTGGAGGAAGGTTTTATTGTCAATCTTCCCCTTGACTAGGAGCCTCTGAGGTGCAGGAACTCCAGGTCCAAAGGACACACTCTGCTCCTGTCACTGCTTTCTCAGTGGTATGAAGTCTCCAACTCTCTCTGCTAGCTTCTTTCTTTTATATCTCAAGAGACTGCCTCAAGGCACAGTATAATCTTATACACTGAATCTGCCCTACCAATACAACTGTTACCCATCTTCGCTCATTAACATCACAGAAGCAGTATTTACAGAATGTAGGAACATCACACAATACTGGGAATCATGGCCTAGCCAAATGGCTACACACATTTTGGGGTGGGGTAGGGGGACACAATTCAATCCATAACAATAGCCAAGTTTAACCCACTGTTGTCAAGTGGATTCTGACTCATAGTTTCCAAGGCTATAAATCTCTGTAGAAGCCAACGGATATATCTTGCTCCCATGGAGCCACTGGTGGTTTCTAACCACCAACCGTTTTGTTACCAACTGATCTCTTCAACCACCAGGGCTCTTCTATAGCCAAATTTAGAAATTACTAATTTATTCCATCTTTGTTGTTGTCACAAAGAGTTAGAATAAGCAGTCTATGAAGAGAGGGGTCAGAAAATGCTATAGATTCTTGTAGTACAGCACAATAAATAGATCACAAAGCCCTTCTTTAAATCATGTAGATATTAGATAAATTATCACAAAGGTTTTTTGGAGGGTGGGGAAGGATTTTTATGGAACAAACATATGGAAGTGCACAGATTATAAGTATTAGTTCAATACATTTTTACAGACTGAACGAGCTCATGCAAATAGTACACAGATAAAGAACCAAATTTCATACATGCCAGAAACTACTCTTATACTCCCTTACTGTCACTACCTTACCCTACTCCAAGCCCCCACAGATTAGTCACTATCCTGACTTGAAACAATACAGATTCCTTCTACCTGGTTGTTATGTGTATCAGTGTGTATGTGTTTATTATGTACATGTAAGTGAATCACACAATACATCTTTGCTATTTGGCTTCTTTCATTGTTGTAGATGGTTCAGTCTTATTACTACATAGAAGTACACAATTTATTTATCCATTCCATAACAGCCTTTGGATCCCTGATGGCACAGTGGTTAAGAGCTCAGGCTGCTGACCAAAAAAGTCAGCAGTTCAAAGCCACCAGATGCTCCCTGGAAACCATATGGAGAGTATGGAGAGTTCTACTCTGTCCTATAGGGTCATAGTAAGTCACAATCAACTTGAGGGCAATGGGTTTAGTTTGGAGATAAGAGCATTTAGTGATTTCCTTTTTTGGCTTTTATAAATAGTACTGCTATGCATTTTCTTATACACGCCTTTTGGTGAAAATACGTACCTATTTCTGAAGGCAGTTTAATTGTAGGAGTATAGCGATGCACATTTCAGTTTTAGTAAATACCACCACACAGCTTTACAGAGTGGTTGTACTAATCTACAGTCCGATCACAGTATAGAAGAATCTGTTGTGTCATATCCTTGTCAATACAGTATTTGATGTATGGCTAGTTGTTTTGTATCAGTTTGAATACTATGGTTTCCAGAGATTTAGTCAAATCTTGTTTTTGTTGCGTACCATCAAGTCGGTTCCTGCTTATAGTGACCCTAGAGCTACAGAATAGAATTAAGTGAACGAACAATAAAATGCAACACTGTCCGCTCTTGTGCCGTGTCCCCAACTGTTTTTATGCTTAAGCCACTGCATCAGTCTGTCTCACTGAGGCTCTTCTTTTCTGCTGACCCTCCACTCTACCCAGCATGATGTCCTTCTGCAGGGACTGGTCCCTCCTGACATCACATCCAAAGTATGTAACATTCAGTCTTGCTATCTTTGCTTCCAAGAGCACTCTGGTTGTACTTCTTCCAGAACAGATCTTTTGTTCTTTTGGCAGTCCGTTTACTATTCTTCTCCATGGGTCAGGCGCATCTCAGTCTTCAAGGTGACATCTTTACCTTTCAATACTTTAAAGAGGTAATTTGCAGCAGATTTTCCCAATGCAATGCATCTTTTGATTTCCTGACTGCTGCTTCCATTGGTGTTGATTATGGAAACACATAAAATAAATCCTTGACTACCTCAATCCTTTCTCCATTTATCACAATGTTGCTTACTAGTCCAGTTGTGAGGATTTTTCTTGATGTTGAAGTGAAGTCCAGAATGAAGGCTGTGGGCTTTGATCTTTAAGTGTTTCAAACCCTCTTCACATCCAGCAAGTAAGGTGGTGTCATCTGGATAATACAGGTAATGCAGGCATCCTCCAATCCTGATGCCGCGTTTTTCACGTAATCCAGCTTCTTGGATTATCTGTTTGGCATACAGATTGAAAAGGTAGGATGCACACCTTTCCTGACTTTAAACCATTTAGTGTCCCCTTGTTCTGATTAAACATTAGTCTAGTTGAAGTCATGGAATAGTTATATGTGATTAAATCAGATTGCCTTTCATAATGTCATCTAATGTAATGCAATGTAATTACTTCACGTGTAATTTAATGTGATCACTTTCCATAATGAAAGTTAATTTAATGTAATGCAATCACCTGCCATGATACAATCTAATATAAATCAATCAAGCAGATGAGGCTATTCAAGTGTATGATGGGCCCTAACACAATCAGTTTAGAGTCATAAAGAGAGCAGAATGAACACAGAGACACAAACATAGGGGTAAGACAGAAGGTATCTGATGACAGAGGCAGATAAATCTATAAGCCAAGGCTCTCCAAGGATTGTCCATTACCAGAAATAGACAAAGGATCTCCTTCTAGAATTATGTCTTCACTTCCTATTTCTAGCCAAACCCTGTACTATATAAAAATAATAATACATCATAGACAAGTTTATCTTTTCACAGAGAAATGAAAAGTTGATTTAACATTTATAAATTCAAGTAATTACATTCATCACATTAACAAATTAAAGAACAAAATAGAAACTCATCAATAATGAAGAAAAATATCATTCAATAAAATTAATCACCTCTTTATGACAAACAATTCAGCATATAAACAAACAAATAAAACCATATCAAGCAAGAAAAAGAAAAGAATTACCTTAACCTAATGAAATGGTATTTTCAAAAACAGCCAACATGGTGACTTGAAGTGTCACAGAATAGAATTGTTCTGCAAAGTTTTCTTAGCTATAATCTTTATGGAAGCAGATCACCAGATCTTTCTTCCAAGGTATCCCTGAGTGGGTTTGAACTGACAGCCTTTAGGTTAGTAGCTGAGCCTCACTTACATCTATATGCAAAGGCCTAGCAATCTGCTTCCATAAAGGTTACAGTCAAGGTAACCCTATGGAGCAGTTCTACCCTGTAACACATTGGGTCACCAGGAGTTGAAACTGACTGGACAGCAATGAGGTTTGGGGGTTTGTTTATGTGTATATATATATATATATATATATATATATATAAATGTAGCATACATAGGAACACGGCTAGATACATGGTAAGGAATTTTATTTTATGAGTTGAAGCCAGAGATTTTTAACCTTTTCAGGAAAATGGTGGGGCCTATTAAAGAATTTTAAGCAGATCATATGTCCACTTTGAAGATATTTCTATGGAATGTGTTAGAAGTAAATTATAGACAGTAATCTGCAATTCAGTGATTGGATTATGATGTGGGATTGAACTAATGTGGAACTTGTGAGTTTGGAGAGGAAGGGGCCAATACAGGAGATGCTACAGCAGCGCCCTTATAGAGCAATGTTCAGTGCATGGCTGCTAAGTAAAAGGTTCATGGTTCACATTCACCCAGCAGCTCCACAGGAGAAAGATCTAGTGATCGGATTCCATGAGGGTTATGGTCAAGAAATCTCTAGGATGAAGAAGACTCTGTCACATGGGTCTCTATAAAGCAGAATCAACCACACACAACAACAATTGTATCTTAAGAGAAAGTTGGTTAGCTTCAGTTGACCCTCATCATAGAACATCCAATATGAAGGTGGACTAGTTAGAACAAAATTTCTGGTAACTGAATTATATCTAAGAATATGATGACAATTGGAAAATGTTTCTCAGAGAAAGTGAGACAAATAATGTAAATACGGATATGAATGGACTTCAGTCACTTAGCTTGCTAAAGAGACTAGAACACAAGGCAATGGAAACCAAGGCCAAATGTTAGGATAAAGATGCCAGAAGCGGATAATGGCAAAAATTCCCAAGGGAGATTAATACTGGATCATTTAACCTACTTAACAGCTAATTTCCAATAATTTCACAAACCATTATATTTCCTATTTCTATTCCTTGGGGGAAAAAGAAATTATTTCATTGATAAGGAACACAGACTACCCCTCAGAAACAGCTTTTTAAACAGTTTTACTGATGTAAGAATGACATGCAACAAACCGCAAATATTTTAAATGTACAATTTGCTTAGTTTTATATATTTCTGCATCCATGGAATCCTCATAAAATCAAGATAATAAATATATTCATCACCCGAAAAAGTTTCAAGTTCCTTTATAATCTTTCCTTCTTACCTTTTTCATTTCCACTCCAAATTTTTAGCCAACTGCTGACACACTATCAGTCACTAGAGATTAGTTTGTATCTTGTTTAATTTTACATAAACAGAATCGTATAGTATACATTCTTCTTTGTACTTTTATTGAGCATAATTATTTTTACATTTACCCTTGTTGCATGTATCAGTAGTTCATTCATTTTTATTACTTAGTACTATTTCACTGTATGGATAAACACAATTTGTTTATTCATTCACCACTTAATGTAAAATGTATTGTTTCCAGTTTTAAGAATAATAAATAAGCTGCTATGAGTATTTAGTACAAGTCTTTGTACTAATATATGCTTTGATTTCTCTTGGGGAAATACCTAGTAGAAAAATGACTATGTCATAAGGTAAACGTGCATTAATTTTTTAAATGACAAACTGTTTTCCAAAGAGGTTGTCCATTTCACAGTTCCCCAGTGGTGGGTGAGAATTCCATTTGCTCCACATTCTTAGCAACACTCAGTGTGGTCAATCTTTTTCATTTCAGACATTTTAATAGAAACGTAATATTTTCTAATACACAAATAGTGATTTTGTAATTCATTTTCCTGATGTTAAACATCTCTTTCACGTGTTTGATTTCTATTTGTTACCTTCTTTGGTAAATTATATGTTCAAAATTTTTCCTGTTTTATTGGGTTGATTTGTTATTATTGAGTTTTCGGACGTCTTCATGTATTCTAGATACAAACCCTTCATCAGATACGTGATTTGCCAAATATCTTCACCTTTTTTGTGGTCTATCTTTTTTTTTTTTTTTAATCCCTTTACCATGTCATTTGAAGAGCTGAATTCCTTAATTTTGACGAAGTCCAATTTATCATTTTTTCTTTCCATAAACTATACTTTTGGTATTATATTAAGAACATCTCATTAACCCAGAAAGTCAAGCTCTTACAACAACCCTAAACCAAAACACAACAAACCATTTGCCATAGAGTGCATCCTGACTCATGGTGACTCTTGTTTCAGAGTAGAACTACATTCCATGAGGTTCTCAAAAGCTGTGACCTTTGAGAAGCTCATAGCCAAGTCTTTCTTCCAAAGCACCTCCGGGTGGACTTGAGTCACCAACCCTTCCATCAGTAACAGAGCACTTAGCCCCTTGCACCACCAGGTAACACCCCAAACACCCCTAAACAAAACAAATAAAACCACTGCTGTCAAATCGGTTCTGACTTTTGAAAATGCTGTCTTTTGGAACAGAATGTCTCCCTGGGGTTTTCTTGGGCATTGTCTTCGTGGAAGCAGACAGCCAAGTCTATTTTTCATGGTGCTGCTGGGAGGGTTCAAACTGCCAACCTAAAGGTTAGTAGTTGACACAAACAATTTGCAACACTCAGGAAACATAACAAAGCCCCCACAAGACTTCTGATGAATGCCCCTTAACATTGGGCCTCATTTTTCGCTGTGGCTGACCCCTTTCTCTCCTCCTCTAGTCGTGTTAGCCTCTTTGCTCCTCCTCGAACACTCCAGGCACAATTCTGTCTCCGTGTACTAGCGCTGCGCTTTCTGCCTGGGCTTCTTTTCTTTCCTAGTACCTGGACGGTTCACCCCCTGACCTCCTTCAAGTCTTTATTAAATATTATAGCAATAAAGCCTACCATGACCTTCCTTATAACAAACTGCAACCTCACAACATTCCCAATTCCTCTGCTCTGCTTTTGTCTTTCTCCCTGGTAACTTGTATTATGCTATAAGTTATATTTCTGTTTTTGTTTTTGTTTTCTAGTGTCCCCACTAGAGTTTAAGTTCCATGAGAACAAGGACTTTTGTACACCTACCAGTGTATCCACAGGTCAAACACTGCCTGCCACACGACAGGCACTCAGTGACTATTTGGTAAATGGATACGTGAATATCTGATGTATACTGATTTTGACATCATACTTATTTGATAATTTGGCTGCATTGAAAACATTAGTTAAGTATTATTTTCCGTCATATTTTTAAATGTGTTTCATTTGAGAACAATTTTTGATTAATATAAAAGTCGCAAAGATAGGATAGAGAGTCTGCAAACTCTTTTTATTCAATTTCTCCCGTTGGTAATATTTGACGTCACGGTGGCACGTTTGTCTAAATGAAGAAGCTGACTCCGGTACATTATTATTAAGTAAACTCCTGACTTTCTTCACAGTTTTAAAGGCAATCTTCCAATTCCTTCTAGTAGATAGAGCATCGATGATAAATAAAATAAGCAGATCATAGCCAAGACAGGCACACACCCACTGAAACTTTTCCCTTTGCTTAGTAAAACATATTCCACACTTGCAAACGAAGAACAACCACACTTGGTAACAAGAGATTTCTACCAAAATTCCTACTCACTGCAGATGCAAATTAATAATGACCTGTGTACCTGAGGAAAAGTGGTTCAGCTAATTAAGAACAGGGGTATTACAATAACTCGTATAAAACCGTAAATTAAATGAGCAGAACAAAAACTTAGGAGAACATCCAACAGCCGAAGGGTGTTCACTAAATACCACCACAGACAAGTGAACCAAAAACACAGAATCTTTATACTGGATAGAGACTGTTCTTTGATGACGCAAGCATCAAAACCAAAAAAAAAAAAAAAAACAAATTCACTGCTGTCTAGTTGATTCCGATTCATAGCGACTCACAGGACACAGTAGAGCCGCCCCCACCGAGTTTCCCAGGAGCTCCTGGTGAACTGAACCGCCAACCTCGACCATTACGCCATCTGTAACTCAGACTGCTGTTCTCTCGGCCGACCCCCGGGGGCATCATGTCCCCTTGCTTTCTTGATAGAAACAGTGGACTATCTGCAGCCGCCCTAGCCTAGCCAAGTGCCGCCCTAGGCTTATCTTTTTTACTGCCCGGCAAAAAAGGCTCATCTTGCCGGCTGTCAGCCTCCTAGTTTTTAGTAACTGGCATTTGTTTAAGCAACACATGTCTGAGTCTGTCCCACGCCTAGTAAACCATGATACTACCAGTCTGGTAGTCACCTGAGTTGTCATTTGTTCACCATTCTTGAATACCATCTAAATGACATTGTTTAAGAACAAAATAACCTAAAATTACAATAATATTCATTTCCTTGGGCAAACAGCATTGCTTCTAGTAATAAGTGGCATATGGAGTTTAAGGTGAGCCAAGATGCTCTAGCCTTGGTGTTTCAGGGATTAAGCAAGTAACATTTATTTTTCCAATAGCTGACCCCTAGGTGTGTTCTGGAAACCCTAGTGGCATAGCGACTTAAGAGATACAGCTGCTAACCAGAAGGCTGGCAGTTCAGATCCACCAGGTGCTCCTTGGAAAACCTCTAGGTAAGTTCTGCTCTGTTCTATAGGGTCACTATGAGTCAGAATCAACTCAGTCATGATGTTTTGTTTTGTTCAACTGTATTCTGAGAAACCTCCTTTTCCATTAGATACATGTTTTTAAATACAAATTTGGCCAGATTTTTTAACTTTTCTGTCTCTTTTTGTCATGAAACCTCACTTCAATATGTTCAAGTCTGAAATACTATAAAATGGGGTACAGCTAATGTTGAAACTTCATGATCAAATGCATTTCAAAGCTTGTCTTTTTCCCTTCCCTCAGTACGGACCAGGCCTACCTCTGGCTGCCATTGTGTTGTTTGGATTGTAGTGCAGTCTTTTTTTCACTTATTTCTCAGTCTTCCGCTCTTCAAGTTTACTTCCTCTTTCTTTATGTTCTAAACTCTCACGGGTTTTCAGTCCAGTTCATCACCTGCAAGGAAAAAAGGGCAGGAAGCAGATTGTTCTCACAGGACTGACACAGCCCCAAGGATCTTCCACCGATCTGCTTCCTGCAGGACCACAGCAACACTGACGGCTTCTCAGGACCACAGAGGACAGAAGGGTGGGGAGCATACCCTCATACACTCCTCAGGTCTTCCCAACTATAGTCCCTTAGAGCACTCCTGAGTGCAGGCCGCACCAAAGTCGTCAAATTCTCAGAAATCTGGCACTGGTTTCCAAGTTCATGTTTATCCTCAAAATTCAGAGCACGCATTAAGTAAGCCCCTAGTTTTTTGTTTGCTGCTGTTTTTCTGGGGAGAGGCAATGAATCTGACATATTCTTAGGCTCCCAAAGGCTTGCTCATGAAGCCTCTCAAAACACTCTTCTCTGAAAGTGACATAAAATTGGGCCTATAAATTCTGCAATCCAGCAAGCATATAATTATGGAAGAAGATATCCATCTCCCTTTCTTGCAGACACCCTTACTCATTAAAGTGATTTTTTCAGAGCCCCACATGCTGCTTCAGTTCTTAGTCCCCCACCAGTAGGGTCAAGTTAATTACAAGAGTGTAGATTAAAGCTATGGTTCCTGTTAGTGTTTTGCTAGATCTTTCTTAACTTCTCATGGGCTGCCAAGCAATTTATTTATGTCAAATAGCATTCATGTGCTTAATTTTACCCCCTGCTTAGTACCATTTTTAATTCCTCCGGTTCCTATTTCTAGGGCACTGTTTGCTGAAGTCGTTTTTTAAACTGAATAGTCCCTGTGAAGGTAACAGACAACAAATCTAGCATTATGGAGCTCCATATTGACTTTCTTTAAGTGCTACCTCTGCTAAAAGAAAGGTCAGCAGTTCAAGTCTGCCAGGTACTCTTTGAAAACCCTATGGGGCAGTTCTACCCTGACCTCTAGGTTGGTATAAGTTGGAACCAACTTGACAGGCAGTGGGTTTATACTGACCTTCTAGAGCTCAAAAATTTTAGGCGTAGTCTGAAAGTGGCAACCAATGTTTATTATCTCCTGTCAGCACCCTGGAATATGATTAGTACTTTTAATAACTACAGTGTAATAATATCATCAATTCTACTCTCACAAAGTAGATGGAACAATGTCATTTGACCATCCTGAGAAACTAGTGCAGAGCTTCACTATGTTTTAGAAAGACTGTATTAGATTTTTCAAATCCCCAAGTTTCACAGGTACAGATGTTATCTCCATTTAGAGGTAATATTCTGCTCCAAAATGCTGGTCTATGAGCCTGATAGTCCTTTATCCTCAAGAAGGTCAATATCAAGAATATATGCATCAATCTATCTTTAATTTAAATAATACAATTGAATGCCCATGAAGGGGAACCAAAAATGTCACCCTTTGATTCTTCATAGTGCCAATAGTATCAATTACATTTGTATAATCACTCAAAGTACCTGTACAGTTTAAGACAGGATTTGGGAAGATTGGTGAGCTGGACTAGTCATATAATAATTACAGATTTGCCAGACTTAATGGGTAACCAGATATTTGGGGTAAAAATTTTTCCTGTAATCCTAGAATTATGGCTAAATTCCACAGCTAAGTACTTAGAGGTTACTTAACCTATGATCTAAAGAAGGCTAATAGCAGAGCTCTAATAACAGGGGTATCAGCAGAAAAGAATAGTTCCAGGAAAGAAGGAAGAATTTATTGCATCAAATTCACAGGATTGAAAAAATGACTGCCAGATCTACCAATTAAGTGGATCTAAGTAATAGATTGAGAAATTACAAATAAAGGAATTAGTATAGACCATTCTTTTAAAAATTTTGTCATGAAAGAAACACAAGAGACTATATTGAGGGTTAAAATGATATACTCTGACAAAGAAACTAAAAAAGAAAGATAGTGAAAATATTAAAAAGACTGAACAAGACTAAAGATGATAGAAGACAATGGTGTAAATCAAGGATACTCATCTGGGGCTCAGAGGGCCTCCTTATAAAGCAATTGACATTATCAAAGGAACGATTTGCTACATTTACAAGCAGAGCTTCCAGACTAAGACTGACTAAGGAGCACTCAGTGGATTTGAACTACTTACCTTTTGATTAGCAGCCATAGCTCTTAACCATTATACCACCAGGGTTTACCTATTAGCTAAAGAATCTTTATATGCATTCTTTGCATATAATTCATTATATTAATGAGGCCATATCAATATAAGATGTGTTTTAAATTTACTCAGTTTTGAGACTGTCATGAATTGAATTGTGTCCCCAAAAAATATGTAGAGTAATTTGGCTGTGCCAGGACCCCCTGTATTCTGATTGCCTCAGATTTTGCGATTTTCTTATGCTGCAAATCCTAATCTCTGCCTATGGTTAAGAGTGGATTATGTTACAGAAGATTAGGGTGGGACTGTAAATCCCTTCATAAGATCACCTTCCTGCTCCATTGTAAAGGGAGTTTCCCTGGAGTGTGGCTTGCACCACTCTTTATCCTTCCATCCTACTAGATGTAAAATGGGGAAAGGAAAGCAAGCAGAGTTGGGAACCTCACATCATCAAGAAAGCTGCAGAGGGAGAAGAGCGTGTTCTTCAGATCTGAGGTTCCTGTGCCAAGATGCTCTCTGACCAAAGACTGATGCAACCCAAGGACTTTCCTCCAGAGCGAACGAAGAGAGGAAACCTTCCCCTGCAGCGTACACCTTGAATACGGACTTATAGCCTACTGGACTGTGAAGGAAGTTCTAGTTGTCTTAGTTGCAAGTGCAGCTGTATCAAGTAGCAAAGTTGCTGTTTTAAAGGACAGAAGCTTATTTTTCACAGTCCAGGATGGTAGAAGTCCAAATTCTAGGGAAAGGCTTGTTTGTTCTGGGAGAAAATCCATGTCTCAACTTCTAGGAGTTGGCATTCCTTGGAGATGCTCACAAGATATCTGTCTCTCCCCATTTGTGCTTACTTCTCTGTACTTCATTTGCTTTTCTATGTCTCTGTTTTAATCAGCCAGTGCTCCTCTAACAGAAATACCATGACTGGATGGTTTTAACAAAGGAAAGTTTATTCTCACACAGTCTGGTAGGCTACAAGTCCGAATTCAGGGTGTCCGCTCCAGAGGAAGGCTTCCCCTCTTCGTCGGCTCTGGAGGAAAGTCCACATGTTGCATCAGTCTTTGTTCAGAGAGCATCTTAGTGCAGGAACCTCGGATCTGAAGGACACGCTCTTCTCCCTCTGCAGCTTTGTGAGGTTTCCAACTCTGCTTGCTTTTCTTTCCTAATTTTATGCCTCATAGGATGAAAGAATAAAGGTTGGTGCAAGCCATACTCTAGGGAAATTCCCTTTACAATGGAGCAGGAAGGTGATCTTATGAAGGGATTTACAGTCCCACCCTAATCCTCTCTAACATAATCCACTCTGTTAACCACAGGCAGAGATTAGGATTTGCAGCATCAGAAAATTAAGGCAATCACAAAATACAGGGGATCCTGGCCCAACCAAATTACTCTACATATTTTTGGGGGGACACAATTCAATCCATGACAGTCTCAAAAATGAGTAAATTTAAAATACGCCTTCCATTGATATGGTCTAATTAACATAACAAAGAAACTCTATTCCCAAATGGGATTATATTCAGCACATTTGGAGTTAAGATTCTAACACATATTCTGGGAGGTACAATTCAATCCATAACATCAGTTAAAGATTCCAGGAATGATTCTGATTCCTATTTTTGAGTTCCTATGTTTAGCACATTGGTCACACTCCCCTTTCTCCCAATTCACCACAGAATTCATATAAAGATTCTTTACCTAACAGGTAAACCCTGGTGGTATAGTGGTTAAGAGCTATGGCTGCTAATCAAAAGGTCAGTAGTTCAAACCCACTGAGTGCTCCTCAGTAACCCACTGTCCTATAGAGTTGCTATTAGTCAGAACTGACTGACAGTAACAGGTTTAGTTTTTAGTTTAGCTAATATATTTCATACCATGTTTTGTAATGCTCTATTAAGAAACATAATATGATTACAGTTAGTAATCATTTTATAACTGCATTAAACAGTTTAAAAACATATTAATTTGCATGTTACCAATAAGGCTTCAACATTTATACACACAATGAAGATATTAAAACTGTGGAATTCCTTTAAAAATCAGGGCAAAGTGTTATAAATATGAGGCCTCTATTTTTTTTAATACCTTTCACATCCTTTCACTATCCTACCCACCTCCCCATATCAGGCATTTTCCAAGTTCACCTTATTTAGACATAATTTATGGCAAAATAATATAATAAACTTTCAGAGACTTCACATTCCTAGATTATAATTATCTCTATGTACTCTGAGGTTTATAATTTGATAGCATGCCACTCTTAATAAATAGCCCAATTTTGCAATTCTAATACAATCCTATCACATCTTATTATTAGATAATCACTAACACTTAAATCCAGTGATTTATTCGTGCCCTCTGTTAACACACACTGTCACTTGTAAAAGAGCTTAAGGGAAACAGAGTATGTTCACCCTA
Organism: Heterohyrax brucei; assembly: GCA_028571685.1. NCBI lineage: Eukaryota > Metazoa > Chordata > Mammalia > Hyracoidea > Procaviidae > Heterohyrax > Heterohyrax brucei. Next base: position 66,735,495 of record CM053141.1, on the reverse strand, counting down.
GAGATAGCCAAAACTGGCAAATAAACCTAATGAATAGCTTCAAGATAGTGTCCCAATTTTGACCCAAACCTTTAACCCGTGCCAAAAAACTACTAAGACATAATGAGCCCAAGACCACAAACAGAGTTCACTGCGCAAGTAATGTCCTTGTTCAAATGACTAAAACTCCACGCTAGCTTTCTCTAGCTAATTTACATTTAGTTTAGATTTGAGGAACCTGTGGACTAGTTGGAGGCCCAGTGATACAGTGGTTAAGAGCTTGTCTACTAATCAAAAGGCTGGCAGTCGTCTGAGGAACACCAAATTGTCCCAACTCAGTCGTAACTGATGATCACCAAGGACAACAACGGCATGACGGAAAAAGAACCCAGAAGACAGAAAGACCCACATAATGGGTGACTATATCAACACGTGACCAGAAGAACTAGCTGGTGCCTGGCCACCACCAATGACAGCCATGAGATGGGGCTCACAATGTTGTGTCCCAGTGGCAATACAAGAAAAAAAGGGGTGCACCCCAAGAACTCCACTAAGAGACTGCAATCGATGGTCGAAGGCCTGAGAGTTCCCTTGGAAACGTGGCCCCTAGACCTAATGCTGCCCCTGGTCATAGATTATTACTGAGGTCAACTTTTTCTGGAGAGGAACAGAATGGACTCGGGGACACAGAGTGACCATATAGTGTGTGCACTTGATGGTTCTGTGCGTCTATAGGATGTTGTCCTACTGGCATCTTATTAGAGGGGAGTGGAGAGTGTGGAGAGGAGAGGACGGGAGATTGTTAAGAGGATATGACATGTATGGAACAGAAAGAAGGGTGCTGTCACTGTGCAAGAAGAGCAGAGGGAGCTGCAGACAGGCAGGCATGCGAATTTGAATTGTATTGTAAACTTTCACTCAGTCACAATAAAAAAATATATAAAAGGTTGGCAGTTAGAATCCACCAGCCACTCCTTTGGAAATTCTACGGGGAAGTTTTACTTTGTCCTACAGGGTTGCTATGGGTCGGAATCAACTCAATGGCAATGTGTTTTGGGGGTTGTTGAATAGTCATCTTGGCCCCATACTGAACAGGCTGCTAAATGCCCCCAAGAAAAGAGCACATTAGAACAATTTGATGGTTTCTGGTGCTTAAGTGATAGGTTTTCTTGGCTGTTCACATACTCTACAGGGCTTCTAAGGTGGCTCAGAAAAAACAGCTGTCAGACCTACCCTTCATTCCATTACGTTACCTCAAAGCACCTCGATCTTACTGTAACAAGGTGCTAGAATGAGTCCTGGTGACCTTGTTAGGGGACCTTAGTGTGTCGGATACCTAGTTAATCTGTACTCCACCAGTTACCAGGCCATTTGTGGTCACCGCTCCCATCATTATCACTCTCCCTCTGTTTACAGACTCTCTAGAGAGCACTGGAGGAATTAAGATCTAACCTACTCAGAATGGTAGAGGTCCTGTTCTGCTGGAACTGCTTAGTTACTTCACTGTGGCCAGGCTTCATTTTTTCCTGTACTCATTCCACGTACTGGAAAAGTCTGCCCATTTGTTGCACTCAGACTAAGTCATCAGAAGATTAAGGGGCTCCCACTTTGGGACAGAGGTGTTATTACGTGCAAACCAGTTGCCTTGGAACAGTCTGGCCCCTGAGGCTGATGACTTGACTGTCCCCACAGAATGCAAAGTCATTCCAGTTATTGAATTATTTCCTAGGAAAACAAGGAAAATATTTCTGTAACAAGGCAGTGACCTCTACTGGAAACTGTGCAGAACTACAAACTACCCCCCACCCAAAAAAGCAAAAACCTGTTTCTGTGTAGTCGATTTCAACAGAGATCCCAATAAATTCCAAGGTTTAGAGAAATTAAAAAAAAAAAAAAAAAAACCCAAAAACATTTAAACATTAAGAAGCAGTGACCTTGGAAGAATTTTTAAAGCAGTGACCTGGGAGAACATGGTTATACTCAACCACTAAATAAACCTATATTGAAAGGGTGACTAGAAGCAGAATACTCCTAGTGTGTTGTTAGCTTTTGCTGAGGGGAATGTGGACGAGACAGGGACTCACACACACTCAGGAGTGTTTTCACTCAGCATTCTCTGAACGTCTTCTAGCTCCTTGCTACTCAGAGTAAGGTCCCAAGAACAGCAGCAGAGACCTCACCCCAGACTTACTGAATTGAAGAATCAGTTTCAGCAATTTCCCCCGGTGATTCACGTGCACCTTAAAGTGTGCGAAGCACCTGAATCTTGCTCATTCCAAAAAAGTTACATTTTAATGGGATCTGGCTTTCAGACCTTCTGTTGTAATTCCAGGAATGTTCCCTGGGTGGTGAAAGTTTGGCAGTTAAGAATGCGCCCAGAGATGCCTCAGAAGACAGGCCTGGTGATCTGCTTCCACAGGCCACAGCCCTGAAAGCCCTAGGGAGCAGTTCTGCTCTGCGCACATGGGGTCACCAAGAGTCAGAACTGACTCAACGACAAACAACAATCAATTTCTCCTGGGAGTTTCTGTGTGGGGCAAATGACTAACTAGCATGGCTGCTACAGGTGGCGGTTCAAACCCACCCAGAAACACCTCAGAAGAAAGACCTGGCAATCTATTTCTGAAAACACAGCCACGGGAAACCGCCGGCGCCCAGTTCTCCTCGGACACACACAGCCTCACCCGAGTCGGGCTCAGCCAACAGGGTAGCAGTTCCAGGTGGGAAATGCCAATCAGTCAAAGTGACGGCACCGCCCATGACAGAGCTGTGAATTCCTCAGCTTGTTTCACTCCATTTAAGTATATATCATGCAACTACTCATAAAATACATAGGTGAAATTAACAAAGTCTTAATTAGCCAATGTTCTGGATTTTTCTTCTTTTAACCTTAAAACTCAACAGCTTTGAGACTCTAATTTCCAGGATTTTTGAGGAAAATGCTGATCCTTCTTGCCCTGCAAGTGATCTTCCAGCTGCCAGGAAAGGGGAGAGTGTAAATTTGAACTCTCGTTAATGAATGTGTCTCAGATACCAAACTTAGCAACTTCCTCTGCAGCTTTACAAACGATGGCTAAACTACAGTTCAAATGCATCAAATCTGTCTGCCAAAATTGCTCTAATGGAGTGTGTCTTTACAAAGTACCCTACAGCATGCCACCTAAAATCAGTGATTTTTGTTCATCAAGAAAAACAGTGTTCCTTGTAAATTCCTCCCCGTACTACGGTATATGTATTCGGTTCAAACCATGCTCTATTTCTTTCTAGTGGTGTTCTGGCGAATGTTTAAGGACTAGCTCTCGAAACAAAAAACAAAAAATCAAGTCGATTTGTAGCATTTGCCAGTTTCCATGGTACAGATGTCCCCAGTTTAACCGCATTCCTGCTGTCAGCACGGTCTTGGAGTTGAGCAGAGACGTGCACAGCTGCCTCAGGTCCGTACGCAGGTTCCAGCACACCACCATTTCATTTCCCAAACACAAGGAAACACTTCCTGTTCCCCAGGCTGTTTCTTTTACAAGCATCAGAATACACGTCAGTGCACCACATGTGCTGTAGAATTGTAGAGTCTTGATATTTAGCAATAGAAAACTTCTAGGTTTGAGACAGAACGCTAATTTTATTAACAATATGAGTAATGTTTTACTTATAATATCAAAAAACAAACCAAACCCACTGCCCTCAAGTCAATTCTGACTCCTAGCCACTCTCTAAGACAGAGTAGAACTGCCTCACAGGGTTTCCAAGGAGCTACTTGTGGATTTGAAGAGAGACTGCAGATTTCTGATTAGCAGCTGAGCACTTACCACTGTACCACTAGGTCACCAAAGAAATACACAGACCTTCCAAGAGCTCAACTCAGCCTGAACCAAATTCTATGTGTTTTTACCAACTCCTCACAGAAAATAAGGGAGCTCTAATGGCCAAACAAGGATCCTTGGTGGGCAGCAGTTAAATTCTCAGCCGCTTACTGAAAGATTGGTGATGCAAACCCACCAGCCACAGTGTAGAAGAAGGATGTGGCAATCTGCTTCCATAAAGTTTAACGAAAACCTAACCAACCCTGTTGTCATCAAGTCAGTTCCAACTCATAGCAACTCTGTAAGACAGAGCAAAATTTTCCAACAGGGTTTCCAAGGCTACAATATTTTCGGAAGCAGACCGCCACATCTTTTTCCCATGGCACAGCTGGGAAAACCAACAACGTTTTAGTTATACACCTAGCACTTAACTACTGTGCCAGCTGGGCTCCTTTCCATAAAAGTTACAGCATTCGAACCCCCTTGGAGCAGTTAATCTCTGTGCTATCAGGTTACTATAAGTCAGAATCAGCTCAATGGTAACTTTTCTTTTTTAACAGCAGTGAAATAGTTAAATGCTTGGTTATTAACCCAAAAGGTTGACATCTGGAACCCACCCAGTACTAGAAGAAAGACCTGACTCTGATTCTCTATAGGTTACATCTAAAAAACCAGTATAGGTCAAAGTAATCAGTTACATGGTGTTACTGTGAGTCAAAATCAACTCCATGGCACCCAATAATAACAATCCAGAGAATAATCCCAGAGTATAAGCTGACTTCAGTGTAAAACACTCTGATCTATAATCTGATGATGTCATCCTGTCATTCCACTTTACCACATCTAGATTTTTTCTATCCTTGTTTCCTCTCTGAAAGACTTGCAAATTTTATAGGTGAAGTATTCTGGGTTATTCTGATAATAATGTCACTCTTATTACTAGCATGGAAACCCTGGTGACACAGTGGCTAAGTGCTACATCTGCTAACCATAAGGTCAGCGGTTCAGATCCACCAGGCACTCCTTGGAAACTGTATGGGGCTGTTCTACTCTGTTCTGTAGGGTCACTATGAGTCAGAACTGCCTTGACAGCAGCAGGGGGATTTTTATTACTGGCATACTGAGATTCTGTCTTAGGAGGGAAAAGTGTAGAGTTACAGTTAACTCCAGTAATCCTGACTATATCCAGCTGTGAGGTATCTGTGAACATCATGAGCCACCGACAGCAGAGCAGTAGTGGTTGAGGCATGCTCAACTCTCACGGACAACTATTAACTTGCTCACACAGTTTAACAGCTCTGCTAAAGAATACCGAGGAAACCCTCATGGTATAGACACTAACCAAAATGTTGGCAGTTCAAGCTCACAAGGCACTCCTTGAACACTCCATAGGGCGGTTCTACTCTGTCCTATAAGGGCATTATGAGTCAGCATTGACTAGATGGCAGTGGGATTTTCTTGGTTTGAAGGATATTGATATGTTTCCAGGGAAAACTTACCTTAACCCATTCCTTTAATGGTGAGATTTCTTATGCTGAAGGCATGTTGGTGGGGAAGGAAACCTCTTTGGGATATTTCCATACATGGAATCACACTGCACAGTTAGCTATAAACTGTATCTGAATTCTGTGAATATACTTCTAAACCCAAAGGCAGAAAAAATGTGAAATCATACTCAAAGCTCTTATTCAGAGATTCATAACACCCTAGAGCCTGAAGGGACCTGCAAGACTCATATTTTATACGTGAAATCTACAGTTAGCATTACTTCTCCATGGCTGTAATTAAAGGCAGAAGACAGTCTCGTTTCTCAGTTTCTCTCATTTTTGCCTCAGCTATTGGAAGTGAAGTTTATGGAACTGATCACGATTCCTAATTGCTTAGCCACTTGACTACCTTTTCTAAAATGCAAATGTTCAAGGCCAAACACTAAAAATTTTGATTCAAATCCAAGATTAGGCTCAAACCGAAAACATATCAATTCCAACTCTTTGAGACCCTACAGGACAGAGTAGAACTGCCCAATAGGCTTTCCAAGAAGTGTGGTTGTGGATTCAAACTATCGACCTTTTGGTTAGCAGCAGAGCTCTTAACCACTGTGCTAGGCTCAGGGGTTGGATTTAGACTCTTGGGAGATTTGGCCTCACAGCTGGGTTTAGGAAAGATTTTCTTCTGATGCCTATGACCACTGGTCTATTTCGAATCCCACTATATGATGACTTTACATCTCTCACCTTGACAAAGGCCCTGTTAGGATCCCTGGGACCAGATTCACCATGCTCATCCTCATACGGCTGAAGCTGCTCTTACCAACTCCTGGACAAGTATACAGTAAGTATACAGAATATTTTACAGCAGAAGTGGACCTAAAACTTCTCAAAACAACCTTCTCTGAATACTGTTATTTTATACTCACTGGTTTCTATAGCACTGGTTTCAATGCCAGAGTGCATTCAATTTGCAGCATTATAAACAGCTGTTTACCTACTGATCAAGGACAAGAGATGATTTATGCTGGAAAGTTGTTATATGCATAGGTTTCATTTATTTTCTGTCTTGTATCTCTCAGGGGAAGGAGAGCTGATTTAAAAACAAATAAAAATAAACCAAAACAAAAAAATTAAACTGTAAACTAGTAAATCACAATTAGTTAAATGTAAATTTTGATTGTTCTTATGAGGATACAGTAATTCCTAGGCAATGTGGAGACTGACAAGAACGAAGGAGAGGGCTGAAAACAAGACATCTAGAGCTGTAAATAATTTTGTACTGGTGGCAGAGGGTATAAACAATAAGCTACATGACTCAAATGAGCTTGCTTTTATCCTCTGGGCATCCATCTGTGCTTTCTCATACAATATAGTTATGGAGTGAGTTTTATCCCCAAAAATGTATGTTCAAGTTCCAATCTCTGTATCTATAAATATGACCTTGTTTGGAAATAGTTTTCTTTTGTTACATCAGTGAGATCATATCAGAGTAAGATGGGTCCTAAACCTAGTCACTTCTAATCAGTGCCTTAGAATAGACACAGAGATGACACACACAGGGATGACACAGAATAGACACACGGAGAAGCAAGCGCAGGAGGAAACAAATGCAATGTGAGGACTGTTGTACAACCGAAGCAATGCCAAGGATCATCAACCGATACCAGAAAGTAGGAAGAAGACCCAAAGAAGGAATCAGAATGGCAGAGGCCCCAACTGAAAAACTCACTGAAATTTATTGGAAAAAAGTTTCTGTCCTTTAAAACCATCCAACTTGTATTTTTGGCTATGTAAATATTAAGCAACTAAGATTACCATGAAAAGGAAGATTGAAATTGTAAACAAGGCAAGGCTTATGGGTAAATATGCCTGTGAAATATTTCTTGTTTCTCCTCCATTCCCACTACAGCCACTCGTCAGCTGTCTCCTGAACTGCTTCAGGAGCACCGCTCTGCTCCCTGCCTCGAGATTTTTCTGTACTAATGCCTTGTCAGCAATCCCTCCTTCCCATTCAAGGTTCTCATTCTCAATATCTACAGCCTCTTCTTCCCACCCTATGGCACCTATGTGTACATTCCTGCTCTAGGATCACATTCAGGTTGAACCCCAGTCACCTATGTAGCCAACAATAGAGCCAGGGCTTCTGTCCCCAACCAGATAAACCAAGGAAAGTCTAAAACAGCCACATTTTCAAATCCTTCTACTTGTGCTGTTTCTCTTGTGGAGATAGATTCAACTGCAAGAAAAGGTACTGAAGATCCGGAACATGTGCTTCAGAGTCTAGAGCGGACAATTTTGCCTTTCTGTCAAGCACTGAAGCTAGAGGCCAGGTGGGCTTCCTTGCAGACTGTGTGATTGGTATTGAACTCAGATTTCTTCAGGGCTCATCAGAAATTACATTACTGAACTAGAATTTTCCTGTCTTTTTAACAATGGAATAGATATATCAGACTCCTGTTTGTGCGCCATCTGTCTTTGGCCTTCATCACCCAATGACAAAATAGTTTCATAATGAGCAAGGCGTCTTCTGACTCAGAGACACTCTGAACAAATCACTTCATGAATATAACTTGTGGCATTTTAGATTTAGTAGGAAAATTTTCACAGTCATGCAGTGTTACAGCAGAATAGGAATGAGGTTTTTAGCCCTCTGGTACTGTTGCCCTGCAAAATAAGATGAGATTCAGAAGCTTGATTATAAGATGTCAGAGAGATTCATGCCACAGGTCTTTATCTTAGCGATGTCTATAGAGCCAGAGACACAGGCATATGAGCTCCAACAATGAAGTCTGCAAGCTTACTTGTTCTAAGTGCTGAATCACTATAGTCACTTTTGAAGTACTCACCTTGGGAAGCTATGCACCAACACCAGTGCCTAGGCCACCTTCAAAGCAATTTTGGGACTCTTTCTGGAGTGGCCATTGTGCATGGTGGCACAGTGTCAAGTTCGTGAACTTAATTATATAGTTGTCTGTGAGGGAGTTTTTAGCCAATAAACAAATAACTATACTGGAACACATCCCCTACTCACCTGATCTGGCCCCCAATGACTGTTCTTTACCTGAAGATAATGGAAATATTGAAAGGAAGACATTTTGATGACATTCAGGACATCAAAGGTAATACAATGGCAGCTCTGATGGCCATTCAAGAAAAAGAGTTCCCAAATTGCTTTGAAGGGTGGACTAGGCACTGGCATCAGTGCATAGTTTCCCAAAGGGAACTAAATCATAATAATGCCATTCAGCAATGAGGTATGTAGCACTTTTTCTAGGATGAGTTTGCAAACTTAACTCACAGTCCCCATACCTATAATTTGTCTCAGAAGACCTCAAAAAGTTCCAAGATATTTTCGGTAGTTGAGAAGCCCTTCTCAATGCCTGTCGGTTAGCAAAGGCCAGATAAGAACTGAAATTATCCAGCCTTTCCCAATGTTACCATAGCTGTTTGGGAAGTCTAAGTCCCTTGACTTACTACTTTTCAGAAAGGAAGGTTTTCCCCACCCTCTGAACTCACATGCACAAGTACTGAATTCTTCCCTAATTAAGACTTAGGAAGTATGGAGCATGAGTCACCAGGAAGGTTAGAGAAATCCCTGTCAAACCTCTGACTTCTCATCTTTCAAGTACGAATCTTAAAATATATATATATATATATATATATATTTTGGTATGTATATGGTATAGCTATAGAACATTTTCCTGTTTCAGGTGTTTCTTGATTCTGCAAACTTGAGCATCACCTGTTTCAGAACCTAATATTTTCTCTATGGTCAAGACATATTTATGCAGTAGCTATAGGTCAAGTTTCCAATCAACAGAAATTTCTTTCTTTAACTTTACCTATTCTCTAAGCTAGTATATTCAATCTGTGCTCCTACTTCCTGGCAGTGAGAGGCTCTTTGTGTTTTCAAATGAGATGGTATACAAAAGTACCTGGTACATAGTACCAAAACCAAAAACCAAGCCCATTGCTGTCGGGTTCACCTTAATTCATAATAACCCTATAGAGTTTCCAAGGAGCACCTGGCAGATTCAAACTGCCAGTCTTTTCGTTAGCAGCCACAGTACTTAACTACTACACTACCAGGGTTTCCCACAGGGATATTTAAAAAAAAAAAAAAAAAACTGCTGTTGAGTCAATTCTGACTCACAGCAACCCTATAGGACAAAGTGGAACTGCCCCATAGAGTTTACAAGGAGCATCTGGCAGATTTGAACTGCAGATCTTTTGGGTTAGCAGACATAGGACTTAACCACTATGCTACCAGGGTTTCCACATGGACAGTAGGTGCTCATAAATATTAGTTCCCTCTGCCTAAGACCACAAGGGAGGACTCCCAATTCAAGACCAACTTTCTGAGACTCTCCTAGGCAATATCTCACTTTATCCTCTTCCATCAAACAATCCCTGCAGTCCTAACGTGGATACGGTAATCCACTTTCATGCTGACACTGTCTAACTTAAATCAGCTGTTTTCTTAGTTTTTTTCTTTTTTTGCCTTCACATGTGTCTCTACTGGGTAACAATTTCTTCATCCAAGTTAAATTTCATAAATAATTTACAAAAACTATAAATAAAAGTTCATCAGTGGAGTGGAGACAATAACTGAATGGGACATGGGGGTGTGCCCTGGCAAGAACAGCTCTCCTGCTCTTCACTAGGCCTCTTCAAACACCCCCACTCCTTTGGTACATCAGTCTCAGGGTCCATTTCTTGAGGTAATGAAGTTAAGATGCCAGGTCTTCTGAATTACTCCAACTAAAAATCAAGAAGCATGTAACAATTAATAAAGCTAAATTTATGCAGTCTTGAGGAGAACAGAAACTTCAATCACTTTTCTGGGCCTTGGAAAACTCATGAATAAATAAATATGTTAATGCGAAAAACTCTCACCTCAGAGATGGTTTGTAAGAGGATGTCCTTTCTACAAACTATACAACATTGTAAAGCAACTCTCCTACCTGACACAATTAGGAAGAATGACCTTTACTCAGCCTTTACATGTAATTGATGATAGCCTCCAAAAGGATACTAACATTCTGACCTGGAACTAATACATTTTCAAGGCAATTTGTGTCACAATGGTTCATTTAAAAACATGTACAAGAAAGCTGACTCAACATTGAAAATAATCACTTGTTCACATTCCCAAGATATAACAGAAGTGGAATAAGGCTTTCAGAATCAACCAATACACAGGCCTAAATCTAATGGATAATTCATGGGGAACTGCTCAAATTCACCACAGGTGTCATGGACTGAATTGGGTTCCCCTCAAAGTGTGTGTGGCAGTCTGGTTAGGCTGTGATTCCGCAGTCTTGTATGGTGTTCCTCCGTGTTTTAGGTCCTGCCTCTATGATGCTCATGAGGGTGGACACGTAGGAGTCGTGTCGGTAGGGCATGTCTTAAGGCTGTTGGGTGCCTTGAGGCAGTCTCTTGAGATATAAAGGAAAGAAGCCAGCAGAGACTTCGGGACCTCATAGAAGTAAGAAATAAAGCAAGAGAAGGACCCATATGACTGAGAGACTACATCTGCTAGAGAACAGAAGAAAGAGATGGAGCCCGGAGGCCACCACAAGCTGCCCTGACAGGAACACAAGGTACAGTCCCTGATGTAGCATGAGAGAAAGGGCTGCGCAAATCTAGAACGCTATTTAAAAGAGCGGACTTGACAGCCGGACGCCCTCAAGGGACCCCCGAGAACATGGCACCTGGTCTTGCTCTAGCCCAGAGCTGAAACCAGACCAGACCTGGGGACACAGAGTACTGCAGGGGGTGTGTGTACCTTATGGTTTAATATATATAGGAGGCTGTCCTACTGGTTTCTCTTTCGAGGGGAGAGGACAGGGTGGAAAGGAGGGGACAAGTGTTGGCTGGGTGGATACTGGAGGTAAAGGGTGGAAAAGAGCGTGTTGTCACAGGGTGAGGAGAACAGACAGAGTTGCAGGGAGACAGGTGCTTGGGGTTTTTTATGGCAAATTGTCTTGGACTGTAAACTTTCACTTATTCACAATAAAAAAATTGAAAAAGAGAGAGAGAAAGCAAGCAAGCAAGCAAGCAAGCAAGAAGTGCTGGAGCTGGACGTGTCCTTTGGAAGGGACCTGGGTCACTGCACCTCAGAAGCTTCCAGTCTAGGAAATGACTGACCACAAGGACCTTCCTCCAGTGCCAACAGGGAAAGCCTTCCCCTGGAGCTGTCACCTGGAATTTGGACATTTAGTCTACTACACTATGACAAAATAAAATTTCTCTTTCTAAAGCCATCCACTTGCAATATTTCTACTAAAGCAGAACTAGCTGACTGAAACAACGGGGTTCGCAGTTCCAACAAGGTTCTCAGCGGTGGGAGGTTAGAGAGGAGGAACACACCTGACTGACTCAGTCTGAAGAAATCCTTGGTGTCAGGGAAAGGGAAGAAGACAGAGCTATACCAATGAACAAGAATTAGTTATGACTTGTACGACTGTTGTAATGCACTGGATTATGTCCCCCCCCAAAATGTGTGCAGCAATTGGTTTGGCCATGATTCCCAATACTGGGTGGTTGTCCTCCAGTTTGTGATTTTCTTATGCAGGAAATCCTTTTCTCTGCCTGTGGTTAATATACCGGATTTACGCTAAAGAGGAGTAGGGTAGAACTGTAAATACCCTTCATAGTTACCTCCTTGCTCCAGTATAAAGATGATTTCCCTGGACTGTGGCTTGCACCACCTTTTATCCTTTTATCTCTTGTAAGGAAAGCAAGTAGAGTTGGGAACCTCATACTACCACGAGAACAGCACTGGGAGCAGAGCGCATCCTTCAGACCTGAGGTTCCTGTGCCAAGATTCAATCAGACTAAAGAAAGATTGATGCAACACAACAACTTTCCTCCACAGCCAACAGAGAGTGAGTGGGTCCCCCTGGAGGCAGCACCCTGAATTCAGACTCCTAGCCTACTGGACTATGTGAGAACAAACTTTCCTTTGTTAAAGCTATCCACTCATGATATTTCTGTTACAGCAGTACCAGATGACTTAGAGAATTGTCTTCAGTACACAATCAGAGCCAGAGTAAACTTCTGATCATATTCATATTTATAAAACTAAGAACCTATGTATGTCTACTTTAACAAAAACTGAAAATTTTCACCAACCTCTACAGTCTGAAATTGATCAAATATGCAATTAAGATGCATAAATGATTAATGTTGACCATAATACAAAAGGTGGAAATGGAAACGAGAAGAATTATCAGTAGGAAAACATGGCCCAGCTGATAGAAACAATGGCATATATTCAATTCATATAATTGAATTTTGAAAAAACCAACGATTTATTCACTGTTTAAGTACCTTTTCAACATACATAAAATGACTATATACAAATACCTTGCTGGATGATAGCCACAGGAATTAAACTGACTACATCTGGGGAAAAAATGATGGAGGAGCTCAGTATCATCAGTGATATCATGGCCAGCTGTGCACTCAGTAAGAGCCCATCAGTTGCTCATATGCAAGTTCAGGTTGAAGCTGAATAAAATTGAAACAAGGCCACAGTAGCCAAGGTATAAAATCGAATATATACAACTTGAATTTATAGACCATCTCAAGAAAAGATTTGATGAATTGAACAGCAATGACTGAAAACCAGATGAGTTGTGGAATGATATCAAGGACCTCGTACAAGAATAAAGCAAGAGGTCATCAAATAGATTAAAAAATAAAAAAAGGAATAGAACAAAATGGATATCAGATGAAACTATGAAATTTGTTCTTCAACGTGGTCTTAGGCCGGGTTCTCTAGAGAAGAAACTCCAGTAAAGCATTTAAATATATGTCTGTTTTTGTTGTTGCTGTTGTGTGCTCTCCAATTAATTCCAACTCACGGTGATGCTACAGAACAGAGAAGAACTGCCCATAGGGCTTCTAAGAAGCAGCTTGTGGACTCAAACTGCTGAACTGTTGGTTAGCAGCCTGAACTCTTAATTACTTTACCACAAGGGCTCTACTAAGTATACAGAGAGAGATTTATATTGAAGAAATGGCTCACAAGGTTGTAGGAGTTGGAAACACCCATTCCAGGCTGGCAAACTCAAGACTGGCCATTCAGACAGCAGAGCTCTTACTCACAGGCTGTGAAGACTGATAAATCTCAAGATCAGCAGGCTTCTAGCTCAAGTCCCAAAAGCCAGAGGTCAGACCGCTGGAGCCAGGTGCGGGACCCTGGTACAGGATCCGGTGCCAGCAAAAGCCGGTGAGCCTTGCCAGAAAGTCTCCTTATATTCAATGCAGACCATGCCACAAAGGAAATTCCCTTTCATCTGATTGGCTACTCACACTATATTCCATCATGGAAACCCAAAAAAAACAAACCCGTTGCCATTGAGTTGATTCCAATTCACGGTGACCCTACAGGACAGAACAGAACCGTTGTAGGGAACTTCCAAGGAAAGCCTGGTAGATTAGAACTGCCAACAGTTTGGTTAGCAGCTGTAGCACTTAACCATTACACCTGAGAATTTCCATCCCATCATATCAAATCTCATCATGGACGTGATCACAGCATCATACAACTGCTGTAAGTACACCATAACTGCCAAACAACTGAGAATCATGGTCCAGTCAAGTTAACACACATCTTTAACTGCTACAAACAGTGAGCAGCTTAAGCAAACAGAATAAATGGTGAAGTAGCTGAGCAAAAGATTTCAAAGCTTGAGGGGACAAAGTATTATGATGAAATGTTCAAACACCAGGAGTCAGAAAATTAAAAGGGAAGAACATGCTCAGCATTTCTCAATCTGAAAGAACAGAAGAAGAAATTCAAGCCTCAGCTTGCAAATATGAAAGGTTCTACGGGCAAGTTGAGTGGTGCGGGAAGCGTGAAAGAAACCTTGAAGAAATACAGAGTCACTGCACCGAAAAGAAATGGTTCATGTTCAACCACTTCAGAAGGTAGCACATAATCAGAAACTGTTGTAGTCATCTAGTGCTGTTATAACAGAAATACCACCAGTGGATAGCTTTAAAATGAGACATTTTCTTTTGTCACAGCCCAGTAAGCTAAAAATTCAAATTCACAGTGTCAGCTCCAGGAGAAATCTTTCTCTGCTGGCTGTGGAGAAAGGCCCCTGTCACCAATAACCCCCTCAAGCAGGAGCTTCTGAGGTGCAGGGACTCCTGGGAGCTTTCCAAAGGATGTGCTCCGTTCCTGGCACTGCTCTCTTGGTAGTATGTGGTCCCCAGCTCTCTGCTTGCCTCCCTTCCCATGATTGCCCAAGAAGCTGCCCCAAGGCACAACACAATCCCACACATTGAGTGCTACCCCACTAACACAACTGTTGCCCATCCTCCGTCACCAATATCAGAGGGGCAGGGTTTATGATATAAAGGAACATCTCTCAGTACTGGGAATCATGGCTCAGCCAAATTGCTACACTTTTGGGGAGGGACACAATTCAACCCGTGACAGGAACCACGCTGTAATGAAGGCACTGGTGGAAAACAAGGCTCCAGGAATGGATAGAACACCAGTTGAGATGATTCAGCAAATCAGTGTGCTTCTGAAGTGCCCTTTCCAAACAAAGGTGATCCAACAGAATGCAGAAATCATCCAACGATATCATTAATATCACATACAAGTAAAATTATGCTGAAGATATTTCAAAAATAGTTGCAGAGGTACATCACCAGGAGATGCCAGAAATTCAAGCCAGATTCAGAAGAGGGCTTGAAAAGAATATCACTGCTAATATCAGACGGATCTTGACTGAGAGCAGAAAACACAAGAGAGATGTTTACCTGTCTTTTATTGACTATGCAAAGGCATTTGACTGGGTCAGTCATAACAAATAATTGATAGGACTGCCACCAATGGCAATTCCAGAAGATATCACTGTGCTTATGCAGAGTCTGTACATGGACTAAGACACAGTCATTGGAACATAACTAGAGGACACTGTGTTTTAACACAGGAAGGTATGAGTAGGGTTGTATCCTTCTACTACCCCTATTCAGTCTGTGTGCCAGGCAAACATTACAAGAATCTGGACTACATGAGGAAGAACACAGCGTCAGGACTGGAGATGGACTCACTAACAACCTTCAGTTCGCAGATGACACATCTTGGTTGCTGAAAGGAAAGACAAAAGCACTAACCAATGAAGATCAAAGATCAGCCTTCAGTATGGACAGGAGCTCGACACAAAACTAAGATCTTCAGTAGAGGACCAATGAACCACATCACAACAAGCAGAGAAAAAAGCTGAAGTCAAGGATTTCATTTTATTTGGATCAATGCTCATTGCCCGTGCTTCTATCATTCAAGATAGCAACTGAAACGCAGCACTGGGAAAACCTGCTGTAAAAGACCTCTTTATTGTTGTTATCAAGTGCTGTTGAGTCGATTAGCTATATTATGTACATCAGGGTCGCCATGAGTCGGATCCGACTCGACGGCACTTGGCTTGGCAGAAAGAAACGCTATCTGATCCTGAACCATTCTCACCATCACTGCTAAGTCTGAGCCCAATGCAGCAGCCACTGTGCCAGTCCATCTCACCAAGGCTCTTCCTCTTTTTAACTGACCTTCT
The DNA here is from genome assembly GCA_028571685.1 of Heterohyrax brucei. Classification (NCBI taxonomy): domain Eukaryota; kingdom Metazoa; phylum Chordata; class Mammalia; order Hyracoidea; family Procaviidae; genus Heterohyrax; species Heterohyrax brucei. Next base: position 66,719,649 of record CM053141.1, on the reverse strand, counting down.
ACCTTACTAAGCACGTTATTCTTTTCCAGGAACCAATCCCTCCTGCTAACACGTCTAAAGTACCTAGGACAAAGTCTCGCCATCCTCCCTTTCAAGGAGTACTCTGGTTGTATTTCTTTCTAGATACGTTTGTTAGTTTTTCTAGCAGTCTATTGTATATATTCAATATTCTTTGCCAACACCATAATTGGAAACCATCAATTTTTCTTTGATATTCCTTATTAACTGTTGAACTTCTGTATTCGTACGAGGCAACTAAAAATATGATGGCTTGGGTTAAGCACACCTTAGTCCTCAAAGTAACATCTTTGCTTTTTATCACTTTAAATAGGTCTTCTGCAGGCAATTTGCCCAGTACAATAAATAAGTCAGTTTATTTATTGATTGCTGTTTCCATAGATTTTTACTAGAGCAAAGTAAAATGAAATATTTGATAACTTCAATATTTTCCCCACTTATCATGATATTACTTATTGATTCACTTGTGAGGATTTTTGTTTTATGTTGAGGTATAGTCTATACTGGAGGCTGTAGGGTCTTTGATCTTTATTAGTGAGTGCTGCATCTCCTTTATAGCAAACAAGTTTGTGTCATCTGCATATCACAGGAGGTTAACGCATCTTAGTTGTATGTTTGATCAATTTCAGACTGCAGACATTGCTAAAAATCTTCAAGTTCTTCATCTTTGACATTAGTAGTTGATGTGTAAATTTGAACACTAGTCATATTAACCAATATTCCTTGTAGGCATAAGCATAATATTCTATCACTGACACCACCGTGGGACCCTAGTGCAGAAGTCGTTAAGAGCTCAGCTGCTAACCAAAAGGTCAGACATTAGATGCTCCTTGGAAACAGTCTAGAACTGTTCTACTCTCTCTTCTAGGGTTGCTACGAGTCACAATCAGTTTAATAGCAACAGGAGTTTTTGGTTTGGTTGGCTTGACAGCATTGTACTTTAAAATAGATCTTAAAGTATTCTTTTTGACAAGTAATGTGATATCCTTGTTCTACAATCTGTCATTCCTGGCATAGTAGATCACGTAATTACCTGATTCAAAATGGCCTACTCAGTCTACTTCTACTCACTAATGAGTAGAATATCAATCTTTATGTGTTTCATTTCATTTCTGACAACTTCCTACTTTCCTTGAGTCATACTTCATATATTCAATATTCTCATTACTGATGGCTATTAGCAACTCTATCTTATTTTGAACTATGCCACATTAGCAAATGATGGTCCCCCAAGCTCTACTCTTTGCACATCATTAAGGTTCAGCCTACTCTGAGGTGGCAGCTCTTCCCTGGTAGTATTTTGAGTGCCCTCCAACCTGAGGGGTTCATCTTCTGACACTGTATCAGTCAGTTTTCTGGTTCTGTATGTGCTATGTTCACTGGCCAATTTTTTCAGAAGCAGATCAACAGGTTCTTCTCTTCCTAGCCTGTCTTAGTCTAGAAACTCTGATGAAATCTGTCCACCATAGATAACTGTCATGGATTGAATTGTATCCCCAAAAATATCTGTCAACTTGGTTGGGTCACAATTTCCAATATTGTAGGATTGTCTACAATTTTGTCATCTGACATGATTTCCTTGTGTTGTAAATCCTATAACCATGCTGTTAATAAGATGGATTAGTGGCAGTTATATGGATGAGATCTGCAAGATTGGTTAGTATCTTAAGTCAATTTCTTTTGAGATATAAACGACAAAAGCAATGAGCTAGATACAGGGGTCTCATACAAACAAGAAAGCAGTGCTGGGAGCACAGCTTGTTTTTTGGACCTGAGGTTCCTGTGCTGAGATGCTGCCAGACTAAGGAAGATGGATGACAATCCTCCAGAGCCATCAGAGGGAGAAAGCATTCCCCTGGAGTCAGCACACTGAATTCATACTTCTAGCCTAGTGGACTGTAAGATAATAAACTTCTCTTTGTTAAAGCCATCTACTTGTAGTATTTGTAGCACTAGATGACTAACACAGTAACTCTGCTGGTATGTGAAATGTCAATGGCATAGCTTCCAGCATCACAGCCACACATAAGCCACCACAGTGTGACAAATGGACAGATAAGTGGTGGGCGATAAATATAAATAGCATTAATTTTATTGTGACTTGCTTAACATAACCAAAGAGAGAAAAATACATTCTATAATTTCAACCCCATAGTCTTATTATCCTGCTTATTGTTTTTTCCTAACACTTCATATCTTCTGTTCCATGAATGCTGTGTTGTTAGGTGCCATCAAGTTGGTTCCAAATCACAATGACCCCGTGTACAACAGAACGAAACACTGCATAGTCCTGTGCTAGTCTCAAAATTATTGTTACTCTGGAGTCCATCATTAGATCCACTGTGTCAATAATCCACCTCACTGAGAGACTTCCTCTTTTTGGTTGACTTTCTGCTTTATCAAGTATCATGTCCTTCTCCAAGGACTGGTCCCTCTGGTAACATGTTCAAAGTAAGTGAGACAAAGTTTTGCCATCCTCCCTTCCAAGGAGTATTCTAGCTATTCTTCCAAGACAGATCTGCTCATTTTTCTGACAGCCCATAATAGATTCACTATTCTTCTCCAACACCACAATTCAAAGGTGTCAGTTCTTCTTTGGTCTTCCTTACTCATTGTCCAGGCTTCACGTGCATAGGAGGCAACTGAATATAGCATGGCTTGGGTCAGGTGAAACTCAGTCCTCAAAGTGACATCTTTGTTTTTTAACACTTAAAAAGGGCCGTTTGCAGAAGATTTATCCAACGCAATATGTAATTTCAGTTTTTAACTGCTGCTTTCATGGAGTTTGATTGTGGATCTAAGTAAAATGAAGTAATTGATAATTTCAGTATTTTCCTCCAATCCCGTAGTCTAGTCTCTCAGAGTATTTGCTCAGCCATGCAGACTGAATAAGGATGGTAAAAGAATGCAACCCTGCATTATCCCCTTGTTCTGTTAGAATACCTGCCTCTTGGTCTATGCCTAGGTTTCTCATGAGCACAATTAAGTGTTCTGGAATTCCCATTCTTCTCAGCGTTACCCATGATGTTATGCTCTACAGTCAAATGCCTTCGAATTAGTCAATAAAACACAGGAAACATCTTTTATCTCAATGGATGATTACTATACATACATGTACTTCATAGTTACTGTGCTGTGTGCCACCTAGTCAGTTCTGACTCTTAGTCACCCTATAATACAGAGTAGAACAGCACCATAGGGTGTCCTATGCTGAAATCTTTATGGGAGCAGAGCAGATCACCAGCTCTCTTCTCTCCTCAGTCAGCTGGTTGGGTCAAACCATCAACCATTCAAGTAGCAGCTGAACTCTGAACCACCGTACCAGGATGAGCTCTCGAATGATAATAATTTTTTTGTCTGTCTCTCTTTGTATATGTATGTGTACACACACACATATATTCACACCTTGTTTTACTAGCATTGAGATATTATTGTTGTTGGATGCCACTGAGTCACTTCTGACTCGTAGAGACCCTAGGTACAACCGAACAAAACATTGTTCAGTCCTGTGCCATGCTCACAACGGTTTTTATGCTTAAGCCCATTGCTGCAGCCCTTTGTCAACCCATCTTCTTGAGGGTCTTCTTCTTTTTCACTGACCCTCTGCTTTGCCAAAGATGATGTCCTTCCCCAGGGACTGATCCCTCCTGATAACGTATCTAAAGTATGTAAAATGAAGTATCCCTATACTTGCCTCTAAGGAGCATTCTGACTGTACTTCTTCCAAGACAGATTTGTGGGTTCTTTTGGCAGTCCACAGTATATTTGATATTATTCTCAGTACCACAACTCAAAGGCATCAATTCCTCTTCTGTCATCCGTATTCACTGTCCTGCTTTCACATGCATGAGACGCAGTTGAAAATACCGCGGCTTGGGTCAAGCACACCTTAAGTCTTCAAGGTAACAGCTTTGTTTTTCAACATTTTAAAGAAGTCTTTTGCAGCAGATTTTCCCAATGCAATACATCTTTTGATTTCTTGACTTCTGCTTCCATGGGCATGATTGTCCATCCAAGTAAAATGAAATCCTTGACATCGATCTTTTCTCCATTTATCATGATGTGGTGTACTGGTCCAGTTGTGAGGATTTTTGTTTTCTCAGTGCTGAGATGCAATCCATAGTGAAGGCTATGGTCTTTGACCTTGATGAACAAATGTTTCAAATCCTCTTTCAACAAAGTTGTGTCATCTGCATAACGCAGCTTGTTAATGAGTCTTCGTGCAATCCTGGGGCCTCATTCTTTTTCTTATAGTCCAGCTTCTCAAATTATTTGCTCAGCATACAAATACTGACAAATTTATCACTAATTCTCCGGTGCACAAACAAAATTTCATTATTTTCTTTGATAAGAAGCTTCAAAATATTTTAAATTTCACCGTTGTAGAAAATTGCTTAATAAAAATGTACCCACAGTCCTAAAGTAGTCACTGTTGCATTTCATATCTTTATAAAAATATTTCAGTTCATTCAACAAACATTTGCTGAGTTGTCTTTTAGATATTTAAGTTACAAAAGTAAATAAGGTAAATATAGTCCCTGGTCTTAAGCAGGTTATATTCTAGTGAGGAAGACTAAAATTGAACAGGCTAAAACTCTTCTTAAAGATGACTAGAGTCTAGTGATAGTGTTAATAATACACTGGCAAAAGAGGACCGAACGTAGACAGAACAGTCAGGAAAGACCACTTAGCAGAGCTGGTGCGTGAACTGACACTTGAAGGGTAAGAAGCAGCAGTATGTAAAGACCAGAGGAAGAACTTCTCAACCCACTGAGAAGGTTAGCAAGTGAGCTCTGCCTCTGGAACTACTGTGGATCCTAGCTATTGCACTGAGGAAGAAGGTTGTATATGTTTAGGCATGACAGCATTTCTGCTTCCCCGAGGTTCTCTATGATAAGCTCTAAAGCAAGATCTAGACAGACACACTGCGCTATGATTCCAGGGTGTCCTCATACCCTCTGAAGATGCTCTCTTCAATGTTGCAGTGTTACAGTCCATCAAGCTCTCCTGTTCTCCAGTTTTTAATCGCACCTAGGTATGGGACATGCCAGTCAGTGGCAACTAAAAATATTCACGCTAACTGTGTTTCTAAAACAAAGTCACAGTATGTGACCAATGCAATGGTTTTCCAATTGTCCTCTGCGAAGTCAGAGGTTCCCTCAAATACCACCTACAAGACTACAACTCAGGGCTTCTTCCTCCACTGCGATCACATTCATCTATTTATTCAGTACAGAATGCTGAGGACTCTGATGAAGATACCATTTAATGAGAAGAGTTTATAACTAACAAGAATTTGAAAACCTTAGTTTCTGGCCTATTCTAAAATCTTTAAATGGATCCCATTATCCCAGCTACAATGAAGAGAGTTTATCACACTCTCTTGAGTTTCGCCAGGCCACCTCCTAGTTTTTCTCCCACTAACCCTAAATCTGTTCTTTCCTAGTTCCCAAACTCACACTCCATCTTAACCTTACACTTTATATCCAATTCTCTGTTTAGCCTCTAAACTTATATCTTGTTTTGGATTCAAAAAGCCAACTTCTTCCTCCTTACTTTAGATAAGTAAAATAAAATCTTATAATTAATACACAGAGGTCATTAATGCATAAAATTTACTCAAACCAGAAACAAACTTTTTTAGCTCATTGACTCTAAGTTACTAGGTTCCAATAGGGGAATAAAATTGAGAAAAAGATGAAAAATTTTATTTTCACCTTTTAAAATAAATACATTATAACATTAAATGTAATTCAAGCTTGAAATAAAATACATTATATTCTATTATGACTCTATTTTTTTGAGTGAGTATATCACCCTCCCACCATTACTTTATTCTGAAAGGAAAAAGGGGGAGAAAATCAAGCTTTGAAAAAAGGAAATACAAGGACTGAGAAAAGTAGTAAGAGAAGAACAGGATTGTTATAAGTAAGTTTAAAAGACAAAAGCTCATCTTCCAAACTTCCAAATGAACTACTACGTCTGAAGTCATTCATCAGATTTGCCAACAGATTGTTGCACAGTGATTGCACATCAGCAGTCCACAGAACTAGCATGCTTTAAAAGGCATTCCTAACTCTTAGTAGTTGACACTTAGCTTGGCTTGGCTTGGCTTGGCAACTCTTAGCAGAAGTTTGTCAATGGGCTGCTTTCTTTCCAAGACCAGATGGACTGTTCCTGCTAATTTGCAAGAAAGCATTACACAGTACTGTAGACTTTTCTTAAGTAAATCCTTTCAGGTTTACTTAAAATTAGAGGACAGAACATTGAGGAGCAAGTGAGTTCGTTTATAGCTAAAACAACAACCCACATACCCCCCAAAAAGACTTTTAAATTGCTTTAGTCATGCAGGAGGAACACACTTAATGTCTTTGTCAAACTCGTTTACCTGTTGTGTTGAGTTTCTGTCCGTAATTCAAACTGGCCAACTACATTCAAGCTTACAAAGAAGTGCAGTAAAAAGCAGACTAAGACTCAGCTCAGTCACCACTGCTTAGAAAATTAGTGAAAAACCTCAGATTCACGAATCAACAGAATTTATACATGCTGTGACATCTAAGAAAATTACTGATTATTTATTTATAAAATGGAAACCCTGGTGATGTAGTGGTTTAGAACTACAGCTGCTAACTAAAGAAGTCAGCAGTTTAAATCCAACAGGAACTGTCTGTGAACTCCATGGGGTAGTTCTACTCTGTTCTACAGGGTTGCTGAGTTAGCAGCAGCTTGATGGCAATGGGTTTGGGTTTTTGTTTGTTTGTTTATTTATAAAATAAACACACTTAAATGCTAAAACTCAAAGCACTTCTCATTTAAATAACAGTGAAACTCCCAAGAGCCAGAACTTGATGGGATAGCCTTGTTTTTCCAGGTCTCAAAAGCTTTCTGCCTCTGACAGGGTGTAGTCTTAACACTTTCCCATCACAGTCTCTTAGTGGAAATACTTGAGTTTTCTTTCTCTGACAAGTTTCTACCTTTGACAGTTTCTGGCTTTCATAGGTTTTACCAGATACAGAGCTTAGAATGCCTCTGTGTGAATGGCACCCCCCATTTGCCTTGCAACCTCTTTTTAAAACAACGTATTAATGGGGTTTCCTTCGTCTGCTGGTACAGAGAATAACTTTATACATATATGGCATAGAAGGATGCTCCCTTGAATTTCTCTGGGAAAAATAGCATTGAAACAAAACCACAAGTACTCTTAAGAAGAGCACAAACAGTATTCAATTATCCTTCAGTGCAGATACAATATTTACTTAACATTTCACAATTTACTTAATAACAAAGAAAATTAATTCTGTGATCTCCAGTCACTTCTTGAAATTGAAACCTGGAATTCTCTTGGGGCTCTAGAGATGTGAGATAGTGTTTCCAGAACAATCTGGAGAAGAGGCCATGATAGGCTCAAGAAAGGTTTATAATGTCTAATTTCAGGTTACACAACCACACCTCTGCAGAAATCTGGAAAGGAACCATTTCTTGCAGGCCAGGAAAGCAACAATAATGGTAAGAGGTAAAATTGAACCTTCCAGTTTCACTCAGAATGTCTCCCACTCCCACCTGGCCAAACAGTGTGACACTGGCTTAGGAAGGAGTGGGACTTTGAGGCACACATCTTTACCCAGACCGCACTCCCAGAGAAAAGACAATCACGGTATCCACCAGCATAGCACGTTTGTATTTGGTGAAGCTGTAGTCTCTCTGAGTTGTCCCTCATGTTGCTTCACTGAAGGAGCAAGCCGATGTCATTTACTTACTCTATAAATACAGTTCCAATTAGAATCCCATCTGAATTCATCTTCTTGTAAAATTAGATGTAAGTGAGCACATTTCTTATTTGGTTGTAATCACAGCCATATAGATGCATAAGGCCATTAAAAATACATACAAGCAGGATGAAATGAGCTCTTGTCCTTACAAACTGTTGAAAGACAAATTGATCACGTGCACAAGTCAATAATACCCACTGCCACCAGGTTGGTTTTGACTCAAGACACATGTGTATCACCTTCATATCAATTCATAAATATTTTACTTTAAAAGGCATATAAAGTAACTTCGACATATTTAGAATTTAGAATTTCTCCCATCAATCCTGTAATTAGAAGCTAAACTCAGCACTCATTCTCACTGTGTGCAATTTACTATAGCAACATGCTACAAAATACAATCAACATATGTGTCTATAGTGCTCCATATGTATCTCTACCCACCATAATGCAATATTATAAAAACCACAATTAATTCTTTTCTTATTTTAACTGCAAATAGAAAGGTTTACTGAGTCATAGTGGCCTGTATGGTTGTGAGTTCATCTGCACAGATTAAAAAAAAACAAACAACCCACTGCTATCAAGTGGGTGCCAACCTTTAGCAACCCTAGAGCACAGAGTAGAACTTCCCCATAGAGTTTCCAAGGAGTGCCCAGGGATGTGAACTGCTGACACTGTGGTTACCAGCCACAGCACTACACCACAAGGGTGTCCCCCACTTATAACATATTTGAGTTACAGTGAATCATACTTACAACTCTGCATTTTTTTTCATTTACTTGGTTTTTTTGATTTTAGTTTTCTTCACATCTTATCATCGTAATATGTACTACATACAATGGTGCAGCACGTAATTTATTGATGTCATCATGTCAGTAAGGTTATATATATTTTCAGCCCTCCCAAATAAAGACCAGATTTACAAAGACACTGATAATAGAAGGCAATAATAGTGGAGAAAAAATGAGATACCTTAATCAACTTATTACTGAGTCATCAGTATGAAACCCCATAATAGGAGACAACTTGTGCTTTATGACTATTTATAATACCATTAGCTTAGTACAAGTTATTTATATTAATTTGTTGAGGCAATAGCATTAAATTACTTAAATAATTAATAACCTATCAGTTTTCTTTCTATTAAAATCCCAATTTGTTATTCTATCCAAGAGATACCTGACATTTGTGCTCAGTAAGTGTTCAGCTGCAGTTCTAACCCACCTGCCACTCCACAGGGGAAAGATGTAGCAGTTGACTTCTGTAACTATTATGGCATTAGACCCTGGATGGGGCAGTTCTACTCTGTCCTGTGGGGGTTCCATGAGTCAAGTCAATTTGACAGCCATGGTTTTGGTTTTGGTTTGGCTCCCTTCTGAACACAGTACTTCCACCTGAACTCCCTGGTGCCCTCAGGGCACCAGACCAACCACTTTCCCTAAACTCCACCCTGATTCCCACATTTGCTGTTATTCCGAGTTTCTGATGGAATATCAGGCCTTATGTCCGAGACTACCCAAATTAAACAATTATCAACTGTCAGTACAGAAAGCAGATACTAATGCCAGTACAGAAAGCAAAGAGAATAAGTCATAGAAGTTGGCACTGGGGGAGGGAATTTGGAGACAGAGGAAAAAGTTTTAGAATATGAGTACACAGAAAAATGCTCAATCATGGTGAGATTTCAAAAGCACATATTAAACCTCTCCTTTGCCTCCAGAAAACTTTAGTTTCTTACGCAGGAAAAGGATTTCCAGCTGCAGTTAAACTTCACAGTATCCCCTAGATTCTGACAACAAGGCTTTCTGGCCCAGCTCATAATCGATAATACCCTCTTGTTCTCTGGTGCCTCCAAGCTGCTTCCAATTCATAGCAACTCTGTAGGACAGACTAGACGTGCCCTATAGGGTTTCCAAGGAGCAACTGGTAGATCTGAGTTACAAAACTTTTGGGTAGCAGCCAAGCTCTTAACGACTGTGTCACCAAAGCTCCTATTAGATCCCCATTAGTTTGTAGGTATTTTACCGAGTTACCCCTCCTAAAGAAACACAGAGTTGTTGGGAGCCGAACCGAGCCATCAGCTGCCTGTGCAGCTCATTAAGACAATAAGCCAAAATGAAAGTAACCGGAAAGTCTTCACTCATGTACTGTGACGGTGTAAGCCCGAGAAGTGCAGCGATCATGCTCAGTCTGAGTCAGGTGGAACAGCAGCGACACGGAGAATGTCTCAGTGCAGAGGGAGCCTCCCCCTAAAAGGCCTGCGGCATTGTAGATTTAAGGACCTGGGGAGAGGGGCGCTAGACATAGAAAAGTACTCAGTATTGAGTCATAGTGGGGGAAAATGTCATCAAAGTCCCCTTCTTTCTCCCTGATAAGAGATGCCAAAGGCGCAAGAAAGACACCCCTGAATAGACGGTGGGAATGCAGGTGAGAGAACACTGTGGGTGGGAAAAACTGAATCCTTGACGTCAGCTCCCTTCAGGGACTGCAGTCCCTTAGCTGTGCGCCTTGCGGCCTGCCAGGTAAAGCCTAATTTGCCCACGGTCGGACTTGAAAAAATCACATTCACGTTTTTCATCAGGAGTATACTCCTTAGAAGCAGAAATTACATGGTTCAATCAGACAAAACACAATTTTAGTGCTGAATGAGAAGCTTTTTCAAGTAGAAGCAAAAGATCGACTGTCTCTTCAGGGGCAGGCGCTGTCACAAGCTGAAATAAATCTTTGAGCATCACTGAAGCCTCTAGAGCAGTTACCATGACAAGTTCCAATCGACCAATGTCAAAATTTCATATGCAAATATTCCCAATTAATCTGCCTAATGTTTTTCTAGACACAGAGTGACAGGCTGACACTGTCTGTTTTGATTGATATTCCTTAAATTACTCACTTAACTGGCATTATTACTAGAAAGCATTTTTAAGTTAAATTTGGTAGGGCTATTAGCTATTTAAGTCCTTTTAATCACTGCAAAGACTATGTTAGAATATGTGGCGGACACATTTACAAGTCAGACCCAAGAGCCAGACCAGATAACCTAACGAGCTGGGTACGCATCTTTTTTCTTAAAAGGACATAAAGGCACTATGCACAGATACAACAAGCGTACGCCATTGTACATACCTTGAAGCGCTCAGCCTTACCTGTCATGGGAGGAAAACTCTGATCACCCTTTCGTCTGCACAAGGAATAAAGAATCAAGCAAGTTTTATGTCAGAATTCTGCATCTAAGAAGATTTTTTCTCTACATTGAACCAGTGCCTGGATCAGCTAGACTTCATATCATCTCTGATTTGTTGCTTCAGAAGCTTCTCTACAACCTCAGCAACAGAACAAATTTCCTCCTGGTATCCTCCCATACACATCCTTCCCAGTTAGTATCCCTTCTTGTTATCCATCAAGTTCTAAGGAGGGCCTTTCCTTGTCAAACACCATAATCTGAGAGTTGCTCAGCCCATAGCATAATGCTTCTTTCCTGCAGCTGGAGCACAGAGACTTAGTCATCTAAAATAAAAATAAACGGAGCCTGTTGCCATCAATGTTGACTAGTAGTGACCCTATAGGACCCAGGTGAACTGCCCATAGGGTTTGAAGGAGCACCTGGTGGATTCAAACTGCCAACCAAAACTCTTAAACACTGTGCTACTGGGGCTCCCTTAGTTATCAGGCACCGTTATAATGGAAATACTACAACTGGATAGCTTTAACAAAGAAAAAATTGTTCTCGTACAGCGTAGGAGGCTGGGAGTTTGAATTCAAGGTACAAGCTCCAGAAGAAGGCTTTCTCTCTCTTTGTCAGCTCTGGGAAAAGGTCCTTATCATCAGCCTACCCTGGCTGAAGAGCTTACCTGCACAGACACCCTGGGCCCAAAGAGTGCAACGTTCCCCTGTACCCCAGACTTGAATTCAGGTCTGTGTAACTTAATAGATTTCTTTTGTGTTATACAATCTACCTCTAATTCTGGGTACCGATTTTGAAACTAGCGTGGGATGTTTTGATTATTCAAAATCCATTTGGAAAGTTTTGAGTCAGATTAACGTCATCCTGTTCTGCTGTCCGCATTCACTAAACAAACTTTTCTTGGAGAGCCTGGAAGAACTGTGGTGGTGCAGTGGTTAAGCCCTACAGCTGCTAACCAAAATGTCAGCAGCTCCAACCCAGTAGGTGCACCTTGGAAACTGACGGGGCAGCTGTACATTGCCCTATGGGGCCACTATTAGTTGGAATTCATTCAACATCAATACAGTCTGTTTCGTTTGTTATTGTTGTTGTTTTCTATCGTTGTAATCAAAAGCTGTACGAGTTAAAAATCCCATCAAAAATATTCCAGAAATTTTGTTGACTAGACGAATGCTTTTTTGGCTTGTTTGTAGTTCTCGTCTTAGGACCTTACTTAGATGCCTTCCATTCCTTTCAGCACCTCTGCTTCTGGCTTTCCAATTTTACTATATTAAACAGGCAATCTCTTAAGATTCATGGAACATTCAAACTGGTTCTTTGGCAAATCTTTTTAAGATACATACATCTTACTCTGATACACTTCGCTTCCCACATTTTACACTCTAATACTTCAATTTCTGATATCCTGCCTGTATTCTTGCCTCAGGGACACTGAGAAAAACACCTTAATTGTGAAGTGTCATCCTCTACTAATTTGTTCCATTTATACCATTATTTCTGTTAAAAAACAAAAAAAAAAAAGACTGGGCCAGTACCAGTGACACTGGAATTTTATACTAATAGCAGTTCTCTTCTAGGAAAGAAACCCTACAAGGTAAACATATAGCTAGCATCTGGAATAGCGCTGTGCAGATTGTTTTGTTGACCTATTTTTCACTATCTTAGTTCAAGGTTGTTTGGTGGCTTTTGTTTGTTTTTTTTTAAATGAAGAGTTCCAGGATGTGAAACTACTATATTTCCAACTGAGTAGAGGTGATCACAGCTCTCAATCTAATTTCAACATAGGTTTAACTTAGAAAGCCTGATTCAGGTACAGAGATTACCATTTATTAAGCAGTTGATTAGATGTATACTTTGTTCATCCAAAAAGTTGAATTTCACATATTTTTTAAAAATAATGTAGCATTGAAGTATTAATATAACAACCCAGTGCTTATTTTGTTTGAAACATTTTACCTAGACGCTTTTCAAGAAGAAAGTGCTTTGGCTTAATAAGAATACCTTACCTTACCTTAAAATGTCAGTATTTTATTTATCGTAAAGATTAAGCTGAAACACAATAACTAAAATTTGACTGTTTTGACCTAAAAAGATGGAAATTCCACATACGTTCAGCTAACACTAGAAGGATTTGCTGATACCGTTTGCGCTGACAGTCAGCCTACAACACATCAACTTCCAATGGTTCCACCCAGTACTTTAAGGGAAGTCAACTGTCATTAAGCTTTTACAAAGTGCCATTCCCTAGGTTAAGCACTTTTTATGGATTATCACATTCTATCCTCACTACAGTTCCCAAATGTGAAAATTACCCTCATTCTATTGATAATAAAATTGACTTTAGAGTGTGGAGGTGTAGAAATATAGATATCAAATGTGAATCTTGTGAGACCTCAGTGGTCAACAATGGACATGTTCTTGGACGTTTAAGGAAAGATAACCCTTGCTATAAAGTGACAGAAAAATTGGTGGAATCGTGTTCTACTATTGAGAGAAATGCAGTGTTGAGTACTGTGGATTAAGGAGTACCCCCACCCCCACAAAAAAGATACCAGTATCTGTAAATATGACCTTATTTAGAAATAGAGTCTCTGCAGATGTAACTAGTTAAGATAATTTCATTCTAGAATAGAACAGTCACTAAATTCAGTATGCTTTGTATCCTGCAGGAAGAAGAGAGGACATACAGAGAGAGACACAGATAAACAGGACAGATAGTGAAGAACACCATGTGAAGATGGAGGCGTAGACTGGAGTTTAGCTGCCACCAGCCAAAGAACACCAAATATTGCCAGCATCCAACAGAATCCAGGATATGGACATGGAACAAATTCTCTGTACAGCCCCCGAAAGAAACCAACATTGCCAGCACATGGATCTCAGACTTCAGGACTCTAGAACAATGAGCGAAAAAACGTCTATTGTTTTAAGTCACCCAGTTTGTGATCACTTATTTTGGCAGCTCTAGGAAACCAATATAAAAAGACCAGTGCAAGATCAGTTCTTTAGTAGGTAATGGAAGCAGAGTGAGACCCAAGCTAGTTGACTCCAGAGCTTGTGCTAGAAATTAAAATGAGACACTGTTTCCACATTCACATGCATTATCTCATTTTACTTTTATCACATTCTATTAGGTAAGCATCCAGGGTTATATTTTAATAGATGAGGAAACTGAGCTCAGAAAAGATGTAACTTGCTAGCCAGCAGCAGGGCAAGGATTTGAATCTGTATCAAGTGATGTCAGCACACATTCCAATGAAACTAAAGCAACATTCGGCAATAAACGTTCCCATACACAGTTGTATCAAAAACAAAGATATTTCAGCTGAGTGCTGATTTCTCCAGTAGTGCATATGTTGTATTCCCTGGGGGAGATTTGAGAACAGAGTCAAAGACTTAGCCATTAACTATCAAATCTATAAATTCTACTTACTAACCTAGGTTTATGAGACTCTTTCTAGTACACTTTCATGGCGATGAATCCCAAGGGTTACTGTTCTGCACATCACTTTCACTGTTGCTGTTAACTTATTAAAAGCTTGCCCTTTGCCTTTTAGAACTCCTGAAACATCTCTAATAGCTGAAGGATTCAAAAAAGCTAAAGGAGTTTTATAATTTTCAGTGGCAACTCAGACTGCTCCCTTCAATAATTCTACAGAGCACAACTAAGCATGAATTAGAGGAGGCTTAATCACGTTTTAAAAATAGAAGTGTAAAAGGTTAGATTATTGTTCAGCAAACACACACACACACACACACACTACTTCTACAGAAGAATAGAACATTCTCATCCTACTAATGTCAGGGTTTTTATGTGACTTTTTTTGGCTAACAGGACTTAAGTAGACATTTCCCTACAAGAAGCTTAGAATGTGCTCAACAAGGGCTTACCACTTTGCATTTTTGTTATTGTCACTGTTTGACCATGCTGCAGGGAGCCTATTAGTTCCAAAAAAGTGATCAATAAGTGAAACTCAACCAAGACCAGCAGAAATCACCCGAGCCCAATCAATCTGTAGATGCACAAGAAATAAATTAATGTTTATTGTTGCATGTCAAGTGAGATTTTTGTGCTTGATAGCTGCACAGCATTATCATAGCAACAGCTGGCTGATACAACAGAAACTTCTTTTACTATTATTATCCCTCAGGGAATTATATCCTATTTTTTGTTGTTGTTTAAAAAGGTATCTAGTCTTCTAAAACTGTTCTTTTTGTAGGGCTTTCCTATACTCTTGGGAAAACTGAACCGGTATTACATGTGCCACATGCTTTTTATTTTATTTGGATTCCAAATAAAGACAAAAGATGATAAAGTCACTAAGAAGGAAAAAAAATGAACCCAGTTCAGAGGCAGCCATAACTCCCAGAATGATACTATATTGTTTTCCTGGGGCTGCTATTTAAAACAAACAAACAAAAAAACAGCAAATTGGACAACTTCTAAGAAGAGATTTACTGTCTACAGTTGAGAAGGCTAGAAGTCCAAACCAGTGCACCAGCCGTGCTGACTCCTTCTGAGGGCTGTGGGAAACTTTTCTCTCTACCAGACTGTGCTAGCTCCAGGCACGCACTGGCTTTTAGCTGCAGCGTCACAGAGTGTCCTTCCTCTCTTCGTGTCTCTGTGTATCTTCCCTTTTTTAATGAGAATGTCAGTCATATAGGATTAGGACTCATCCTACTCTAGTATGGCACCATGTTAGCCTAACCAATAATGACTTCAAAGATTTCTCTGCCAAACACAGTTACATTTAGAGGTACAGAGGCTAGGACATCAACATATCTTTTAAGAGACAGAATCCAATGCAGGGCAAATACCTTTAACTCTATGGGTCACTTTTGTTACACGTGGATTCTGCTCTCCATCTCCTGCAAGGTAAGGTCCTGACTTGGGATACACCTATCAGGTACCAGCATTTTCTTTCACCATGGATTTTCTTTCACTGATAAATCTCCATGCTAAATTGTGAAAAATACAATTATGCAGGCCTATATGCTTCAGTATAGATTATCATTTACTAAATAAATAGCAACAGAAAAGTAAAATTTCTTATCTTTTACAATCTAAAATATCCCTGTAGCATACTGTCTATCCAAAGCCCAAGCTGCACTGAAGGTATTGATAAAAAGCAAGGCTCCAGGAACTGATAAAATATCAGTTGAAATGTTTCAACAAATTGATGCAATATTGGAAACACTTACTTATGTACACCAAGAAATTTGGAAGACAGTTGCCTGGACAACTGACTGGAAGAGATCCATGTTTGTGCTTATTCAAAAGAAAGGTGATTCAACAGAATGCAGAAACTAATGAATAAATATCATTAATATTATACACAAGTAAAATTTTGGTGAAGATCATTCAAGAGCATTTGCAGCATTGTATTAACAGGAATTGCCCGAAATTCAAGACGGATTCAGAGGAAGACATAGAATCAGGGATATCACTGCTGATGTCAGATGGATCTTGACTGAAAGCAGAGAATACCAGAAAGACGTTTATGTGTGTTTCATTAACTACACAAAGACATTGAACTGTGCGTATCACAACAAATTATGGAAACAATTGTGAAGAGTGGGAATTTTAAAACACCAAATTGTGCTCATGAGGAACCTGTACTTAAACCAAGAGCAGCTGTTCAAACAGAACAAGGGTATACCAGGTGGTTTAAAGTCAGGAAAGTTGTGCATCATGGCTGTATCCTTTCATAATACCTATTCAAACTGTATGCTAAGCAAATAATCTGAGAAACCAGACTATATTAAAAAAAAACAGTGTGGCATTAGAATTAGAGGAAGATTCATCAACAGCCTACATTATACAGATGACTCAACCCTGCTGAAAATGAAGAGGACCTGATGAAAATCAAAGACCACAACCTTTGGAATCCACTACACCTCAACACAAAGCAAACAAAACTCCACAACTGGACCAAGAAGCGATATCAGAATAAATGGAGAAAAGACTGAAGTTGTCAAGGATTTCGTTTTCCTTGAATCCACAATCAACACCCACAAAAGCAGTAGTCAGGAAATCAAAAGATTCATTGCAGTGGGCAAATTTGCTGTAAAAGATCTCTTTAAAGTATTAAAAAGCAATGATATCACTTTGAGAACTGAGGTGAGACTGACCCAAGCCATGGTATTTTCAGTTCTTTCATAGGTATGCAGAAGTTGGACAATGAGTTAAGGAAAACTGAAGAAGAATTGATGCCTTTGAATTAGGTGCTGGCAAAGAACATTAAACATACCACGGAATGCCAGAAGAACGAACAACTTTGACCTGGAAGAAGTGCATCCGGAATGTTTATTAGAAACAAGGATGGTAATATTCTGTCTCATGTATTTTGGACGTGTAATCAGGAGAGACCAGTTCCCAGGGAAAGACATCCTCCTTGGTCAGGGAGAGAGTCAGCAAGAAGAGAAAGACCCTCAACACGAGGAGCTGACACGGTGGCTGTCACAGCGGACTCACACACGCCTGTGACTGTAAGGACGGCACAGGACGGGGCAGCGTTTCCCTCTGTTGTGCTCGGAGTTGCTGTGAGTCAGAACTGACTTGACAGGACAACATCTTGTCTATGGTAAAAACTTTTAGTAATGAATTCCACATGTGTGATTAAAAGCTAGCTAACTAGCCTTTGCTTACACGGTTAGAAGTGTCCCTATCAGATGCTGCACTTCGAGTAAGGAAGGGCAAATAATTTAAGTCTGCTCTTCAGGAATCTGTCTTTCCCGCAAAAGTAAACTTTTATGAAATGGCAACGCTTTGGTTTGAAATTCTAAGTTCTCACGTCTTTATTTTTCTCAGATTTGCTAGCAATGGGAAAACAACTGTCAACAACAATCATGGTGAAAAATTCCAGTGATTAAAGCCTATGTTCATGCAATATTTGTACAAACTAAACAGATTAAGAATTAAGAATAAGAGAGCCACTCATGTGTTGGGTGTGAGGATACATTTATTATAGAGTACTTACTTTAAAAACACTAACAAATCACTTAGACTGTTTCTCAGTCTACACACTTATTCAAAGGCATGGGGAGGGACCGCAGCTGAAGTATGATTAATACAACAAAAACGATGACAACAAAAGCCACTTTACCTGCTGCCAGATCAGAACACCCTGGTACAATGAATTATGTACAAATATACTTGAAATTGACCCTATGAAATGCAC
This sequence comes from Heterohyrax brucei, assembly GCA_028571685.1. NCBI lineage: Eukaryota > Metazoa > Chordata > Mammalia > Hyracoidea > Procaviidae > Heterohyrax > Heterohyrax brucei. The sequence goes on along the minus strand of CM053141.1, from coordinate 66,701,497 downwards.
ATTATGGGCACCATCAAAAGACAGTTCTTTGGCCCCGATTTACAATAAAAGGGCAAAAACATATTCTGAGTAAAGAAGTAGGAAGACCCCTGTCGTTTGATGAGGTACACTCAAGTTAATCTGCCCCTCTTCCCCCCTGGAAATTTAGGATCAGTATAGACCCCTTCTCTAATCAGTATAACAACCTCATAAACAACAGAAATATCATGCTTAGCTTGGAGGCATGGGGAGAGCTCGGGGACAGGCATCTGGAGACCTGGGTTGGCATCATAGCCCTGTCCTTGACCAGTTGCTAACTGTTGGAGAAAGTGATTTCCTCCCTCTGGCCCTCCGTGCCCTCAAGCCTACGAGGCTGGGTGGACTGTTTCTCAGCACTCTCCAGTTGCACAAGCACCTGGTATTGTGGTAGTACTCTCCTCACAGCAATCGGAGATCTAGCTTAAAGAAAGTCCCACAGGGAAGAATCGTGGCTCAACATACCTGATGTTCCTGTGGTCTCGGTGCTTGTTGCCCTCCAACACTGCATGGAAGAGCTGGTCAGAATAAACACTCAGGACATGAGTGCCACACAAGTTTCTTTTAAAATTTAGTTTAGTTTTGTGTTGTTTTTTTAAAAAAAGCCTGAAGCAATGGTTCTCAAAGTTTAATACATACTGTTCCTATTTTGCTGATTAAAGATGCATGTTCTCCCAAGACCTTCATTCCAGCAATTCTGATTCTGTGGGACACAGGACAGCCCCAGGAATTTATATTTTTACAAAGTACTCTGGGTAATTTGGAGACAGTCTGTGAACCACTCCCTGGTCGCCTACCATCCACCACTCTCCAGCCTGGACAAATAAATGGTATAATTTGGAAAAGATTATTATTGGATAATAAGACCCTAGGTTTGTTGTTGTTGTTCTTGTTTTTTCCTTATCTATATATCATATTGACACATAGTTATTCATGGAATCAGATAATCAACCTCAAATGATTTTGAGACCTCATCTATTTGGAAAACTCAGACAGATGCACTGCAGTCACAGAAAGTGGCTGTGTGTTTTCTCACATAACTCAGGATGACCTGATTCAGTCTTGGTCTGAAAAGATTTGCAAAATGGGAAAGAGAGTCTAAAAGAGAAGGAAGCTGCAAAAGGAAAAGTAATTACTGTTGTAATTAAATGAAATTTCGATTTTTCTCCAATTTCTCTTTTTCTTCCAAAATCTCTCTCCTCATTCTTCCAGTTGACCTCCACAGATGCCACAAGCAATTACAGAAACCTGAATTCTGAAGAGAAAAACTATAACTTCCAGCCACTTAAAAAAATGAATTCTATTTTTGTTCCACTGCTTGTAATCCAACTCTCCCAATCAGCTACTTTTCAGCTAAACAACAGGCAACTTGTCTCCTGAGGAAAGAATTGTATTACTTCTACTTATACTCAGAACAGCACAAACACTGAACAGAATGTCTCTTTGGAGTGTTCTGTTCTCCGTCATTGCTGTGCACATGCTGTAACTCACCCTAATAGGAATAAGCCTCCATCAGGCATTACACAGAAAAGCATTCCTTGCTTTCCTGGGCACCAAATTTATGATCTCTGCTGTTAACTGAGTCGCGTCAGTTCATCTATTTAAACTTAATAAAATCTGGAAATTTTCTTAAATTGAATTTTTAACAGGAAAAAGCAATTCAGAAGAAATAAAGCAGTGATTGGGGATGATCAATACATGTTTTATTCAATAATTATAAAGTTAACATGTATTTACCAAACAAATAAATATATAAGCTGGTGAATCTGAAGTATGCTGTTATCAGTGTCTCCTCATGAGCCCTGATGGAAGTCTATGTGTTTACTGGCTCAGAACAAAAAAAGTCTCTGAGTTTCTTTTTCTATTGTTGTTTTAGCGCTACGCAATCCACTGTATTCACACACTGTGCCCATACAAATCCACTTCAAGCAGACTGCTCTCTGCCTTAGATCAAACCCCAAACCCAAACCCACTGCCTTGGAGTCGATTCCAACTCATAGCAACCTTACCGGGCAGGGTAGGACTGCCCTATAGGGTTTCCAAGGAGCGCCCAGGGGATTTGAGCTGTGGAACTTTTGCTTTGCGGCCGTAGCTCTTTACTATGCTACCAGGATTTCTGCCTTATATCAGGACTCGGAATATACCATGGGAAATTTTCAGGCTCTGGCCACAACTATTCAATGGTGAGAATTCAAAGACAGAGCTTTTAGCAATTTGAGAAAGCTACAGATTTATAGAAAACCTGTAAATTCAACCTTTCCCCATTTTTACATATAACTCTGCAATTGCTTGTGAATCTGTGGATTATTTTATCCTTTGCTTTTTGAAGACTTTCATGGGCTGCCCTGACTTGTTAGGAAAGCATAACTCCTTAGCCAAGTGCTGTCGAGTCGGATCCGACTCATGGCGACCCTACTTTAAAAATTATTTTCTTATGCACTCAAGTCATTTAGCTATTGTACTATAAAACTGCCTACATGCATGTTGCTTTGACTATAATTAAGGAAAAAATGTTTATTGATTTTATTCCTGTCATTCTTCCTATTTTTCTTAACTTGGCTTCAAAAAAGGAAGCAGAATGTGAGACAAGATCTGTTAAGCAGAGGTTTGTTATATTTTGGGAAGTGATCCCAAGGAAAAAGCACGGTCTGAAAATTGAGGAGGAAGGAAAGTTCCCCTAAGTCTTGGTTTTCGAGCTAATCACTACTGTGCAGCAATGTAAAATGAGCTTCAGAATTTCCAGGCAAAGATGAACACGTATTTATTTCCTAGTTTCCTTCTCACCTTGGTCAACACCTTCTTGAAGTAGAAAAGGTCCTTTGAAAAGGAACTTTTCAGTCATTTAGGTGACAGTGATGATGACAGGAACAATGATGATGACAGTGACCAATGTCATCTATGACTGACTGTTTCAGGCATTACACAGAACATTTCATACGTTTTCTCATCAGGTCTTTATGTCAAGATTTAATGAGTAGTATAGTCCTCATTTTTATAGAAGAAAAAGCTGAGGCCCCCTAGGGTCGCCATGGGTCGGATCCGACGCGAGGGCACTTGGCTTGGCTTGGAGGCATAAAATGTTAACTCAGTTACCCCCCCTTCCAAAGTCACACAGCTAGTGGGTGGCAGAACTACTCTGACTCCAAAGCCGCTTTCTGATACAATAGAATAACCATTTTCCCACGTTTTCTTTCATTCAAAGCTGTTACAAATATTGTTAACAGAAGATAAAGGGAAAAACAGGCATGTGTTAAAATAGGTTTCATAAATGCTGGATAGAACAAAATTAAACAAGTTTCTTTATTGTAAGACATCCTAGTCTTTAACATAAGATTTTATATGGGAAATCTCCAAGACAGATTGGTATATATATATATGTATATGAAGACATTTGATACCATAAGGTTTTGTTAGTGAAATATCTGTTAATATTTCCTAACACTGGAATTCTTTAGAACAAAAATTGAATGTGTTTCTTTTGATAATTACTGCTGTTGAATTTTTGTGCAGCACTGATTAGAAGGAAAATTTGTCTACTCAGAGAAAAAAGTTATTTAGCTTTATTAGTAAAATTATAATTGTTAATATGATGAAATGAGATGAATTTATGAAGAAAATAGGAAATAAAAAAGAGAAGCAATAGGCGGACCACAGGAGAATTTTATAGCAGTGAAACTATCTTGTATGACAGTATAATGGAGATACATGATATTACATGTTTGCCAAAATCCATAGAACCACAACACAAAGAGTGAACCCTAATGCAAACTACGGACTTTAGTTAATAATAATGCATCAATAGTGGTTCATCAGTTGGGACCAATGTACCAAACTAATGCTGCAATATGTTCCTAATGGGGTAACTGTGAGCAGTGAAGAAAGGAAGTATTTAGGAACTCTCTGTACTCTGTGTTCCAATTTTTCTGTAAACCTCAAAATGCTTTTAAAAATAAAGTATGCAATTAAGAGAGGGAAAAGGGAACTTAGAAGACAATTTACGTTCTTACTTCCAACAGAGAAGTATGAACAGATATGAGGTCTTTCTAAACGTAGTAGTTGCCTCAGTATGGTGATCATCAATCTAATGCTAGACACAATTATAATGCCTTTATAATACAATCACATATATAAAATAATATATTATAATCAATATGATAAACCACTGCAAAATGAACTAACAGTAAATAGGGTAGAACAACATGTGCTCTAGCTCTTCCTTGAGAGAGATCATGGAAGATGTTTGAGGCAAGTCTGTGCACAATAGATGGATCCACTGAGTGGTTCTAAGTGATGAACAAAGGTGATTTTACTAAGGCTGTGAGTCAGGGACTGCTTGGAGTAGTCCAGTATTGACTTTCCTCATGACATAACTATGGTCAAAAATTACATGCTTGTATACCTCACTTGTGACCATTGCTACACAGGAGACATCTCAAACCTGGGAGAGGATACAGTTTATCTCTCTGAGGATTTCATAAGTTGTTCTGAATTTAGCATTTGGACAACGTTCTATGATGTTTACCCACTGCTGACACCATCACTAGTCAACTCCAGCCAAGGGTTAGGAGAGACGATAAAAATCAACACCATCAGTATAATTGTATCCCAAATCAGAAAGTTGTCCTAACTAGACCACGAGTTCTATCATCCGAAAGAAATGACAGAAATTAGAATTGACTGTTGTTGAGAAAATAAGACAGTTACTTGATTAAAATAATCTGACACCAGGAAGCATTGAAATAATGATCTGGCATTTTAGAAATCAGAGACTGTACTGAGCATGAATTTTAATATTCTGAGAAGAAACAGTTATATTAATTCTGAGAGGGACATAAATGACAAAAATAATAAGAAAAAATATAAAGTTAAGATGAATTTCAACACTGTATCTTCATTAGCAAGGGATTTTAAAACACATATATACATGGCATGTTAAGGAGCTTGAGATTTCAAAAAGGCTTCTGCTCTAAGATTTAGATGGTTCGTAGGAGAGTTTTACAGTACATTACTGAATAAGTGTTTGATAAGACTGTCCCAGTGATTTCTACGGAACTCAAAAATCCTGTAGTTGGGGTATCACTCTGCTGGATTTACTGTGTGGCTTAGTGAGAACATTCTCTTCCCTGGTCAGATACAACAGAAACCAATGGAAGAGAGTACACACGAGAAGGCGTTTCCAGCTATACCCGTGTCAACTGTTTCGATCAACCGAACTACCCGAACTAGAAGGAGATTCGTGATGAGGTTAAGCAACTTGACTGCTCTACCCAGAGATGAAAAGGAGTTTTGATTTAAAATGTGATTAGACCAGAGGACTCATAATGCTTTATTTTGTGCAGAAGAGCTAGCAGGCAAAAATAAAGAAAGAAAATGGTGAGAGAGAGCTGAGGTTTTGCTCCAGTTACACAGAGGGAAGGGAAGAGAGCGAGGAAACTAAACTCACACTGTTCTTCTCAGGATTCCATTTGACAGTCTAAATTCCTCAGGCTGCATACATTTCTTTCAGGTCTGTGACCTCATTTTAAGGTTTTTCAGAAAATATCTTCTTGACGTAAGTACTTTACAACATAATTTTCAAGAAGCCCCAGTTTCCAAAGAAGCAGAAATGTTTCCTTCGGTAGAGAACTAAATGGAATGGAGTTACAGTGTAGGCACCTGATCACATTGTCAGAGAGACCTGCATTTAACCCTGAGTGCCGGAAGCACACGGAAGAATCCAAGCCCAGGTCCCACTCAGTGTTTTTCAAGGTTGACTGTCCTGGTATTAACGTACCAGTGGTGAAAGTAGCACATTTCACTTCTCAAAAGAATATCTGGACACAAATGAGCATTAAAAAAAAAAAAATCTATTGTCATCATGCTGATTCTGACTCAGATTCTACTCAGGACAGAGTAGAACTGCCCCATAGGGTTTCCAAGGAGACCTGGTAGAACTGCTTCCTTTATGGTTAGCAGCCATAGCTCTTACCCACTACACCATCAAAATTTTTTCAAACGAGCACAGAAATTGCTAAAACAAGCACAATAAACTTGCTCAAATTTGATCACAGTTTTATTCAAATGGACCAGAAGGATTCACATTATCCCAAAACTACAGCTTTGCTTGAAAAAGCTCAAAGGAATCAACATGGTGCAATTTAAACCGAATCACAAAAATTCCTGAGCCAAACACCATCCCCCAAGGCCCAGTGAAGCATCTAGCATTCTCATAACTGACATCATTCCTCTGGGTCAAAGAATTTTTCTTTTCCATAAATATATTAAATAAACTAACTGGGTAGGATTGAAAACACACATCTTACCTGTGTTCTCTTATAACACTGATATCCATGCAAAATGCATGACAAGCATTTACTTTTGAAAGTCTTCTCCAAGCCTGTGATACATGTTGTGAGTCTTCAGAGGCTGGTATAGTATACAGGATTTCACAAATTTATTTTGCCAAGAAATTTTTATTTCCCAAGTTATACCTATTAAAATATGATAGAACACAAATAGTACAATTTTAGAAAGGATGAGTCATCAGATAAACTCCTGTCTAACAGAAAACAGGATCCCAAGCACATGAACATTGAAATGGAAGACAAGCGGAAAGCAAAGAGCTAGAGAATGGGCACACTCAGAAACAAAGCTGTCACAGACTGAATCATGTCCTAAAATGTGTGTTGAGTACAAAGGTCTGTCAGGTTTCCATGAGTCAACTTGGAATAGACATCAGACTCAACAGCAGTGGGTTGTACATATATGTATATATATGCATAGACAGGCAGAGGCAGACAAACAGACACAAGTTCTGACAATTATGTTTATAAACTTATGTTGACAGCACTATACAAACAACCCAGTAAGGTTTTATAATCTTGCTATATCAGTGTCTCACAGCTGTGTTTGTGTTTATGTGTGGGGTGTCTTGCTGAGTGGTATTCATTACTGTTGTTGCGTGTTTTCGCATGTTATCATGAGAATGTCGGAGCTCGAGTCAGAACAACGAACAGACATTAAATTGCTTGTTAAACTTGGCAAGAGCAGAAGTAAAATCAGGGACATGTTAGTCCAAGTCTATGGGGACAGTGCTATCAAGAAAACAGAAGTGTACAAATGAATTAAATGTTTTTCTGAGGGGAGAGAGTCACTGATGTAGAGAGGTCAAGGCTAGTTACAAGTAGAAATGTCAAAGACATTGCAAAAATTTGTTGAATTGTGTGTCAAAACTGTCAGCTGACTGTGAGAAGCATAGCTGACAAAGTAAACATCAATAGAGAAACAGGAAAATCTTCACTGACAATCTTGGCATGAAAAATGTGTGCGTAAAAATAGCCCCAAAGGAGCTCACTGATGAACAACAACAGAGGAGAGTCCCAGTTTGCCAAGACCTTTGGGAGAAACAAGATGATGTTTGGGGCCATGTTATCACTGGTGATGAAACATGGGTGTGCCAACACAACCCTGAAACAAAGCATCAAAGTGCACTATAGAAGTCAGCCAATTCTCCATACCAAGAAAGTTCCATCAATCCAAATCAAGAACCCAAACGATGTTGCTAATCTTTTTTGATAAAAGAGGGATTGTTCATTATGAATTTGTACCAACTGGACAAACAGTTAGCCAAACTTACTATCTACAGATGCTGAAAAGGCTGCATGAAAAAGTTAGATGAAAACAACCTGAATTTTTCACCAATAGCTCATGGTTCTTGCATTCACTACAACACACCAGCTCAGAAAGCACTGTCTGTGAGGGATTTTTTTGCCAGTAAACAAACAACTGTATTGCAGCACCCTCCCTACTCACCTGATCAGGCCTCCAATGACTTTTTTCTTTACCCAAAGATAAATATTGAGAGGAAGACATTTTGGACACCAAGGGTAATATAAGACAGCTCTGATGGCCATTCCAGATAAAGAGTTCCAAAATTGCTTTGAAGTGTTGACTAGGTGCTGGTGTTGGTACATAGCTTCCCAAAGACAGTATTTTGAAGGTGACTGTAGTGATGCTCAGAAACCCTGGTGGTGTAGTAGTTTAAGTTCTACATCTGCTAATCAAAAGGTCAGCAGTTGTAATCACCCAGGCACTTCTTGGAAAGTCTACGGGACAGTTCTAGTCTGACCTCTAGGGTCACTATGAGTTGGACCCAACTCAACGGCAATCGGTTTGGTTTGGGTTTTTTGTAGTGATATTGAGCAAGAAGCTATGTGCCACTTTTTCTAGGATGAGTTGGCAAACTTAACTGTCAGTCTTCATGTAACTGTGGATACATTCCCATTTTGGAATAGGGTTTTTCTTTGTTAAGAAGATCATACCAGTGTAGGGCGTATATAGACAAAGATAAAAGGAAGCACAGATGAGTGAAGATAGATGCCACATCACATAAAGATCACCAAGAGAACTGAAAAGAGACAGCACAGAGATTGAATAAAAACCAAAAACCAAATCCACTGCTGTCAAATTGATTCACAGCAATCATGTAGACAGAGTAGAACTGCCCTATACAGTTTCCAAGGAGCACCTGGTGGATCTGAACTGCTCGCCTTTTGTTTAGCAGCCATAGCACTGAACCACTACACCACCAAGATTTCCAGAGATTGAATAGGTATGGTGAAAAGATAGAACAGAAGGAGGAGATGCTACATGGTTTAAACTCAGGAAATGTGTGTGTCAGGGTTGTACCCTTTTACCTCACCAACACTGAATAGGTATGGTGAAAGGATACAACTCTGACACACACTTTTCCTGACTTTGAACTATACTGTGTCTCCTTCTTCTGTTTACACAACCACCTCTTGATCCATGTGTCGACTCTTCATCAGCACAATTAAGTGTTCCACAGTTTCCACTCTCTGCAATGTTATCCAAGGTTTGTTATGATCCACACAAACTCCTCTGCATAATTAATAAAACATAGGTAAACATCTTTCTGGTATTATCTGCTTTCAGTAGGATTGATCTGACGTTAACAATATGTCTGTTCCCTTGTTCTTTTCTGAATCCAACCTGAATTTCTGGTACTTCCTGTCAATTCTGCTGCAACCACTTTTGAATGATCTTCAGCAAAATATTTCTTGAATGTGATATTAATGACATTTGTCAGTAATTTCTGGATTCAGTTGGATCATCCTTCTTGGGACTAGGTATAAATACAGATCTCTTCTAAACCATTAGCCAGTTAGTTGTCTCCCAAATTTCTTGGCATAGATGAGTGATGACCTCCAGTGCTGCATCCATTTGTTGAAACATCTCAACTGGTATTCCATAAATTCCTGGAGACTTGTTTTTGACCAGTGCCATCAGTACAGCTTGGATTTCTTCCTTCAGTATCACTGGTTCCTGGTCACATGCTACACCTAGAATGGTTGAATGTTGACCAATTCTTTTATATACCATGGCACTGTATATTCTTTCTACCTTCTTTTGATGTTTCCTGTGTCATTTAATATTTTCCCCATAGAGTCCTTCACTATTACAACTTAAAGCTTGAATTTTCTCATCATTTCTTTAGACTTGAGAAATGCTGAGTATGTTCTTCCCTTTTGGTTTTCTATCTCCAGTTTTTTGTATATGTCATTATAATACTTTATCTTCTCAAGCTGTCCTTTGAAGTCTTCTGTTCAGTTTCCTTCCTTTATCATTTCTTCCTTTGGCCTCAGCTACTCAATATCAAGAGCAGTGCCAGAGTCTCCTCTGGCATCCATTTTTGTCTTTTCTTTCTATCCTGTCACATAGACAAGTACCTCTCTTTTAGGAAATACAGCTCACCGTGAACAAATAATTCTTAATGGCCTCATTTGTTCAGCACTCTGTGTGTTTATGCACATGCACACACACACGCACATGTGTGGGAGAGAAAAATTACCAAGCAAAGAATACACCATTTAAATAAATTCTATAAGTACAATTCAGAAATATTGTTTGCATTCTTTAAATCACTTAACATTCTTGCTATCCTTTGCCAATCTATTCCACCACTGTTATAAAGTCAGTGTCCCCAAAGATTCTCGTCTAACAATTCAAGATGCTGTTGACAATTTGATTCCACATAAATAAATCTTCAAGAGGGTACAATGCTCGGGGCATATATACTTTACTAATTAGACACACTGATGGTTTCCTTAGTGGTTATCTTAATATTTACACCTATTTTTCTAAATTTAAATCAGTCTTTAATTCTTTTATATCATCTTGATGTCCTCACCTTATGAAAGATCTATGACTACTTTTTCTTTCTGGTCTCTCTTTTTTATTAAAATGTCTACAAAATTACATTTGTTTCCCTATTTTCATTGTTTTGTCCATGATTTATTTTTATGATTACTTTATTTGGGTTGATATCCAGTTGCTCTATTCTGGGTTCTAGTCTTGGATTGTTACTTGGCATTATTGGTTTTCTACCCAAATGACTCTCATTAGTTTTGGTTTGGTTTTTGCAAATTCCCTATATTTTTGCATACCTGGAAATGTTCTCATTACATAGTCACATATGAGAGACCATTTTGCTGGATGTATAATTCTTGGCTGGCAATTATTTTCCTTCAGTGTTTTGTATATGTCATCTCTTTGCCTTCTTGCCAACATGGTTTCTCCTTAGTAGTCTGAGCTTAGTCTTACATTTTTTGCTTTGCAGGTTATTTTTCATTATTCCTAGCCACCTTTAAAAGTGTCTCCTTATCTTTAGTTTTGGCAAGTTTGATTATAACATGCTTGTGTCTTTCTTTTGACTTTCTACTGAGTTGTCTAATTCTGTAATTTTATTACTAATCGTGTGAATTTCTAATTACTGCCACTCAAGGCTTTCTTGCAGCTTGCGCAAGTTGTCATTTTGCCTCATCTCTTTCTGTATCTCTTGAAGACATCTAAATATTAATCTTTTGTATTTCTACCTCTGATAATTCCAGGACATTCTCTTCCTCTGGAAAACTTTATTCTATTTTGGGACCTTTCTGAAGAGATCATGGTCTGCCCCTTTAAGTGCTTTCATATAGACTGCTGTTTCTGAGCTATAAGTATATTGTAGTTATTTATGTTTGCCTAAATGTGTTTTGGAAACCCTGCTGGTGTAATGGCTAAGTGCTATGTCTGCTAAACAAAAGGTCAGCAGTTCAAATCCACCAGACACTCCTTGGAAATTCTATGGAGCAGTTATACTCTGCCCTATAGGATCACTATGAGTTTAAATCAACTTTACAGTAGTGAGTTTGGTTTGGTTTGGGTTTAGTGTATTCTAGTTTCTTGTTTTAAAATGTACAGTTTACTTTTCTATACAGATTCAGCTCAGATGTCCCAGTGGTTAGTCACCAAGTGTGTGGTACAAGCTGTTGTCTTCTGTCCTAAATGGGCAGGGTGATTGGTATAAGCACAGGTGTCTGGCTACAGCTGATGAGAAAGGTGGGAGATTAACAGCTGTCTTTGAGTGTTTGTGAGGCTGGCATATCGCCTTATGTCTGAATCTAGGTGAAGGAACAGGTTCTGCCCTGATTTTTTGGCTTGGAGGTGTCTGCAGGGAACGAAAAAAAAATTACGTTTTTCTTTTCCCCTTTTCCCCAAGTTTCCTAAACTATTTCCCTCTCTGAGTCTTGGAGAATGAGTCAGGGTGGACTTAAGGATTCCTACTCCCAGCTCAGTTAATCGTATCTGACTCCAGAGCTAGGCACAGAGCAGAGAAGAGAGGAGAGGGGGAAATGGCTCAGGGCAGGCTTAAAGAGTCCTACTCTGGCTCAGTTAATGGTTTCAGACTCTAATGCTGGGTTCAGTTCAGAGAAGGGAGTTGGGAGCACTGGGAAAATGACACAGGCCCTTATAGAAGGTAAGATTCCAATCCCCACATGTGCAGTAGGTTACACACAATGACTTTGCTTTCCACAATCTAGTGTTACCCCTCACTGGCTCTGGAGCTGTGAACAGACTCCCTAGACAATCACCTCCACTGAGAGAATGCTCACCAACCCGCTTGCTGGGCCATCATGCTGCAGCTGTGGCTGCTTCCTGGCAAGTCAGGTCTGTAGAATCCTATGCATTTCTGTCACTATGCTCCACTTTCCTTTGCTCAGTCCAATTTCTCAACTTTACCATTGATATTCAAGACTCCTAGGATGTCATGTTTACTGGATTTATTTGTTCTTTCAATTCTTTGTTACTAGAGGAGCCACAAGAAATGTCCATCTGCTCTGTCATCTTGGCCTCCCCCTTATCATTTTTAATCTTTCTCATTATTTACCAAAACTTTGTTTTCCCTTTTAGCATCACCCAAGTGATGGCAGTGGCCATTCTGCTACTGAATCTGCTAATGAATCAGTGGAGACTGTAGTAATTTAAGACTGAACTAAAACAGTGCATCTGAAAACAGTATTTTTTCATTATAATTTATTTTGTGTTTTAATTACCAGCTTTTCATAAAGTATTTGATTTCAGTAATGACAAACAGGACAATCCACTGTGAATAAAGAAATTTTTCTTAGAAGAGAAATAAGAAGGCATTATCAGAGTCATTTTAAATTTAAAGAACTGTTTTCACACATTGACTCAAAAAAATGAGAACAGATAACATGAAATAATACAATTTTTTTCAGTCAAGAAAACAGGAAAGAAAGAAACTAAGCTCTTCACCTTGGTACAACAACAGCAGCAGCCTCAGTTTTTTGGTCTAAAGTGAGAATTTTTGCAAAGTAAATACAGAAAAATGAAAATTAAAAAAAAAAACACAATTTCCATCTTCCTCATAGTACAGAAGGAAACAGCAATACAAGACTTTACAGACTATTTGTAAAGATAAAATGGGTATGATATGTATAAGAGCTCTTTGTATACCATAACCAAACTTGCTTCCTGGCAAGTCAGGTCTGTTAAGTCCATTCCAACTCATAGCAACCCCGCAGGACACAGCAGAACTACCTATGGGATTTCTAAGACTTTAAATATTTGTGGAAACAGACTGACACATCTTTCTTCCACAGAGCACCTGGTAGGGTCAAATAACTTTCAGTTAGCAGCCAAGCAGTTCTAACCACTGCACTACCAGGTCTCCTTTATACCATAAAGCACCACTGAAACATTAGTAACAGGCAGAGTTATTTCTAACAAATATAACTCAAGTGTCCACTGAGGTCTTCTGCCTCCAGAAATCTTACTGGACTTTGTCTGAAATCCATTTCCGAGCCAAAAGTCTGCCTATACTCTCTCCAAATTTTTTACCTCCACTTCTCTGACTTTATCCTATCATCTGTGAAGCCTACTTTGATCTGACATCCTATCAGCTGTACAGAATTTTCACCCCTTTTCTATTTTCCTCAAGCAATCCAGTCACAGTCAGTGTGTTGTGAAATGAATAACTTTACTGAAAATTTCAGGATACCACTGGAGAGGGAACCTATTATGTGTCCATTGGCCTTTGCTATTTCCCCTCCTATGCCCCTGACATGTAACCTTCCCTGCTGAGAGCAGTCTCCTGAGAAATGTTACTCGTCCTCCCATTACAAATAGTTTTCTTGTGAGGAATGGTTGTAGTCCCAATAAATATAATTATCACCAGCTTATTCTATACACATAATGAGTATACAAGGATTACCCATGAAGTTTACTTTTTCTGGAATGGCCATCAGAGTTGTTGTCATATTACCCTTGATGTCCTGAACATCATCAAAATGACTTCCTTTCAATATTTGTTTTATCTTTGGGTAAAGAGAAAAGTCATTGGGAGCCAGATCAGGTGAGTAGGGAGAGTGCTCCAATACAGTTGTTTATTTACTGGCTAAAAACTCCCTCACAGACAACTATACAATTAAGTTCATGAATTTACTACTGTGCCACCATGCTCAATGGCCATCCCAGAAAGAGTTCCAAATATGCTATGGAGGGCAGACTAGGTGCTGGTATTGATGCATAGCTTCCCAAGGGGAGTATTTTGAAGATGACTGTAGTAATATTCAACATGAGGTATGTAGCACTTAGAACAAATAAGTTTGCAGACTTCATTGTCAGACCTTGTGAAAGTAGGGATATAGAACATGTTTTAAAGCTATGATAGCAATATTAATCTGTGTTCATACATCCCTTGCAAATTGCTAGAAATGTACCCCTTCAAAACCAGCACAGCTTGTACAATGCGAGGTCGTGGAAGCTCCAAAGATGCACCCACACACCCTGAGGGACCGAATTACTGGGCTGAGGGCTGTGGAAACCACGGTCTCAGGGAACATCCAGCTCAACTACCATAACATAGTTTATAAACTACTTGGGTGACAACCATGTGGGCTCTTAAAAGTCTGTGACTGGCCATGTGAGATACTCCACTGGTTTCACCCCTTCAGGAGCAAGGGGGAATGAAGAAAACTAAAGACACAAGGGAAAGATTAGTTGAAAAGACTAACAGACCACAATTACCATAGCCTGCACCACACTGAGTCCAGCACAACTAGATGGTGCCTGGCTACCATCACTGACTGCTCTGACAGAGATCAGAATAAAGGGTCTAGCACAGAGATAGTGCAAAATGTAGAACAAAATTCTAACTCACAAAAAAGACAACTCAGTCATATTAAATAGAAAAATAAAATAACATAAAAAAAGACCAAAGTTACTGGACTGACAGAGACTGAAGAGTATGGCCCTCAGAACCCCTTTTAGCTCAGTAATGAAGTCACTCCTGAGGTTCACCTTTCAGCTAAAGATTAGACAGGCCCATTAAACAAGATGAGACTAAAAGGGCACGCCAGTCGAGGGTAGGACAAGAAGGCAGGAGGACACAGGAAAGCTGGTAATAGGGAACCCAAGGTCGAGAGGAGAGAGCATTGACATGTCATGGGGTTGTTAACCAATGTCATAAAATGTGTACTAATTGTTTAATGAGAAGCTCGTTTGTTCTGCAAACCTTCATTGAAATTACAATACAAAGGACAAAAAAATGTACCTCTACTACCATCTTCACTTAGTAAAACACAGTAACCTGGCAGCACACATTAAAAAAGAGTGATGCAGCACATCCAAGAGGGATCTATGGCTTCTTTGCCTGCTAGACCTTAGTCTATTCTCTGAGGAAGGAGAAGGGCAGAAGGATAGTTCCCCATGGGAATGTCGTTGGCTTACTTCCCTGGGCATTCCACGTGCCAGGATCCCTGTATTCTGCTTTGAAAAGACAGGCTTGACTTAGCAACCACCCAGCATCAATGGACCTGTAAACCTTTGACTCATACTGATTTGGTCGAACAAATAATACTTTGAGGATAAAAAGTTTTCATGAATAATAAAACATGCAGAAAATTGCAGTCATCCTTTCCTGAATATAGATTAAAAGGCTATTCAACTCTCCTGAGATTTTGAACTGCCATGTTACTGTGTACTTTTTGGTGCTGAATAAGGGAAGAAAGATCAGAGGACTTACATGATGTAAGAAAACTGCTCTTTTCATGCAAAAAAAAATACATTTGTTCTCCATGGCTTCTTTACCAAAATGTTTCCTGTTTTCTATAAAAGTCTAGGTTTTTGGAGTCATTTATTTCCCACTATTTTCTATTCACAGAGATTTTTTAAAAAGCATAGTTATATATATTTTTTTCATATAAGACTTTCCTTGTCCAAAATAAAAGTTCTTATTACATCTTTCTAGAAATCTTTCATGATTGGCAAATACTACTGATCCAGTTATTCCAACTTCATTATGAGAAAACTGAATCTCAAAGAGTCAATAAGCTTACCTACAGCAACACAGCTAGTTAATCAGCAATGTCAGAACTCAAACAGTTCTTAAAGGATTCCTTTTCCAATGATGTCATGCTTTAATGAAAGACATTTGATAAAACATAGAGGAAGAATGAATAAAAAACAAAACCTTAATTATGTACATATATAAATACGTGTTGAAGCTACAGCAAGACTTCAAGTGTCTCAAACATTTTCCTCATAAGCATTTAAAGTTTCAAAACTACTGTTACAGTCAGGGCATACTTGTGGGACAGAGAGAAATGTTGTCATTGATAATTCTGGCTTTCAGATTTTTCTAAAACTTGTCTTTACAAATCACATCCAAGTCTGCATCTTTTTGCTCTTTGTACACAACGAACTGAGACAAGGGTTCTGTTGTTACCCTGGTCAGGGTGCTTAACTGTAGCCAGTAAACCCTCTGTAGCTTGCCCAAGCAGAAAAGGAGCCCACAGAATCTTCAGAAGGGCTCAAGAGGCCAACTCCTGGTTAAGCATCTGAGGAGAGCTCTCAGTGGCACATCTCAGAACTGGCCTGCCAAGGAAACCGGAGCCTCTGCCAAGTCAAGACACTGCCATCAGCACTGCCAGTAACACAGCCTCCTCCTCTCATCTTCAATATCTGCTGCAAAATGTGTGTTCTTTCCCTCATTTCCCCCGTGTTGACTCAGTTCTGATGAAGTATCTCACAAGTCTGTCTGATGAATAGAATCGAAATCACTTACTTTTCCCCTGACACAAAGGGGGCTGGAGGTATTATTTGTTAGACTCCTAATTTGGGAAGTTAGGATTTATGTTACAGAAAAATGTCACAAAATAGAGAGGCTTTTCAAAATATTTTGGGGAACCATATGGCAAAATCCTTTATAGTGTGTAACTGGTTAAAGGAGAATAATAATAAAACTTGTGTTATCATATGGGTTAAATCAAAACCAAAGCCAAATCTAGTGCTATAGAGTTGGTTCGGTCCCATAGTGACCCTATAGGACAGAGTAAAACTGCCCCACAGAGCTTCCAAGGAGTGCAAGGTGAATTTGAACTGCCGACCTTCTGGTTAGCAAATGCAGCATTTAACCACAACTCCACCAGGGTTTAACCAAAATAAAATATATGAAAGACTTAGTAGAATTGGTACAAAGGAAGGGATTAACAGAACTGCCTATTCTTATAAGATAACAGAATGTTGAGTGGAATCTTTTCTTTTGCTCTGAAATTGGCAACCAGGCCAAAAACTGCAGAAAAAGGATTGATCAATCCTTTACATCCTAAATAAAGGTACAAACAGTTGACGAACCAGATAGGCCCTCAAAAATTCGTTATGTGTCTCTGCTGTCCAAAAACATCCCTCAAGACACATACTGTATTTGTAAATTTTAAAAAATGAAAGGAGAAAAGAGAACTCTCAGAAACATATATAACTGATCCTGAGGTCTAGTCCGTGGAACTGAACTCTTCCTCATAGAAGGAGGAAGAAAGATGAGCGCTCACCCACTACGGTCCATTTAAGGAGTTCTCCAAAAGAACTGTTTGTAGTAACCAGGAATGACTTCACGTAAACGACACTGGCATCTCTTTTCCCAGTATGAGTTACTGAGCAGAAACGACAGCTGAACACAAAGGTCCCAGAAGCCATTTGGTGTCACAGCGGTGTGTGAGTTTCCCAGAGGCCAAGAGAACACCTTAGAAGGAAGCAGGCCTTGAGCTATGTGGCTGGACCCTAATTAAGAATCCTTTCCTGGTTCAGGAAGCTATAGAAGCCTATGGCCCTGACATGTACTAATGGTGAAGGAACTTAGTATTCAAGAAAATTTGTTTAGAAGAGTTCAGTCTCTGTTGGAGATGGATCCTGCATGGCCGTAACTGTAATTGGAGCCTCTCCTACAGAGCCCTCTAAGAAGCTTATATATGTGTCCAGACATCCTTTTCCATCTTTCCCCTCCTTCCTCCTTAACCCAACATATCAGAGGAGAAAGAGGGTAGGGAAGAGGGAAACAAAAGCAGACTTCCTTCCCCTACTGCGCGACCCTCAGGCCACTGCTCAATGCCAAGTAAGAGGAGAGTGCAGTTGGGACTGGAGTTTTATTTGGGATTAGACTGGACTTTAGAACTGAAATTAGTTTCAAACCTGTGAGATTGTTGCAAGATGTTACTGAGGACTAGGAAAAGGAGCTTCAATAGTATGAGTTTAAAGTAACTGGTTGCGACGAGGTAACCCTGGTGGTGTAGTGGTAAGTGCTACAGCTGCTAACTGAAAGGTCAGCAGTTTAAATACACTAGGTGCTTCTGGGAAACTCTGTGAGGCAGTTCTACTCCGACCTATAAGGCTGCTGTGAATCAGAGTCGACTTGATGGCAGTGGGTTTTCTTTTGGGCTGAGAAGAAATAAAACTCTCACATGTTTCTATTTTACTAGAACAAATTTTTAATAAACTTGCTACAGTGGTATTGACTTGGTTGTTACTATTTACTGTTTTTCTATCAGAATCTGGTTCATCTTCTGAAAGCGCAGAGAACTAGGACCAAGATAACTAGCGGCCTCAGCCAGTGACGGATGTCTTTCCATCCCTCCAACTGTTCTTCAAATAACACCCATCTGAACTTCTCCTGTTTTCTTTCAAAAAAGGGAAACAAATCCTCCTGCTGGCCAATGCACAAGAGGAACACCAATCTACGTTTTCTCTTCTTTAATACTTTTTCTTTGCAGCCTTGCCTGCAACCACTACGAATCCTGACTTGAGCGGTATCAAGGGAAATGTATCTCACACTCTCATTTAGAACACGATCTTCTCCCTTACAACCCCTGCATGACAAAGTTGGCATTTGTTTAACAGCTTCCAAAACTTTCATGAGCATACAACACACTTGGGAATCTTGTTAAAGTGAAAATTCTAATTCAGTAGGTCTGAGAAGGAGCCTGATATCCTGCATTTCTAAAGAGTTTCTAGGTTCATACACTACATCTTGTGTAGTGTAGGGCTTCAGTGCAGGGAACATCCTACCTTACAAAACTAGTGAGCCAAAGCAAAGCTTCCTAGTTCCTCTTACAAAAAAAAAAAAATGAATGAATGAATGAAAGAAAAGTCAACAAGAAGTAGGAACTCACAATGGTTAAAAGCTTGGCTGCTAATCAAAAGCTTGTGCAAACCCTTTAGCCATTCCATAGGAGAAAGATGTGGCAGTCTGCTTCCATGATTACAGTTTTGGAAACCTATGTGCTAGTTCTATCCTGTCCTATAGGATCACTATCAGTAGAAATTGACTCAACAACAATGAGTTTACTGGGTTTTTTTTTTTTTAGAATTTCTTAGCTCCCTATCCCTCTGTTCTGTATGCCTGTCCATAACAATATTGGTCTTTCCATGAAAATTATAGTCACCTGATAGTTAAGTAGTAATATTTTTTTTCTCTAGTACTGTAGATTTTCTTAGGATATTTAATAAAATTTATTCTTCCCCAAGAAAACAACTGCAGTCAACATTAAAAAGGTACCCTGGCCCAGAAGAACTTGATGGTGCCTGGTTTTACCACCACCGACTGCTCTGACAGGGATCACAGTAGACAGTCCCAGACAGAAGGGGAGAAACATGTAGAACAAAATTCAAATTCACACACACACACAAAGGTCAGACATACTGGTACGACCAAGACTGGCAGAACCTCTGAAATTGTGGCCCTCAGGCACCCTGCTGACTCCACCCTGCTATCTCAAAACTAAAGCCTACCTTTGAACCACAAATCAGTCATCCATATAAAACAAAAACTGACACATTCGAGAAACATGTTTCTTGATTCAATCAAGCATACCAGACCAAATGGGCAACATCTGCCCAAAAGCAAAGATGAGAAGGCAGAAAGGGGCAGGAAAACTGGACAAATGGGCACAGAGAACCTGGAGTGGAAAGAGAAAAGAAGAAAATGCCAACACATTGCAGGAATTAAAACCAATGACACAAAACAATATTTGTATAAACATTTTAATAAGAAAAAAATAAATAAGCAAACAAATTAAAAAAAGTAGAAACTTCTGTCCTTGCACCCCAAAAGTGGCCTATACTGTTAGGAGGAATCAACCTACAAATTCATTCAAGTTCATTCAAGTGAAGAAAGAAAACCATAGAATTTCTAACCATTGAATTATGTTCACTTCCGTGTATGGGCTAAATTTCAAGTTGTCTTTAATTTTACACAAAATTATTCTGCTTCTCCTACTGCTCTCCTTGCCTGGTGATGACAGCACACTCCTCCTTTCTGTTCTATACAAGTCATATCCTCTTAACAATCTTCTCCCCCTCTTCTCCCCCCTCCTCACCCCCTCTAATAAGAGGTCAGTAGTGTGAAATCCTACAGATGCTTATAACCATATAAGTGCACACACAATGTGGTCACTTTGTCGCCAAGTCCAATTCATTCCTGTCCAAGGAGTTGACCTCAGTAATGATTTATGATCAGGGCAGCATCAGGTCAGGCGCCATTCTTCCTGGGGAACCTCAAGGCCTTCAGACCATCAATTACAGTCTTTTAGTAGAGTTCTCAAGGTGCACCCCTTTTTATTCTCGTATTGCCACTGGGCCACATAGGCGGGCATGTGAATTTAAACCAAATTGTACACTTTCACTCAATCACAATAAATAAATAAAAATTATTCTGCTTCATTGTCTTTTCCATGTTCAACTCTCTTGTGTCATTGTTCACATTTTCTTTTTTATCAAAAGCATGTATTTGATATCTTTAAGACAAGCATAGTTTTAAATGTTGTAATTTGTAGACAAACTATTTGGTACAACTTTTTGCTTTCAATGAAGTCATGTCCCAGCAGTCTATTTAAACAAATCTTCCAGTATATTCTGATGTACAAAAATTTGAGAACCACAGCTCTAAAGCTATGGTTTTCGAATCAAGCTCTCAGTCCCTTCCCTGCTACCCCTGATTCTGATTTAACTGTTTTTAAAATGCTCCTGACCATCTGTATTTCTTCACAACTGCCCCAAATGATTCTAGTGCTCTATTGTGCAAACAGGGTTGGAAACACTGCTCTCAAGTGTCCTCTTGAATACAGTCACAAAGCTAGTAGGTGGTAAAGCTATCATTTAAATCTACATGCTTTAATTTCAGAATGTAATTTTTCCATACCATGCTAACATCTTGGTTCCTGATTCCTCTGTTCCAGGTCAATGAGATTATCTCCATAATTTTCCAGACTTCAACTTTATGGATAACCATCCATGATTATTATTATTGTTTGTTGTTGTCCTCTTCATAGTGGAATTTCTGTCTCTCAAACCTTAATTTCTTAAATCATACACCCATTGAAGCCACTTCTTCCCCCTTTTGCTATCTTCCTAATACAAACATACAATTATCTCAACATGAAATTCTACCTTTATTAATATGTGAAAGTATAGGGTGTTAAAGTTGGAACGATCTCTGAGATCACCAAGTCCAAATCATTTTTATTGTTAATGAGACACAATGGTTAACTTAGCCACTTGGCTGCTAACTGAATGGTTAGAAGTTCAAACCTATCAGCAGTTCCCTGGGGAAAAAGACCTGGTGATCCATTTCCACAAAGACTATAGCCTCAGAAACCCTACAAGGACTTCCACTCTGTGAGTCACTATGTGTCAAATGGAAGCAGCTCAATAGCACACCACAACAATAGCATAATCATTTAAAATTTTACAGAAGAAGCTTCATGATCATGTATGTTACCTGGAAGGGATGTAGAGTACAGTGCAAAATGAGTGCTTTGAGATGCAACACATACAAAAGAATTTTGCTCATTGAAAGAAAGAAGCTTGGAATTGCCAAAGACATTTGTATCAATCTCTGTTTTACTTTCTTGAGGTTCTCTCACCCGTATGTTCTGAAATCATAAAAGTCAAAATACCTAGGGCAAAGAAAGAAGCAGGAAAGGATTGTAAGGAGATTAATGGTGATGCAAAAAAACTACAAGCCTATTTAATTAATGATCTGTGCCTTATTTCAAAATGTCAGAATGATTACATAAATGCTTAAAATTGAATAAATAGGTAGCTAAATAAATAAACAGCACTAACAAAAGGAAGTCCCCAGTGAGATGGATTGACACAGTGGCTGCAACAATAGCCTCAAACACATCAGCAGGTGTGAGGGCAGTGCAGGATCATGAGTGTTTCATTCTGTTGCACGTAGAGTCACTATGAGTAAGAATCTATTGATGACACCTACCAACAATGAGATTAGGCAGCTTGAGAATCAAGAGCATTATAATCAATCAGTAGCCGCAGTTATGAGCCTAGATATGAATGGAGAATGCCTTTCTACAGTTAAATCACTTGGTATATTTGAAGTTATATCTGCATATTGCATGAAAATGAAAATTAAGAAGTAATAAGCCAATGTTCCCCTAATAACAATTCGCCACCTCAGATTTTTCATCTGTAGAATGAGAACAAAATACTTTCCCTGTGAACCTCCTTACAATGACACAAGGGTAACATGATCTACCATGTATGAAATAAATCTGGAAAAAAAAACAAGAAAGATCTATACTGGTTTTCTACAGCCAAATAATATGTCCTTTCCTATTGATTAGCAGGGTTAGTGTCTCCCATGAGCAAAATTGGCAGATGCTCTCAGTCATTTTTTTGTGAAAAAAAACTATAAGATCTTTAAAGAGGTATTAAAAAAAAAAAAAAAGACAGCTGGAATAGCTGTTGAATTCTGTCAGCTACTAACATGTTCAAATGATCAAACTTCACAAAGGCAAACAACTTGACAAGAATGTTCAACTTTTTCTAGCACAAAAGCTTCTTTATAGTCATTGTACACACTATCATAAGCAGTTCTGGTCACTGATTCTTTTTGAAAATGAAGCAGAATCAAAACCTGACCAGGAGAAAGAAAGATGTCCTCTTTCACACCCTAACACCCCCCAAGCAGTTGTCTCACAAGTCTTATTGACATGTGTCCTGAAACAAGCACATATGGCCTTTCTAGCAATGTAAACAGTGTAGGAAAATTTATAAGAAATTGCAAAGAATATTAATTACCATTAAACACAATTTATGAGTATAAATAGTCTGTGTTTTAACTTGAAAGTCAGATGGGGAAAATAAAAGGAAATCCAGCCTAAAATATATATTCAGGGTTCTAGGAACAGTTTTCATTTCTACTAACTGGTAGTGAATATTTTTGCCATAATCCCAAACAAGTGTTGTTAGACCGTTCTATATCTTTTATAGTCCATATATTGCTACATAAAACAATGTGTTGACATAGAGCAAAAATGTACTTAATGTAAAAATGACATTTGGTGAAAAGTAACTCAATACTAAAACTAATGAAAAATATCGGTAAAGTGCTAGTTAAAAGATGGCATCTTGTACATGAATTATGGCTAGTTTTATGAGCACACCTTGTTTGTATTTTCCTTGGAACTGCGTATGTTTTATCATCACAGCCCAGACTTCCCATAGTAATATAAAAACACGAAACAAAACAGGCTTCCTTCAGTGTCTTACACACAGAATATAGAATGCTAAGAGTGACAAAAGACTTTCGGAACACCAAACAGTGGCCTTCTCTGCCCCCTCTCTTGTGCTGAGAACATGCAGTCATCAGCAGTCCACATTGCCCTAATTTTTTTATTTTTATTTAACATAACTGAGTGAAAATGTACATTCACGTATAAATTTACATGCCCACCTATACGCAGCTTCCACTGCTCTCCCTGTCCGGTGACTGCACACTATTCCTCTCTGCTCCATACATGTCTCATCCTCCCAACAGCCTCCTTTCCCCTCCTGTCCGTCCACTCCCCTTCCTCCAGCCAGAGGTCAGCAAGATGATATCCTATAGATGTATAGAACCACAAAGTGCTTCCAATATATGGTCACTCTGCATTGCCAAGTCCAATCCATTCCTGTCCAAAGAGTGGACCTTTGTTATAATTTATGGGAAAGGGCAGCATCAGGGCTGGAGGCCATGCTCTCAGAGGAACCCCAAAACCACTGGACCATCAATTGAGGTCTTTTAGTGGAGATTTCATGATGCACCTCTTTATTCTTGTGTTGCCAGTGAGACTCCTCTCTGTGAGCTCCATCGTGGCTATCACTGGTGGTGGCCGGGCACCATCCGGTTCTTCCGGACCCAGGTCGATGTAGGCACCCACTCTTGTGGGTCTCTCTGTCTTCTAGGTTGTCTTTACCGCATGCCATTTTGGTCCTCGGTGAGCATCCGTTCCTGCTGAGTTGGGACCATTTGCTGTGTCCTCGGATGGCAGCTTGGCAGCTTTTAAGACTCCAGATGCCACTTACCAACGTGGGGTGCAGAGAGCTCTCTTAGCAAAACGCTAGTTGTGCCAATTTGCCTGGAATTCGCCTAAGAGCATGGTCCCCCACCCCCTGCCCCAGCTATTCTATCCTTGCAGTATTGAGTCAAGATGGAAGGAGTACTCAAGTTATGCTGAAGTCCACTTAATGTTGTTCTTGTTTCTAATGTGTGCTATCACCACTTTCTCCCAACTAGATTTCTAGTAACTATCTAAACTAAACCCTCCATCCCTCACCTTCCCTCCCTCCCCTCCCTTGTAGCTGTCAGAGTCTTTTCTTCTATACACAAGTCTGTTTTTGAGGTCTTATCGTAGAGGTCTCATACAGTATTTGTCCCTTTGTCGCTGACTACTTTCACTCAGCATAATGTCTTCCAGTTGAAACCAGGTTAGGAGATGTTTCCTGAAATCATCGTTATTCTTTATCATTGCGTAGTGCTCCATTGAGTATATGTACCATAGTTTACCTATCCATTCTTCTATTGCTGGGCATCTGGGTTGATTCCATCTTTTTGCTATCATGGACTGTGCTGCAGTAAACATTCTGGTGCATGTGTCCGTTGGTGTGAAAGGCCTTGAATCTGTAGGATATATTCCAAGTAGTGGAATTACTGGGTCAAATGGTATAGCGATATCCATTTTTTTAAGGAAGCGCCAGATTGCCTTCCAAAGAGGCTGGACCATTTTGCAACCCCACCAACAGTGTAGGAGGGTTCCACTTACTCCACAGCCTCTCCAGCATTTGTTGTTTTGTGTTTTCTGGATCATGGCCAATCTTGTTGGGGTGAGATGGTACCTCATTGTTGTCTTGATTTGAATTTCTTTAATAACTCAAGATCGTGAACATGTCCGCATGTGTTTTTTGGCTGCCTGGATCTCCTCTTTAGTGCAGTGTCTGTCCATCTCCTTTGCCCATCGCTTAATTGGATGGTTTATCTTCTTCTTATTGATATTTTGTAGCTTCTTATAGATTATGGAGATCAGGCATTGGTCTGACATAGAGTTGCCAAATATTCTTTCCCATTCTGTGGGTGTTCTTTTAATTCTATTAATAAAGTCTTTGGATGAGCAAAAGTGTTTGATTCTTAATAGTTCCCATATATCTACTTTCTCTTCTGTTGATTGAGGTTTCTTTGACAGATTTTGGAGTCTGTCCTCATTGTGTATTAAAACTTCCATTGTTGTTCCTACCTTTTCTTGGATGAGCTTTATCGTTTTAGGTTTGATATTTAGGTCTTTTATCCAGTTGGAGTTGGTTTTTGTATAAGGTGTAAGATATGGATCTTGATTCAGTTTCTCGCAGATGGATAACCAATTTTGCCAGCACCATTTGTTGAAGATATTGTTTTTACCCCAGTTTAATGTCTTAAGGCCTTTGTCGAATATCAACTGTTGATAGGCAGATGGTGTCATCTCTGGGGTCTCAATTCTGTTCCATTGATCGATCTGTCTGTTCTTGTACCAGTATCAGGCTGTTTTGACCACTGTGGCAGTGTAGTATGTTCTAAGGTCAGGTAATGAGAGGCCTCCCAGTGTGTTCTTCTTCTTTAGTAGTACCTTACTTATCCAGGGCTTCTTCCCTTTCCAAACAAAATTGATGATTTGTTTCTCCATCTCATTAAAAAATGATGCTGGAACTTGTATTGGGATTGCATTAGATAAATAAATTGCTTTGGGTAAAATAGACATTTTCACAATGTTAAGTCTTCCTATCCATGAGCAGGGTAGGTTTTTCCATTTATCTAAGTCTCTCTTGTAGTAAGTTTCTTGTAGTAAGCGCTTGTAGTTCTCTTTGTAAAGGTCTGTTGTTTCTCTGGTTAGATTAATTCCTAGGTACTTTACCTTCTTAGGGGCTATCGTAAATGGTATTGATTTGATAATTTCTTCCTTAACAGTCTCGTTGTTGGTATAAAGGAATCCTACTGATTTACTTATGTTTATCTTGTATCCTGAGACTTTGCTGAACTCCTCTATCAGTTTGAGTAGTTTACTTATAGATTCCTTGGGGTTCTCTGCATATACAATCATATCATCTGCAAACAGGGAGATTTTAACTTCCTCTTTGCCGATGCAGATGCCCTTTATTTCTTAGTCTTGTCTAATTGCTCTGGCTAGAACTTCTAGCACAATGTTGAAGAGGAGAGGTGACAGTGGGCATCCTTGTCTAGTTCCTGATCTCAAGGGAAAGTCTTTCAGTCTCTCTATTCAGGATGATGTGGGCAACTGGCTTTGTATAAATGGCCCTTACTGTGTTGAGGAATTTGCCATCTATGCCCATTTTGCTAAGAGTTTTTAGCATGAATGGGTGTTGGACTTTATCAAATGCCTTTTCTGCATCAATGGACAAAATCAGGTGATCATTGTCTTTTGTGTTATTTATGTGGTTAATCACATTGTTTTCCTGATGTTGAACCAGCCTTGCATCCCTGGCATGAATCCCACTTGGTCATGATGGATTATTTTCTTGATATGTTATTGTATTCTGTTGGCAAGAATTTTGTTGAAGATTTTTGCATCTAAGTTCATGAGTGATATCAGTCTGTAGTTCTCTGTCTTTGTTGGATCTTTCCCTGGCTTAGGTATCAGGATTATGCTGGCCACATTGCCCTATTTTTGATGAACAGAGACATAACCTAAGAGTCCTTCAGAATGACAGTCTGCTAAATAAAGGGTCTTGCAGTAAAGATGTCCTATTTTGACAGCTCAGGGCAGCAAAACAAGGTCTGACAATTGAGCCCATGAACTTAATTGTTCTAAGTGCTACATATCCCATTGCTGAATATCACTATGGTCACCTTCGAAGTACTTCCCTTGGGAAGGTATACACTGATGCCGGTGCCTATTCTACCTTTCAACACAATTTTGGAACTCTTTCTGGGCTGGCCATTGCACATAATGACACAATGGCAAGTTTGTGAACTTAACTGTGTAGTTGTCTGCAAGGGAGTTTTTAGTCAATAAACAAATAACTCTCTTGCAGCACCCTCCCTACTCACCTGATCTGGCTCCTACTGACTGTTTCTTTACCCAAAGATAAAGGAAATATTGAAAGGAAGACATTTTAATGCCATCCAGGACATCAAGAGTAATGACAACAGCTCTGACAGCCATTCTAGAAAAAGAGTTCCCAAACTGCTTTGAAGCGTGGGCTAGGTTCTGATGTCAGTGCACAGCTTCCCAAGGGAAGTACTTAGAAGGGGACTGTAGTGATATTCAGCAATGAGGTACAGAGCACTTTTTCTAGGATGAGTTCACGAACTTAATTTGCAACCCTCATATTTGTGAAGCTATAAGAAGCCACACTTATTAAGTGGTTTTTATTAGTCTTGGCAAATAACCGTGAAAAGTTAAATGATTCCAGAGACTGTATAAATTATTTGTAGTTTATTATCAAAATGCATGGTCTGTTCACCAAACATTCCAAACATTAGGTGAAATTTATGATACATGTAATCGTCTCACCAGGTAAACATTTAATCAAAAAATTTGTAGCAACCGGTGTGTTGCCAATCAGACAATGCCTGTGCACCAACAAACAGCACACTCCAACAAAAACATTGTCACTGTTCATCAGAGTGTACGCAAGCATCCATCCCAATCAGTTTCTCGCCAAGCACAAGAACTGGGCCTTTTGTAGACAACATTTTGGCAGATCTTGCATCTGGACTTGAAGCTTTACCCTTATAAAATTGTTTTAACTCAAGAACTGAAGTCTAACAGCCATAAATTGTGCTGTACATTTGCTGACTGGCCTTTGGAGTAGTTAGAAATTTACTCTGCTTTGGGCCAAAAAAATCACCTTCTGCAATGAAGCCAATTTTTAGACAAATGGTTTTGTTAAGCAACAACACTGTTGCATTTGGAGTGATGAGAATCCAATGGAGATTCAAAAACATCCACTTCATCTCAAAAAAACTTACCATGGTGTGGATTTTGGTCAGGCAGAATCATTGGCCCTTATTTTTTCCCAAGATGAACAAGCAGAGGCTGTGACTGCCAATGGTAAAAAAACATCAGATTGTGATAACTGATTGTTTGGGGATCCATGTGGACAGTGTCACTGTGGCCATTCACCCAAAGTTATTTTCTATACATAATGCCATCAAATGTACTTCAAAATAATAAAATAATCAAAACTGTATCATTTATACAACTTGTTTAATCAAGTTCAAAGACAGGACACTCTTACTGGAAGGAAAACCTTTTACGTCAGTCAGTGTACTAACAGGAAATAGATGGCAGAAGCAAATTAAGATAATTGAAAGATGATTCAATAAAGAAAATATTTACCAGAGGATAGCTCGCAGCTTGCAAGATATAGGGCAGGGAGAAAGCCACAGGGCACTATTACCAATTTAAGGGGTGGGGAGGGGATAGTATCTTTGTAGCAGATTCTGGAAGAAGAGAGTCATGGGGAGGTGGTTACAACGAGCCATGATGAAAAATGGGCTTACACAGAGCTGTCCAGTGCCACTGTCATGAAGTCACTGCAGACTCACAGCAACCCTAATGGACAGAATAGAACAGCTCATAGGGTTTCCGAGGCTGTAATTTTAGGAAACTGAGAGAACTAAAGAAAATATGAAAGCCTCAAATTACAATACTGAAGGATTCTATGGCCAAGATATTGAATGACACAGGAAACATCAAAAGCAGAAGACAGGCATGCAGAGTCATTGTACCAAAAACAATTAGTCAATGTTTAATCATTTCAGGAGGTAGTATATAACCAGGAAGCAATGGAAGGAAAAAGTCCAAGCTACACCAAAGGCATTGAATAAAAAAAAAAGGCTTAAGGATTTGGTGGAATACCAATTGAGATGTTTTAACAAATAGATGCAATGCTGAGAACAATCATGCATCTATACCAAGAAATTTGGAAGACAGCTACGTGACCAACTGACTGGAAGAGATCCATATTTATGTCCACTCTTAAGAAAGGTAATCCAACAGGATATCAAAATTGTCTAAAAATATCATTAACATCACATGTAAGTAAAATTGGGTTGATGATCATTCAAAAGCAGTTGCAACAGTACATCAACAAAAATCAAGCTGGATTCAGATGAGGGCACGGAATGAGGGTTATCACTGCTGACATCAGACGGATCTTAGCTCCAAGCAAGAATACCAGAAGGATCTTTATCTCTGCTTTGCCGACTATGCAAAGGCATTTGACTGCGTAATTCATAAAAAATTACAGATTATATTGCAAAGAATGGGAATTTCAGAACCGGGCAGTTCTACTCTGGACTTTAGGGTCGTCATGGGCTTTTTTTTTTTTTTTTAATTGTATTCATGAGGAAATGATACATAGACCAAGAGGCTGTCATTTATCAGAGGAAGAGGATACTACATGATTTAAAACCAGCAAAGGTATGCATCAGGGTTACATCCTTTCACCATACATATTCAATCCATATGCTGAGCAAATAAACCAAGAAACTAGGCAATAAGAAGAAGCAAGTGGCATAGGATTGGTGGAGGACTCCTGAACAACCTGAGGTGAGTAGATGACAAAACCTTGCTTGCTGGAAGCAAAGAAGACCTGAAGCACTTCCTGATGCCGAATGAAGACCATCGCCTTCACTGGGGGTTATATCTCAATGTAAAGAAAATAAAAATCCCTACAATTGAACAATAAGTAACATCATGATAAATGGAGAAAAGATTAATGTCAAAGATCTGATTTTACTTGGATCCACAATCAATGCCCCTGGAAGCAGCAGTCAAGAAAAGAAATGATACACCACACTGGGAAAATCTGCTGCAGAAAACCTCTCTCAAGGGTTCAAAAGCAAAGATGTCACTTTGAAGACTGAAGTGTGCCTGACCCAAGCCATAATACTTTGAATTGCCTCATAATGCACGTGAAAGTTGGACAATGAGTATAGAAGACTGCTATGGATTGGACTGTGTCCCCCCCAAAGTATCTGTCAACTCGGTTAGGAGATGATTCCCAGTATTGTGTGATTGCCCTCCATTTTGTGATTATAATTTTGCATTAAAGATGATTAGGGTGGGGTTGTAACACCCTTACTAAGGTCGTATCCCTGATCAAATGTAAAGATATTTTCCTGGGGTGCGGCCTGTACCACCTTTTAACTCATAAAAGATCAAAAGAATGGTAAGGAAGCAGAGAGTGAGGGACCTCACATTACCAAGAAAGCAGTACCAGGAGCAGAGCGTGTCTCTTGGATCTGGGGTTCCTGTGTGAAAAGATTAATAACAAAAACAGTCCTCCAAAGCCAACAGAGAGAACTAAAGCCTTCTTCTGGAGCTGATGCCCTGAATTTTGACCTGTAGCCTGTTAGACAGTGAGAAAATTACTTTTTTTCAACTATGTACTTGTGGTATTTCTGTTATAGCAGCACTAGAAAACTAAGACAAAGATCAAAGAAAAATTTATGCCTTCTAATTACGGTGCTGGCTAACGGCACTGATTATACCATGGACCTTCAGAAGAACGAATGTATCTGTCTTGAGAGAAACATAGTTGGAGTGCTCCTCAGAAGTGAAGGGGATGAGATGTAGTCTTACATATTTTGGACATGTTATCAGAAGGGTCAGTCCCTGGAGGACATCACGCTTGTTAGGCTACAGGGTCAGAGAAAAAGAGGAAGATCCTCAACAGGATGGATTAACACAGCAGCTGCAACAACGGGCTTCAACAGAGCCATGAGTCTGAGGCTGGCACAGGAGCAGGCAGTGTTTCGTTCTATTGCACACAGAGCCCCTAGGAATCAGAACCAGCTTCTATAGCACCCAAAAGCAACAACCGTCTTTAGGAAGCAGACTGCCACTTCTTCCTTCCTGCAGCAGCTCGTGAGTTGGTACCACTAACCTTAAAGTTAGCCAGCCAAGCCAAGTGCCGTCGAGTCAGATCTTAAAGTTAGCAGCTGACCACTGCACCACCAGGACTTCTATAGAGTGCTGTGGCTCACAGTAATTAACCAGCATTAGCTGATGACATCTGACAAGCTTTCAGTTCCCTACATAGCCGTTAGGAGGCAGATGAGTAGGGTAAGTTTCATCTTGGGGTGGTTTCTTTCAGACCGCATCCTAGGGTGTATTAGCACAAGAAATCCCTCTGCACACACGTGGCTCCAGATCTGAGCTGCAGGTGGAAGACCATGGAACAAAGGAGTCTAGGGTCTTGTATCTCTGAGTGCCTGGGAACAGGGAAAGGGAGCTTCAGGGGAGCCTCTGTTCAGCTGCACCTGGCCTGACCATCTTGCTGACAAACTTTGTTCAAATTCAAATTGCAAAGTAGTCCCTGTGACCATTGGTGCACGACCATGAGAATATTTTCTTCCTCCACTTGCTACAAGATCAATTACCTTAGTATAACTAAGCAGTCATAGAGAGAGAGAAAGTTACTGTGTGTTCAGAATAGGGAGAAAAGTTCTCTGACCAAAAGGGACTAGGAGAGAGAGACCCAATTCCCAGCCTTCGTACTAGACAATGTGGTGAGCCCAAGCCTCAGCTTAGGCAGCCTGGATGGCAATTTTAAAGGCAGATAACACTCTCTCAACAGTAGTCTACTTTACAGTAGCTATGACCTTTAGATTAGGGGCACAATCAGCACAAGGTGATCTGCCGAGAAGTGTCTGTGGTAATAATACTACAAGCTCACCTTTACCCTCCCCCCAGGCTCCTGCGTATGCCAAAACCAACGACAAACGAGAAGGAAAGTATGTTCGTTTCCCAAGGCTGCAATAACATATTGCCAAAAACTGGGTGGCTAATAACAACAGAATTTTATTCTCTCACGGTTTTGAAGGCTAAACAAGGGATCAGCAGGGCCTTACTCCCTCTGATGGCTCCAGGGACGAGTACTTGCCTGTCTCTCTCTCTCTTTCCCGGTAGTTGCCAGCAATCCGTAGGGCTCCCTGACTTATAGCTTCAGCATTCCAATTTCTGATTCTGTCGTCACACAAGCATCTCTTCCCTCTGGTACGTGTCTGTGTCTTTCTGTGTTCCTTCTTGTAAGACACCAAACATAGGGCTCACCTTAATCTAGTACGACCTTATCTTAACTAATTACATCTGCCAAGACTTGATTTCCAAACAGGCACATTCTGAATTTTGCGCATGTTTGTAGACAAGCTTCAACCCTGCACAGCAAGGCAGCCCTCTAGTGTAGTCCATAAAGGTCAGCTGCCAAGAGCAGAGAGAGAATTACAGAAGGGCAGAGAGGGAATATAAAGAGGCAGAGGAAGGTACCTACGACTTGTGAATCTGCCTTAGAGCACACAGCTATTAAGCAGCAGAAGTAGGACAAAAACACAGGTTTTCTTATTTCCAGGCCTTGTCTCTGTACTTCAGTAGGGTGGGGACGTGCACACGTGCACATGTGTGTACACACACATACACAATCACATGGACCTTGAGCATGGGGAGTTTGTCACTGACCAGACACATGTTCTATGAGTTAGTTAAAATACATCAATTGTTCCTTCAGTTCCAAGACTAGACCAGGCCCTGCCCGGGTCAAACAGCTTGTAAGTTCTAGATCTACCCAACCTGAACAGAGGTTGCTACAGCATAAACCTAATTTCCTTCAAGACCCTTTGAACGCAGTGTTTCAATATGACTAAAGGGGCCATTTCTTTCCTTGTACTGGGGAGAATGGAAAGTTGTTTTCCAGATTTACACAGGCCCAAATTAGCTTATCTTTTTGACCCATGACATTATTGAAAATGTCAACCTGTCTTCAACATAATGCTATTTTGGAAAGTCCTGCACCCATTATTAACTGTACCATGTCTTATCCTCCTGTGGTATTTGGTGAAAGTAAACAAATAAGCCAAGCCAAGCCAAGCCAAGTGTCATCGAGTCAGATCCGACTCACATAGGATTTTTTAATGAGAGGTCCACTCAAGGTTGTCTGAAGTGCCACAAAGTTCTAAGGGCCTACTGTTGGTTTAAACAGCTTCACCCTTCCCCTACCTTTTGCAAGCCCTTAGCATGAAAACACATAGAAAGTATGGGTTTGTGACAAATCTTTATGAATTAAACTTTAGAACAAGACTGCATTTCTAGGCATTAGGTGAAAGTACGTTTTTTTGTGATATTTACACAAGATGTTTTGCCAAATATTTCCATTTCCCATTCCAGTCTTTATTGCACTGACAAGGTCTTAAATTTCCATATGAATTGCATATTCACTTTCTTGGTAAGAAGAAATTAAATCACAACTAAAACTATTGACTAGGAATATTTCCTTATGTTCACATTTAATTCACATAGGTTACCAACTCTACTGTGTACCAGGAATGGTGCTATTTGCTAAACCAATTCAGCAACAGGTAGCATGCAAGTAATTATCATGAATCATTTTCCTGCTTAAAGCTACTGTGTCATTAAAAACATTGAAAATGTTGTCAGTAAGTATAGGTAATACTGGTGGATATTTACGATTTTTTAAATTAATTTATGTGTAAGCCTTATCGCAAAGAATAAACTCTCTAGATCAAAGACGGAGACCCTGGTGGCATAGTGGGTTAAGTGCTGCCTCTGCTGTCACTTGGACCCGACTTGGTGGCAGAGGGTTTCTAGATCAAAGGCTATCATTCTATATCATCCCCAAGGAGCTGTTATAAATTTTCAAGACATCTATTCCAGGGTGCCAGAATTATAATAGGCTCACTAATTAAAAACACACTGCTGAAATATGGGAAGAAATGTAGTTTTTTTAAATTTTTGTAACTTTTGTTTTCCCATGAGCTCACCACTTTCTTGAGCAGTAGATTAAAAAATAAAATAAAATAAAATTTCCAATCAACCATACCTTAGAATAGTGTGGTTTAAAAAATCCTTATTTAGGTAACTGGAAACCTTGGTGGCACAGTGGTTAAGCACAATGGCTGCTACCCAAAAGATCGGCAGTTCAAATCCACAATGGGGCAGTTCTACTTTGTCCTATAGGGTCACCATGAGTTGGAATCAACTCGGCAGCAGTGGTTTGGTTTTTTGGTTTTCTTTAGGTAACTACTTAGATTCTTCAAAGATCACTGCTTATCAAAACTATTTCTTGCTCTCTCTCTTCTTTTTCCTCCCAAGATGGCATCTGGGCTTAAGCAGGATTTACACACAGGTAGAGAAGAGGGGGATCTTACGTCTGAATGGTATCCTGTAGAACTTCATCAGCCTCTGGCTCATGACAGCTGGTCTGGTCTGTTTCCCAGGTTGGTGTCTGCTGAGGAAGTCTATGGTAGGTGAACTTATGGACTGAGTGGTCCTTACAATTTGACTCTACCCAACCTCAGTCACTGATGGTGCCGTGACTTGATGTGACCTTTAGTGTCATCTGCAGTTGGTAGCCATAGGATCACTTTACTCACACTGCAAAAGTCTTCCTGATAAACCTTGTCAGCCAGCCTCATCAGCCACCTGTCTTAACCTCCCACAAAAGCAAAGAAACTCTCTCAATTGCTTGCCTAGGTCACTCTCTCTGCCCTTTCACTCTACCCAGATCTCTCCTACTGTTGTAAAGTCTGACCCTACATATGGTTCTCCTCCAAGTCCCGGATGGTTGTCTCACAAATCCTTTTCTGCTCTTGACTTTCTCCTGATATGTATAATACCCACGACCTGAAAGACTTTAAACTCGTTTGGTGGAGGAATACAACCAGAGTGCTCCTTAGAAGCAAACACAGTAAGACTGTCCCACACTTTGAACATGTTATCAGGAGGGAATCAGTCCCTGGAGAAGGACATTACACTTGGTAGAGGGTCAGTGACAAAGAGGAAGATCGTCAGTGAGCTGGATTAACACAGCGGCTACAACAATGGGCTTGAGCATAACAACGATTGTCAGGATGGCACAGGACTGGGCAGTGTTTTGTTCGTCGTACTTGAAATTACTGTGAGTCAGAATTTACCTGATAGTAGCTAACAACAACTACAAGGGGAGGAGGTAGGGTAAGTTATGATATATGTATGTTTGCCCCTAGCCAGGCACCATCTACCTGTTCTGGGCTCAGTCTGGGGGAGTCTATAGTGGCTGTGTACCATTAGTCCTTCGGACTGATCTTGCATCTGGTCCGCTTCATTCTGTTTTGCTCCAGCCTGAATGGGACCAGTAGAGGTATCTTAGATGCCCACTTACAATATTCTCTATATTTGGTTGAATTCATAGCCCCTATTTTTTAGGCAAAGACTTCAAACAAATGAACATCTATTTTAGTTTAACCAAAATAATGTGTATTAGAAATCAAAAGCAATTAAGAATCACATACCATCTTCAGAGGCAATCTTGCTTCAGCAATTATTGGCTCAACTAATAAAGTAATGATGCGTCTAGGTTATAATTTCCCAGGTGGCAACACATTTAAATGAAGAATTTTTTTGTTTTAGTAGAAATAACTTCTTCAACTTGAAGATCTCAAACTGTGTACAAAGCTACACTGGAGGTACCATGGAAGTGTCGATGGGCCCTCAGGCAAAGCTAATTAGTAAGCGAGCAAATAAAAATGTAATTGAAAATTAACAGTGACAACAGACTCAGCCAGTCTATTTCTTTTATAACACCATTTCCACCTATATGTGGTTTTTCTATCCATTCCCACAAGTATGCTAATTCAGGCTCCTGTAGTTTCATACCTAAATTATAAAGCTGTTACTATTTCTGCTTCACAGCATTTGCTCTTCTGTGTCTGTTTTAGACACAAAATAAAAGCAGAGAATGGATGATGCTTTCAATAAAATAATTCACAATTATTAAATCCATACTAGGTGTCAGGCTTAGTACAAAGATGTTACATATATGCATTATCTATTTTAACTTGCACTCTTTGAGGTGACGAGTAGATGAGTTGATGTGGAAACTGAGGCTCAGAGAAGTTAAACATCTTCACCAAGATCATACAGCTAATAAACAGTTTATTGTTATTTGCTCTGACCCATTGTGACTGACTGTACATATAAAGGAACAAAACAGTGCCCAATGGTGGACCATCTTCACAACTATCCATACATTTGAGCCCATTGTTGTCACCACTGTAATAATCCATCTCACTGAGGGTTTCCTGTGGTGCAGTGGTTAAGTGCTATGTCTTCTGATCAAAAGGTCAGCAGTTTGAATTTGTCAGGTGCTCCCTGGAAATTCTGTGGGGCAGTGCTACTCAGTTCTATTGGGTTGCTATGAGTCAGAATCATCTCACCAGCGGTAGGTTTGATTTGGTTTGGTTCTCGTTTCATTGACCCTCTACTTTACCAACCATGATGCCCTGGTGGCACAGTGGTTAAGTCTTGTGGGTACCATCCAACAGGACGGCAGTGTGAATCCACCAGGCACTCCTTGGGAACTCCATGGGACAGTTCTACTCTGTCCTACAGCATCACTGTGAGTCAGAACTCACTGGACGACAATGGGTTGAGTTGGGTTTGATGTCCTTTTCTAGTAACTGATCTTTCCTATTAATGTGTCTAAGGTAAGTGAGTTGAATTCTCATTATCCTTACTTCTAAGGGGTATTCTAGTTGAATTTATTCTAAAATTAGTTTGTTCATTTTTCTGGCAGTCTATGGTTTATTCAATATACTTCACCAACACCACAGTTCAGATGCATCAACAGCAGTTTGAATGCATCATTTCTCCCAGTGATCTTCCTTTTTCACTGTCCAGCTTTCAAATATATATGAAGTTACTGAAAAGGCCATGGCCAGTGTCAGCTACATTTTGATCATGAAAGGGATAACTTTGCTTTTAAAAACTTTAAAGAGGTCTTTTAGAGAAGGTTTGCCTAACACGTCATTTGATTTCTTGAACGTTTCAACCATGAATAGTGATTGTTGATGCAAGTAGAACGAAATCATTGAGCCAGTAAACAAATGAGGAAATTGAGGTAAGTAAATGTTATTGTTGTCAGATTCCATCAAGTTGGTACAACCCTACATACAACAGAACAAAACAGTGTCCGATTCTGTGCCATCCTCACCGGCACTGTTATGTTTGAGCCTGTCCTTGCAGCCGCTGTGCCAATCCATCTCACCGAGGGTCTTCCTCTTCTTCACTGACCCTCTGCTTTACCAAGCATAATGTCCTTCTCCAGGGACAGGGCTGTCTTGATAACATGTTCAAAGTATACGAGATGTAGTCACACCATCCTTTCTGCTAAGGAGCATTCTGGTTGTACCCCTTCCAAGACAGATTTGATTATTCTTTTGGCAGTCCATGGCATATTCAATATTCTTTACCAACACCATGATTCAAAATCATCAATTCTTCTTCTAGCTTCTTTATTCATCCTTTAGCTTATGTACATGTATGCAGCAATTAAAAACACAATGGCTTGTGTCAGACACACCTTAGACTTCAAGGTGGAATCTCTGCTTTCTAACAGTAAATGACAGAGCCCTCAAAAAGATATAGCACTAAAGCACATTAGACTGGAAACTACTAAACTGAAAATGATTTCTTGACTTATGTGATTAAAGAAATTTCAATTACTCAAGAGTAAACAGAACAGTCAATGAGACTTAGTAAGTTCTTTTCTCATAGCTGGGACAGTTAAAAGGAGCAGCGAGAATAAAGCAATGCGGCATTTTAGGTACAGCACACTTGTTGAACAAACAGATCATTTTGTAACTCTAGCGCCTAG
Source organism: Heterohyrax brucei (assembly GCA_028571685.1). NCBI lineage: Eukaryota > Metazoa > Chordata > Mammalia > Hyracoidea > Procaviidae > Heterohyrax > Heterohyrax brucei. The sequence goes on along the minus strand of CM053141.1, from coordinate 66,663,883 downwards.
GATACTGCATAAACAAATGAGTGACTTTCCCTGTCCTAACCACAAAATATTTTCCTAATATTTTCTTATGAACTCAGAATGTAACTCATCTTTCCAAAAGAGTAAATTCTCCAGGTAGTAGAGTCCCCATCATTAGGTATCCCAAGGGAGGGGGGAACTCTGCCTTGGGAAACTCTGGTCACAAGCACTAACGTTTACTATGGATTCAGTCAGTGCTATGAACAAGGAATGTTGAGAGCTGTTCATGAAGGACATAATATAGTATGATAAAGGGTTTACATACATTTTATCATGTAACCCTCACAACAACCTGACAATATAGATATCATTATTTATCTCTCAATAAAATGGATATGGAAATTAAGATTGTTGTTGTTAAGTGCCATCAAGTCGGTTCTGACTCACAGTGACCCTATGCACAATAGAATGAAATGCTGCTCAGGCTTGCACCATGCCCACAACTCTTTTCATGTGTAAGCCCACTGCTGCAGCCGCCATGGCAATTCATCTCATCAAGGGTCTTCCTCTTTTTCACTAACCTTCCACTCCATCAGGTATGATGTCCTTCTCCAGGGACTGATCCCTCCTGACAAGATGTCCAAAGTATGTAAGATGCAGTCTCGCCAACTTTGCTTCCAAAGAGCACTCTGGTTGTACTTCTTCCAAGTATTTGTGCTTTTGGCAGTCTATGGTACATTGCATATTCTACCACATCAAAATTCAAAGGTATGAATTATTCTTCTGTCTTCTTTATTCACTGTCCAGCTTTCACACACATAAAACACAATGAAATACCACGGCTTGGATCAGACACAGCTTAGTTTTCAAGGTGGCATCTTTACCTTTCAATACCTTAAAGAGCTCCCTTCCAGCAGAGATTAGAGGAACTAAATGACTTGCTTGTGATCACATTTCAAAGTGATACAAGATTCCAAACAAGACAATCTTTCCTGAGACCCTGTAATGCTAACCAGTATACCCAAGATTACCATTTCTACAGGAGGGCTTCACGTAGGACACAGGAATGAGGACTAGAGGGATTTCAAGCAGAAGGGGAAGCACATGCAAAGGTGCGGAAACATGCAGAAGCCTGGTATATCGAGGGCATGGTGAAGCATTCCAAAGAGCTGGCCTTTAGGAGAAGCAAGGCCTTGTGGTAAGAGAGATGTGTTAAGGCCTGGCAGTGAGAAGCCTGGTATGTAGGGCTGAGGAGTGTCAACCATCCCCATGACTGCAGAGCGGGGGAACTGCACGGGCCGCAGAATGGAAAATGGAGAGGAATTCAGATAAACCTGGTGACTATGTGAACTAGGGCAGTGATAATGGAAGGAGAGAGGAGGGAGCTGGATTCAAAAGACAGTTATGAAGAGGAAGCAACAGGATTCAGAGAATAACCAAATGTAGGAAGCAAATAGAGAGAGGAAAAGAGGCTTGTTCTGGAGCTTATTTGGAGTGATTGACCAAATGGTGATGCCAATGAGGAACAGGTTTGGGAAGGAGGTAATGGACCCAGGTCTGGTGCACTGCGTTTGAGGGGCTGGACATCCACATAGAGAGCCACACACAACTAGACATACACAGCTCAGGTGAAGGGTCTTTCTACAGTGTTATCAGGCATAGTTCTGTTCCAACACTCATATGTCACTTTATCATACTTGTGGTGGCTGCCATGTTGCTATGACACCGGAAGTTATGCACTAGTATTTCAAATACTGGAAAGGCCAGGAATGGTGGACAGATTTCAGCACAGCTTCCAGATCAAGCTAGACCAGAGAGAAAGGCCAGTGACATACTTTCAAAATTTATACAGTGAAAACCTTCTGTATCACAACAGAATACTGTCTAATGTAGTGCAGAAAATGAGCCCATAGGTCGAAAGGCCCTCAAAATACTTAGTGGCCACGACAACGTACTCAGACACACCAAGAGTCATGAAGATGGGGCTCAGGAAGGAGTAACATTTTGTTTTCTTACATGCTAACAACAATAACAATAGTTTGTTAAAAGTTCCTCATCTGGTCTTCATGTACACACTACCTGTAACTGACTGAAGCCCTAGGAATGGATGAAATCACCTACAAAGGGTAGAATGAGTGAAGGAAAAAGTAAATTTTTTTTTCATATTTTTCAATCTGTAAGTTGTATTCAAGTCCTTTTGATTCAAACACAAATACCATTGTGTTTTTCTTCCAATTTTGAGCTCTAGGCTGGATAATACACTTTAATTCTCAAAGATGAGAGAGGTTCCTGTATCCGAAGTTTGCCACATCTCCAAGAACCTGAGAATACTCTCAACCAGCAATTGGGACATATGGTTCATAAGGGAAACTTATATTCAGGACTGTCTAGGGTGGCAGCTGGACCAGTGTAGTGCTCCATTACTACCTACCAAGGGACACAAGCTTCTATGTGATTCTAGTTGGTGCCAAAGCTTACTATTTTTTTCTCCCAAGCCCTTGGGCAGCCAGCTTTCACATTCAGGCCCAGATGTTTTTCTTCTTCTTGCTACAGTGCTCCTTGGCCACCAGTCTAGTCACATCATTCTGGCCTTCTACCTTAGCCTGAGTCCACCCTGATGTCAACTCCACCATCCACCATGCTTTGGGGAAGTGCAAAGCTGCTTCCATCAGGAGGGGATGCACAAGGCTAACAAATAGTGCCCTACAATTCTTTACTTAAATTTTATTTCTATATTCCACAGTAGTTTTTATTATTATTATTGTTATTATTATTAAATACTAAGTCTATACATGCACATATACACAGATATTCCTTTTATTTTTTTTTTCCTACAGTATTCATCAAATAACTCCACAATAGCTGGGAGAATGCCCAGTATGAAAAAGCACCAAGTCTTACCTTACGGGGACTTTCATCTCAATAGTTCATTCCATCATCACACTGTGTTTATTAAGCCCTGGCTCATGGATGGGACTTTTGTAAATCTACTTGTAGGAGCCAAACCCCTTTTGACTGTGAGTTTATGAACTGCTGGAGTTTTCCTTGTCTTAGACAGTGATATTGTCTTAGGCCATAATGTGTCCCACTCACTTAGTAAATGTAATAGAGAATGCATTATTTATTTTTGTCTTCATTAATAATTTAAAAAATTACAGGTACCTCATGCTTCCAGGCCTCCCAGGTCACAGCAGTGAAACTGGTACACTATTGCCTTCTCCCAAAGCACCACAATTAATCGACTGCTGTTGAACGTACTTTTTAAATTGATTTGTATTAGCTTCTCAGGCTGCAGGTGGAAAATAATGGGCTACATTTTCAAATAGTGAAACACATTATGATTTGTGAACTTTTTGTTCTTACAGTGTTGAAATTGTATTAGACTCATTTGTTAGCTTTCTGCAGGCATCTAAGGAAACAATCATTACTAAATGATCCTAAAGTTCCAGGAAAAAAAGTAATCAATAAAATACTTTCTTTCCAGTAATATGGGATTTGGTTTTCAAATCCAACTTTCTTTTGTTGACTTTGCCTACCATCCATGCTGACTCTAACTTTCTCACCAAGAGCACCAGTATCTTTCACTCTATCTTTTATTTAGACTCTCTTTATATTTCATGTAGTCACTGACCACAAATAATTAATTGGCACAAATATACCATACCTAATAATCAAACCTGTTGCCATCAAGTTGATTCCAACTCACAATAACCCAACCGGATACAGGAGAACTCTTCCTTAGGGTTTCCTTGAAGCACCTAGGAGCACCTAGGTGGATTCAAACTGCTGGCCTTTTAGTTGGCAGCTGAGCTCTTAACTCTACTTAACTACTATGTCACCATTGTATTCATAAAGCCCCATTAAAATTTTTAAATGCTTTAAAAATATTGTTCCCCTTCCTTTTATGTGTTAACCACTATAAAGACACAAAGATGAATGAGACCGTACATTCAGAGTACTTCAATTCTAGTAGTAAAAATAATAATTTGTATGTAGTACAAATGATTAAACTTTAAATCAGAAAATGAGAAGCCTGTGCTTTTCCCCTAGACTCAGGGCTTCTAGAAGGCAGAGTCCTATCTTATTCCTCTTTAGATTCCCAACATCTGGCACAGTGGCTGATACCGTGTATGATGACTGACTAAAAAGCTCTAAGAAAACTGTTATTTTTTCTATCCTGTGTAATACTAACTATGGGGAACCCTGACAGAGGACATTAAAGAAAACAGACCCAGTCCCTGTCCTTATGTCACTGATATTCTAATGAAGGAAACAGGTATAAATGTGGAAGAGAACAAAAAATCAAAACAGATTTTAAGTGGCATAGTCAGCAGTTAAAATCCACCAGTTGCTCCTTGGAAACTCTATGGTGCAGTTGTATTCTGTCCTGTAGGGTCACTATGACTCAGAATCGACTCAATGGCAGTGGGCTTTTTTAGCTTATGAAGGAATTTAGGAGCCCTGAGAGCAAGATGGGTAGGAGTAACCCTGTGGTATACTGCTTAAGTGCTATGACTGCTAACCACAAAGTCAACAGTTTCAATTCACCAGAAGCTGCTAGAAAAGTTTATGGGACACCTCTACTCTGTCCTATAGGATCACAATGAGACTGAATTAACTCAGCAGCAATGGTTTGCTTCTGTTTCTGTTTTTTAACTAACCAAAGATCAGCAGTTCAAATCTATTAGTTGCTCCTTGGAAACTCCATGGGACAGTTCTGCTCTGCTGTGCTCTATGGGGTCACTATGAGTAGGAATCAACTCAACAGCAACAGGTTATAAAGGAGTTCACAAAGGGATGCAGGGAGTGACGCCAGCTGAAGAAAGAGTAGCTTTAGACTAGGAGGTCAGAAGGCTGCTTTACGGAAAGAGCATGTACAGGGCAATCTAAAGAATGAGAAACTGCCAGTCATGGGCAGACCTCAGAAGGGAGCATCCAAGCATAGAGTACCCTAGCCCACTGCAGTCAAGTTGATTTTGACTCATAGCAATCCTATAGGACAGGGTATAACTGCTCCATAGATTTTCTAAGAAGCACCTGGTAGACTCAAACTTCTAATCTCTGGATTAGCAGCCATAAACTTAACCACTACACTACCAGGATTTCCAAGCACAGAGTACAAGACATGGAAAATCCCTGCTTTAGTCAGCCAGTGCTGCTCTAACAGAAATACCACAGAGTGGATGGCTTTAACAAAGGAAGGTTTATTCTTACACAGTCTGGTAGGCTATAAGTCCATATTCAGGGTGTCTGCTCCAGGGGAAGGCTTTCCCCCTCGTTGGCTCTGGAGGAAAGTCCAGTATTGCATCAGTCTTTGTCCAGGGAGCATCTTGGCAGAGGAACCTTAGGTCTGAAGGACGCACTCTCCTCCCAGTACTGCTTTCTTGATGGCCCGAGGTTCCCAGTTCTCTGCTTGCTTCTCTTTCCTTTTATCTCTTGCAGGCTGAAAGGATTAAGGGTGGGGCAAGCCATACTCCAGGGAAACTCCCTTTACAGTGGAGCAGGGAGGTGATCTTATAAAGGGATTTACAGTCCCACCCTAATCCTTTAACATACAGCATAAGAAAACCACAAAATGGAGGACAGTCCCAAGATACTGGGAGTCATGGTCCAGCCACATGGCTACACGTATTTCTCAGGAGGACACAAATCAATCCATGATGCCCTAGGAGGGAAAAGATAGTGGAGAAGGAATTGCAGGAAGACAGGAGTGAAGGAGATCAACTACTGGTACGCAATGAGGGAATCTTTAGTTCTAGAATGGTAGAAATGGAAATGGAGATGTACAGGTAGGTTGGATATATATCTTGAAACCTGGCTTTCTCTGCAATTGCTTCTCTTGCAATCAGATGTCAGTTGCTTTCTATCATCCAGGAACTCCTTAAATGTTCATGTTTTCCAATGTAGCTTTCAATTATTTTTCAGTCTTTTCTGATATTTAAACAATGTTGATGACTGGAAATAGGCTTTCAGCCAATGCCCGATCTCCATAAAGCATTTTAAAAGCAAAGATTGTATTTATACCACTCTTTTCCTTCTGTCTTTTTTGATAACTGTGTTAGCTTGGATTCCTACAAAGTAGAGCCACAAACAAACGCATTCGTGAAAGCTCTTTTCAGGAAGAATGATCCAGGACACAAGAGTACGCAGGCAGAAAAGAAACTGGAGACACTAGGGGCACCAATAAGAAGATACATGATGGAGAGAGCCACAGCTGGAGTAACTGGTTGCTCACTTCCATAGGATCTCCTCAGGGGTGAAGTGAAATGAATTTCAGGACCATCTAAGGGGAAGCGGAATAAATAAGGGTGTATTCATTCATTATCTAGTTTCCATGTATCAAAAATTCACCCCTGAGACTTAACTCCTCTGTACTTGCAAGTTGTCATGTTAAGCCACAGCCAGTTCCCTAGTGTCTCCCCACTATAGCATGAGAAGAGATGCCCTGGGACAGGAAGAGGGAGGTAAGTGACAAGGCCAGAGGTGAAGTACCATCAGGTTGCGTCTGTGTGAACCTAAAAAGATGCTGCAAAGAATTGGCCCACTGTGGCGACTGGCCTAATATCAGTTGATGCCAAAAGAATCTGAAGAGGTACCTAGAAAGTACTTGACCTCACGAAATACGGTAAAAATACCATACAGTATTCAAAGTCCTACATCACAAGAGTAGGATGGGCAACAGTGGGGGTAATATTTTATACAGTTGCATCGGTTTTAAAGGTATATTCTTCAAACGATGCCTCTTGTCACCATCCTACTCTATCCAGTCATCTGTGTGGGCATGCATGTGTACACGAACGTGTGCAAGGATCTGTATAAATGGCTACCTTCCATTTCCAAGATGACCCTGATGCCTTTTATGTGTGAGGTGGCAGTCTAATCCATCAGTTTCACAAGAAATGTATTTTTGAAGACTACAGTAAATAAGAAAACACCAAGCTATGTTGATATACTTTCTAATTCCTCTAAATGTTAAGTCACAATTATTTTAAAAAACATATTATGGCTCAAAACACAGTTTCTAGAGCAACTGATAGCCATTTTAAGAGCACATTGGCAATAGTGACAGGCCACAGCTCTCCGGTATCAGAATTTCAAGCCCATGTATTATTTTCACTGTTCAGTTAGGGGCAGATGTAGCCGAACCCTTTCATATCCCAGTTACTGCTATCAGTGATCTCCCTGTTGTTAGGTGTCATAGTCAGTTCTAACTCGTAGAGACACTATGCACAACAGAACAAAACACTGCCCAGGCCTGTACCATGCCCACATTCATTTTTATCCTTTGTTGTAGCCACTGTGTCAGTCTATCTGATTGACGCTCTTCCTCTTCTTTGCTGACCTTCTACCAAGCATGACATCCTTCTCCAGGGACTGAACACTTCTGACAACATGTGCCAAGAACATAGGTTGCAGCCTTGCCATCTTTGTTTCCAAGAAGCATTCTGGTCTTACTACTTCCGGAACAGATCTGTTTGTTCTTTTGGCAGCTCATGGTAGTCAATGCTCTTCTCCAACTCCACAATTCACAATTATTCTTCCATCTCCCTTATTCATTGTCTGGTTTTTGCATACATACAATGTGACTGAAAATACCATGGCTTGAGGCAGGCACACCTTAGTCTTCAAGGTGACATCTTTACTTCTCAACCCTTCAAAGAGATCTTTTGTAGTAGATTTCCCTAATGCAATGTCTTTTAATTTCTTGTCTGCTATTTCCATGCACATTGATTGTAGAACTAAGCAAAATGAAATCGCTGACAACTTAATCCTTTCTCCATTTATCATGATGTAGCTTACCAGGAGGATTTTTGTTTTCTTGACGTTGAGGTACAATCCATACTGGAGACTGTGGTCTTTGATCATCAGTGTCTCAAATCCTCTTCACTTCTAACAGGCAAGTTTGTGTCATTTGAATAACTCAGGCTGTTAATGAGACTTTCTCCAATCCTGATATGTCATCCTTCTTCATACAGTCCAACTTCTTGGATGATTTGCTCAGCATACAGATTGAAAAGGTATGGTGAAAGGATACAACCCTGAGGCACACCTTTCCTGACTTTAAACCATGGAGATTCTCCTCGTTCTGTTCACATGAATGCATTTTGATCCATGTACAGTTCTTCATGAACACAATTAAGTGTTCTGGAATTCCCATTGTCCACGATGTTATCCATAATATTATGACTCACACAGTCACATGCTTTTGCATAGTCAATGAAACACAGGTAAACATCTTGCTGGTATTCTCTGCTTTCAGCCAAGACCCATCTAACCTCAGCAACAATACCCCTGGTACCATGTCCTCTTCTGAATCTGGCTTGAATTTCTGTCAGTTCTTGTCCAATGTAGTGTTACAGTCACTTTTGAACAATCTCAAACAAAATTTGATTTACATGTGACATTGATGATACTGTTCAAAAATTTCCATATTCAGTTGGATCACCCTTCTTGAGAATAGGCATAAGTGTGGATCTCTTCCAGTTGACTGGCTAGGTAGCTGTCCTCCAAATTTCTTTGCACAGACAGGTGACCACTTTCCTCACTGCATCTGTTTGTTGAAACATCTCAGTTGATATTCCATTAACTCCCGGAGCCTTGTTTTTCCCAGTGCCTTCTCTGCAGCTTTGACTTCTTCCTTCAGTACCATCAGTTCCTGCTCATATGCTACCTCCTGAAATGGTCGAACACTGGGCAGTCTTTTATGGAATAGTGACTCTATGTCTTCCTTCAATCTTCTTCTGAAGCTTCCTGAGTTGTTTAACATTTTCCCTGCAGAATCCTTCACTACTACAAATTGATGCTTGAATTTCTTCTTCAGTTCTTTCAGTTTGAGAAATGCAGAGCATGTTCTTCCTTTTGGGTTCTCTATCTCCAGCTCTTTGCACGTGTCATTATAATACCTAGTCTTTAAGAGCCACCCTTTGAAACCTCCTGTTCAGTTCTTTTACTTTATCATTTCTTCCTTTTGCTCTAGCTACTCAATATTCAAAAGCAAGTTTCAGAGTCTCTTCTGACATCCAATCTGGTCTTTTCTTTCTTTTCTGTCTTTTCAATGACCTCTTGCTTTCTTCATGGATGATGTCATTCCACAACTCATCTAGTCATCTGGTTGTGTTCATTGCATAAGATCTGTCCAAGAGATGGTCTCTAAACTCAGGTGGGATATACTCAAGGTCATACTTTGGCTCTTATGGACTTGTTCTAATTTTTCAGTTTCAGTTTGAACTTGCATATAAGCAACTGATGTCCTGTACTGCAGTCAGGACCTGGTCTTGTTCTGACTAATGATACTGAGCTTTCCTTCCTCTCTTTCCACATAGTCCATTTGATTCCTATGTATTCCACCTAGTGAGGTCTGTGTATATAATCATCATTTATGTTAGTGAAAAAATGTATCTGCAATGAAGAAGTCACTGGTGTTGCAAAATTCGATCATATGATCACCTGCATCATTACTAACACCAAAGCCATAGTTTTCAAATACCAGTCCTTCCTCCTTCCTTCCAAATTTTGCATTCCAATCACCAGTAATTATCAATGCATCTTGATTTCATGTTCAATCGATTTCCGCCTGCACAGGCTGGTAAAAATCTCTGGTATCTTCATCTTTGTCCTTAGTGGTTGGCATGTAAGTTTGAATAATAGTCATATTAACTGGCCTTCCTTATAGGCATATGTATATTATCCTATCATTGACAGTGCAGTACTTCAGGATGGACCTTGAAATGTTCTTTTTCACAATGAATGCAACATCTTTCCTCTTCAAGTTTTCATTTCCAGCATAGTAGACCATATGCTTGTCCACCTCAAAATGACCAATATTGGTCCATGTCAGCTCACTAAGGCCTAGGATATCAACATTTATCCATTCCGTTTCATTTTTGATGAGTCCTAATTTTCCTAGATTCATAATTCATACATTCCATGTTCTGATCACTAATAGATGTTTGCAGCTGTTACTTCTCATTTTCAGTCATGACCTCCCTACAGAATACTGCCATCACAGTATCAAGGGATATATTAAAGGCTGGAGAAATTGAATACTTCCAGGACTCTATAAGCGTTGCTAAAATATCAAAGAAATCATTTTAACTCAAGTTTGTACACCAAAACAACTCTTTACACAATGGAGAAACATAAATTAGTTCCACTCTTATTTACAGCATGTTAAGAAAATGCTTATTTTGAATTTCACTATGGAAATGAGAGGAGTTTTGTGTCAGGTTTTAATTTTCCACTGCTTTCTAAACTTTCAAAACTGAGTTTTGATATTTGAAGGATTTATTTATTAAACAAAGTAAAATTTTTGTCACAGATATAACAGCATTTGTCATTATTGTAGGCAGTTTTAACTAGATAGTGGGAATACAAAAGCTTGAAGTCAGAACTGTATCCACACTAAATTGCTCCTAAAATGGTAGGAAAGGATTGAGAATCCTGGGCTCTTCCTGGGATCTCTTATCTAGAAAATATGACGCAGGGGCAGGAAGGCAGGACATGAAGCAGGGAGAGAGGAAAGCCGGAACCTGTGCAGATGAGGAGAAAGACCTGGAAGAACAGGAAGGTTTACCGAGCTTGGTACACAGTCCATGAAACAGGGGGCACTGTGCAAATGTAATTCTTGTCTTCCCTTCCACAAATCTTTAGTAAATAGTTTCTACAAAACTATCATTAAAGTGAATTTTTGCTTAGGGAAAACTGAAATAAGACAAGAGGTTTAAAGAAAGATGTATTTTTTCAGAAGCAAGAGATCAGTTTTTCCTAAGTAAACGTGAAACAAATATTTAAAGAATATTTGTTTCAAATCAGTGCATTTTTTTTTAATTCAGTAAGACACCACATTAATTTCCCTAGCCCTTACTTTAGTCTATTTCTATAATGCAAATTTAAAAAAAAAGTTTTTCCATGAAGTAGAGCATAATACAACAGATGATGGCAAATTCCATGTGGAAGCCAGTACTGATTCTACAATATTTTTGAGCATCCTCTGTGGTAACACTTGTCATGATTACTGAGAGATGCAAAAGTGGATGAGACAAGGGCCTTGCTTTCAAGGGTAGAAATACATAAAAATGAAAGTTAAGGACCTCTTCTACCACTCCATCCTGTCAATGACAAGACTTTGGCAACTCTTACTCTGAAAAATTAATTAGCCATAATGATGCTAATTCTATAGGACCTAATTGTTTGCTGAAAGTAAAGAGGACTTGAAACACTGATGAAGATCAAAGACCACACCTTTCACTATGGATTACACCTCTACAGAAAGAAAACAAAAATCCTCACAACTAGACCAACAAGTAACATCATGATTAACAGAGAAAAGATTGAGGTTGTCAAGGATTTTGTTTTACTTGGATCCTCAATCAGCATCCATGGAAGCAGCAGTCGAGAATCAAGACACATTGCATTTAACAAGTCTGATGCAAAAGACCTCTTTAAAGTGTCAAAAAGCAAACACATCACCTTGAAGACTAAGGTGTTCCTGACCCAAGCCAAGGTATTTTCAGTGACATCTTATGCATGCAAAAGCTGGACAGTGAATAAGAAGGACAGAAGAAGAACTGACACCTTTGAATTGTGGTGCTGGAGGAGAATACTGAATATACCATGGACTGTCAAAAGAACAAACAGATTTATCCTGGAAGAAGTGCAGCCATAGTGTTCCTGGAAGCAAGGATGGTGAGACTATGTATTATACAGTTAGGACATGTTGTCAGGAGTGATCTATCCCCAGAGAAGAACATCACATTTGGTAAAGTCAAGCATCGGTCAGAAAGAGGAAAACCCTCAACGAGACAGACTGACCCAGTGACTGCAACGATGGGCTCCAGCATACCAACGACTTGGGGCGTGGGGCAGGACTGGGTGCTGTTTCAGTCAGTTGTACATAGGGTCACTATGAGTTGGAACTGGCTGGACAACAACACAGATTTAATGTTATGACTCCATCTGTAAAGGAAAAACTACCACTCCTCCCACATTTCAGTCATTTGTTTAGGTATTTGTGGCTCATTCTACCACAGGTAGAGCCTCCTAGGAGAAATCTGGCCATCTTTTCTTCACGTAGGCCATGTGGGTCAAATATCGACTAGCCTATTTTGATGGCACTTGGCTTGGCTTGGCTATTCCACTCCAAACAAACAAAAAAATGCTTCGAATAAAATGTTTCAATTACATATTAGAGTACCCAGCAACAATTCTTGCACAAATATCTATTTCTATTCTGCATGCTTCCTTATGACTCTAATTACTGTGACAGATTGTTTGCAAAAATGCCCACAATTATTCCCCTGCTTTTATGCATACCCCATAGTAATGGGGCCACCCATCTGGGCTGGCTTTGTAACTTGACGAGCAGAATGCAGCTCCACTGATGTTGTGCCAGTTTGATTTCATGCCCCAAGAAACTGTATGCTTTCCTTCATTCTCTTGGACACCACTGCCACCATTTGAACAGCCCAGGCCAACTTTCTACATGGCTAGACAACTCTGAAAGCAAAGCTGTACAGCAGACATGTAGAATGGTAGAATATTTATGAGACATTGTTCCATCTGCAGACAATGCTGGGTGCTCAAAGGCATTTGCAGACCAGGACCCACAGGTGGTTAAACACTGTGTAATTAAAGCCACATCAGCTGTGTAGCTGAGACTCCTGAGACGCCCTCTCTCAGCTGTTCATTGTGTCTATGCTCAAGTCATAACCTTTCTCTTCTGCAAAAAAGGCAGTAATTTTCCAGGCCTAGATTAGCTCACAGGGTAAGCTTTCTTTATTAAACAATCTGTTGTTTATTTTGAAATTCATCAGATCTATAGAAAAATTGAAAGAAAATTACAGTGAACACTTGCACACCCTCCCTCCCTTCGTCTCTCTCCTTTTCTGTCTGTCTGTCTTTTTGCAAAACCATCCCAAAGCAGGCTGCAGACAGTATAACAGCCCACAAATACCTTAGTATGTATCACCTGAAGGGGGAGAAAAAAAAGCTTCAGCCCAATCACAGTATCACTATGATTCTCAAGAAAAATCACACTAAAGCAATAGTGTTATCCAAAAGACAGTCCACAATCTACTTTCTTCGCTGTCCCCAAAACACATTTTATAGTTAGGCTCTTTTATTTTGTGGAACCCCGGGTCCGATCCAGGTTTACTCACAGCATCAGTTGTTTTCAGTTTTGCTAATTCACAGCAGTTACCCCCATTCACCCCTGCCTCTGCCTCTGCCTCTGCCTCTGCCCTGCAGAGCTCCCATCACTACCTGCAGAACATTCCACCTTCTGCATGGGTCTGTTTCCTCGTGACCAGTTTCACAATAAATATTTCCAACAAGAACACCAAAGTGGTGATGTATACCTGCATCATGCCAGGATGCACATGATGTCAAGTAATTCCAGTGTCTGCAACCACGGCCATTCCTGCCTCTTGTGATTCACCTTTGTAATTAATAAATAACCTGTAGGATAGTATTTTGAGACCATGTGAGTACCCATCCCAGCATGTTTTCATTCAGCGGTTTCAGCACTCACTGGTGATGCTTGCCTGAATCAATGATTATGCTGGGATTACAAAATGATGACTTGTATTATCTATTCTATATTAAATTTTTACAGAGTACAATATTAACAAATCAAGATCTGGATGCTAGGAGTCTCATTGCCACTAGGGTGTTACTGTTTCCAGGGCTTCGCAATAGAGAACTAAGACACATACATACAGATATTTGGAAATCATGAATTTATATTAATAACTCCAATGACAACTCAATCCACAAATTTCTTCCCCATACCCGATCTGTGTTCTGATTCCATTCTCTTAGTGAAAACCCTGGTTTCAAATAACCCTGTATCTATGTATTGACTTACTTGTTCTATAGTAAAACATACAGATACAGTTGTAGAATTATAACATCAATACCACTGCCAACAACAAACCACTAAATAAGTTAAAGATTTATTTGCGGTTCCTTTTTTAAAAAACTTAGATTATATACCATTAAGCAATGAGTCGGATCAAACTCAATGGCATTTGGCTTTGGCTAAGCAAATCAAATATGCTCCAGTTATAATTTTTTGTATGGTTATATTATAAGCATGATATGAATTATGATCATCTTTTTCTGTTGGCAAATAATTTTGAGGGTTTTTTAAAATTCTGTCCAGCAAACTTTACATCTTCGTTACTTTCTGATTTGTCTACTCTGTGGGTTTTTTTGTTTGGTTTGGTTTGGTTGCCTTTGGCTTTGTTCTGTTTTGTTTCAGATATAAGCAAATATACACAGAGTTTCTTGTATCCCAGAAGAATACTTTATGATCAAGTTTTTCTCCTGTCCCATCCAGAGCCTCCAAGCTGTCAAAGAGAAAGATAATTAGAAGAAGAAAGCTTGGAATATGGTGTTGGATGTCCTGCACCCTGCCTCTGCCCCAGGTGCAGAAAAAGAATGCCCTTTTTTAATTTAAAGGTTTAAAAACTAAATAATGAGGGATCTGCAAAGTCCATGTATGTGTTGAGGCTGAAGAGAGGAGGAGTGGGTTGGTTCAAGTGGCAGAAACAGAGAAAGCCTGAAAGCAGTCCCCAGTCTCCCACAGTTACAGAGAAGCAGTAATGCAGCCACACTTTCCAAGCCTCTGAAAGGAAGAGAGAGAAATCTGGCCATCAGAAGGAAGCCAATATAGTCACAGGAAAACAATACCACAGTGAACAGTAGCATGATCTGGGTAACTAGAGCATGCAGCAGGAGCACAATGGGGACATCCGGCTTCCATAATGAAAGTAAGTGGTAATGGACACCAATTACCAACAGCCCCAACACAGGGCCACATGTCTCAGCAGACATCAGTTCAGAACAGATCCAGCATGGGAGGCGGATGCCCCAGAGTTTAGAGCTAATCCCTAGAAGGAGGAAGAGAACAAGTGTAGTGATTTTGTTATTGATGTTACTATTTTAAACCCCAAATCACTGAGAAGGCACTAAAGTGACAGCTTATTGGCGATAGCTATATTAGGCTTCTGCTATCAGACAAAATGTAGGCATGAGATAAAGTCCAGATAAATAAGGAAGGCCACCACTTTGCACAACAGTTATTGACCTTTGATGATGACATCATGCCTATGGGTATTTTTCTGAAGAGGAAGCTTGTAATTTTAAACAGATTTTCAAAAGACCCCTGTTCCAAAGTGACTGTTAACAAGATTCTCCATGTATACTAGAACTAATGAAATAGAACAACTTTTGGGTTAATGTTTTATATTGGTATGGGTCAGTAGTGAATGCTAATTATATTTATCCCAAAGCCACACTCTACATAGATGAAGAAAGAACCCTATCTCATTTCCTTAAGCATGCTTGAACGGTTAAAACAGGTTAAGAAGCCTAGTCATAGAGCCTATATTTATTTAACAGAGATAATGCAGAAGCAAACAATAAACTGAGGAGCTTGCTTGAGTACAATGGCTGAATTTTATAATTTTGTTATGGGCAGATCCTTAGAGGTGAGGACAGGGAGTCTTTGTCCCATGTACTTTGAACATGTTATTAAGAGGGAGCAGTCCATGGGGAACACCACCATGCTTGGTAAAGCAGAGGGACACAGGGAAAGAGGAAGACCTTCTACTAGATGGATTGACACAGTGGCTACAACAGTGAGCCCAAACACAGCAAGGAGACTGTGAGGATGGCGCAGGGCCAGTCAGTATTTTGTCCTGCTGTACACAGGGTCGCCAGGAGAGAGAACTAACTCTATGGGCACCTAACAACTGTATCTCAGCCATCTGGATGCTCTCCTCTTTACTCATGCAGAATTTCATTCACTTTCCTGAAACTATCATATAGATTCCTTTCTTCCTGGTATCTTACATGCTTACAGCTGAACTGACATTTTTCCATCTTCTATTCACCCATTGTTAATTATTCAATGCTTATTTGGTTAGTACATTAAAGTCTTAAATCCAGATATGTGAAAGTTTGTATTGTTTGTCTTACGTATACATTTTCGATAAAGTCAAGTTTTGTATTCACATATAAAGTGCTTTAATATCCATTTTCTTTAAGGATTTTTGAGAGAAAAACACCATACCAAGGAAGAAGAAAGATTAAGGTAGTATTTGATGTTCTGCTTTCTAATTCTAACACTACCAACAATTGAGTTATGTGATACAACAGAACTCGGGCTGTTAACTGTCTCAGGTATAAAATCAGTTTATTAGAGAACCCTAAATCAGTGTAAGGCAGGATTTTGGGTCATGTTACTGACAGAATAAATAAACATAGACAAGCATATCTTTTGATTACTTCTCTACATGGTTCATCATCTTCCTTTCCCAGAGCATCTTCTCATACCTTTATATCATATTTTTATTGATTTTGACATCATCACGTATTTAAAAATTTGTTGAGAACACACAGAGTTTGGAGAATGCAGACTAACAACTATTATTGCTAATGTCTACTTGCCTGTGCTTCTGGCCATGGTAGGATCTTAAGCCAATTTTTAAGCAAAAAGTAAATCATCAAATAATACAACTGACCCCTTTCCCTAACAAAGACTTTTCAACCACATTGAGAGTCATCAAGTGTTTTCCCTATGAGACAGTTTCAAATAATTCACAATACAACAGATTTATAGTATTTTCAGGAAAAAGTTTTAAAGTCTTTCAAGTGTGAAGCTCATTATGTTTGGAGCCTTTGCCATTGAAAATCTCCCCACTCTTACACTCTCCTCCATAGTGAATATTAACAGTGATTCTACATGTGTGCTAGAACTAATGAAATAGTCAGAACACCTTTTGGTTTAAAGGTTTATATTGATATGGGTCAGTGCTGAACATTAATTATATTTATCTCAAAGTCACACTGTACATAGCCAAAGAAGGAACCCCATCCCATTTCCCTAAGCATACTTGAAAGGTTAAATGATATCAAACAAGTGTGCAGATAACTGAGGAAATACAACCTCAAAAGTACAAAGACTCAAATCTGATAATATACGACTAAATGCCCAAAATTTTAAAAATATAAAACTCTTCCTATAATGGATTTAATTTTTTGAAAAGTAAATTCTTCATCTGTTCACCCACAGACAATGAAAGTCCCAAAGTCTATGTGAAAGTCTCTTCACCCATCTCTTTGTTATTCTGCTCAGTTCCACCCAGGAGAGATTAATGTAGGTACCCAACTAAAATATGGCTTCTACCTTAAGCAGCTATAGGCAGGGACATCTTCTGACAGAGATGACATGTTCTTTTAGCTTCCCCAGATCTGAGACTTTCTAATCATAAATTTTCCATGACCCATTTCTTCAAGTTCAAGCAAATAAATAGGTAGCATAACTTTACCACAGTGCCTTCTCAACTCTTGCAAAATTTAATCCTATACAAATCTCTAAAACTAGCCCTCTTGTGAAAGTTGAAAAATTTACAATTCAAGAAGCAACTAACATATGCAAAATCTTTTCTCACATAAAATCTACAGTCTACGTTTACATTGTAATTAAGAGCCATAGACCATAGCTAAGTAAATCTAGTATTCTCAACAGAAAGTGATACAGCAGAAGAAATAGAGAAAAAGAAAACTTGCTATAGTTTCAGCTTCAGAAGTGTGAAAACTGGAGTCCAGCATACGCCAACTTTACATTCGGTTGAGCAGACTCTCTTATCAATGAGCTTACTGTGACATTAAGATTCTCACATCCAGAAGCGGAGCTAAGATGGGTAAGTAAACAGATGCTTCTCATGACCATTTTAACAATAATCTCCCAAAATAACAAATGAATCCCACATATACAATATCCACAGAGCCCTGAACATCAAAAGGAAAATGGAGAAATTGGACTTTGCGGTGGGGAAGGAAGAGTAGCACCAGAAGTGCTTAGGATTCCATAGTCTTGACTACCAGCAAACAGCTGTGGTCACTTTGGTGAGCACACCAATACCGGCTAGAGAGCATCCTCCTCTGTAAGAATGACAAGAATCCATTCACGCCTTCAGAACCAGTGAAAAACTGCACCAGATTATCAAAAGCTAATTCTTTATGTGTGACCTGGGAAAGATCTAAATCCTTCTTTTGGGATAAACCTCTCTCTCTCTTCACCCAGCACTTTCTCTTCCCTTTTCTGCACTGTGCCCAGCTCTGGAGTTTGATGCCATTAACATCTGTAGGACTTCTTAGGTCCATGCTGAACCATTCTCCAAGACTCAGAAAGGGAACAATTTAACAAACTGGGGGAAGGGGAAAACAATCTGCTGAGGAGTTCCCTGAGTCACAAAATAGGGGCAAAAACTGTCCCTTCACCTAAATTTAGACTTAAGGGGATATGCCATCCTCACAGGCACTCACAGAGGGCTGTCAGCCCCGGCCTTTCTCAGCAACTGCAGTCAAACACCTGGGTATACACCAATCACCCCTGCCCATCTAGGACACAGGTAAGTACCTGCACCATACACTTGGTGACTGATTACCTGCAACTTGAGCTGGATACATATAAGAAAAGTAAACAGACTCTTAGGCTTACATGTCTAGTAACTACCTACCTTAAAGCTGCAAAAACAATAACCAAACTATCACATACAACCATCCTATTTGAACATTTCAAAACAAAATAAGAAACTAGAACACGGTAGGAAAAGATAAAGTAAATAAATAAATATTATCCTCCAGATAATAAAGGACATTTATACAAAGCCAATATATTCTAAATGGAGACAGGCTAAAAGCATTCCTTTGAGAACAAGAACCAGACAAAGATGCCCTTTGTCACCACTTTTATTCAACATTGTACTAGAGGTTCAGCCAGGGCAATTAGGAAAGATAATAAAGTCACGGGCATCCAAAGTGCTATGGAAAAAGTAAAACTATCTCTATTTGCAGATGATATGGTCTTACACACAGAAAACCCTAAAGAATGCACAAAAGAATCACAGAAACTAATAGAAGAGTTCAATGAAGCATCAGGATATGAGAGAAACATACAAAAACTGGTTGAATTCGTTTTCACAAAACAAATAGACCATCAAAGAGGAAATCACTGAATGAGTGCCACTTACATTAGGCCCCAAGAAAATAAAATAAAATACCCAGGAACAAATGTAACCTGAGACATAAAAGACCTACACAGAGAAAATGACAAGATTCTACTGCAAGACACCAAAAAAACCATTTACATAAATGGAGAAACCTATCTTGCTCATAAATAGGAAGACTCAACATCATGAAAATGTCTATTCTACCCAGTGATCTATAGACAGAATGCAATCCCAATACAAATTCCAATGACATTTTTTTGAGATGAAGAAACAAAGTCATCAGCTTCACTTGGAAAGGGAAGAAGCCTCGTGTAAGTACAGCATTATGGAAGAAGAACAAAGTGGAAGGCCTCACACTACCCGACTTTAGAACCTCTTATGCAGCCATGGTAGTCAAAACAGCCAAGTACTGGTACAAAAACAGGTACACAGATCAATAAAACAGAATTGAGGATCCAGATATATTATCCATATATGAGCAGCCGATATTTGACAAAAGCCCCAAGTCTATAAATTGGGAAAGATAATCTCTTTAACAAATGTTGTTAACATAACTGGGTATACATCAGCAAAAAAAAAAAAAGAAACAAGACCAATATTTCACACCATGTACAAAAGCTAACTCAAAATAGATCAAAGACCTAAATATAAAATCTAAAACAATAAAGATCATGAAAGAAAATATAGGGCCAATGCTAGGAGCCCTAATACACAGCATAAAGAGACTATAAATCATTACTAACAACGCACAAACACCAGAACAGTCCTGTCATTCCCTTCACTTAACCCAACTCCAATTTACTATTTAATCAGTGAATCTCCCTCTTGCTCCATCCCAACCCTTATAATCATCAAACACTTATGCTCATCCCATGACTCCACTAAAGAGTAAGAAGACAACCCACAGACTTGAGAGGGGGGACGTGGCGGGGGTGCGGGAAATTGGCTACCACAAATCCGATCAGTGTTCAATCTCCATAATCTACAAGGCACTGCGAAACCTCAACAAGACCAAGACAAATAACCCTATTAAAAAATGGGCAAAGGAAATGAACAGGTACTTTACCAAAAAAGACATCAAGGCAGCTAACAGATACATGAGGAAATGCTCACAATCATTAGGCATTAGAGAAATCCAAATCAAAACTATGAGATACCAGCTCATCCCAACAAGACTGGCATTAATCCAAAATATTGACAAGGTTATGGAGACATTATGAACGTAAAATGGTACAATCACCTTGGAAACCAATCTGGCACCTTCTGAAAAACCTAGAAATACTATACGATTCAGCAACCACACTTCTTGGAATATATCCTAGAGAAATAAGAGCTGTCATGTAAATGGATACATACACACCAATGTTCATTGCAGCACTGTTCATAATAGCAAAAAGATGGAATCGATCTAGGTGCCCATCAACAGACAAATATAAGAAGACTACGGTATATTCACACAATGTAATGATAAAGAACAATGATGCTCTTAGGAAAAATAACAGAGTCATCTGGATGACATGCTGAGTGAAATTAGTCAGCTACAGGACAAGTATTGTATGAGACCCCTACTACGAGGACTCAAGAAAAGGAGCATAGGAGAAAATAGTCTTTGATGATTACAAGGATAAGGAGGGAGGCAAAGGGGGATTCACTGATTAAATAGTAGATAGGAATTGGGTTAGGTGAACGGCGGTCAGCACAGCTAGACTATACCAAATGCTAAGAGGTTTCCTAAATATAATCCACAATTTCAAAGGGCAGAGTGGCAGGGGTCTGGGGACCATGGTTTCAGGGACCATCTAGTCAACTAACATAACAGTTTTTTTGTTTTGTTTTGTTTTGTTTTTAAAGTAAATGTTTTACATACCCCTTTGGTGAGTGACATCTGGGATCTTAAAACTAGCAAGTGGCCATCTAATTAGCCTCAACTGGTCCCAATCCACCTGGAGCAGATGAGAATGAAGGACAACAAAGACATGAGGAAAATATGAGCCCAAAAGACAGAAGGAACCATGTGATCCAGAGAATACATCAGCGTGAGACCAGAAGATCTAAATGGCCACCACCAATGACTGCCCCAACAGGGAATCCAACATAGAGTCCCTAACGTTGTGGGAGAAAAACAAGTGTGCAGAACTAGAATTCTATTAAAATACCAGACTTGATGATCTGACAGACAGAAAGATCCCTTGAGGACATGCAGCCCAGATTCCCTGTTAGCCCAGATCTGAGACAATCCAAGTTAACTTTCAAACAAAGACTGGACAAGACTATAAGATATAAAATGACAGTGGTGAAGAACGTGCTTCCTGGCTTAAGTATATACGTGAGGCTGATTGAGCAACTCCTGTTCAGAGGCAAGATGAGAGGGTGAAGGGGGACAGGAGCTGGTTGAATGGACACAGAAGATACAGGGTAGAAAGGACGAGTGTGCCGTCAGGGTGCGGAGAGCAGCTAGAGTTGCACAAAGGAGCATGCAGGGGATTTTATATGAGAGAATGAGACATACATGGAGCAGAGAGGAATAGTGTGCTGTCACCAGGCAGGGAGAGCAGTAGAAGCTGCATATAGGTGGGCATGTAAATTTACACGGGAATGTACATTTTCATTCAGTCATAATAAAAAAAAAATTTACTCAGATTGTAAACTTTCACTTAAAGCACAACAAACTATTTTTTAAAAAGAGAAGGAGAGAGAAGGAATTCTTATATCCAAGAAGAAAACTCCACAACCCATCAGACTTCATTCTCTCAGAAATTAGCTGTTACTTTTTACATAGAACACAGTAACGTTCAGTGGTGGCATCTCCTAGAACTCCAAATCTTTCCTAAAATCCTCTTTATTCCTTGAGGATACATCCCATAGGATAAACTTTTTGATTTAACTGTTAATTCTCCAGGCTCCTAACAGTCTAACCCAGAATTACAAAGAGCTGGACTTCAATATCATGCCCAGAGAGAGGACTTTCTTTCCTTTTCCAGGGACTAGATTAGGGCTCTCTGGTATACAATTTCATTCTTTTCTATACGCTCCTTTATTTACCTCAGTTTCCATGAAGAATCCCTGATGTAGGAATGGAGTATGGTGCATCCTAGAGACTCCTTTGATGCTGCCACCTCGATTAGTCACAATTTATAATTCAATATCATGTGATCATATATCGCTCACCCCCACTAAAATCTAATGCCAGGAAGGCAGGAAACTTTGAACCACTCTGATTTGCTCACCATTGTGATATCAGAGGAGACATAAGCGCTTAGCAAAGAACAGGCAATGTGAATATTAGTTGAATGAATGAATGATCCACACGGGAATCTCTGTTCCTCGAAATTTAGAAGAGTAAGGTATCAGAGGAACAGAACTTTCCCTAGAGACTAACGGATGAGAAAGAACTTGAAGAGGAAGATAAATGCTATTAAAAAAAAAAATCAATAGATCATTTGGCCTATTTGGTTTTAAGAACTGGCATTCTCTCCAAGTGTTAGATTTTATCGCAAATAAGCAATACAGTATATGTAATGTCTTCAAAGTAGAAGAAAATAGAATTAAGTTCACACTCAGGTTCAAGGCATCTGTAGCATGTCTGCTCCTTGTCATCTCAGTAGCGCCACAGATTCTGTAACTGTTGGACACATGGAAATACAACAGAAAGATATTAACTGCTAAAGGAAATTGAAGAAAAAGCCATTGGAGGATCTCTGCCTGTGAATTTACAGAATATGGATTTAACCAACTCATAATAAAAGACAGTACTCAAAAGTCCTAATATGACAAAAACCTAAAACGTGCCTTCTTCAAAGTGGCAAGCTGGGAATGTGTAATGTCTTTATGCAAGAGACAATCTGACCAGACTTCACAAACCAAACATCAGTCCGAACAGCTGATTTGTGTTTGTTTTCCATCTTTGGTTTCACTAGAAAGTTTATTTTGAAGGAAGGACTCCAAGGAAATGTTTGAAAAGTACTTGAAAACCATAGGTGTAAACAACACACTTCATGTCTTCTCTCTATTATATTATACTTCAGTATAACTCAGTAAAGGCAGTTTCAATGCTTTGTCACTGTTTTCAACTATCAGCACCTGTATTTCTTAACTCTCCTTCGAATCATCTGGAAAGGGAGTGGGCAGTGGGAAATTTTGAAGAGCCTTCCAACAGCAGAATACAGTAACTCTCTTCTCTCAATGGGTCAGTGGCCTATGACTTTTCTACAGCATTCCCATAGCCTTGTTTTCACCTGGCAGCACTTCTACCTTTGGTCTGTCATGATACGTTTAAGATATTCTTCAGCTCAAACATTCATTTAAAAGCCTTCGAAAAGTGTCACTTTAAAAGGGAGTGTTATTTGTCAGAATATCTGTACTCTTATGCAAAGAGTAAAAACAGTTTGAAGGTTTTAAGCCTAACTTCTGAAGAGTGGAAGAAAAGAAAAAAGAACAAAAACCCATAAAAGTTTCCGTATGATACCATATATTAATACTTGGTATAGAACAGCTATCATATTACATTTGTGACTATATTACAGCAAAATGCTAAGCCAAGTGCCATCGAGTTGGATCCGACTCATGGCTACCCTAGGGGCCAGGATAGAATTGACCCCCAGAGTATTCAAGGAGCGCCTGGTGGATTCGAGGACTATAAATAGTATTTGCGTAGATCCTCATCATATTTGATGTTGGTTGATTTCTCCCATAATTCAAGATCACTTGAATACTGGACAGTAACCACATTGCCTTCTGGTCAAACTGCTACTTCATGGCAATCAGTAGGGTTCTGCTGGTGGGAGGTAGTGTGCACAGTAGTCAAGATCATAGCATGGAAAACCATAGTCCTTGTATTCAGATGCTATCTATTCCACTCACTAACTGACTTTGGAGAAATTACTTAATCTCTCTACCTCAGCATCTCCATTTGTAGAAGACATATAAGAGGAGTACCTACCTCACAGAGCTGTTGTGAGGACTAAATTGGCTCTCTGGCCCACTGCCCGTGACCTAAGTACTAGTCGCTATTATCATGACTTAGAGAAGTCAGTAATGGAGCCAGGGATTCAATCTAGCCTCCAGGTGATTTTCATCCCAACTAACCATCATGAAACATTCATCAGAAATCTGTCACAAGGCTATGATAATTCTCTAGAGAAATTAGCCAACCATTGAAATTATTCAGAGAGCAGGGGTATTATGTCTTTGTTATTGCTGTTGTTAGCTGTTGTTGAGTCAGTTCTGGCTCATGGTGACCCCGTAAACAACGGAACAAAACACCACCCAGTCCTGCAACACGCCCATGATTGTTTATATGCTCAAGCCTGTTATTATGGTTTTAGAGGATTTTTTCTAGAAATTTTCTCTCCAAGATGGTTTGAAGGGAGGGTATAAAGTATAGGAGCTGGTAGTTGAAAAGAATAATGAAGACCTTATTCTTAATTATTAACATCAGGACATGGAAATAAGAATATCCTCATTCAGACCTACATATTTAATCCATACAGCATGTGCCATGTTTCCATTTAAAGTTATAGGAAGTAGGGTTAAGTCTAGTTCTGCTTTTCAGTAGAGTTACTTACGATTGAGAAACTTAATATATCCAAATCCTTGTTAAGTGTGTTTCCCTTCCCTACATTAAAATGTCTCAGTAGGATGTCCTCAACTAAGCCAATCAATACTATTCTGTAGTTATACTAAGTATATCTCTCAAGTTTCAAAAGGGCTCTTCACATCCTAATTCTTTAAGAACAAGCTGTTGTTTTCTTTATTAAAGCTAGTTGTCATTTTACTGATATTAACCAGGTTCCTGCCCAGATTTTAGTTTTCTAGATGTAGGTGTAATGTTTTAGTATATTTTTGTCTAGAAGCCTCAACTTCCACCTCAGTTTCCCAAACTGTTCCTCCTCCTGCCTCCTCTCCATTCATTCACACACATGTTCTCCTCAGCTACTCTGCTTTGTTGTTGTTATTTCTCTAATTCTAATATATTGTAACTGACAAAAATTGTGCCCTACATCTCCTAGACAGATGCATCACAATTTATAGAAGGAAGACAGACAATAATATCCTGTTTTCAGTCTAAGAAGATGCCCAGTATTTTCCTTGACTTCTTGGTCTCTGCAACTTACTGAATGAACATCCTCATAAACTTCGACACACTGATTCTCAAGTCCCTTCTCACTATAGTACCTTCGTCTAAAATTATTGATGACTTTACAGAATTTACTACAAGTCTTAAAATCCCATGTATAAAGAAATATAAAGGTGTGTTCTTTATGTTTCTTTATACTTTTATGCATATTCTAAACTTTTTATGTTGAGCATGTACAAGGTAGAAAAAGATAAACACCTAAAAAAAGACTGCACACATCACAGTAAGTTGCAGTGTGATATTTAAGATTCTTCTCATTATTCTGAGTGAATTTTGTTTGATTGTACTTTCTAAAGGTCGTCTAAGAAAAAGGAAATCCAGATTTAGGTAAAAGGAGACTTTAATTAAAAATCCATTGCAATAGAAAGAAGAGGACTACTGCAAGAAGGGCAATACTCCAATCACAAGATTAGCAAGCATCTCAACAGGCAGAAAAATCTTTTCTTCTATAGGTAAGAGTAAATAAGGCTAGAAAGAGCAGGACTAGGAGGAGTGGGATGAGCAGAACAATTAGTCAATTGAAATCATTTTCTCTGCAGCCAGCTGATTCTTGGGAGGGATCATTAAATTTCCTACCATTGAACTGTTCCATATTCTGATGTTGGCTGATGATGATGGTGAATCAAAGTTCAGGGACCTGTAAGGATAGGAGAAACTAATTTTTGATGAAGTCAAGTTAGCTGGCATTTTGCCAAGACTGTTCAGTGTGGACAAACAGTTCATCTACTCACGAATGACAAGAAGAATGAGAATTGGAGGGGGCAGGGGGGGGGATGTCTATGTCTTGCCTGGGAACCCTGATGACAGTCGTTAAGAGCTACAGTTGCTAAACAAAAGGTCTGCAGCTTGAATCCACCAGGCACTCCTTGGAAACTCTATGGGGCAGTTCCACTGTGTCCGATAGGGTCACCATGGGCCTGGATTCCCAGTGGCATCACTGGTTAAAAGTTTGGCTGCTAAACAAAAGCAAAAGGTTGACAGTTTGAATCCATTGACTAATCTTTGGAAACTCTATGGGGCAGTTCTATTCTGTCCTATAAGCTCACTGAGTCAGAATCAACTTGGCAATGAGTTTGGGTTTTTGTTTTCTTCTTCTTATTTTTTGGTGGGGGAAGTCTGTGGGCGACACAGTAGTTAACAGCTCAGCTGCCAACCGAGAAATGAATGTCGGCAATTCAAAACCACTAACCACTCCTTGGAAACCCTATATGGGCAGTTCTACTGTGTTCTGTAGGATTGCTCTGAGTCAGAAATGACTTGACAGCAATGGGGTTGTTTTTTTTGTTTTGGTTTTTTGTTGTTGTTGTTATGTCTTATCTTTTCAGAGGAAACATGGATCATCTACGAGTCTTATCTAAGTCATATCAGGAAAGGTATTTCTTTGCAGTAAGCCATCTCCTGGAAAACAAAAGGGCCGAAGATATCTTAATCATCACTGTTTCCCAGGAGTACAGGACTCAAGTAAAGCTCAGTATTATGAGTAGCATGATATAATAAGGAGAATCTTTATAAAAAAGAAAAAATCAGGAATATTCCAATTCTCATATACAATTTCTGGAGCCATGGGAACTAAATAAATGCCAGAAAATATTGACCTGAGGTAATCTTTAAACATTAAACTTTAAAGCAAAAACATCTAATGAAGTCTTAAAACCAAACAGTATTTAGTTTAACTAGTAAAGAATGTCTGCCTTGAGCACTGTGCTCTTTTAAGAACTATCTATATAGGATCAAATGGACAACCGCAACATGAAAGTTTAGATCCAAAACTTAGAGGGCAGTAAGTTTGTCTTAATGGAGAAGGAGCAACCCAGAAAAGGAGTATGGAATGGTTGCACAACTCAAGGCATGTAATCAATGTCACTGAATGGCACATGTAGGAATTGTTGAGTTGGTATGTTCTGCTGAGAATAATCCCAAAAACAACAAATGAAAATAAATCATTTCCCCTGAGGACAGGCCCATGGACTCTGTTAGTCCAGAGCAGAATTCAGTACCCAAGTCAGCTCTTCAGAAAAAGACTGAAGCAGACCACAAGACTAGGGCAATGCTGGCGAAAAATATCCTTCTTGGCTTAAACAAGTACATGAGGCTGCCTGCCTGAGCAGCTACTCTCTAAAGGCGAGATGGGTGGGTGGAGGGGGACAGGAGCTGACAGAGTGGACATGTGAGGCACAGGGAAGAAAGGAGGAGTGTCCTGGGGGGTGGGGAGCAGTTCGAGTTGCATAGTGGTATGTGGCAAATTCATTTTGGATTGCAAACTTTTACTTAAAGCACAATAAAATAATATACCATTAAAAGAAGAGAGCAAACTAGAGTAAACTAGAGTGAAAATGAGGCAGATCTGATGTCAGTGCCACCTGTCTCACCAAGTGTTCAAAATCTGCTACATCTCAATCTCTGGGCTTTATTTCTTCTTAAAATGAGGTATAAGTGCCAAACAAGTGAAGACATTGGTAGTGGAATTTCTTTAAAAGAATAAAATGCTATAGGAGCACTAGCTGTTAATAAATGCAAGCCTATTATCTGACAGAACTGGGACGGGGGTCAGAAAAAAAGGTTTTAACTTATAAACTCATAGAGGAAAAAGTGCTGAAATTATAGAAAACCACGTGTGACAATATATGTTGAAGGGTTAAAATGTATGCTGTAGATAGTTAAACTATAACTATAAATCCTAGAAGAAGCCAAGAGATTAGAAGGGCTAAAGGGGCTAGAGTAGCTAAGTGTTCCAGAAAAAAAGGGAGACGGGGTTGGATCTAGGCAGAAGGTAATATTTGCTTGAGTGGAGGCAAGCAAAGAGGAAAACACTGATAATATTGAAAAGCCACAAAAATGGCTGGCTTATCTGCCGGAGATCCATAAGAAATTAGGTTATTAGCAAAGAAGCTGTACTATGAAACTTGGCAAGCAGAGAGCTGTTGAAAGTTTGGGGCTGCAAAAGACATAAAAATGAGGTTTTGTGGTGAAAGAGCTAGGCATACTCATCACACCTGCACATTAAAGACAGCTCAACCCAGAATGTCCTAATTCATGATTTTAATTAATTGGAGCTGGGACAAAATCCCTAGGGATAAGTGAATGAAAAAAATAGAATACTTCACCCATGAAAAGTCAAGGGCTGCTTCCCAAAACATTTTTGTCCAGCTACTTTGGAAAAGCCTTAAGGAGTCTAGCCATGTGGTAATTCTGATTGTGCTGCTGGAGCTACAGAGAAAAATCATAAAAGGGAAGGTTTACTGCACTTTGAAACGCCGACAGAAGGATGTTGAACACACTGCAGACAGCTGTTTGATGTAGACGTGTCAGCACCCGGTAGCTGAATTCGTCTCACTGCAGACCGTCTACCATCTTGACGGGAGAAAAAAAAAAAAATCCCAGTTGAAGGAGGAAAACAAGGGAAGACTTGCTATTTTCTTGCTGACTTGTTATTCCCACTCTGGGAGAAAAATGGTTTTCAAATAGATTGATTATTCTGAGCCAGGATCTTGGCAACAACAACAAAAAAAGAATTTTAAAAATATAAAGTAAAAGACTAGTTTATAGTTCTTTGAAGAAAATAACAGTGTGCTATTGCATATGTTTTAGTCAGCTAGGCCTGCCATAACAGAAGTACCACAGAATGGATGGCTTTAACAAAGGAAAGCTTATTCTTACACAGCCCCGTAGGCTGTAAGTCCAAATTCAGGATGTCAGCTCCAGGGGAAGGCTTTCCCCTTTGTCAGTTCTGGAGGAAAGTCCAGTATTGCATCAGTCTTTGTCCAGGGAGCATCTTGGCACAGGAACCTCAGGTCTACTGGTTCCGTTTTCTTGACTGAGATTCCCAGTTCTCTGCTTCCTTCTCTTTCCTTTTATCTCTTATAGGATAAAAGGATTAAGGGTGGGGCAGGCCACACTCCAGGGAAACTCCCTTTACAGTGGAGCATGAAGGTGATTTCATACAAGGATTTACAGTCCCACCCTAATCCTTTAACATACAGCACAGCAAAATCATAAAATGGAGGACAATCGTAGAATACAGGGAATCATGGTCACATGTCTACACCTATTCTGGGGGGACACAATTCAATCCATGCCATCCCACCCTTTGGCACCACAAAAATCACATCATTAAAACATGTAACACAGCCGTCCCAATATAGCAAAATCATGTCCATCCCTTATGATAGAAGTCTTAAATCATTTCCAAGTCTAAAATTCAAAACTTTCTTTACATCTCTGAAACCTAGAATTCAAGCTATCTGCTTCCAAAGGTACAGTGGCAGAACAGGCACAAGTTAGACATTCCATTACAAATGGGAGAAACTGCAGGGAAAAGAGACACTAACAGGCAACAGGCAAGTCAGCAGAACTCATTACATTAGCCCTCAAAGCTTTGAAAATACTCTCACATTTTCTGAGACATTCTATACAATGGCCCTGCCCTCCAGACTCTAGGTATTGGCCACACTCTCTGGATTCTGAGTGGAGACCTTCAGTCCTGTATTACAACTCTGCCTTTAAGGTTAATTTGGACAGAAAGTCTGCCCCATTGGCTTCAGGAGCACCCTAAGCCCAAATGAGTGGCAATTCCACCCTTACAAACACAGGACGCCATGTTTCCACCCTTTCAAACCCCTGAGGTCATGGCCATACCTTTTGAGACTGAAGCAGCTCAGCTTCTCACGCTGGTTGTCTCCTCAGCTTCTGCTTCTAGGGCTGCATGGCCCGGGCCTCAGGCCCACATCTGCCCTGCTGGGGCAAGTGTTCCAAAGCTCTGTAACTTCACTGATTTAAGGCCACGGAGGCACCCCAGTCTTGCTGGAAAGTGTCCCGCACAAAGGCACTCAGCTCTCTTGCTCTGTGGATCAGCAAGGCTAGGGCCATCGATGCAAGTGCCGGGAGGCACCCCGTTCCCCAAGGAAAACTCTGTGCACAGGCACTTAGCTCGCTCGCTCCGTGCGTTGGCTCCAGCGCTGCCTCTGGTTCATTGCTGCTGCTGCTGTTGCCACCAGTCCTCTGTTGCTTCTCACCGTCTGCCCCTTCTTCGTTCCTTCTGAATCTTCTATCCAGTGTCAAAATGGCTTCCGCACTGTAGGTATTCGCTAGAGCAGCACCCCACTCTCAGCATATTTCTCGGGAAGATTGCAACTGCTTCTGTAACTATCGGGAGATAGATGGGGCAATATGCTTCTGTGGAGATTTAAACAGTCTTGGAAAAGCTATGGTTACTAGGAAATCCAGGTGACGTAGTAGTTAAATGCTATGGCTGCTAACCAAAAGGTCGACAGTTCAAATCCACCAGGTGCTCCTTGAAACTCTATGAGGCAGTTCTACTCTGTGTATAGGGTCTCTATGAGTCAAAACCGACTCGACAGCACTGGGTATGGGGTTACTATGAGTTGGGATCAACAGAACATCTTTGGTGTGTGGGTAATTACAGCCCTTTTTTGTTCTCTTTTGGAATTCTTCATTCCCTAAACTCGCAGCATTCATTAAATAATGGTTGCCAACTGAGAGCTATTTGCCCTTCAGAGGACATTTGGCAAATGTCTGAGGGGAGGACTGCTGCTGACACTGAAACAGTAGAGACCGGGCATACCGCAAAGCCTCCTCCAGTACAAAACATTTCCCTCACAACAAAAAATCATTTCTCCAGACCATCAATAGTGCTAAGGCGGAGAAACCTTGGCTTTGTTGCTGCCATTGAGTGCCATCAAGTCAGTGCTGACTCATCGCAACCGTATACACAACAGAATGAAGCACTGCCCGGCCCTGCCCAATCCTCAGAATTGCTATTATTCTTGAGCCCATTGTTACAGCTACTAAGTCATTCCTTCTGCTCGAGGGTTTACCTCTTCGATCCTCTACTCTACCAAGCATGACATCCCTCCCCAGGGACTGATCCCTCCTGATAACACATCCACAGTACGTGAGACCTATTCTTGCTATCCTAGTTTTTAAGGAGCATTCTGGTTGTATTTCTTCTAAGACAGATTTGTTCCTTCTCAAATTAGAATTAACCTTGAATAAGGGAAGACAGTTGAGAAAGACTGACACAGAAAACCTGCCTTCCGGTGCAAAGCTTTTATAGGGAAGCTGATGGATTACTGGCCACTTCCTATTTTACCTGGAAGTTCTATGTACACAAAAAACTCGATCTAGTAAGATAAAGTATTATTTTAAAATCTAAAAAACAAAAATTCTCTAGTAAAGCTGGTTGGGAGAATGTCACGAGACATTGAGACGAAATTCAATCTTCCCAGTTCTTTTTGCTTAGTTAGAGGCAGCTGGTCACACAGAGCAAGCTTGACCTGCCTTCCCCAACCAGAAGGGGCTGAGAAGTGGGCACGTTGCCCACTCTGCTTAAGTATTACTTCAGCCCTGCCATCTCCTGGGGAGTAGAACTGAAGAACTAAACACACAAATACACAAACACAAAAAACATGGCACATAGGTAAATAAAAATTACCCCAAATCACCAAACCTCATAAATGTCAGAAAACTTTGTTGGCCCAGGAATAACAGTGATGTACACGTTTTGTGGTACAAGACAGTTGTTGACGGTTCTCTGAATTCACAGCACAGTTGTCACTCTGACCCCACCTCCTACCATCCTCTTTCCGCTCATTCTCTCATCTCTAGGCGTGCTGGTGTACTTCTTGTTCGTTACAGTCACAAGCTTTGCCACTTGTATTTCCTGTTCTTCACCTAGACGTCTCCAGGATCTTCTATTTATGTCATTCAGATCTCTACTCACTAAGCACTCACTGCTGCATCTCTACCCCTACAATTTGCCAGGCCCTGCCTCAGTTTACTTTTCTTCTAGCCCTCACCACCACCTGCCATTTTACATATTTACCTATTCATTTTCTCTCTCAGAGGCAGTGGCAAAGTACCCAACAGCAAGATAAACACAGCGCTCACCTAGTTTACCAGATCATCTGTGGTGAACAATTTTACGTCAAAGATTCTGCTTCTAGGTATGGCTGTCATCCGTCTCTCTGCCAAACTCACATAATCTTCCTAGAAATCAAAGCCTCTTTTCAGATTTAAATTCCTGATGGGACAGATCACCAGTAAGCAAGGTAAGCATGTGCTTCCCTGTCCTTCCTTACTGATCTATAGTGAACAATTTCATACAGGTCCCACCCTGCTTATTGGGCCATTCAGCCCAGCAAGCCATCTCCAGGAATCAATATAACTGACACCTTGATTTCAGACTTCTAGCATCCAGAATTGAGAAGGCAAAATTTCTGTTCTTATCAATCATCCAGTGTGTGGTACTTTGTTATGAGTCTTAGGAAATTAATGTCTTATTTATCGCTGCTCCCTCAACTACAGTATAAGTGTCACAAGAAAAGGACAGTATTTATTTGTTTTGAGTTGTATCCCTAGTGCCTAGAATACTGCCTGGAACATTGAAAGAACTCAATAAAACCATCTGATGTAAATTTTCTTAAGTGGTCTTCTATTGTCTTGCTTTCTCTCTCCGATTTTCCTCCCATTAGTTTTTCCTAGGACTCTGAAACTCACTATACTCTGATTTTTATCTTAAGCATTTTTACTTCTTTGCTTGAGTTTTAAACCAGTCACTGTGCTGGCCCTTGGAGCTATAAGTTTGCTGAGCATTCAATAAACAAGTACTGAACATCTGGCATAAGTCATGGTTCTGGGTGCCACATGAAACACAAACGGGAGGAAGCCTATGCTTACACTGAGAGCTTGGAGAAAAGTAAGAGACATAAGGTACGGATACCAGCACTTTAGTGTGAAATGACATGAAATCTATACTATAAGGAAGAACAATGTGACATGAGGTCACAATAGGCCAGATAATACTGACTACAGAGATGATGAAAAACTTCAGGGAGAACTGGTATATGAACAGAAAGTACATGGAAAGATGTTAAACAGGCAGAAATAAGGAGAAAAGACAAACCAGGTAGAATTATTAGAAATGAATGGTAGACATATTAGTCAGATAGTGTTGGCACAGGAAAGATAAA
This sequence comes from Heterohyrax brucei, assembly GCA_028571685.1. Classification (NCBI taxonomy): domain Eukaryota; kingdom Metazoa; phylum Chordata; class Mammalia; order Hyracoidea; family Procaviidae; genus Heterohyrax; species Heterohyrax brucei. The sequence goes on along the minus strand of CM053141.1, from coordinate 66,630,782 downwards.
GGAGCTAAAGGAGATGTAGCTATGTGTAGTAGGAATATCACTGAGCCAGGAGTTCGGAGGCCTGCATTACTGTGTTGACACCGACACAAATTGGCTGTGCGACATTATGAAATTAAATAACCAACTTGGATCTCAATGAATCCACTGTAAAATAAGGAATTCATAGCTCCAAGATTTCATGATGGTACTGACAGCCAAGGCGGCCAGGAGCTGCTTGGCCATTATCAAACGAAAGTTAAGGTGATGGTGGGTATGGCTCAACCAGGAGCTGCTCAAACCGAGGAGAACCTGCCCCCTCCTGTCTACTGGTCTCAAAGCACTGAGTGTGGTTCAAGTCAGTCAAATCCAGGCTACTAGCTTACGTGCCAGGAACAAAACACAATTTTTCTTACTGTGCTTGCATGCTATGAAAGCCTAAGTAGTCCATAATGTTTGTACGTACTTCCTTGTGAAAAGTGGCTTAAAAGATTCTGTCACTCTTTGTTCCAGGAGCTTGATTTGAGGTATATACTTCTTTGCTCCTTGCCCCTTGCCCCTTGCCCCTTTTCCCTACAAGAAGTCGCACTGAGTAGAACCTGCTTTGGGTCACAGTATGACCATGATAATGGTGACGAAAATGATATTAACAAAAATAAGAAAGGGGAACACTTGGGACGAAGAAATGCTTTGTTTGGTTTTGGTTACCTTGTGTTTAAGACTCCGGGGGCAGCTCCCACGGTAAGGTTGTGCCCTGTTCCTGGCTAAGTAGCTTTATGTCTTTGCTCTAGGACCCTCCTAGAAGTTCTACAAGCCAAATAATACCTGTAATTACATTACTTTTTCTTCATAATGTAGCCAAGGTAGATTCTACGTTTGCAAATAAGATTTGGGACTAATACAAAAACTTCTCAAGAAAAAGTTTTCTCATTTTGTTTCTTACAGACTTCAACTAATTCTCCTGGGTTAGACCATATGAAATTGCCATTTTTATAGGTCAACAGCAGTTAAATATCGGTAGTTTTATGTCAGTGTTGTGATAAGCGCACACTCTAGAATAAAAGAACCCTGGGTTTACACCCTGGCTCAGAATGTATTAGTTGTGTCGTTTACACTCTCTAACCTCCGTTTCCACAGCTGCAAAGCAGCAACACTGGTTTAAGCATTTACCGATGTTGTGAAGACTAAGTGAGAAGATACAGAAAAGGTGCTTAGCACAAGGCCAGGCAGATCTTATCCTCTTTTCTCATATTGCGGAGGATATAATGTCCCTCGCTTTCTCAGTTGGTGGAGTCCTGAGGTCGTTCAAATAGTTAACATGTTGGGCTGTTAACCAAAAGCATGGAGGTTCAAGTTTACCCAGAGGTGCCCTGAAAGAAAGAAAACATCTTCTGAAAAACCAGCCATTAAAAACCCCACAGAGCATCATTCCACTATAACACCCACGGGGTCTCCACGAGATGGAGCTAACTCAGTGCCAGCTGGCTACACCTTCATGCTTACTCATAGTCTGTCTTTCTTCCAGGACAATTGCTTCCCTATTGTTCTCTCCACTACCACAGTTTCTGTCTCTTGTCCCCATTTTCTGTAATCATGCTCAGGTCTTTAGTATCAGGGCAAAGATTTATCTGACACTACTGACTCACTGGCTACACTGCTATTTTCCCAATTCTTGTAATGGAAGATTTATATCACCCAGATCTGCTTCCTTTACAACTCCTTGGTATGGACTAACTGACCCCTGCAACACTTCTGAAATTGTAATTTCAAACATGACTAAACCAAACTCATTGCCACTAAGTCTGACTCATAACAACCCTATAGGACAGAGGAGAACTGCCCGACTGGGTTTCCAGCATGTGCCCGGTGTATTCAAGTTGCTGACCTTTTGGTTAGCAGCTCTAGCACTTAACCACTATCTCGGGTTTCCAATGACCTGTAAATGAAGAAGTTCAGTGATATTTTCCTAATTTATAGTCCTTTCTTAAATTTCTTTTAAGCACTGAAAGCTGGAAACCCCTCTAAGACCTCAAATCTTGAAATCTGTTTTCTTTCATGTCTACATCTAGTCAACCATGAATCACATTGATGGCTCCATTCCAGTGTCTCCCATATCCAATTTTCCATTCCCAATGCTCTTTTTTTATTTAAATATTTGAATCAGTTTGTAAATTAACCCCAAATTAAAAAAAAAAAAAAAAAAAACACACATTGCCATTAAGTCGATTCCAACTCATAGCAACCCTATAGACAGAGCAGAACTGCCCTAAGAGTTTCCAAGGAGTACCTAGTGGGATTTGAACTGCCAACCTTTTGGTTAGCAGATGTAGCTCTTAATCACTACACCACCAGGGTTTCCTTATTCAAAATTAGTCACCAATTAAACTAATCCATAGAAGAGGGAAATAACTTACTTTAAAAGTGCAATGCTTGGGCCAGCTAAATTGGAGTCCTCAGCAACCAGTCCTTGAAGAAGAGCTTCATTTATTTCAAAGTAGGCACAGTTAATTAACTTGAGGCCCTCGGCTGTGGAGCTTGCTCTTGGGCATGTGCCTGACCATCCGAGATTACAGGGAGAGCACAGAAAAGGAGGTAAACTGTTTCAAGAGTAGGGGCATTGCAAGGGAGATGTGATTAACCTTTCCCTATTAAGTCCTTATCAGTCTCATACATAATGCCTCACCTGTCTCCCTGGAGGATACCTTGAAAAGCCTGAGTCCTTGTGAAAATATGACAGTAGTCACTGCCTTTTCTTTTTAGATTGATTCATGCTGAATAACCTCCTCTGAGTCTTAGAATAAAAGACATGTGTTGTCCTAAAACATGCTTTCCATGAAACCCGTAAGATGTCTCATTATTAAAGAAATTCCTTATTATCTTAGAGTTTAAATTTGCATCTGTCTTTAAATACATCCGAAATTTGCCAAAGAGAAATTTCAACAATTAAACTCAATTCTCGAGATCAGTTCTGTGTAATTTCTTTTTTTTTTCAAAAAATAATTTGCACTTGCGTAAAATATGCAAAGTACTTTGTGTGTTTCCAAAAGAGTTGTTTCTTGTTTGTTACTAAAGTGCCATCCAGTCAGGTCCAACTCATAGTGACCGTATGTGTACAGAACAAAGCACTGCCCAGTCCTGTCTCATAGTCACAATTATTGTGAATGAGTTCACTGTGGCAGCCACTGTGTCAGTTCATCTCTTTAAGAGTCTTCCTCTTTCCACTGATCCTGTAGTTCACGAAGCACAGTGTTCTTCTCGAGGGACTGATCTCTCCTGTTAACATGTCTAAAGCATGTAAGACTCAGTCTTGCCATCCTTGCATCTAGGCAGCATTCTGACTGTATGTCTTCCAATACAGAGCTGTTCATCCTTTCGGCAAACCACGGTATATTCCATGTTCTTCATTAATACTATAATTCAAAAGCATCAGTTCTTCTTCAGTCTTCCTTAGTCATCATTCAGCTTTCACACACATACTACGCAACTGAAAAAACCATAGCTTAGGTCAGGCACACCTTAGTCTTCAAGGTGACATCTTTGCCTTTTAACACTTCAAAGAGGTCTTTTGCAGCAGATGTGCTCTCACCCATGTGTCTTTTGATTTCTTGACTACTTCTTCCATGACTGTTCTTTCATGATCCCAGTAAAACAGAATCCTCAACAGCTTCACTCTTTTCTCTGTTTATCCTGATGTTGTTTATTGGTCCAGTTATAAGGATTTTTATTTTCTTTATGTTAAGGTGTAACCCACACTGAAAACTGTGCTCTTTGATTTTCATCAGTAAATGCTTCAAGTCCTTTTCACTGTCAGCAAACCAGGCTGTGTCATCAACATAATTCAGGTTGTTAATGAGTCTTCCTCCAATCCTGATGCCCCATTCTTCTTTATAGAGTCCTGCTTCTAGCATTATTTGCTCCATTTATAGACTGAATAAGCACATAACTGAATAAGGATATAATCCTGATGCACACTTTTTCTAACTTTAAACCATTCGGAGTCCCCTTGTTCTGTTGGGACAACTGCCTCTCGATCTGTGTTCAGAATCTTTATGAGCACAATTAAGTGTACCAAGATTCCCATTCTTGGAAATGTTATCCATAATTTGTTATGATCCACACAATTGAATGCCTTTGAATAGCCAATAAAACACAGGTAAACATCTTTCTGATACTTTCTATTTTCAGCCAGCATCACTCTGACATCGATATCCCTGATTCCACGTCCTCTTCTGAATTCAGCCTGAATTTCTGGCAGTTTCTTGCCAATATACTGCTGCAGCCACTTTTGAATGATATTACCGATACTATTGAATAATTTCTGCTTTCAGTTAGATCACCTTTCTTGGAAACAGGCAGAAGTATGGATCTCTTCCAGTCAGTTGGCCAGGTAGCAGTCTTCCAAACTTCTTGGCAGAGATGAGCGAGTGCTTCTAGTGTTGTGTCTGCTGAGTGAAACACCCCGGTAGATATTCCATCGATTCCTTGGGACTTGTTTTTCTCCAATGCCTTCAGTGCAGTTTGAACTTCTATCCTCAGTGCCATCAGTTCCTGATCATATGCTACCTCTTGAAATGGTTGTCTGCCTTAGTCTGGAAGCACAGCTGAAGCCTGTCTGTCACAGGTGACCCCGCTGATATCCGAATACTGGTGGCATAGCTTCTATCATCACAGCAACACATCAGCCAGCAGTATAACAAACTGATAGATGTATGAGGTCTCTATTTGTAGGAGCATCTATTTCTCAAGTTTATTTTCAAATAATCAAAACACCCAGGAGAATTATATTTTTGTTTTCCTTAAACAAACCAGATAAATATTATTTCCACAAGTGAACATAAAGACATCTATTTTCAAATTTGTAAAGTATTTTAATTTTAAATATTTAGACATGCTTTTGGTGACAACTATCCTAACTGGAGTACCTTAGTGTGTGTGTGTGTGTGTGTGTGTGTCTCAATATAACTAATCTGTCTTTTCTATGTTTAAGGGTCTTTCCATCTTTCCTAATACAGCAAACAGTAGAACTTTCTCCCATCCAAGACTGAAAGTTTTGTAGTACTGTACTTCTTTGCTAGTTAAAGGAGAATTTTGCATCTCTTGAAAGTAAATGAAAAATGAACCACCACAAAATGAGGCTAAAATCACGTTTTCAGGAATGACCAATGTCTACAGAGAAAATTAACAGGGAAAAAAGAGAAGTAAGCATTCAAATGAATATAAATGCTCTAGCTAGACTGCAAAGAGAAGCAAATAGGTCTCTGAGGACAACAAGCGAGGAGCCAATGTTTAGCAAGTATATAAAAACAGCTCTGCTCAGCTATTCTTACTTTAGTCCATTTTCTTCTGTGTTGTTAGTAAACTCACAGACCCCTTTATTTATTTCATTCATGTAAAACAACCCCTGAAAACTACAGTTCCATTCTGCCTTCCCTAGGCGCCAAATGGCATTGATAAGTAGTTGGCATTTTCCACCCAGGGATGCAGGCTTTTTGTAGGAGTGAAGAGTGCCATGAGTGAAGAATCCCACGTCTACTTCTCATTTTCTGTGGGGAGAAAAGGACGCCTTCTGAAAAACTAAGAAAAACAGCACATGGTAACTACACTTACAGAGTGATACGGATCAGATAAGTTGCACTAGCAAACGGTGGGTGCTGATGAGGTGTTTCCACAGCGCTTTCATGACAACGAGCACCATCCCCATGATTAGCTGTGGACTGGACTGTTAGGATTCATAGGGTTTCCACGGGCTGATTTTCTTCCTACTTCATATCAGTGTGAAAGTTCCTGTGAAACCTGCTCAGCATCGTACCACCAGGCAGGCTGCCACTGAAGAAAGCGTAGTGCTGCACCTGAGCTGCACTGGTCGGGAATCATCCCCACGGAAGGAAAGAATTCTACCACTGAACCAACAATGCCTCATATGAGCTGTCATAAGAAATTTCCACCAAACTCTGAACCTAGCACATAGTAAGTGTTCTGTAATATTTGTTGAAAGAGAAAATGAAAGAATGAATGAAAGAATCTGATGAGTAAACAATGCCAACCCGGCCACTGGAATTAAGAAAGAGAATCTTGAACAGATCGTTAAAAGAACTGCTAAACAATCAGCAATCTGTCCCTGCAACCTCAGAGTAACTCTATAAATGTTCGTTCAATGAATGAATAAACCCATCCAGTCAGGCCCACCTATACAATCTGTGGGACTCAGTGAAAAATGAAAACCAAGGCCATACGAAGTTTGACAATTAAGTCCTTGAACTTAATTGTTCTAAGTGCTACATACGTCCTTGCTGAAAGCACTACAGTCAGCTTTGCAGTTCTCCCCTTTAGAAGCTATGCACCAACACCAGCACCCAGTCCACCCTTCAAAGCAATTTTGGAACTCCTTCTGCCATGGCCATTACACACAGTGTCATGGTGGCAAGTTTGCGATCTTAACTGTCTAGTGCTCCGTGAGGGGTGTTTTAGCCAGTAAACAAATAACTGTATTGGGACACCCTCCCTACTCACCTGATCTGGCCCCCTGTGGCTTTTTTTTTCCTTACCCGAAGATACGACATTCCAGAAAAGGAGTTCCAAAATTGCTTTGAAGGGTGGACTAGACACTGGTGTCAGTGCACGGTTTCCTAAGGGGGGTACTTCAAAGGTGACAGTAGCGATATTCAACAATGTGGTAAGTAGCAAGTTTTCTAGGAAGAGTTCGCAAACTGAATTGGCAGAACTCGTATCGTGCTCACAGTATACTTCCTTTTAATACGCACAGGCGTCACAGGTCTTCTAGAATTCTATGCTCACAAAGGATCACAAACATGATAACCACACAAGATAGCAAGGAACCACAGACATGAATACGGCATGTATTGCCTCTGCGCAGATGCAAGCTCTGCTGCCCCAGGAGCTCCCAGTGACAAAACACAGTCAGTATAGCCAAAGGGGTTAAAAGGTCAAAACATGGGCTGTCGTAGGGATGTTACACTAAACTCAGGACCTAGCACATGATAAGTGTTCTTTAAATATTTGTTGAATGAATAAAAGATTGAATGAGCACAAGGAAGCAATCAAGAAATGCAATTTTTAAGAATTTCAAGACAGCAAAAGCAAAGCATTAAACCAAGCACAGGAGTCTTGAGTGCAGGGCGCTGTGCAGCTGCACAAGTCAAAAGTGTATGATTTCAGGCTTAAACTCAGTGAATTAGTAAACTGTAAAAGACAGACAGTGGTGATAGAGAATGGACAAAAACTCATTGCAATATTGATTGCGGAGGTCCGCCATCAGCCTTGTAGACAAAGTCACGAGCCCCTGCAAATGACAGGCTGAAGCATCTCACCTGTGACATGTTTTTTAGCTTACTGCCCTTGATATTATTTGGCTTCCTAATCAAATTTTCTTCAAAAAGATACCCCCTCCTCTCCTGGCACAAGGATCAGGGGAGATGCCTTCTGAAAGGGGCCCTTTACTACCCCCTTGGTCAATGAAATAATATCGGGAAAACCTGTACAGGAATTTTCTGAGGAAAAAGAGCTCAGAGGAATGATTTCTAACAGCCAGCTTTGAGAGCAGCGAGGCCAGCCCAACCCCTGCTGACTTCCCCCAACTGCACATCCCCACCCATGTGAAAGGAATTATCCTCTTTAGAACAGCTTGAGAAGGACATAGAGTGGGGGACGGTAGATGTTTACTATCCCCGCAGGAGGAGATAAAATAAAGAGCAAAGTAGGAACAAATAGAGATCATAAACTTTAGACCCTTCCTCGTGGACCTTTTAACCTTGAGATATAAGTAGGGCTGATTGAGCTCGAGGCATCCTTAGGCCATTATCTAAAAAGCCTTGACAGTTAAAAGGATCACCAGGTTTCAGTTAACTAATAGCTCATGTGGCAGGGTAAAAAATTACATCACGTCAAGACCACGAGGTTTTTGGTTTCAAATTTGCCAACCACGAGGTTTTGGTTTTAAACTAGCCAATAGATTGTGTGGTCAGTGGGCAGGGTAAAATTCACGTCACTCTTACTATAAAAACAATAAAGACAGACAGCCTTCTCTCTTGCTCTCTGGGTCGGGCTGCCTTAAACCAGAAAAGTCTTTCCTGTCTCCTTGATTCATTTCCCGCCGCGCCTCTCCCTCCCTCCGTGCGGGACCCTACAAAGTGTCGGGGCTGGCTCCCGGCAATTGATACTCTTAATAATTCAGAAAATATTTATTAAGTGCTTACTGTGACCAGAAACCATTTTAAGCAACTTACATGCATTAATTCATTTAATCTATGTAATGATATTATGGTAATAAAATAATCTCTAATTTGAAGATTTTGGAGCACAGAGAGTTAGACTATTAAATAGTGAAGACTGCACTGGAACTCAAGCAGTCTGACACCAGAACTGATGCTATTAGCCACCACACTGAGCACTTAACCAAATACCACTCTGATTGGTTTGCATGGATTAACTCATTACATCCTCACAACCCCCCTCAAAGATAGTACTATCTCCTGACTTCACGGAAGAACACAAGTGAGTCTTAGAGAGTATAGATTACTCACCTACATTCAAAATCTAACAAGTGCTAAAGGCAGGATATCAATTATGTCAGTCTAACTCCAAAGCAGTGTTATCTTTCAGAGGAGCCTTCCTTGAAAGGGACTTTTTGCCTCTTAAGCCAAGTCAAAGAGGACTCCTCTGGAAGACAACAATCTACAGGAGCAAAAGCCAGGGGCCAGAGTCACCACAGTACTAGTGCAACGTAACAAGTGATAGAATTCTTAAAGGACAATATTTTCAGGATAAATTCATAACTTCCATACAAATAAACAGGTGTCAAAGATTGTACTTAACTTATTAACTAATGAGAGCTCGAGTAAGACGTATAAAACCAGTCCAAATCAGAATGTGAAGAAAAGATATACATACAAGGCCTGACAGTTAAAGTCTGTGAACTTAGTTGTTCTAAGTGCTACATGCCTCATTGCTGAATATCACTACAGTCACCTTGGAAGTACTCCCCTTGGGAAGCTATGCACCGATGCCAGCACCTAGTCCACCCTTCTAAACAATTTTAGAACTCTTTCTGGAATGTTCATTGCACACGGTGGCACGGTGTTAAGTTCACTAACTTAATGGTATAGTTGCCTGTGAGGGAATTTTTAGCCAGTAAACAAATAACTGTATTGGAACACAGTCTGGCCCCCAGTGACTTTCTTCTTTACCCAGAGATAAAGGCAATATTGAAAAGAAGACATTTTGATGACATGCAGGATATCAAGGGTAATACAAGGGTCAGTCTGATGGCCATTCCAGTAAGAGTTCCAAAATTGCTTTAAAGGGTGGTCTAGGCACTGGCATTGGTGCATAGCTTCCTAAAGGGATTACTCGGAAGGTGACTATAGTGGCATTCAGTAATGAGATATCAGCCCTTTTTCTAGGATGAGTTCACAGACTTAGTTGGCAGGCCTCACATGGGCAATCAGAAGGCTGAAATAAACTTGCTAATAGACATAAAACTGGTCAACATCCATATAAGTACCATTTCCGCTGGACAAAAGTTTTTTGCATCTTTACGGACAAGAATAATTTTCATTAATGTCACTTTTCTGACAGGTGAGTCATGGTGCTATGGGTCGGGGTCAGCTTGATGGCAACAGGTTTGGGTTTTGGTCAATTTTCTACAATTGACATAATTGTAAAAGTGCTCGAAGACAATGCAAGGTATAGACTCATGGATAATGCTATGAATACCAAAGAGTATTCTAGACAATTTTCTAGTTTACTTCGGAAAGGACATCCAAAATTATTGTTTCCCACTTTAAATTTTTTTCCCTGAATTTTGCTAATTGAGGTAAAAATCATCCCCTGACTTTTTGTCCTTTTAGTGAACATTTCTTGGCTGGTTTCTGGCAAAAATCTTCCTAGACCCAACCAATTAACCACTTGCCCGCACCTGAGCAAATCCTATAATGAGCACTCAACACAGCTCCCAGGAACCCTACCACACTTCTATTGTCCTATGATCATCTGCCAAGAAATTCTGGTATCGTAGTGGTTAAGAGCTACAGCTGCTAACCAGAAGGCTGGCAGTTCAAATCCACCAGGCTCCCTGGAAATGCTATGGGGACAGTTCTACTGTCTATAGGGTCACTATGAGTCAGAATCAACCGGACAGTAGTGGCATTTTTGTTATCATCTGCCAATCTATATGCCATATCCCATATTTAACTACCAATCAGGCATGATTGGAAACCCTGGTGGGGCAGTGGTTATGTGCTACATCTTCTAACCAAAAGGCTGGCAGTTCAGATGCACCGGCACTCCTCAGAAACTCTATGAGACAGTTCTACTGTGACCTCTAGGGTCACTAGGAGTCTGACCCAACTCGATGGCAGTGAGTTTGGTTTTGGGGGGGTTTTTTTTTTTTTTTTTGAAGGCATGATTACTTATCAGATTGAAGGCTGAATGTAGCTTTGGTAGCAACAGTGTCATCCTCTAGATGCAAGAGCACAGGAAGATGTGGGTGTTCTGGGGGAAAAGTTGAACATAGAGATAGAGGCTTACAGGGACTCAAAACACAGGACTACTGCAATATTTTAACCACCAGCAAGGCCATTTATCTCCTTGCCTCCAATTCACTTGGATCCCCCAGTACAGTCTCAAAAGATAACCTCAGTTCCTCCTCAGAGAAAACTAAAGCCATCAGAAACTCCTTGGCTTTCAATTAACAAGCCTTTCTATCTGCTGCGTCCACCATATCCTCTTCTGACTTGTCATGGATTGACCTGTGTCCCCCAAAATATGTGTTAACTTGGCTAGTACATGATTTCCAGTATTGTGGGGTTGTCCTCCATTGCGTGATTGATATAATTTTCCTGTACCATGTAAATTCTAATCTCTGCCTGTGGTTAATGATGCCAAGTAGGATTATATTGAAGAAGATTCAGGTGGAATGTAGCACCGTCACTCAGCTCACATCCCTGATTCAGTGTAAAAGGGGTTTCCCTGAGATGTGGCCTGTGCTACTTTTTATCTTACATGAGATCAAATGAAAAAGAAGTGAACAGAGAGTTCGTGACTTCATGCCACCAAGACAGCAGTGATGGGAGCAAAGTATGTCCTTTGGACCAAAGGTTACTGTGCTGAGATGTTTCCAGACCAAGGGGAGACAATGACAAAGACTTTCCTCCAGACCCAACAGAGACAAGAAGTTTTCCTCTCGAGCCAGGACCCTGAATTTGGACTTCTAGCCTACTGGAATATGAGAGAAGAGACTTCCCTTTGCTAAAGGCACCCAGTGGCAGTACTTCTGTGCTAGCACTACCGGATGTCTCCGACACCTGTGCACACAGAGAAGCCTGAAGACAAATCCAAACGGAATCTGACATCAGTCACAAAAGAGACAACAGAAGAGGAAGAAAAAAACAGGACAGTTTCAGTTTCTAAAATTCCAGCGATATGGAAACAAGAAAGGGGCCATTGAAACAAAGTCGATACCACTGGTTAGCTTATTTTGTGTTTTATAAGAGTTACAAGACAGAATGAACCGGAACAATCAAATATACATAGCTTCTATAAGAGGATCCCTTCAAGGAAAATAGGTTTGAATCACTTCAAAAAAGATCAGACAGTCACTTTTGTATTACAGAACCTAACTATAAATAAAATTTAAATGAACCCAAGGGGCATTTGCAATATATCCAACTCTTAAAAATAAGAATTTTATGTATGCTTCAGTTTGGTAAAGATACTGAATTTAAAATGAGGATAGCACAAAGATATAAACACCCAGATTTGCCAGGAAAAATTTTTGTACTTCCATTTAGCAGGCAAAGGGTAAAAAATTGTTTATCCTTTCAAGAGTGAAAAATAGATTAATGTACTATAACTGAGTCTGGATAACACTGAAAGAAAGATCTGCAAAAACTAATGGGCTAGGCACTGAGCTTATCATCTAATAGGATCTCAAGAAATGTAGAATTCTGCATGGAACACTGAAAGTTGGCATTTTTAAAGGCTTTTTTTTATATTTTAAGTGAATGGTTCTTAAACTTGCATCAGAATTATCTGGAGAGCTTGTTGAAACAGAAATTGCTGGGCCTTACTCCCAGAGTCCTTACTTCAATACATCTGGGACATAATCCAAGAAGTTGCATTTTTAACAAGTTTCTCAGGTAACGCTGATGCAGCTGGCCCAGGGACCAAACTTTAAAAACCACAGGTCTACATTATACCTAAAAATAAAAGAAACCATTGGGGGAGCGGGAGCTTATTGGAATGAATGGAGGGAAAATAAACTATTGGGAATGTTAAAAAATATATACACATTTGAAGAAACAATTCCTAGGAGCTTTTGACCAAATGTAATACTAATAAACTCAGCATATTATGGTTTAAAAAGAAAAGACTAAACTGTGCTTTCTTAAAATCCCTTTATTGTATTTTTTCCAGAAATCATATCCGTTGTTTTATAGTTTGCTGCTCATTTGCTTAGTGTTTACAGCTTTTACCATTTCCCTAGGTCTTGTCTTCCTCTTCTAACATTGCTCTTCAACTGATTTCCAGACACTTGCTTTAGCTTTATTTTCCCCTGATCCTTGAATACCACCTCTCCAAGCAGCATCCTCTTCCGACCAGCACCAACAAGTTGCTGACTCACCTGGGGTTCTTTTTCTACTGTTTTGGTTTCACCACAGCTGATTTCAACTTAGTGAATATTGCACTAACTAAAAGTGAACCTTCAAAATTATAGTCACAAAACTGAAGCTGTATGTGTGAGCTAGAATCAGCTCAGAATGGGCCCAGTCTTATTTTTGAAGGGTCAACAGCCACCCATACGGGGCAAACATATTATTTACTTGACAGGCTCTGCTGCTGGCCAGAAATGCTCTGCAAGATGATCATTTCTGACTGGCCTCTGCACAAGGCAGCAATGAATGAGGCTGGGTAGTGCTGCATTTAGAAATGAAATTTGCAAAAGACAAGAAGACATTGAAGCTGCTGTTTTAAAGGATAGGAAAATTAATAAAAGATTGGAGGCAGAAATCAGAAAAAGAAGTTAAAGAACCCACAGCCATCAAGTCCATTTCAACTCATAAAGACCCTTACAGGGCAGAGTAGAACCCTACCACCAAGTTTCAAAGGAGAACCTGGCAGATTCGAACTGCTGACCTTTTGGTTAGCAGAGGTAGCACTTAATGATACACCAGCAGAATGGGAAGGTAATAAGAAAATGAGAGGACAAACAAAGCTGTTCAGCAGTTTTAGCAACCAGACATTAAATCATCCCGAGGTGGGGCCAAGATGGCAAAATACTTAGATGATTCTTGCGGTCCCTCTTACAACAAAGATGCAAGAAAACCATTAATTAAATATGACAATCTACGAGCTCAGAACATCAAAGACAAGTTGAGGAAATGGACTGAGCAGCAAGGGGGAGGGAGAGACATTTCAGAAACGAGAACTAACCCGGTTAGCACCGTTACCCTGCAGACTGCTCCCTGCGGCGCATGTGCTGAGGCAAGTGATGGCACCACAGGCATTTTTCCTATCAGGAGAGATGGTGTGGCTGCTCAAGACCCCAAACCAGCCCAAAATGACATTCAGTCGGCGATAAACAAGCATAAGCATCTAACCTACCCCACAGATCCAAAACACAAAAAAACCTTCGGGAAGTACTTCTTTCGCGTTTACCTGCTCTCTCTCAGCTGTCCTCCAGATTCTGCCAGGCTTCAGTGACTGCTGCCCCCCAGCCCACGGACAGGAAGTAGGACCAAAATGTAAATCCATTTTTTAGTAGAATCTGCATTCTTCATCTCTTGTTACATCATTGGCTCCTGGAAGCAGGAATGGGCAGTGCGATGTTAGCAGAAGCTTTTAGAACCTGCCCAATAGCGAAGGAAGAGCTAAAGAAAGCCAAAACTACCAGAATAGAAGGAAATAATAAAGATCAGGACAGAAAAAAAGAAGAAATACAAACTAGAAAGTAATAATAATAAAAAGAATCAATAAAACCGGAAGTCAACTCTTTGAAAAGATCAACAAAAGAGACAAAGCACTGGCTACCATAACAAAATAAAAACATAAAAAATGAAACAGGAGAGGGAAATAAATTAAAAAATGACATTGGGGACATTACAATGAATTGAATAGCAACAAGGAATTTCAGAACTGACTGCTACGAAATATTTTACTCCAACAAATTTGAAAACCTAGATACAATTGACAAATTCCTAGAAACACACTGCCAAACTAACACAAACAAAGGTAAAAAAATTAAATAGGCTCATTATGAAAGAAAAGATTGGTATGTCATTTTAAAAAAATGCCTATGGAAAAATTCATGACCAGCTGAATATACTGGAGGATTCTACCAAACATTCAGAGGAGAGTTGACACAAATCCTATTCAATTTCTTCAAAAACACAGATGAGGAAAAAACACTGCCAAACCCTCTTTATGAAGCCAGCATAATCTTGATGCCTAAACGAAGCAAAGAAAAAAATTTACACACCAATCTCCCTTGTGAACGCAGATGCAAAATTTTTTAACAAAATTCTAGCTAACAGACTTCAGCGATGTATTTAAAATAAATAAATAAAACACCATGATCAAGTGGTCTTCATACCAGTATTACAAGGGGGATTCAGCATTTGAAAATCAATCAACATAATTCACCACATAAATGTTGTTGTTGTTGTTATTAGGTGCTGCTGAGTCGGTTCCAACTCATAACGACCTTATGAACAACAGAATGAACACTGCCTGGTCTTGCAGCATGCCCACAATCATTTTTATGCTTAGGCACACTGTTGTGGCCACGGTGTCAATCCATCTTGCCAAGGGTCTTACTCTTTTTTGCTGATCCCCCACTCTACCAAACATGATGTCATTCTCCAGGGCCTGATCCTTCCTGACAACATGTCCAAAGTGTATAAGAAGCAGTCTTGCCATCTTTGCTTCAAAGAACACTCTGGTTGTACTCCTTCCAGAACAGATCTGTTTGTTCTTTTGGCAGTCTATGGTATGTTCAACAATCTTCTCTAACACCAAATTCAAAAGCATCAATTCTTCTGTCTTCTTTATTCATTGTCCAGCTTTCATATGCATATGATGCAGTTGAAAACAGCAGGGTTTGGGTCAGGCACACTTCAGTCTTCAAGGTGACATCTTTACTTTTTAATACTTTAAAGAGTTCCTTTGCAGTAGATTTTCCCAGTGCAATGTGTCTTTTGATTTTTTGACTTCTGCTTCTATGGATGTTGATTGTGGACCCAAGTAAAATGAAATCCTTGACAATCTCAATTCTTTCTCCCTTTATGATGGTGTTTCTTACTGATCCAGCTGTGAGGATTTCTGTTTTCTTGATGTTGATGTGCAATCCACACTGAAGGCTGTGTTCCTTGATCTTCAGCAGTAAGTGCTTCAAATCTTCTTCACTCCCAGCAAGTAAGGTGGTGTTGACTGAAGATTTTCACCAGCTTCTGCAGTCCAAAATTGACCAAACATGTAATCCAGATGCATTGAAAATTACAGGTGTTTGGAATGCAAAAGTTGGAAACATAGAAGGACTGGTAGTTGGAAAATACAGCCTTGGTGGTAGAACTCATGCCAGAGATCACATGATAGAATTTTGCAAGATCAATGACCTCTTCATATAGTCACAAATGGTGACTATACAAATAGACCTCACCAGATGGAATACACAGGAGTTAAATCAACTATATCTGCAGGAAAAGATGATGGAAAAGCTCTACATCAGTAGTCAAAACAAGTCCAGGTGCTAACTGCAGCACAGAATATCAATTGCTGATAAGCAAGTTCAAATTTAAACTGAGGTAAATTAGAATAAGTCCACAAGAGCCAAGGAATGACCTTGAGTATATCCCACCTAAGTTTAGAAACCATCACAAGAATAGATTTGATGTGCTAGACACTAGTACTGAAGACCAGACAAATTGTGGACTGACGTCAAAGACATCATCTATGAAGACAACAAGAGGTCCTTAAAAAGACAGGAAAGAAAGAAAAGACCAAATTGGATGTCAGAATAGGCTCTGAAACTTGCTCTTGAAAGTCAAGCAGCTTAAGGAAAAGCAAGAGACGACCAAGTAAAAGAACTAGACAGAAGATTTCAACAGCAGCTCGAGAAAGCAAAATAAAGTATTACAATAACATGTGCAAAGAGCCAGAAATAGAAAACCAGATGGGAACAACACATTCTGAATTTCTCAGGCTGAAAGAACTGAAGAAAAAATTCAAGTCTTAAGTTGCAAGAGTAAAGAATTCCACAGGGAAAATATTAAATGACTCAGAGATAATTAAAAGAAGATGGAAGGCATGCAGAGTCATTAAATGAGAAAGAACTCCTCAACGTTTAGCCATTTGAAGTGGTAGCACATGATCAGAAACCAATGGTACTGAAGGAAGAACTTGAAGGTGCATTGAAGGTATAAGAAAAACATAAGGCTCCAGGAATTGATGGAATATCAGCTAGATGTTTCAACAAATGGATGCAGCTCTGAAGCGCTCACTCATCTATGCCAAAAAATTTGGAGGACAGCTACCTGGCCGGTCAACTGGAAGAGATCCATATTTATGCTTACTCCCAAGAAAGGTGATCCAACTGAATGTGGAAATGAGCAGTATCAATATCACACGCAAGTAAAATTTTGCTCACAATCATTCAAAAGCAACTGCAACAGTATATTGACAGGGAACTGCCAGAGATTCAAACTGGATTCAGAAGAGGACATGGAACCAGTGATATCATTGCTAATGTCAGATGGATTTTTGCTGAAAGCAAAGAATATCAGAAAGATGTTTACCTGCATGTCATTGACTATGCAAAGGCATCTGACTGTGTGGATCATAATAAATTATGGCTAACATTGTAGGGAATTACAGAAAACTTAACTGTGCTCCTAAGGAATCTATATATGGTTTGAACACAACAAGGAAACACTTTATATTTTAAAGTCAGGAAAGGTGAGTATCAGGGTTGTATCCTTTCATCATACCTTTTCAATCTGTACACCAAGCAAATAATTCAAGAAGCTATCCTATAGTGAAGAAGAACAAGGGATCAGGATTGGAGGAAGACTCATTAACAACCTGCATTATGCAAAAGACACAACTTTGCTTGCTGGAAGTGAAGAGAATTTGAAACACTTACTGATGAAGATCAAGGACCACAGCCTTCAGTATGGATTGCACCTCAACATCACGGAAACAAAAATCCTCACAGCTGGGCCAGTAAGGAACATCATCATGATGAATGGAGAAAGGATGAAAGTTGTCAAGAATTTCATTTTACTTGGATCCACAATCAAAGCCTGTGAAGCAGCACTCAAGAAATCAGAAGGTGCATTGCACTGGGAAAATCTGGTGCAAAGGACGTCTTCAAAGTGCTGGAAAGAATAGATGTCACCTTGAAAACTAAGGAGCACTTGAACCAAGCTGTGGTATTTTCAATCACATCATATTCATGCAAAAGCTGGACAACAAATAAGGAAGACAGAAGAAGAATCAACACCTCTGATTACGATATTGGAGAAGAGTATTGAAGGTGCCAAGGACTTCCAAAAGAACAAAGGAGTATAACCAGAGTGCTCCATGGAAGTAAAGATGGGAAGACTGTGTCTTGTATTCTTAGGACATGTTGCCAGGAGAGATCAGTCCCTAGAGTAGGACGTCATACTTGGTAGAGTGGAGGGTCAGTGAAAAAAACGCAGACCCTCAACAAGATTGACAGAGTGGCTGCAATGATGGGCTTAAGCATAAAAACAATTGTGGACATGGCCCGAGACCAGTCAGTGTTTTGTTATATTGCACATACGGTGGCTATGAGTCAAAACAAATTTGATGGCACCTAGCAACAACAATATAAGCAAATGAAGGTCCTGAAAGCTTTACTCTATTCATGACATTCAAATCAACAACACTATGAGGTGGCAGCTGTCTCCCATTGTATTCTGTGTGCCTTTCAACTTGAGGGACTCACCTTCCAGCACTCTATCAGACAACATTCTACCGCTACGCATCATGCTTTACTGGCTAATTCTTTTAGAAGCAGATTGCCAGTTCTTTACTGCTAGTCTGTCTTCAACTGGAAGCTCCACTGAAACCTGTTCACCATCGAAGACCCTACTGGTATTTGGAGCACTGGAGGCAAAGCTTCCAGAAACACAAAAGCCACCACAGTACAACAAACTGACAGAAAAGTAGTAGCATTTCTTAAGTAAATCAAACCCGCTGCTGTTGAGGAAACCCTGGTAATGTAGTGGTTAAGTGCTGCAGCTGCTAATCTAAAGGTCAAAGTTCAAATGAACCAGGTGGTCCTTGGAAACTCTGTGAAACTCTAGTCTGCCCTGGAGGGTCACTACGAATCAAAATCAACTCAGCAGCAGTGGGTTTGGGTTTTCTTTTACTGCTGTTGTGTCGATTTCAAGTCACAGCAACCCTATAACACAAAATAGACCTGTCCCATAGAGTTTCCAGGGCTATAAATCTTTTCAGAAGCAGTCTGTCAGTTTCTCCCAAGGAGCAGCTGCAGGGTTTGAACCAGATACCTTTCGGTTAGCTGTTGAGTACTTTTAATCACTGCACTACCACTACTCCTTGTATTTCTTGAATAGGATCATTTATTTCCATCTCCACTACAACCAGCCTACTCTAAGTCACAATTGTGTCTTATCTGGATGGCTGTGGTCACAATTGTGTCTTACCTGGATGGCTGTGGTCTCTGTACATCCACATAGCCTACAATCTGTCCTCCACAATGGAAGGTAGAGAGGGCCTTTAAAAACACAAGTCTAAATATGCCATTCTCCCACCTGGTATTCTTTGTTGTCAATCCATTGATTGGGATTATTCTTGGTATCTTTAATGTGCCCTATAGGGCCACCATGATGCGTTCCTCTCCAGTATCCTCTCTCCATACTCACTACTATCTGAACAACAGCCTGTAGTCAGTCTCCCATCAACCACTAACTCCATCATTTTTTTTAATAACCTTTACCACTACTGGCAATTTAGTAGTTTTTTGTGTAATTGTTTGATCCCTGTCTTC
This sequence comes from Heterohyrax brucei, assembly GCA_028571685.1. Lineage (NCBI taxonomy): Eukaryota > Metazoa > Chordata > Mammalia > Hyracoidea > Procaviidae > Heterohyrax > Heterohyrax brucei. The sequence goes on along the minus strand of CM053141.1, from coordinate 66,611,755 downwards.
CCAGGACTCTGTAAACTGTATAGGAGCAGGAACCACACCCATTGCCATGCCTCCAGGTGCCCCAAAGTGTCTGACACAGAGCTAGAACTCCATCAATATTTCTTGACTAGATTAATTCTTTGCTACATTAGTGAAATTTCCAGACAAAAGGAATGTTTCTGTTTCCCAAAATGACAAAATAAAGGTATCAAAAAATATAAACATCTCTTTTCTCCTTTATCTGGAACTGAAAGAAACTAATGAACAATCTCTGATGGGATACAGCTCAGCTTCAAATACTAGACAGATGAGAGGTATCCCCTGAGAAGATGAGAAGAGACAAGATTTACCACATAATGGAAAATTTTACCAGATTTTAAAGAAACTAGACACTTTCCAGAAGTTTAACAATTAACTACAATGAACAGATTTACGGTGACAGACACTAAAATTGGCAAAAAGTAATTTACTCATATTAGCAATTATACTTGCATTTGAGAAGAAGGACTGCTTTGAATTGGGAAAGATTGTTTCCACATAAAAATCAAGAGCAATTAATTTTACTGGAAGCAGTAAAAGTTAATTAGGTAATACCAAAGACAAACAAATGAGAAAACATGCTTGACAACTTCTCCCAGAATTCAGTGGGAAATCACAAAGACAGATAAATACATTAAACAGAACAGTAAAAGTGTGGGACGGATACAGAATATCCATTTATAGGTACAGGACTGCTAATTAAGTTTGTGAACTCACCCTAGAAAAAGTGCTACATGCCTCATTGCTGAATATCACTACAGTCACTTTCAAAGTACTTCGCTTAGGAAGCTATGCACCAACACCAGCATCTAGTCCACCCTTCAAAGCAATTTTGGAACTCTTTTTCTGGAATGGCCATCAGAGCTGTCATTGTATTAACTTTGATATCCTGAATGTCATCAAAACGTCTTCCTTTCAACATTTCCTTTACTTTTGGGTAAAGAAAAAAGTCACTGGGGGCCAGATCAGGTAAGTAGGGAGGGTGTTCTAATACAGTTATTTGTTTACTGGCTAAAAACTCCCTCGCAGACCACTATGCTATTAAGCTAGTAAATTTGACACCTTGCAACCACGCACGATGGCCACTACAGAAAGGGTTCTAAAAGTGCTTTGAAGAGTGGACCAGGCAGTAGCATCAGTTCATAGGTTCCCAAGGAGAGTACTTTGAAGGTGGCCATAGTGATATTCAGCAATGCATCATGTAGCATTTTTTCTAGGATGAGTTGGTAAACTTGACTATCGTACCTCATAGGTCATCAAATTACCAGAAGGATAATGATAAATTATAAGTTCATATAGCCACAATCACAATGGAAATTCTTATATACGTCTCTCAGCTTTTGCCCTAAAAAGTGAATATAACAAGGAGAATTAAGGAAACAAAAACCCATAGAATTACTAAGAGGTTTATATCAAACTTTGTATCTGAAAACCACACACACTACTTTTAAATATTCACGGAATATTTAAAAAATCAATACTAGGCTATTAATAAATTGTCAGTTTTCTCCCTAATGTTTAGAACACACTCAGACAAAAGGGAAACCTTAACAGGGACCTGAATTGAGAAGCCCTCTGCCAGTGGACTCAGCATAACATAGAGGCATAAGTTTGTCTTAAAATTTTCAGACAAACAAAAAAAAAGGGGGGAAATTTTTATTCTGTGTTGGTTCTCAGACAAAGGCTGTCTCCTATGACAAATCAGCTCTTGCTCAGATGAAAATTAGACTCTTAAGAAGCGCCCCTGTGCTTGTCAATCAATAGGGTGACATGTTATACAGGAAGACTTCTCTCTGGTCTTTGAATTACCCTCCAGCTCCTGCATCTCCCAAATCACCTAACATGTTGGGAGAAAAAATCGTGCAACAGTTACCATGTCATTTGTCCATCAAGGAATCCCTAACAGAAGCAATGACTTTTCAAGAACTATCAGGTTAATGAGAAATCTTCAACCTAGTGTCACACCTTAAAAATGAAAAAGGAAATGACAAGAATATAAATCCCCTTGCAACTGTGATAGCTCAACTCTTGTACCAATTTAGTATATTTCACACATAATTTCAAATGTATTTGGAAGTAGTTTGCCTTTTAAGGGAAGAGACTTATCAGATGCTATCTGAGGATGAGTGAATTTGAAGAAAATCACTGTTGCACAGCAAAAGCATCACCTTCTTCCTGGTCCCCCCGTCATTCTTCCCTCGTGGGGCCTCTCTTCGACGCCATGCCTCTTTGTCCTTCAAGGATCCCTATTCCATGGAACTTCCAACTTTTCCAGTGCACCACGGAATTTCCAACTTCTCCAATCCGTGTCAACCTCTGTTCCTCTGAATCTTGTTATTCTTGTGAACCGAATTTGTTGGTGTTAGCGTACAAATCCAGTCACAACAGAATAAAGGACTTCTGGGTCCTGCACCATCCCCTCGTTGGTTTCAGATCCGATCCTTGCGATCCACAGGGTTCCCAGTGGCTAATTTGCAGTAGATTGCCGGGCCTTCTTCTCAGCTATTTTTAACCATAAGGACTATACATTTCTTAATAAGCCTCACAGGAATTAGAATGATACAAATACTGAACTGTGGAGAACTTTTTTTGAACTTTAATAATTTCTTTCATTCTCTATTTGCTAGTCTTTTCCAGAGTTCCCTTAAGTCTATGCTTCGGCTGAGGTGATTTTATTACTTTTTTTAACCTTATTTCTGCTGTAATAATAATACATTAAGGAGCCCTGGTGGCACAGTGGTTAAAGCACTTAGCTGCTTTAACATTGGTAGTTTAAACTCACCAGGCACCCATCGACAGAAAGACTTGACAGTCAGCTTCCGTAAAGAGGTACAGCTTGGAAATCCTATGGAGCATTCAGCTTTATCCTGCAGGCTCACTGTGAGCTGGATGAAGTTTTTTTAGATATGCCATACTAATGGGACAGTTTATACAAAAAAAATAAATAGTAACACAGTGTGTGTTTGAAGCTGCAGTACTAAGGATTACAGTAATTAACTGAATGGTAATTAAATTTTGGTTCTCAGTATCTGCATATTTAAGGTTTTTGCAGTATTTTTTAATAAATGGAAATCTCTGTGTAACATAAGAATTTAACAGCTGTATCTAGTTAATTCATAAGTATGCAATGCTTAAAACAAATACAATTCCAAAGTGTTTGAGATTAGAGAGAATTTACATCAGCTCAACAGAGCAGTACAATGGCAACATACTATTTACAGAATGCTTAAAAAGCCTGAGCAGACTCTCACTTGAAGAATTTCACCAAAATCTATTTAAACAACATAATTCTTAGCAAACTGGCCGTGGAAAAATGACAAAATTAAAAAAAAAAAGTAGATCAACCTGATGAAAAATAATTGCTGTCATGTAAAAGAAATTCAAAGACCACTCCTTCTATCTACATTTTTAGTGTTTCAGATATTATTTGGTTATCTTATCCTAGTGTTTGATCTTTATAGCTCTTTGCAATAAAGGATATCAAACAGCAAACAACAACAATTTTTTTTTTGAAACCTCGAAACACTAGCACCAGGACCATAAAGTTTAAAATTTTCTCTCTAGCATCAGGGACTCCAGGAATTGATACTACACACGGAAGGAGTCTAGCATTTTTTTCCTACCTTTCCACAAGTAATTTCTTCCCTTTGATGAAATATCTCACAGTGTCTTCAAAGAAAAATTGGAGCATGCCTTTTCCGCTTAATAGAACTAGTTATTAAGAAAGTAGGACAACTAAATAAGAGCTTAACTCCTCTGTAGCATCATTTCTTGAAATTCTCTACCAAGCCCTTCTGAAACAAGGTCAGAAGGGGTACAATACATTGTCTCTGAAATTTATTGAGGCATACTGTATAGCCTAGGACATCCTCATTCTTTTGTAAATGTTCTGTGAGCTAGAAGAGTACTTCCCCTCTAGTGATTGGAAGCCATTAGCATTCCAACCAAAACCAAATCAAAGTCACTGCTATCAAGTGGACTGCAACTCACAGTGACCCGATGGGTAAGGGTAGAGCTGCCCCGTGGAGCTTCCAAGGCACGCCTGGCAGATTTAAACTGCTGACCTTTTGGTTAGCAGATGTAGCACTTAACCCGCTACACCAAGGATTAAATCCAGGTGGCTTATTATATGTATTGATTGGATCTTACTGGTTTTACTGGTTTTTGTCAGCTTGATGTGTCAATTATTGAGGTAAATTCTCCATTACAGTAGTTGATTTTTCAGTTTCTGCTCACATTTCCATTCAATTTTTGCTTATTAAAGCATATTATTAAGTACCTCTACCGTTGCAAATCATTACCAATATCTTTTTGAAAGATTGAAACTTTTATCAACATCTTTATTTTCAGTAATTATTCTAATGTTAAAGTTTGTTTTTCTCCTAGCTAAAATACTAATACCAACTATCTTTTGATTGAGATTTTCGGATATATTATTTTATGTCTTTTTACTTTCAGTCTTTCTAGATTCTTATGAACAGAATGAGACCCTCTGTCTCTTGTAAACAGCAAACTGGATTTTTTTTCAATTCACTCTGAAAATTATTATATATTAATTGGGAATTTACTTTATTTACACGATTAATGATATTATTGCATTAGCCTCTCCTAACTTATTTTGTGCTTCCTCTGTGCCTCCATTTTTTCTGTTTTGTTTGTTTTATAATTATGTTCTTATTTGCTTTGGGGTGGAATTGATTGAAATTTATTTGTTATTTTCCCTTTGTCCAACATTAGTTTAAACCAAAAAAAAAAAAAAAAAAAAAAACTATTGTTTAGTAGATTCTGACTCACAGCAACTCTATTTGCAAGACATAAATTCTGTTTTCATTCTTTTAGTGGTTACTTTGGAAATTTTGGAAACCCAGATGTTATATGGTTAAGTGCTATGGCTGCTAACCAAAAGGTTGACAGTTCAAATCCACCAGGCACTCCTTGGAAACTCTATACGGCAGTTCTACTGTGTCCTATAGAGTCACTATGAGTCAGAATTGACTTGACAGAATGGATTTGTTTTTTGGGGAGATTTTGGCATGCATATTTAATTTGCTAAAATCTAAAGTAAATGACTACCTTTCCAGTCATGTGCAAAAACAAAGACTTTAGAATGCTTTACCTCCCATTCTTATTTACAAATTATTACAGTTACTCAAGCCTACAAGTTAGACATTATTGCTGTAACTCCAATGTATTTTAAAACTTCCCTGTAATATTTTCTTGTTTCTCTGTGTTGTACACTAAGTGATTTCTGCAAATACCTCCAGTTTACATATTTTCTTAAGTTATGTCTAATATGCTATTTAATGTTGTATAAATTTTCATTTTAATTACATTTTTTAATTCCCAAAGTTATATTTAGGTTTGTTTTCAAGTAATCCTGACTGTTTCCTATAACAATCCTACTTTCAATGGCTTACTTTATTTATTTAGGCTGGTTATGCCAAAATCTTTATTACTTTTTATTTATTTATTTATACTTCTAGTTTCTGCTTGTTAGTGATGGCTTTTCATATGTTTTCTAATTTTTTTTAAAAAAAATTGTGGATTCATATTCCTTGGCAATCTATTTATAGAAATTTTTGAAATCTTGGTTTAAGTTGCTTGCTTCCAGAGATTTACCTTCCCTTCTGCCAGATTCCTGGAAGCGCAACCAATCCAGGAACACTTCAGACCACTTTTTTATTTACGTCTGCTTTTTGCAAATTTCAAATGGAGTATGATTTCCATCTCTAAATTTCTGTGACTGTGAGACTGAAATTTGGAATTTTCTGGAGAGAAATATTTTCCCCATTTTACCCATGTTGTTGTTGTTGTTAGGTGCCATTGATTCAGTTCCAACTCATAGTGACCTTATGAACAACAGAATGAAACACTGTCCTATCTTGCACCGTTTCCACGATCATTTTTATGCTTAAGCCCATTGTTGCAGCCACTGTGTCAATCCCTCTTGTTGAGGGTCTTCCTCTTTTTCACTGACCCTCCACTCTACCAAGCATGACGTCCGTCTCCAGGGACTGATCCTTCTTGACAACATGTCCAAAGTTTGGAAGACACAGTCTTGCCATCTTTGCTTCCAAGGAGCACTCTAGATGGACTTCTTCCAGAACACATTTCTTTGTTCTTTTGGCAGTCCGTAGTGCATTCAGCATTCTTCTCTAACACCACAGTTCAAAGTTGTCAGTTCTTCTTCTGTCGTCTTTGTTCATGGTCCAACTTTTGCAAGCCTATAATGTGATTGAAAATACCATGGCTTGTGTCAGGGTCACCTTAGTCTTCAAGATGACATCTTTACTTTTCAATACTTGAAAGAGGTACTTGGCACAGATTTTCCCAATGCAATACATCTTTTAATTTCTTAACTGCTGCTTCCTTGGGCTTTGGTTATGGACCCAAGTAAAATGCAATCCTTGATAACCTCAATCCTTTCTCCATTTATGATGATATTGTTTATTGCTCCAGCTGTGAAGATTTTTGTTTTCTTGATGTTGAGGTGCATCCATACTGAAGACTGTGGTACTTGACCTTCATCAGTTAGTGTTTCAAATCTTCTGCACTACCAGAAAGTCTAGGTTCGTCTGCATAATGCAGGTTGTTAATGAGTCATCCTCAATCCTGATGCCACATTCTTCTTCATATACTCCAACTTCTCAGATTATTTGCTCAGCATACAGATTGAAAAGATACAGTGAAAGGATGCAACCCTGATGCATACCTTTCCTGACTTTAAACCATGCAGTGTCCCCTTGTTTTGTTCTCTCAACTACCTCTTGATCCATATTCAGATTCCTTAAGAACACACTTAGGTGTTCTGAAATTCTTATTCTCTGCAAAGTTAGCCTTAATTTATTATGATCCACATAGTCAAATGCATTTGCAGGGTCAATGAAATATAGGTAAACCTCTTTCTAACATTCTCTTCTTTCAGGCAAGATCCATCTAACATCAGCAATGATATCCTTGATTCTACATCCTCTTCTGAATCCAGCTGAATTTCTACCCATAGTTAAGGCAATAACAGGCAATATCTCTGCTGTCTGCCTTGATGAGGTAGGTTTTTCACTAGATGGTAAGTAACCAACTTTATCAAAGTGTATCTGATCTATCCTCCACCCTCCTGAGATGCCGGCTTTTATTAATTCACACTAAGTGTGACCTCTTAAAATCTATGCTATCGGCCACCTGGAAAAATGTCCTGAGGGCAAAGCTGAGCTCTAACCTCATTGCCTGTCTTGATTCATCCTTTCTCCTAGTTTCAGGCTTGCTGTTACGTTCTTTTTTTGTAACTCAGCCTTTTTCAAATACATTTCAGTTAGCATTCGTGGTACTTTTTAACATGCTATATTCTCCAGATACCCAATCTACCAAAAACTTGAATGTTTTAGTTAACTAGTGCTGCTCAGAAATACCACAAGTGGGTGGCTTTAAAAAGGGGAAGTTTATTTTTACTCAGTCTGGTAGGCTACAAGTCCAAATTCAGGATGTCCTCTGCAGGGGAAGGCTTTCCCCTTGTCGGCTCTGGAGGGAAGTCCTCGTATTGCATCAGTCTTTGTTCAGGGAGCACCCTCAGGTCTGAAGGACACGATCTTTTCCTGGTACTGCTTTCTTGATGGTGTGAGGTCCCCAACTCTCTGCTTGCTTCCCTTTCCTTTTATTTCTCATAGGATGAAAGAATAAAGGGTGGTGCAAGCCAAACTCCAGAGAAACTCCCTTTATAGTAGATCAGGGAGGTGATTTTATGAAGCGGTTTACAGCCTCACCCTAATCCTCTAACATACAGCATAGAAAATCACAAACTGGAGGACAGTCACAAAATATTGGGAACAGTGGCCCAACAAAATGACTACACATATTTTTGGGGGGACATGGTGCAATCCATGACACCTAATATTGAAGCCAATCTCCCCTTTTTGGAGTTTATTTTGTTGTTGTTGTTGTTGTTGAGAATGTTGTGTTAAGTGCCATCAAGCCAGCTGGACTCACATTGACCCTGTGAACAACAACAGGAAGCAGTGCTCTTTCCTCCTCCATCCTTTGCAATTGCTGATATGTTTGAGCCCCTTGTCACAGTCGCTATATTAATCTGTTTCATTGAGGGTCTCCCTCTTTTTTGCTGACCTTCTACCAAGCATGATGTCCTTCTCCAAAGACTGTTCCCTGCTGACAACATGTCCAAAGTAAGCGAGGCGCAGTCTCACCACCACCCCTTCTAAGGAGCATCCAGTAATGAGGATGCGTATTAAAATGGAGTCTTATTATAAGCATAAACTAAGTTAGAATTGGGCCAAAGGATTAGAATATTGAAAATGACTATGCTTATGCTAAGTAAGGCAGTGAGACAATGCAAAGTCACGGTGAAGAAGTAAAAAGTGGGAAAAACAACTTCCAGATGAATGTGGCAGCAGATAGGTAGAGAAATGACAGAGATGGCAACCAATCAAAAGGAAGTTAGCAGCTTGAGGCACCGAAGGATAAGACTTATGGGCTGGGTAACAGCGACCGGAACTAAGTGAATAACTTATTTACACTCTATTATGAAAACCCAGCACTCTGAACTTGGGGTGCACAGTCTCCTCCTGAAAGTCTGTGCCCGCCGGTCTGCTATGTGCTATGATCTGATCCTGGACCTTGCCCACTTCACCCCTGAAGGCTTGGCTTGAGTAACTGGCAGTTCTCTGTTGATGCCGAAACCCACCCCGCTGTCCTCACTGGATCCAGCCTAGAAACACTTTGCAGACTCCTGTCTATGCCATGGACTGTCCTGATGTCTGAACAGTGACAGAGCAGCCAATCTTTATATTTATTAGAGTGAAATCCACTTTTAGGGAAATATAACTGATGAAGTACTAAAGTTATAAATGATTGTGCAGTTCCTGTGAAACCCAGTATGAGCCTGTGTGGCTTTTAACTAATCTAAATAAGAGTGCATTTATGTCTTGGGTACTAGCACCTTCCTTCTGCTTGGTTGTAAAAGTGTGGATTGATTAAATAAAGCTTATATTTGGCTTTGGCTATTACTAACCCCAAATCTTGTGGTCACATATTTTCCCCTCACAGCCCTAACACCTCCCTGGGTGCTCACAGCACATCCTGGCTGTGCTTCTTCTAAGATAAATGTGTTTGTTCTTCTGGCAGTCAATGATATGTTTGGTATTTTTCACCATCGCCACACTTCAAAGGCTTCAGTTCTTCAGTATTCCTTCTTCATTGTCTAGCTTTTGCGTGCGTATGAGGCAATTGAAGGCAATCTGATTTGGGCCACTGTAGTCTTCAAAGTGACGTCTTGTTTTCATCATTTTAAGTATGTTTTTCAAAGCGGATTTGCCCAATGCAAAATACACATAGCAAAGCACACCCCTACTCAACAATTTTTACATGTACCACATAGTGACATTGATTGCATTCTTTGAGTTGTACAACCATTTTCACCCTCCTTTTCTGAGTTGTTCCTCGCTTATTGACATAAATTCACTGCCTTTTCAAGGCTCCTATCTTTTATTCCCATTGCTGTTGTCACTTTGATCCATAAGAATATGAACCAAAACAAGGGAAACTTTTTGCCACTAAGTTGATTCCAACTCGTAGAAACCGTATGGGACAGAGTAGAACTTCCCTATAGGGTTTCCGAGGAACAGTTGGTGGATTTGACCTGATGACCTTTTAGGAGCTGAACTCTTAGCCGCTACATGTTTATTGTGTAGTGATCACAATCAATAGGTAATCTCATATGGGTAGTTCTTAAAAGTGTGTAATGTTCAAGACAGACATTTTTTACTGCTTAATCTAAACTACTGTTTAGCTTTAAGAAACCAACCTTTATTAAATGTAGCTTTGCTGAAACTTGGGATTGGTCCCATTATTCCACTCAAAAATGAAAATATTTCCGTGAGTTTGAACATTTTGTTTTTCAATTGTGATTACGTGAAAGTTTACAATCCAAGACAATTTGCCACATAAAACCCAAACACCCACCTCTGTGCAACTCTATCTGCTCTCCTCACACTGTGACAGCGTGCTCTTCCTTTCTGCTCTTTACTTCCTGGATCCACTCAACCAACACTTGCCCCCTCCTTTTCACTTTCTCCTCCCTCTCTACAAATAAAGCAGTTGGACAACTTCATATATATATTGAACCATAAAGTACACACATCACCTTCATCCCCCCTGTGTCCCATAGTCCAGCCCAATCTTTGTCTGAAGTGTTCACTTCAGTACCAGTTTCAGCTCTGTCACAGCAGCAAGTCCAGGGGCCATGTTCCCAGGGGACCATCAAGGTGGATGGACCATCAAGTCTGGTGTTTTAATAGAATTCTAGATCTGTGTACCCTTTTCTCTTATGCTATGCAGGGACTCTAAATCGTGTTCCCTCTGAGGGCTGTCTTTGTGGTGGCCAGGCACCATCTAGTCCTTTTGGTCTCATGCTGGTGTAGTCTCCCAATCACATGGAGCGTTCTGTATCCTGGGCTCACTTTTCCTCATGTCTTTGATGTTCTTGGTTTTCATCTGCTCCAGGTGCGTTGAGAACAGCTGATGTTCCTTAGATGTCAGCTTGCTGGCTTTTAGGACCACAGGCACCACTCACCAATATGGGATGCAGAGCAATCTCTTAGAAAAAGACTAGTTATAACAACAGACCTCAATGTCCCTTGAAACCATGGTCCCTAGAGTCCTGTCCATGATACTCTGTCCTTTAAGATGTTAGGTTGTATTTAGAAAACCTTGTAGCTTACAAATAGTCCAGCAGTGCCAATCTGCTGTCTACAGCATGCTGTCGCTCCCTTCACCTAGCCAAATTTCTATCGACTAGCTAATCTATGAATAACCCTCTCCCTCCCTCCATACCCTTGTAGCTATCAAAGAGTATTTTCTTATGTGCATAAACCTTTTCTTAAGTTCTTATAATAGTAGTTTAATACAATATTTGTCCTTTCGCAGCTGACTGATATCACTCAGCATAATATCTTCCAGTTGATTCCAGGTTACAAGATATTTCATAAAATCATTGTTATTCTTTGTCATTGCATAGTGCTCTACTGTGTAAGTAAACCACAGTTTGTTTACCCATTCATCTGTGAATGGACATCTAGGTTGATTCCATTTTTTTTTTTTTTTTTTTGGTATTGTGGACAGCTCTTCAGTAAACATTCTTGTTTATGCGTCTGTTTGTATGATAGCTCTTGTTTCTCTAGAATATATTCTAAGCAGTTGGATTGCAAGAACATGTGGTATTCCTATTTCTAGCTTTTTAAAAAAGCACCAAATTGCTTTCCAGAGATGTGGTACCATTTTACATTCCCACTAGCAGTGTAGAAGCGTTCTAATCTCTGTACAACCTCTCCAACATTTTTTATTTTGTGTTTTTCAAGTTAGTGCCAGCTCTGTTGGGGTGAGATGGTATCTCATTGTAATTTTGATTTGGGTTTCTCTAATGGGTAATGATTGTGAGCATTTCTCCCTGTGAACATCTTGATTCTTTAAAGCAGAGACTTGTAGAACTTTAGTCTCTGCTGTTTCTAGGACTGACTTGATGGACCTTGGAAGTCCATTGGGTTGGCTCTTCTACCTCATCTATGGAGATCATTTTTCTTTGAACAGTCTTCACATTTTTAATCTCACTCTGTCTATAACCAGCACATGAGCAGTGTAGGACAGGCATTTGTAGATCTATTTACAAATTAGCATAACTGAAGCAGCTGGATGCACAGATAATTGTGAGCAAAACCAGAGATAGAGGGTCTGGACTCTGCTCACTCCATTCACAGCCCTTTGCTCTTACCAGGAAGGCCTTGCAGTTTTCCCCAAGCAATTTGAAATTGGCTAGCTTGGAAATCAAAATTGCCCTCAAAAAATAACAAGTTTATCACAAGAATGAGTAGTAAAGAGCACAGTAGGGCGTGTGAGAAAACATTTTACGTCTAAGTGTGAAGATGATTGTTTCCTCTTAAAAAGAAAACAAAAAGAGGATTTATTAATGTTGATGGAGTCCCTGGGTGTGCAAACAATTCACACTCAACTGCTTGCCAAAAGGTTAGAGGTTCACGTCTACCCAGAGGCACCTCTTACAAAAAGCCTGGTGCTCTGCTTCGGAAAAAAATCAGCATTAAAAATCCTAAGGAGCACAGTTCTATTCTGCCACACTTGGGGTTTCCATGAGTTGGAGATGATATAATGCAACTCATTATTAATGCTGCTGCAGGTAAAAAGCTAAGAAAATTCTATCTGATTTTTTCAAACACCCCTAAGTCATGAGCATCAACATGCCAGCTTCTTCAGATCTCTCTGTCTTGAAACTGTCACAGCTCTATTCTAATTCTAACTCCACCAGCACAAAACATATTTTAAAGGATTTGCCTGTCTTGACCAAAGGACCAATAATTGATGTTTGGAACAGGGTACTTTTTAACTGAACTTGAATGCTCACACTCAAAGACAACAACAACAACAAGAAAAATTAGGGTGAGTTTATTGTGAACATTTCAGGAATTCAGAGAACATCTACTGTTGTTCTCCAAAGTTCCTTTTCCCAAAACATCTGAGCACAGTTCCTGTTACTACTATGAGGGCTTTCTTCCGAAGCGTGATAATGATGGCAGGAGATCGCAGGGTCACCTTGTGAGCTCTTCCTCAGCGTGGTAGCACTGTCTGCCGGTGCCTCCCTGGAACTACGTCCTCTGTGCCCTTTCTCAGTGGTACAGCACTTTAAATGGAGCAAGAAATATCAAGAAAGCGATGCAGCCTCAGCCCAGACCAAAATCGGAATCTGACTAGCGGTTGATTACACAGAAGATGCAAGTAATAAGGTTAAGATTAAAAACACGTCTTCACTTTTTCCATCTTGTTGACAATTAGTCCATACAGAAGTAGCAACAAGCCAACCCAAAAAATATTTTTCGTCAAGTATTTGGTCCCATGGATTTTGATCTGTCTCTGGCTCTGTAATAAGGTTGAGAAGACTGTCATTCCTGAATGTATTACTGGTCTATCCCTGGATTTTTCCAAGGGGTATCTACAGAAAATACAAACCTCTCTCTTGTTTAATTCAGATGGCTTCACATAACACAACTTTGGTGTGTTATTATGCTAAAGAATCACTCTCTTCATCAAGGGTAAGGATAAAAAAAGAAATTCCTGTCAATTGTGACTCATAGTTACCCTATAGCATAGAGTGTAACTGCTCCCAGAGGGTTTCTGAGAAGTAGCTGGTAAGTTTGAACTGCCCACCTTCTTGGTTAGCACTACATGGGGTGAAGAGAATAATAATCTTATTCTGTTTCCTGCAGTGTGATCGATCACTTTTATACGGACTTTCTAGCCATGGTCTTATAACTCCCACCAAATGATTGGCTGGGGCCATGCTAACAAGGTGCTTATGGGCCACCAAGGGGATTGGACAGCTTTATAAAGTGCATGGCACACTTGTGGGAATGTGACCATGCAAATAAGATATACGGAACCCTAAAGAGGGGTTGGTCAGTTTTGCCATCCCATTAGGATTGAAAAACAGAACCAATCCTACAGCCAGGAGGGACATGTCACTACCACCAAGAGTGAGGAGCTAGGAGTGGAACATATTCTTTGGACCTAGAATCCCTACTCTGAGAACTTCCTAGGCCTAGGAGACAAAGAGAGCTGTAACATCAGAGATAGTGTGACATAGTGAAAAGCAGCAGCGAAGAAATGGCAGCAGTAGAAGCAGCAGAACCAGCTGACCAGCAAGAGATGGCACAGTACCCTTCCTAGCCCACGGGGTGAGAAAGTCAATTGCCCGCAAAGAGGAAGGTTGCTGGTGGAGTAGGGTGCCCCCAGGTACTTTCCAGTGGAGCTAGGCTTGCCAACGCATGGAACCAGACAGCTGAGTGCCTACAGGCTGAGGCTGACCAGCAAAGTGGGTACCTCTGGGCACTTATAGGTAGAGCTAAAGAGCTCTGTAACTTTTGCCCAAGCGGGGCAGAGGCCAGGCCAAGAGGCCACGGACCAGAGAGAGGCCTGCCTGTGTGTACAGCTGAGAAGGGGCCATCCTGATGAAAGCACTAAATCCTGAGTCATCTCTGATCCTGAATTGTAAACTGTTACTTCCCCATAAACTCTATGATTTTCAGTATTGTCTCTGAGTTCTGTTTCATTGCTATGAATTACAGAACCCAGCAGAGGGATAGAGAATGCCATGGGGCGATAGCTTGTGTCAAAATTACTTAAAAAACATTGGGGAGGGGAGGTCTGTTTGACCTCCATCTCATAAGAATTAGCCTTGGGCTGTTGATCTAGATTCTCTTTTCCCTTGTGAAGTTAGATGAGAATGAGATACCTCCACCCCACTTTTAACACCATCCTTGGGGAGGCTGCTGAATTGTGTTCTAGCTGGACGTAACACAATGGCTCACTAAGGCAAACAGAAGTGTCTCAGGCAAACTATCAAGCCACTGTTGGAATTGAATTCTAATAAAAAGAAATAGTCATAGATATAAACAAGATGCCTTATTCATTTACTCCTCAGAAGGCCCAAGATTTTGGGCACCTAAGTCCTAAGAGCATGTATATAACACCTTTCTACTGCTGGGTTCTCTCCACCCTGAAAGTCACACAGAACAAAACAAATGGAGACTCAGAAAGAAAAGGGACATCAAGGCAGCAGAGACTCTCTGTGTTCACAAGGCCTTCACGTTTACCTGATTTGATGCACCATCCGCTCTAGCTGTGCACTCAAACCTCAGTCACCCTGGAAGGACTGCAGCTTTCTAATGAGTTAAAATCTCCTGACTGTCCTTGCTCTGTGTCCTGGGAGGACAGCAACAACCCACAGAGACTGGCATTTATTGCTGTTTAAATTGTGCATTCCCTTCCTGCATCCCATCATTCCACCAGACATTTGCAGTGGGAAGAACAGCTTGGATATTTGCAAATGCCTAGGCGGATTTGGCAAAACACACCAATAAGCATCTGAAAATGCCCACATAGAGGATTCTGTGGGTCTCCGTTGTGCAGTCAGAGTCTGCTATGATGAGCCTGTCCCCAGTAGAGGCTCCATATGACACCCAAGGAACAGGAAATTCAGCAGCTTCGTAACTGGCTGTTAAAACTTCATTATGGAAGAAGAAAGAGGCTTCTGAAAGATGTTTTTCTCAATTAACTTTTTAATTTAAAAAATTGTCTGACCACTTTCAGAACATTTGAAAAAGGGAGAGAACAGTCATCCACAATATCTAAATCTGGAAAAATCTGATTACTGTTTCGTAATCTTTGCCCCTGTGAATTCGGTTTTTTCCTTAGTTACTATCATTAGGTACATATGGAACATCTGTCTAAGTCTTACTCATGTCTTTCTTTGTCTTCCCATACATGGTCTGAATGTGTCCCAACCTACTCACCCATTACCTTCTAAAACTTTCTCTCTGGGATAAAGATCTTCTTCAGATACACAATGCACCTTAGCACGTTTGTTTCACAGCACTTTGTTGTCCTCTGAACAGAAGTTATCCAATTCAAAAACTCTTGAAAAATCACAAAGTATGCTACTACCAAACTTGTTACCGGTGCCTCTCTATCTTTTTTTCTCTTTCTCTCTCTGCCTCTCCACCTTCTCACTCTGCATAATGCCACAATGGAAGAAAAAAATAATTCTTTGCTCCTGATGGAAGGAAGAATTATCTTTACTTTGCTATTGTGAAAGCCTCATGTTTTCCATTAGCCTCCAGATATGCCTTTGAAAGGACTGCCGCCTCCCCCAGAAATTCAGAGACCTCTAATTGTCCTTCTGCTTCAAACACTCTGTAACAACCCTGCAAGGAGCCCTGACCACAGCAGTTAAGCCCTCAGCTGCTACCCAAGAAGTTGGTGATTCCAACTCATGAGCCACACCACAGCAGAAAGACACAGCAACCTGCTTCTGCAAAGATTTGGAGCCTTGGAAACCCTGTGGGGCAGTTCCACTTTGTCCTGTGCGGTTACTGTGAGTCAGACATGACTTGAAAGCAGTGAATCTGAGTTTTGTTTTCTTTTGTTTTGGACAGCTACTGTACAGCAGATTGTGAGAACTTTCTGACTTTAAGGTTATTGACTGACTCAATGGCGGTAGGTTTGTTTTGTTTTTTTATGGCAAAGTTTGGGATCAACATTTAATTATTGGCTGTCCGATTTTCCAGTTCCATTATAGCAGCTTTATTTTCAGTAGCAAAAAACTGGAAACAATTTATATATCCATCAGCAATGAGTAAATCAATCATGATATTTTTGTAAGCAAATATTATTGAACTGTGAAAAGACCGTTGTGGCTCAAATGAAGAGATTCTGATATGATTTAATATGTTATAAATTACTTGTTACAAGATCTCCAAAAGAAAATATTTTACTACTATTGATAATATAAATAAAATTATTTCTCCTTACAATTTATAGTAAAACCACACTAATATTTTAAACTCATACCATGAAATCTAAACTGGCAGGTGTCTAGGCTGAAATGAATTTATAAAGCATATTGTATTCACACAACAGAATGCTACAGTACAGTAATAATGAATGAAATCAAAATGAATGGACCAACATAGACAGAAAACATGATTTGGAGTGATCAAAGCAAGTTACAAAATAATACAGATTAAGCAATCAATTTATATAAAGATTTTAATACCGGAATACTGCTAAATTTTGTATCGGGGTTCACTAATACATGTCAGAAATATAAAAGTATACATGGGAGTCATTAAAATTCAGTTCAGGAATGTTTGCCTTTTTGTAGGGGAGAAAGCAAATGAGATAATGAAAGACGATACAGAAACTTCAAGTATATTTGAAATGTTTGTTCTTTCAAAGAAAAAGAAAAATCTGACTCAAACTTGGAAATGTTAAGATGCTATGGTATTAGGTAATAGGTGAGTGGGTATTTATTATGGTAACCTCTATTCACTGATTTTTTTTGTTTCTTTTATTAATTATTAGAATAGCACTTTGGAGCAGTGACTTCTAATATCAGTTTTAAGGTCTCTGCTCGATCTGGAACACATTGTTTGCTCTTTCTGTTTTCCAATTTTTGTCGGTATAATGAAGTTATTAATATTTGTCCTTCCTCACTTTACACAGGTGGTAACTGGCTAAAAGACACAATAACTATACAGCACTTCAAGTTCTTTATAGAATTAAAACACTCCAAAAAGAAAACAAAACGTTCTATAGTAAGCCAAACCAAGTGCCGTTGAGTCGGATCCGACTCACGGCGACCCTAGGGGCCAGGCTAGGACTACTAAAGGGCCTCTAATATACAGGAACAAGAAAAAAAACTCAACAGAAGAGCACATAAGCTAAAAGCAATTCATCTAGTTGTTTTTGTTGTTGTTCTGTTTGTTAAAGAGAATGAAACAAACATTCTACATACTGTGTTTGTAAATGAACAAGGAATGTAAAATGGTATCCAATAAATACAACAAATAAAACATAACTCTTATTTTGTATTATCTCTAGATGAAAGAAATAGAGAGGAAGAGGAAATGGGATGGGAAGAAAGATGCAAATGGAGCAGATGGGACACAGAAACCTAGATAGAAGAAGAGCAGCAAGGCAGTGGTCCCGGAAGCGAAACACACAGAGAGGACAATCCATACACTTGTATATCAGCCCCACAAACAAAATAAATATATCAAGCATAAAGGGAGGAGAGAAAATCAAAATAGGAGGAAATGTACACCCTTTGGAATGCATGTATATTCTCATATTTAAAACCCCTCCAGTCCTCATCAGTAGCCCAACTCCCATTTCCCAAGAACATCTCTCACTTAGAATAAGAATGAAGCAGGTTTCCTGGCTCTGCCTCAGTTACAGTGTCCAGCCATGCTGGCTCCATCTTGATTTTGGCTCCAGTATAATCCATGAGATTCCTCCTTGCCTGACACCCATTGCCCTCAAGTAGATTCTGACTCATAGCAACCCTATGACATGTTGCTATGACATATCTCCAACCCCCTTTGCCACACCATCAGGAGCGATCAGTCTCAAGAAGGACATCATGGTTGGTTGAGCGGACGGTCACAGAAAAAGAGGAAGACCCTTGACGAGACGGTTGCCCCCAGATGGTTTCCATGGTTGTGATCTTTATGGAAGCAGACTGCCGTATCTTTCTCCTGTGGAGCGGCTGGTGGACTCCTTCAATCACAGGCCTTTTGGTTAACAGCGAGTGTTTGACCACAGCACCACCAGGGCTCCTTCCTTGCCTAAAAACCCAGTTTATTTTTTAACAACATGGTTCTGCCTTTGAAAGTTCTTACTGAGCCCACATTATGAGAATCCACTATTTTTATTGCTAACTCTAACGTGGTTTCCTGTTTTTTGCTTTCTGTTTTCCTGTTAGGACTCAGCAGCCCTTTGTCTCTTACCATAAATGTTGCTACTCCAGTTCTACCCTGGCCCCTAGGGTCGCCATGAGTCGGATCCGACTCGACGGCACTTGGCCGTAGCCATTTTGCTATTGGTCTTAGTTTGCCAATCTGATCATTTGATCTGCGTCTTCACCTTGTGCTGCTATCCACCCTGAATTAGGGGGTAGGTCTGATCCTAGGTGCATCTCTCCTGCCATGTTCAGTTGTGTTCTGGTATATGCCACTTATGAAAAAACAACTTGTGAACTTTAAGTAAGGTGACCATTCACCCCAGACTGCCTGAGCCTGTCTCAGGGTTTTTCAGCCCTACAAGTGTCCTAGTTTGTTCACAAATAATATGGTCACTTTCTGCCTATTCCCACTAAACCAAAATCAAACTTGTTGCTGTCAAATCAACTTTGACTCACAGGGGCCCTACAGGACAAAGTAGAACTGACCCATAGGATTTCCCAAGTTGTAACCTTTAGAGAAGCACACTATGATATCTTTCTCCTGTATAACAGCTAATGGGTTTGAACTGCCAACCTTTTGATTAGCAGTTGAACTCTTAACCATCTGTTGCTGCTAAAACCTGTTGCTGTTGAGTCAATTTGAACTAATAACAATCCTACAGAACAGAGTAAAATGCCCCTGTAGGGTTCCAAGGAGTAGCCAATGGATTCCAACTGCCAACCTTTTGGTGAGCAGACAAGCTCTTAATGACTGTCACCAGGGATCCCAGAGATTTCTACATCCATGTTTTGTTTGTACAGTGATAACTTGAAATATCAATTTGCAACCATATTCTAGGTTCATCTCTCTCACCATGTTCAGTTGTGTTCTGGTACACATCCCTTATGAAAAAACAACTTGTGAACTTTAAGTAAGGTGACCATTCACCCCAGACTGCCTCAGACTGTCTCAGGGTAATTACAAATAGTGCTCTTTTGCAGCCCCATTGAAATGGTTGGTGTGACCATTGACTGAAGATTGGATATAAAAAAGTGTATATCACTAAAAGAAGACAAAAGCAATAGAAATCACTGTACTGTAATCAAAAGAAAGAATTACAAGAAACAAAAATGAGGAGGAGAGAAAAGGACACAACAGACCTAGGAAGTGAGTTGGGATCTAGATGTGACTTATTTACTGAGGTGTCATCAAGCTCATGTCACCGGTTACACCTTTATCAAAACCTTACCTAGTCTATTAACACATGACCTTCAGCTCCCAGCAAACCCTCAGTTATTCAGGTACTTTGGGGAATCTCCTATGGTGCCTCACGTAATGCAATATCAGTGTTACCAGCTACCAAATTGTGTCTGATCCGTTCCAGGTGAGCAGTCTGCTCTGGGCCACTTAGCGATTCCCACCCTGGCTACTAACCATGCAGCATCCATTTAACTACAGTCGCATCCTATCAAAGTCATTGCCCCCCAGTGCCCATGATCCTGCAAACCCCAATCTTCAAAGTGTTAAAATGTGCTCCACCTAACTCAGGATACCCAAGTCACATTTGGGCAAACAAGTTTGGAAAAATCTTTCTTTTTACTACAGTTCTTTCACTAAATGTTTGTTGTTGATAGTGCTATGATAGTCACTAGGGCTACCCAACACACCGTCATCAAGTGTTGCAAGTTGATTCCAATTCATAGCTACCCTGTAGGACAAAACTGTCCTGTAGGATTTTCAAGGCTATAATCTTTGCAGAAGCAGACGGCCACATCTTTCTCCCTCAGAGTGACTGGTGAATTCAAACTGCTGACCCTTCAGTAAAGAGTACAGTGCTTAACTACCTGCACTACTGGAGCTCCCTATCCGGGCTACAAGTGATATGCAAAGATAGACATGGTATCTACTCACAAAGAGCTTACAGTTGAGTGAGAAAGTTATCTAACATTTACTAGTGTTTACAATGTGCCAAGAACTATGCAAAATATTTCATCTCTATTTTCTCACTTATCATCATAAGACCAGGAGATAAGTTATTTTAAATATTATCATTTTATGAGATGGGGTGGATGCCTTCCAAGTGCTATCTAGCAGGTCCTAATCCATGGAACCTATCAATGTTACTTGATGAGGATAAAGGGTCTTGGCAGATGTGATTAGTGATGTTGGTACGGGGAGTGTCTTATGCTTTGTTCTCTGGAGAAGCCAAACAAATAAAGTATAAACACATACACACACACTCATAAAAACAGAGATTTATATCAAGGAAATGGCTCACTAGATTCTTAGAGGGTGTACACTCCAAGTCCACGGGACAAGAAAGATCATTCTCCTGTTTCCCGTGGGCAGTGACTGGTGAACTCAAAACCAGAAGGCCGTAGAGCAGTGCTATTTGCAGGCTGTGAAGGTCGAAGAATCTCCAGATCAGCAGCCAAGATTGCCTGCAAGCTGCTAGCCCAAGTCCCAGGAGCCAGAGGCCAGAAGAACAGAAGCCAGCCCCAGGATCCAGAACAAGCAAAAGCCCCAGCAAGGCAAGCAGGAAGGAAGTAGATAGAGGACGGTAGAGAGATCAACGCTGAGGGGTCAGTGAGCCACCACAGGCCGCACTCCTACCGATACCATTCAGCAGATTCTGTCATGGAGGTGATCAAATTTCAGCAAGGAAGTGATCACAACATTATACAACTGCCAAAACATTGAGAATCATGACCCAACTAAGTTGACACTCAGTCTCAAGTATCACAGGGAGATGATGCTGGCTTCCACTGGTGGGACCAACATCCAATCGTAAGTGCCTTTATAAGACAGAGTCAGAGAGATTTCACACACACACACATACACAGAGAGAGAGAGACTGTAACAGGAAGATAGAGGTGGAGATTGGAGTGACATGCCAGTAGTTATTTGAAACTAGGATAGGCAAGGCAGCTGTCTCCCTCAGAGCCTCCCGAGAGAGCACAGCCCTGCTAACATCTTGGTTATTGACTTGTAGCCTCCAGAACTGTGAGAGAATAAACTTATTTAAGTCACCAAGTTGTAGTAACATGTTATGGAAGCCACAGGAAGCTAATAAGGCTTAGAAATTGAGATTAAGTGAACTAAACTTTCAAGGTTAAAAAGCTAGAAATTGGCAGTGATAGTGTTTAAATTCAAGGAAAATGTCCTTAGAGCTCTATTTCTCCACTAGGTTAAGGCAGTGAAACCCTGGTGGCATAGTGGGTTAAGTGCTACATCTGCTAACCAAGAGATTGACAGTTCAAATCTGCCAGGCGCCCCTTGGAAACTCTCTGGGGCAGCTCTGCCTAACCTCTAGGGTCTCTATGAGTTGGACTTGACTCAACAGCAGTCGGTTAGGTTAAGGCATTTGTCTTAGTTATCTAGTGCTACTATAGCAGAAATACCACAAGCAAGTGGCTTTAATAAACAGAAATTTATTTTCTCACATTTAGGAGCCCAGAAGTTTGAATTTAGGGGGCTGGCTCTAGGCAAACATTTCTCTCTCTTTCAGCTCTAGGGAAAGTTTCTTGTCTCTTCAGCTTCAGTTTTTTAGTTCCTCAGTGATCTTCATGTGGCATCATGACTGTCCTTTCTTTAAAAGGTTCTGCTAATCTCCAAACTTCTTCAGGCATGGTTTTTTTCTTCTCTTGAAGGAAAACAGCTGTAGCTCTTTTTTTTTCCCTGTTTCCTAGCTGCAAAGTTCCAAAAGGCAAGCAAATTTCCTACATTTTTATCTTTTAGTCTAAATTCATGGATATTCTGCTGTGGTAGTTGGTTAGATCCATGAATCGTAGGCATGATCTCTTTAACAAGAAACTGAGATACTAAGTCCTTGGTGAGAGTTTTAGAACATGTGTCCTGAGTTTGAACAACAGAATTTTCCAAATCTAAGTTTTGCTTTCATTTTGCACAGTTCATTTCTAAGGCCACCTTTTTCCTCTCACATTTTAATATAAGCAACAAGGAAAAACTGTGCAACCCCTATAAAAGCTGGGTTAGGAATCGCCTTGGCCAAACATCCAAGTTCTTGAATTATAAATTCCACATAATTCAGACAAGTTCTTTGCTACTGCATAAAAAGCATCACCTTTCTTCCACTGTCCAGTCACATGTACTCATTTTCTTTCAAAGCCTCATCAGAAGTACACTTAACATTCACAAATCTAGCAAAAGTCTGTTAACAGTGTCATATTTATTCTCTAATACAAAAGAGACTTTCTCCATGGCTCTCCTCAGTTCCTTCTGAACCCTCATCAGAATCGCCTTTGACATCCATAGTTCTACCAAGAGTGTCTTCAAAGCAATTTAGATTTTAACTATTAGGCATCTTAAAACTTTTCCAGGCCCAACTCAATACCCAATTCTAAACCCGTTTCCACATTTTAGGTGTTTGTTAGAGCAACACCCCACTTCCAGTACCAAATTCTTAGTTATCTAGTGCTGTTACAACAGACATATCACAAGTGAGTAGCTTTAATGACAGAAACTTATTTTCTCATAAACTAGAGGCTGAAAGCCCAAAATCAAGGTGTTACCTCCATGAAAAGACTTCTCTTTCTGTTGATCTGAGGGACAGTGTTTCTTTAGCTTTTATCCTTTAGCTCTTTGGTGATTTTCATGTGACATAGAACCTATCTTTCCTCATCTTTGCTCTCTTGCTTACTTGTTTAATCAGTTTTATATCTCAAAAGAGATTGACTTAAGACGTACTCTATGTTAACACCATTTCACCAACATAATAAAGATAACCCAGTCTCAAATGGGATCATAACCACTACAGGGGTTGAGATTTATAATATGTATTTATATATTATAATGTATAATATATCCATAACATGAATTCTATCAAAATTTCTTCTGAGCACCAAACCTGTGATGTCTGTGCCATAATGTAACAAAAACTGTTTCATAAAAAGAGCTTCTTCCATCAGCCCTTTTCTTCCTATTGTTCATGCAGAGATTCTTAGAGTTAGATTAAGACATAGTGAAAAATCCCTGCAGTGCACCCCACTTTTCTTCACTGCCTTTCTGCTTCTTCCACCCTCTTCCTTCCACAAAGTAAACTCTCATGAAAAACAGACTCATAAAAATTAACCCTTAGTGGGCCCACCAACAGTCCCATATTTAGGTAAAAGAATGAGTTTTTAAAAATTCCTAGAATTTACATTGTCAAAGAAGAGATCTAAAAAATGAATAAATTCCCTAGGTAGATAAACACTAGATAAAGAAAGAAAATCAGAGGCAGGTAACAGAAACATTGCAAGGAAAACTAAGCTGTTCTTTAGATGCTTTCTTCAATACTGTATTTTATGTCTTTATGTATATTCAATTTATGCAAGATTTTGTATGTGATGCAATTATTCTGGAGCTGCCATCTATACTTTCTCATTTAGTGTACTGCCCATTCCTCCAAAGAACACTGGGGGGAAAGTCATTATGCCAAAATATTTCTGAGAAAACTGCACAACTGAGAATCATTTTTTTTTTTCCTTGCTAACACAAGAGTTGACGTGAGGTGCCTCTGCAGAGTAACAGATTCAATTTTTGAAATACTAGCAAGGCAAGAAACAGGCCAATGTTTCAAAATGTGGAGGGAAAGGCTTCATTTTACTTCAGCTTGGATTTTGAACTCAATAGACTTCTCCAATTGCATCTGAAGGTAATGTTGCAGGAAATAGAGATACTTTCTACTTCACACGTCATTTATAACTTCCACAGCAATTTTATAAAGCCAATATACATTATTTTTCCAAAATAAACAAGCAATATCCTGGTTTCGTTGTTCTTACTGGTCACTGAGATTTCTTCTCAAGCACAAATAGCTTGCATTTCTATAGACAGTCCCACGATTTCAAAGCACTGTCAGGCAGTTTTACCTTGACCTGGGCTGTACTCTGACTGCTCCTTTGAATGCAAGTGTTTCCTGAAGTTCCTCAGATTTAATTCTTTATCTACAGAATTGGTCTTCCTGTCACCACGACTACATCCACAGCCTCAAATACCACCTGTGCTCAAAAATCTCTCCTGTAACTTATGTCAAAAGCACAACTATAAATAAATAGAAAGCACTCAAAATGTCTTTAGCATTGTAAATATTTGTTTACTGCTGAAACTTCTCAGTACTATTAAGCAAAGAAAATCAGTGAGATGCATAAAATTGCAAAGAAGAATGGAAACTTCTCTGTCTTCTTTCAGATGACATGACTCAGCAGGACTACTGTGTTATACAACTCCAGGGTTCATCATTCCTGTTGTATTCTGGTTGTGCAGTATGACAACGGTGTACGATTGTGAAAACTAGAAAAACTAAGAGAATTATTTTAGTCAGCTAGTGCTTCTATAACAGAAATACCACAAGCAAAGAAAAGTTTATACTTACACAGTCCAGTAGGCTACAAGTCCAAATTCAGAGTGTCCGCTGCAAGAGGAGGCTTTCCGTCAGTCAGCAATTGAGGAAAGCCTTGTGTGGCCATCAGTCTTTGGCCAGGGAGCATCTTGGCTCAGGAACATCAGGTCTGAAGGATGCACTCTTCTCCCAGTGCTGCTTTCTTGATGGTATGAGGTTCCCAACTCTCTGCTTGCTTCCCTTTCCTTTTATCTCTTGTGGGATGAAAGGATAAAAGGTGGTACAATCCACCCTCCAGGAAAACTCCCTTTTCAGCGGAGCAGTGAGGTGACCTTAGGAAGAGATTTACAGTCCCACCCCGACACTCTAACATAATCCACTCTGCTAACCACAGGCAGAGATTAGGATTTACAACATAAGAAAATCATAAAATGGAGGGCAATCACAGAATACAGGGAATCTTAACCAGCCAAATTACTACATGTTTTTAGGCAGACCCAGTTCAATCCATGACAAAAATCCACATAAAAACTACTACAAACAATAAGAAAATTTACTAAGCTAATCAGGTTTAAAAAAAAAAAAAACCCTAAAATTATAAAGGTACTAGCTATAACCATACAGACTGATAGAATCTTTGAATGGTTTAAGCCTTTCTAACTCTGGCATAACACCTAGACACCTTGTGTTATGGATTGAATTGCATTCCCCCAAAATACCTGTCAACTTGGTTAGGTCATGAATTTCAGTATTATAGGATTGTCTACCATTTTGTCATCTGATGTGATTTCCCTATATGTTGTAAGTTCTATCACTGTGATGTAGTGAGATGGATTAGGGGCAGTTACAGTGATGAGCTAGATAATTAGATAGTGTCTAAAGCCAATTTCTTTTGAGATATAACAGAGAGAAGCAAGCAGAAAGACACGGTGCCAAGAAAGCAGCACTGAGAGTACAGCAAACCTGAGGCTCATACAGTGACATGCTTCCAGACCAAGGGAAGACTGATGCATTACAAGGACCTTTCCCCGGAGCTGACAGAGAGAGAAAGGCTTCCTCTGAAGCTAGTACCCTGAATTCAGACTTCTAGCCTGCCAGACTACAAGAAAATAAACTTCTCTTTGTTAAATCCACCCATTTGTGGTATTTCTATTGTAGCAGCACTGGATGACTAAGATATCGTAACATAAAGTAATGTTAAATTCTACTATAAAATAATAATAATAATAAAAACTCTCTGTATAGAAAAATCAACCATAAGGAAATTCAAAGAGGATGATTACAAAAAAGAGAAAAAAATTCAGTTAAAAAAAAATGCTCAAACGCAAGCACAAAAATTTCTGTAAATCTTATAATAGACAGCTAATCTTATTATTGAAGAACAGGCTTTTTATGGATCAAATTGTATTCTCTAAAAAGATATGTCAAAGTTCTAACTCCCAGTACTTGTGAACATGACCTTGTTTGGAAATAGATGTCTTGGAAGATATTATCCATTGGCATGAGGTCATGTGGATGTAGGATGGCTTCTAATCCAATCTGAATAGTGTCTTTATAAAAGAGGAGACGATATCAAGGAAAGGAAACAGATGAAGGACACCATGTGATTCTACGGTTGTTTGTAACAGCAACAGATTCCAAACAATCCAAATGTCAACAATAGTGAGATTGGCTAAGGAAATAACAGAATATTATGAAGCTGGAAGGGCAGGACCAAGATGATGCACTAGACACACGTCTCCTCAATTCCCTCTGAGAACTGAGGCCTGGAATGATGACAGAATGGAGTACAGTGGACACTCAGGGAGCCCTAGGATCTGGTATAGAGTTGTCAGATTGGACTAGTTGCCAGTAATGGGGTAATGACCTCTCTCAAAGATGAGGCAGCGGCACACTAAGTCCTGTTTCTGCTGACTCGCCATATCAGAGGGCTGCAGGTACTGAAACCTTCTTTGTTATCTGGGAGGCTGGGACTGGGCATCAGCCAGCTAATATGCTGAACTGCAGTGCTTAAGTAAACAAAGTACACTGCAGCAGAGAGACTGCACTTGGTATAACCACATACTGAGAGCCTGGCTACTCAGTAAGGGCATCAGTGCCCCTCCACCCTTTCTTCTCTGAGCTGCACCATAGATTCTGCTGTTTCATGGCAGGAAGGGCAGCTCAGATTGGACCCCATCTTGCTCAGCTGTGAGGCAGAGTCACTCACCCAGAGGTCTTAGCTGGGGCTAATTCTCACATAGAGCAGCGGCCCCTGTCTGGAAAGTACTTCTGCAGTAGAAAAGCTGTGTTTAGGACGGTGGTGCCTATAGGTATGGGTGAGGCCTGACAGAGGATGGCAGGAAGGTCGTAATCTATCCCTACTTTGAACCACATCATATCATCTGGGGACAGCCTATGAGGTGATTTCGTTATCAGCTGGAAGGTAAGGCCTGCCACACCTGAGGGCCTGACTGATTTTGGTAGCTGTTGGACAGCTCCTTGTAAGGCTGGTTCAGCATCGGAAAAATAAGTAATGTGATCAACCACATAAACAACACAAAAGATAAGAATCATCTGATTTTGTCCACTGATGCACAAAAGGCATTTCAAAAGTCTAATACTCATTCACGCTAAAATCTCTCAGCAAAACAAGAATAGAAGGCAAATTCCTCAATGCAATAAGGGCCATTTATACGAAGCCAACTGCCTATGTCATCCTTAATGGAGAGAGACTGAAACAATTCCCCTTGAGAATGGGAACTGGACAAAGATGGCCACTCTCACCTCTCCTGTTCAAAATTGTACTAGAAGTTCTGGCCAGAGCAGTTACACAAGACCAAGAAATAAAGGGCATCTGCATTGGCAAACAAGAAGTAAAAATCTCCCCATTTGCAGGTGACAGGATTGTATATGCAGAGAATCCTAAAGAATCCGTAAAGAAACTACTCGAACTGATAAAAGAGTTCAGCAAAGTCTCAAGACACAAGATAAACATAAGTAAATCAGAAGGATTCCTTTATACCAACAAAGAGATTATTAAAGAAGAAATCACCAATTCAATACCATTTACTATAGCCCCTAAGAAGATAAAATACCTAGGAATAAATCTAACTAGAAAAATAAGAAACCTTTGCAAAGAGAACTATCAGACATTACTACAAGAAACTAAGAGAGACTTACGTAAGTAGAGAAACCTAACCTGCTCATGGGTAGGAAGACTTAACATTGTGAAAATGTCTATTTTACCCAAAGCAATCTACATATACAATGCAATCCCAATACAAATGCCAGTGACATTTTTAATGAGATAGAAAAACAAATCACCAACTTTGTTTGGAAATGGAAGAAACTCCAGATAAGTAAACCACTACTGAAGGAGACGAACACACTGGGAGGCCTCTCACTACCCAACTTTAGAACCTGTTATATTGCCACAATAGTCAAAACATCCCAGTACCAGTACAAAAAGAGACATATAGATCAATGGAAAAGAGTTGAGGCCCCAGAGATGCCACCATCCCCCTATGAACAGTTGATATTCAACAAAGGCCCCAAGATTTTAAACTAGAGTAAAAACAGTCCCTTTAATAAATGGTGCTGGCAAAATTGGATATCCATCTGCAAAAAGTTGAAACAAGACCAATATCTCACACCTTCTACAAAAACCAAATCAAACTGGATAAAAGACCTAAATATCAAGTCTAAAACAGTAAAGCTCATCCAAGAAAAAACAGGATCAACAATGGAAGTTTTAATACACAATGTAGACAGACTTCAAAAACAGACAAAGCATGACCTCCATAATCTACGAGGTACTACAAAGTATCAACAAGAAAAGGATAAATAATTCAGTTAAGCAATGGGCAAAGGAGATGAGCACACATTTCTCTAAAGAGGACATCCAAGCAGCCAAAAGACACATGTAGAAATGCTCACGATCATTAGCTATTAAAGAAATTCAAGTCAAAAGTATGATGAGATATCATCTCACCCCAACAGGGTTAGTTATGATCCAAAAAACACAAAACAACAAATGCTGGAGAGGCTGTGGAGAAATTGGAACTCTCCAACACTGTTGGTGGGATCACAAAATGATACAACCTCTTTGGAAAGCAATCTGGTGCTTCCTTAAAAAGCTGGAAATGGATATACCATTTGGCCCAGTAATCCCACTGTTTGGAATATATCCTACAGAAGCAAGGGCATTCACACTAACAGATACAGGCACATGAATGTTTATTGCAGCACAGTCCACAACAGCAAAAAGATGGAATCAACCCAAATGCCCAACAACAGAAGAATGGAACACTGCAACAAAAAAGAACAATGATGACTTTAGAAGCATCTCATAACCCAGTTTCAATTGGAAGACATTATGGCTGAGTGAAATGTCAGAGGCACAAGGACAAATATTGTATGAATCTCCTACTATAAGGATTTTAAAACAGACTCAAGTATAGAAGAAAAGACTCTTTGATGGCTGCAAGGGGGGAGAGGGAGGGAGGTAGAGGGCTTGTTATAGATTAGATAGTTGATAGAAACTTGGTTGGGTAAAATCAATGACAGCACACATTAGAAAGAAGATCAATTTAACCAGACTTCAACATAACCTGAAAACTCTTCCAGTCGTAACCCAATATGGGTTACAGAATAGCAGGGACAGGGGTCCAGAATCCACGCTCTCAGGGGATACCAAGGCCAACTGGCATAACTAGTCTATTGCTAAGAGAGTCTTCTCCATCCCATATTGGCGAGTGGCATCTAGGGTCTTAAAAGCTAGCAGGCTGCCATCTGAGGTACACCAAATGGTCTCGACTCAGCAGGAACAGATGATCACCAAGGGCCAAAGTGACACAGGGGAAAGAGAACCCAGAAGACAGAAAAACCCACATGAATGAGTGACTACATCAACATGAGACCAGAAAAACCAGATGATGCCCAGCCACCTCCAGTGACAGCTGTGATAGAGTTGAGTCCCATTGGCAATACGAGAATAAAAAGAGGTGCACCCTGAGAACTCCACTAAAACACCACAAGTGATTGTCTGAAGACCTCATAGTTCCCCTAGAAACATGTCCCCTGGACCTGATGCTGCTCCTGATTGTAAATCATTACTGAGGTCAACTTCTTGGACAGGGATGGATTGGACTCAGTGACACAGGCTGACCATATCATGTGTGCACTTTATGGTTCTATGCATCTATAGGATGTTGTTCTACTGGTCTCTCACTAGAGGGAAGTGGAGAGGGTGGAAAATAGGGGACAGGACATTGGTAAGAGGCTATGAAAGGAGTGTGCAGTCACCAAGCAAGGAGAGCAGCAGGAGCTGCACATAGGCAGGCACACAAATTTAAACCAGATTGTACACTTTCACTCAATCACAAGAAAGTAAGAGAAAGAGAGAAAAGAGAGAGAGAAAGAAAGAAAGAAAAGAAAAAAATTACAAGGCCTGCCGTTTCTGCTTATTTGAGTAGAATGAGAAAATAATTGGCAGGAGAAAACCCAGCAGTGAGGAGTAGGAAACTGGTGGGGCTGTGATAGATGCTTGATGCTCTTGTGGGTCACAAGGACACAGAAGACAGCTTTAGAAAGTGGCAGCAGCCAAAGAGAGTCTGGAAATGGTGGGGCGTGACCCAGTCTCTGCTTTCAGAGAAATGCATCAGGGAAGAGCCCAGAGTTACCCCTGAAAAAGCTCAGAATGTGGAAGACTTTGTAGAGGACAGTGGCAGCTAGGCAGTCTTAGACAGGACAGCAATGACAGCCCAGGTAAACTAGAGCTATGCCAGTCAAGTAAGAGATACTTTTCATTCTACTGTCCTTCCTGAAGAAACGTCCTTGAGAAGAAAGTGAGCCAGAAGACAGGACAAGACGGAGCTGACAGATCGTTACACTCCCACACCTGATCCTGTAGTCCAGTTCTGAAGATAGAGAAAGGAGGAAGTAAACGATGAATTGGGATTGTGAAGCTATGGACTGTTAAAGGAACTTTCCTTGTTCAGTTTTTCAATATATTATTTGAAAATATTAAGAGGCTCTATGGCTGCTTTGTGTTCTCAGAGATAAGGAAAAAAAAGCCAATTAGCTATTTATACACACAAAAGAAAGTAACATGCTATTTTAAAAGCCTAATAATGTAACAGATATTCACAAGCCCATTACTCAATGCAAGAACAAAAACATCACAGTATCCTTTCTATGCTCAAAGGTGAACAAAAAGTTTGGGTATGATCCTAAGATATCACAATGGAATAAGAAAGGTAGAGTCTACTGAATATAATTAAAGGCAATGAGTGGATTTTTACTAAATGAAACTATTTCCAATGAAGAGTTTAGGGGATTGATGTTTCTCTCTGCGAGGAAGTGTTTCTCTCTAAGATCAAGCTCCACCTCAGATTATCTCTAAATTGACCTCAGAGGAAATGAAGATGCTCTCCCAATAGGTAACTTGTAGAAAATTTGCAGGTACAATGGTTTGCTTTTGACTTTCCTCAGTCATAATGAAAGATTTACATCAAATATTCAAGACTCTTATATTTAAATGTTCTCCTAGAATAAGAACATGAGGGTGGTAGGGTACAGCAAAAGCTAGATGCAAATAGACCCTGACACTGTAGATTGGGTATTTTGAGTTTATATTTACAATAGGGTAAAACTGCTCAATATCTGGAAACTTAGCACTTCTCAAGAAAATATTAAGAGGCTCTATGGCTGCTTTGTGTTCTCAGAGATAAGAAAAAAAAGCCAATTAGCTATTTATACAGCAATAGCTATAGAGAAAGATGGCTTTATTTTGCCTATTTGTAGATTTCGGAAGAGAAAGTCCAGTCCTACCGTTCTTCTAACACTGTGATATGACAAACACAAGAACAATTGTCAAAGAGGATTACTCCAGGGACAGAAAAAAAGATCAACTGGTTAATTAAAATTCATTGAATAAAATGATACAATGTTAACTTCTGAATAATTTAGCATCCTGTTGGGATAATTATTTCCAGGACAGAAGAGAGATAGAATAAATAATTTTATATCAAAAGTATCACTAAATTGTCACACATTTCAAGATTTGAGATGTAATTTATTTTTTCATATCAGATAAATTAACCTTTTTGACTTGGTGAGCTAGCATGTAATTAAATCTCTAGGTAGTATGTAACATCTTCTTCTCTATAGATTAAACCCATTGCATGAAATCTCATAAAGACTCCGTAAGACTCATAAAAACTCTGTAAGAACAGATTAGAACTGCTCCAGGGGTTTATAAGGCTGCAAATCCTCATAGAAGCAAACTGTCATATCCTTCTCCTGTGAGGCAGTTAGGGGGTTCTAATCAACAACTTTCCAGTTAGTACCCAAATGTTCAACCACTGTACCACTAGGGCTCCATAGAGTAGGTATACTTTTTTTAATTTTTTAATTTGTTACTGTGATTCAGTGAGAGTTTACTACCTAAGTCAATTTTCCATATAAAAGCCCAAGCACTCACCTCTCTACAACTCTATCTGCTCTCCTGTGACAGCACACTCGTCGTTTTCACTCTTTACTTCCGGTATCCTCTCAACAACACTTGTCATCCCCTCTCCATCCTCTCCTCTTCCCTCTAAAAAGAAACCAGTAGGACAGCCTTGTGTATATATTAAACTATAAAGTACACACACCACCTGCATCACTCTGTGTCCCCAGATCCAGTCCATTCTTCATCTAAAGTGCTGGCTTCAATACTGGTTTCATCTCTGGCCTAGCAGCAAGTCTAGTGGTCATGTTCACAGGGGACCCTTCAGGTTGCCAGACCATCAGCTCTGGTCTTCTAATAAAGTTCTAGATCTGCATATACTTTTCTCTCACACTATATCAGGGACTCTATGTTGTGTTACCTGTCGGGACTGTCTTTGACGGTGGCCAGGCACCATCTAGTTCTGTTCTCCTGCTGATGTAGTTTCACAGTCATACGGATCCTTCTGTTTCCTGGGCTCTTTTTATCCTCTTGCCTTTGATGTTCTCCGTTTTTATCTGCCCCAGGTAGGTGAGACCAGTTGATGTTCCTTACTTGGCAGCTTGTTGGCTTTTAGACATGGGATACAGAATACTGTCTTAAAAAAACACTAGTTATGCCCATTGACCTCAATGTCCCCTGAAAACATGGTCCCCAGACCAGAGTAGGTATACCTTAGGAACACTTCTGACAGATTCAACAGTTTGTTTGGCTTATTTCCTAACAGTTGGTTTATCTTGTTTTTAGGCATCCTTAATACCTTCCACCGACAAACTGACTAGCTTTCCCCATTAAGCTAAAAACCACTGCCATCAAGCTGATTCCAACTCATGGCAACCCTGTGTGTTACAGAATAGAACTGTGCTCTGTAAGATTTCCAGTGACTGATTTTTCAGAAGTAGATCATTAGGCCTTTCTTCCAAGACACCTCTGGGTGAACTTGAACTTCTAACCTTGCTGTTAGTAGCATAGCAAACAAAAGACTTTGTCTGCAGGTAGCTAATTCCCAAAGTGAAACCAGGTAACCATTTGGAATTCTGAAAATGTAATCCCATTCTCTAAAACCCAAACTATTCCTGGAAACATACTTTTCCTCATCTGCTAAAAATAATGGGCCACCATTTATTAGCATTTCTGTTCATCTCTAATCCTTCCTTCACTGCTTAAATTTCATTTGTTTTTTATCTGTTTCTTGTAGCAACATCCCTTTCCCTAGGAGAAAGCAAGTAATTTCACCTGTTCTCATACTAAGTTTTCTTCAGTAGAAATAGCTTCTAAGGAAATAATCCCTATAATCTAAAAACACGTTATCTTTTCTCTATTCTCTCAATTTAAAAGATACTGAATTAAACACAGCTTATGACAGACCCTTGGGGATCACTTTTGTAGCATTCTCTTAGAAAACAGAGAGAATATATTTTCTTATTCTGACGATTTTCAGAGTAGTATGATTTCAGTAACGTGAACACTGACAACACAGAGGATTTTAGTGCATGTGCTAAGTACATGATAACAGCCATCATGAACCTATCGATGAGTTATCCACACAAATGTCATACGTCTGCTGAACACTAGCAGTGTGCTAGTTACACACTGCATACACCAAGGGCTGCCAGAAGAAGGAAGAAATCTGTCTTAGAATCATATCCTCACAGTTGTTGCCACATTTGAGCCCACTGTTGCAAATACTGTGTCAATCCATCTCATTGAATGTCTTCTTCTTTTTCCTTGACTTTCTGCTTTACCAAGAACAATCTTCTTCTCCAGTGACTCAGCCCTCCTCATGACATGTCCAAAGTACAGGAGACGAGGTCTTGCATTCTCACTTCTAAAACGCATTCTAGCTGTACTTCTTCCAGTACAGATATGTTCATTCTTCTGGCAGCCCGTGCTATATTCAATATTCTTCACCAATGCCATAGTTCAAAAGCATCAGTTTTTCTTCAGTCTTCCTTATTCATTGTCTAGCTTTATCATGCAAATGAGGCAACTGAAAATATCATAGCTTGAGCCTTTTAACTTACTTCTATAATTTTATCCATGACTGGTAAGAGAGGTATTTAAAATGATGCAGTACAACTGTATTAGAGAAATAAGTTTTAAATATTTACTTCTAAATATACTTTTGTGTATGTTTGGGGCAATCTAGTATTAATCAAGAAAAGACTGAGTACACAGTAAGTCAAAACACAGTGTATCAGGGAATCCAAGCAGTGCTCAGCCACTGTCCTTGCAAAGGGAGTAAAGGAAATTCTCATCCTGAAAGCACTTGTTTTCAGAAATAGTTTGTAAAGACAAATTAGCAGGCTGAGCATCCAGTGAAATCCTTCATACACACACTCACACACACATACACACATACATATAAGCCCATTTTTATTATTATTAAAATAAATTAAAACATCTACTGACAATGCATAAAATGCCCAAAACAAGAGAATAAATTGGGTAGATACAGTGTGTGTTCATGTAATGCTAATTAGCTTTTATGGAATGAGTAAAAGAAGGAATGATAACAGCACAAGCTGGAAGTGGTATTGGACTTTAGATACACAGCACTGCCTAACAAAAATACCACAAATGGGTAGTTTTAAAGGATAGAATTTACTGTCTCATGGTTTTGAAGGCTAGCACCCCAGATTAGGGAACTAGCTCTGGGATACAGCTCCTCCTTGTAGGTAGCCCTGGGCATTCTTGTCATTCCTCGGCTCATAGATGTTTCCTCACATGGTCTCTTTCCCGGTGTGTGTCTACCCTTCTTTATAAGAGGCTACCCAGAAGACATTAGGTTTAACACTGCGCTATACTCTAGAATTTCCTTAACATAATAAAAGAAACCTTCTATTTCTAAATATACTCACATTCATAGATACAAGAGTTAGGATTTCAACATTTATCTCAAGGGAACACATTAAATCCATAACCGATTGATTCATATATGATTTTCTAACCCATTAATAGTTTGTGCTACCAAGTACTAACAGCTGAACTCCAAGAAAACTACCACACCTAAATACAGACACTACCAGAGCTACATATAGCAAGTGACTGTGCTTCTGCCCCATACTTTTCCTCTTGACTAAGTTTATCGTGTACTCTAGCCTAGAAGAGCTGACTGCAGTATCCCTAGATCTGTGTATATTTTTATTCCTGTCTCCCAACTTCAGTAGACTCTGTTTTTCTTTACATACTCATTCATTATCAAGGATATTTGTTTTTTGTGCTTAAGATGAAGTTCTACATTTATCATAGTATTTCTTTTTGAACTGTGTTAAATATTTTTATGATTGTTATTATTTTCATCAGTGCAGTGTTTTCAAATTTATATAAATTTTAAGGGATCTGCCCCGAATTCACTTTATCCCATTAGTTCTATTACATTTAGGGCCAGAGTTTGCAAAATATAAGATTTTCCAGGAACAAATATACATGCCAAATGGAGAAGCAAAATTGCTGTGGATGGGGAAAGAAGTCTTCAGAGCTATAGAGGCCTGATTCAGACACTGAAGGAAGACTAAGAGTCAGTTGAGCACAGGTGAAGGGAGAGGTGGAAAAAAAAAACAGAGGTAAAAGTCACAAATGTAAACTATACGTTTAAAACTATTGGTGAAATAAGAGATAAAATGGAAGCAGTCTTAAATTAAATTTGGCAAGAATGTGAAGAACTAAGATCCTAAGGTGACTTCTGTAAACAATGAACACTTGGGATATGGGATATAATCAGTTGCTATGGAATTGACAGAACATTTCCCTTTCAGTGCCATTAGAGCTTCTAGAACCAATGTAATATACCTTTATTTCTTTCATATTTAAACAAATGAAGTCCAAGAAGGTGAATAATGATAATAAAATTAGGTGATTCAGATCTCCTGATTCCTAGACCAGTGCTTTCATGACTGTACCTACGCAGCACAAAAGCATTTCTTAAATACAATGACTACGATAGTCTATAAGCCAATGAGGACCTGATCTGTACAGGCACTGATGGAAATGGAAAGCAAGCAACTTATTTACAACACTTTAAGCATGGTAAACTGCTATGAATTTCCTTAGAACTGGTGAGATTTTCACAAAAGGGCCAATAAGCATTATAAACAGAGAAAACATTGAAGTCATCAAGGATTTCATTTTACTTGGATCTGTGATCAGCATCCATGGAAGCAGCAGTCAAGAAATCAAACAATGTGATACACTGGACGGGTCTACTGCAAAAAGACCTCTTTAAAGTGTTGAAAACCAAAGACATTGCCTTGAGAACTAAGGCACCCTTGGTTGAAGCCATGCCAGGGCCACATTATTTTTAATTGCCTCTTATGCAAATGAAAGCTGGACAGTGAATAAGAAAGACTGAAGAAGATGCTTTTGTATTATAGTGCTGGTGAAGAATACTCAATGTCCCGGGGACTGCCAGAAGAATGAACAAATCTGCCTTGGAAGAAGTACAGACAGAATGCTCCTTAGAAGCATGGATGGTGAGACTTCATCTCACACACTTCGAAGCAGTTATCAGGAGGAACCAGTCCCTGCAGAAGGATGCCATGCTTGGTTAAATACAGGCTCAGCTGAAAAGAGGACAATTCTCAATGGGGGGGATTGACACAGTGGCTGCAACAACGGGATCAAATATAACACCAATTGTGAGGATGGTGCAGGCCTGGGCAGTGTTTTGTTCTATTGAACATGGGCTAGAGCCAACTCGGCAGCACCTAGCAACAAAAAAATGACTAATTATAACTGCTTCCTAAAGTAACTTCATATATGTCATTCTGTATATAACCAGTTATACACATCTCTTTTTTAATATTATTTAACCTATTAGTCTAGTATTTGGAAATACTCAGCAAGTACTGGAAGAATTAAAATGTAGACAAGTATATAGTTTATATCTCTAAAAACAACAACAGAAAGAGACAACAGGACAAACCAGTTGCCATCGAGTCTACTCATGATGACCGCATGTATGTCAACATAGAACTATTCTCCACAGCGTTTTCAGTGGCTGATATTTTAGAAGCAGCTCACAGATATTTCTTCTAAGGCTAACACGAACTCCCAACATTCTGGTTAGCAATCAAGTGAGTTGATCATTTATACCACACACAGACTCTCCAGCCATCTGTGAAAAAAAAACTCAGGAGTTGTTGAGTCATTCCCGCCCCGAGGTAGAACTGCCCCATAGGGTTTCCAAGGAGTAGTTAGCGAATTCGAGTTGTCAACCACTTCGTTAGCAGTTGAATTCTTAACCACTATCCCACCAGGATGGTAGAATTAGTCCTTGAAGCTGGACCAAGAATGTATTCTTTTCTGCGTCCCCCAGGAAGGAAGCTACCGAGCAAGATTCTTCCCCTCTCCACGATCTAGCTGGATAGGAAGAAAGAGAGAATGCTGACTTCCAGGTATCCTAAGAAAGCCACTGCTTCATAGTTGCATGGCCACCAAATCATGCCCATGGAGCATTTAGAGAAGCACGAGGCGAAGATGCTACGTGGTGCAGAGAGCTGATACTTTGGGTGGACTTAACCAGGGTGGTATTTCTTTGATGCAGTCCAGCTTTGTAAGTCTCAGAATACGATTTTGTCAGTGTGCCCAGAGTTCACCATTCTCTGAGGAACTAACATTAATCTCTCAAGCTAACAAAACTCACAAAAGATTGCCGCTGCACCCATCAAAATGCTAATGAGGAAAGGCAGAACACAATATCCACGGTCATTTATAGGTGCATCCATTCTATTAGAAAATCTATTTAGGAAGCAAAACATATTCAGAAAATTATACATTGTGCTTGGAAGTAGAAGGGAAATTATCTGAATGGCCTGTGTCACGCTGCCTCAGACGTCCAAAGGCAAATTGATACATACCTGCCAAAGAAGTGAGAACACACGTGTTTGCTGGTTAGGGCTGAAGTGAACTGGTTTTAAAGAAACATTGTCATGCAGTATCTCAGAAAGAAAAACCTTAAGCTAGACTTTGAATAACTGTAAGAACCTTAAAGAAGTTACAGTTTGAATCTTTATGTGACGTATGTGTCAAAATTAGTTTGAAGTAAAATTTACTTTGCTCAAAATTCATGTTTGTAAAAACTATCTTATGAACTATTTCCAGCTAATTTGAGATTAATCTGACAATTGCTGCTAGTCAGACTATAAAGGAAATTAGTGAATCAATTGTGATTATCTTGGAACAACAGTCTTCCAGAAGATTGGGGTGCAAGGGAGTTTTGCTTATAATTGTTTATTTCAGAATACAATAATGAAATTAAAAGTGAAATATGGAGAGAGAGAAACACACATTATCAGAACACCAAACACATTAATACTGCCTATGAAGTATGACTTATCAAAGAATATTAGATTACAACAACAAACAAAAAAAAAAAAACACAGAGGTTTCATTGAATTAGATTCATTTAAAGTAGATTACTAAGATTGACAACATGGTGAGTGGAGAAAATACTGATGTTGTGAAGGATTTCGTTTTACTTGGATCTATAATCAATACCAATGGAAGAAGCAGTCAAGAAATCAAATGGTACATTGCATAGGGCAAATCTGCCACAAAAGACCTCTTTAAAGTATTAAAAGCAAAGATGCTACTTTGATGACTAAGGTGTGCCTGACGCAAGCCATGATATTTTCAACTGCCTCACATGTATGTGAAATTTGGAAAATGAATAAGCAAGACCAAAGAATTGATGCTTCTGTATTATGATGTTGGTGAGGAATATTAAATATACCAAGGACTGTTCATAGAATGAAGAAATCTGTCTTGGAAGAGATACAATCAAAATCAGAATGTTACTTAAGAGTCCGGGATGGTGAAACATCATCTTACATACCTAGGACATGTTATCATTAGGGACCAGCAGAGGAGGATGTCATACTTGGTAAAGGGTCATCAAAAAAAGAGGAAATCAGTAAGATGGATGGTATAGTGGCTGCAGCAATGGGCTCAAACACACCAGTGATTGTGAGGATGATGCAGGACTGGAAAGTGTTTGGTTCTGTTGTCCACAGGGATACTATGAGTTGGAACCAATGTGATGGTACCTAACAATATTAACAGCACGAAGATGCACATCAAATTAAAATCTTACACATTCCTTTTCATATGTCATAATTTAATGCTTGACCAAATGTTTTCCTCATTTTTCCAAAGAGAGATCTTCTGAATGTTTCCAATTTTTTCATCTTTGTAATTAAAGCAAGCTTCTGCTTTACCTAATCTGGTACAGTGATAAAAGGTAATGAGTTCTGCTTCTTGCTAACATGATCTGATTATCCATTGTGCCAGAAAACTTTAAGTGAAGGGATTCTCTAGGAATGAGGGATTAATGCTACAGCTCAACAAATGGCCTAATACGCTACTGCTTTCAAGAGCTTTGTATTGTCCTTGTAACTTTACCCTCAAGCCTACCCTAAATTGTACACTTCTAGTCAACTTCATGATGAATGTTTATGATAATAACATGCTGTCGGGCTGATCTCTCTAAGCACTTTACTGCAGGAATGAGCACAGATGTGAGTGCAACATATACAAAAAAGAAAATGTAATCATGAAGGATAAGCTGAGTCTAGTTTTGTCCCTCCTTCAATTAGAAAGAATTCCAGCTGTCAGATCAATTCATTCTAGCATTTTACTGGTCTGTACTTAAAAGCTGATCATTTCTTTTCTATTTCTTCTCTCTTGATTCCTTTTCTCTCTCTGTTGTTATACATATATATGATTTTATCTTGTTATTAATATACACAGCAGAATACATACCAATTGAATAATTTCTACAGGTATAATTTAGTGACACTGACTACATTCTTCAAATTGTGCAACCATTCATACTCTCCCTTTCTGAGTTGTTCCTCCCCCATTAACATAAACTCACTGCCTTTTAAGTTTTCTATCTTATCTTTTGGAGTTGGTATTAATTTGAACCCATGCAGATAAATTTTGGAAGACCACAATGTTGAAGGCAGACACTGTTGACTAGGTAAACTATACTATTGTTTACTTTTAAGAAGCCTTTGTATGATATTTTTGGTTTAAGGTTTAAATATTACCTTAGGGCAATAGATTCAGGGCTTCATTCAGCCTCCATGGCTTCAGAAAATTTGGATTCCATGAAAACTTTAAATTCTATTCTGAATTTTTTGCTTTTTGACCATGATTCTTCTATAGAATCTTTGATCATAATGTTCAGCGATAGTAGCCAGGCAACATCAAGTCCTTCCTGTCTCATAGCAAGAAGCAACTGTTCATGAAGGTAGTTAGTCACAAATTCTGTTACATCCTCCTATTCCTGATGCTCTCCTTTCCCTGTTATTCCAGATGAATAGAGTACAACTGTTGCACCTTGGACAACCACTGGCAAGCTTTTAAAACCCATAACCCTACACAACGAACTATGAGGTAGAACAGAAGGACTAAACACATTACTAGGCCAATTAACTGGGATGTCATATGAAATCATGACCCTAAATCTCCAAACCAAGAAGCTAAACACCATAAGGTGTTGGTTATACATAAGCAACCTCAGTGGCTACTCTTCTTTTTTGTCACCGTTATAAATACATCACACAATTTTTGCCGGTCTGACTTTTACCAGGTGTACAGTTTTTATTGTTGGCAATTATAATGATTGGTTGTTCAACTCCTACCTCTTTTTTAAGTTGAACTTCTCTTTCCTGGACTATTCAAATCACCTTTCTGTCCTTGTTCTTCAATTACTACTCACTCATATATTTATCAGTATGCTACCTGAATAGTTTCCAGGTAATAGGATTGTTTTCAGCACTGGTGATGATATAAAAACATAATGCACACTCTCCTGCTTCCTAGTGGCTGTACTGTTCAAGTAGGAAGGGAAAACAGTGCCATGAAACACTTAAATAAAATTACAGGACAGTATTGAAACAGACCCTATTCCCCAGTATGTACTGAACGCAGAGCGCTTCCAGAATTCAGACAGTGGGAAGATGGGTGTGGGCAAAAAAGACTTAATGGCAATGTGGGGCAAAGCACTCATAGCCTAATTTGGGATGGGAGACCTCTTGCTACTGTCAAATTCTCAGTGTGGAATAGACTACAACCACCACCATAAAGAAAAAGTTCTGGTTGTTATTGTTGTTAGCAGCCTTCCAGTTGGCCCCCAACTCATAGTGACCTTGTGGACAGAGAGACTGGAGCATCGTGATCATTGGCTGTTCTTTTGGAAGTTGATTGCTAGGACGTTCAGCTCCGCTGAAACCTGTTCAGCATCATAGTAACAAGGAAGCCTCTGGTGACAATGGGTGATGGTTGTCCATTGGCTGGAAATCAAACCTGGGTCTTCGGCATAAAAGACGGTAATTTTACCACTGAACCACCACTGTCCCATAAAAAGCTCTAAGGTAATATAAAATACAGGGTAAGAGCCTGAACTCTGGAAACCAGATTACCTGGGTTCAAATCCTGGTTCTGCTACTCAACAACTACGAGCGAGTAAAATAATCTCTCTGTAACTAGTTTCCTCATCAGTGACATGATGTTTTCCTGAGGAGTAAATAAATTAATACGTGTAAAATACTTGATATTTAGAAGCCAAAGTCTTCTAAAAGTCCAAATATTTTTTTAGCAACACCTCTGGTCACAACGACATGGATCCATTCTTAAATGCACAAGACACGTCAGCCTTCTTCTTTAGCAACCAGATTCAGTCAGCACAAATAGTTGTTTTGATGGGGGACATTTAAGCAGAAGACATGTAGAAGGAAAAGAAGAACAAAGGTGATGGTGATCAGATCTAGCGTTCAGGGTTCAACTTTCCAGATAAAATTGTGATCCCTTAGGCATGACTTAATAACAGAATGTACACAGGCTTTACCTCTTTAAGTTTGTTAAAAATTCACAAATTCTACAGTATTTTCCAGAGACTGCCTTTGTCTCTAGCCTGCTATTTTGTATATTACTTCCAAAAGCTGGCTCAGAAGCACATTTTGTATTTCTAAACATCTTTGTTTATTTGCATTTCAAACTCCATCTCACCTTTCATCCTTTATGAATACCAATATGATGATGCTTTAACTTACCATTACGAGTCCCCCAAAAATGCCATATTCTTTGCTCTCAAATACCTTAACTGGCATCTAGAAGTCTTGCTGACAGCAGCTGGTCGAATGCTTTGTTTGCTGGAGTGGGTGAAGTTTTTTGATATTTACCACCAATGCCCCAAATTTAGCTTTTCATGGAAGCATTAGGAAGGAGAATTCATGAGCAGAAAGAGCCCATGATATTGAAAGCCAGGACATACTCAGATACAGATGAGAACTGGATCAATAGTCTGGATGCAGAGAGGGGTTAGTTAATTATTGAGGAACCTAGATACTTCAGTTAATCTGACATAATCAGCACGTGGAACACACTGGAGAGACAGCAGGACAAAAATTGAAATTATTTTCTTATCATCATTGAAGCAACATCTATGCTGTATAATAAGTGTTTTGAAACAAGTTCTGAATCTTGAGAAAACTAATAAATTTTATGGAATTCTGCTGAAGAAATTATTACATAAAACTGTACCACAAACAACTAAAAAAGCAGAGGAGAGTTCACCATACAAGGGAGAAAAGAGAGACAAGTAGCAAGAAAGAGAGGAATCAGCCACAAAAGACAGTTAATAAACATAGTAGAAATTGAATAGGGTAACGCTATTTTCTCTTGAAGTTGAGTTCCTCCAGTGGGGACAGTAGAATGAATGTCTCCTCTTTTCCTTTGAAAGCTTGTGATTCCTACTCCAATTGTTGAAGGTAACTGAAGAGAAGCGAGAACATTATAAATCCAACAAAAGCTACAGAATTCATCAGAATAAAACAGAATACAGTATTTACATTCTGGACTTACTGGATATCAGAGATGTACGTGGCTATAGGCAGGTATAGCATGTAATTAAAGTAACCTAAAGTCGTAGTAGTATTCAGCAGGAAAGTAATAATGTTTATTAATTTTAGACTGAGCTAAGTATGATATACATGTATTTTGATATAAAAGGATAACTATACCAGTACATAAATTCAAACTAATAGAGAATATGCAAAAAAAAAAAAAAAAAAATCCAATAGAATAAAACAAGAAAAAAATTCAAATGGGTCAAATAAAAAAGTCATAATATTATGCCAGGAAAATAGTTACAAAAAATATGATGTAGTTATAGTAAAAACATACAAAATAAACTTTAAGGAAAAATACAATATTAGGGATACAGATGATTATTATATAATAATAAAATATTCAATGTACTGATTTGCCTAATAATATGGCCTTATGATAGATGCAAGAAAAATCAATAGAAATGTCAGAAAAATCACAATGGAGATTTTCTCACAGCTCTCTTTTTTTAGTTAAACAAGAAAAAAAAAACTCAATGGGGATATGCTTGATTTAAACAGCACAATTTAAAAGTTCTACAATGGTGAACAAATACAGAATATCACATATAACATTTAGAGAATAAACATCATTTTTGTTACTTTTCAAGTGTATGTGGAACATTTTCAAACACTTGCCATGTGCTTTGCCACAATAAAATTAAGTTATGATTCCGTATCAAGAAGATAATTTGGGCAGAGGGACACAACAGAGGAACACTTTCTAAATAGTGAGAGACCAGAGTGGATATTAGAATATACCTAAGCTGAATAATAGAAACCCTGGTGTTGTAGTGGTTAAGTGCATGATTCCTAATCAAAAAGTCGGCAGTCTGAACCCATCAGGTGCTCCTTGGAAACTCTATAGGGCAATTCTACTCTGTTCTATCAGGGTTACTATGAGTTTGAATTGACTTGACAGCTGCGGTTTGGTCGGGAGTTATACTCAATGATAGACAAATCTAAGATGACCACTCAAGCTTTTAAGACCCCAGATGCTACTCACCAAAGTAGGATAAATAAATTTTAAACAAGCTCCCTAATCCATCAGCAGAGAATGTAACATTTACAAGTTGGGACTGTTTGAGCAAAATCTCTTTGCAATTCACCCCCCAGTCACTAACCTGTGCAGACACAGGTGACTCTTCAGAAGTCAGGCAAAAAAAACCCAGAAATTAATTATAATTATACTCATCTCTTTGGCTTTACTCTGGCCCCAAGGGTCGCCATGAGTCGGATCCGACTCAACGGCACTTGGCTTGGCTGGCTATAATTTATAAAATAATAAAAACTATCTGATAGGGTGCTTATAATAATAAGCACAAAGAATAACAAGTATTTACAAGAATGTAGAGAAATTGGAACCCACATAGCTTGATGGTAGAATTGAAACAAATGATACAGTTACTTTGAAAAAGTCTGACAGTTTCTTAAAACATTAAACAGTTACCATATACCCCAGAAATTTCACTCAAGAAAAATGAAAACATATTATACACACAAAAACTTGTATGGAAATATTTAGAGCAGCATTGTTCATAACATTCAAAAAGTCTAAACAACACAAACGTCAATCAACTAAAAAATGGGTAAATAAATGTGGTATATCCACATAATCCACATTCATAAAGAGAAAATCAAGTCTCAATTCATGTTACGTATGGATGAATCTTATAAATGTTATGCTAAATGAAAGAAGTCAGTCCCCAAAGACCACATGACATAATTTCATTTCTATGAAACAACAACAATAACAAATTCATA
This sequence comes from Heterohyrax brucei, assembly GCA_028571685.1. Lineage (NCBI taxonomy): Eukaryota > Metazoa > Chordata > Mammalia > Hyracoidea > Procaviidae > Heterohyrax > Heterohyrax brucei. Next base: position 66,566,974 of record CM053141.1, on the reverse strand, counting down.
GAGAGAAAACCAGTAGTGGTTGCCTAGAACTGAGGGGAAGAGAGGTTGGAGGAAAACGAGAAGTGACTACCCATGGACACAAGGTTTCTTTGCGGGGTGATGAAAGTGTTTTAGATTTGATTGTGGTGATGGTTGCACACATTCATGAATATAATAAAAAAAATCACTGAAGTATATACTTTAAACAGCTGAATTATACAGAATGTGAATTACAGCTTAATGAAGCTGTTATTTTAAAATCAAAGTAATTGGCATTAGTAATGAGAAGGTCAAACTACGTCTACATGCTACAGTTTGTATAAACCTCAAAAGTGTTATGCTAGGTGTCATGGGTTTAAACTGTGCCCCCCTCCAAAATGTGTGCAGCAATTTGGCTGGTCCATGATTCCCAGTATTGTCTGATTATCCTCTGTTTTGTAATTTTTCTGTGCTATAAATCCTAATCTCTGACTGTAGTTAATAGATTGGATATGTTAAAGACAATTAGGGTGGAACAGTAACATGTTTCTGAAGGTCACCACCCTGTGCCAATGTAAAGGGAATTTCCCTGGAGCGTGGCTTCCACCGCCTGTTATCCTACAAGAGATAAAAGGAAAAGGAAGCAAGCAGAGAATTAGGGACCACGAAGCACCAAGAAAGTAGCACCAAGGGCAGAACCTGAGGTTCCTGGGCCAAGATACTCTCACACCAAAAAAACAGACTGATACAGCACAAGAACCCTCTTCCAGAGTCAACAGAGAGAGAGAGAGAGCATTCCCTTGGAGCTAGAACCCTGAATTCGGACTTGTAGCCTACCAGACCGTGTGAGAATAAACTTTTCTTTGTTAAAACCATCCACCTGCATGGTGTTTCCTGTTGAAAGAAGTACCAGATGACTAAGACACTGCTGTTGTTGTTAAGTGCCATAGAGTTGTTGATTCTGACTCATAGAAACCCTATGCAAAACAGAATGAAACACTGCCTGGTCTTGTGCCATGTCCACAACTGTTTTCATGCCTGAGCCCATCATTGAGGCCACTGTGTCAATCCACCTTGTTGAGGGTCTTCTGCTTTTTCACTGACCCTACACTCTACCAAGCATGATGTCCTCCAGGGACTGAGCCTTCCTGACAACAATTCCAAAGAATATAGGATGCAGTCTTGCAGTCTTGCCATCTTTACTTCCAAGGAGCACTGTGGTTGTACCTCTTCTAGAACAGATTTGTTTGGGTGTTTTTTTTTTGGTTTGTTTGTTTGTTTTTGGCAGTCTATGGTTCCCTCAGTATTCATCTCCAACACCATAATTCAAAGGCATCAGTTCTTCTGTCTTCCTTGTTCATTGTACGGCTGACTTAGACACTAGGTAAAGTAATCCAAACAGAAAAGACTATGTATTATATGATCCATGTATAACTAAATAGTTTCATAACCGTTTAAGAGAGGAAAGCTGGATTTTAAAAGCATCCATCATTCCACCAAGAATCGCCATCCTCAGGTGGAATTAAGAATTTCAGTCAGTTGAAAAAAAAAAAACCCAAAATAGTGAAAATACAAGCCACACTCTAGATGATCTTTGTGACTCATATAACCAGCAAAGGATTACAATTCCAAATGCATAAAGAACTCCCATAAATCAATAAGAAAATGACAAAACCCAATAGAGATAATGGCAATGATGGTGAAGAATTCCACAAAATACAAAATGCAATATATTAAATTTTGATATTGAAAAAACCAAACCCTTTGCATTAAGTCAATTGTGACTCACAGCAATCCTATAGGACAGAGTAGAACATACAACTGCCATATAGGGTTTCCAAGGCTGTAACCATTATAGAAGCAGACTGATACATCTTTCACTGCACTGCTAGGGCTTATTCAGATCTTAATGTTAGACATTTAAAAGTTATCAAACTCATGATTAATTTCAGAAATGCAAAATACATCATAATGAGACAGCATTTACACCAAAAAAATAAAAACCCATTGTTATGCCATCAATTCCAACTCATGGTGACGCTATAGGAAAGAGTAGAACTGCCCCATTGGGCTTTCAAGAAACAGCTGGTGGATTTGAACTGCTAACTTTTTGGTTAGCAGCCTTTGTTCTTAACCACTGAACCACCAGGTCCCTGCATCTTATACCAGATGACAGAAATTAAAAAGCTAGAGATCAAGTGTTGGTAAGATTGCAATGCAACAGGAACTGTTGTATATTAGACATACAAATTAGTCAATCACATCTGAGAAGGGTTTGTTTAGCATTCCCTGGAGAAGGACTTGGAAACCCTGGTGGTATAGTGGTTAAGTACTGCAGCTACTAACCAGAAAGTCTGCAGTTCAGATCCAATAGTTATCCCTTAGAAACTCTATGCTGCAGTTCTGCTCTATCTATAAGGTCACTGTGAGTTGGAATTGATTCAGTGGCCGTGGGTTTGGTTTGTTTTAGGTTGGAGAAGGGCATCATGTTTGGTAGAGTAGGTCAGTGAAAAAGACAAAGACCCTCGATGAGATGGATTAATACAGTGGCTGCGACAATGGACTGAAGTTTAACCATTATGGGGACGGCATAGAACTAGGCAGTGTTTCATTGCTATACAGAGGGTTGCTACAAGTTAGAACTGACTCAGCAGCACCTAACAACAACAGTAAAGTGTAATATGTACACAGCCCATGATACAGCAACTCTATCCTAAACATACATGATAGAGAAAGCTAAGATAAATGTGTATTATGAGACATATATAGGAATGTATATAACAGCACTGTTTATAAAGCAAAAACTAGAACTAACCCAAACATCCATCAGAAGCAGAATAATAAATATTCAGGTAGTGGAATTTAATACATGACTGAAAATTAATGAACACCATCAGCCTGAAAAAAAAAATCCGAAAAACACAAGTTTACACAGGGACAAGACAGAGAAGAAAGCATACAGTGTAATTCAATTATAAAAAACCCACTGCTGTTGAGTCACTTCCAACCTACAGTGAGCCTACAGGTCAGAGTAGAGCTGCCCCAGAGAGTTTCCAAGGAGCAACTGGTAGATTTGAACTGCCAACCTTTCTGTTAGCAGACTTAGCACTTAACTACTATGCCACCAGCATTTCTAATTATATGAAATTCTAAACAACATACTATTTAAGGATACTTGTATAGGTGACCAGACTACAGGTAAACTCAAGGAAAGGATTGAAATAAAATTTGAATAATAGTTGCCCTCAGTGTGGGGAGGAGAAGAATGCAGTAGTGAGGGATTTCTAAGGTACCTGTAATGCTCTACATTTTCGGTTAGGTGCAGGATACATGGAAAATTCATTTTATTTTTTTCAAACTGTACAGTTTTTGCACACTTTCTAATCTATGTTATATTTCAAACTTTTAAAAAACTGACTCACAGCTTGCCCCATCCCCTATCATAAGTCATCCTTGTGGCCTGATGGTACAGTGAACAGCTGATCCAGTTAGCACAAAACTGTCTTAGTTTTAGCACTGAGAGCCCAGCATGCCAATAAAGTTCTTAGCTCTGGGCAAACTGGAACTGTTGGTTACTCAACCTGGCAGTCAAGGTTTGCATTTTTTACTCTTCTCATCCCTCTCTCACCTTGGACCACAGAGAATTATGCCTCTGGGATGACTCCGTGTCCCTTTCCAAAGACATTTACTTTGGTGTTGGGGAAAGTGGGAGGTGAAAAATAAGAGAGGAAGAGCATGTGGCCCTTACTGTCTTCCTTCACCGTCACTGTTTCTCTACCTGAATCTGACTTGTCACAGCGACCTTGGTATGATACAGTCTGGCCTTGCAGGGAACATGTGTAAGGACACCAGTAAAGCTCTAGGGACCGCCCCACTGCATCATTCCCTTGGATGGGGATTCTGGCTTCAGCTCAACCTCTTCCCAGCCCGGTGACGTGCTCCGCTCTTCTTTCTGCTCATAATCTACCTAGTGTCTAGCTTTCTTGGGATAGAGCCGGAAGCTTTCTTCTGTGGCTTACTCTTCACTCGGACAACCTGACATCATCGCCACATGACCAGCAGGAGTGAAGGTTGAAGAAATCGAGGCATTAGTACTGCGTCCTTCATGGCGACACATTCTCATCTGAAAAACAAATCTTTCCACACTAGTTTATCTCTTTCAACAAAAATGCCAAAAAAATGTATCATAAGATCTGTTCCTGATATTTGAAAGAACATCTCCACTGTGGCAACTCTTTGGTACAGTGATTCAGTTTCAGACACTAGCACCTGTTTGCAACATGCTAATTTCCTATGGTAGATGTTTTTAAAACCAATAGTCAGACTGACTGTATCAGTGCCTCACAACTCTAGCTATAAATTAGAAATCACCTGGAAGCTTCTACAAAGCAACAAAGCCCTGGCCTACCCTAGGCCAACTGAACAAGCTTCTCTACACATTAAACCTTGAGCACAGGAATTCTTAAAAGTTCTCTTAGTACAGTTCATTGGACGTAAACAACGTATCAGTAAAGTTGGTTTAAAAATAAAAACTCTCTGGTTATTTTAATTCTAATGGTTCTTCATTAGCTTTCATATTTGCCATCACTAAACATAGCTGTATATGTGGTGGGCTATACAAAGACAGCCTCATATTACTGTTTAGGCTACAACTTACGGAGCAAAATCAGCATCGTTAGGAACATTTTGGTGTCAGACTTGAAATGAGCAAGGCCTCATGCTGTGTGTGACACCACCTGGCCCTGGAAAATGGATTGAGTTTATAGTGTCTGGTAATGGGGAAAGGGCAACTTCATAATCACCAGAATTATTTTGTGATATGCAACACTATTTATATTCAAAGAGAAAAATCACCATTCACAAAATATTTTCGTGTCTATCAAAAGAATTTCACTTGAAACTCACATCAACTAGCGAAAACACGAAGAGGCAAAAAATCTTCAACAGAAATTAAGATCTCAATTTGGCTAATTGAACTGCCTAACTGGTCTGCTAGAACTCCTACCTGGGAACTCTCTCCAAAACACCTGAGCACCTGTAAAGTCTAGACTTGCCCTCAGTAGCTATCATTGATTGAATTATGTCCCCCCAAAAATGTGTGTATCAATGTGGCTAGACCATGATTCCCAGTGTTGCGTGGTTGTCCTCATTCTGTGATTGTAATTTTACATTAAAGAGGATTAGGGTGGTATTGTAACACATTTACCCAGATCCCTTCCCTGATACAATATAAAGAGAGTTTTCTGGGCATGTGGCCTGCACCATCTTTTCTCTCACAACAGATAAAAAGAACAGGAAGCAAGCAGACAGTTGGGTACCTAATATCACCGAGAAGGCAGCACTGGGAGCAAGCACATCCTTTGTACCCAGGGTCCCTGTGCCTGACAAGCTCCTGAACCAGGGGAAAATTGACAAGAAGGACCTTCCTCCTGAGAAGGCACTGAGAGAAAGACATCCACTGGAGTTGATGCCCTGAACTTAGACTTTTAGCCTCTCCTACTGTGAGGAAACAGATTTCTCTTTGTTCAAGCTGTCTGCTTGTGGTATTTCTGTTACAGCAGCACTAGATAACTAAGACAGTACCTGAGATGAGAGGACAAAGTGAGTTTGTAGCTAACAGCATACTGATTTAATAGTAATGTGTGAGATTTGACTGCATAAAACATCTAGCACCAATCTTATTTCCATCCAAGATATTCTTCTCCTAGATGTGCAACCTACCAGTCCACTGATAAACCTGATCGCTAAAGCCTCTGTGGTTAAAAAGTATATCCAACATTACTTACAGCACCTCTTTCAATAGGAAAAGTGAACCAAAGGTCAAAGATATGGTTGAAAGATTGTTGTTGTTGTTAAGTGCCATCGAGTCAACTCCAACTCATAGCAACTCTATGAACAACAGATTGAAACACTGCCCAGTCTTGCACCATGTCCACAATTGTTGTTATGCTTAAGCACATTGTTGCAGCCACTGTGTCAATCCATCTCATCAAAGGTCTTCCTCTTTTTCGCTGACTCCACTCTACCAAGCATGATGTCCTTCTCCAGGGACTGATCTTTCCCAGCAGCATGTCCAAAGTATGTAAGATGCAGCCTTGCCATCTTTGCTTCCAAGGAGCACTCTGGTTGGACTTCTTCCAAGACAGACCTGTTTGTGCTTTTGGCGGTCCATGGTACATTCAACATTCTTCTCCAACACCGGAGTTCAAAGGCATCAATTCTTCTTCTGTCTACTTTGTTCATAGTCCAGTTTTTACACCCATATGATGTGATTGAAAATGCCATGGCTTGGATCAGGTGTGTTTTAGTCTTCAAGGTGACATCCTTACTTTTGAATACTTTGAAGAGGTCCTTTGCAGCAGATTTTTCCAATACAATGCGTCTTTTGATTTCTTGACTGCTGCTTCCAAGGGCATTGATTGTGGACCCAAATCTTTGACAACCGCAATCCTTTCTCCCTTTATAGCAATGCTGCTTACTAGTCCAGTTGGATTTTTATTTTCCTGATCATGAAGTACGATCTATACTGAAGGCTGTGATCCTTGATCTTCGTCAGTAAATGCCTCAAATCTTCTTCACTTCCAGCAAGTGAGGTGGTGTCATCTGCATAAAGCAGGTTGTTAATGAGTCATCCTTCAATCCTGATGCCTTGTTCTTCTTCATATAATCCAGCTTCTCAGATTATTTGCTCAGTATACAAATTAAAAAGATATGGTGAAAGGATACAACCTTGACATACGCCTTCCCAACTTTAAATCATGCAGTGTCCCCTTGTTCTGTTCACATGACTGCCTCTTGATCCATATACAGATTCCAAAAAAGCACAATTAGGTGTTCCAGAATTCCCATTCTCCACAATGTTAGCCATAGCTTAGTATGATCCACACAGTTGAATACTTTTGTGTAGTAGATGAAACACAAGTAAACATCTTGCTGGTATTCTTTGCTTTCAGCCAATATCCATCTGACATCAGCAATGATATCCCTGGTTCCACATACTCTTCTGAACCCACCTTGAATTTCTGGTAGTTCCTTGTCAATATATTGTTGTAGTCTCTCTTGAATGATCTTGAGCAGAATTTGACCTGCATGTGATATCAACAATATTGTTTGGTAATTTCCACATTCAGTTGGATCACCTTTCTTTGGAATGGGCTTAAATATGGATCTCTTGCAGTCAGTTGACCAGGTAGTTGTCCTCCAAATTTCTTGTCATAGACAAATGAGTGCTTCCAGCACTGCATCTGTTGAAATATCTCAATTGATATTCCATCAGTTCCAGGAGCTTTGTTTTTTGCCAGTGCCTTCAACACAGCTTTGATTTCTTCCTTTAGTACTACTGGTTCCTGATTATATGCTACTCTTCAAATGGCTGAACATCAATTAGTTCTTTCTGGTGTAATGACTCTGTGTATTCCTTCCATCTTCTTTTGAATCCTTCACCATTGCAACTGGAGGCTTGAATTTTTTCTTCAGTTCTTTCAGCTTGAGAAATGCAGAACGTGTTCATCCCTTCTGGTTTTCCGTTTCCAGCTCTTTGCACATGTCATTATAATACTTTTGTATGTCTTCTCAAGCTGCTGTCTGAAATCTTCTGTTTAGGTCTTTTACTTCACTATTCTTTCCTTTTGTTTTAGTTGCTCAATGTTCAAGAGCAAGTTTCAGAGTCTCCTCTGACATCCAGTTTGGTCTTTTCTTTCTTTCCTGTCTTTTTGATGACCTCTTGCTCTCTTCATGGATGATGTCTTTGATGTCATTCCACAATTCATCTGGTCTTTGGTCATTAGTGATCAACACACTAAATCTGTTCTTAAGATGGTCTTTAAACTCAATAGGGATGTACTCAAGGTCATACTTTATGTCTTGTGTACTTGTTCTAATTTTCTTCATTTTCAATTTGAATTTGCATATGAGCAATTAATCATCTGCGCCACAGTTAGCACCTGATCTTGTTCTGACTGTTGATTTGGAGCTTTTCCATCATCTTTTTCCACAGATCTTGTAAGATTAGAAGGAAACAAAAATTACTTCCAACTAAAACTTCTTTTAGAGAGTGCTTAAGTAGGGAAAAAAGTGAAATAAATGTAAATAATCCTCAGAAACAGGGCCACTGATTTTTTACAAAAGTGAAAACACAATGATAGTGTTTTTAATAAATGGTATTGGAACAATGGAACGTTAGTCACATACAAGAACGATAAACTTCACCCTAAACATCATCCTGATATAAAAGTTGACTCAAAAAAGAATTACACATCTAAACTTAAAATGTAAACTCTTAGAATAAAACAGTAGTGAGTAGGTTAGGCAGAGTCCTTAAACATGACACCAAAAGCACAATCCACAAGAGCAAATAATTGTCAATGTCATCAAAATTTTAAAATTTCTCTGAGCAAATGAGTGTTAAGAGAATTTTAATAACAACTTAAAGACTGAAGGAAAATATTTGCAAATCACATCTGACAATAACTCATATCCAGTGTATATAATGCAACCCCAAACTTAACAGAAGAAAACAACCTAATTTAAAAAAATGAGCAAAAGACTTGAACAGATAATTCACCAATGAAGATACATAGATGGCAAATATGCACAGGGAAAGTTATGCCACACTCCTAGACAAAGGAAGTACAAATTAAAACCATGATCATGTACCACCTTTTTTCTAGTTGCCAACTAGTTGACACCAATTGGTGACAACACCATGTGTGTCAGAGTAAAACTGTACAGAGTTTTCAAGAGCTTTTTTTTTCCATAAATAGATTCCTAAGCCTGTCGTCCAAGGTCCAATTTTCAGTTGGCAGCCAAGCACATTAACCATTTGCACCACCTAGGGACTGTCCTCCCATATTAGAATGATTTAAATTAAAATATTAACAATACCAAGCATTGGAAAAGATATGGAGAAACTAGAACTCTCATGTATTGCCAATGGGAATGCAAAATTGTACAGTTACTTTGGAAAATAGTAGTTTCATAAAAAATTAAATATGCACATAGCATATGACCCAGAAATCCCACTTACGATCATTTGCCACAGAGAAATAAAAACTCATGTTCATTCAAAAACTTGCAGACAAATATTTGTAGCAGCTTCATTCTTAGTTGCCAAAAACTGGAAACAACCCAAATGTCTTTCACTGAGTGACTGGATAAACAAAGGCAGTAAATCCACACAACAACAGCAAAGCAAAGGAAACAAGCTGTTGATATATGTAACCACTTAAATGAATCTCAAAGAAAGAAGCCTGTCTCAGTTACACATTGTAAGATTTCATTTATATTACATTGTCTGAGAGACAAAACTAGAGTGATGAGAAACAGATCAGTGATTGCCAGTGGTTAGAGGTGGAAGGAAGATACAACTATAAACAAATAGCTTAATGGAGTTTATCCTTATTTTGTATCCTAATTGTGGTAGAGGTGGTTATATAAATTAACTCGTGTGATAAAATCCATAGAACTTTTTACCCTCATCCCAAGTTTTCCAAATGCTGAGTAGTAACTGGTCTGTACGAGAAAGAATGCAGCACCAGGATCAGAGGAGGACTCATCAACACGTCTGTGATACACAGATGACACACTGCTTACTGGAAGTGAAGAGGACTTGAAGAGCTTAAGGATGAAGATCAAAGACCACAGCTTTCAGGATGGTTTATACTTCAATGCAAATAAAACAAAAATCCTTGCAGCTGAACCAATGAGGAACACCACGATAAATGGAGAAAAGATTGAAGTTGTCAAGGATTTCATTTTACTTTGAACCACAATCAATGATCATGGAAGCAGCAGTCAAGAAATCAAACGATGCATTGAACTGGGCAAATGTGCTGCAAAAGTCCTGTTTAAAGTGTTCAAAAGCAAAGATGTCACTTTGAGGACTAAGGTGTACCTGACGCAAGCCATGGTATTTTCAATAGGCTCACATACATGTGAAAATTGGACAATGAATAAGGAAAACAAAAAGCTGATGTCTTTGAATTAAGGCATTGATGACAAATAGTCAACTTATCATGGACTGCCAAAAGAATGAACAAATCTGTCTTGGAAGAAGTGTAACCAGAATGCTCTTTAGAAGCAAGGACGAAGAGACTTTGTCTTACATACTTCGGGCATATTATCAAGAAGGCCCAGTCCCTGCAGAAGGACGTGATGTTTGCTAAAACACAGGATCAGTGAAAAAGAGGAAGGCCTTCAGTGAGATGGACTGACACAGTGGCTGCAACAGTGGGCTCAAGAATAAAAACGGTTATGAGGACAGTGCAGGACCAGATAGTGTTTCATTCCATCACACAGAGGATTGCTGAGTCAGAACTGACTAGATGGGACCTAGCAACAACAATACGGGGCCAACATTTTGAGTCATTGTTTTCTGAGCTTCCTTAAGTTATATTACATACATGACCAGTGATTTTTATACACTTTCTTGCCACCACATGCTGGTTTAGTTCTGGGCCAGGCATTGACGGATAGGCAGTGGACTCCTTCTCTGAGGTTTCTCTTGGATGGGCCTAGAGCTAATGCTAATGAAGGAACACACTTGTTCTTTGGACAACACGGCCAGTGAAACTGTACATGCAGTTTTTTCCTACAGGTGCTAAACTTCTACTCTTCAGTGACTTTTGTTGGCATCAGGAGTAGCTTTAACTGAAAATTGTGACATTATTGATGAAGTGAGAGAAAGATTTTTTGTTTTTTTGAGACAGCAGTCTGAAAAAAGAAGGCTCTTCATTATTAAGAGCCATTGTAACAAGAATGAAATATTTCAGTTTCTTCTCTACAACACATTAAAAAAAAAAAAAAACAACTTCATTTCTTGAAAAACTCTTTTGAAATTAGGGATAAACTTTGAGGTATTGTGTGTTTCAGATATGGAAAGCAGACTTTATTTTTTATTAAAATGTAAAACATTCACAATTTATAAAATTCCTAGCTTTGAGAATTTATCTATTTCACCGTGGCCAAGTTACATTTGCCAAAATTTTGTATTTGGAATATGGTGCAGTTGAAAAGATTCAATCAGTAATCTTAGAACTAACAATTTTCTAAGGATGGGCTATTTGGCAGTGAAGAAATGACATTTCAAAGTTGAACATTTATCTGTAATTCTGGATAAAATGCCAAGAAACTATTGATCAAAGAGCTTAAAATTTAACAAGTGCAGCTTTATACTCATTGCTTCTCCAGAAAAAATTTTCCAAGGTCGAAACATGATTGCCTTCTCCAGCTATTTTCAGAGTAAAGTGAAACATAATCCACTGCCATAGGGTAGAGTCCAACTCATAGCAACCCTAGAGGTCAGACTAGAACTGCTCTATAGAGTTTCTAAGGAGTGCCTGGCAGATTTGAACTGCTGATCTTTTGATTAGCAGACATGAAACTTAACCTACAATGCCACCAAGGTTTCCCAAGGGAAACATAAGTAATATAATTCTGAAGGTATGAGGAGATAAAGAGTGCAGTGATTTTTCTATAATGGGCTCTCTCAAATTCTGAACAGTCCGCCTAAAACAAGTGGCTAAGCATTTCTCACCCTCCCCACACAGAAAGCAAAGTTCAACTCCAGTGTGATGTCCTAATATGGTGTCTCTTCATAAGACAATTGATGTTGCAAAAATGGTTTCTAAAAATGATCTAAGCCTTGTTTACAATGAACAAGAAGCAGTAAAAGCAACACTTAGTAGTATTTTAATAATGCAAAAGTACACAACAACTCCCAGAGGGTTTTTAATACATAAGCTATCCCTGTATTGCAAGTCTGATCCATTCCTAACTATATCTTTAAGTCAAATTTGTAGGTAAGTCAAAACCAAGAACATACAGTTCTTACTTAGCTCTTACTCTTATTGACCGTAGAAACTCTGGTGGCATAGTCGTTTAAGTATTGTGGCTGCTAACTGAAAGGTCAGCAGTTCAAATCCACTAGGGGCTTCTTGGAAACTACAGAGCAGGTGGAGTTGACTCAACAGCAATGGGTTTACTTTTGTTTTTGTATTATAGTTGACTTCACAGCAACAGGTTTTCTAGTTCCAGAAAAGGCTCAAAGCCTTTCAATGATTTTAAAAGCTGCATAAGCAGCCAGTGATAGTGACTGGCGTGATGAACTTATTTGGAGTAGGGGTTTGCTCAAATGTTTCAAAGTGAGGGCACATTTACATAACATCGAAGGCCCGGTGTGATTTCGTAAGTTGTACTTTACCTGCAGCCAGGGGATTGCCGTGTATTTAAGCTTCCTCTCTTTTTGCCAGCGAGGAAGGAATTTGACATTTTTCAGAGTGTTAGTCACCCAGTGCACAAGGGAGTGGACCAAGTAAGGAGATGACAAAGGCAAAGGAGATCATGGAAGCTACCTGTGATTTGTTAAATGGAGTATTTAAAACAACTCTGTTCTTTAAATTGACTCAACAGTAATTGGAATGCCTACTATGTGTCGGGCACTGTTACTGAAATTAATTTTTAGTAATGACGAGTTCTATCAAAAACTGATGCAACAACCAACAAAGCAGTATAAACAGGCTTGCCATTTTAGATAGAGTGTTCCTGGAAGATCTCTGTGAAGAAGTAACATTTAAGCAGCCACCTGACTGAGGTGAGACTGCAAGTCTTGTGAAATGTGGAGCAAGGGAAGTTCAGTCAAGGGAAGCGCAAAGGAGAGCGTCCTGAGGCAAGAGAGTGCGTATTTTCTCTGAGGAACAGCAATGAGATGAGTGTGGTTAGAGCAGAGAGCTCCAGGGAGAGGATAAAAGGACTGAGTGCAGAGAGTTTGGGATGAGCAGGACGGTGTAAACTTTTCAAACTTTGGATTTTATTCTAAGACTGAAGGGAAGGTCCTGGACATTTTGAGCGGAGAGTGACAGGAGTAAGTTTGCCTTTTCAAAGGATCGCTTGACCGCTGTGTGGAGGGTGGATTACTGAAGGGCAACACTGGATTCTCAAGATTCATTTCTGCTTATATTTAGGTAGATAAAGCAAAATTAACTTTTTACATCATTATCCAGCATTGTTGCTGTCAGGCGCCATTGAGTCGGTTCTGCCTTGCAGTGACCCTGTGTGTAACAGACAGAACTACTGACCAGTCCTGCGCCATCCTCACAACTACTGATTCTGCCTGAATCCGCTGCTGCAGCAACTACAGTTGGTCCATCTCCTTGAGGATACAATGCCCGTCTCTAGGTCTCACAGTGAGTGGAAATCTCTCCTCTGCTTTTACTAATTCCCCAAATGCTTTCAGTTAGAAATGAATATATATTAATAAACATCTACTCTTAATGAGAAGTTCACAGTGATTAATTTGGTCTTCCGGAATTTTTGTGTCACTGAGATTTGTCACAGTGAAATATTATTGAGGAAGAATGGTTGGGTAAGCTTGGGTCACTGGATACATTAGTGGAAGACCAACATTGGAGAGGCACTATGGCTCAATACAGTAAAGAACAGGGAAGACAGCTCAGGTTGACTAAGGGATTGTCCTACTGAGTACCTGGGAATTCACTGAATCCATGTGGTATAGAACCACAGTCAAGTCCAGTAACTGGAGAATCTACTGAAATGTTTACGGGCTAATGAAGTACAGTTTTAATTAGAGAATGGCTGTCTTTACTGATTTTTTTTAATGAAATAGGCATTGTTTTCATAATACAAATAAACTGATGGGCTACTGATACAACATTCTTGAAAACACAGATATTAAGCAGCTTTACTGCAAAAACAATGACAATAAAAATTTATAAACAATAAATTCAGACATATTTTTGGTTGGTTGTTTTTTTAATAGGGCTAATCTTTTTTTTTTTTATGTCAAATCCACTGTGTCATCAAATTCTATAGACCAGTGGCATTGCTGTTGAGTCATTCCAACTCACAGCAACCCTACAGAACAGAGCAGAACTGGACATTTTGAGCGGAGAGTGACAGGAGTAAGTTTGCCTTTTCAAAGGATCGCTTGACCGCTGTGTGGAGGGTGGATTACTGAAGGGCAACACTGGATTCTCAAGATTCATTTCTGCTTATATTTAGGTAGATAAAGCAAAATTAACTTTTTACATCATTTACATCATAGGGTTTCCAAGGCTGTAAGCTTTATGGAAGCTGATGGCCTTATCTTTCTACCGTGGAGCAGCTGACGGGTTAAAACACAAACTGGAGGTTCCCAGTCCAGTAGTTTCAACTTAGTAGGCCTGGAATGAGGCCAAATAATTTCAACTTCTAACAACTTCCCAGGCAGTGATGATATTGCTGGTCAGGAATTGGATAATCCTTGCAATTAAAAAAAAAAAAAAAAGTTACACATTATAACAAGTTAAATGCTACAGAGAACTTTTTAAAAATAAAATATACTTCTCTCTCACACACAAAAAATTTTTACTCTTCTCAGATTCATTCACTGTCTTTAGATGGCATGGGTGTTACTTGAGCTTGCGTTCCAATAGACAGCCTATATATCATAGGCTTGTTTAACGTAAGGTTATGATCACTTCCGGAAGGCATCTGTTACCGTGTGAAGGTCTAGCCAGAAGCACATGGGTAGACTGAATTTTCATGTTGGTAGTTCTCTGTAATACAGAGGGCATAAATTTCTGGTAAAATCATATGGCACTTCACAAATTTGTCAATGACTGTTAAAAGAGAACTGAAGAGCCTTTTGTCCAGGAATATGAACCAAGAAATGGATCATCCAGCTTAGAAATTATATATTCTGCTGCTCAATGTTACTCTGAAATAAATCGAAACAGAAGCTTGCTTTTACTTTTAGGACTGTATATAACTTCTCTGTAGTCTCTCACGCTTTGTTTATTTGTTTTGTTTTGTATGAGATTTATGACCACAAAAATTTTAAAAACCTGATGGTATTGCAAACAAGATGAAAGTGTAATACAAATTAACTTTAATTCTTAGCAAGAAAACCAACACATGTTCATACTACATCCCAACCAAACCAAAGCCACTGCCACTGAGTCAATTCCAACTTACAACAACCTTGTACTAGAGTTGGACAGAGAACTGAACCACAGTTTCCAAGGAGCACTTGGCAGATTCCAACTGCTGACTTTGTGTTAGTAGACACAGCACTTAACCGCTACAACCCCAGGGTTTTCCATACTACATCAAGCACTCACATATAGCACTTTTTAAAAAAAGAGGCAAAATTTTAGTGTGTAATGTTTTTCTTTTCATTTGTTCTGATAGAATTAAAAAGAAATTACACACGACTGTGCAGATCACGAATCAACACTTCCTAGGCTAAATTTCCCAGGTTGTCCTTTGTTGGCAAGGTTAGCAGACAAGCTCCTCAGTCGGCTCAGAGGTGACTTTCCCGAGCTCTCCCTGACAATCTTCCTGCCTTTTCTTCCATGACTAAGCACAGATTGCATCATGACACATCCCTGTCACGATGGCTTTGGATGGCTTTGCTTTTTACTTGGGGTATAATTTGAAACAGGAAGTAAAGTTCCTAAAGTCTTTCAGTCAACAGTTATATGTTGCTGTTAATAGCTAACATGGGGTCAGCTCCCAACTCATGGTGACTCCCTGCAACAAAACTAAATGCAGCCCAGTTCTGTGCCATCTCTGTTACAGTTTTCAGAGCAAACTGTTGTTATCCATAGGTCTTCACTAGCTAGTGTTCAGAACTAGCTCCCCAGGCCTATCTTTCTAGTTCACCTTAGTCTAGAAGCTCCAGTGAAACCTCTTCAGCATCAGAGCAACAGGAAGCCTCCATGGGCAGACGGGCAATGGTTGGACTTAGGGTGCCTTGTCTGGGAAGGGAATCGAGGGCTCCACTTAGAAGATAAAAATTCTACTACTGAACCAGCAAATATTCCTTAACAGTTTACTAATGCCCTACCCTGGTGCTAGGTGTTGGGGTCAGAGTGATGAATAAATACAAAGGGTCTCTGCCCCAGTGTGCCAGTGCCAAGGGATGGGGGGCAGCAGAGAGAGGCCTTCTGCAGCTCTAGCTTAGTTAACTTAGGAATCGTCCTACCAGGTTTCACATGCTGTAGATGGTAGTATCTTTAACACAGACACACACACAGACACTGCTCTCCAGTCGATTCTGACTCATAGTGACCCTATAGGACAGAGCAGAATGCTCCACAGAGTGAGTTTTCGAGGAGGGCCTGGCAGATGCAAACTGCTCGCCTTTCAGTTAGCAGATATAGCACTTAACCACAATGCCACCACAGTTTCCAGTATCTTTAAAATACTCATTAATAAACTTAGTTGATTCGTCATCAGAAGGCATCTTTAAATGTGCCAGACGTAGTCTTCTGGAGTCATTCCATCCATAAATAACTATATAAAGTGCCAGAAACTTGACTCATGTGACTATGATTTCCTCATAAATCCTGAAATTTCTAAGACACGAAGCCTTTCAGATGCCAAGTTTCACATCTATAAGTTCCTGCTTCCCTTCATGACACAGAATTCATTTTCTCTAATATGCAATATAAATGTGGTAGACATGCTATTTTAGCCCTTTTTGACTCATATTTTCAGGAAATAAAACAAATCAGCTAGTGCAGCATTAACCATCAATTTGACTTATAAAACTAATAAATAATTTTAAGAGAATATGTATTTCTCTTTCCAGCTCCAAAATACTTTTAATACTAAAGGCTAAATTTAAGAAATGTTTGTTCCAGTTATTCAAGCAAGCGCTTAGGTATAAGCTGATTTGCATTCTTCATTCTTCCATTATACAAGATAGCATACGCTTCCTGTCTATAACAAAAGGCTGTGAAGTTACTTGCTTTGAACACCTTCCCCCCTTTCAACTTGTATTTATTCCTTTATTCAGCAATATTCAATGAACAAAACTGTGTATCAAATACAGTATTGGGTACTGAGGGCACAACTGTGAGCAATAAATGATACAATCCCTGACCTCATCACAGACACAGATACTGATTACTCAAGGACTTTTTCCCTCAGGCAAACTAGCAACTTGAGACAACTTTGCATATATTAGGCAAGTTTCTTGCAGCTACTTTTAAATGATTTTATACTCAAACAAATGTACACAAATAATATATTTTAATGTTTTGTATATTTCTACATCTTGAAAAGGTACACTCTGTAGTTGTTTCTCGTATGCCATTTTACGAAAAAATCCCCGAGGTATGTCCTTGGTTTGTCAGGGCAGGTAACACAATATAAAACATGACATTAGCCCCCAAAGCTTTGAAAATTCTCCTACGTTTTCTGAGACATCCTACATAATGGTCCTGCCCTCCAGACTCTAGGGATTGGCCACATTCTCTGGATTCTGAGTGGAGAACCCCTGGCCCTGTGCTACAACTCTACCTAGAAAGGCTGACTTAGTTTTTGTTTGTTTGTTTGTTTTTTAGTATGACTGAGTGAAAATGTACATTCCCATATAAATTTACATGCCCCCCTATATGCAGCTTCCACTGCTCTCCCTGTCCGGTGACAGCACACTATTCCTCTCTGCTCCATACATGTCTCATCCTCCCAACAGTCTCCTTTCCCCTCCTCTCCATCCACTCCCCTTCCTCCAGCCAGAGGTCAGCAGAAGCATGTGGGACTCTATTAAGAGGAACAACCTTCGATTAATTGGAGTCCTTGAATAGGATGAGACACCTGAGAACACAGAGAGTATCGTTGTTGAGCTGCTGAAAGAAAACTTCCCAGAAATCATGAAGGAAGAGAATATAGATATCTCAGATGCATATCATACACCACCCAATATAGATCTCAAAAGAAAGACTCCAAGACATACTATAATCAAGCTTAACAAGATAGAAAGGCTCACTTGGACAGCAACTCTGCCCCCTCAGCTATGGGTGCACCCTAAGCCCAACTGAGTGGCAATTACACCCTTGCAAACACAGAACGCCCTGGCTCCACCCTTTCAAGCCCCTGAGGCCATGGCCACACCTTTGAGACTGAGGCAGCTCAGCTTCTCAGGCTGTTTGTCTCTTCAGCTTCTGCTTCCTATAGCTGCATGGCCTGGGTCTCAGGTGCACATCTGACCTGCTGAGGCAAGTCTTCCAAAGCTCTGTAGCTCCACTCTTGCTAGAAAGCCTCCTGCACAAAGGCACTTAAAGATTTTTGCAGGAAACAAAGGCATACTGATCTGCTCGATCATTGTCACCCATATATTTTATGTAATTTATTGCAATATTAGGTTTCTTGACGTTGACTTACATACCACCTCGTAAAATCCTTTTTATAGTAGTTGTTGCTGCGTCATCCCAAGTTGTCAAACAAGTGACGGTCCTTTTATCTTTCCACACTAGAATTAGACTGTTACCTTTCTGATGTGCTACCATGGATTTTTTTAGGAATTTTGTTTTTTTTATTTTGCTTTGTAACTCTTTTCTGTTTGTTAAGATCATCCCGGTTAAAAAACAATTGTTGCCGCTCAGTTACCTGAGACATGTCCCTCAAGTTATCGCATGAAACACCAGGATGCCTGACAGAGGCCTCTTGAGTGGAAAGGGGTTATCACCCAATCAAAATAAAATTATAATGGTAATAAGTATTATAAAGAAAAGGGACGTGGTGCTATGAGAGTATATAATGGGGAAAATTGGTTTTCCTGAGGAAGAAATGTTTGAACTGGGATTTGGAGAAGTAATACGGATATATGAGTTGACTAGATCAGCAGAAGAAAAGCAGCTGTTCAGTTACCTATCAAGTGAATAAACCTAATGGCTTAAAGCAATATTCGTTTTTATGTCTTACCAGTTTATAGATTGGGAATTTGAGCAGGATTTGATTGAGCAATTTTATGTTTCATGTGGTATCAAATGAGTTACTCACGGTGTTCAGCTGGTCTGGTCTGGAGGATCCAATACGGCTTCACTCACATGCCGAGAACCTTGGGCTTCCCCAGGCCCTTCCTCCCTCTTCGTGTCTCTCCATGTTCTCTCTCTAGGTAAAAGACTCTCAAGTGGCAGCTTAAGGCTTTAAGAAACTAAGATGGAAACTACCAGTTCTCTTAAAAGTTAGTCCCTGAACTGGCTCAATGTCACTGCCACTGTACTTTACTTGCCAAAGCAACTAAAGTTCAGCCCAGATTCAACAGAAGGGAAATAGACCCTAGCTCTCAATGAGAGTAAATCTACCACTGTGGAAGAAAGCATTTGTGGTAGAGGAAATAGCATGCAAGAAGTCCCGTGATAGGAGAGACCGTGGCCCAGCTATAAACAAAAAGTCCATGTGGCTTTAGTGAAGAAATACAAGCTAAGGCTGGAGAGGTAGACAGGAGTCAACCTCCAAGCAACCTGGCAGTCTTTGTTCTAAAAGTAATCCTTTAAAAAGGATTGTTCTCCTTTTTGGTTTTTGGTTTGTCATTTGGTTTTTTTTGTTTCATTTTGTCTTGATGTTACTTTGAAGGATTCAAGCAGGTGGTGAAATGCTCCAGTTTTCAGCTCAGTGGAGGCCAGTTGGGAAAGTGAGGTAAAAGGGCTATGGTAGTGACCGTGCTGGCAGTGAATATGAGAAAAGAGAAGGAGGAAGAGAGAATACAACAGCTTTTTGTGTTAGGCAATAGATCTAGTAGAACTTTAGCAGTGGGTTGGCTGTAGGGAGTCAAGGAAAAGGAACTAGGTATTAGTTGCTATACACGGTGACCTTAAGTCCAACAGAGCACAATGTTGCCTGGTCCTGTGCCATCATCCTGACTGTAGCTATGTGTGACCCCACTGAATGACTGTTGGACCCATGTGTCACACAGAGCGTTCACTTAGTTTTCACTGATCCTCTACCAAATATTTAATATGGCTACAGGATTATATATGTTTCTCCAAATTCATCAAACTATACACCTAAAAACTGAGTGTTGTCATTAGATTTTCAGAAATACACTGGAGTACATATCAACACTGAAATTTATGTTTTATAAAATAAGTAAAACATTTCTGGATCCAAAAGACTATTTCTCACTGCTGGAGAGTCCTCTGCCTTCAAAACCATTTCCAAAGATTGAGATGAAGC
This sequence comes from Heterohyrax brucei, assembly GCA_028571685.1. Lineage (NCBI taxonomy): Eukaryota > Metazoa > Chordata > Mammalia > Hyracoidea > Procaviidae > Heterohyrax > Heterohyrax brucei. The sequence goes on along the minus strand of CM053141.1, from coordinate 66,547,054 downwards.
TATTTTGGGAGAAATGCTAGAAATCAGCTATTTGTAACCAATCAAAATAAAACAGCCCTTAGTGTACTGGCTGTTTTCCATTAGACAAGAACTGCCCACTTATGGAAGACTCAGAAAGGGTGTTTATGGTAATCACATCCAAACTTTTGGAGTAATAGCATTACTAAAGGAAGTAAATTCATATTTGACTGCTCAGCTTAAAAATAAAGGTGCACACATATATTTCTGTTGCTACAATTTAAAAAGGCAGTTATTTAGAACTTCAACATACATCTAGTCAGGCTAAAGCACTGTGCAAATCTGCTGCTAGAATGCCTGAAATGTTGCCCGTCACTCTCCAAAGGCTTCCGCAACCAGTAAGTATCAAATGCTCACAGTAGCAAAGCATATAAATTAAACAGACATATTTTCAGGACCAATCAACTCAGTTCTGAACTTTATGTTGCTTGAGTCAAGGCTACCTAAAAAATAACTTCAAGTGTGAACAAAAAGAAAAAAAAACTTGAAGAACTGAAGTTTCAGAGACCAGAATATGGATGCTACTTAAATGGAATATCATATACTTGAGTAAAAATGAGTTAGATAAAAGAAAAGATTCAAAAATTTATAAATATGGACTTCTGGTAGAGATGTGGTGTAACGAGGCTGATGTGAAGCTTGTGATGAGACTGATATGATTAAAACTGACGACCCAGAGTGTTGTAGAAGAGCAAAGAACCGAAGCCCAACTCACCGCCCGAAATCAGGGCCTGGAGTGGAGTCACACACCCTGTGAAAGAAATCTCAAATAATGTAAGCAGGAACTTTTGCCTGAGGATGCCTGAACACTCAAGAGACAGAAAGAAGCAAAAACAGCTTCTCAACTAGGACCTGAGTCTGGTGCCCATGGACTTGATACTGATTATTACACTGAGACAGAAAACTAGACTTAAGTCCTAGAGGCAACCAAAAAAATTGCTAGGTATGAAGTTGTGAGTACAAAGAGGGGAAGAAAACTCAAGATGAAGCTACAATCTGAAATTCCAAAGGCTAAAAAAGATACTCAAACAAATCAATAATTGGAGAAAAACAATGAGAGCAAAATTAAAATGAATAAAGGGAGCAATCTGAAATTAAAACTAAGTAGGACCAGAAAGAGTTTATATTTTTTATTATTTTGTAAAATAGATACAAGACACATATATGGGGAATGTGTGTTGCAGTGTTTGGTTCAGTAGGAAAGAACTGAAAGCCCTTTGTCCATTAATGTGGAATAAGTGAGTAAAATCTGGTATATGTGTACAACAGGAATCTATGCAACAGTCAGAAGTAACGTACTAGATATGCACAGAGCAACATGAATAGAACTTAAAAATAATGCTGAGTGAAACATAATAAAACTTAAATAGTAATATAATTGCATATAGTCTATAACAGTACACATTAAATACACATAAAAACCAACATTAAATTTTTAGAAATATTCATATATGTCTAACTAAACACAACATGTTGGCAACCTGTGGGCCACAATGAATGTCCTTGAGGAAGAGACTAAAGGAGAAATTAATCATCTGAAAAAAAGGATACCAATAAAGTCTGGTTTGAATGTTCTATTGTCATAAGGCACCATGAAGTTTGTACCAGTACATGGCGACAGCAGAACGAAACACTGCCCAGTCTTATGCTGTCCTCACAATCGTTACGCTCGAGCCTGTTGTTGCAGCCATTGTGTCCGCCAGTTGCTCTGCTTTGCATGGACTCATAATACTGGTCTACCATGACCTAAGGAATACAGTCCTCCGTATTACTCACCCAAGGTAGCTGAAAAAGAAAACAGAATGTCAATTAGTCATAGTTTAGTATTATACATTTCTTTTCTTCTGTAAAATTTCAACTAAGAAGAAATAAAACACACACTGTTGACAACAGGACTTTGAAAAAATCTCATTCAATTACCGAATGCAAAATACAGTAAGAAAAAAATAATCTTTCTCTTTAATGTGTGGGATGAGCTGGTTCCACCTGACTTACTGAATGCAGACACATCATTTAGTGAAGGCTACGGCAGTCCGAATGGCTGGGAAATCCCAAGAAAAGCCTGAAAACTAGTGTCAGTGTAACACAAATAGAAAACTTACCATCAAGAAAAGTATTGTCACTGTCTAGGTTTTTCCTTTTCTTTTAAATATAAGGGAACTAACTAGTCTTTTCTATACTAAGCTTCTCCTCTTGAAAAATTTATATTCATCCTGTAGTTTTCAAAAAAATTCTTGTTCACATTTAAAAAAGGTAAAAATTATCATTCCTGCTTTCATTCCAAAATATCTTTCCTGATTATGGCACTCAAATTCATATGCCTTCCATAACAGAATCCACTGTACATCCCTGCAGTAACCTACGATGTATTAAACCGCTCACAGGAGTCAGAAGCTCAGTGTAGCGTTACAGTTTGACAGGCTCCTCACACAACCTTTCAGAATTCTGCTGTAGAGAGAATCTCATGCATCACTGAGACACCTCGGTGGGTAGAGAGTTACACTGCTGTCCAGGAAGAGCTGAGATTATGCCTGATTTTCCATATCAACTCTGAGTCTCATCTGCTGAAAACTGGAACAATATTTTGACAGTGAATAGTCTCATGACAATATTTCTGAGCAATAAAGTCCTAGACTGAACTAGCAAATGTAATTGCTCCTACCATTTAGTCTCAATTCAACAATTGATTTAATAACATCTTCATATTGATAACAAAACTAATATAGAACTTTCTTTAATGGTAGGAGCCATTAATCAAAGGGACTCTAATTGCTAGGCTGACTAAAATAATCTAACAGTATAGTTAAAGTCAGTGAGGCTACTAGACCCAAGGACACTAATTTCTTTAGTAACCATTTCCACTGTTAGTAGCATCTTTCTTTAAATCACTTTTCATACAAAAGTCTCTTGTACTTGTCAATAAATTGTTGCTGCTGTTTGATGTTACAGAGTTATTTCTCTCTCCTAGTAATCACATATATAGTAGAACGCAATGCTTCCTGGTCCTGTGTCATCCCAATAGTTGCTAACCTTTGAGCCCATTGTTGCAGATATTGTTTTCAATCCATCTTATTGAGCCTTTTTCTTTTTTGCCAACCCTTTACTTTACCAAGCATGATATGCTTCTCCTGGGAATGGTCCCTCCTGATAATGTGTCCAAGGTATGTCAGTCAAAGTCTCTCCATCCTTGCTTCTAGGCAGCATTTTGGCTGTACTTCTTCCTAGATAGATTCATTCATTCTTTTGGCAATCCATAGTATATTCAATATTCTTCACCAACACCATAATTCAAAGGCACCAGTTCTTCTTCGGGCTTACTGTTGTCCAGATTTCACATGCACACCAGGCAGTTGAAAAATACCATAGCTTAGGTCAGGCACACTTTAGTCCTCAAAGTGGTATCTTGCTTTTTAATATTTTAAAGAAGTCTTTTACAGATTTGCCCAATGCAGTAAGTCTTTTAATTTCTTGACTGCTGCTTCTATGAGCATTGATTGTGGATCCATGTAAAATAAAATCCTTGACCACTTCAATCTTTTCTCCATTATAATGATGCTACTTATGGGTCCAGTTGTCAGGTTGTTTTTATTTTTTTTTTCTTTTTTCTTTTTTTTCTGTTGAGGTGAAAGCCATACTGAAGGCTGTAATCTTTGAATTTCATCAGTGAGAACTCCAAGTGCTCTTCACTTTCAGCAAGGAAGGTTGTATCATCAGCATATCACACATTAATGAGTCTTCTACCAACCCTGATGCCAGATTCTTCTTCATACAGTACAACTTTTTGGATTACTTGTTCACTATATAGATTGAATAAGTATGATGAAAGGGTACAACCATGACACACACTTTTCCTGGTTTTAAAGCATGCAACATCCCCTTGTTCTGTTTGAATGACTGCCTCTTGGTCTAAGCATAGGTTCTTCATGAGCACAATTAAACATTCTCCACAATGTTATCTGTAATTTGTTATGATCCATACATACAAATGCCTTTGCATAGTCAATAAAACATAAGTAAACCTTTTTCTGGTATTCTCTGCTTCCAGCCAAGATTCATCTAACAAGTTTGTCTGGGTCAAATTCCCACATATAATCTTCTGGCTCCCTCAACATTAAATCAGGCTTGTATGTTCTTTTCATTTTAACCCTTCACTCATTGTGAAAAAAATATTTACATTCCCCTACATGTATAAGCTCTATCCTTGGTGTTATGGCTTCTGTTGCATTTTATCCTATCAAATTGAAAACACATGTGTTTCCATATCTTGTGGTTTCATGTTCACAGTCCCAGTCAGCAAAATGCATCCATAGTGTCAAAACTAGTTACTGGTGGCTTAGCAACTACTACCACAGCTGGAAAAATCACCAACATTTCCATCTATCTCCTCTACCCGAGTATTTCATATCAAATACTGCCTCTGCCTTTGTCTGCCATTGAGTATACTAAAGCTTCTCTTTGCCTGAAATGTACTGTTTTATACTTAGCAAAATACGTTCATACAAACTATCCTCTGTGTTCTTAAGAGCAAACCCTGAAAGTAGATGACATGTATTTGTATCTCCATTTGTTAGATAAGGAAATAGATGAGAGAGAAAACACTCACTCACCAAATATTGAGCAACCATCAAGAGATACAGCAACCGTGCTAAATTCCAGAATTATAAATATGAATAAAATATAATTCACATTGTTAAAGGGTTTACAGTGAAGAAAGGAAAAACAGGCATATTAAAAAGAAGAACCATTACTTAGAGTGTCTTCCTAACACTGTACTAAGAAATTTACATATAGTTTAAATAGTAAATTTCACAACAACCTAGAGAGGTCATTTTACAGTTAAGAAAGAGTGAGACTCTGAGAGGTAAGCAATTGGACCTAAGTCATATTTGAAACTCACGCTACATGATTCCACAGTCTGCCTTTTAGAATTATAATTAGTACACTAATACTTTCTGATAAAACAACAATTTTCAGTGGGAACTTGAAGGAGAGACTGTCAATTAAACTTGCAATATGGTGACAAAGTGGACAGGTGAAGATGGGAAGAAAACTTTTACAGGAAAATTATTCCATCGAGTATGGTAGGCAGAATTCTAAAACTGCCAGAAGTTTCTACATCTTATTCCCCCCCACCCCCAAAAAATAAATCCCAGTATCATTGAGTTAATTCCAATTCATATAAACCCTATAGGACAGGGACAAACTGCCCCCATAAAGTTTCCAAGGAATGCCTGGTGGATTTCAACCGCCAACTTTTTGGTTAATAGCCAAAGCACTTAACCACTCTGCAATCCTATAAGTATGACTAGACACTACTCTCACAATTAGGTTATGTCACATGACACAGATGTCTTTGAGATAGGGACACTATCCAAATGGTCCAATCTAATCATATATGACCTTAAAATTGGAGAGCTTTCTCCAGCAGGGACTCAGAGATAGTCTAAGCACAAGGAGGACTCAAAGTGCTGTTGCTGATCTGAAAATGGAATTGGCCTTATGACAAGGAATGTGGGTGTCTTATAGAAGCTGAGAAGCCACAGGCTAATGTCCGCCAAAAAAAACAATAATGTTGGTCATAACACCGTAAGGAACTGAATTCTGCCAACAGCCTGAATGAATTTGTAAGTAGATTATTTTGCAGAGCTTCCAGCTAAGAGTAGTTTGGATATCTCGAGTTCAGCCTTTTGATAATTCAAGCATAGCAGCCAGCTGAGCCTCCCCAGACTTCTGATCAACAGAATGGTGAACTAATAAGTGAATGTTCTTTTGAGTTGCTAAATACATGCTAACTTCTTACACAGCAATAGAAAACTAATAAATTCAGAAAGTAACTCCTGAATACAGTTATGAAAATCAGGCCAAAGAAAATAAGCAAAGGGCATTTTAAAGCAGAGAATCTACAGAGCAAGTGTACCCACATCCCTTGGACCTTACCATTTTTGTGCTTTCAACTAAGTTGAAAGTCCTTGTTCAAGGGCTTTCTCAGAAGTCCAGAAAGACTACTCTGCCAGAGCACAGCAGGTCAGAAGGATTAAGAGTTAAACCTCTCTACTAATAGTTGACAAGAATCAGTGGGTTTACACCTCAGATCTTTCACCTTTAATGAGATAACTGTACAATGTGTTCTGCAAGCATTTAAACTCTAGATGTCCATGATGGTAATTTCCTTGGTAACACATGTTGTATCGGCTGCCTTCCCTTCCCCCACTTCCCTACTATGCCTCCCAAATTAACAACTTGCTTTCACATTCTTGACTTAGGATCTGCTTCTGGAGGAAGCCAAAATAAGACAGTGAATAACATAAACAAAAACGGAGAAGCCTTAAATAGTGGGGCTAAGGTGTAGTATACTGGAGTTGGCAGACCACATTGAAAGCCAATCCATCTTAAAAATTAGAGCACCTGCCAAATTCCTCTTAATTAGCAGAACTCTGGATTGGGTGCCTAGGTGAAGTACTCCCTTTCCCAAATCTCTTTTGAAGACAAACCAAAACCAGACCCACTGCTGTCACATCTATTGCAACTCATAGTGAACTTGTAGAATGGGGGTAACTGACCATAGAATTTTCAAGGAGTATCTGGTGAATTTGAACTGCCAACTTTCTGATTAACAGATACAACACTTAACCACTATGTCACCAGGGTTTCCTATTAAGCAGAAGTAAAAACTCCTAATGGAGCATCAAACAAAGCACTTTCGCCCCTTTACTTTTCCTCATTTCTATACATTGGAAAAGAGATGTGAGAGCTGAAGCCCAGTAGCTATCTTGGGACCATGAAGGAAAGACTTAAATGATTGCAGAGGCTTTGCCCAGGACATTCATGATGCACTAAACCAAACAGCTGTCTACTTCAATAGGTTACACAGGAAAAGGACTTTATTGAGCATAGAAGGCAGAATTCTAAAACTGTCCTCCACAGGTTTCTATGTCCTAACCCCAGAGCCTGTGAATATGACAAGACATCACATCTCAGACTTCTTGCTTGCATGAGAAAAGTAATAATAGCAGATAGGTCAAAAATGGCAGGGTGGTCACACACTTCCTATGATCTCTTTAACAAGACCCCCCAAAAACAAATGAATGCATTACATATGACATTTTAGAGGCCCTTAACATCAAATAGAAAGTTGAGAAGTTTGACTGAGTGACAGGTAAGGGAGAGTAGGTCCAGAAGTACCTAGGACTGGCCAGCCTGAGCCAACTAGAATCGTATCCCAATCCCATTGCAGAGCAGTGGTTTTCAGAAAGCATTTTCCACATCAGGAGACACCAAGCAGCAGAGAGCCTATTCACACCTTCAGAATCAGTTGAACATGGCATTTGATCATAAAAAGCTCAGTAGCTTACATCTACCCTATCACAAGAATCTAAGAAAACAAAGTCCAAAGTCTATACACTGGGAAAAAGATAATCTCTTTAACAAATGGTGTTGGCATAACTGGATACCAATCTGTAAAAAAAAAGAATCAAAACCCATATTTCACACCATATACAGAAACTACTACCCAAAATGGACCAAAGACCTAAATATAAAATCTAAAATGATAAAGACCATGGAAGATAAAAGGGCAACACTGGAAGCTCTAATACATATTATAAACAGAATACAAAATGTTACTAGCAATGCACAAATACCAAAAAAGAAAATAGGTAGCTGGGAACTCCTATAAATCAAACACTTATGCTCAGCTAAAGACTTTACAAAAAAGAATAAAAAGACAACCTACAGACTGGGAGGAAAAAAAATACTTGGACATGGCAAATCCAATCAGCATCTAATCTCTAAAATCTAAGAGGTACTGGAAAACATTGGCAATAAAAAGACAAATAATCTATTTAAAAAATGGGTAGAGGATATGAACAACCACTTTACCAAAGATATTCAGGCAGCTAACAGATACAGCAGGAAATGCTTATAATCATTAGCCATTAGAGAAACTCAAATCAAAACTGCAGTGAGAAACCATTTTACCCCAATGAGATTGGAGTCAATTCAAAAACACAAAATAATAAATGTTGGAGAGGCTGTGGAAAGATGGGGAAATAGAAATACCACATGATCTATCAATCTCAATTCTTGTAATACGTCCTAGAGAAATGAGAGCTGCCACACAAATAGATACAGGCACAGCAATGTTTACCACAGCACCGTCCACAATAGGCGAAAGATGGAATCAACTTATGTGCCCATAAATGGAGGAATGGATAAAGAAACTGCTATATTTAGATAATGGAATATTACATAATGGTAAAGAACAATAATTACTTTGGGAAGTATCTCACAACATAGAGGAATCTAGAAGTCATTATTCTGAGTGATATTAGTCAGTTGCAAAAGGACAAATACAGTATGAGACCACTGTTATAAGAACTCAAGGAAAGGTTTTGACACAGAAGAAAACAGTCTTTCATGGTTATAGGGTAGGTAGAAAGAAAGGGAGAGTAGTATTCACTAGCTGGATAACAGACAAGAAATTATTTTAGGCCAAGGAAGAGACAACACACCATAGAGGAGAGATCAGCACAACTGGACGAAACCCAAAGCCAAGTTTTCTAAATACAACCAAATACTTTTAGGGACAGAGTGGCAGGGGCCTCGGGGGCCATGGTTCCAGGGGACAGCTAGGTCAAGTTGCACAACAAAGAGTATAAAGAGAATGTTCTACATCATACTTTGGCAAGTGGTATCTGGGGTCTTAAGAGTGAGCAAGAGCCATCTAAGAAGCATCACTTGGTCTCAGCTTGCCTGGAGCAAAAGAGAATGAAGAACATCAAAGACCTAATATGAGCCCAAGAGACAGAAAAAGCCACATAAACTAGAGACTGCATCAATCATGAGAACAGAACCAGATAGTGTCCCACTATCACCAATGACTGCCCTTACAGAGAACTCAACAAAGAGTCCCTGATGGAGTGGGAGATATATGGGGTGCGTACTCAAACTCTAGTAAAAAGACCAGACTTGATGGTCTGACAGGCTAGAGGGTCTCCACACGACATGAGCCCCAGCTCTGTTATCCCAGAACTGATCCATTCCCTAAGCCAACTCCCCACACCAAGATTCAACTGGTCCACAAAACATAAAATGATACACTGGTGAGGACTGTCCTTCTTGGCTTAAGTAGATATAGGAGACTATCTGGACAGCTTCTTTCTGGAGGGGCAATGACAAGACAGAAGAGGACAGGAGCCAGCTGAATAGACATGGGAAATAGTGGGTAGAGAGGAGGAGCATGCTGTCACAGTGTGGGGAGAGCAGCTAGGGTCAGATAAAAAAGGGTGTATAAGTGTCTGTATAAGAAACTCCCTTGGATTTTAAACTTCTACTTAAAACACAGTAAAAAATAAGTAACTATAAAATAAAATAATAATGACTATTCAGCCCCTGAAATTAAGTCTATCACTAGCAGCTAACCCTCAGTTCATAACTGATAAAGTGACAGACTGGGAAAAGGCATGTGGGACTCTCAGTTGTTTACCCATTGCTCTGACACAGCAAGGACAGAGAGAATCACCCAACTTTTGATGCAGCCAGAGGAGTAACACCATGATTTCTCAGCACACAGTTTAGAAACAACAGCAAAACTAACAAGAAATCTCAGGACATACTTCAGAAATATCAAAAATGTCTTCCAAATTCTAATTATGGAACTTCCATGCAATTTTACATTGTCATTTCACACTTACTTACACTGGAATTTTGTGTTTCCAGAGTCATTTCCAGTGATGTTACTGAGGTACTAAGGACAGCATTTGGTGGCCTCTATATTATTTGATAATGCCAAAACACAGAGGTCATTTTGTTACAAACATTTGTCTTATCAGGTTCCAAGATCCCTAATTATATTGACTAGAAGTCCCAGAGCAACAACAACAAAAAAAGCAACACTAAAAAAACACAAAAAAAGCTGCTCTGAAAGTATAAATATAGCTCATTGTTTTTGAATGTGTGGGAGAGAATGTTTCTATCACCACCATGACATGTTAAGAGAGTTGCAATAAGACATAAATTTTGCTACAAACTACTTATGATAGATACAGACAGAGAGAGAGAAAAATGCTGTTATCAGCTGCTGTCGAGTTGATTCCAACTCATGACAATTCCATGTACTCAGAGCAGAGCTACTCTACAGGGTTTTCAAGGTTGTGATCTTCCAGAAGCAGTCAGCCTACCCTGTCTTGTGAGGAGCCTCTGAGCGGCTGTAACTACTAATCTTTTGGTTAGTAGTCAAGCACTAAACATTTTGCACCACCTATACAGACAGACAGACTGACGGACGGACAGACAGACAGACAGACAGATAAACATATTTCTTCTATGTTGTTGTTAAACCAGACCAAACCTAACCTACTGCTGTTAAGACAATTCCAACTCATATCGACTTGGTTGCAGAGCGGCTAAGTGCTGCATCTGCTAAACAAAAGATCAGAAGTTTGAATCTGCTAGGCGGTCCTTGGAAACTCTGTGGAGACATTCTACTCTGTCTTATTACAGGGTCACCATGAGTCACAGTTGTTAGGTGCTGTCAAGTCAGTTCTAACTGATAGCAATCCTATACACAACAGAACAAAACACTGTCCACCCCTACGCCATGCCCACAATCATTTTTATGCCTAAACCCATCATTGCAGTCACTGTGTCAATCCATCTATTTCAGGGTCCTCCTCTTTTTCGCTGACCCTCCACTCTGTCAATGAGGTCCTTCCCCAGGGATTGATCACTCCTGAGAACATGTCCAAAGTATGTAAGATGCAGTCTTGCCATCTTTTCTTCCAAGGAGCACTCTGGTTTTGCTTCTTCCAGAACAGATTTGTTTGTTCTTTCAGCAGTCCATGGTACCTTCAGTGCTGTTCTCCGTCACCACAATTCATAGGCATCAATTCTTCTGTCTTCCTTATTCACCGCCCAGCTTTTGCAAGCATATGATATGATCAAATATACCATAGCTTGGATCAGGTGCAACTTACTCTTCAAGGCAACATCTTTATCAATACTTCGAAGAGGTCTTTTGCAGCAGATTTTCCCAGTGCAATGTGTCTTTGATTTCTTCACTGCTGTTTTCATAGGTATTGATTGTAGAAACAAGTAAAATGAAATCCTTGACAACCTCAGTCCTTTCACCATTTACCACACTGTGGGTTACTGGCCCTGTTGTGAGGATTTTTATTTTCTTGATGTTGAGGTGCAATCCATACAGAAGGCTGTAGTGTTTGATCTTCATCAGTGTTTCAAATCCTCTTCACTTTCAGGAAGCAGGATGTGTCATCTGCATAACATAGGTGGTTAATGAGTCTTTCTCCAATCCGAATGCCTAGTTCTTCTTCATATAGTCTGGCTTCTTATATTATTCACTTGGCATACAGATTGAAAAGGTAAAGTGAAAGGATACAACCCTTATGCACACCTTTCCTGACTTTAAACCACATAGCATCCCCTTGTTCTGTTCACATGACTGCCTCTTCATCCATGTAGAGATTGCTCATAAGAGCAATTAAGTGTTTTGGAATTCCCATTCTCTGCAATGTTATCCATAATTTGTTCTGTCATTTCTTCTATGGAATATCATTAATGTAAAAAAAAAAAAAAAAGTTGCCACTTACAGAATGGGAAAAAATATTTGGCAACTATATGTCAGACCAATGTCTGATCTCCATAACCTATAAGGTACTACAAAATATCAATAGCCAAGCCAGAAAAAGAAAAAACATCAAATTAAGCAACAGGCAAAGAAGATGGACAGACATTTCTCTGTAGAGGAGATCCAGGCAGCCAAAAAATACATGTGGACATGCTCACAATCATTAGCTATTGAAGAAATTCAAATCAAAACGGCAATGAGATACCATCTCACCCCAATAACGTTGGCCATGATCCAAAAACACAAAACAACAAATGCTGGAGAAGCTGTAGGGAGATTGGAACTCTCCTACACTTTTTGTAGGATTGAAAAATGGTACAACCTCTTTGGAAAGCAATCTGGTGCTCTCTTGAAAAAATGGATATAGATACACCATTTGACCTAGTAATTCCACTGCTTGGAATGTATCCTAGAGAATCAAGGCCATTTACACCAACTGATACATGCTCACAAATGTTCATCACAGCACAGTCCACAATAGCAAAAAGATGGAATCAACCCAGATGCCCAACAGAGGAATGGATATGTAAACTATGGTATATACACTCAGTGGAACACTTTGCAATGATAAAGAACAACAATAGCAACAGGAAACCTGTCTTAACCTGGATTCAACTGGAGGACATTATGTTGAGTGAAAGCAGTCAGTGACAGAAGGACAAATATTATATGAGACCCCTACTGTAAGAACTTAAAATCAGACTCACACATAGGAGAAAAGACTCTTTGACAGCTGCAAGGGCAGGGAGGGCTGGAGGGCTGGAGGGCGGTAGGGCGGGAGGGCCAGGGTGGAGGGTTTAATTAGATAGTTGATAGAAATTTGGTTGGGTGAAATCGGTGGCAGCACACGTTAGTAAGAAGATCAATATTAACTGGACTTCAACACAAGTTGTATACTCTACCCATCTTAACCCAATATTGCAAGGACAGAGTAGCTGGGGTGCGGGTCTGGGGATCATGCTCTCAGGTGAAATCGAGACCAATTGGCACAACTAACGTTTTGCTAATGAGGACCCTCCACACCCCACACTGGTGAGTGGCATCTGAGGTCTTAAAAGCTGCCAAGCTGCCACCTGAGAGTACAGCAAATGGTCCCAACTTAGCAGGAACAGATGATCACCAAGGTCCATAATGACATATGAGAAAGAGAATCCAGAAGACAGAGAGACCCATGTGAGTGGGTGTCTACATCAACTTGTGACCAGAAGAACCAGATGGTGCCCAGCCACCCACCACCAGTGATAGCCACATGGAGCTCACAAAGTTGAGTCTCCCAGGCAACACAAGAATAAATAGGGGTGCATCCCTGAAATCTCCACTAAAAGACCACAATTGATGGTCCAAGGGTTTCAGTAGTGTTCCCCTGGGAGCATGGCCCCTGTCCCTGATGCTGCTCCTGTCCATAAATAATAATGAAGGTCAACTTTTCAGACAGCAATGGATTGGACTTGGCAACGCAGACTGGCCATATTTTGTGGGCACTTTATGGTTCTAGGCATCTATAGCATATCGTCCTGCTGACCTCATACTGTTGGGAGGATAGGACATGTATTGAGCAGAGAGGAAAAGTGTGCTGTCACCGTGCAGGGAGAGCAGTGGAAGCTGCATATAGGTAAGCATGCAAATTTACATGGGAATGTATATTTTCATTCAATCATAATAAAAATTAAAAAATAGTTACCTCTTCACTAATACTTCGCCCAAGTAATCTTTTCACAGAATTAATATCAGCAAATTAAATAAATGGTTAAGAGTCATGGTGATTTACCCTTGGTGTATTAATGTTCATATTTCTGATATTTGAGAGGATTCTAATATAAAAAGGAAAAAGAAAAATGAGTAAAGGGGCATTGTGCCACCTAGAGTAGATGTCAAAAGCCCAGTAATATTATAAGACATTTAGCATATATTGCCAGTAGATTTAGAGGCATTGCTATGTAAATACTCCATCTCGTGAGCAAAAAGCATTTCTCATGTGTGCAAAATCATTTGTATAAATGACACTTGAATTGGCATAAACATATTTCCTCTATGCCTCTCATGTTTTTTCAACTTAGAAATTCCAACAAGCTTTATTCGTGTCTACCTTGAAACATTAATACTGAGTGGAAAAAAGCATGGTCATATTTCTGCTTCATGCTTCAATCTTAAGAAATTGTTATAATGACTTAACAAGAGACTCACCCACAGAAGAAAATGACTGTGTTGGCTACAAGGGGTGGGGGCTGAGGGTTTATCATAGATGAGGTAATTGATAGACATTAAAAAGTTTATTCTTTTACTGTAATTAATAAAAAAATAAAATTAAAAAGAGAAATTGTTTCAGAGTTGTATAAACTTGCCTTACCTTGTTACTTTTACGACTTTAAATGGCATCAAATACAGCATGTCAGGGACAATTTGACCATGTAGTATTAGGAAGCTGTTTCTGCCAAAAACCAAAGAAAATTCACTGTTAAGTAGTGCTATTTACTAAGGCACGAAGGAGTGGAAGTCAAATTAAAGAGAGGGAAGAAAATCAAAGGAATTTGAGGAAGGAGTTTGTATGTGAAATTAAGTCTAAATGATTAGATTTGTCCCCAAACTTTTTCTTAATTATCTCTTAAATTCTATCATATGTACAATTTTCAGAAGCTATTATTAGACTGAAATACCACATTTGGGGGAGCTAGAAATCACTATATTTAAGGCACCCACTATATGTAAGAGGCACTCAGGTTTCACAAACAAAAATAAGAAGAAAGAAAAACAAAACACATACCTAAGAAGAAATATATTCTTTATCAGATTTTACCCTCTCTAGCTGTACTCAGTTTCAGGCACTGATGGCAGCCAGCCTGCTCACTCAGCGGCTTGCTGAATTTGGTAGCTGTTAGAGTCCCACAGCATTAGCTTCCAGGCTGGTGTGCCTACTGAGCTAGGCCTTTCCTTCCCCCTCGCTCATGTGACTGTACTCCCTAAATCTCCCCTCCAGTTTCTCTGTAGCCTAGAGGCTTACTTTGAATTCCAGTCCAGTTGGGTAAGATCCACTGACCATCTACTCCCCTCCTACCTTCCTCGTCTCTTGTAGGTTTCTCAGGTGATGCCTGAGACCCTAACAAATATAGTATCTTGTGACCTGACCAGCAACATCAACAGTAACCAGAGACTTACTAGTAATGCACATTCTCATGGCTCCCTTCCTTGCTGTCAGACTACTGAGTCAGAAACTCTGAGAGCAGGGCACGTTCTAGAAATCTGGTATAAGAATCCCTCTGGTTGATTCTGATGTGAGCCCAAGTTTGAGAATCACTGATCTAAATCAGTTAAATATTCCCCAGAGTTCTACTATCGTATAGGAAATCCCTCTGTAAAATTAAACAAATGGACTTGTACGTGCTAACAGTGTGGCTATAAACAGTATTGCTCTTAACAAGTTTTAAACTCATGTAGCCTACATGAGAATTTCATGAAGTGGGATCTCTTGCTATTATTTTCATTTATATCCTGAAAAGGTGGTATAAGAAGTTAAGTTTTTCAAAGGCACACATATATTAAACAGAGAAAGCAGTATTCAAGCAAGCACAGGGCTCTGCCCCCAAACCTGGACTCAGGTCCACTTTGCCGCACTGCCGTAAAGGTGCTGTACACCTCAGCGTCCCCTGACTTGGATGAATTATGATAAAGAAGACTGCACACTCTATTAAGAAGGGACTTTAACATACACTAATTGAACCCTCAAACCAAATACTTTAGGCAGATATTAATGCCCTAATTCCCCCCCCCAAAAATAATCAAGGCAAATATGAATCTGAACTTTGTGGATTCTGAATAATAACTGGTTATGTTAAATCTGATAAGCCACACATGAAAAGAAATATTTTTCCTTATGAATTTTCAGACTTCTCACAAATAAGGAAATGCAATCTAAAACTTATTTACTTTGTGTAAACTAACTAAAAAAAAAAACAAATCCACTGCTGTTGAGTCAATGACGACTTACTCTGATCCAATGGGACAGAGGAGAACTGCCCCACAGAGTTTCCAAGGAGCACCTGCCAGATTCAGACTGCTGACCTTTAGGTTAACAGCCAAACTCTTCACCACCACAACACTGGGATTTCTGTCTGCAAACTAAGTACCCAGAAAACGGGCGTTCCTTTGTACCTTCAATCGTGAGTAAAATCTAAAAAACCTTAAGTTGTCTGCTAAAAAAACAAAAACAAAAAACAAGTTCTCAAACCCATTGCCACTGAGACAATTCTCACTGGTAGCAACATCTGGGACAGAGTAGAATTACCCCACAGGGTTTCCAAGGCTGTAATCTAACAGAAACGGACTGCTACGTCTTTCTTCCGCAGAGGCTCGTGGGTTCCAGTGCCTGACCTTTCGGTTAGTAGCCAACTGTGTCACCTCCGCCTTACCAAGGCTTCTTAAATTGCCGCTCAGCCTGAAACAAACACCTTTAGTCAAGTGAAACAGTGTTAGGTACGAGGATCTGCGGGGGAGAGCAGGGTGAGTCCCGTGAAGTCTCTCGCGCTGTGTCAGAGACCACTGCAGGTGGGGTGGGCGCAGGGAGCGCTGTCCTTAAGAGCTGACACGGGGACTGCAGTCAGGGCTCTCCCTGACACTGGAGGTACAGCCAGCTCTCTTCAGTGCCAGCATGAAGCACGCTTCTCTTTTTTATAATAAGTCAAATGTGTGGCTTCAGGAACACAGCGGGACAGTAAGGACCGATGGGGCCCCGCAGCACTCTCTGAGCTGGAGAGGTGTCGCCTAGCGGTGCGGCTGTGCCCAGAGGAGGACAGTGATGCCCAACAGGTGCGTCTCCTCTGTGCGCTCCCTGCAGCAACAACAGCAGACACCTGAGCAGCAAGCCTGCCAGAGAGGGCCAAAGGGAGAGAGGAAAAGGGCAGGTGCCAGGCCTTAGCTGGAGGGGTCTCTTTTTAAGGAAACCGAAACTGGCCATGACCAGAAAACATTTATGTGGGGAAGGAAAACTTAACAAGCCCCCAAACTGCTGTATTAACAAGAAACAGTTGTGACTTATGAAATTTCAAGTCATGTATTTACACTGAACTGTTATTTTACTTCTGTAAGTTAGGTCAGATTCTTTTTAAAAGAATTCTACTTTTAAAAATTTTAAGAATGATCTTAAAAAATTGTGAATCTTAGTCTTCAGACTAGCGATTGATTGTTGAGTTTTTAGTATAGCTTGTGAATTATGGTATTACCCTCTAACCTGTTTACTGTTGACCTGATTTTATGTCTGAATTGTAAAATAATCTACTTTCTAATGTGTTAAGCTGGCTGTATTTTCTAAGAAGGAAAACTGGCATGTTTCATCGCTGTGATTTACTTTCTCCCTCTCTGGTTCCATCATGCTATCCTTCACTATCCTGCTCCTAACCACAAATCATTTAAAATGAGTTACTATATTTGAGACACAGGAGGAAGACACGTGACAAAAATTCTATCACAGTTTTTAAAAAGCTGTTTCATTTACTTCACAACACATAAAAATCTGTTTAAACAAATGAAATGAGTAGAATTAAATGATACAAAATCTGTTGCACTCTATTATTTTGTGGTCAAGGACGTGGAAATTAATGCTAGCATGAAGTTTTTCTTTTCATATACTATGAGCAAGCAAGAAAGTTTGTATTCTGTGGTATTTAAAACAAATTTCAAAAATCACATTCTCTGTAATTTCAAAGTGTATAAAAATAATTCCATAGGCTATTGCCTAAATAAGATGCCTTGAATCTGCAGAGAAATGTTACTACCTCAAAACAGATTTGCTCTGAAAGGTCATTTTAATTAAATCTATAGACTTGCAGCTTCAAAGTAAAAGAATGCTAACACATTGTGAAAATCATAAGGAACATCACGGAACAATTTGCGTAAAAACTGTTAAAGAAAACCTAATCTGCTGTGTAAATTTTCACCTAAAACACAATACAATATATATATTTAAAATATATTTGGGCAACCTATGTTGGGTATACTAATTAGTGTTTTGCACCAAATCAAACCAAACCCACTGCTGTCACGTAGATTGTGGTTCATAGCAACCCTACAGGACAGAATAAAACTGCCCCCTAGGGTTTCCAAGGAGTGCCTGGTGGATTTGAACAGCCAACCTTTTGATTAGCAGCCATAGCAGTTAACCACTATGCCACCAGGTTTTTTGAGTCTTTGCAATTAGGTGGTGCAAAACAGAATGGGGTTTTAACCGAATGTGCTTTTTTGTAGAAATCAAGGAAACCAAACCCATTGTTGTTGAGCAGATTCTGACTCATAGCAACCCTATAGGACAGGGTAGAAGTGCCCCATAGAGTTTCAAAGGAGCACCTTGGTAGATCTGAACTACAGACCCGTAGCCCTCAATCACTATGCCACCAGCTTCTCTAGTTTGTTTTGCAGAGAAACCGTTTTTTCTCATCAGCTCTTTTCTGTGCTCAGCTTTAAGTTTTCAGACAGACACGGAGCCCTTAAATTCAGCTGCAGTCAGCAGGCCCTCTGCTGGCAACCTCACACGCCTTCAGGACCGGGCAGTTATGGGGATGTAGGCAGGCTCTTCAGGCTCATTCAGAATGGGACATTTTTAACACAATTCTCAAGATTGGACGTAGCTTCTATTTTCCTACCTATAAAGTCTTAGCTGGGCTCCCTAGGTGGCACACATGATTACAATACTTATACACAAATAACCTGGGTCTTCTACACTTGTTTGCCAACCTCCTACCCCCAGGTGTTTTCATATGTGCAGCTAGTTATAAAAACTTAGTACAGCACATTTGTGACAATATCTCATGAGAGGAAGGAGCAATTGGCAAGCAAACATAGAAGGCACATGTGATTTGCATAAAAATGGAGTAATTTGTTCACCTGCTAAGCCAAAAGTTGGCAGGTCAAGTCTACCCAGAGATACCTCCTTAACAAAGGCCTGCTGATCTACATCCAAAAAAAAAAATCAAGCTTTGAAAATGCTATGGCACACAGTTCTGCTCTGAGGCACTTGGGATCTCTGCAAGTCATTCAACTCAAGGCAACTGGTTTTATAATCTGAGCCACACAGAGTTTTTCAGTTTACTTGATGACTTTCCTTGCCTGTTTTCAAAGGACATGGCACTTTTTCCATGTTGCATTAATCAGTTTTGTCCTTCTGAATCACTCCTGCAATTGAAGAATTCATCCCATATGCACCTGCAACATGCATCACATTTTCCAGACTTACATTTTTTAAATTATCTCTAGTCTTTTGTCACAGCAGTAACCTTCACGACAGGGCTTCTAACACTCTTTGTACTTATTGGATGTGAGGGAGTTAATGCTTGAGCTCAATTCAAAAAGAGAGTTCAAATAAAGCAAATGATCAAGGTCAAAAAAAAATGCAATGACCATAAAAAAATTAAAACGTGCTTTGTTGATAGCTGGCAGCACATATATGTGCTTTTTCCTGGCATATAGTTTTGCTTAAATCTATGGAAGTTATTAGGCAGAAAATAACAACATAATAACAGTTACAAGTTTGGTGAGTATTTATTATGTGACGAGTGCTATGTCAAGGACTGTACTTGCATTATCTCTCTTAATACTTGTCATAGTCCCAAAAGGCAGGCACTTTTATTGTCAGAATTTTGTAAAGAACTAAGGCTTAAAAATAGCTATTATCCCTTATTATGAATTGCATTATGTTCCCCCAAAATATGTCTTGGAGTCCTGAACCCTTTACATGTATATGTAATCCTATTTGGAAATGACTTTCCTTTTGTATGTTAACGAGACCATAATGGTGTATGGTGTGTTTTAAACCTAATCACTTTTGAGTAATATGAAGAGCAGCAAGGGCACAATGACAGGCCAGCACAAAAGGGGAAGACAGATATCACATGAACATCATCTGTGAATGAGAGAATACTAGAAGAGACAAGGATTTCTCCTCAGAGCCCACAGAGACTTACCTAGAGCCAGTCCGCTGAAATTAAACTTCTAGTTTTCTAAACTGTGAAAAAAATAAATTTCTGTTCTTCAAAACCAAGCACGTGTAGTGTTTATGTTACAGTAGTAGTAAGAAACTAAGATACTATTCCTAAGTCACACCCTAGGAAAACTGGAACCCAGGTATTTGAATCTGGTGTCCAGGCTCTAAATCTCTGTAGGGTAATACATCATAAATCTCATAAGAGTTTTTGTTTGTTGTTTTTAATGTAAATGAAATCACTGTTTTTCCCATTTACCAAATTCTACTAAACAGAATTTCAAAATCTCAAAATACATGGTTTTATTAATGCAAAAATATTATGCAGTCAGTAAAGAATCATTTACATAAAGAATATCATTTGGTAAATTTATAAAATGAAAAATTGATGTTTCAAAATTGTTTTTAACTCATGGAAAATAACTCAAGACTAATTATTAAAAAAATTATTACTTTATGATAGCAGTCATATGATGATAAGAATGCATTCAATAAAAAATATTAGAGTACATCAGAAAATATCTCTACAGATAATATTTTACTAAAGACATTACTCAATATAATGAAAGTATCAGAGCTGCATAAACAGATAAAATTCTATTTCAAAGAAAATTTTTTAATGTATAAAAACATATAAGCATATATTTTAAAAACCTTAAAATATAAAGACCAAAAATACTTAGCCCTTTACGTATATGCACTCTTTTTAAGGAAGAGAAAATGATCATCTTTAGAATATTTTAAGGGACAATTATTAAAATTTAACAGGATCTACAGGTTTCTGTGACCTAAGCTTCAAACATGTTCAACAAGTATGTTTTAATAGGGTATCATGTCTGTGTTTGTGCATATGGTCATATTTATAAAGGAACACTTCTACAGAATCAGAATTACCTGTCATTTGTTTCTATTCCTCAGCACAAATCCTCTCTAAAAGATGTTCTGTGTATGACAAGTTAAGTCCTTGTTCAAAAAGCACTAACATGGACTCACTGTTTTCAAGGCAGTTCATTTCTGTTGTTGTTGTTAGTTGTCTGCTCCAACTCACCACAACTCCATGTACAAAAGAATGAAATGTTGCCCAGTTCTGAGTTACTTTAATGGTCCTTTGCATACTTGAGTCCATTATGGAGGCCATTGTGTATTATGAGTATCTTCAAACCTAGGGACCTCACTTTCTAGCTCTATATGGAGTAACATTCTGTTGTGAGCTATAACACTTTCCTTGTCTGATTTTTAGAAATAGATCACCAGACCTTTCTAGTCTATCTTCATTTGAAAGTTCCACTGAAATCTGTCCACGATGGGTTACCCTGCTAATATTGGAAATACCAGTAACATAACTTCCAGCATCATAGCAACATGCAAGTTACCACAGTACAACTAACTGATAGCTGGGTGGTGGAGTTCATCTTTAGACTTTTCTGAAGAACTGTTAAAGTTTCTCCTTATATTTAACTGAAATTTACTTTCCTGAAACATCTACCTTTTTGTCTTTGCTCTGTCAATGAAAGCATCAGGGTTAGGCTGCTGGGTGGGAAAGCAGTGCCCTAGGGTGATCAACTGAGAGATATGAATACATCAGTAAAATTTCCATGCTTTCAAGGTCAACCTTACAAAGCATGAGGTGAGAGCAATGTAGTAACATCACCAATACACAGTTTGTACCGATTTTCTTCTTCTAGAGGAATTTCATCAGAATCTTACCTCCCTTAGCACAGATGGAGGCACATGGTCCAAACTAGCTAAGCAAACTATCTATTCCCCTAACACTGAGAGTACTACTGCATGTCCTGGTCGGGAGCAGACACCAAAAGGGAAAGAGGGAGCCTATTCTATTCTGAAATTGGAATTGTGAGTGAGAATGGTACAGTACAGAGCTCAGATTTGAAAGCAGTGCAACAGAGTTCTAGTCCAATTTGAAACTCAGAATCCAGCTATGCCTTCAGCCATACAATCCCTTGGACTTTCTGTAGACATGAATCAACTAACTTCCCTCTATTAGTTTCCGTTGAGTTTTAGTTGGGTTTAAACAATCTACAACCAAAAGAATTTTGATGGGGGGCAGAGTCAAGATGGCAGACTAAGCACACATCTCCCTATATCCCTCTGGAAACCAAGACTTGAATTGATAATCAAATGGAGACTTCTGGTCACCTAGTGAGACTCCAGGACACGGCACTGGGCTGTTAATTTGGACTTCATACCACTGAGCAAAAAACTTCCTCTCTTTTGCTGATTCCGGCTCCTGGCTAGCCCTGGCTCTCATGGACTAAAGGTAAACACACCATTTTGACTTTTTTTTCCTGTCTTGGCTGGTGGGATTGGGTCTCGCCTAGCAGCTAGACTCAGATGGATAGGCAGGTGAAATCCCCATATTGTGAGAACCAGGCTTAGGACTCTGCTAATCTAGCCACTTTGGGCCTGTCTTTTTATCACTGCCACAGCGTGGTTTGTACAGAACCACACTGTCAGAGTGAGGGATGCCATGTTGGATACGGACATTTTAGTGGGACCTAATTCTTAGCCTGGGAGCCAGCGCCTGCAAACAGGACAGCGCTTCTCCAATAGAAAAGCAGTAATTTACACAGTGTCGCCTACAGTGGAGGCCCGGTAACAGAGGCTGAGGAATCACTAGGTCTTGGGACCTTTAGCCCCTCTATCAGCTGCCTGTGTGGAGGGTGCCATCTTATATACAGTGGCTACAGCTGGACCTATTTCTTAGCTTGGGAGTCAGAACCTGCCCACAGGAGAGTGCTTTTCCACCGGAAAAGCAGTAGTTTACACAGTCTGGGCCCTGTCAGCAGAGGCCAACAGGGCAGGAGCATTGCTATATTCTGAACTAGTTTGTATCATCTGGGGTTGGATATAGTGGTGCTTACTTTGCCAGCTGTGAAGAGGGAACTTTACACCTGAAAACCTAGCTGACTTGGGATGTGGTCAGATACCTTTTGCTTTACATTTTAAGACAGCCTAGAGAAACATCTGCAGTCCATCCTCACAGTATCTCTTCCAGCCTCTACTGACTCACATGGGACCCAAAAAGCAACAGACACTTGTGGCACACAAGAAATCACCCATGTCTTCAGAAGGCGCCCAAACAAAACAACCAAGTAGTTTTCCAGATGAAGAAACTTTTCTGAAATCATCAGAAAGTGAATACAAAATGATTATATACACGGCCCTTCTAGACCTTATACATAATGCAGCAGAACAAAAGGAAAAATTAAACAAGCTGTTTGATCTCATGGAATACCAGTACTCTGAAATCCAACAGATCAAGACAAAATCAAAGGCATAGAAACTTCCATTGAAAGCAAAAAAAAAACAGAATGGAACAAATGGTAAAAAGAATTCCTGACTTGGAAGACAGAGCTACTGACGCCAAGGTCTATGAGCAGAAATCAGAAAAAAGAAACAAGGAAAATTGAAGAAACATTAAGAAGCATGTGGGAATCTATTAAGAGGAACAACCTTAGATTAATTGCAGTCCCTGAATAGGATGAGACACCTGAGAACACAGAGAGTATCATTGCTGAGCTGCTGACAGAAAACTTCCCAGAAATCGTGGAGGAAGAGAACATAGACATCTCAGAGGTATATCGTATGCCACCCAATATAGATCTCAAAAGAAAGACTCCAAGACATATTATAATCAAGCTTAACAAAATGAAACACAAGCAGCAACACTTAAAGGCAACAAGACTCAAAACCAAGCTAACATTCAGAGGGAAACCCTATAGGCTCTCATCAGATTTCTCAGCAGAAACCATGCTGGCACAGAGACAGTGGCATGATGCATTCAAAGCCTTGAAGGAGAAGAACTTCCAACCAAGAATTCTATATCCTGCAAAACTATCTTTCAAGTAGGAAAATGAAATTAAGACATTCCCAGATAAACAGAAACTCAGAGACTTTGTAAAAACCAAACCAAAACTACAAGAAATACTGAAAGAAGTTCTTGGCTCTGACTTAGAAGAACAAAACCACTAACTTTATGTTTTAGAACGACACATCATCTAGAATTCTAGAATTCTACTCAGTTAGGGAAGGTTCCAAAGTCAATCACAGCTTTAATATGGAAAGAAGCAATCCAGTGACTATCATGAAAATTATGGTGCCATCATATTCAAAAGAGGGATGTACTACAGTCGTTATAGTCCTTCCAGATGGACAGGAAGATGACAAGACTGGTAGTAATTAAAATTGGGTTTATATATAGTTTATTAAGGGGGATCAGAGGGGCAGCTGTAAAGCACAACAAAGAGATATCATATCATATCCAGAAACGTATCACAGGATTCTCAACAACTACAAAACCAGCTCTGAAAAAGGTGAGAAATCAACTCATAAAAAAGAATGTCCCAGAACAGACTAATAAGAACAACAGAGAAAACATCAACACAAGAATAAACATGTCACAATGGCAGCAGTGAACACATACCTATCAATAATTGCATTGAATGTGAATGGACTGAATGTTCCAGTAAAAGACATCAAGTGGCATCTTGGATCAAAAGACATGACCCAACCATATGTTGTCTACAAGAAACTCACATGAGACCTAAAGATAGGAGCAAACTGAAAATTAAAGGATGGAAGAATACATATCAAGCTAACAATGAACAGAGAAGAGCAGGTGTGACAATTCTGATCTCAGACAAAATCAATTTTAATATAAAATCCACCATCATGGACAAAGATGGACACTATTTATTGCTGAAAGGTTCAGTACACAAGCAAGACTTAACTGTATTAAATATTTATGCAGCTAATATCAGAGCACCTAAATATGTTGAAGAAACATGGACTACACTCAAAAAAGAGTTAGATCACTCCACAATAATACTGGGAGACTTCCACACGCCACTCTCAATATTGGACAGATCATCTAAAAAAAATCTCAGTAAAATACAGAAGACCTCATTGCCACAATTAACCAACTAAACCTCATCGATATACACAGAACTTTCTGCCCATCAGCAGACAACTACACCTTCTTCTCCAGTGTGCATGGAACATTCTCCAGAATTGATCATGTGTTAGGACATAATGCAGTTCTCAACAAAATCCATACCATTGAATTACTGCAAAGCATCTTCTCAGATCATAAATCCATAAAATTTGAAATCAATAGCAGAAAAAACATAGATTGAAAGTGGAACTCTTGCTCAAAAAACCATGGGTTATAGAAGAAATCAAGGATGAAATAAAGAAATTCATGGATTCCAATGAGAATGAAAACACTTCCTACCAGAACCTATGGGATACAGCCAAAGCAGTGCTCAGAGGTCTGTTTATCTCCATAAATGCACACATCTGGAAGGAAGAAAGAAACCAAACCAAGCAACTAACCCTACAGCTTGAACAAGTAGAGAGAGAACAACAGAAGAACCCCTCAGGCACCAGAAGAAACCAGATCACAGAGATTAGAGCAGAGCTAAGTGAATTAGAGAATAGAAAAACAATTGAAAAAACTGAAAAGACCAAAAGCTGTTTTTTTTAAAAGATCAACAAAATTGACAAACCACTGGATAAACTTTCTAAAGAAAAGCAGGAAAGGAAACAGATAACTCAAATTAGAAATGAGAGGGGAGTTGTCACAACAGATCCAACAGAAATCAAAAATATCATAACAGAATACTTTGAAGGACTGTACTGAAACAAATTTCAAAACCTAGAGGAAATGGACAAATTCCTTGATTCATACCACCTACCCAAATTATCACAACATGAAGCAATTTAATAAACCCATCACAAAGGAAGATATTGAAAATGTCATCAAAACACTGCCACCCAAAAAAAAAAAGCCCAGGCCCAGATGGCTTCACTGCAGAATTCTACCAAGCTTTTAGAGAAGAGTTATCTCCAATACTACTAAGACTATTTCACAATATAGAAAGGGATGGAGTACTCCCAAACTCATTCTATGAAGCCAGCATAACCCTGATACCTAAGCCAGGGAAAGACCCAACAAGAAAGGAGAACTACAGACTGATATCACTCATGAATCTAGATGCAAAAATCTTCAACAAAATTTTTGCCAGTAGAGTACAACAACATATCAAAAAAATAATCCATCATGACCAAGTTGGAGTCATACCAGGGGTGCAAGCCTAGATCAACATCAGAAAAACAATTAATGTGATTAACCACATAAATATCACAAAAGACAAGAATCACCCAATTTTGTCCATTGATGCACAAAAGGCATTTCATAAAGTCCAACACCTATTCATGCTAAAAACTCTAAGCAAAATAGGCATAGACGGAAAATTCCTCAACACAATAAGGGTGACTTATACAAAGCCAATTGCCCACATCATCCTGAATGGAGAGAGACTGAAAGAGTTTCCCTGGAGAACAGGAACTAGACAAGAATGCCCACTCTCACCTCTCCTATTCAACATTGTACTAGAAGTTCTAGCCAGAACAATTAGACAAGACCAAGAAATAAAGGGCATCTGCATCAGCAAAGAAGTCAAAATCTCCCTGTTTGCAGATGATATGATTGTATATGCCGAGAATGCCGAAGAATCTATAAGTAAACTACTCAAACTGATAGAAGAGTTCAGCAAAGTCTCAGGATACAAGATAAACATAAGTAAATCAGTAGGATTCCTTTATACCAACAACGAGACTGTGAATGAAGAAATCATCAAATCAATACCATTTACTCTAGCCCCTAAGAAGATAAAGTACCTAGGGATTAATCTAACCAGAGAAATAACAGACCTTTACAAAGAGAATTACAAGCCCTTACTACAAAAAACTAAGAGAGACTTAGATAAATGGAAAAACCTACCCTGCTCATGGATAGGAAGACTTAACATTGTGAAAATGTCTATTTTACCCAAAGCAATCTACTTATATAATGCAATCCCAATACAAGTTCCAGCATCATTTTTTAAAGAGATGGAGAAACAAATCACCAAATTTGGAAGCAGAAGAAGGCCTAGATAAGTAAGGTACTGCTAAAGAAGAACACACTGGAAAGCCTCTCATTACTGACCTCAGAACATACTACACTGCCACAGTGGTCAAAACAGCCTGGTACTGGTACAAGAACAGACAGATTGATCAATGGAACAGAATTGAGACCCCAGAGATGACACCATCTGCCTATCAACAGTTGATATTCGACAAAGGCTCTAAGACATTAAGCGTGGGTAGAAACAGTCCCTCCAACAAATGGTGCTGGCAAAATTGGATATCCGTCTGCAATGAATTGAAACACAATCCATATCTTACACCTTATACAACAATCAACTCCAACTGGATAAAAGACCTAAATATCAAATTTAAAACGATAAATCTCATCCAAGAAAAGGTAGGAACAACAATGGAAGTTTTAATACACAAGGTAGACAGACTTCAAAATCTGTCAAACAAACCACAGTCAACAGAAGGGAAAATAGATAAATGAGAACTATTAAGAATCAAACACTTTTGCTCATCCAAAGACTTTATTAATAGAATTAAAAGGCAACCTACAGAATGGGAAAAAATATTTGGAAACTCTATGTCAGACCAACACCTTATCTCCGTAATCTATAAGATAGTACAAAATATCAACATGAAGAAGATAAATCATCCAATTAAGTGATGAGCAAAGAAGATAGACAGACATTTCTCTAAAGAGGAGATCCAGGCAGCCAAAAAACACATGAGGACATGTTCACGATCTTTAGTTAGTAAAGAAATTCAAATGAAGACTACAATGAGATACCATCTCACCCCAACAAGGTTGGCCATGATCCAAAAAACACAAAACAACAAATGCTGGAAAGGCTGTGAAGAAAGTGGAACTCTTCTACACTGTTGGTGGGGTTGCAAAATGATCCAGCCTCTTTGGAAAGCAATCTGGTGCTTCCTTAAAAAAGTAGATATAGGTACACCATTTGACCTAGTAATTCTACTACTTGGAATATGTCCTACAGAATCAAGGCCTTTCACTCCAACGGACACATGCACCAGAATGTTTATCGCAGCATAGTCCACGATAGCAAAAAGATGGAATCAACCCACATGCCCAACAACAGAGGAATGGATAGGTAAATTATGGTATATATACTCAATGGAGCACTACACAATGATAAAGAATAATGATGATCCTGGGAAACATCTCATAACCTGGTTTCAACTGGAAGACATTATGTTAAGTGAAAGTAGTCAGCGACAAAAGGACAAATATTGTATGAGACCCCTACTATAAGATCTCAAAAACAGACTTACCAAGCCAAGCCAAGTGCCGTCGACAGACTTATGTATAGAAAAAAAAGACTCTTTGACAGCTGCAAGGGAGGGGAGGGAGGGGGAAAGAGGGGAGAGGGTTTAGATTAGATAGTTGCTAGAAATCTGGTTGGGTGAAATCGGTGATAGCACACATTAGAAGCAAGAACAATATTAAGTGGACTTCAGCATAACTTGAGTACTCCTTCCATCTTAACCCAATATTGCAAGGATAGAGTAGCTGGGGCAGGGGGCAGCGGGCCATGCTCTTAGGCAAAATCAAGGCCAATTGGCACAACTAGTGTTTTGCTAAGAGGGCTCTCTGCACCCCACATTGGTGAGTGGCATCTGAGGTCTTAAAAGCTGCCAAACTGCCATCCGAGGGCACAGCAAATGGTCCCAACTCAGCAGGAACAGAAGCTCACCGAGGACCAAAATGACATGGGGTAAGGACAACCCAGAAGATAGATAGACCCACATGAGTGAGTGCTCACATCGACTTGGGACCAGAAGAACCTGATGGTGCCCAGCAACCACCAGTGATAGCCGTGATGGAGCTCACTAAGTTGAGTCTCACTGGCAACACAAGAATAAAAAGGGGTACACCCTGAGGTCCCCACTAAAAGACCTCAATTGATGGTCCAAAGGTTTCAGGGTTCCCCTGGGAGCATGGATTCTGGCCCTGGCACTGTCCTTAACCATAAGTCATAACAAAGGTCTACTCTTTAGACACGAATGGATTGGACTTGGCGATACAGAGTGACCATATATTGGATGCACTTTATGGTTCTATGCATCTATAGGATATCATCCTGCTGACCTCTGGCTGGAGGAAGGAGAATGGGTGGAGAGGAGGGGAAAGGAGACTGTTTGGAGGATGAAACATGTAGGGAGCAGAGAGGAATAGTGTGCTGTCACTGGGCAGGGCAAGCAGTGGAAGCTGCACATAGGTGGGCATGTAAATTTATACAGGAATGTACATTTTCACTCAGTCATAATAAAAAAAATAAAAATAAAAAAAGAATTTTGACTATGTGGGGCTAAGATGGCAGAGCAGCAACATGCATCCTGGGATCCTTCTAACAACACAGAACCAGTAAAACAACTCAGTGGATTATATCAGACATTTTAGGAGCCCTGAATATCCAGGGGCAGGGGGAAAGCTAAGAGATTAGACTGGGTAATGGGGAAGGGAGAGCAGATAAAGAAGCAACTACTTCCACCAGAGTTAAATTCACAACCCACAGAAGGACCCACTTCTGACAGCCAAGTGGAGCCGTAGCAAGGCAGTGAGATGGCTGAACACAGCAGGAGTGCAGTGAGCCAAGCACATCTTTCACAGTGGGAAAACTAAGCTTCAGACAGCTACACCTACAGATTCACTGAGGAGTTTCACCTGAGCATCATAAGCTAAGTGGTTACAAACTCTTTCAGCTGTAAATCTTTCCTACCTGTTGATTTCTCTCCCCTTTGCCAGTACTTCATCATCCCTTCCCTCTATATCAGATGCTAAACTGTGACACTCTACGTGGGACACAAGTGGGGCACCTTACACACATGCCCTGAGCTAGTCTTTTGGACTTGGAGAAGGAAACAAAGTAAGGGGAGACTAAAATGAGGTCTGTGGGCTGACCTGAGCAAGGAACTCCTTCTACTTTCTCACTGTGTTCACAGCTTTTACCATCTGGTAATAGGGCATTGAAATTCCTAAGGCTCCAATAATCAAATTCACTCACAAAACAGACCATTTAGATACTCAAAAACTAAATTAATATCACTATTTAAAACACAATAATTAAACCTAAATAAATTACAACTTTCTGACAATTCACAAACAATGATCTATAATCATTTGATGAAGCCAATCACTATGGCCTCAGAAAACTCCCGAAACAAAGAATCAAAAAATTTTCCATATGAAGACTTGCTGCAATTATCAGAGTTAGAATTCAAAAGAGTAATGTTGAGGGCTCTAAAAGACCTCAGGAAGGAGATTAGGCAAAGTGCAGCAGAACATAATGAAAAATTAAACAGGCTCAGAGAAATACTTGACCAACAATGATCTTAAATTCAGCAGATTAACAATAAAGCTACAGAATTAGACAACTCAATAGAAACTCAAAGGAGTAGGGTTGAGGCAATGGAATACAGAAGTAGTGAGATTGAAGATAAAGCAATGGACACCAGCATATATGACAAAAAAATCAGATAAAAGAGTTTTTTTAAGAAATGAACCACTGAGAGTTATGTGGGACTTGATCAAGAGGAATAATTTATGAATGATTGGAGTATGAGGATGGGGGAACTGACTAACAGAAAATACAGAGAGAATTATTGAAGATAAGGTGGACAGAAAACTTTCCTGATATTATAAGACAAGAGAATATCTATTCAAGACACTCATCAACCTCCACAAAAGGAAAATCCCAAAAGAAAGACACCAAGACATATTATAATGAAACTTACCAAAACTAAAGATAAAATGATGCTTTTAAAGGCAGCTAGATTTAACCAAAATAACATACAAAGGAGAAACAATAAGACTGAGCTTGGATTATTTAGCAGAAACCATGCTAGCAAGATGGCAATGGGAGGACATATACAAAGTCTTGAAGGAAAAAACTACCAGCCACGAATTACATATCCTGCAAGATTGTCTTTCAACTATAACAGAGAAGTTAGGCCATTTCCAGATAAATAGAAGTTTTAAAAAATTGCGAAAACCAAACACAAATTAGAAGAAACAAGGAAAGAAATTTTTCAAATAGAAAACCAATGACATTAATATATATATACTCAAGGATACAATGCAAGTCAGAACATCCACATATCAACATAGGCAGGGAAACCACAAAAATAAATCAAAGCTAAAACATTAAAACTAGGGAAATAGATATCTCAGTATGAAAATGATGATAGCATTATAGCAACAAGAAGGACAAATTAATGTATTCATAGATCCTTCAGATCAGGAGAAGAAGTCAAGGCAATATAAAGAAATTAAAGACTGGTTTAAACTTAGAACGTTAGGGGTAAATATTAATGTAACTGCAAAGGAAATTAGCAATCTTGCACATCAAATTAGGAAACAAAGTCAAGAAGTCTCAGCAAATATAAAACCAACAACAATGAAAAGGATAAAAAGAAAATCCATAAAGAAAAACAACTCAGCACAGAAAATTAAGTGAAACAAAGAAACTGTCAACAATACACAAAAAAGACACAAAAATGACGACACTAAATTCGTATCTATCAATATATACATTAAATGTCAGTGGGTTAAATACATCAATAGAGAATCAAAGGGTAGCAAAATGGATACAAAAACATGATCCATCTATATGCTGCCTAAAAGAGACACACTTTATACTTAAAGACACAAACTCGAAGGATGGAAAAAATCTATATCAAGCTAACAACATTCAAAAACAAGCATGAATGGCAAAGTTAATTTCAACAAAATAGACTTTAAAGTAAAATCTACCATGGTGGACAAGGAAAGCCACTCGATATTGCTTATAGGGTCAATACATCAGGAGGACATAGTCATATTAAGTATTTATACACCCAATGACAGAACTTACAAATACATCAAACAAACAGCATTGGAAAGAGAGAGAAAAAGCTCCACAATAATGGTAGGAGACCCTAGCACACCATTTTCAGTGATCGACAAAACATCCACAGACAAGCTCAATAAAGACACAGAAGATCTAAAGGCCACAATCAACCAACTCAACCTTACAGACCTGTATATAACTCTCCATGCCACAACAGGCTAGTATAACTTCTTTGTCAATGCACATGGAACATTATCTAGACTAGAACACATATTCAGCCATAACGTAAGTCTGAACAAAATCTAAGGCACTGAAATATTGCAAACCATCTTTTCAGATCATAAAAGTCTAAATCAATACAGAAAAAGCAAGGATAAAAAAAATCAAACACGTGGAAACTGAACAATACCTTGCTCAAAAACTTCCAGATTACAGAAGAAATCAAGGATGACAAAAAGAAATTCATAAAGTTAAATGAGAATCAAAACACATCCTACCAGATCCTCAACAATGCTGCAATTAATCCAAGAAACACAAAACAATAAATGTTGAAGAGAGACTGAAACTCTTCTGCAGAGCTGGTGGTAATGTAAAATGATACAACCACTTTGGAAATCAATTTGGCACTTTCTTAAAAAGCTAGATGTGGAATATACCATTCGACCCAGCAACCCCACTGTTTGGAATGTATCCTAGACAAACAAGAGCTGCCACACAAATAGATACATGCACATCAACGTTTATTGCAGCTCTGTCCACAATAGCAAAAAGATGGAATCAACCTAGGTACCTATCAAAAGATGACTGGGTAAACAAACTATGTTATATTCACACAATGGAATACTATGAAATGATAAGGAACAATGATGAAGTTGGGAAACATCTGATAACACGGAGTCGTTGGTAGATACTACACTGAGTGAAATTAGTCAAAAGGTCAAACATTGCATGAGACCACTATCACAAGGACTCAAGAAAAGGTTTAAGCACAGAGGAAAAAAAAATTGATGGTTACAAGGGAAGGGAGGGATGGAGGAGGTATTTATAAAACCCACTGATCTTGAGTCTGGTCTGACTCGTAGTGACCCTAGAGGTCAGAGTAGAACTGCCCCATAGAGTTTCCAAGGAGCACCTAGTGGATCTGAACTGTCAACCTTTTGGTTAACAGACATAGCACTTAACCCACTACACTACCAGGGTTTCCACAGATTAGGTAGGAAATAGAAATTGTGTTAAGTGAAGGAAGTGCAACACACATTAGAAGAGAGATCAACCCTGCTGGATTATACCAAAAGCTAAGAGGTTTCCTAAATACAACCCAATATTTTAAAGGTCAGAGTAGCAGGATCAGGGGGCTGGGGACCATGATTTAAGGGGGCATCTAGGTCAATTGGCATAACTAGTGTTTTGTTTTTCTTTTTAGGAAAATGTTCTGCATCCCATTTTGGTGAGTGGAGTCTGGGGTCTCAAAAGCTAGCAAGCTGCCATCTAAAGAGCATTAATTGGTCTCAGTCCATCTGGAGAAGAGGAGAATGAAGGGCATCCAAGACATGAGGAAAATGTGAGCCCAGAAAACAGAAGGGGCAATATGATTGGTAAACTACATCAGCATGAGACCAGAGCTAGATGGTATCTGGCTACCACCAACGACTGCCCTGATAGGGAACACAAAGTAGAATCCCTGACATAGTGCAAGAAAACTGGTGGTACAGACCTAGCACTCTATTAAAGGACCAGACGTGATAGCCTGACATCCTGGAGGATCCCCTGAGGACACGGCCCCTGGACTTTCTCCTAGCCCAGGGTTGAAAGCACTACCAAAGTCAACTCTCTAATCAAAGATTGAACTGGACCATGAGACACAGAGTGATGCTGGTAAAGTGTGTGCTTCTTGGCTTAAATATATACACGAGGATGTCAGAACAGCTCCTGTCTAGACTGCGCTGTGTCACAGAGCAGCTAGAGTTGCACAGCAGTGTATGTGCATGGTTTTACATGGCAAATTGACTTGGATTGTAAAATGTCATAGATTAACCTGTGTCATCCCCCCCCTCACCAAACTGTGAGTAGCCATTTGGCTTAGCCATCATTCCCAAAATTTTTCAAGAAAGCAGCCCTGAGAGAAGAGCCCATCCTTCAGACCTGAGTTTCCTGTACCAAGATGCTCCCTGACCAAAGACTGATGCAATACAAGGACTTCCCTCTGGAGCAGACAACCTGAGTTTGGACTTACAACCTACTGGACTGTGTGAGAGTAAACTTTTCTTTGCTAAAGCCATCCACTTGTGGTATTTCTGTTAGAGCAGTACCAGATGACTAAAACATAAACTTCTTTTAAAGCACAATAAATTTTTTTTAAAAAAATAATTTGACCAACACATCTGAAAGGGACAGATTTCACTTTCTTCACAAGTTGTCTACTGACTCTGGAAGAAAAAAGTCTAATGAGAGCACAAACGGGTAGAGTGAGAAAACAGAGAAAAATTAGAAATTGCATGATCTGTGTAGTAGAAAACTAGAAAGGCAAAACATTAGGAGCTGTCCCCTGGGCCCGCCTTTAGTTCAGGCAGAAGCTTGCCTGCGTTACAGGATTTCTGAGGGAAGAGAAGCTATTGCGCAAAATAGATTCTACCTTAGTGATCTGTGACATTTCGTAGTCCTTTAGCAAAGGATAGGGGCTTTTGTTACAAAATTGGAAATGAGATGTTCATATCTCAGGCCATCTCTGGTGGACCGAGGACTAGAATCACAAAAATATGAAGACGGGGCTTCCAGCCAAGGGTGTATCAGCAGTGAGGGAGACTACAGTGGCAACCTTTGCGCACTTCGCAATTTTCCACAAGACACGGAAAGACAATCTCACCCATAGCTTATCTCCAAAAGAGGATTTATTTCCGGCTCATGCCATACTGCTAATTAAAAATGTCCATGAAGATTTCTAGAGAGGGTTTTAGAACACTAGTGATGACCTCAAATATTCCATTTGCTAATCCCAGGAAGTTGCACTACACTATTTAATAGCGATAAAGCTGATCCAGTGACAATAATTAAATCTAGATAATGAGTAATGAAAAATATGAAGTTTCATTCAAGTGTCCTGCCTCTCTCAGTACTATCTGCTTCATTGCACCTTTATTCTTCTATAGTTCTGCTATGTGTATCTTTCATCAATACAGATAGAGGGTAAGCTACTAAATATATACTGGTAATAAACTGCCTTCTATCTCTGAGACACTTCCGTTTCCCTTCTCACCCTATGTGCTGAAAAGTCACTTGACAAATATTCTCCCTGAAAGGTAGCACAGAACTGAAATGACATTTCACTAGCAGTGAGTCAGTATCTCCTCTCACTTTAACAGCTTAAGTTCTTCAGAAATATGGCATATGTGCTGCCACTTATGGAAAAATGTAAGGCTTTTGGAAATAGTGGTCTGAACATGAGAAACACCAGGAATAACCTACCTTAACTGCCTGTTGTATTCTTGCTAGTGAACAGTTAGTGTGTTTTCAAATGGAGAAAATTCTTGGGCTATTACGCATATGATATAGCCTTACCGATAACAAAAAAAGAGTTAAGGAAAAGGTATTTCAGAGGCTTTCTAGAGATGTCAAACCAGTCTCTCTTCTCTTGAAGATTCTGTATTAAGGAAATAGTTTGAGTCTACCTACTTGTGTTAAAAAAAAAAAAAAATAGGGGGACGGGAGCTCTGGTGATGTAGTGGTTAAGCAGTATGGCTGCTATCCAAAAGATCATTGGTTCAAATCCACCAGTTGCTCCTTGAAAACTCTATGAGGCAGTTCTGCTCTGTCCTACAGCATCGCTGTGAGTTGGAATCAACTGAATGACAACAGGTTTGGTGGTATGGGATATACATAGAGGGGTGGCTATGCTACAGCCTTTAATATTACCAGTACCAGTTGCCCTTAAGTCTATTCCAATTCATGGCAACTCCTTGTGTATCAGAGTGTAACTGTGTTCAATAGGACTTTTAATGGCTGATTTTTTTGAAGGTAAATCATCAGGTCTTTCTTCTAAAATGCATACCGGTAGACTCAAACCCCCAGCCTTTCAGTAAGCAGCTGAGCACCTTAACAGTTAGCATGACCCAGAAACTCCTAAATGGATATGGGAATGATGAAAACAATTATTGAGCTCTACCGTGCAAGTATCGGAGATACTAGGGAGGGCAGTTGGTAGAGGGTCCTTCTCCCCATGTATCATACACTCTTGCAGAGGTAACTTACAGTAAGTAACTGATGCTGTAAGAGCATATACAGCAAAAGTTGGCCTAGTTACAGGAAATGGTATAGGCTTATTTGAAGAAGTAATAGTTGACCAGAAGCTTGAAGGACTAAGGATTAACTAACTGAGGGGGGAAAGGGAAGACATTTCAGCAAAGGGAACAACGTAGATGAAAGTCCTGAGGCAGAACCACCTTAGGAAAAATGAAAGATCAATATGACTAAAACATGGCATGTAGGAGGCATGGGATCAGGGGTTCAGGATATAGTGAGGTAAACATAGCTTTGAGAGTCTTATAAAAAGTTTCCTTTAACATGTCCCAAACTGAGCTCTCTTCCAGATTTTTCATACCCTACATTGAATTCATCAGCAAAAGCTATTTATTCTAACTTTAAAATGTGTCCCTTAGTGAATGCATCGCATCCCCTCCAAACTAGGTGTTACAATCCTAGTCCCTGTATATGTGCACATAATCCCATCTGGGTGCAAGGTTTTTTTCGTTATGTTAACAGACCAAATCAGTGTAAGGTGTGTCTTAAGGCAACTGTTTCTGAAATATAAAAAGAGCAGATTAGCATAGAGGAAAACAAGCAAAAATGGGAAAAGATTGATTCCACATGGAGATCACCAAGGAGCCAAGGAAGAAAAGAAAGAGAAAAGGATTTTCTCCCAGAGTGGACAGAGAAAGTCTTGCCCTGGAGCCAATGTCCTGAATTCAAAATTTCTAGCCTTCTGAACTGTGAGAGAATGAATTTCTGTTTACTAAAGCTACCACAGTTTTAGTGGTCTGGGGTATATAGAGAGCAGTGACTACGTTATAGCATTTAATATTACCAATACCAGTTGTTCCTAAGTCTCTTCCAATTCATGGCAATTCCACGTGTGTTAGAGTGTAACTGTGTTCTCTAGAGTTTTAATGGCCAACTTTTTGATGAAGACCTTCACTCAACAACTACTTGAGCACCTACCATATCCATCTACCATGGACCACTAAAAGCACAAACAGATCTATTCCGGAAAAAAGTACAACCAGAATGCTCTTGGGAAGCAAAGATTGCAAGACTGTGTCATCCATACTTTGGACATGTTGTCAGGAAAGATCAGTCCCTGGAGAAGGACGTCATGCTTGGTAGATCATAGAGTCAGCAAAAAAGAGGAAGACCCTTGATGATATGGATTGACACAGTAGCCACAACAACGAACTTAAGCATAAAAATTATTGTAGATGTGGCACAAGACTGGACAATGTTTCATTCTGTTTTTCATAGGATCTCTATGAGTCAGAATCAACTGAACAGCACCTAACAACAACAAAGCCACCCATTTGTGGTATTTCTGTTATAGCAGCACTAAGAAGCTAAGACCATAACCTTTACTTCTCATCATTTTCACTGCATCATCCCAGTCTGAACCACAGTCTCCTCTCCCCTGGATTATTGCTACAACCATACAAACGGTGGCGCAGAGATGAAGAGTTTGACTGCTAACCAAAAAGTCGGTAGGTTGAATTGATTGGCTGTTACATGGAAACCCTAGGGGGACGTTTTAGTCTGCCTTACAGGGCTGCTAAAAGTCAAAATAGATTCAATGGCAATGGGTTTGGGGTTTTTTAATTTCTACTTTTGTCTTTTAGGAGTGATTCTTTCAAAACACGAGTCAGGCTACATCACTCCTCTGCCCAAACTCTCCAAAGGCTCCCGATCTCATTTAGAGTTAAAAGACAACCCCTTACAATGGCTTGCAGGGCCCTACACAGTCTGGTCCGCTGTTAAACCTCTGACCTCATCTCCCATTCCTCCCATCCTCACTCAGTATGCTCCAAACCCCAAATCCCGGCTGTTCCTTGAAAGATAGACATGCTTCCCTCTTTCCTCTCAGAGTGTATATACCTCCTATTCCTTCTGCCCAGATGTTTTTCCACCTGATACCCACAGGCTTACACTTTGTGTCTCTACTGAAATGTCTTCTCAGTAAAGCCTTCACTAACCATTCCATGTGAAATTGCAACATGTTTTCTCCTTCCTTTATCTGATTTATTGTTATCCCTACTGCATCACAGTTACAAATATTTACTTATTTACCTTACTCCCCACCAAGAACGCATGCTCCATGAGGACAGAAATTTCTGCCAGTTTAATTCACTGTGATATCCCTGGAGCCTGAAATACTTGTGTCATGATAGACACTCAAATATTTGTTGAATGAAGGTCTTCATTCTAAAAGCAAGAAGAAATCACTCAAGAGTTTTGATCATGAAGAATCAAGATCACACCTTTTTTTTTTTTTAAGATCTCTTCAGGTACCCATGTAAAGAACATTATGGGAAAATAGGGGTGGGGTGCAGTTGACAAGAGTGAATGTCTGGGAGAGAACTAGGTCTTCGTGTCTAAGAAGAGTCAGTGCAGTAAA
Organism: Heterohyrax brucei; assembly: GCA_028571685.1. NCBI lineage: Eukaryota > Metazoa > Chordata > Mammalia > Hyracoidea > Procaviidae > Heterohyrax > Heterohyrax brucei. Next base: position 66,508,985 of record CM053141.1, on the reverse strand, counting down.
CTGAAGAAGTGAGGCTAGCTAGTTTTAGTAATGACTCAGCGTAATTGTCAGGCTCCAAGATGCCACCCACTCTTGATGCCACTTCACTCAGTGATTCATGCCACTCAATATTCATGCCCTTGAATAATCCCCTCCTATACTTAATGAATGCTGGCCTGCTAGTAGTGTGAGAGAAATGACACCACATGACTACCAAGGCTAGGTTATAAAAGGCCTTGCAGTTTCTACTTTCGTATGTTGGAACACTTCCTCTTGGATCCCTGAGCCACCGTGTAAGAAGTCATGCTACTCCAAGACCACCATGCTGGAGAGGTTACATGTGGAGGACATACACAGAAACCTGAGATCACATGAAGAGGCACTAGACCAATCCTCAACTGTTCCAGTCTGCAGTCATTTGAATTACCCTGACTAAGGCCCTAGACACTGGAAAGAGAGATAGTCAACCCTGCTGTGCCACGTCTGAATCCTCGTCCCTCAAAACCAGAAGAGATAATAATAAAGAGGTGGTCGGTTTAAGCCACTACATTTTTGGAGTAGTATGCAATAATCAGACAATCAGAACACCAGTGAATAAAACTCCTTGCACACCAGAATATCTCTAGGCAGACATAGGCTCAGGGTTAACTAGCATGGAGAACAGACTGTCTCAAAGTGCCTTGTATGTTTAATACCCACTTAGAATGAGCGAAATGAATCACTTTAATACAAAACAATATATAATTTCAGTTGTTTCCAGTTAGTTCTTCATGTAAGTTGTCAAAAATGTACCTCCCTGATTGTTCTGTGGACAGATCATCATTGCACCTAAGCCCGTCAGGAAGGTAACAATTTTCATGATTAACTAAGGTACTGGCATTACCACAAAGTCCTACTCCTTCAACCCTCTGGAGAGGTTTAGAGCAACAGCTCCTGTAAAAGCATCAAACTGAAATCAACATAATCTTCTTACAAGGACAGTGAGTTAATTATTTGCTCTGAACTTCATCAAACAACTAATTGGAACTGCTATTTCAAGAACACTTGAAGCCTGAACTCTATCCTTTTCTGTACAAATTGTAAACTAAATTAAGATATCAGAGACCTTGGATTTTAAAGGAAATACCAGCCAGAAGAAGTCTCCTTTTAAATTACAGAGTATATGCACGAGATAGCTAAAGTAAGTGATTAAAATACTAGTGAAAGTTCAGGTACTTATGTGCAAACCCAGAATAGTCAAACTGCTTACGTTTTAGCAGCAGCCATAGCTCATAATAACTGTGCCCTCAGGGATCCAGTTATTCCTGGACTCCTAATTAAGACAGCATCTTGAAAGTTTACGTATCTGCAGTAAACTCTCCCTCAGAAAAGTTTCTGGCAGATTACTGCTGTGCCCTGTACTCTGAATGCTGTGAAACAAGGCTTGTGCCAGAATTTGCAAAAGCTTAAGTTGAGATACATCCACCTCCCAAAGGTAAACTAACACAAACCCACGTACGGTGTATATGTTGCCTTGAGAACTATGGGCTCTCCAGAGATAACCCTAAGTCTTTAACCGCCTAGCATGCTATGAGCTGTCGGTGAAAGCCTGTGACAGGGACAAGGTAGTACTGAGAGGGCAGTAGCCCCAAAGCTCTCCAACTCCCACAGAATAAAATCCTGTTTCTTAACAAGATTCATAAAACCCTCTATGATCTTACCCTTGCCAATATCTCCAGACTCATTTCTTGCTGTGCTTTCTTTAACTACCACCAACTGCCACTCCTACTTCTGGATTCCCATGACCACACACGTACTATCCTCAAGCAGTGTTTAGTTCATTGCAGTTCCCTGAGTGTACTACACTGACTTACATCTTCACAAATTTGCTCGTATCTTTCTTCCTGTCTAGCATTTCTTTCTCCTCCTTTAAGATTCACCTTAAACATCATCATCTCTTCCTCAGCTCTTCCCACTAGGCGGCTTCTGACCACTGTCTCCTTGGAGCCCAAAGAAGCTCCCAGATATCATTGTGTCCTACAGGGTCACTGTGAGTTGGAATCAACTGAACGACAACAGGTTTGGTGGTTTGGGATATACATAGAGGGGTGACTATGCTATATTTCTTTTCTCTCTCCTCTACTCAGTAGTTTAGTAAAGCAAACAACTTTGATTATTTCTAATGTCAAAAACCCCTAAAACAGAGCTGGCCTAATACATGGAAAGAATGGAAGGAAGAGTAATAGCCCCTGTAAATAAAAAGACTTGAGAACTTCAGCTGTTGGTGACAATGCTATTGGCACTGATTCCAAGTGGCAGAAATCATTTTCCATCTTATCTCATCAACATCACTTTTAAATGAAGCCCATCTAAAGCAATGCCAAGGGTTATCCTCAAATCATAACATTACATTTATTAGACATGATGTTGACTGACAAGGAAATGAAACCATGGCACAGAAGTTTGTAGAGCACAGAAATATTCAGTCTATTTTACAAAAATGCCTACAAAATTGCAAAACAGACAATCCATGGAAGAATGCCTAGCCTGTGCATTATTCCACTCAGAAAGCATTCTATACCAACAGCACAGAATTCTGCTCCAAGATGCTTTGCAGGTGCTGGCACAGAAATATTATTTCATTAAGGAAGTGTCCTTGAATTTTTAAGGGGTTTTAAGGTAATCAGAACAGCTGAAAGGGATTAGAATCTGAAACTGTCAATCTGATGTGTAGGTAAAGAGAAAAGGTCAAGATACATACTTAGTAAGGAAAAATGGATGACAGAGTTTTTCACCTCTATCTACAGGAGCAAAATTGAGACTAAAAATAGAGCCTAAGAGGTGGTGGTACTACTTACTGAGGACTGGCTTTTAGTCTTCATCCACTTTATGCAATAGCCATTATTCCATCTCCATGTGGATTCTAAAAATTTGAACACTTTTAGAAGATTTTCTCCTGAGTATAAAATGCTATAAAATGTTTAATTTCATACAGTTGACCAAAGTAATAATATGGCCATTCTCCAGTCAGTAGAGCTTTGAAATACTGAAGATGATGGCTACCATACAAAAATTAACTGTAGTCCACACTGTAATCTAGTTAATTATTTCCATAAATGGCTTTTTAATTTACACATAACCTTGAGGAAATGAATGAGTAGAAAAAAGATAATGTTTTAAATAAAAAATTATTAGAAACCTTTGTCATTTCAGAGGCCCAGTTCAATAAAGGCCATATTAAATCAAGATTGAGCAGAAGTAATCTTACGTATTGAGCTGTATTCCCCCAAAGTATGTACCAACTTGGTTAGGTCATGATTCCTGGTATTGTGTGGTTGCACTCTGTTTTGTGAGCTGATGTAATTATTCTACATGCTGTAAATCCTAATGTGTATCATGTTAAGAAGGCAGAATTAGAAGCAGTTGTGTTAATGAGGCAGAGTGCAATCTACAGTATTAAGCTGTATCTTGAGTCACTCTCTTTTAAGATACAAAGAGAGAAGTGAGCAGAAAGGAGAGGAAGCAACCACCACCAAAGAACAGCTGAGAGTAGAGTACATTGCATACACCTGTAGTTCCCACAATAAGAAACTCCTAATCCCAGGGGAAGATTTACAAGGATCTTCTCCCAGAGCCAATAGAAACAAAGAGACTTACCCTGCACCTGGCACCCTGAATCCAGGCTTTGAACCTTCTCAGCTGTCAGGGAATCAATATCCGTTTGTTAAAACCATCTACTTGTGATACTTCTATTATAGCAGCAGTATATAACTAAGACAGGTAATACCAGGAAATGATAGGGTAAATGTTCAGCAAATTGATCCATTTCTGCTTGAGATCCTGGAAAGTGAGCTGAGTGACTATTTTCTTCTCTTTAATAAAGAGTCAGTTGTGGTGCCAAGACAACAGGACAACAAATGATGTGAAATCAAAATAACTGAAGATTTTTTAATATGTATTCTGAAACTTTTCAAATATACACAAAAGTAGAGAGAATGAACCACCCCCATATAGTTCTCACTCAATTTTGAGAATTAGCAAAATTCTGCCATTTGTGTTTCTCCTCGTCACCTTCCAAATTATTTTCTAGAGCCAATGCTAGGCATCGTATCATCCTATGCTTCAGAATGTCACTGTAACAAATAGATTTTTTAAATAATACCATTTTCATAACTTTTCCTTTATTAACATCATATTGTCATTTTTGTGAGGAGCGGTAGAGTCACTTCCAGCTCATAGTGACCCTGTGTACAACAGAACAAAACACTTCCTGGCTCTGTGCCATCTTGACACGTGTTATCATACGTGCATCTGTTGTTGCAGCCACTGTGTCGATCCATCTCAGTGAGGATTTTCCTCTTTCTAGCTGATTCACTGCTTTGCCAAGCATCATGTCCTTCTCCTGACACCTTCTGACAACATGTCCACAGTGTATAAGATGTAGTCTCTATATCTTTGTTCCTAAGGAGCATTCTGATTGTCCTTCTTCCATGACAGAGCTGTCTGTTCTTCTGGCAGTCCATGCTATACTCAATATTCTTTTCCAATACTGCAATTCAAAGTCATTGATTATTATTTGGTCTTTCTTATTCACTGTCCAGCTTTCACATGCGTAGAAGGTGATTGAAAACACCATGTCTTGGTTAGATATGCCTTGGGTTTCAAGGCTCTTTTGCATCAAATTTGCCCAGTGCAATATTTCTTTTGATTTCCTTCCTGCTGTTTCCATGTATGTTGATTATGGATCCACGTAAAACAAAAGCCTTAACAATTTCAATCTTTTCTCCATTTATCACGAAGTTGCCTATTGACCCAGTTGTGAGGATTTTTTATTTTTTGCATGCTGAGGTTATACTAATATATAACCTGCCAATTCTGATTCAGTTCTCTCTGATTGTCTCAAAAAAGTCATTTAGTATGATTTGTTTGAATGAAAATCCCAAGCCAAATTGGCATATTGATTTTAGTTGATATGTCCTACAAGCCTTTTTAAATCTATACTAGCCTTCCACTCTATTTTCCATGACATTTGTTTGCTGAGGATTCTAGAGTTGGCTGATTGTGCCCTCATAGTGTCATTTAATTTGGTCCTTTATTGTCTGTGTTTCCTATAAGCTGGTAGTTAGATCTCAAGACTTGATTATATTCAGATTCAGAATTCTGGGCATGAGTACTTCAAAGGTAATGCTGTACATCACATTAGAAGACAGATACTGTCTGGCTGTCCCACATTTAGTACTGTACAGACTGATTAATGCCTCTGGTGATGTCAGCTGGAACCATCCATAATCAAGGTCCCCATTAACATTTCACCTAATGATGTCAGCATCTAGAGATGATCATTGCCCAGATCCATTATTTCACTAGGGTTTGAAAACAAAAAAAACCCAAATCTGCTGCCAGCAGGTCAATTCCAAGTAAAACTGCCCAATAGAGTTTCCAAGGGGTGACTGGTGAATTTGAACTGCTGATCTTTGGTTAGTAGCCTAGCTCTTAACTACTGTACCACCAGAGCTTCTGGATTTGAAGACAGGATTATCCAGTTCTTTCATTCTCTCTGCTTCTATTTTATGCATTTCTTCTACAAATAAATTTTCTCTCCCATCTATCTGGAGCAGAAAAGCATCTCCTAAAATCTGAGAAGTGGTCTGACACAGTTAGACCACAGTGTTCTATTGCTGGATGTAAACAACCTCACAGAACATTAGCATCATACAAATCATTTTACAGCTTTGAAAAAGTGAGAAAAATAATAAGACCACTTCTTCATCATGTCTCAGAAGAGGCAAAAGCAAGGCCACTGTGCAAACCACAAGAATAGCCAATATCCTCCTTTTTTGACTGTCATAGATTGACTTGTATCTCCCCCAAACCCAGGTTGCAAATTCTAACTCCTAGTGTGGTGGCTCAGTGATTAAGAGCTTGGCTGCTAACAAAAAGGTCAACAGTCCAAATCCACTAGCTGCTCCTCCAAAATCCTATGGGACATTTCTACTCTGTCCTCTAGGGTCAGTATGAGTCATAATCAATTTGGTGGCAATGGGTATATATACATGTGGTTATAATCCAATTTCTGAATGGGTTTTCTTTATTATGTCAAGACAGTAATAGTGTAAGGTACATCTTAAACCAATCCCTTCTGAGATATAAAAGAGATTAAACAAGCAAATAAGTAACCAGAGATGGGGTAAGAGAGAAGCCAAGCCACGAGAAGAGCACCAGGAACAGAAGCACATAAGAGATACGGACTTCTTCCAGAGCCAACAGAGGGAGGAAACCTTCTCCCACAGCCAGCCCCTGAACTTGAACTCAAGCTCCCAAAACCACTTTAACAAACAGAAAATATCACTCACTGGTGATATTTATTCTATAGCTACAATAGATCACTAAGACATTGTCCACTGTGCGTAACTGCTGTTTCTTCATCAGTTGCGTTGTTTTTAGCCTTGTTCTTGTCTTTTCCATGAGATTTAACAAATGCCCAATTATATCATTCTTTAAATAAGGTTTATTAATATATTCAATCATAGAATTATCTTCACTTCCTGACAACATCCAACCCGGAGCAAAGTCCCACCTCCCCATATCACCTAACCAAGGCCCAAATCCTATAATAAGTCATAACACCCTCTTACTGAGACATCTCATTGTTCACCATTGAACTAGTCAATTCCTCTCCCATGGTTATCTGTTGCCTGCATTGGGTATATATAGATGTCCAACAAAGAAAAACAGGTGGAGTTCAAACACAATCTTCCTCTTTGCAACAACAGCAACCGAACTTGTTCAACTACACATAAGCTCTCCAGTCTATGAGTGGATGAGGCAAAGAGCATGGACCATCTCTATGGCTTCATGAAATATAACTCATACAGGAAAAAAAAAAAAAGGATAAACACTAGGTTTTTTGCCTTTGTTAGTCTTCAGAAAAAATAAATTTCTGCCCTGCTAACCCAGCAAGGTATTCTTTTCTTCTGTTTTAAGTATAATTGTGCATTCATTTTTGGCCAGTGGCAATCTCTTCATGTTGGCTGTGTGGGATATTGGCATGACCCGAAAAGTCTTTGATAACTTAATGATTCCAGGCAAAAATAGACATCCCAGATTTTTGTACTAGAGTCAGTCATTTCTTTACAATATTCACTTCAAGCAAAAAACACAAGTGGTGATCACTTTGTCTATAGACAAGCTTTCACAACTCAGAACTATATAAGAATATCATGAATAGTTTCAGTTACTGTAACTTTAGAAGACATACAGTTTCAGGGAAAGAGTCATGAAAATTGGTTAAAGAAAAAGAAAATGGAAATATTTCCAAAGAGGAAATATTCAGGAGTTACCATAGAGAGAAACTAAAGAATGATTTGATTACCATTCTCAAATAATAGAGGGTCTTCTAAAGAGAGGTGTTAGGTAGTCAGCATCATGTTATGAAGGTGGTCTTGTGTTACAAAGCACACTTCTGCTGGAAAAGAGAGACTAGATCAAAGCAAAGAACACGTTTTCTATACCTAGGGAGTGTCATAATCACTTAGTCTTAGGTCTGTAGAAGCAGTCAGGTCTAGAAACCAGACCTTAATGACTCAGGAGTTCACCCAAAGTTTAAGTCATACACCTTCTTAAGGTATTTCTTGGTAATTTAATTATCTGTTACTTTCTTCAGAAAGGTCTTCTCTCGCTAACATCTAACCCTAACACTAAGGTACATAAATCTCCTTCTAGTCCTTTCCTGAGGGCTCCACCTCCAGCTGGTTAAGTCTGGTTCTGATCAAAGAGAAAGGCAGCAATGGGTGTGACCCCCTGCTCCCATGATGAGGCAGGCTGGCAGCTCCAGAGACCACCCTAAAGGTAGAGACATGTGCAGCATGTTCCTACATGAGCTAAAAGGCCAAAGAGGAATCTCTCATACCCTCCCTCAAGAAAGCCTAAGTGCTCTTTTGTACAATTGCTAGAGCCCATTCACAGTCTCACAAGGGGAACAGGGACAAGGGAAGTGGCTTTAGTAACTGTGGATGCTACTAAACACTCCATAGGCTACAGCTTCAAAAAGTCCCCATTTAATCTAAAGTCAAATTGGCAGACTAGACGTAAACATGAGAACACTACTTCTCAAAAGGAAATAACTCTGGAGGTTTTAGTCATCCCAGCAGAGAAAGTTATTAATGGAGCACTTAGAGTAATTCCTCTTCTCTAATTTAGTAGCAGGGTTTGGGGGGTTGGATGACTGGAGGAAAAAACACTGACCAGAACAACTGTCTGTGAGGTGGATTTCCTCAGGAAAAGTTGAATCAAGGACAGAAGTGTAACAGTGTTTTCACAATCTAAGAGGGCAGGGTGAGGGAATTTCACAAACAACAAGCTATCTGGCTGAGGAAATAATCACCTTAATAAAGTTACAAATTTTTCTCATCCCCTTCTAAGCCTAGAAGCTATGTTATACTTTTATACTTTTTTTTTCTCTTTGATTGACAAGAAAGGACAAGGTAAAATAAGACTATTTCTTTAATGAATAGTTCAGTCACACTTGACACAGACCAGATTAGATGGAAAAATACCTATATAGCCAATTTCTCTCCCACCGTTATCTCCTCCACAGTTCCCTCTGCTGTGTACATATAGATGTTCAACAAAGAAAAACAGGCTTAGTTCAAATGTATTCCCTCTGTCACATAACCAAAATGTTGCCAATTTAATGCTGTCTCTCAGGGGGACTACCAGTCAGCGCATGTAAGTTACCACAGATGTTTTGGATGAGATGGTTACTCAGCAACTGATTCAGACACAATCTGGAATCCAATACTTTCATCTTTTGTCTCTATCCCTACTCTTTATAAAATATCTAACAAAAGCAAAGCCCTGGAAATATTTTCACGTTTCCAAGTAGTTGCTATAGTTTGCTTAATAGTGGCCCTAAAGAGATATGCATGTTTTCTATCTTCAAAATCTGTGAATATTTCTTTATATGGCAAAGAGTGACTATTATCTGGGAAAAGAAGTGATTGAGTTAAGGATCTTGAGAGGAGAATCTTGTCATAAATTACATTAGTAATTACTAATAAATTACTAATGTAATTTATGACAATTACATGTATCCTTGTAAATACAATTACATGTATCCTTGTAAAAAAGAAAAAGGCAGAGGAAGTTTGGGGACAGACACAGAGAAGAGAGACTCATGTAGAGGAGCAGGCAATGTAGACATGGCGACAGACACTGGAGTGGTATGGTCATAAACAGAAATTCTACAACATGCTGAAACTAGAAGAAATAAGCAACACCTTCTCCTCTAGAGTCTCCTGTGGGACCAAGTCCCTACTAACATCTTGATTTTACACTCATGGCCTCCAGAACTCCGAGAGAGTAAATTTCCTTTGTTTTAAGCCACCAAGTTTGTGATCATTTGTTATAGCAGACATAGGAAACTAATACACTAGGCAACCAATATCACCTTCTCTAGAAGAGCACCTGACAAAAGGCTCGGCCTAAGGCACACATTGTACCAGGTAACCAAGCTCCAAGCTATAGCTAATGGAATCAGGAGTAAACACAGACCCAAAGTCTAAAGGCTAGACTAGATTCTCCCTCTCAAGACATAAAAACTGTATCAGGCCATGTCGGTCACTGGAGCTATAGGGTCACATGAATGTAAGACCAGAGTTGGTCCTCTGACAAACCAAAGTCATTCACTAATTTAAAGTTACAGGGGTTAAGATACTGTCTCAGCAATCTGAGAAACAGGAAAATAAAGAGTTGAGTGGAAAGAGTCAGAGATCTCACCTCATAACGCACAGTAAAAATAAATGCAATTGGGTAAGAAAAAAAAAAACCTCTTATTTTCCCATCATCAAGCTACCAACCTACCAGGATCCGTACCCACTAATTCTGCCTTTCCTCTCATTACAAAGGGAGAATAGACCCTGCCCCTTCCCAAGGAAAAATCCCTCTTCTTGGATTAGGTACTCCTTCTCGAGGACTTCGCCCCCACATTTATCCACATTCACGCTGCTTCATCTTCCTTTCTCCACTCTCTGCTCTATCATCTTTCACTGTTGTATTCCAACACGTCAAGTGTTGCTTAAGTTTGGGTCCTTAGAGCACAAAATCTGCTCTCGAAACCCATTGCCACCAAGTGGCTCTTAGAAACCCCATAGATCCTCCTCCAAGCCAAAGCCACTGTCTTTGAGTCAATTCTAACTCATCGCCACCTTATAGGTCAGAGTAGAACTGCCCCATAGAGTTTCCAAAGAGTACCTGGTGAATCTGAACTGCCACCCTTTTGGTTAGCAGACATAGCACTTAACCACTACACCACGAGGGGGTCCTCTTCTGGGGACTGCCAGACATCTTTGCTCTATTTCAGTTCTTTAGAGAGGTTGTCTGTCCTCACTGTCTCCATTTTCTTGATCCCAACTTTCTCCTCAGCAGTGATGGTTTGTCTCCACTGCACTACAAATGTCCTTGATTTACTTGGTGTCTCAGAAACATTTACCAGATTTGATAGTTTCCGTTTCTTGAAATCTTCTTTTCACAGTTACAGTACCTGGATTTCCTCCTACCTTCTCTAGTCTCCTTCTTTGTATCCTTTGATGGTGTTTCTCTTACCAGACCTCAAAACACCAGTGTGCCCACAAGATCCTGACACTGAGTCTCTCTTCGTCTTCATCTATAGTCTTAGTTTCCTCCAGTCCTCTGGCTTTAAACACTGTAAATACAGACTGATGACTCAACATTAAACAGCTAGTCTTTATTGGTCCCTGAATTCCTTGCTGATATACTCAACCACCTATTCCACGTCTCCTTATGGCTGTCTAATAATTATCTTACCACTGCTGTCAAGTCAGTTCTGACTCACAGCCACCATCTAGGGCAGAGGAAAAAGAACTTACACATAAAGTTCCTTCCCAGGAGTGCCAGTTCGACTAGAGCTGCCAATCTTTTGATTAGTAATAGCAGCACTTAACCACTATGCCACCAGAGTTTCCATTAAGTACCTTAGCAAGGCCAAAAAGGAACCTTTGATTTTTTGGTACATACCTTCCTACTCTGCCTTGTTTCAAAAAAAACAAAAAAACAAAACACTAACATCTGCTCTGTTGCTTGGGTCACATATCCTACAAATCACCTTTAATTTCTCTCCTTCCCTCACATTCTATATGTAATCCAGCAACAATTCCCATGATCCAGCTCTACCTGCAAAACTTAACCTGAATCTACCTATCCCTCACCAATTCCTTAACGCCACTTCATCATCATCTCTCACTAGGTTTCTGCAGCAGCCTTTTAACTACATTCATTCTACAACGAGAAGCGAAATCAGTTACTATCTTGTTTATAATTCACTAACGCATTTCTGCAGCATCCAGATATATATATATATATATATATACATATTTTAACCAAGGCCTGCAAGGCCTTTCATGATCTAGTCTCTGCCTACTCCCTTAAAATTATCTGCCTTTGGTCTTCTCCTCAGTTTTTGCCTTTGAACCTCTCTAGACTTATTTCTTCCCTTACATACTTCAAGGTCACTACTTTGTTCAGTGCCTTGTGTCTTCTAGTTGGAATCATCGTCTCCAGATCTTTACATACCTGCCTCATTCTCATAATTCAAATGTCACCTCCTCAGAAAGGCATTTCCTGACTGCCTCAGCTAAAGAAGAACCTCCTCACAATCTATCACATTTCTCCATTTTCTTCACAACATTCATCAGTATCTGTATTTTTATTTCATCCTATTATATGGTTATTGTCTGAATCTTCCCATTATAATGTCAATTCCTTGACTTTTTCACTCCTAATCCCCAAGTGGAGTCTTTGGGTGAAATAGTTAATATGCTTTCTTGCTAACTGAAAGGTTAGGGTTTCAAGTTTACCCAGAAGCACCTCAGAAGAAAGACCTGGCAATCTACTCCTAGAAAAGAATCAGTCATTAAAAACCGTGTAGAGCACAATCCTACTCCAACACAAGAGAGTCTGAGTCAACTCAATGGCAACTGGTAAAAAATCCTCAAGGACATGATTTATAAACAAACTTGTTGCCACCAAACTGATTCCAACTCATAACAGCCTTAAAGACAGAGTAGAACTGCCCCGCAGGGTTTCCAAAACGCAGCTCGTGGCTTCTGTCAACTTTTTGATTAGCAGCTGAGCTCTCAATCGTTGCACAGCCGGGTCCCCCCATGGTGTATAACAACCCATTGTTGTCAAGTCAATTCCAACTCACAGTGAACCTACAGGACAAAGGAGAACTGCTCCGGAGAGTTTTCGAGAAGTGCCTGGTAGATTTGAACTCCCAACCTGTGGTGGTCAGGATTATGTCAACTTGGCTACTCCATGTTTGGCTGCTGTATTAAGTGGCAGGACGGGGTCTGTGGTGGCTTCCTGCCCCTCAGCTCTCTTCTCTCCTCCTTCCACTACCTACTGCTGGTCTGCTCACATAGACAGCAGCTCTCGCTATCTTCTGGTGTCTGGTTCCTGGACTTGAACTAGCAGCTGCTGGATTCATCAACTCTTATAGCCGAAGCTTGAGAGTCCTGTCCCCTGACCTGCAAATCCTGGGTTCACCAGCCACTGCAGCTCCATCTCGCTGCCAGCTTGGGATCCACTGACCTACACAACTGGTGATCCAGAACTCTGGTCTCTGACCTGCTGACCTTGGGTTCACCAGCTCCTGTGGCCACATGAGGCTTGTGCCAGCACTTGGGACGTTCAGCTTCTCCAGCTACGTGAGCTATTTCCTATACATACATATATCTTTCCTTGTACTTTCTATATATAAATCTTTCCTTGTTCATATACATGTTACTGGTTTTGCTTCCCTAGAAAACCCAGCCTAAGACACACCTTTTGTTTAGCAGCCATAGCTCTTAATCATTATACTATGAGAATTGCCACATGGTCTGTAAGAAGCACTAAGTAAATATTTGTTGGCTTACTGACAATAGGACCCCGAGAGAGAGAGTAATTTTGTAATGCCAAAACCTTTTGGGCTTGAGGGTATCTTCACTATGCAACACTAATTGTGACATTTTAATAACCTCAGTTAATTTGGGCCAATCTGATTTCTCTCCATTGCAGCCAAAGATTATTGATCAAACCATTGAAATGACACTGTCTCCAGGATATGGACATCGGCCAAAGATTCCTAATAGCAAGGCTAAGAATATAAGGCACGAGAACCATGTGCGGTGCTAGCACCCTGCCCCTTAACTCTTGTTTTCCAGAGCCATTTTGAAAACTGACTTCCAAATCTTATCCGAGGCATTAAAAATGATGTCTCCACGGGTTATGCCCTGATTTCTACTACTGTGGTAACCTGAACATGCTTCTGTCCAGGAGAAGAAGTAAAGCCTTCTTGTTTGTTGTTGTTGTTTGGTGCTGTTGAGTCAATTCTGACTCAAAATGAACCTGTGTACAGCAGAATATAACACTGCCCAGTCTTGTGACATCCTCCACAGCCTCGCAGCTGTTGTTATATTTGAGCCCATTGTTACAGTCACTGCATCAGCCCACCTCACTGACTGTCTTCCTCTTGTTGGCTGACCCTCTACTTAACCAAGCACGATGTCCTTCTCCAGGAACTGATTTTGCCTAATAACATGCCCAAAGTATGTGAGACGTAGTCTCACCATTCTTGCTTCTAAGGAGCATTCTGGTTGTACTTCTTCCAAGACAGATGTGCTCATTCTTTTAGCAGTTCGTGGTATAGTCAATATTCTTTGCCAAAACCAACAATTCAAAGGCATCAGTTTTCCTTCAGTATTTCTTATTCATCATCCAAATTTCGTATGCGTAAGAGGCAACTGAAAACATAGTGACTTGGGTCAGGCATACCTTATTCCTCAAGATGGCATCTTTGTTTTTCAACACTTTAAAGCAATTGTTTGCAGCAGATTTGCCCAGTGCAATGTATCTTTTGATTTCCTGGCTGCTGCTTCCATGCATATTGATTGTGTATCCAAGTAAAATGAAAAATCCCTGACAACTTCAATCTTTTCTCCATTTATCATGATGTTGTTTATTGGTCCAGGTGTGATGATTTTTCTTTTCTTTGTGCTGAGATGTGATCCCTACTGAAGGCTGTAGTCTTTGATCTTCATCAGAAAATGCTTCATGTCCTCTTCACTTCCAGCAAGTAAGACTGTGTCTATGCATAATGTAGACTGATAATGAGTCTTTCTTCAGTCTTAATGCCCCCTTCTTCTTCACAGAGTCTAGCTTCTCAGGTAATTTGCTTAGCATACAAATCAAATAGGTATGATGAAAGGATACAACCATGACACACACTCTTCCCCACTTTAAGTCATATAGTATCTCCTTGTACTGTTCAAATGACTGCCTCTTGATCTACGTACAGGTTCCTAATGGGTACATTTAAGTGTTAGGGAATTTGCATTCTTAACACTGTTGTCCATAATTTGTTACGATCCACATAGTCAAACGCCTTAAAGATGTATAATCTATTTCCTGACTTGCCAACGACATTCCACATAAATCAGGTATAAGAGTTTACCTAATTATTTATTAACTTCATGGTAACTTGAAAATAACAATGGAAAAAGAATTCAGCTGCTAAAGGTCAGCAGTTTGAATCCCCAGCCACTCCTTGGAAACCTGATGGGGATGTTCTACTCTCACCTATAGAGTCACTATGAGTCATCAACGTGATGGCATGGGGTTTCGTCTATTTGTGTTGTTGGGTGTATTTGTTTCCTTGCTCGCTTGTTTTTAGGAGACAAGGACCTGAATTCTAGTTCTAGCCTGCTCCTATTGAATTTAACGATGTTACAGGAGACTTTGCATCTGAGGCTTTTGTCTCTATGCAGTAAAGAGCTTGGACCAGTTCATTCCAACTCTTTTTCTCCCAAGGCTACTCATCTATGACTGTTAACCAACTTGTGTACCTGTTTCTTTCTGTTGGTGGTGGCTCTTTTTTAAGAGCTGCTTTGTTCTTTTCACTTTACTGAGAGAATTATAGTTCTGGAAAAGAAGCTGGCTAAGTCTCTCTCGCAACGTGTGTCTTCTCGTACAGTCATGTACACTGTTCCCACAGCAGAGAAATATGTGATGCTTGATTTGCACCTTGCTGGTTGAATACACACAATAGCAAGTGGGAGTTTTATTGGGTTTTGGTACTGAAGGATAGCAGATATTCATTTAGCTGAAGGGTGTTTTTGCTTGCTTGTTTAGTTTGATGAGGAAAAACACATTTATTTAGGTGTTCAGTTACAATGTGAAATGTGGCTCCACAGAACTGAATTATGTGTAGTGAAATTCAACTTGTAAGCTATATATATATATATATATATATATATATATATATATATATATATATATATACCCCTATACATCCGGAGAGAGCAAGCCCACTTCTTATTAGAGATTTTCAGAGGTAAGGTGAAATGCTGATTGCATATCCAGGGTGAGTATACGTTCAGCAACATACGTGTTTGAACCAACCACACCACCACTGCAAGTTAAACTGAAACCCCCTGGTGCAAATTGCTCAATACCAAACCTTTACCATGCAGATGTCTACGCCTATTTCCCACACCAATGACTCCTACTGTAGTTTTACAGCCTTCTCATAAAGGGAAAATTTGAGAAGGTCCTAAAAGAAGGTCTTTTCCTTTTCACACTCAGACTCAACCTTTAACGGTGAACACGTACTATAAAGAGTTCAACCTGCTGACCATGGTGAAGTTTCTCCTCCTGACAAAAAAAAGGAATTTCCCATCAAAACTGATCAGTTACTAATAATCTATTCCAATGGTTCTCAAAGTGTGATCCTCAGACCAGAAGTAGCAGCATCACCTGTATACTACTGAGAAAAAAAAATTCTCAGGGCCCAACCCAAAACCTGTTTGCAGTGAGTTCATTCAGATTCACAGTCATCCCATTTGTTACAGAGTAAAACTGTCCGCAGGGCTTTGCTGGCTGTACGCCTCACGGAAGCCAATTGTCAGATCTCAGTTCCATGGAGTCACTGGGTACGTTTGCACCACCTACATTTACATTAATGGTGGAGTGCAAGCAGTGCTCCACCTAGGAAGTTTTAGGCCTCCAACTAGACTTAGTGAACCAGAAACTCTGGAGAAACTATTTCTTTAAAAACCATCCAGGTGAAACTGATGCACATTAAGGTTTGAGAAGCACTTACCAAACAAAAGTCTATCTGTAAAAATGAAAATGTTTGATTGTTCTCCGTGAGCTAACAATCACAATGGTAGACATCAGAAGCCCTACTCAGCAGAGCATGCCCTTATAAATATAAGATAGCTGAGCATTGTTCCACACACATTTTGCAAATTCCTGAGAGTTTTCCCACTACCAATTCATTTGACAATTCCTTGCAGAATCTCCGTTGTGCAACAAGTACTGTGTGAGGCTGAAGACACTTGATAGCAAAGAGAGATACAGATTCTTTTCTTTAAACATTGCGATCTACTGGAAAAGACAGACAGTAAGTCCAAAATTATTAATTATTTGAATATAGTTCTGACATGTACAATGAAGGGGAAAAAAATGGTTGTAATGAAAGCGTAAAACAAGAAAATCTAAATTGGTCTGGAGTATCAAGAAAGGATTCCCCAACAAAGTAAACCAAGCTAGAGCTTTCATCAGAGAAAGAAATATTCAAGACAGGGCAAACAGTTTGAAGCCCCACAGGCCAAATCCAGCATCTTTTTGTAAATAAAGTTTTATTGGAACATAGTCACCCTCTTTTGTTTACATATTGTCTATGGCTGCGTTTGCTCTGCAATGGCAGAATTGAGGTCTAAGATATTTACTATCTATCTGGTTCTTTACATAAAAAGTTTTCCAGTTCCTGGATTAACTCATGTGTTAACTCATTGTTTTTCTACAAATTGCAAGCTAAGGTAATTTAAATGAAAAACAAAATAAAATAAAAATCTTCTCTGTCTGGAGAGAGGCAGATTCTTTTTAGGCACTTCTGGATGATACCGTGGGGTTTCACAATATACCTCTCCTCTTCTCAAGCCGCTGAAACCCTGTTGGCATCTAACATCCAGATCTTAGTTTATAATACCACTCTCCCTCCCAAAAAGTAACAAGGGTCCTGGGACAAATGGCTGCTTCAAGGACTGATACAAAAAATAGACAAGATGATCCTAGAACTCATGTTTATATAAGTGATTGAATAAATAAATAAATGCAGGTGAATAGATAAATCTTGCGTGCAGGATTTATGTAGATACTCTACACTTAAGGAAGCAGAGTGTAAGTCCCCACCACTTAAGTGTGACCACATTTAGCGACTGCCTTCCAAAGAATACAGTATAGGAGGTGGGGGAGGGCAACTTTGTAACTTCATAGTTGAGAAACCTAATAAACACTATCTCAGCCTGGTGACCAAGGCTTATATCAGTAGTGATAAATTGTGTTGATATACCCTTGATTTGATGTGATAAAAATGGCACTATATCTCTGTGGTCTTCCTCACCCAAATCTATAACACCAGGGTAATCATGAAGAAAATTACAGCCAAATCTAATTTGAGAGATATCCTACAAAATTCCTGACCAGTATTCCTCAAAATTCTCAAGGTCATCAAAAAGCAGGACTGTCTGAGAAACAATCACAATCAAGAGGTGTCAAATGAGACATGGTGACTAAATGCAATGTCTTCTGGATGAGATCTTGGGACAGATAATAGAATTAAGTAAAAAATAAGGAAATCTGAATGGAGTCAGTAATAATGTATCAATATCAGTTCATTAATTGTGACATAGGTAGGATGTTAATAATGAAGGAAACTGGATGTGAGTCACGTGGAACCGTACTACCTTCACAATTCTTGGTAAACCTAGAACTATTCTAAATTTAAGTTCTAATTTAAAAAATTGTAACACATTTACTCTAATTAATTTCCAACAAATAAATTATAAATCTGTCTTTTTCAACAATCACTCCCTTTATAACTGCCATAGTGATTACCAGAAAATTATCCTCTTACCTCTCTACTCTCAAACTCCCTAGTGTACCATTTCATTTCATAGTGAGGACATTTGTTTTCCATAGTGAGAAAGGGATTTCTCTCTGTTAAACCTTAACTTTTCTTTCTTTTCCTGTGTTTTTAAAATCTGAAACCACATCATTTGCTGTAGTATAATCGGACTTGGTTTGTAAAGTCACTGACAACAGTCTAGACTGTCAATGTCTTAATTTATCTCTATCAACATTAACCCTAGAGTGTTTCTCATAGCCATTTAACGAGATTTCTCTACTTTAGCTTCTGACTGATTTTTCAGTTTGTTCTTTCCACCACTAGAACTAAATCTTTCTTGGCTCTTCTTAAACACTATGAAGAGTTGAGGTTTTTTATTTCTTTAAATTGCTACAATAGATAGTTCAGTTCTCAATAATAAACATGGTTTGTGTAGTTAAGGATTTCCTCTGCTGGGAAAACAGTTGATAGAATCATCTTTTCATGAGAATTGCCCCTTCTTAATCATTCAGTCCTTGACATTTAACATATTTCTTGAAAATCCCAAGGAACTACCTTGAGATTATTCTCAATTACTTGCTAACTTTGGAGAAAAGTATCCATTAAATTCATACTACAAATTATTTATGCAAAGTTGCACCACCATAAGGAGAAATTTTCCCACATACGGTATGTGCCCAGGTATGAGAGGGAGAGAAGGTATGTGTTAACACATACCAGCAGCTGCTGATATAATATGAATTGAGAGACAGATCAAATCATTGCTGTACTTCAAAATGTCCCAACAAAACTGAAATAATCCTGCCTACATTACCCAACAAGAGTTATCCCTTTAGTTTAAACTGTCTTTCTTGATCTGTGACCCTTACATTTCCTGGGGTCCTAGAGGATTTTTTAGTATCAACATTCTCTTTATATATTATATATTTACTTGAAATAAGGTTTCACAGGCTAAAACATCAAGTTTCTCCTATTATGCTGTAGTGTGTCGTTACTTACTTCAAGCTAAACAAAAATTGTAATTAATAGGAAAATACAAGCTTGATTGTATTTTTTCAGTTACAAAATTTAGGAACAAGGGGAGAAAATTATAAAAGACAACACTGGTGATAGAAAGGTTAGAAGCACTTATTTTCCAGGACTTAAATACAGAGTTTAGCTTTCACAAAGGTTCTAGAATGACTTATAGAATTTTGATTCTCTGAAGGAAAGCCTTACAGGTCTCCTAGGCTTCTCTAACAAGTACATATTTAATAGACTGGTGAGTTGCTACTTATAGAAAAGGCAGAGATAGTTTCTAGACCAGATACTTTTCCAGTTGTGTACCAACTTGGCTGAGCCACAGTTATCAGTGTTTGGGCAGTGGTATAATGTTGTGATTACCTCCCTGTTGAGATTTGATCTGTGATTACTCCACGATGGGATCTGCTATGTGTAGTCAATTAGGCTGAAAGGCAATTTCCTTGAACATGTGGCCTGCATCTGCATATGAGCAGACATTCTGACAAGGCTTGGGGGCTTTTGCTCATTCTGGATCCTGCACGTGGCTCGTGTTCATCTGGCTTCCGATTCTTGGGGCTTGAATTTGCAGTTTACCTGCTGTCTTTCCTGTCAGTCTTGATATTTGTTTATCTTCACAGCATGTGAACGAGATCCCTGCTCTCCCACCTTCTAATACTGGCTTTGACAGCCCAATCCCTGCAGCTACATGAGTCAGGAGAATCCTCTCTACTGATCTACAGACTTAAGATGTTCTAAACTCTACAATTGTATGAGTCATATCTTTGATACAAATCTCTATGTGTATATATTTATATGCTTTACTGGTTTTACTTCTCTAGAGATTCCATCCTTTAAAATAATATCTATAAAGTCATCATGGTGACAGCTGCAAATAGATGAAAAGGAAATGGGAAGGAATGAGATGACCAAGAGGTCAGAATGAAGACAAATTCAAAGCAGTGGTGCTCTTGACACAAATTCCATGAATCAGAGTTGCAAAGTAGGTAGAGGAGGCAATAAGAAGTATCTGTGTGACATAATTGTTTGAAGATCAGTGAACATCATCTATACATCCACACATAAAATCATTTTTCAACACATGTAAATTTTCATAAGTTTACCTATACTTCTGTTTTGTTCTAAAGTATTAGTAATTGTAGAGAAAGCAGCCTTATCATTCTATTTCCACCAGTTGTTTAGGAAGCTTTAGAAACATGCAGTTACACAAAATGCTCTACAAAGTTTTCACCGTTGGAATAAGAAGCATAAAATTTGGAACTGTTACAAAAATTCTCAACACAGAAGTGGAAAATCTTAGACTACAACTTTCTTGAGATTCTAATTTTCCAAGCACATAATAAATACTAGGTTTTCTTCTTATTTTAACTTTTATTAAATTACTATAATTCATAACCCTTCACAGAAAAAAATTGTTTACTGCTTGCTCCACAAAAAAAGGTAAGATTTACGCTGTTTCCACTGCCTAGAGGCCCTGCTATGCCCCCTTTCCCACTACCAAATTCCTTCTTATCTTTGGATCCAACATGAATTTCACACTCCCTTTCCCACTCCAGTATTTTCAGTTATAGATTTCCTTTCCTGCTATAAAGTTACTGATTTTAATTAACAAGTATTTATTGAGTCCCTAATATATGCAAAGGATTGCTAGAGATTCTCTCAGTGAGTCGTATTATATACTTCCATATAAAGATTCTGAGAAATCCATCAATGAAGAAATCTCTCACATTTGGTTTATTCCAATGTTTTTAACACAATTTTAGAAGTTCTAATACCAAGGACTTAATAACACCTACAAAAGTAATGTTTTCTAATTTGTCTCTGGAGCCCTCACTACCAAACACTTATTACCATCCACAAAAACAGTGTATGGAAAATGCTAGACCAACACTGAGATTCTAAAATGGTGAGTCCTCTAAGACAGGGGCTAGGAATATACAGTTCAAAAAAACTTTCCTGAGCCCCAACATTAGCTGAGACCATGATTTTGCCCTCTGAAATCTGTTACCATTGAGTCATTTCTAACTCATAGCAAACCTGCAAGGCAGTGTAGAATCAATCGACCCATGGGACGGTAATCTTTACAGAAGCAAGCTATTACATCTTTCTCCCAAGCAGTGGCAGGTGGCTTCAAACTGCCTACCTGTTGATTCAAAAAACATTCCAAACCCCTTGCATCGATTTCAATTTACAGCAACCCTGAGACAGAGTCGAAATGCCCCGTAAGGGTTCCTAGGAGTGCTGGTGAATTTTAACTGCCAATCTTTTGGCTAGCAGCCAAGTTCTTAATCACTGCACAATTAGGGCCCCTACATTAGGTATATATTGGTGTAATTATGTCAGAAATGCCTTACCCATATTTATAAAAGTTGAATGCCACATGTATCATGTAGGGACTCCAGACATATATACTTCATATTATTTTATTAACCTTTTGCTTAGCAGTCCATAGCTCTAACAACCACAGCCTTGTGATGAATTTATATTGATGGATATTTTTTACCTCCGTATATAAGGACAATGTCATCAAACTCTAAGCCTCACACACACACAAAAAGACAGCACACAGAGAATCTCTCTGGGCAGCCTGAGCGAGGTCAGCGACTAGGCCTTGTTCACTGTTGCTATCCTCAGGACCTAGGAAACACTAAGTGAGTAACAGGAACTCAGTGAGAACTGATTAAAGTAAATAAGCTGAGGGGAGAGGAAGACAAAAGGAGAGGAAAAGACAAAAAAAAAAAAAGTATCTATTGCTGTCAAATCAATTCTACCTCATAGCAACCCAAGGATAGAGTAGAACCACCCCATGGGGTTCACCAAGAGCAACTGGGTCATTCAAACTGCTGACTTTCTAGTTAGTGGCCAAGTCTAACCACTGCACCTCCTGGGGTCTAAGGAAGGAGAGAAAACAGGAAATAACTAGCACATATTGAGGGCCTGCTTGATGGCAAGCACTGAGCAGGGAGCTTCAGATAGATACTTTCATTTAATACTCCCAACAACTGTATTGTTATCTCCATTTTAGAGAAAACAGACTAAGAAAGGTTGTAATTTTTCCAAAGGTCACACAACTAGTAAAGGTTGGAGTTAGGATAGTTGTGTTTTTGTATGTTGGGGTTCTAAAATATTTCATCTGAGAAAGGTTTATACTGCTTTCAAAAGGTTTCAAAACCTGACTTTCCATAGGAAGTAATTTAGTAAAACGGAAAGAATCTGAACTCTTACTCAACTGCTTTATGGTCAACAAAAGTTTTTTTTTAAAAAACAACTTGAATTGAAAATTGAAGTCACTGTCTAATAAATTATTGTGTGTAGCCACTCCAAGAATTTACATAAACAAATCTCTCTCTGGCAGTCACTATTTTAGAATTGCTTTAGGGTTTAAAATAAATATATTTATCACACGTATCACTTGAAGGTAAAACATAAGATGAACAAAAGAGGTTTTTTAGTGTAGATATTTATCAACCACTGCAGGGCCTGAGAAAACTACTTAATTTAACACCTATAAATATTTTTATAACACTTCCAGTTCAATTTTATAGCCATGGTGACAAAGATATTCTTTCTTACTTGAAATTTTGAAATTGCCCTGAAGTGACTGAAAATTAATTTTAATTTTGCAAGTTTCATCAAAAACTGTATTACAGAAAAAGAAAAATGATGCTCATTTTATGAGTAAAGGATAATTTCTCTTAGAAAAAAACCACTGTCGAGTCAGGTCCGATTCACAGCGAATCTAGAGGTCAGAGTAGAACTGCCCCACAGAGTTTCCAAGGAGTGCCTGGAGGATTTGAACTGCTCACCTTTGGTTGGCAGATGTAGGCACTCAACCCACTATGCCACCAGGGTTTCCACTCCTAGTCATCTAGTGCTGCTATAATAGAAATACCACAAGTGGATGGCTTTAACAAAGAGCAATTTGTTCTTTCACTTCTATGAAGCTAGAAGTCCAAGTCCAACTCCAGGGGAAAGGCTTCTAATCCTGTTGACTCTGGGGGAAAGTCCTTGTCATCAATCTTTCCTGGTCGAGTTGCCTCTCAGCACTAGGAACCCAGGTCCAAAGGTATTGTTCTCTTGGTTCTTGTTTCTCAATGGTATGAGGTCCCCATGTCTGTCTTCTTGATTCTTTCTTTTATGTCTCTAAAGAGATTGGCAGACTGAGCCCTGCCTCATTAACATAACTGCCTCTAATCCCAACTGACCAGCATCACAGAGACAGGATTTATAACATACAGGAAAACCACATCGGAGGCTGAAAATCTGACTGAACTGTATTCTACCAATGAGTAGAATATAAGTGGTAGACAATCACAAAATACAGAGAATCACAGTCTAGTCAAGTTGACAGATATTCTGGGGAGACACAATTCCATCCACAACAACCATGAATGCTGTTTTTTTTGCCTTTTTGCCCCTATTGCCTGCCAACTAGAATTTAGGGAAACAAACTCAATAGTTGCTGCTCAATGTGAATTGCAACCGCAAAACAGGAAGCTGACTCTTAATTCTTCTAGGTTACCTGCTGTAGGTTGTATTGAACTTCCCTAAAAGGTAAATTGTAATCCTAAACCCAGATATCTAGGAATGTGACCTTTATTTGAAAACAGGGTCTTTGCAGATGTACTTACTTAAGTTAACATAAGATCATACTAGAGCAGACCAAAAACTCACTGCCTTCAATACTGACTCATGGTGACCCTGTAGGACACAGCAGAACTGCTCTATAGAGTTTCCAAGGATTCGAATGTTGACCTTTTGGTTAGCAGATATAGTACTTAATGACTGAACCACTAGGGTTTCCTACTGGAGTAGGGAGGGCCCTAAATCCAAACGATGGACATTCTTTTTAGAAGATAAGGTCTAGAGCAGACACACAGAAAGAAGGTTCATCTGACATGGAAGGAAAGAGTACAGAGGATGTTACTACAAAAATGCCAAGGGTTGCCATAAACCACCAGAAGCTTGGACAAATGAGTGAGACACTTTCTCCCCCAGGTGCTGCAGAAAGAGTGCAGCCCTGCCAACCCTATGATTTTTGGACATCTAGCCTCCAGAACTGCATGAGTATAGATTTCTGCTGTTTTAAGCCACCCGGTCTGTATCAATTTTTAGCAACACTGGGAAACTAATTTAGATTTTGGTGTCATGCAGTGGGATGCTTCAGTAACAAATACCTGAAAGTGTGGAAGTGGTTTGGAATTAGGTCAACAAAAGAGATTGGAGGTGTTTGAGGTTCGTGGCAAAATAAATAAATAAA
The DNA here is from genome assembly GCA_028571685.1 of Heterohyrax brucei. Lineage (NCBI taxonomy): Eukaryota > Metazoa > Chordata > Mammalia > Hyracoidea > Procaviidae > Heterohyrax > Heterohyrax brucei. Next base: position 66,484,779 of record CM053141.1, on the reverse strand, counting down.
TAAAGCCTAGATTACCTGGAAGAGACTACTGGTAGAAATATGAAGATTAAAGGTGATTCTGGTGAGGGCCCAGATGCAAGTGAAGACCATAGTAGACAAAGCTTCTATCTATCATCTTTGAGAATACATGGACAGAATGTTGGTAGAAATACAAACAATAGAAGTGCTTCAGACAAGGTCTCAAAGGAAATGCTTGACTCATTCCTGGACACTGAAGGAAAGGTGATTCATGTTAAAAAGGGGCACAAAATTTCACTGACTTGTATTTACTGCTGAGTAGAAAGTAGAACTAAGCAAATGAACTTGGTAGGATATTTACCTGAGGAGATAGTGTAGCCTAATTTTTCTTTATATGGCAAAAGGTTAAGCAGAAAGAGGTAAGTTGAAGAAGCAACTGCTAAGCAAAAGGGAATAAGTACTTGATGATTTGGAAAATTCTCAGTCTATCCAGAGAGTGCACTCTGGGGAGAGGGCTGTGAGTATGCCTGGACACTTTGGGTGAAAAGGTTATATGTGATGCATGGATCCAATCAACCATCTCTGCAGGAATAGAGAATGGGGTTGTCCAGGAACAATCTGGGAACCCTTATATCTAGTGGCACAGATGCCCTTGACATTCAAGGAAGACCAACAGGTTTTGATTTTATACTAGCAGAAATATGGCCATCCTAGACTGGTAGTGAACAGAGATAGGATGAAATGTAGGAGGAATGAGTGAGAGTAGAACCACAGAAGCAGAGGCCGGAGAGAGTGAGACATTGAGCCACAGTGGGGGTTGCTCTCAGGCCTTGAAAACTAATGGAATTTGCCCTGAACATGCTTTTAGACCAGTGGACCCTTTATTCCTTCTATTTTCTCCCTTTCAGAATGAGAATGTCTACCCGATGCCTTTCTCATCATCATCTTTTTTAGTTTCACAGGTCTGTGGACAGAGGGAACTTTTTCCTAGGATGGACCATCCCCAGAGTTTCAGTGGTACCTAATTTAGATGATACAAATGATGATGTTTAGAACTTTTTGAAATGATGTTTATATGAGACTTGGAATTTAGACTTAGCACTGAATGGGTTAAGAATTTTAAGGATGTTGGGGTGGGGATGAATGTATTTTGCATGTGAAATGGCTATAAGTTTGGGATCACACGGTGGAGTGGTCTGAATTGTGTCACCATAAATTAACGAATTTGACCTAGAACTTCATAATGTGACCTTATTTGGAAGTAGAGTTTTTGTAGTTCAAAATTACATTGTATTGGATTAGAGTGGCTCCCAAATCAGATATAACTGGTGTCCTTACAAGAAGAAATGCCAGAGATACTGTCATGGATTTAACGGTGTCCCCCCAAAAATAAGTGTAGCCATGTGGCTGGGCCATGATTCCCTGTATTCTACAATTGTTCTGCATTTTGTGATTTTGCTATGCTGTATGTTAATGGATTAGGGTGGGACTGTAAATCCCTTTATAAGATCATCTCCACTGTAAAGGGAGTTTCCTTGGAGTGTGGCTTGTCCCACCCTTCATCCTTTTGTCCTAGAAGAGATAAAAGGAAAGGAAAGCAAGCAGAGAATTGGGAACCTCACACCATCAAGAAAGCAGCACCAGGAGAAGAGTGCGTCCTTTAAACCTGAGGTTCCTGTCCCAAGATGCTCACTGGACAAAGACTGATGCAGTGCCAGACTTTCCTCCAGAGCTGACAAGGAGGTAAGCCTTCCCCTGAAGCAGACATACTGAATTGGGACTTGTAGCCTACCCAACTGTGTAAGAATAAACCTTCCTTTGGTAAAGCCATCCACTCTGTGGCATTTCTATTAGAACAGCACTAGCTGACTAAAACAGATACAGACACACAAAGAGTGAGAGAGAGAGAATATAACCATATGGAGGTAGAAGTTAAAGATATGATGCCATAACTTTTAGGCTTTCCACAAACCGAGAAATGCCTGGGGCCACCAGAAGTTGCAGAGACAAGGAATCATTCTTCCCTAGAGCCTATGGAGGGGCCAAGGACATGTCACTGCTGTCTTATTTCTGAACCCCTAGCCTCTCCTGTTAAGATTACAGTCTAGAAAACCCTGTGGGCAGTCCTACTCTGTCACATGAATTTGCTATGAGTCAAAATTGACTCAACAGCAGCCAAAAGCAACAACAGTGAGACGCATCTAGAACTGTGACAAAATACCTTTTCATTCTTTTAGGCTACCTGGTTCATGGTACTTTGTTATAGCAGCTCAAGGAATTTGTTATAACAGCCTTCCTAAAATGTCCATCTCAATGAAAGATTTCAAGAGAGCTAAGCAAACTCCTAAGGGGAAAGTTGAGACCTGTGTTCTGAAGTCCTAACTGGAACAGGACTGATAGAGCAATGGCAACTCAAGGCAAAACTGTGGAGTGGGAAGTTGCCTCCTGAGTCCTCCGTTCAATCACCACTCCTCATTTTCCTTTGTGTAGGGTTGCTCTGTCTGTGGTCTCATGATCCCAGTGTTTCCTTATTTCTTACAATACCCATTCTAAGCCTGTTGAGCTCATGCTTTCAGTCATTCCCCCTCTCCTTTCAGCCATCATAGCCTGTCTGCACAAAGCCTGATCTTCTAGAGACTGGCCTCCTACATGGCCAACTAAAAATCAAACAAATCTATTGTCATTGAGTCAACTCTGACTCATGTTAGCCTATACTAGTACTAACTTATATGGTGATATTTTCCAATAAAAATTTAACATTATTTGCCTCTAAAATAACACATTTTTTATAATGCTGGGCTTCAATATTGTACTTCAAAATAGCAATGAATGGCATGTATTTCAGTCACTGGAGTAGTCAAAAGATAGATATTTTAAGGCACAATACATTGTGGATCCCTCATGTTATACCATGGGTCCTAATAATATAGAAGTGGTCTTGGTACTATCTTTATTAAGATTAGTGTTATTTGGGACACTGTAAAAATCTAATATCCACTGTCATTTAACCAGTTAATTCATTCACGCATGCAACAAATAATGAAAACTTTTAAAAATACTGGGAAAAGCTACCAAGAAAGTAAGGGCTTGTTTTTTGTTTTGTTTAGATTTTTCAGATTCTGAAGAAATTCTTTAGCCTGGGTAGATTTATTTAAAGCAAAAAAAAGACATTTGCTGATAAAAAGAGGTATCTGATCTCAAAAGGCTTACATCATAGGAGACTAGGAACAAATAACAAAGGAAGAGATAATGTCCAATAGCAACGTAATGTTTCAAACAAACAAAAAAGAAAAACAGCTTAGATAAAGGAACGTGATGCAGCACATGTGGGTAGGGGGTCTGAATATGTGACCCCAAAAAGGAGCTCCATAATGAGAGATCTGCAGGCAGGGGAGCCCCGGGCAAAGCCCTGAAGCCAGAAGTGAGACGGTCTCATTCAAAGATGGGAGAGCAACCCACAAGGGCAATGATGTAAGATGAGAGAGAGACAGGAAGGAACAAGGAAAATGTCTGGATTTTACTCTAAGTACAGTGGGAAACCAAGGAAGGGTTAAGCAGGAGAATAAAGTACAGGCTTCGAGTCGTTCAAAGACCACTCCGACATGGTTTACAGACTAGGCAAGCAAGGTGTCTCAGTAACCTGGGATAAGCTTTTTGCAGAGCATAGTTAAGAAGATAGAGATAAACAGACATGCAAGACATTTTGAAAGTAGAGCCAAGAAGACTTGGGGGTAAGGGAAATAGGGAACCCGGAAGGACTCTTCCATCAGCAGATGAATGGATAAACAAAATGTGGTAGATACCTACAAGGGAATATTGCTCAGCCATAAAGAGCAATGAAGTTCTGATATATGCCACAACATCAACGAACATTTGAAAACATTATGCTGAATGACAAAGACACAAAAGGACAAACATTATATAAAATAGGCTGAATAGACAAAGTATAGAGGCAAAAGAAGATTAATGGTTACTAGGAACTGGAAAGAGGGAAACATAGTGAGCACTACTTCATGAGTATCAAGTTTTGGTTTGGGATGATGAAAATCTTTTGGAAATGGACTGTGGTGATGGTTCCACAGCACTGTGAATGCAATTCATTTCATTCAATCGTATACTTAAAAATTAAAACTTTTAAGACTTATTCTTAGGTTGTGAACTCGAGCATCTTAAGGTAAAATCAGTCTGTTTATAGCAAACAGAATTTTTTCCAAAAAAGTTGTCCTAAATTTTTGACCACTGGATGTTTTCTTCTAATAAACTTCTTAGCATATCATAAATGCCAGTGTTCTGTGAAGCACAGCCTGGGAATGCTATCTTAGAGGTCTAGATAGATCCACTCCATCCTCTTCACCTGAAAAATTAGCTTGCTCCTCTCCCTAAGTAAAATTGCAAATCAAAGTGTGGTTTTGCCTATATGGATTTTAATTTCCTATGACCAACTATGTATGAATATGCACAGAAAAATTAAATGAGTAGTTGCCAAAACATAGTCACAATTTTTTTAAATTTTTTAATTGTGATTAAACGAAAGTTTACAATCCAAATCGATTTTCCTTACCTGCCTCTCTGCAACTGCACTTGCTCTCCTCACTCTGTGACCACACACTACTTTTTTTCACTCTTTACTTCCACTATCCACTCAACCAACACTTGTCCCCTCCTCCCCACCCTTTTCTCTTCCCTTTAGAAAGAAACCAACAGGACAACCTTATACATAGTTAGAAAACCATGAAGTATATATCCATGCATCCATCTGCAACCCCAAGTCCAGTCCATTCTTCGTTTGAAATGTTGGCTTCAGTACTGGTTTCAGGTCTGGGCTAGCAGCAGTCTAGGGGACGTGATCTCAGGGGACCCTCCAGGCTGTCGGACCATCAGTTCTGGTCTTCTAATAGAGTTCTTGATCTGCACATCTCTTTTTCTCGTGCTACATCAAGGACTCCACATTGTGTTCACTGTCAGGGCTGTCTTGGGTGGTGGTGGGCACCATCTGGTTGTTCTGGTCTCGTGCCGATGTAGTCTCCCAGTCGTATGAGTCCTTCTGTCTTCTGGGTTTATTTTGCCTAATGTCTCTAATGTTCTCATATGCCATCTGTTTCAGGTGGGTTGGGACCAACTGATGTTCATCAGATGCCAGCTTACTGGCTTTTAAGACTCCAGAGGCTACTCACCCACATGGGGTGCGGAAGACTGTCTTAGAAAAAGACTAGTTATGCCAGTTGCCCTCAATGTCCCCTGAACACATGGTTCCCAGACCCCTATCCCTGCTACTCTGTCCATTAAAATGTTAGGTTATATTTAGACAACATTTTAGTTTTGGGTGTAGTTCAGTTGTGCTGGCCTCGCTTCTACTGAGTGCTGTCACTCCCTTCACCTAACCACATTCTTATCAATTATCTAATTCCTGTCCACCTTTGTAGCCATCAAAGAGTATTTTCTTCTGTTCATAAGGCCTTTCTTAAGTCCTTATAATAGTGGCCTAATACAATATTTGTCATTTTGCAGCTGACTGATTTCACTCAGTATGCCTTCCAGTTGATTCCAGGTTACAAGATGTTTCATAAAACCATCGGTTTTTTTATCATTGCATAGTGTTCCATTGTGCATTTATAGCATACACACAATAGTTTGTTTATCCACTTGTCTGTTGATGGGCACCTAGGTTGATTCCATCTTTTTGCTATTGTGTACAGTGCTGCAATAAACTTTTGTGTGCATGTATCTGTTCATGTGACAGCCTTTATTTCTGTAGGACATATTCCAATCAGTGGGATTACTGGATCATATGGTATTTCTATTTTTAGCTTTTTAAGAAAGTACCAAATTGCTTTCCAAAGAAGTTGTACCATTTTACACTCCCACTAGCAGTGTGGGAGAATTCTAATCTCTCCACAGCCTCTCTAACATTTGTTGTTTCATGTCTTTTGGATTACTGCCAGCCTTGCTGGGGTGAGATAGCATCTCATTGTAGTTTCAATTTGGATTTCTCCAATGGCTAATGATCATGGGCATTTCCTCATGTGTCTTTTGTCTGCCGGGATGTCTTCTTGGTGAAGTGTCTGTCCATCTCCTCTGCCCATAGTTTAATTGGGTTATTTGCCTTTTTCTTGTTGATATGTTGCAGTATCTTACAGATGATGGACATTAGACATCAGTCTAATACGTGGTTGCCAAATACTTTTCCCATTCTGTGAGTGGTCTTCCTACTCTCTTGATAAAGTCTTTAGATGAGCTAAACAGGTCTCAACATTGATGATATTTTATTGTAACTATTTTCACCCTGGTGGTTGTTAACCAAAAGGTAAGCAGTTTGAATCCACCAGGCACACCTTGGAAATGCTATGTGCCAGTTCTACTCTGTCCTATGGGGTCACTATGAATAGGAATCAGTTCAATGGAACATCATTATGACTAAAATCTCAAATCTTATTAATCAGATTAACTCTTGCTGAGTAATCATACTAGTTGCCGTGGAGTCAATTACAACTCACGAAGATGCCATGTGTGTCAGAGTAGAACCATGATCCAGAGAGTTTTCAATGGCTGATTTTTTGGAAGTAGATCTCCAGACCTTTCTTCTGAGATGTCTTGGGGTGGACTTGAACCTCTAACCTTTAATTTAAAGAACTGAACACTGTTTGCATCATCCAGGAATTCCTGTTGATTCAGTTGGTGACATTTACAAGGCAGATCGAATGAGAATGTTATAATACTATTCTCTTTTCTGATGCCCTTGTATATGATTTAATGTAAGAATAGGTTATTGTTCAGGGCCCTCTAACAATGCATGCCATTTGCTGAACCCTTGCTATGTTACATGTACTATATCCTAAGGGCTTTACATGTATCAAACATCAGATGAGCATTTCAGACCCTTGGTATAGGTGCCAATTAGATCAATTTTGCAGATGGTAGTAGACCTAAGTCACACATTTAGAAAGGAACAAGTGTCTGTATTCAATCTAGATTTATTTTTTTCTCAAAGCTTTTGCTTCCAGGGCTCCAGAATTCGAAGTAGATTTTACTGTCAAACAAACAGCAAAGGTAAGTGAGAAAGAAAATAACAATTTTAGCTAGTCCTTTAAGGGTTCACCGTTAATTGTTTCAAATTTCATTTTCCTCTAAATTTAGTTTAATTGCTGAAAAAAATGAAAACTTCTAAAGATACTCAGAAAATCCATCAAGAAGGTGAGGGTTTAATTTTTCTTTTTGTTTTTTTTTTCAGGTTTGGAATAAATTTCTCTAGGCTGGGTATATTTATTTAAAACCTCATAAAAAAAGAAATGGAAACATGGGACATAATGAGGATAGAAATAACTGCTTAAGACAGAGTCTAGAGGTCATGCAGCAAAAGAAATTTACAGAACTCAACATGAATATGAACTGACGTGTTGTAGGGAAGGCTGGCCCCCAGAGAAGACCAAAGCAGACGCTTCTTTACATAAGATGTGCCCTTTCTGGGTGTCTGCCACGGTTCACTCTGAACAAGATGCCCTACCACCTGAAATGTGTCTTCCACAGTTAACTATGGTTCTTCGCCACCTTCTTTACTCTAAAGGACCCTATACACCAATCATTCAAATGTTTCTGTCTGTTCCAACCCTGTTAGCCATATGAGGAAAGAGAAAAAGAGCTGTTTTGAATTACTAAGAAGACCTGATATTTTCTTATGAATAGAGGTGACTTTTTGTAAACAATAAGTGGGAAGGAGACCTGGAACTATCAGTCTCCAAATCTAAATTAAAAGCTGTATCAGCATCTCTTCTAGCTGCAACTGCATCTTCAGGATAAAGGTAAAAGAAACGAAAAGGCTTGAACTGAAAAGAACACTAGCTTTTGTTTCTTTGTTGGACTGCGGGTTTGTTTTCTTGTTTGGTTTGGTTTGAGCAGGAGGAGCTTCTTCACAGGAACCAGAGCAGCTAGTGCTGAAGATGGCTGGAAGTTACAGGTTCACCTAACATCTTAACTTTAGATGCATTTGTAAGCCAGGTTACTAAAAAAAAAAAAACAGACCTAAGACCTAGTCTTTTCAGAGTTAGTCTTAGTTAGAGTAGTTCAATTAAACCAGTACTGAGGCAGTGACCACTTGGTGATAAGCACTGCTGGACCTGGTGGATATGGCGATTTCAGCCTTCAAATTGCTCAGAATCTTGTTTCAGTAACCTGAGCATTGTGTTGCTGTTATTGTGGATTGCCGTCAATTCTTGAGGATAACAGAAACCTTTCAATGTCTTGTTATCATATCCTTTATTTATATTCAAGTTGCCATGCACTAGAGCTAGCTCTTGATCTCTCTGTCTCTCTGTCTCTCTGTCTCTGAGAGATCTTCTATTTATGTTTGATTCATTCTCTAAGTCACTTTGAAGTCCCATCTTTGTGTCCCAGGTACTCAAGCCACTTAAGAGGATCTAATTTGAACACATAACGGGATGTTCTCTAGTCCACTCGCTGAATCAGAACATGAACTAGTGCTGCGCAGTGTGACCTTACGCAACGCCACATGCCCTCTGTCTGGGGCACTGAAATCACAGCTGCAAGCTTTAGTTCACCAGACTGTAATTTCCAACAAACAGTCCTTGAGATTCAAATTGATTCTATTTCTAGGGAAATTCAACAGAAGCCAGGTAACTATGACTCCCGCCACACTGAGGACTGACTCAGAGTGGAGTCAGAGGCTCAGCTGACCCCAGGGTTACCTAACCTGAGGAAAGAGGCACAAGAGGCCTCCTCTATGATAGAAAACAAAAAGAAAGAACCTAGATAAGGAAAATACAGAGAACACACACTTATGAACCTTTAAGGAGTGTGGAAATTTTTTGAGTACGCAGATACGTGAACTTGACACAGGGCTGCCCACACAGACCAAGGTCAACCAGAAATATGTTTCTTGATCCTTCAAACTGCAAGCCTTTATCACTTGAATATTTGAATATGCCTTGTCCAGATATGCAAATTAGCTCTTGTCTATTAGCTAAGGGCATTAACTAAGTCACTTCCTCTGAAAATCTTAATTTTAATTAAAATTAGACATACAACCCTGCAGCTCTCCAGTGTATTTCTTTAAGTTGCGGATGCTGTTTTCTCTTGGCTTCTGTTGCTGTGAGGTGCTTTTGTTTTGTATTTTCTTTCATAAATCTGAGATGCTTAAGTATTTGTCTTAGCTATTAGTAAAAAAAGTTTTAGTATTATATCAGTAATTATTCAAATTTAAATAAAGCACTACAAATGCTACACTGAACCCCAAATAGGAACCAAATCTAGCAAAATATACCAATATAATAATTTTTTTGATGATACCAATGTCATAAAGGAAAAAGAGAGGCATCTCCCTGCAATTAAGGAAGACAAGGGACATTTTTATCATTTTCAGCATTTTTATCGCCTTCAGCGTTGTTAGGTGCCATCTAGTCACCTGACTCACGGTGACCCTACATCCAAACAGAAAGAAACATTGCCTGATCCTGTGCCATATTCACAGTCGTTGCTAGGTCTCAGCCCATCATTACACACGCTGTGTCAGTCCATCTCACTGAAGGTCTCCCTTATTCACTGACCCTCTATTTGACCAGACATAGTATTCTTCTCCAGGTGCTGGTTTCTCCTGATAACATATCCAAAGTGTATAAAACACTGTATACCTTATGTTCATAGCTACTACTTTCATCAGCTGATAAATGAGTGTCTGCTCTACAGTGAACACAAAATATCATATACTGAATACGTTATCTCATCTGTTCTTTTCAATAAACCTGTGCAGCTGGTCTTACACCTCGAATTTACGAAAGGGGAGAGCTGAGGCTTAGGAAGGATATGCAAATTGCTCAAAGTAACATAACACAATAACAAAGTCAAGATTCACTCCCAGTCTGTCTTACTGCAAAGCATGTGAGAACCACATAAAAACCACAGTTAGGTTATTCATTTGTCACAATCACTTGAGATTAAGTAGACCTTATATCAAACAAGTTAAACAGCTAACTTCTCTCTGCTGAAACCAAACAAACTAATTGCAGCTGAGTCAACTCCATCTCATGGCAAACCAACGTATGTCAGAGTAGAACAAGTACTCCATAAACTTTTCAATAGCTGAATTTTCATAATTAGATCACCAGGTCTTTCTTCTGAGGCACCTCTGAGTGCTCCAATCTCCAACCCTTTTGGTTGACAGCTAAGAACATTAACCATGTCAACCACTGAAAAACTACCCTCTTTCCCGTTCGAACCCAAACCACACTCATTGCCATGGAGTCGATTTAGACTCCCAGCGACCCTGCAGGGTTTCTGAGAAGCAGGTGGAGGATTCAGACTGCCAGTCTTTCGATTAGCAGCCTGAGTTCTTAACTGCCATCACCACGGCTCCTCTTACCTTTGGGAGTTTACAATTTGAGATGGAAATCATCTCAGAACGTATTTCTCATATCAGAGGTGAATTTCTAGCCCTCAAATTAAGCCAAAGCAAACTGCCGTCTTGGTGTTTAGACTTACCACTTTGGCCGTTAGGTATTCATTTCTGGAATTCCACGCAGACACTAATAAGCCAACAGTTGGAAATTCCTACAGTGTTTATCACTGAGATGTGCTGTGGTGTTGAGGATAAGGGCCAGTACTTCACGTGAGTTCCCTTTAAGCCAGCTCATAGTAAAAAGTTTTCTTGGGTGTTACTCCATAAAAAGCATATTCCCCCCTACGCAGCTGGTATTTTTCAGTGGCCATTGTAAACTTTGTGACTGATCTTGTTTCTCACTTTGTTTTGACAGTTAGGAAGCTGAAGGATATGCTTAATAACAGACCACGGAAAGTTATACAGAACACAATGCTATGCCTCATGTACCAATAATTTCCTTTGGCTGACCCTTTTTTCTCTCCTGTGATATTTTATTGTAGGTGTTTTTGTAATCCTTTTCCAATCCTACTGGAAATAAATTGGGGCACTTGTACATTTACCTATTTTGGTGGGTAATAGAACCTCTCTATTGGCAACTGAAATAAACAAATAATACCCAATTAGACAGAGAGCTTCTCAAGGGCAGGGAAACGTGTTACTCATCTCTGAATCCCTAGCACAAACACATTTCTTGGCATATATTCAGCACAGGATAAACACTTACTGAATTGAACTCTGAAATTTTCCCAGGGAATCTTTGGAGGCATCTGAAAAACTGCTGCCTCAGCACTTCAGTTCTCTCACAAATAGAGCTTTTTGCTTACAGTCATACCATCATCGTAAGTGGGAAAAAAAAGACTTTTACAGTAAATTACATGTCTTAAAATATCAGCAACCCAACAGAGTGCCCTTAATACGGGGCCTCTAACACTCTGTCCCTAGAAGAGCACTGCATGTACTACAGGAGCTCAGCGAGGGTTTGTTGAATAAATGTTGGAAACTAGAGATCTTACCGTGTACAGACACAAGAAAAAAATGCTTTCTTCTCAATTCTCTTTCCCCGCCCCCCCCCCCCCCTTCTGTCCAGCAATGTATGTTGAAGAGATGGAGCATCAAATGGGCTAAGTTAACTAAGATGCTGGGTGCTGGGGTCAGACTGACTTGAGTTCAAATCCTGGCTGTGCCACTATCCAGGTTTTCAACTCTGCCTGTCTTCAGTATTCAACCCCTCTGAGTCTCCGTTTGGAAAACCTGGTGACATAGCTGTTAAGTGCTACATCTGCTAACCGAAAGGTCGGCAGTTGACACCTACCAGGTGTTCCCGGGAAGCTCTTTGGGGAAGTTCTACTGACTACCACTATGAGTCAGAGTTGACTCTATGGCAGTGGTCTTGGTGCATTTTTAAGCCTCTATTTCCTCACCATCAAATGATGATTAGTCATTATAAGTTCTCTCGTGACATTGTTTTAAGGATTTAATGATAAAAGGGGCTCAGTCCACTCAGTCCGACGCCTCGTACACCGTGGGCTCTCCGTGAACGGAGGCTGTCTTACTCGTTTTGTCATTTTCAGTCCGTGATGAAACTTCAGACACACACCATTAAGGAGCTGAATTATGTTCGTGATTGAAACATCCTAAATGTTTTACTCCAAACCTCACCTGAAATGTACTCAGTTCACCCACCCACCCCAAATCCATGCCTCTATGTTCTGACTCAGCTACCTGATATACAGTGTTTGGGGAAGGAACAAGAGGGAAACAAGTTCATTAACAGATAACTTCTAATCCTCTTAATATAGTAGGAATAATTGAAGAATGAGAGGGCCTCTCAGCCAGTTGGGAGACATTCAGAAACGGGGCTCGAATTAAAGCAACCGTCATTAACCAAACCAAAATACTTGGGAACCTCATGGCTAATTTCTAAGGATTAGATTTAGAAAAACATACATTCTTCTAAGTAAAGCATGAACTGAATTTATGTATTAGCAAAAGTAAATCTCTTCAGAGAAAAGACAATATAAAAATGTTTGCATTTAATTTAGAGTTCATGAAAGACATTGTATGCTTACCTATATAAAAGTCAAACACAGGCTTAGGAGTCAGTGACTAGTATAATCTTCTTACTGATGCCTAGTTCTCAAGTCACCACAAACCATCTGGGCCTTGTACATGCCATCTGCATGCAGGGGCAAGATCATGGCATTAGCAGCTTGGCTACATAAAGACCCACTTTGCATTTAGAGACAGGAGGAAGGAACCACAGAATGCACAGTTAGCTAATGACTGTGTCTTAGAGCCGCCTGAGTACAAAGTTGTGCATCCTTTGAAATCTTGATTTCAAAATTCTGAGTGCCACTGTCGAAAGATGTGCTGCAGCTCTCCACACTAGAAGACTAATAACTCATGATCAGATTCTTCAGATTCATCTCATTTTTAGGGAGCCAGACAGTGTTTTGTGTATCTGTCTTCACACCCCTCACTTGAGATGTAAAACTGTCCTCTTGCTCTAAAAAAAAGCACAACCATTGTTGCTTTCCACCATGTCATTTTAAGAGAGCAAACCAAACAATACACTAGGTACGCTACATCCTGTAGCTGTAAGGAGCCTCAGCGTGAAAAGGGAAATCCATTTGAACTGGCAGTGCACCTCATAGATGACGATCTATGTGGAAACATTTATCAGCTATAATGAACAGCTTATATTTGAGAATTTACACTCGTGGTCTTATTTTTAAAGGATTATCTTATAACCCACAGGAAATCAAAGTTTGCCCAGTGGTTATAAGGGTGTGCTCTCTGAGTCGGAATGCCTGGTTTGGAATCACTATGTGACCTTTGGCAAGTCACTTGCCTTAATTTATCTACAGACAAGTAGCAATAGCAAAACTTACTTCAAACAGTTAGATTACATGTATACCTTCATATTGTGTAAAGGACTTACAACAGTGCCTACCATGCATTAATAACTCAATGAATATTGTTAGTCGGTGTCAAATCATCTCCAGCTAATGATGACCTTGAACAGAGCAGAGCTAAATGTTGCCTGGTCTGCACCACCGTCAAGAGCCTCGGTGCATTTGAGTCTGTTGTGGCTATTGTGTCAGTCCATCACCTTGAGGGCTTCCCTCTTTATTGTTATTATTATTATTATTAACAAGGACTATGTTTCATTTTCACCAGCGTTTACTTTGCTTCCTCAAATAAAACATCAATAGAATTCTGGCAGATATAAAACTTCCTGAGTAATATAATCACTCTGAAACAAAAGCGCTCCAAAAGGGTAGTGATAAGGATTTGCTTTTTGTACTTAAAGTTAGGCAGCAAGTAATTTTTTTACCTTTTTGTTGTTGTTGTTGCACTTTAGATGCAAGTTTATAGAACAAACTAACCTCCCATTGAAAAATTAGTACACACACTGTTTTGTGGCACGGGTATGTCAGCACTCTCTGCTTCCGTATGTTGGGTTCCTGATTGTCAGCTTTTCTGACCCCTCCTGCCTTCTAGTCCTTGCCCCTGGACTCGTGTGTCCATTTAGTCTTTTTTTGTTTTATAGGCTTGTCTACAAAGTTTGGTTGAAGTGTGGGCCCCAGGAGTGAATTTGTTACTGAGCTAAAGGGGTGTTCAGGTGCCATAGTCTCAGGGTTTCTACAGTCTCTATCAGACCAGTAAGTCTGGTGTATGGGTATGGGTGTAGGGGGGTGTTGTCCTTACACTTTTCTCTGGCTCTGTCCGGGATCCTCTGTTGTGAGCCCTGTCAGAGCAGCTGGTACTGGTAGTTGAACACCATCAAGTTGTGCGGGCTTCACTTGGGTAGAGACTGTGGTACGTGTTGTACATTAATCTTTTGGATTAATCTTTACCTTGTGTCTTTGGAGTTTTTTTGTTCTCCCTTGCTCCAGGTGGGGTGAGACCAGTAGAGAATCTTAGTTGGCCACTCATAAGGTTTTAAGACCCCAAACACCATTCACCAAAGTAGAATGTAGAATATTTTCTTTATAGACTATGTTATACCTATTGAGTTAGATGTTCCCTGAGACCGTGGTCCCCACAGCCCTGCAGCCCGACAAGTCCATCCCTCACAGTTTAGATGCACCCACGCAGCTTCCACGACCTTGCGCTGGACAGGTAGTGCTGGCTTCCCCCGTGCAGTGTGCTGTCTTATCCCTCACCGCAGTTATCACTTACCTATTGTCTGTTTAGTGTTGGTCCGTCCCACCCTGCCCCTCCCTCACAACCAACAGAGATTGTTCTTTCTTGTGTATAAACCTTTTTGTGAGTTCTCATAATGGTGGTCTCATTCAACAGTTGTCCTTTTGTGATTGACTTAGGTCACTCAACACAATACCTTCCAGATTCATCCACATTGTGAGATGCTTCACAGACTCATTTGTATTCTTTATCCCTGCATAGAATTCCATTGTGTGTCTGTACCACTGTTTGTTTATCCATTCATCTGTTGATGGACATCTAGGTTGTTAACGTCATTTTGGTATTGTGAACAGTGCTGCAATGAATGTGATGGGCATATGTCTATTCATGTGACATCTCTTAATTCTCTAGGATATATTCCTAGAAGTAGGATTGCTGGATCATATTGTGTTTCTATTTCTAACATTTTGAAGTGCCAGATTGTTTTCCAAAATGGTTGTATCATTTTCGATTCCTGCAAGCAGTGCATTCATGTTCCAATCTCCCCACACCATCTCCAACATTTGTTGTTTTCTTTTCTTTTTCTTTTTTATTTGTATCTGTAACGTTGGGGTTGAGATTCTATCTCATTGTGGTTTTGATTTGCATTTCTCTAATGGCTAGTGATCAAGAGCTTTTCCTCATGTGTTTGTCACTGATATCATTTACCTATGTTTAAATTGCATTATTTATATTTTTGTTGCAGATATATTAGGTTTTCCTAAAGATTTTAGATGTTAGGACTTTGTGAAATTTGCACAGCCAAAAACTTTTTTCTCAGTCTGTAAGTTCTCTCTTCACTCTTTTGGTGAAGTCTTTTGATGAGCTTGTTTAATTTTTATAAGACCCCAAATATCTAGCTTATCCTTTGGAATTTGTGTGTTACTAGTTACGATGTATTTCCTGTTAATGTCATGTATTAGGCCCCTAGCCCTGATCTATGTTTTCGTCTATGGTCTTTATAGTTTTGCATTTTATATTTAGGTCATTGATCTATTTGAATTAGTTTTTGTTCAGTGTATGAGGTAAGAGTCCTGTTTCATTTTGTGGTAGGTGGATGTTCAGTTTTGCCAATACCATTTGCTAAAAAGACGGCCTATTCCCCATTTGATGGACTTTGAGCCCTTGTTGAAATCAGGTGACTGTAGGTGATGGATTTACATCTGAGCTCTCAGTTCTGTTCCTTCGACCAGTATCTCTATTGTTGTACCAGTTTCAGGCTGCTTTGACTACCTGTGAATTTGCAGTGGATTCTGAGATCAGATACTGCAAGACCTTCTACTTTCTTCTTCTTTTTCAATAGTGCTTTACTCATCCAGGCCTCTCCCCTTCCATAGGAAGTTAATGATAAGCTTTTCCATCTTTGCACAGAATGCTGTCTTATTAGGAAAAGCCAGTGGCATAGTGGTTACAAGCTACATCTGCTAACCTAAAGTTTAGTGTTTAGAATCTGCCAGCACTCCTTGGAAACTCCATGGAGCAGTTCCACTCCGTCCTGTGGGGTCACTATGAGTCAGAATCAGTGCGATGGCAACAGGTTTGGTGTTTTAGGTTCAGCTTGTTATTTAGACTGGGATTGCATCGTATTTGTAGGTTGCTTTCTGTTATTTTTAACACTCTACTTGATTAAACATTATGTCGTTTTCAAGCATTTGATCTTTCCCTGATGTGAGGTAGTGTTACTGTTATGCTAGACATTTTATATATGATCTTGCTTAAATGTCACCACACTGCAGACTTGGGTATTATTCTGAGGAGGCTGAGCTCGGATAGTTAACTACCATAACATCGTGGTAGCAAAGCTGACATTCACCTTGTCTGACTCTAAAGCTAATGCATTTTCTATTTTGCCACATTATTTCTTTAAAATGTTTTTACACTAAAGTTATCACATTTTTCAATTGTCCCTATGTGAAAAATATTTTTATAGGAGCATAAATCTGGTCTTATTAATACATTTCTTTTTTGTGGAAGCGAGTCTTAATGGCTTAAAACAAAAAGATCATCTTTTCACTCCAATATCCAGGCAGAAAGGCTCTGTTCATCAGTTTCACTCAGCAGCTCAGGTTGAAAGACAACCTCTGTCTCTAAACTGCAGGCACTGCGCAGAGGGTCAAAAGAATTCAGGTGGGTTCACAAGAGGAGCTAAATATTCTAGCCCAGAAATGACACGCATCACTTCTCACAACTCACTGGCCAGAACTCATCACATGGTCCCACTCGACCACAAGGCAACTGAGAAGTGCAATGCTATCACGAACCTGAAAAAGGAGAAAATGAGACATAGTCATGGAAAAGTATTAAATACTACTATAAGTCATTGGACAGTCCTATGCTGGAGCAGAGTTCTTCTAACAGGATTAAGAATGTATCTCCACAACCCATCTGTCAGTTCGTCATATGTGTTGACTTTCATGTGGCTGTGACGCTGGAAGTTATTCCACCAGTATTTCAACTACCAAGATGGTCATCTGCAGTGGACAGGTTTTACTGAAGTGTCTAAGACAGACTAGAAAGAAATGCCTGGCAATCTACTTCCAAAAATTAGTCCATGAAAATTTCATGAATCATACCAGAACACTATCTGTCACATTTGCTTTGAGCATGTCATCAGGAAGGTTGATCACTAAAAAAGGACATCACATTTAGTTAAGTGGAGAGTGAAAGGGGCAAGGGAGACCCTTGGTGACATGGACTGGCGCAATAGCTGCAACCACAGAATCCAACATGCCAGTGATCCTGAGGATGATGCAGGACGGAGCAACTTTTCATTCTGTTGTACATGAGGTCATCACAAGTTGAAGTTAACCCAAAGGTCGCCAACTAACTAACTAACTCTACAGGGTAGGAGCACTGGGGATGAGGAATGAAGAGTAGGCCAGAGGATGGACAGGAGCTTCATCTTCTTTGTTTAAGAGAAAGACATGAGGAACCCCCAAAGCCCAGCCACCAAGTAACATCAAAGCCACCTAGATGATCACAAGAGAAGTAGGTAACTATGGAGCCACCACAGATAAAATACAAAACCTAAACATCAGCCAAGATCAAGCTGCCAGTAAGAAAGGAAACAAATTAAGTGGAGACCAGAAATTATCTCAACAGCTGCTCTAAACAATTTGCCGGTCTAAGCGCAGATTTTTGTTTTGTTTTGTTTAGCTGAATGATATCCTTGTTGTGATTAAGACAATCTGAACTCCACTAACCATCTGTGCGAACTTTGGCAAGTTACTTAACCTTAACTATAAAATAAAATTGTACATTACAACAAAAGATTATTGTGAGGATTAAATAATGCACAGAGAACAGTTTAATATAATGCTGGGTATATAATAAACACTTAACAATTGTTGTAATTTTTATTGCTGTTATTAACATGTTCATAAAATGTCAAAAGCCAAAGGGAGATATGGGTCCACTGATAATCAGATCAATGTTTTTTTATCTGCAGCAATATGTATCTCACCACATAGTTGCAACCACCTTTTTCCTTAGAGTATAAAGGTTTATCATTTCAACATTAAGTACAATGATTGTTGTTTTTAGGTGCCATTGAGTCGATCTGACTCATAACAAATCTCTGTGATAGGGTAGAACTACCCCCTAGAGTTTTCTCAGTGGTAATCTTTACCAGGGCTAATTTCCAGGGTTATCTCACGTAGTGTCACCGTTGGGTTCAAACTGCCAACCTTTCAGTTAGTAGCTGAGTACTTAACCATTCCACTACTAGGCCGCAGCTTTTTCAATAGATGTCTACATCTATGGGTGCTGGGTGATGTCATTTTTTTCACATATTTTGTTAGCATCTATTGAGATGATGACATGGGTCTTCTTTTTCAGTGTGTTTGAGTGGTAAATGACATTTATTTTCAAATGTTAAACTGACCTTACATTCCTACTCTAAACTTGGCCATAATGTATTATATTTTTATGAAGTGTCTGGTGTGATTAGCTAAGATTTTCTGCATCTGTGTTCACAAGAACTGTCAGTCTAACATTTACTTCTCAGATATATCTTCCTAGTTTTGATACAAGAGAATGACATCCTCAATTTTAGAAAATAAATTGTATAGCAATTTTGTTATTTCTTTCTTAAATGTTTAGTAGAATTCACACAAATTGTTTGGTAGAAACCTCCAGACCTAGAGTTTTCCTTGTAGGGGTTTTCTCTATAGAAACTTGTCTCTTTTAAGGGAGATAGTGGCTCCTTACTTTTTCTTTGTATTCCATCATCACACAGTCATCAAATGTTCTTCTTTTAAAGAAAGTGAAAGATGAAATTAATCTGACAGATGTGACACTCAGAAAACAAACTGAATTTTTATTTTCATAAATTGGAAGCCCCACTTGTATTTTGAAGTCATCTTTTATTTCTAGTTTCCTATTTCTAAGCTATTCTTATTTTCATTAATTTTAGTCACCATGAGATATTTTAATACTTTAAAATACCTCTGGCATGCTTATATTGCATTTGAAATATACTTACTCCTCACTTACAGACTATATTGTTATCTGACATTTTGCATTTATAGCAACAGTAAAAAATCTACTCTCTGACGATTTTGCACTTTAATGACATCTGGCAGTAATGAATGCCAAGGTGCAAAGCAAGAGTCACACTGGCTGTGATGGTTAAGCTTATGTGTTAACTTTGCTGAGTCATTATTCTCAGTGATTTGATAGTTATGCAATGATGTAATTTGGCAGTTAAGTAATGGTGCAATTTGGCAGTTAAGTAATGATGCAATTTGGCAGTTGTGCAATGATGCAATCACTCTCCATTTGTGATCCGATGTGGTCATCTTCTATCTCTGTGTAACACTGATTTTCACAAAACAACCTGGCCTTTGAAAACTAAGCATGTCAATAAGTGAGGAGTGAGGATTTAGCCTTCAAACTGGTAAAAGTCTTAGTGATACTGTCATGAAATACCTTCTTTATTAACATGATGAGTACACATAAAGAGACATTTTATACAAGATACCACAGTTACTCAGAGACAGGGCAAAAGCCAGAATCTTCCTCTCCTTTCCTTAGACCACTGATACAGTAAGCAATCAACTGTTGATCCCAACTGAGTGCCATGATGCAGACATTTCCTGCAAAGCAGTTGTTTTCCCTTCCCTAGGAAGGCTGCCAGTCTAATACTGGTGTCAGTCATGATAAGTAAAATACCACGCAAAAAATAACAACAGTGCATGTGTACACAAGCTGCAATGAGATTAGAATAGGAGTGATTTCGTTGTTGTTGCTATAATCAAAGTCATAGTGTATTTTTCCCTTTCAGTTTTAGACACTAAACTTTTATTTCACTTCTTAAAGTACTGCATGGAGAAAAGTGAGTACATAATTGGCAACAAGTGAGCAAATCCATGTAACCAATACGCAAATCAACACAGAGAACATTTTCAGCACCTAAGAAGCATCTCTCTCCTCCAGTTATACTACCACCCAAGGACAAGGATTGGTGGTGGTGGTTGCTACACACAGGCTCTGACTCATAGTGACCTTGTACACAGCAGAATGAGACATTTTCTGGTCCAGTCCATCTTGATGATCATTGCCATGTTTGAGTCCATCGTGGAGGCTATTATGTACAACGATCTCACTAAGGGCTTCCTCAGTTTCATATATTGGTGTTTAATTTGGGCTTTGGAAATGGAGAAAGTCCGGAAGTGACCTTATAAGCCGACTCCTAGTCCCTTGTTCTCTCCACTGCACCAAATGTCCTTGTTGTTAAAACCCTCAAAAAAACTTCTAAAATTCACAATTCTTCGGAAATCACTTCTACATATTTAATCACAGAATATTGCTATACTATAAAATGGACAAGTTTGTGTAACTAAGATGACCCTTGTTTAAAAAGCTTAAAAATGCCAGCAGGGAGTTTTAGCTTTACAACATTCCCTGAAGTTGTAAAACTTTCCCTTACAGCTTTCTAGATGCGTTCAGAATCACAACTTAAATTATCCTCCAAATAATGGCAAATGTGACATCTAAAGGCTTCCAGGCAACACACTGAGAACTCTAATCATTAGATACAAGCAGTCATATAGCATTTGGATATAAACATTTAGGTTGCCCCTTTGTCTTTCGAAAT
Source organism: Heterohyrax brucei (assembly GCA_028571685.1). NCBI lineage: Eukaryota > Metazoa > Chordata > Mammalia > Hyracoidea > Procaviidae > Heterohyrax > Heterohyrax brucei. Next base: position 66,464,149 of record CM053141.1, on the reverse strand, counting down.
ATTTAAAATCAAGAGATGCTTCATGAATTAACAGAAAAGAAACCTATAACAACAGTTAATTTTGTCCTGCTCCCGTTCTCCGCAGAAAAAGAAGAGTTTTTTCCTCTAACGTGTAATGTGATAGGAAAGTGTAGATGTTCTGGGGAAAACCTGTCCTGACAACAAACTTACTGAACAGTCTATGTTCTTAGAGTCCTGCCAGGGGGTTCCTTTTTCCGTGGTTTATCATCTGTGTCATACCATGATAGTTCATCTCTAGTTACATAAATAGCTTTAGCCCTTTCAGTTGGGTCTTTTGGTACTTAAGGCATACAAAAATGATAGAAAACTAAAAAGAATATCTAACGTTAGGAAAATGCTTGGACCCAAAAATATCTGGAATATTTAAATTTCTGCTCTACTAAATATATTCTAGGATTGCAGTGAATACCAACTCTAATTAATTGAGAGCTAAATTAATTCATAATGTAGATAACTTTTTATTTTAAGTGAACACTGGAAAATGAATTTATGGAATGTTATTTTGGAGTGAAATTACAAGAAAAAATTATTTCTGAGGAGTAAGTTTGACTTCTACTGCTTGTCCCTAGGTTATATTTCATAGAACCAAATATGCCTTTCATTCTTTCATTAGACCTTTTTCATTAAAAACAAATCCATGATACTTGACAAAATTTGTGATTTTGCAACTCGAATAATTAACTAGCAAGTCATCAAAACCAGAGTGTGTTGTATCAAATTTGTGTCATAATGCTAGAATTGCCTAATTTCATTCCACTCCAAAGGCACCAATTAGTGATGCTATTTTGGCTGAGGATAGTACGTTTGTGGATTTGATAAACATGTGAATCTTGTTAAGCCCTGAAAGTATCTCCAGCATCACAAAGTATCTGCACTATTCCAAGGTATGTAAGAATTCTTTCTTGTATCCCTTTTTGTTCCTATCTCAAAATTGATAGGAAACTATAGTACAAAACGCATTTTGATGTCACTGGGCTTAGAGGTATTATAGAAAGACAATTTGTGTTACTTCAAGCTTCAGAACGACATTGAAACATATAGAAAATTATGCATGCATTTTCTTCCAGGTATTCTGACTCCAATACCTGGCAGTTCTATTCCGTCCTGTAGGGTAGCTATGAGTCAGCATCAATTCAATGGCAATGGAATTCTGGCTCCAAGAAAGAATCCTTAGCAATTTCTTCAAGTTATAACTCATACCAAACTTTCACCTTTACCGAGTAGAACTTGACAAAAATAAACCTCACAAAGTAGGATTGTTAGAAAGAAGAAAGAGATCTTAACACAATTAAGCCACTGATCTACAGTTGTGGTCTTGCCAGATCCTGCACACCATCTGGTCCAATCTAACAAGTTGCTGCCAAGTCAATACTGATTCACAGCAACACTAAGTGTGTCAGAGTAGAATTGTGTTCCACATGGTTTTCAATGGCTCTTTTTTTTCAAAAGTAGATTTCCAGGCCTTTCCTCTAAGGTGTCTTTAGATGGACTCAAACCACTAAGCTTCTGCTCAGTAGCTGGGCACATAAACCGGCTGTACCACCCGTAACAGCTTCAGAATCCACCATAGAAGCTTCTTTCTTCCTGGCCATGAAATCAATGGCTCCCAACTTATGACCAGGGGATCATTACTCTTCCTCCTCAGTGTTAGCCCAACATTTTGTCTGTATGTTAACTCCACTGAGCTAAGGAGGAAGCCTTCCCAACCCAAGGCAGAGTGATCAGGCTGCACCGATAGATGGTTGCTGTTTCTAGAATCACTACTTCTTTCAATCTTCTCTGGCCAGGTGTCTTTCAAAGCTTTTTCACTCTATCTCTCAGAGGCAAATGCTACACTTCCAGACTTCTTTAGGTCTTGACTGTGCATGATGGTGAAAATAACAATACTTTTGAATAGATCTATGAGTTGGTGAGCACAATTTGAAAATAGAACCATTCAATCAGATCATTCCTGGCCGTTTTATTAATTGGTACAATAAGTACCTGAGCACATACGTATTCTTGGCAGGCAGAATTTAGAACACAAAATCCTGCCATAAAAGATTTTCAATTAATGGCTTAAAGAGTGACTAATCACACACCCAGGACCTATTCATAAAGCACTGTCCTATGTACAATCTGAAAAGTCTTTAGTTCTCCTGAAATAAAGATCAAATGGTCCATTATTCTGGAGCTTTAGTAGTTTGAGGTTTTAAATAGGCAGATTAGAGTTGGAGGCTCTCCCTGTTTTTCAGGCTATGCCAAATGTATACATATAGATACAAATGGCTGTTTTGAAATCCCTCTTCCACAGTTATAATTTTACAATTCATTTATGAATTCTAGAATGGGCCAGGAGTAAATCTGTGGAAACTTGTTTTTCTTTCTGGGAGGCGATTACTTGACTCGATCCTGGTCACACTAAGACTTGGTGTCTTCCTCATGTGATACAGCTCTAACAGAATTACCAGGAACAGATGGCTTTAACAAAGAAAAGTTTACTGTCACACAAGCGAGTAGGCAAGAAATCTAAATTCTGAGTGCTGTCCCAGGGGAACCTTCTCTCTCTCTCCCTCTCTCCTCTCCTCTTCCCTCTCTGTTCCCTGAAGGACGATTGTTATGTTGCACCAGTCTTTCTTTGGTCTGAGAGCATCTTGGCACGGGAACCCCAGGTCCTAAAGGAGGTATTCTGCTCTCAGGGCTGCTTTCTTGGTGGTATGAGGTCCTCAACTCTCTGCTTGCTCCTCTTTCCATTTATCTCTTGTAGGATAAAAGACGGTACAAGCCACATTCCAGGGAAATTCCCTTTACACTGGCACAGAGAGGAAACCTTGGGCGGATGCGGTTTACAGTCCCACCCTAATAGGATTTACAGTATAGGAAAATCACAGAATGGGGGACAAGCACAAAATAGCAGGAATCATGGCCCAGACAAATTGCTACATACATTATGGGGGGGACACAATTCAGTCCATGGCACTCAGTAACAATATAGTGTGCTTTGTGCTGAGCCAACTGTTCACAAGTTGCTTCAACTCTCTCTTTCTATGGCCTTACATAATTTGAGGTGGTAAAGAAGGAAAACAGCACAAGGCTGGTAGAGATCATCCTTCTCTGGCTCTGACTTTCCTGTTTACTGACTTCCTCTTTCACAAAGTTCAACAATTAACTCTGCAGACTTAGTTTTTCTAAGTGCTATATACCCAATTGCTGAATATCACTACAGTCACCTTCAAGGTACTCCCTTTGGGAAGCCATGCACTTATGTTAGTGCCTAGTCTGTTCTTCAAAGCAATTTTGGAACTCTTTCTGGAATGGCCATTGTACACAGTGGTAAGGTAGAAAGTTTGTGAACTTAATTGTATAGTTGTCTGTGAGGGAGTTTTCAGCCAGTAAACAGATAACTGTATTGGAACATCTATTTACTTACCTAATGTTTACCCAAAGATAAAGGAAATACTGAAAGGAAGACCTTTTGTTGACATGCAGGACATCAAGGGTAATACAATGACAGCTCTGATGGCTATTCCAGAAAAAGAGTTCCCAAACTGCTTTCAAGTGTGGACTAGTCACTTGTGTCAGTGCATAGCTTCCCAAGAGGAGTACTCTGAAGGTGACTGTAGTGATATTCAGCAATGAGGTATGTAGCACTTTCTCTAGGATGGTTCCTGAACCTAATTGGCAGTCCTCATTAAGTGCAAACAACATAAATGGAGGCTTTCTCTATGGAAAGAATTCTGTATCACATTTTATCCTAGTTGGATGGTGAGCTCTCTCACTCCCATTTACTCTTTCCCATCTTAAAGGTTAATCATAGCAAATTAGCATGCAGCAGAGAAGAAGGTGATGAAACCAAACAGTCCACAAATTCCCACCCCTATGTTGGAGTTAGAAAACCAAAAGGGAAGAATACACTCAGCATTTCTCAAGCTGAGAGAAATGAAGAAAGCATCTGTAGCCTAGAGAGAGCAATCATGAAGGATTCTATGGGCAAACTACTGACTGACACAGGAAGCATCAAAAACAGATGGAAGTAATACATGGAGTAACTATACCAAAAAGAATTTACCAATGTTCAGTCATTTCCAGAAGTAGCATATAATCAAGAAGCAATGATACTGAAGAAAGAAGTCCAAGCTGCACTGAAGACTCTGATAAAAACCAAGGCTCCCGGAATTGATAGAGCAACAAATGGATGCAGCACTGGAAGTACTCCATCATCCATGCCAAAAAATTTGAAAGACAGCTACTTGGCCAACAGACTAGAAGACACCTAGATTTATGCCTATTACAAAAAAAGGGTGATCCAACCAAAAGTGGAAATTATTGAACCATATCATCAATATCACATGCAAGTGCAATTTTGCTAAAGATCATTCAAAAGCACCTATAGCAGTACATCAACAAGGAACTGCCAGAAGTTAAGGCTGGATTCAGAAGAGGACATGGAAAAAGCGATAACATTGCTGATGTCAAATGGATTTGGACTGACAGCAGACAATACCGGAAAGATACTTGCCTGTGTTTTACTGACTATGCAAAAGCATGTGACTGTGGATCATAAAATTATATATAACAATGGGAAGCATGTGAATTCCAGAACACTTATTTATGCCCATGAGAAACCTGTGCACAGATCAACAGCTGTCATTCAAGAAGAACAAGGGGATGCTTACTGATTTAAAGTCAGGAAAGAATTGACACCATTGAATTATAGTGTTGGAGAAGAATATTGAATATGCCGTGGACTGCTAAAGGAATGAACAAATCTGTCTTGGAAGAAGTACAGCCAGAAAGCTCATTAAAAGCAAGGATTGAGGACACAGCAAATGGTCCCAACTCAGCAGGAACAGATGCTCACCGAGGACCAAAATGACATGCAGTAAAGACAACTTAGAAGACAGAGAGACCCACAAGAGAGGGTGCCTTCATCGACTTGGGACCGGAAGCACCGGATGGTGCCCAGCCACCACCAGTGATAGCCACGATGGAGCTCCCTAGGTTGAGTCTCACTGGCAACACAAGAATAAAAAGGGGTGCATCCTGAGATCTCCACTAAAAGACCTCAATTGATGGTCCAGTGGTTTTGGGGTTCCTCTGAGAGCATGGCCCCTGGCCCTGATGCTGCCCTTACCCATAAATTATAACAAAGGTCCACTTTTTGGACAGGAATGGATCGGACTTGGCAATGCAGAGTGACCATATATTGGTTGCGCTTTATGGTTCTATACATCTGTAGAATATCATCCTGCTGACCTCTGGCTGGAGGAAGGAGAGTGGGTGGAGAGGAGCGGAAAGGAGGCTGTTAGGAGGATGAGACATGTATGGAGCAGAGAGGAATAGTGTGCTGTCACCGGACAGGGAGAGCAGTGGAAGCTGCATATAGGTGGGCATGTAAATTTATACAGGAATGTACATTTTCACTCAGTCATGTTAAATAAAAAAAAAAAAGCAAGGATGGAGAGACTATTTTACATACTTTGTACATCTTATCAGAAGGGATAATTCTCTGGAGAAGGACATCATGCCTGCTAAAGTGGAGGGTCAGTGAAAAAGAAGACCCTTAACAAGACGGGTTGACACAGAGGCTGCAGCAGTGGACTCAAACACAATTGTGAAGATGGTGTAGGACTGGGCCGTGTTTTGTTCTGTTGTACATAGGGTCACTTGGAGCAGAAACCAACTTGATGGCACCTAACAACATCAACAACAACTGACTTTGCAATATTGTGGTAAATAAATAACACAATTACATTTGATATGATCATCAGGACTGGTGCACGGCTTAGGTATATGCTCAGAGAGCATCAAAACAAGACAGAAGGAATACACAAAGTCATTATACCAGAAAGAACTGGTCAGTGTTCAGCCATTCGAAGAGGTAGCATATGATCAGAAGCCAATGGTACAGAAGGAAGAGGTCGAAGCTGCATTGAAGACATTGGTGAAAAACAAGGCTCCAGGAATTGATGCAGTATCAATTGATATATTTCAACAAACAGATGCAGTGCTGGAAGTGCTCACTCACCTATGCCAAGAAATTTGGAGGACAGCTACCTGACCAACTGACTGGAAGAGATCCATATTTATGCCCACTCCAAAGAAAGGTGGAACCGAATGTGGAAGTTACTGAACAATATCACTGATATGACACGCAAGTCAAATTCTGCTTAAGATCATTCAAGAGGGACTACAACAATATATTGACAAAGAACGGCCAGAAATTCAAGGTGGGTTCAGAAGAGGACATGGAACCAGGGATATCATCACTGATGTCAGATGGATTTTGGCTAAAAACAAAGAATACCAGCAAGATGTTTACCTGTGTTTCATTGGCTATGCAAAAGCATTTGACTGTATGGATCATACTAATGTCACAGAGAATGAGAACTACAGAACACCTAACTGTGCTCTTAAGGAATCCGTATATGGATCAAGGGGCACTCATGGAAACAGAACAAGGGGACACTGCATGGTTTAATGTCAGGAAAGGTATGCATCAGGGTTGCGCACTTTCACCATACCTTTTTAATATGTATGTCGAGCACATAATCTGAGAAGTTGGATTCTACAAAGAAGAACGAGGCATCAGGATTGGAAGATGACTCATTAACAACCTGCATTATGCAGACAATCCCACCTTACTTGCTGGAAATGAAGATTTGAGACACTTATAAAGATCAAAGACCACAGCCTTCAGTGCACCTCAACATCAGGAAAACAAATCCTCACAAGTGGAGAAGTAAGCAACATTGTCATAAATGGAGAAAGGATTGAGGTTGTCAAAGATTTCATTTTACTTGCGTCCACAATCAATGTCCTTGGAAGCAGTAGACAGGAAATCAAAAGAGCATTGCACTGGGAAAATCTGCTGCAAAGGACCTCTTCAAAGTATTCAAAAGTAAGGATGTCACCTTGAAGACTAAAATGCACCTGACCTAAGCCATGGTATTTTCAATCGCATCGTATGCATGTGAAAGCTGGACCATGACCAAAGAAGACAGAAGAAGGATTGGTGCCTTTGAATTGCGGTGTTGGAGAAGAATGTTGAATATACCATGGACTGCCAAAAGAACAAACAGATACGTTCTGGAAGAAATCCAACCAGAGTGCTCCTTGGAAGCAATGATGGCAAGACTCTGTCTTACATACTTTGGACATGTTGTCAGGAAAGATAAGTCCCTGGAGAAGGACATTATGCTTGGTAGATGGAGGGCCAGCAAAAAAGAGGAAGATCCTCGACAACATGGATTGACACAGTGGCTGTAACAATGGGCTTAAGCATAAAAACGATTGTAGACATGGTGCAAGACCAAGCAGTGTTTCATTCTGTTATTCATAGGGTTACTATGAGTCAGAACCAAACTCAGTGGCACCTAACAACAAGGGATAGTCACAGAGTTTCAGACAGTAAATCAAAATTCACCTCTATGGAGGAAATGCCATACTTTCCTCAACAAGTGCCATTTACAAGGCTTATAAACTTCATTTTGTTTCTTAAAAAGATTAGCTAAATCAAATTTAGAAAATTTCCCTTTTTTGTAGATAATTAAATATTCAAAGGAATATCACTCCTCTAAAAATTGCTCATAGGAGTAGCCTGTGATGCTTTGATAAATGAACAACATATTTCCAATGTGTTAAAATGTTTTTGAACAAATGCTACATCTCATTCTGAACTAGCAGCAATTACTTATCTCCCATGATTGTTTAAAAACACACAGCATAATGAATTGACATATGTTGAGCAAAATCTTATGCAAATTTTGATATTTCCTCAACAGTACAAATTAAAACGTGGCTTCTTGTTACACCAGTTAATTTACAAGTGGTAGTCTTCACCAATCTGGCAATCACAGATTATGACACATATCTAAAATAATAATTTTTATTTTTTCTTATTAAGAAAGCCATTAAAGAGCTTAGATAAGAAAGATAAAACAAATAATGGAATAAGAAAAATATAAAACAATTTTTTATCCAACTAGTCAAAGATAATCACAGTTACTTTGCTGAGTATTATTTCAATCTTTTTTGTAGCTTAGTTTAATATTTTGTTCCAATATGTTTGTAAACCACTTTCTATCTGTTGATCTATTTCTAAAAATAAACGAGATTTGCTTTTTTTTGGAAACCTGGTTGGGCAGTGGTTTAAGTGTTAGGTCTGCTACACAAAAGGTTGGTAGTTCAAATCCACCAGGCTCTCCTTGGAAACTATGGGTCGGTTCTACTCTGACCTCTAGGGTCGCATCCAACTTGATGGCAGTGGGTTTTTTTTTGTTTTTGTTTTTGGCCTTTTGTCTATAAATTTTTTATCTTGTACATAAACAAACTGTTGATATTTTCTATATAGAACTTATTTTTTAAAGAGACAACTTGCTGAACTCTCATTAGTTGTAATTTTACTTTAATTACCTCTCGAGTTTTCCAAGTAAATATTCATTTTTTTAGAAAATAGTATGTTTCCCTTTTTCAGTATTTGTATCATTTTCTTCCTGAAATATCCATCATTTTTTTCAAATGAGAAGAATTAATTATCTTGTGAAGTTCTCATCTTTTACTGATTGCAGTGAAATGACTCCATAAGTTCTATTAAATATAATGCCTGCTATTGGTTTCAGATACAAAATCACTTTAGTGAGATATCCTGTGTCTGCTAAGATACCTTTAAAATCAGAATTCATGTTTACCTAAAGTCTTTTGGACATCTACTAAGATGGCCAAATCCACTTTTTACTTTGACTTTTTGATGAATTGTAAATACATTTTCTATTATTAAATCATCCTTGAATTACTGAAATTAACTTATGTGTCTGTAATTTATTAGCTTTTTAATACAGTTCTGGAAACCACTTGTCTTTTGCTTAGTTTTAAGTCTGTTTTCGTAAAAAATAACTTTTTAAAATAATATCTTACATTTTTGTATTCCAAACATATAACTTTAATATCCTAAAATTTTAAAATAATGATACATAAAAAGGAAAAAAGTTAAATTCTCCCATGATCTTCTAACTATTCTGCTTTCCTCACTCCTAGGAAATCTCCACTGTTAATTATTTAATGCATTTTGAATTTAGTTGATTTCCTATTGATGACTATTTAGATCATTTCAATGTTTTTGCTATATAAGCAGTGCTTCAGGGAATATACCTTTCTACACATACCTTTGCATAATGTTGTTATTGTTTCTGTTCTGTGGTGCCATTGAGTCACTTCTGACTCATAGCAACTCTACACACAACAGAAACACTGCCCAGTCCTACGCTACAGCCATACTGGTCATCCTTGAGCCCATGGCTGCTGCCACTGTGTAAACCCATGATGTCGAGAGTTTTGCTCTTTTCACCTTAGCAAACATGACATCCTCCTCCTGGGACAGATCCTGCCTGACAACGTGTCCAAGTTACATAAGATGTAGTCTTGCCATCCTAGCTTCTAAGGAGCACTTCGGTTGTGTATCTTCCAGAACAGATCTGTTTGTTCTTTTGGTAGTCCATAGCATAGTCAATATTCTCCTCCAATACCACAATTCAAAGGCGTCAGTTCTTCTTCTGTCTTCATTATTCATTTTCTAGCTTTGACATGCTTATGATGTGATTGAAAATATGGTTTGGGTCAGGCTCAACTTAGTCTTCAAGGTGATGTCTTTACTTTTTAACATTTTAAAAGATCTTTTGCAACATATTTGCCCAGTGCAATGCATGTTTTGATTTCTTGTCTGCTGATTCTATAGCTGCTTAGTGCAGATCCAAGTAAAATGTAATTTTTGACAACCTCAAACTTTTTTCCGTTTATCATCATGTTGCTTACAGGTCCAGTTGTGAGGTGTAATCCACACTGAAGGCTGTAGTTTTTGATCTTCATCAGTAAGTGCTTCAAGTCCTCTTCACTTTCAACAAGCAGTGTTGTTCCACCTACATAACGAAGGTTGTTAAGGAGTTTTCTTCCAATCCTGGTGCCCCTTTCTCCTTTATACAGTTCAGCTTCTCACATTATTTCCCCAGCATACAGATTTAATAAGCATGGTGAAAGGATACAGCCCTCACACAAACTTCTCCTGACTTTAAATTATGCAGTGTCCCCTTGTTCTGCTTGAATGATTTCCTCTCAATTCGTATACAGATTCCTCATAAGTACAATTAAGTATTCTAGAACTCCCATTCTCTGCAATGTTATCCATAATTTGTTATGATCCACCCAGTCAAATGCTTTTGCATAGTCAATAAAACACCAGTAAACATCTTTCTGTCATTCATCTGACGTTAGAATGACAGCCCTGGTTCCACAGCCTCTACTGAATCCAGTCGGAATTTCAGGCAGTTCCCTGTCAACATACTCCTGCAGCCATTTTCAAATGACCTTCAGCAAAATTTCCCTTGCGTGTGATAATAGTGATGTTATTATTCAATAATTTTTTCATTTGGTTGGATTACTTTTCTTGGAAATAGGCATAAATATGGATCTTTTACATATTTGCATCCAAAAGAACCCACCGATGTCCAACTGATTCTAATTCCTAGCGAGCCCCAGGACTGCAGAGGTTGTGAACCCTTAGGAAGCTGACTGCCACATCTTTCTTCTACAGCGCCACTGGCCGTGTCTCATCACCTACCGTTCAGTTAGCGGTTGATCACTCTAACCACTGCTCCACGAGGGTTCCATTGGGTGGGGATATTTCTGTTACATAGATTCCCAGACAGGAATGGCTTGGTCAGAGGTTTTGCAAATGTTACGTTTTAATAGATACTAACAAAATGCCACTTAAAAATCTGCCACAAAAGAGTAATGTGCACAAGAATACTGATTTCTCCACTCCTTTGGCACACTGAGATCATTGATATTTCAGTCGTTAGCAGTGATAGTTGAAAAAATTATCACATTGATTTGCATTTCTTTAATTATGAATGGGAATGAAGATCTTTCCATATGTTCTGAAACAATTTTTATTCCTTATTGTAAATTATCTCTTCATGAAATGTGTACATTTTTCTATTGTAGCCTGGCTTTCTCTTATTGTTTAAGTGTTCTGTGTAAGGTACATTGGCTGTGACTGTCATGTGTTGTTAATCTCTTCCTGTTTGCCACTCTGAAGTTTATGCTGATTTTTGCTGCACATATGTTTCCCCTCATTTTGTAAGGCAGTGTTGTATAGGACATGGCTACAGTGAGCACGAGGTCTGAAATTACAATGATTGAGGTGAAATTTCCAGCTTCACTTCTTACTATGTAAACCTGGCAAATTACTTAACTTCTGTCTGTGCATTTTCAAATCTGTGACATAGGGTGATAAGACCTACGTCCTTCCCTGGATGGCCCCTAGAAAAACCAAAACAAAACCAAGCCCATCACATCAAGCTGTTTTAACCCTACAGAACAAAGGAGAACTTCCCCATATGGTTTCCAAGGCCATAAACTTTATAGACACAGACTGCCACATCTGGTGGGTTCAAACTGGCAGCCTTTTGGTTAGTAGTCAAGTTCTTAACCATGGCTCCACCAGGGTTCTTTATCTAGCCCTTAGAAAATGCTTAAAAAATATTCATATCTGATAACCAAATTTCTTGTGTTGCTTTTAGATTTCAGCTCAATCCACAATTAGAAAGACCTCTTCTCCCAAATACAATTAAGTTGTTATCCATACTTCCCTGTATTGCTTTGTTGTTTCTTTGTATGATTGACTGGTTTTTATTTGCATGTACATGTCGAACACTGTGGTCTATCTAAAATTTGTATCAGTGTAAAGAGTATATGAATCCAGATATGTTGTTTTACAAGTAATGAATTTTTCCAGACTCATTTTTTCTAAATAATCTGTATTTATCTCATTGATTTTATTGCCTCTTTAAAAAATACTCTTCTGTATGATTTTTAATTCATTTGTAGGTTATCTCAGAATCTCACCATCAAAACATGTTATAGTATTTGGAAAAGTAAGTCACTTTAGTATTTATTTTGTTTTAGAATTTCCTACCCGTTTTCACAGGTACAGTGCTTCAGGAAATCTTTAGAATCATTTTGTCGAATCTCAAAACAAAGTCTACTGATAATTTGTAATTGGATTGTTTATAGATAGATTTCTGAAGAGCTTATATTTGTGTAATATTGATTGAGTGAGCCTATCTAAAGTTCTTTGAGTTTTTCAAAAGCATTATTTGATATGCATTCTTCTAATTCTTACAATTAAGAGTGAAATGGTATATGTTGAGTCTATTTAAAATAAGGATGTTAGAACCCTTTTGTCCTTTCCCTTATTTGCTCTATGTTGTATTTATTTCTTGGTCCAGTTAATGTTTCTGATGATTTATCTCAAGATTAATGTTATATCATTTTTTCAATAATATATAAGTTTCAGTAGTATTTTTTATTTTTATTTGTCTATTATCAAACTTCAAGCTATAATTAGTTTGCAAATATATAGGTGAAATTTCTATTAATTTTAATTCACATTGTTTCTATCTCCAAGACCATGATGTGGGCTAAATTTTTAGTTATCCTCCTACACATTGTAATCTAAGGGAATTGGAAAATTATCAGTCACTGTTTTATTTGTAGACCCTTAAGTAACTCATAGAACCCAAGATTTCTGGTTATAATTCATAATATAAAATAGTTCTGGTTTAATTAGGACATATAAAAAATTAAATCCAACATTTACAAGAGCAATGTGAGAAAAGTACCACAAAAGACATCCAATGTACTGGTTTAAAAAGATTGAGAGAATTCAAAGGAGGTAATTTGTCTTCACAGAGATGACATTTAAAAGAGTCAGTATGTTTTCTACTAAAGGTGAAAAAGAGGGATAGAAAATACTCAGAAGATAGAATACAGAGAGCATATTTAGAAACTAGCAAGTTGGGTATCATATAAAGTAATTAGAATAAGGGAAGATCCAGCCAGGCTGTAAAAATAATGAGGATAGTGAAATATGAGTGTGGAAGTCTGCAAAGCCTAGGCTAAAAAATATAGGTATTTTATATGGAAAGTTATGGGGAGCCATTGAAGATTTTATAACAGTGAGGTAGCTTAGTTAGCTGTTTACTTTGGAAAAACCGTCATTCATGAGGTATGATAAATTAAAGAAGAAAGAGATAGAAAGGATGGAGATTATTTCAAAGGTTATCTAACTAATCAGGTCAATAAGTAATGAAAGCTTAACCATAAAATGGGCAGCTTTTAGATTGAAAGGTAAAACCGATTACAAAAGGTGTTGAATTTAATTTATGTAAAAATATTTTGTTCCTTTAGTCCTTATAGGTATTCTGGTTCCTGATCATGGGTGTAAACTCCAGGCTCCGTATCTGTATGACATCTGCTTGCTTTCATTTTCTGGTTCTTATTAATTCAATTGGTTTTAATACAACACACATTCAGCCTTCATTTCTACTCTGAAGGGAAAGCAGGGCTGTTTTTTCTTCCAACATCTGATTTATGGCCTTGCTCTGGTCTTCGAAAATTTCTAACCCTTAAATCTAGATTCCCTAAGCTATCTGTATCCCAATGAGGCAATGAATCATAGAGCAACTGGGGAGGTGAAAAAAATCCAAAAGAAAGAAATGAGAGAGAAATAGGTGACAATGATGCAAGAGAATGCAGAAAATGTTTAGAGGTTTATGAATCTTGCATCTGTTTAGGTACAGGATGGATAAACTTCTGCATGTATAAATAGGAGCTTTACCAAAAGATGTTGGATGTCTGATTAACCCAATTTGCTGTGCCTTGTTTAGCCAAGAGATTTCTCTTAAGCAAGATTTACATGTTAGATAATGCCAATAAGCTTCAGAGATCAGATGTTTTCCACGATCACAATAAATTCTGTTTTGGAGCCATTGACACTCCAGCTGCAAGTATCAGTGTCCCACTTGTCCTCTTATCCACTTGTCCTCTCCACAGGTAAGCAGAGTGAAGTCCGAATCACTCTTAAACTAATCAGTACCTTCCTGCTTGGATCATATAAGAGGCATTCATTTCATGTAAGTCTTGTAGTCAGTTTTCTAAAAGTATTTTCACTCTAAATTAGTTGGGGAGGCATAAATGTTAATCCAGTCAAGTATATCAAACCTATGCATTCTGTAAGTAGTAGAATAAATATTTATAATATCCATACATTAATTTTCTTTTAATCATAAGATAGCTTTAAGATCCTGTTGGGAAACTGTACTTTCCTCCCTCAGGCATACTTCTTTTAACCAGCCTCACAGCTAGTAAAAAATACATTCTTCTAAGCTATAGCTATAACTACTTTCTTCTGAGATACTAAAATAAATCTCCAAAATCAGAGTTCTCCCACACACCAAATAGGTTAACAATGCTTCTAAAAGAAAAGTGTTCTTATTGAACACCTAATTGAAGACTGGAAATACAAGTTTAGGAAAACAAACTTAAACACAAGACCCTTCAAATCATACAAAAAAAAAAAAACTTACATAATTCTGACCTGAAGAAAAGCTGAGGATTTAATAGTTAGATCTTAACTATGTGCACATTCAGAAGAAAATCACCACCTCCATGAATTAGGGAAATGAGAAGAAATTTAGAAATAATTTTTAAGTGTAACAGAAGGGACTTATATTGAATGTATTTGAACATTTTATACTGCATTTAGTTTACCTTTACTTTATGCCCTAACTTTTCAATAGGCTCTGTAGTCAGAAAGTATTTATTGAATACTGTATTAGTTTTCTGTTGCTGCTGTAACAAATTACCACAAACACTATTTTAAAACATAGATTTATTTCCTTACAGTTCTGGAGATTAGTAGTACAAAATGGGTCTAAATGGACTAAAATCAAAGTGTTGGAAGGGCTGCGTGCCTTCAGAGAGTTCTAGGAAATAACAGCTTCTAGAGGAAGAGCCCCGGTGGCATAGTGGTAAAGCACTCGGCTGCTAACCAATAGGCCAGTGGTTCAAATCCATCAGCAGCTCTCCAGGGAAAAGATAACAGCAGTTTGCTTCCCCACTCAGAAGCCCTGTGGGAGTAATTCACATTCTTTGGATCATAGCCTGTTCCCCCATATTCAAAGCCAGCAAGTCAGGCACTCTATGCTACCATCTCTCTGATTCTTGTCTTCTGCATCTCTCTTCCACCTGCACTGACCATCAGATTACACTGGGTCCACCCGGGAATAATGCAAGAGAACATCTTCTTCTCAGGACCACCTCATTAGCAACCTTAATGTTATGTGCAGCCTAATTTCCTTCACCATATAACTTATCAAATTCAGATTTCAGGAATTAGGTCCATATTTTGAGGCCATTATTCAGTCTACAGGAGACCTGGCAGTGCAGTGGCTAAAATCCCTGGCTGCTGACAAAAATGCTGGCAGATGGAACCCACCAGCCACTCAGTGGAGGCAAGATGTGGCATTCTGCTTCCATAAAGATTACAGCCCTAGAAACCCTATCTGTCTAGTACAAGTACTCATGCTTGGTGTCTCCTAAGTACTTCAGGGGATAAAAAGCAAATGAGAAATACATTGTGCAACCAAGGAGATACGGGTTCCATACAAAAGAAAAGACAAACATGAATTGCAAGGCAATGTTGTTGACAAAGATGCCAAACTTTGGACATGTTGTCAGGAGGAACCAGTCCCTGGAAAAAGACACCGTGCTTGGTAAAGCAGAGGGTCCCTGAAAAAGAGGAAGACCCTCAATGAGATGGGCGGAGACAGCAGCCGCAACAATGGGCTCCGGCAGAACAACGACCGCGAGGGTGGCACAGGGTCAGGCAGTGGTCCCGTCTGTCGTATATAGGGTCACCGTGAGTTGGAACCCACTCAGCGGTTTCTGACAACAACAACAACAAAACAGCTTCAGAGAAGAAAAATAAAGTGTGCGGAATCAGTCTACCACGTTTCATGACTTACTCTGTAGCTACAGTAATCAAGGCAGAGGGACACACTCACAGATCAACGGACAAAGAGGAGAAACCAGAAAGACCCACACAAATGTATGCACGACATTTTTGACAAAGGTACAAAAGCAACTGAATAGAGAAAAAATAGCATTTTCAACAAAAATCTTCAGGATCTGGGCTAAGACTTTTTTTTACAAAATTTGACACCAAAGGCATAATCCATAAAATGAAAAATTAATAAATTGGAATGCATGAAGATCTTGCTCTCCTAAAGACCCTGTTAAGAAAATAAAAAGAGAAGCTGTAAAATGGGAGAAAATATTTGCAAACCACTTATCCAACAGAGGACTAGGCTCTAAAATACGTGAATAACTCAACAGTAAAAAAAAAAAAAAAAAAAAAATCCAATTATAAAATTGTCAAAACACAGAATAGATATTTCATTAACAGAATATATAGATGGTAAATAACTGCATGGAAAAATGTACAACACCATTATCCATCATGGAAATGCAAATTAAAATCACAATGAGATAATGCTACACAGCTATCATAATGGCCAAAACACACCACCAAATTCTAACAAGGATACTAAGAAATACATCCATACATTGCTAAAATTGGTACAGCCCTCTGTAAAACCACATGGCAGTCTGCTAAAAAAAACTTAACATGCAACTGCAGTTAAGTGCTCTCCTGAGCACTTTTTCCCTGAGAAATAAAAAATGTATATTAACACAATAACCCATACAAATACACTTACAGAAACTTTATTTGTAATAGGCTCAAATTGGAAACAACCCAGATGTCCTTCAAAGAGTGAATGGTTAAACAAACTCGGGTACATTCACAGGAAAAAACTATTCACATCTGTAACAAACTTAAATCAATCTCCAAAGAATTATGCTGAGTGGGAGGAAAGAAACTCAGAAGGTGGCATACTGTATGATTTCATTTATGGTGCATTTTTAAAATGATAAAATTATAGAAGCAGATGAATAGTTTCCAGTAGTTAACCAGCAATCAGGGGCCAGAGAGAAGTGGGTATAATAATAGAATAATAATATGAGCAATCATTGTGGTAATATGAATATTCTGTACCTCAGCCACATTAATATCAATTTCATGGTGGCCACATCACTTTGTGGTTGTGCCAGATGTTGGAGAAACTGGCTAAAGCATGCACAGGATCTCTCTAATACTTCTTATAATTTCATGTTAATTTGCAGTAATCTCAAAGTTTAAAGCAAAAAGGTTTAAAACTACTATTTTATAATTAAACACAAGCAATATTTTAGATGTAAAGTTCTGAAACAATTATTCAAAGAACATGACGGGTCATGAACCATCTTTGTTTTACAACTTGGTATCGTGTAGACCATTGAGAGTAAAGTGGTGGTAATATTTACTACGTATGTGAAATTGTTTTTCTACTATAAATGTGCGTGGTATTCTACAGAATGTGTTTAGACCTCAAAACACTGCTGTGAGATGACCACTGTAACCCTATTTTACCAAAGAAAAAACTGTGGTACAGGTAAAACATGAACTCTGGTCCCTCAGAACGTAACTCCCAGCCGCTTTTACACTGTGCTGTCGCAGAGAGCTTACCACAAGCAAGATAACGAGGAGACGACTGTAGTCAGGGGTGTTCAGATTCTCCTCAAAATGTACCATACCTACACAAAGGGATTTCTGCCAGCAGAAGAGGAGGACTAGCTACTAACACCTCAGAGGAGACGAAAGGGCAGAATCCTGAAGAGCTTTGTCTGTAGAAGCAGGAGACCTTCCAGGGAGCCATTAGAGCCCCTACAACCACCGATCTCTCTTGGCTTTCCAACCAGCTATGGGATTTGGGGGTCTCTAGTGTTCCCTGGCAAAGTAACGCTTAAGCCCCCAGCTGCTACCCGAAAGGCTGACGGTTTGAACCCACCCAGTAGCTCTGTGGGAGAACAACCTGATGACGTGTTCCATAATGGTCACAGCCTAGGAAACATGGAGCAGTTACTTTCTATTGCTGTGAGTTGGAATCAACTTAAGGGTGCCCAACAGTGTGGTTCTCCATCAGCCAGTCCCTGATCTGTCTCTACTCATGCCGGACGCTACCTAGGACTAAGCACTCTGTCCTTCTGTCTTTGCCCTACCATTGAACATCACGGCATCTGTCTTTGAAACGACAGCCTTAGACTGGAAGACGGAGGACCCTGGTGGCTCAGAGGCAGAGCTGTGGAGTCAGACTGACCGGACCCTGCTGTTACTTCCCCACTGCCAAGCTTGTTCCTATTCTTAACATTGCTAAGTACCAGTTCTCTCATGAGAAAAATGAGGAGAATAATAGCACTGAACTCACAGGGTAGTTGCAAGATAAACTTAAATGAGTCACAAAGCATGCATAGTAAAGGGCCTGGCACATGTTAGCACTAAACGAATGAAGGCTATTATGGTTGTTATTGTTGTGTCTAACCCAGTGCTGTCCAACAGAACTTTTTACAATGACATAAATGTTTTCTATCTATGCTACTCTACATGGTAACCACTAGCCACGTTCCTCTGACTGAGAAAATGCATTATTTTCTCATGATCAGCCAATTCGAATTCAAACAATTACACATGGCTAGTGGCTAACATATATGGATGCTACCAGTATAATAACCCTCAGCCAGTAACCAGGCGAGACGGCCCAGGCTAAATAGAATAAAATTGCAAATATCAATCAAAACAGCAAGAATGTCACTGTACAGGAAGAAATACATATGCACTGTTTCTACAATGGAGGTTTAATTGTACAATAGGTAAGAGAAAGTGTTGCTTTACATAAAGCCTTTGTGAATGAATTCTCATTACATTTAAAATAAGGTGAGAAATTGGTGTAGCTTTACAAGTACAAGAAGGGATGTGTGGTAGATTAAATTATTATTTATCAAATATTCACTCCTGTTCCTGTCATACTTGTATGGAGGGAGACTTCTCTGCCGTGATGATATTGAACTTGCCCATGTGACTTGCTTTGGCCCAAGGAATGTGGGTGGAAGGCTTCACAGGCATGGCATGCATCTCTTCATCCCTCTAAAATTTCTGACCTCCACCGAGTAAAACAAAAAATGTCCCAGGTAATTTTCTTCTTTATCTCAGTCCCCAAAATAACCCACAACCTGAAGCAGAGCTACCCCAGCAGCTCATGGATTCTTGAGTGAGAAACAAAAGGTTATTTTTGTAGGTAAATGAGATTTTGTAGGTATTTTCTATGTGGAATTGTTTCAGTAAAGGGCTGATTAATACAGGAACTAATGTTTATTGATCACCTCCAAGCCAATATATTTTGGTACAGAAACTTGTGCTCTGAAAAATGAGAGAAGTGGTTTGAGATAATGGTTGGAATGGGGATTCTATCTGAGGTCTGTTTGCATCCAAATATTCAGATGACTACATGGATAAAGTATCTATGGCAAGTTGTTAAAGGAAAGTTGGGAGATCCAGCTTGCTGAAAGAGTTATGTGTTACATGTGGCTAATGAGTTATGGAGAAAAGCAGTCATGATCTTGTCTGCTGTCTCTTGAGGCTGGTGCTGGACATAAACAGTTACCCTAGCCAAGCCACGATCATCACCACTATTCTACTGTCTTCACCACATTTTCATCTCATTTTTTAAGTAAATATTTCTGCTAGAATTTTTACAAACATAATAGTCACTACATAGATTTTTCAATACATCTTGCCACATTCTCAAAACATGTTTAAAATATTCATTGAAGGCACTGATATGAAGGTACAATTTCTTCAGAAGTATACTCTGTATTCAACGACCATCTTCTCCACTGAAAAGCACTTACCTATTTCTCATAAAATACTGAATTTGCTTTAATAAAACGTCTAGGCTCTTCATAACTGTCTCTGCCTATATTACAGAATTTATAAATATGTGATTAGAGATGTATCTCTGCAATGATACACTGCCTTGAAAGTAGTGTTTATGGGAAGGCAGGCCAGAATAAGGTAACAGATAGACTGTATTTGGAGGACGGAAGAGGATTATAATAATTGTTGTTGTTAGGTGCTGTCTTGTTAGTCCTGCCTCATAATGACCTTACGTACAAAACTAAACACTGCACAGTCTTACATCATGACACAGTCTCACTATGCTTGCTTCTAAAGAGCACTCTGGTTGGGCTTCTTTCAGGACAAGTATGTTTGTTTTTTGGAAGTCTATGTTTAATATTCTTCCCCATCACCACAATTCAAAGTCCTCAATTCTTCTGTCTTCCTTATTGTTCAGCTTTTGCATGATACGATGCAATTGAAAGTACCATGTCTTGGGTTAGCCTCACCTTCGTCTTCATGGTGACATGTTTGCTTTTCTGCATTTTCCCAATGCAATGCCTCTTTTGACTATAATAATTCATAGTTAAAATTTTATTTTGGGGAGGTTTCACTGTATGTGAATCTACAATCCATGGCCATAAAAAAAGTAGTCAAGAAATCACACGATGTCCAGTGCTGGACAAATCTTCTGCAAAAGACCTCTTTAAATTTTAAAAAGCAAAGATACCACTTTAAGGAAGCTAAAGTGCGCCTAACCCAAGGCATGGTGTTCTCGGTCACCTCATAGGCATGCTAAAGCCGGACAAGGAACAAGAAAAATTAAAAGCATCGATTCTTCTTTGATTTTTCTAGTAATTCAGCTGACAGCCTTTGATTTCTTTTTTTTTTTTTATGATATTGCAGAAAAATACTGAAAATACCACGGGCTGCCAAAAGAACCAACAAATTGGTCTTAGAAGAACAACAGCCAGGATGCTCTTTAGAAGCACGAATGGTGAGACTTTGACTTACATACTTAGGATATCTTATCAGGAGGGATCAGTACCTGGAGAAGAACAGCATGCTTGTAAAGTAGAGGGTCAGTGAAAAAGAGGAAGATGTTCAGTGAGACGGTATGACCCAGTGGCCACAGCAATGGGCTTAAGCATAACAGTGATCGTGAGGATGGCACAGGACCAGGCAGTGTTCTGTTCTGTTGTACACGGGGTTACTACGAGTTAGAACCAACTCAACAGCACCTAACAACCACAATAACAAAATTATTTAGGAAGTAATTTTCAGAGGAAGAATCCAGAAAGATCTGTGAAGTTCAATTAGAAGAGGTCGAACAAATAAAGGTCAGTTTTGATCCTTTCCAGTAAAATCAGAATCTTTGGGGAGTATTCATAATCCTTTATATTTTGCTGCTTACACTTTCACAGTTTCCTAGCTAATACAGGTCTCAGATCACAGTACCAGTGACACAGTAAATGTCTTTGGTTTTTACCCTCCGGTGTCTATTTCCTGCAAACACCACACTGTTAACCCGGCAACTGTGGAGTGCACAGGCGCAGCAGTGTTCGCCTGTCTCCACATTGTCCTCACCTCCCCTCTCTGATGCCTCAGCGAGGAGCCAGTGCCCATACTTGCTCCCCAAGGAAACTGTGGAAGAAGCTGGCAGCAAGATCCAGAGGCTGCTGACCGAAGCCTGCGATGTGACAGGCCCGCTGTGGTGGTTACCGAAGCAGAACAAAGTTTTCTTCCTCACTCATGTAGTACATTGTATAACATCTGTCCCCAAACTGTTTTCTTGTGCTACCTACATTGATTTCTCCAAAGCAGCTTTTTCAGACTTCACTACCAGCCTGTGTTTGCTTAGTCCCAGGGAAAATGATAAGAGTGATATTCAACTCAGAGTTGCCTGGACACTCTGATGCTGGCCTGCTGCCAATGACCCAAACTCGAACTCCTCTGCTCTCTTGCACTGGGGTGGACGCTTATGCAATTCGCACCAGACAACTTCACTCTCCAGCCATCAAACTTGGCCTTTCCAAAAATGTCTGAACCCCAGCAGGAGCATAA
The DNA here is from genome assembly GCA_028571685.1 of Heterohyrax brucei. NCBI lineage: Eukaryota > Metazoa > Chordata > Mammalia > Hyracoidea > Procaviidae > Heterohyrax > Heterohyrax brucei. The sequence continues at coordinate 66,442,416 of CM053141.1, read as the reverse complement.
TTTAGGCTCTAACACTGCTATGGAACAACTGTTACAGTGGCACTTAAAGAAAATTAGACAAGTTAATAGTTATTAGAAACTCCCTAGAAATTATTGGAACAAAAGACAAAATTATCAGAGCACAGGCTATCTCAGTGCTTCAATGCCAAAAGCAGCAGACCAGGGCTTCCAGGCAGGAGAGAAGCTGGAGGGCTCCTAGCACAGATACATGGACACCTCTGGACTGTAAGAGCACCATCTGAAAATACGAGGACTGCCAGTTAAGTTCAGAAACTCATCCTCTTTTTCTGGAATGGCCATCATAGCTGTGACTGTATTACTCCTGATGTCCTGAATGTCATCAAAATGTCTTCCTTTCAGTATTTCCTTTATCTTCAGGTAAAGAAAAAAAATCACTGGGGCCAGATCAGGTGAGTAGGAAGGGTGTCCACTAAGTTATTTGTTGACTGGCTAAAAACTCCCTCCTAGACAGTGCCGTGTAAGCTGGTACATTGTCGTGATGCAGGAGCCATGAGCTGCTGGTGAAAATTTCTTGTCGTTCTCATCCAACTTTTTCACACAGACTTTTCAGCACTTCCAAGTAGTAAACTTTTGTCCAGTTCACAGTGAAAAACCCCTCTGGTATCAAAAAAAGTTAGCCACATCGTTCTGACTCTTGATTGGGACTGATGGAATTCTTTTGGTTGTGGAGAACTGGCTGACTTTCATCGTGTACTTTGATGCTTTGTTTCAGGGTCATGTTGATACACCTATGTTTCATCACTGGTGATAACATGGCTGAAAATATCATCTTGCCTCTCCAGAAGGTCTAGGCAAACTTCAGCTCTTCTTTGCTTTTATTCATTGGTGAGCTGCTTTGGGGAAACATTTTTGCGCACACCTTTCCCATGCAAATATTTTCAGTTAAGATTTTCTTGTTTCTCTGTTGATGTTTACTTGGTCTGCTATGCTTCTCACAGTCAGCCAAAGATTTTTATATACAATTCAACAGATTTTTGCAATGTTCTCATCAGTTCTGCTCATTGCTAGCCACCCCAACCTCTTTCCCTCAGTGATGCTTTCTCCCCCCTCAGAAAAATGTTTAACCCATTTGTACACTGCCATTTTCTTCATGGCATTATCCCCATAAACTTGGACTACCATGTCCCTGATTTCACTTCCATTCTTGCCAAGTTTAACAAGAAATTCGATGTTTGTTCATTGCTCTAATTCAAGCTCTGATATTCTTGTGACAGCACACAAAACCACAACAACAATAATGAATGCCACTCAACTAGACACCGCCACACGTCATCAGAAACACAGCTGTGAGACAGTGACACACCAACGCTGTGAAACCTTCCTGAATTGTTTGTGCAGTGCTGCCAGCAAAAGCACACAGTGGCAAGTTTGCAAATTTGTCAGACCTCACGTTTATAGGTTTAAATATTTAAAATGTTAAAGCTTTTATAGACAGGGTAGAAAACAAAGATTTTACATTTGAAAGAATCAAAGAAAAGTGAAGGAAACAGAAACAGATGGAAAGACAGAGCATCAAACAGAAATAACTGCCTACAAACTCAAAGACCCTGGGAGAGCATCACATAGCTGGCTCTGTCCTCCTCACAAGCCTAGGCTTGAGGTAAAGAGTTACTTTTTCCATGCCTGGACCAGCACTTATTTATCACAAAATGATGGTCAAATAGGGCAGTCAGAACGGCTAAGCACTGCTGTGCGAGCAGAGTCAGATCTCCTCGTCTCTGTCTAGACCACCCTCTAAGAGTCACAAATCTTCTTAATGAATTCTTCATCAAGCACAGAAACATGCCAGCTCAAATGAGTTTTCCTCTCCTGTTTTCCTTTCACTTTTTCGTCTGTTGCATTAATGGCACTGGTCAGATATGGTGCACAGCAGATATGTGACAATGCTGTGGTCCCTTGGGTTGGGTACAGGGGTAAATCCTCCTTGTTCTACTTTATCTGTACTGCTTTTCCCCATTGATTATAAACATTAACAATTAGACATTCTATAACGGTTCTCTTCCAGCTGGCTGTTTCCATATGACACCCAGATGACACACCAGTCTGAAGGAAACCTCACTAAGCAGATCCTTGAAGGTGCAGAAGTCTAAGCTCAGCAGATGCATCCAAACTCCTGGAGCTCATATTTCTGTGTGTGTTCAGCTTCCTCTCACCACTTAGCCTGACCTCCGCCTTCACATAGATGCCTTTCAAGACTGAACTGCTGCCACAGTGATGAACCTGCCACAATGAAGAAAACCAGCTTCTGTCTTAAACATATGTCAAGCTTGTGAGCATATCTAGAAAGAGGTGTCTAATGTGGAGTGCATCCTTGTGAAACTGGACATTGGAACACAGCAGGTTACTATAAAACTTGCGCATGTTTTAGTGACTGGGTGACAATACTCACTGAAAAACTTGTCAGTTAATTACCCCACCATCTACTGTTCTAACCTCTATTAGACTTCCAGATGGCATACCAGATTCTTTACCGAGTCATGGAAAGCCCCCAGTTGCCAGTTACGTCCCACACAGGTCCAGTGGTGCAAGAGTGATGTTATTGGTGGTGTTGTTTTTAGCTGCCACTGAGTTAGCCCCATACTCACGGCAACCCCGTGCACAATGTGTTGTAGTCCATAGCGTTTTCATTGCTGATTTTTTGGAAGTAGATCACCAGGCTATTCTTCCTAGTCTGTTTAAGTCTGGAGCCCCAGTGAAACCTGTTCTGCACCAAAGCAGCACACAAGCCTCCACTAACAAACAGGTAGCGGTTGTGCATGTAGTGCACTGGGCAGAGATTGAACCCAGGTATCCCATATGGGTAAACCCTGGTGGCATACTGGGTAAGTGCTATGCCTGCTAACCAAAAGGTTACTGGTTCAAATCCTATCAGGTGTTCTTTGGAAACTCTACGGAGCAGTTCTGCTCTGTCCTATGTGGTTACTATGAATCAGCATTGACTCAACAGCAATCGGTTTTTCTTTGTTGGTTTGTTTGTTTTTATCCCAAATGGAGGAACGCTATGTGGGTAGCAGTTAAGTGTTACAGCTGCTAACCAAAATCCATCAGGCATTCCTTGGAAACTCTCTTGGGCAGTTCTACTCTGTCCTACAGGGTCGCTATGAGCTGGAACTGACTCAACAGCAATGGGGATTTTTTTGGATCCTATGTGGAAGGTGAGAATTCTACCACTCAACTGCTACTTGCACTCTGAAGTTTATGATAGGAAGATTTCTTTTCTAGACAACTTAAGAGTTCAGACAGATCTAAATAAGATCAGAAGTTTCTCTGATACCCACTCTGAAATCCCAGCACAGCCTTTACTTTCTATTTCATTACGATGCCAACAGGTGCTTATAGTGTCAAGAGTATTTATAGCAGAGCACTGCTGGCACACATACTAGTAAAGGAAACGTGAAGTAGCTGAGAAAATTAAAATTAATAGCATGAGATGACTGCTTCCTGATAAAAGCAAACTATTTGTAAATATTCAGTTGTTTATAAATGAATATGAGTAAAACAAAAGAACTACTTAAAAACAAGCATCTCACTACAACCTAATACAAGTTGCCAAAATAACATTTTAAACTATGAAATAAAAGTATCCTTTTGGTTTTGAAAAGTACTAGTGGTCTTCCACGATTTTCACAGTGAAGAAACTGTCAAGAGGTTTGTCTTTAAGGTGAACCTGGCCATTTTTCAATATTTGCACTTACCATTTTCACATCTAAACCATGTGCTTTATGTCACTGTAATTCCACTTTGAATCATTCAATTCTGAGCCAATTCATGAATTCAAGAACGTAAACATATTTGTGGAAACTCTCAGCACTATTTTTAGTTATCTTCAAGGACCTCACCCTTAGAGAAGCTGAGTAGCCCTGTCTGGACAAGAATTCAGGTTGGGCACTGCAACTCTCCCAGAAGACAGTGATTCCTCCTCCTTCACATCCAGCATCTGAAGAACAACACACTGTCTTAACAAAAAGAGCAGCACATCTGCACTACAGACACTTGTTTCAGAACTCAGTCATAAATTGACTGTTACCAGTACTTACCAAAGGCTTATTAAAACAAATTGTATTTGAAAGAGACTTTATTGAACATATTAATTAGCTCTAAACCTAAAATAAACTTACTGGGGAAAAAAAAATCTTCCAAACATCTATCTCCTTTCCTTACAGAGATGATCTAATCCTGCAGTTTAATATCTTGCTTTGCTGCAAAGAAACAATGATCTACAATAAGTATATCTTTCACAACACCATGGTTGAAGATATCATATGTAGTATTCAGCAGCCGTTATATAACAAACTGCATCGTCAACACAAGAAATTTCTCTTTTCGTTTTGGGCAGAACAATAAGAAAGCAGAACTGCCTTTGTCTTTTCTGTTGCTCTTTTTCTGTTCACTTTGCTAAGATGTTTTCCCAAGTTATGTCCTGTCTCTCTTCTTGATTATACTCTTTCACTTCAATAACTTCATCCCGTTCCTAATTTCAGCTATCATCTTAAGGTCAGCAATTCTCAAACCTGTTCAACCTTAACCAGCCCCTCACTTTAGGACAAAAGCAGTTTATTAGAGGTTTCCATGATCATGGAAATGTTCTAATCTGTGCTATCTGAACTGGTAACAACGGGCTACAAGTAACTATAAAACCAAAAACTCAAGTCCATTGTCATGGAGTCCATTCCAACTCATAGTAAACCTACTGAACACATAATTAAATTTAAATATAACAGCCAACAGCTACCACATCTACTGGACAGCACAACTCTAGGATTCCATCTGTTGAGACACAGGAGCCCTGGTGGCACAACGATTAACAGCTGCTAAACAAAAGCTCAGCACTTCAAACCCATCAGCCACTCCATAAGAGAAAAGACGTGATCATCCGCTCCATTAAAGATCTCAGCCTAGGAAACCCTATGAGGCAATTCTTCTCTGTCATATAGGGTCACTATGAGTCAGAATCTATCCTATAGCACACAACAATGACAAGCTGAGAAAATCAACTCCACAATGAGTCTGTCCAATCCAAGAACATCAGTTTCTGCCCACATAACAGCATAATATTAATTATACAATCAAGCCGTTTTCATTCAGACAGATGGCAAAGTTACTTTGACGCCTACTTTTCCCCCACATTCAATTTGCTGCATACATTTACTACATAGTCACACCTCTGATCAAGGAGGAAAAACTCATTTAGGAAGATAATTATTTAGAATGAGTACAGCAACAAATTAATGTGTTTTCTAGTTGGCATTTTAACTATTTCACTCCCTCTTGGAAACATTAGCTAGTATTAAATATTGTATCAACATTAGGTGAATTACATGGTCTCTGTTGATGAGAGGAGGAATTTCAAAGGACAAATCTATGATATATAGGACTCAGAAAAGATGTCAGGGCTATGTATTAGAAATGTTGTTGTTGCTGTTGCTGTTGATGGGTGCCAGTGACTTGACTTCAACTCATAACAATCTAATGTGACACAGTAGACCTGCCCCATTGAGTTTTCTTGGCCGTAATCTTTATGGAAGTAGATTACCAGATCTTGCTTTTGTGGAGTTCCTAGATGGCTTCAAACTAATAGCTTTTTGGTTAGTTGCTGCATACTTAACCATCTGTACCATCAGAGCTCTTAAATAGCAGAAATAACATGAATTAAATTCTAAACTAAGGAGGAACAGTGCATATGAGCAAATAGAGGAAATTCAGAGGAGGAAAAATGAGAAGAAAAGAAAGGACAGAAAGTGAATAGAATTCTTGTGCCTAGTAAGCTGAAGAAGGTTTTACTGGGTATTTAACAGCATAGAATTAATGTTTCAGAAAAGACTGAAACTATGCAGCTACTCCTGGCTGTCCTGACATAATTACTTGCAAATGTAGTATATACTAACTACTTTTTAATGAAAAAGAAAAACAGTAATTAGAATAAAGAATAAACAGTTATCAGAGAGGAGAAATGACACATAGGCTAAAGCAATATCATGTGAGCCATACAGGTGGCTTAAATTTTAGCAACCAGATTTAAAAACTAAATACATGCAAGAGAATTAATTTCATAGACAATATAACAAAAAATGTCATTATTTCAACAAGTAATCAACAGTTCAAAAATTATTTATGAGATAGTTTATATTCTCCTGTACTAAGTCTTTGAAATGGTTGTGTATTTTACACTTTCAGAACATCTCAATATGGGCACTGAATTTTAACTAGAAATACTTGATCTGTATTCAGACTTCTTAAAATTTATAGTTGACAAAAGACATTCATATGTCCAAGTTGCTCCAAACATTCTTAAAATAGTCTCAAAATGGAATCAATTGTTATTAAAATTTAAATTTGATTAAAATTAAATTTAAAATTTGATTAAAATTAAATTAAAATCTGAATTTCTTTTCTCAGTTCAAACTAGCCACATTTTGGGTTTCCAATAGCCACATGTAGTAGTTAATGGCTATCATATAGGACAAGGCAAGCCTAGAACTTGTCCCATGCTAGGAAAGAGCCTTGGGAGGATTTTGTCAGAAAGGTGTGCTGTAGACAAAGGCAGCATGATAAAGGAAAGAATACGCATTATGGATAAAACAAGAATTAGTTTGAGCACTTACACCTGAAAAACTTTTGAATACTAAAAGCCTATTCTTTCTCTCCAGCTGATTCTTTCTAGGCCAGCGAAGCTAATAAATCTTGTGCTACAGATTTACATTGTCTCACTGTTCTCTATTCAGTGGCCTCAATGCCTAAAAAGAGCATTGGCCTGGGAAATAGCAGCAGCCACCTTTCTATAAATTGCTCAGGGACTGAAGTATTCTATTAAATAATAAGGCACTAGGAATAGTGCCCTACTTATAGAAGGCACTTTGAAAGAAAGCTCTGGCAATCAAATTCCGAATACTCAGGGGCTGAAAATGCCCTGGCACCAACAGTTCTAACCTGACCTACATGGGGCTGCCATGAATTGATTCCAATTTGACCACAGTGGGTAACTGAACAAAAACTCAAGACTTTGAAGAAAACAACATGCTTGGCTGGAGTTCAAAAAAAGTTGTTGGTATTTTTTTGTACTTTGCTAACATCTTGCTACTGTATTAAAAGAAATATACTATATTAATATCAATAAACCACAAATTCAAAAGATCATACGAACTCAAACCAATGAACTGTCAGGTGCCAGAGAACAGGAAGTTCTGTGTTTTGTGCACTAAGATATCCCCCATACCTAGAACAGTCACCCACAGTAGGAGATCAACAATTATTTGGTTAGCAAACAAATTAATGAGCAATTCCATAGTTTCCATACATAAACTATACAATGGCAACAGCACTAAAGCAAGCTCTATACCAAATCTGTTACTCATTCATTCATTCTGTTTTCTAAGCAAATACTTTTATTGACAGTATGTGAATCAGTTTGTTAGACGCCATATAAATGAAAATGACAAATCCAAGACTGAAGAAGGAGAAATTTCTTTGTGAGTCTCTTTTCCACAACAACAAAATACGACTTTGGGTGCCCTTAAAATACCTGCTCGACTGATAGGCGTTTCACTCTCCTCAAATATTTTATCAAATATTAAAATGTAACTTATTCAAAGGTTACCAGATTCCACTTAACTCTTAAATATAACATTCTCATATAAATGTAATCTCCATCAACAGAAATAATACATGGCTTTATTTATCATACCCTAATTAGGCATTTTATTTAAATTCTCTTTCCAAGTTCCAATCCACATCTGCCAGGTGCTTCTTGGAAACTCTATGGGACAGTTCTACTCAGATCTCTAGGGCTGCTATGAGTCAGACTCAACTCACTGGCAGTGGGTTTTTCTTCCAAAGTTCACATGACAATTTTCCCATAATTCCTTGCTTAGTATAAGCTATGCTTTTCTCTCTCTCTCTCTCTTTCCCCCCGCCTTCTCCCATTCTGAGGCTTTTCAGACCAAGCTAATTATGGACACACTTCCAAAATGTATAAGAATTAGAGAAAGTGGTTGATTGCTTAATTCTTTTCTCTGACTTGGAGCTTGTGTTAATTGGCTAAAGCAGAGTCCTCGGTCTGCTCTGGAGAGCTTTCTGATCCACTGATTAGAAATGACAAGGCCATCTGGCCTTCCCAAAGCACATTGGAGAAAACATCTTTTCACATAAAAATCAGGGATGCCTATAATTTAGAATGAGTAAACTGCTGCCACCGCTTCTGAAACAGATGATGTCTGACTACAGTATGAGAGGGGACTGTCCCAAAGGAAACTACGCCTGTGCATGCCAACAGCATAACCTTAAACATCAGCCTTGCTGCTGCTATTTTTGTCGCCTTCTCTTACCTACTCTTTAGTGATTTTCCTCAGCACTCTCTTGTTATTTTTCTTCCTTCATCAGTTACTCTATCTAAGCTGATAAACAATTCGATCTGTAACATCAAGCACGAAATCTTAAGTTCTACAGGGATAAAAAGGAGCCCATGAGTGGCACAGTTTAGCATTCTAGTCTTAGTCAAAAGATTGGCAGTTTGAACCTACCCAGAAATGTCTCGAAAGACAGGCCTAGCAATCTGTTTCCAAAAGGTCACAGCCTTGAAAATCCCATGGAAGAGTTCTGCTCTGCACAGATGGGGACCTTGTTAGTCAGAATCTTCTCAACGGCAACTAACAACAACAAAAGTTGGCAAACCCAGATTTTGGGCTTGTGTGTATTTTTGATTGATTTTTAAATAGCTATCCATTAAGGGAAGTAGCCTAATGACGTGATGGTTAAAGGGCTGGCTACCAATCACAGTGTCGCAGTTCAAACCCACCAACTACTGTCAGAAAAAGACCTGGTGATCTGATTCTGTAAAGACTGTATCCCAGAAAAGCCCGTGGGCAGTTCTACTCTGTGACATGGGGTCACTATAGGTCAGAGTCAACTCAACAGCACCTAGGGACAACAACAATTCACTAAGGTGATGCCAAAGTGGAGACAAGGAAGGAGCTGCAACAGTCAGAGCAGGGCAGCTGAGGAGCCCACGGCGAGGCTGGTGGAGAGACTGAAGGAGAAAAGGAATGCACGATGGCCAACACAGCAGTGGAGCAAAACCGGGCGAGCGCCCACCGGCGCGTCTTCATGTGACTAGCAGCACACGTACTCACTGAAATGTTGATGACAGCAAGCGCTGTTGGCTTCTCCAATGCTTTCCAGCCAGTGTTTCCATGGTGATTTTATTCTAGGAAAACCAAATGGTCTGTGGCCTCTGGAACAATATAACCCTCAGTCAGTAGACCATGCGTCTAGTTTGGGGATCAGAACGCCTTGTCACTACATGTTGTCTGAGAATGTCTGAGTCCAGGAATACTAGCCTTGTAAACTCCAGGTGATGCCTACAGCCATCCCTACATTAAAGATTGATAACAGAAAAAAAAAAAAAAGGTTTCTGCCAAATTGTCTCTGACTCATGTTTATATCATGTGTATCAGAGAACTGTGCTTGTAGGGTTTTCAATGGCTAACTCCACCACCACCACCAAAGTAGATTAGTAGTCCTTTCTCCTGAGTTATTTTTGGGTGGATTCAAGCTTCTAACCTTTTGGGTAGCGACCATGCATGTTAACCATTTGCACTACCCAGGGACTGATGACAATAAGCAAGTGAAAGCCAAACTAGACCTCCCTGAAGAAGACTCCACTGGATGATGAAGCTTCATGGATCATTCCTTCATAGACGAGATTGTCAATGTAAGTAGGCAAACACTGAAACAGCTGAATTAGTGGGCACTGTATTCCTAATTTATTCCTAATTTATTAAATTTATTAAATATAAATTTATTATTGTATTTACCAATGTTGGTAAATACACCACATCATTAGTAATTTAAATCAACTCTCCTGTTGAATCGCAGAGTATTGCCTTTCATGTGTTCTCACTGTGAGTGTCACAAGTCTGACCTTCCTATAGAGTATATTAGGCTTTAATAATACGTTCTTTTTTTTTTTTTTTGGCCCAATTTCTTTAAGATTGTTGACATTCAAAGCTAAGCTATTTTGGTCGAGTGCCTTTGTGAAATTAGCATTTTTAATATCTACTATTATTTTTCTTTGTAGGTAAACAATCTGGATAGGTCTCAAAAGAGTGCAAATACAGATTTTTCCTCTTCTGGCTCTGGTGAACTGAACAGTCTTGAATGATTCAACACAGATAGTACATGCTCACATAGGTAAGAACAGATGCAGAGGCACAGAATCCTCATTATTCTGATGGGCAGAATTCTGTATCTTATGTTACAAACTACAGCCCACCAAGAAGGTAGGAAGAATTCCAGTCTTCCAAAAAACCAGGATTAAAATTCACATTAGCATCCACACTTACCCCTCTTAATTACACAAAGCCTCAACAGGTTTAGCTGCTGCATATCTGACAAGATTGTATGCAAATGTGGGCACTCTCCCAATGCTTTGCATATCATTTGTGATTTCTAATATTCAGTTTGGTAAGCTCCTATACTCTGCAGCGATTCCTCTCAGCATGCCAGTATCTAATCTGAATATTAAGTTTTTTCCTCAGATTTAACTGTTCTAAAAAAGAAATTTTGAAAAATGATTATACTATTGTTTTATAGCTTCTCTCTTGTAAGAAACTCATGGCTCAAAGCAAACATTTAGCCTGAAAGAACCAAAAAAAAAAAAAGACAGTAAATTGCTCTTTGGAGAGAAACATTAATTCTTTCAACTTTCTTATGTATCATTTAACAAATGATCCATTCCAAGAATAAATGGCTCTCTAGAGGCCAGACTGCATTCACAGCCCTGCAAACAGCAATCTTTTTATACATAATTTACTAAAGACATCTATAGCACCATTTTGCCAACCCTTCATAATTGTTTGTGAGAGAGTAAACAGACAAAGCTAACTCTTCAAACAGGACAATTAAGAGACCACCCACTCATTGGTGTCTCAAGCCCAACCACAAGCAAATCCCCCTTCCTACCTGAAATAAAATTCCATAAAGTCGTACAACAGTTATTTGTTAAGGGTCTACTATGTGCCAGGAAATAATGAAGGTCCTCTTCTCCAAAAAACACTGGGCAATATATACACAACCTAAGAGGGAGGGATGACTTTTAACTTTGTTCTTTTCACATGCTAATTGCTTTTGAGAAGAGTTTGGCACTAAAGAATAAATTATAGCATACATAGAATGGAGTTAGCATTCGCAAGTGCTTTCTATAAATCTCACTTTTTATGTGAAAATTTTATAATTAAGAAAAATTTAACTGACAAGTTAAATATAATTTGCCCAAAGGCTTACAACAAGTCTATGCTACAACCTGAATTGTAATTTATATCTGTCCCACTTTTGTGCCAGGATGGAACCTATCCATTCACAAACTATATGTGTATTATCAATCCATTACAGGTCCTGAATACATTGATGCAGTCTGGGCTTCATTGACTAGAAAGTATAGTGCTCAGAAAACAAAACTATAATACACACATAATCTATAATCTCACTGAAGATAAATGGCTTAAATGCACTCATAAAGAAACAGAAGGAGACAGAATGAGTTACCAAAAAAAATATCCATCAGTACACTATGTACAAAAGATATACCTTAAAACAAAGACTTAAAGGTATTAAAACTCAAAGGATAAAAAAAATACATCAAGCAAACAGCAGAGAGTAGCAATACTAATCTCAAAGAAAATAGACTTTAAGGCAAAATTTAACATAAAAGACAAGGAACTGCATTAAGATAATAATTAAAGAGACATTTCACCATGAGGATATAAATGTAATAAATATCTGCACACTCAATGACAGGGCTCTAAGATACATAAAGCAAACTCTAATAGCACTGGAACAAGAGATTGACAGTTCCACAACAATGGAAACTTCAACACACTCCTCTTGGTAAAGGACAGAATACTTAGAAATAAATGCAACAAGGATACAGAAGATTCAAAGACTACAATCAACCATTCGGCATCATAGACATTTAGACTATTTTACCTGAGAGCAGTGAAGTATGCATTCTTTTTCAGTGCACATGGAATATTCTCCAGCACATCTTAGGCCACAAGGTAACCTTAACAAAATTAAAAACACTGACATAATACAAAGCATCTTCTCTGTTCATAACACTATTAAAGTAGAAATTAATAACAGGAAGAGCAAGAGAAAAAATCAAAAACAGGGAAACTGAATAATACCTTGCTTATAAACCACTGGAGAGTAGAAGAAATCAAATATGGAATCACGAAATTCCTAGAATCAAATGAGGAAAAACACGTCGTACCAAAACCTTTGAAACACAGCAAAGGTAGTGCTCAAGTATCAATTTACAGCAACAGATGCACGTGTCGAAAAAAAAGGCGGGATAAAATCAAAACGCTGACTTTACAACACAAATAGAGAGAGGACAGAAAATGAATCCCACAGTCACCAGAAGAGAACAACATAGATCAGAGCAAAAATAAATGAAAGAGAAAAACAATTGAAAGAATCAACAAAAGCAAAAGTTGGTTCTTTCAAAGGATCAGCAAAATCAACAAATCATTGGCCAAATTGACAAAAGAAAAACAGGAAAGAAGGAAATAACCCAAGTAAGAAATTAAATGGTAGACATTACAACAGATTCAACTGAAATAAAAAGGATTATAAGAGAGTACCAAGGAAAGCTGTACTCCTACAAATTTGAAAACTATCATCTACTGAATTTTGTCCCCCGAATATGCGTGTAGTGATTTGGCAGGGCTATGATTCCTGCTTTTGAGCGATACTCCTCCGTAGTGTAAATCCTGCCTCTATGATGTTAATGAGGGAGGATGGGCAATGGTTGTGTTGATGTGGCAGGACTCAATATGCAAGATTGCATTGTGCCCGAAGGCAATCTCTTGGGATATAAAGGAAAGGGAAGCAAGTAGAGACCTGGAAACCTCAGATCACTGAGAAAAAAGCAGTGCTGGGAGCAAAGGCACATCCTTAGAACCCAGGGCCCTGTGCCTTAGAAGCTGCCAGTCCGGAGGAAGATTGACAACAAGGACCTTCCTCCAGAGCCAACAGAGAAAGTCTTCCTGTGGACCTGATGCCCTGAACTTGGACTTGTAACCTACTGAACTATGACAGAATAAATTTCTCTTTGTTAGAGCCATCCACTGGTGGTATTTTTGTTAGAGACACCAGATGACTAGGACAAAAATCTAGAGGAAATAAGACGTATTTCTAGAAACACTTTACCCACCTAAACTAGCACAAACTGAAGTCAAAAATCTGAACGGACCTATAACAAAAGAAGAGACTGAAAAGACAATAAAAAAATCTCCCAACATAAAAAGGGCTGACCCAGATGGCTTCACTGAAAAATTCTATCAAACATTCAGAGAAGAGCTCACACCAGTACTACTCAAACTATTTCAGAACCTAGCAAAGATACTTCCAACCAAATTCATTCAATGAGTCAGCATAACTCTGATACCAAAACAGGCAGACACAACAAAAAAGGAAAATTGCAGACCAATATCTGACATGACTCTGTATTCCTTCCATCTTCTTTTGATGCCCTCTGAGTCGTTTAATAGTTTCCCTGTAGAATCCTTCACTATCGCAACTCGAGGCTTGAATTTTTTCTTCAGTTCTTTCAGCTTGAGAAATGCAGCACGTGTTCTTCCCTTCTGATTTTCCATTTCCAGCTCTTTGCATACATCATTATAATACTTTCTTTTGTCTTCTCAAACTGATCTCTAAAATCTTCTGTTAAGGTCTTTTACTTCACCATTCCTTCCTTTTACTTTAGCTGCTTGGCCTTCAAGAGCAAGTTTCAGAGTCTCCTCTGACATCCAATTCGGTCTTTTCTTTTCTTTCCTATCTTTTTGATGACCTCTTGCTCTCTTCATGGGTGATGTCTTTGATGTCATTCCACAGTTTGTCTGGTCTTTGGTCATTAGTGATCAACACATCAAATCTGTTCTTGAGATGGTCTTTAAACTCAGGAGGGATATACTCAAGGTCATACATTGGCTCTTGTGGACTTGCTCTAATTTTCTTCAGTTTCAATTTGAATTGGCATATAAGCAATTGATGATCTGTGCCACAGTCAGCATGTGGTCCTGTTCATACTACTAATATGGAACTTTTGCATCATCTTTTTCCACGATATAGTCAATTTGGTTCCTGTGTATGCCATCTGGCGAGGTCCATGTGTACAGTCGCTGTCTGTGTTGGTTAAGAAAGGTATTTGCTATGAAAAAAATCATTAGTCTTGCAAAATTTTGTCATGCAATCTCCTGTATTATTTCTATAAGCAAGATAGTATTTTCCTGCTACTGATTCTCCTTCTTTGTCTCCAACTTTTGCATTCCAGTCACCAGTAATTATCAGTGCATTCTGATTGCATGTTCAATCAATGTCAGACTGCAGAAGCTGGTAAAAATCTTCAGCCTCTTCATCTTTGGCCTTAGTGGTTGGTACATAAATTTGAATAATAGCTGTATTACCTGGCCATCCTTGCAGGCATATGGATATTATCCTAGCACTAACACCACTGTACTTCAGGACGGATCTTGAAATCTTCTTTTTGATGATGAACACAACACCATTCCTCTTCAAGTTTTCATTCCCAGCATAATAGGCCACACGACTGTCAGATTCAAAATGGCCAAAACCAAGACATTTCATCTCACTAACACCTATGGTGTCAATGTTGATGTGTTCCATTTCTTTTTTGACAAGTTCCAGTTTTCCTAGATTCATACTTCACACATTCTACCTTCCGATTATTGGTAGATGTTTGCAACTATTTCTTCTCATCTTGAGCCATGCAAGTAAATGAAGATCCCACATTGTTAAGACTGACTCTGCTTTGAAGAGGCAGCTCTTCCCCAGTCATCTTCCAAGTGCCTTCCAACCTAGGGGCCTCTCTTTCCAGCACCATATCTGACAATGTTCAACTGCTATTCGTAAGGATTTTCCTGGCTAATTCGTTTCAGAAGTAGACTGCCAGGTGCTCCATCCTAGTCTGTCTTAGTCTGGGTATGGAAGCTCAGCCGAAACTCTGTCTACCATGGCTGACCCTGCTAGTAACTAAATATCAGTGGCACAGCTTCCTGCATCACAGCAACAAGCAAGACTCCACTGACAGAAAAGTAGGGGCTGCTCACTCCCTCCGTAACTGCTGGTGTTACACGGCTTACCTGATCGTATTACCCTCTTTACCTGATGCTATTACATCCCTTACCTAATGCTGTTACCCTCTTTACTTGATGCTGTTACCCTCCTTACCTGATGCTGCTATATCCGTTACCTGAGCCCATATTGACACAAAATATTGAATAAATGTATAAATGATAGAGAGGAGAAAATACTACCATGGAGAATTCTAAGCAATTTTGCGGACAATTCACTCCTAAAGGAGGAGGCATAACCTGTATCTCCTTAGATGTGGGTTGTGCACAGGGACTTCCTTCTAAAGTGCACACTATTAAACGACTCAGAGAGCATCAAATGAAGATGGAAGGAATACACAGAGTCTTTATACCAGAAAGAACTGATAGATGTTCAGCCATTTGAAGAAGTAGCATGTGATCAGGAACCAATGGTACTGAAGGAAGAAGTCAAAGCTGCCTTGAAGGCATTGACAAAAAACCAGGATCCTGGTACTGATGGAATATCAACTGAGATATTTCAATAAACAGATGCAGCATTGAAAGCACTCACTCCTCTTATGCCAAGAAATTTGGAGGACAGCTACCTGGCCAACTGACTGGAAGAGATTCAAATTTATACCCATTCCAAAGAAAGGTGATCCAACTGAATGTGGAAATTACCAAACAATATCGTTGATAGCACACACAAGTCAGATTCTGCTCAAGATCATTCAAAAGTGACTACAACAATATATTGACAAGGAACTCCCAGAAATTCAAGCTGGGTTCAGAAGAGGATGTGGAACCAGGGATATCATCACTGATGTCAGATGAATCTTGGCTGAAACCAAAGAATACCAGCAAGATGTTTACTTGTGTTTCATTGACTATGCAAAAGCATTCAACTGTGTGGATCATACTAAGCTATGGCTAACATTTCAGAGAATGCAAATTCCAGAACACCTAATTGTGCTCTTAAGGAATCTGTATATGAATCAAGAGGCAGTCATGCAAACAGAACAAGGGGACACTGCATGGTTTAAAGTTGGGAAAGGCGCATGTCAGGGTTGTATCCTTTTACTATACCTTTTTAATCTATATACTGAGCAAATAATCCAAGAAGCTGGATTCTACAAAGAAGAATGAGGCATCAAGATTAGAGGATGACTCATTAACAACCTGTGTTATGCAGATGACACCACCTTACTTGCTGGAAATGAAGATTTGAGGCACTTACTGATGAAGATGGAGGACCACAGCCTTTAGTATGGATTGACCTCAACATCAGGAAGAGAAAAAACCTCACAGCTGAACCAGTAAGCAACATTGTCATAAATGGACAAAGGACTGAGGTTGTCAAAGATTTCATTTTACTTGGATCCACAGTCAATGCCCTTGGAAGCAAAAGTCAAGAAATCAAAAGACACACTGCACTGAGAAAATCTGCTGCAAAGGACCTCTTCAAAGTATCCAAAGTAAGGATGTCACCTTGAAGACTGACCCAAGCAATGGTATTTTCACTCACATCAAATGCATGCAAAAGCTGTATCATGAACAAAGAAGACAGAAGAATTGATGTCTTTAAATTGTGGTGTCAAGAGAAGAATGTTGAATGTACCACGGACCACCAAAAGAACAAACAGATCTGTTCTCGAAGAAGTACAACCAGAGTGCTCCTTGAAAGCAAAGATAACAAGACTGTGTCTTACATACTTTGGACATGTTGTTCAGAAAGATCAGTCCCTGGAGAAGGATACCATGCTTGGTAGAGCAGAGGGTCAGTGAAAAAGAGGAAGACCCTCAACAAGATGGGTCAACACAGTGGCTGCAACAATTGGCTTAAGCATATAAACAATTGTGAACACGGCACAAGGTTGGGCAGTGTTTTGTTCTTTTGTTCATAGTGTTACTATGAGTTGGAACCGAATCAACAGTACCTAACAACCTAACAACATCTGTCATGAACATAGCTGCAAAAATTCTGAACAGCATTCTAACCAAAAAATTCAGCACTATATTAAAAAAAAGAATAATATTACACTACAACCAAGTGAAATTCATACCAAGTATGCAAGGACAGTCCAATACTGGAAAGTCAATCAATGTAATCCATCACATAAACAAAGGAAAAGAGTTACATGATCATCTCAATCAATGAACATGCATTTGATAAAATTCAGCACTCATTCCTGATAAAAATTACCCATAAAACAGCAATGCAATGGAAATTTCCTCAACACAATAAAGGGCATCTGTAAAACGAGAGAGACAGAGAGAAAGAGAAACCCTGCTGATATGATGGTTAAGTGCTGCATCTGCTAACTGAGTGCAAATCTGCCAAGTGCTCCTGGAAAACTCTATGGTTCAGTTATACTCTATCCTATAGGGTCACTATGAGTTGGAATTAACTCAGTGGCAGTGGGTTTGGTTTTTCGGTTTATACAAAACCAGAAGATCCTGATGGCATAGTGGTTAAGTGCTACAGCTCCTAACCAGAAGGTCAGTAGTTCAAACCACCAGGTGTTCCTTGGAAACTACATAGGGCAGTTCTATTCTGTCTTACAGGGTCACTATGCATTAGAACTGATTTGATGGCAATAGGTTTGAGTTGGTTTGTCTTTTTATGTTAAACCAACAGTCAGTATTAATCTCAACAGACAGAAACTGAAAACATCTCCCCTGAGAACAGGAACAAGGATGCCTTTTATCACCGCTGTTATTTAACATTGTCCTAGAAATCCCCCAGCTAGAGCAATACGGCAATAAAAAGAAATATAGGATAGCCAAACTGGTAAAGAAGTAAAACTGTCCCTATTTACAGATGATGTAATAATATACAGAGAACCTGAAAATTACTAGAACTAATAGAAAGATACAGCAGAGTAGCAATATACAAAATGAACATTAAAAAAAAAAGTTGGATTTCCATACGCCCATATACAAAATAATAAAATGGAAACCGGGAAACAAATAGCATTTATAATACCCCACCTTGAAATATAACACTTCAGAATAAATCTAACCAGAATTATAAAAGACCAATACAAACAAAACTACAAAACGCTGCTGGAAGAAACCAAGACACCTACAGAAATTGAAAAATATACCATGTTTGTGAATAGGTAGCACAACATTGTAAAAATTTTCATTCTACTCAAAGTAATTTACAAACACAATGTAGTTGCAATATAAATACCAACAAAATTCTTGAAATGGAAAAACTAATTGTTAATACTGTTTAGAAAGGAAAACAGTCCCAGATAAGTAAAGCACTATAGAAGTACATAGCAGGAGGCCTTGTACTACTTGAGCTCAGAACCTGCTATACAGCTATAGTAGTCAAAATAGCCTGGTACAATTACACCAATAGACACATTGAACAATGTAACAGAATGGAGAACCCAAAATAAATCCATTCACCTACGGTCACCTGATCTTTGACAAAGGCCTAAAGCCTATTAAATGGGAGAAAAGACAGTCGTTTTAACTAATGTTTTGGCAAAACTGGATATCCATTGTCATGGATTGAATTAAGTCCCCCCCAAAAATGTGTGTATTATTTTGTCTGGTCTATGATTACCATTACTGGTATTGCTTGATTTTCCTGTATGCTGTAAATCCTGTCCTTATGATGTTAATGAGGAAGGATGGGTGCACTGTTGATGGGGCAGGACTCAAGGTGTGAGACTGGATTGTGCCTCAAGGCAATCTCTTGGGATATAAAGAAAGGGAAGCAAGCAGAGAGTTGGGAACTTCATACCACCAAAGGAGAAGTGCCAGCAGTAGCTGGCATCCTTTGGACCAGGAATCCCTGAGTCTCTGAAGCTCCCAGCCTAGGGAAAGACTGACAACAAGGACCTTCCTCCAGAGCCAATGGAGAAAGATTTCATTTGAAGCTATACCCTGAATTTGGACATTCTCACATTTCTGTGAGAAAACTAATTTCTCTTTCTTAAAGCCATCTACTTGGGATATTTGTGTTATAGTGGCCCTAGGTGACTATGACATCCATCTGACCCCCCCCAAAAAAGAATCTGAATTCCTACCTCGCACTACATATAAAAATTAGCTACAAATGGAACAAAACCTAAATATAAAACTGTAAAGATCATAGAAGAAAACATAGGATCAACAGAGACCCTAATACATAGTTTTAACAGGTTATAAACCATAATTAACAACACACAAAGTCCAGAAAATAGGCTAGAAAACTGAAATCTTCTAAAAATATTAAGCCCTTAGACTTATCAAACAAAAACTTCACCAAAAAAGTGAAAAAGAGAATCTGCAGTCTAGGGGAAAAAAAAAAATTAGTTATGGCAAATCCAAGAAAGATCTACTATATAAAAACTACAGGAAAATCCAACACCTCTACAAGAGACAATAACCCAGTTAAAAAAAATGTGCAAAGGATGTGAACAGACACTTTACCAAAGAAGAAAATCAGCTATCAGACACATGAAGAAATATTTATCATCCCTAGCCATTAGAAAAATGCAAATCCAAGCCACAGTGAGATACCCTCTCACTCCAGCATTACAAGCGCAAATCAAAGAAAAGAGAAAACAGCAAATGCTGGAAGGTAGCAGAGAGATCAAAACTCTTATGCACTGCTAGTGGGAATGCAAAATGGTATAAACCATTATAGCCCTTCCTTAGAAAGTTAGAAATATCACATGATCCAGCAATCCCAATTCCAGGAAGGAATATGTTCTAAAGAAATAAGAGCTATCATATGAATAGATACATCATGTTCTTTGCAGCACAGTCCACAATAGCAAAGATGGAAACAACCTAGATGCCCATCAACAGATGAATGGATAAAAAAACTATGGTGCATAATATGCTGAGTGAAATAAAGTCATCACAAAAGGACAAATATTGTATGAAACTAGTACTATAAAAACTCTTGATAAGTTTATATACAAAAAGAAACTGGTAGATACGAGAAAGGGGGGAGGTAGGGATGGAAAAAGACTTAATAGACAATACACACGTGGTAATAACTCTGGTGAAGAGTAAAACAATACACCATACTGGGGAAGCCAGCAAAACTTGTCCAAGGCAAAGTAATGGAAACTCCATAGACACAGTCCAACTCCCTGAGGGATCAAAGTACTAGGCTGAGGTCTCTGAGGACCATGGTCTCAAGAAGCATCTAGCTCAACAGGCATGCCAAACCATAACATGGTTTATAAAGAAAATGCAGGGGGCGGAGTCAGACTAGACACATGTTTCCTTAATTTCCTCTGAAAACTAAGATCTGGATTGATAATTAAATGGAGCCTTCTGGACACCCAGTTAGCCCCAGGACGCAGCATAGGGCTGTCAATTTGGACATGCCACTGAATGGGAAACTTCTTCTCTTTCACTGACCCCTGCCCTTGTTGATTCCTGGCTCTCGAAAACTGAAGGTAACTTTTAACTTTTTTTTCTCAGTCTTAGCTGGCAGGTGGAGCTTGGGCTTAACTGGTAGCAAAACTCAACTGCACTGCTGATGGGATCAGAAGGCAGAAGAGCCTCTTCTGAGAGTCCTGCTCTGGACTCTGTGCATATCGGCCCCTCCACCCTCTTTTTCCAAACCTCAGCCATAAAATCAGCAATTCCACAGCAAGTGGGAGAGCTTGTGCGGGATGCCATCTTGTTCAACTGGGAGGTGGATTGACCCAGACGGAGGCCTCAGCAGGGACTGATTCCCAGGCAGGGAGGCAGTGCCTGCCTTTTTTTTCTCTGTCTTAGCCAGCAGGTGGGGCTTAACAGGCAGGAGAGCTCAGCCACACTGTTGACAAGCACACCAGATGGAATAGCCACATTTTGAGAGCCCGGCTCTGGTTTCTGTGCATCTTGGCTCCTCAACCCTCTGCCACTGAATCAGTTATTCCACAGTGGGTGGGAGATCTTGTGCAGGACTCCATCTTGTTCAACTGGGAGGCAGAATTATCCAAACAGAGGCCTCAATAAGGACTAATTCCCAGGCTGGGAGGCAGTGCAAGCCCGGGGAGTGCTTTTCCAAATGAAAAGCTGTGTTTGGCACAGTGTGCATTACAGGTGGGACCCACCAGCAGATGACAGCATGGCAGTAGACTTTCCATACTTTGAACTAGTTTACAGCATTTGTGGTTGGATACAGAGGTGCTTACTTTGCCAACTGGGAAGAGGGGCTTGCACACCTGACAACCTGATTGATTTTGGAAGCTGTCAGATAGCTTTTACATTCCAATGTAAGACTACCTAGAGAAATAACTGCAGTGCATCCTGACAGCATCTCTTCCAGCCTTTACTGACTCATATAATAAAGTCAGCTCACTGCCACCTAGTGACTCCATAAGTAGCACCGTGTCTCTGCCAATCAGGAGGTGGAGCCTGCTACCCCAGAGAGTCCATTGGGCCCAGTCACTGGAGTATACACAGGTGACTGGTGATCACCTTCCTTATCAGATTGTGCTTTAGATCAACACCAGAGAAACTGAACAACCTCTAGATACCCAAAAAACAACAAACTTTGGACAGAAACTTAAAGAAAAATTCACCTATGGCTCCAGAAAGACCCCAAAAGAAAAAAACCAAAGAACTTCCCAGATGAAGAAGCCTTTCTGAAACTATCAGAGGTTGAGTACAAAAGAATTATATAGAAAGCCCTGCTAGACATTATGGAAAATGCAGCAGAGCAAAGTGGAAAATTAACCAAGCTGTTCAAGCTGATGGAACAGCAGTATTCTGAAATCCAACAGATCAATAACAAAATCAAAGAAATAGAAAATTCAATTCAAAGCCAAGTAAACAGAATTGAACAAATGGAAAATAGACTTTCTGACTTGGAAGACAGAGCCACCGACTCTAGCATCCATGAGGAGAAATCAGACAAAAGAAACAAGAAAAATGAAGAAGCGTTAAGAAGCATGTGGGATTCTATCAAGAGGAACAATCTACAATTAATTGGAGTTCCTGAACAGGGAGGGAAACGGAAAAACACAGAGAGTATTGTTGTACAGCTGCTGACAGAAAACTTCCCTGAAATTATGAAAGAAGAGAATATACATATCCAAGATGCATACTGAACACCACTCTATAATATAGATCCCAAAAGAAAGACTCCAAGACATATTATAATCAAGCTTAATGAAATGAAACATAAGTAGAAACTCTTGAAGGCAGCAAGACTCAAAACAAAGCTAACATTCAGAGGGAAACTCTGTAGGCTTTCAATGCTGGCACGGAGGCAATGGGATGACACATTCAAAGCCTTGAAGGAGAAAAACTGCCAACCAAGAATTATATATCCTGCAAAACTATCTGTCAAATATGAAAATGAAATTAAGACATTCACAGATAAACAGACTGAAAGAAGCTCTTGGCTCAGAAGAACAAAACCGTTAACTCTATATTTTAGGAGGCAATACAGGATAGACCATCCAGAAACCTACTCAATTAGGGAAGGGACAAAACTCAGTCAAAGCTGTAATATTAAAAGAAATGATTCAGTGATCATATCACAAAAACTATAATATTATCATATTAATAAAAAGGATGTACTACAGTAGTTACAGTCCTTCCAGATGGAGAGTAATTTAATAAGATATGTAGAAGTTAAAATTGGGCTTAAATATAGTTCATTAAGGGGGATTACAGGGGTAGCCACAAAGTACAATAAAGATGCAATATATCAAACCAAGATACCTAATACAGGAGTCTCAACAAACATAAAACCAACACTGAAAAGAGGGAAAGATCAACACATAAGGAAGAATGTCCCAGAACAGAATAGTAAGAGCAACAGAGAAAACATCAACACAGAAATAAACACATCACAATGACAGCACTAAACACATACCTGTTGATAATTACCTTGCATGTAAATGAACTGAATGCTCCAGTGAAGAGACAATGAGTGGCATCTTGGATCAAAAGACATGACCTGTCTATACGTTGCTTACAAGAAACTCACCTTAGACTTAAAGATAGGAACAAACTGAAAATTAAAGGGTGGAAGAATGTATATCAAGCTAACAATATACAAAGAACAGCAGATGTGGCAATACTAATTTCAGATAAAATAGATTTTAATGTAAAATCCACCATCATCAACAAAGATAGACGCTATTTATTGCTGAGGGTTCAAGACACAAGTAGAACTTAACAATATTAAATATTTATGCACCCAATATTAGAGCATCTAAATACATCAAATAAACACTGACTAAATTGAAAAATGAGATAGATCACTCCACAGTAATAGTGGGAGACTTCAACACTCCTCTAGAAAAAAGATCAGTGAAGACACAGGAGATGTTATTATGATAACTAACCAACTAGACCTCATCAACATATACAGAACTGTCTATCCATTAGCAGATAACTACACCTTCTCCAGTGCACATGAAACATTTTCCAGAATAGACCATGTGTTAGGACATGAAGCGAATCTTAACAAATTACATACCATTGAATTATTGCAAAGCATCTTCTCAGACCATAAAACCATAAAAGTCAGAATCAATAGCAGAAAAAATATAGATAGAAATTGGAACTCATGGAAACTGAATAACATCTTGCTCAAAAAGCCATGGGTTATAGAAGAAATCAATAATGAAAGAAATTTATGGATTCAAATAAGAATGAAAACACTTCCTACCAGAACCTATCGGGTACAGCCAAAGCAGTGCTCAGGGATCAGTTAATCTCTATAAATGCACACATCCAGAAGGAAGAAAGAACCCAAACCAAATAACTAACCCTACAGCTTGAACAAGTAGAAAGAGAGCAACAGAGGAACCCCTCAGACACCAGAAAAAAAAAACAGATCATAAAGATTAGAGCAGAACTACATGAATTAGAGAACAGAAGAACAATTGAAAAGACCAAAAGCTGGTCTTTTGAAAAGATCAATAAAATTGATAAACCATAGTGTAAACTTACTACAGAAAAACAGGAAAGGAAACAAATAACCCAAATAAGAAATGAGATGGGAGATACTACAACAGATCCAACAGAAATCAAAAATATTGTAACAGAATACTACAAACAACTGTACTCTAACAAATTTGAAAACCTACAGGAAATGGACAAATTCCTAGATTCATGTCATCTACCAAAATTATCACAAGGTGAAGCAGAACAACTTAATAGACCCATCACAAAGGAAGAGATTGAAAAAGTCATCCAAAAATTACCACCCCCAAAAAAGCCCTGGCCCAGATGGCTTCACCAGAGAATTCTACCAAGCTTTTAGAGAAGTGTTAGCTCTGATACTACTGAGACATAGCATAAAAACAGATGGAATACTCCCAAATTCTTTCTATGAAGGCAGCATAATGCTGATTCCAAAGCCAGGGAGAGATCCAACAAAAAAGGAGAACTACAGACCAATACTACTCATGAACCTAGATGCAAAAATATTCAACAAAATACTAGCTAATAAAATTCAACAACATGTCAAAAAATAATTCATCACAACCAAGTTGGATTCATACCAGGGATGCAAGGCTGGTTCAACATCAGAAAAACAATTAATATGATCAACCACACAAATAACTCAAAAGACAAGAATCACCCAATTTTGTCAGTTGATGCAGAAAAGGCATTTGATAAAGTCCAACACCCATTCATGCTAAAAACTTTCAGCAAAATAGGAATAGACAATAAATTCCTCAATGGAAAAAGGGCCATTTATACAAAGCCAACTGCCTACACCATCCCTAATGGAGACAGACTGAAACAATTTCCCTTAAGAATGGGAACTAGACAACAATACACTCTCACCTCTCATATTCAACTAGAAGTTCTAGCCAGAGTAATTAGACGAGACCGAGAAATAAAGGGCATCTGCACTGGCAAAGAAGAAGCAAAAATCTCCCTATTTGCAGATGATAGGGTTGCATACACAGAGAATCCTGAAGAATACATAAGTAAACTACTCAAACTGATAGAAGGGTTCAGCAAAGTCACAGGATACAAGATAAACTTAAGTAAATCAGTTGGAGTCCCTTATAACAACAATGAGATTAATAAAAAAGAAATCACCAAATCAATACAATTTACTATAGCCCCCAAGAAGATAAAATATCTAGGAATAAATCTAACCAGAGAAATAACAGACATTTACAAAGAGAACTACAGACCATTACTACAAGAAACTAAGAGACTTACATAAATAGAAACCAACTCTGCTAATGGATAGCAAGACTTAACATTGTGAAAATGTCTATTTTACCCAAAGCAATCTATTTATGTAAGTGATCCCAATACAAATTCCAGTGTCATTTTTTAAGGAGATAGAGAAACAAATCACCAACTCTGCTTAGAATGGGTAGAAACCTCGGATAAGTAAAGCACTACTAAAGAAGAAGAGCACACTAGGAAGCCTCTCACTACCCGACTTTAGAACCTATTACACTGCCAGAGTTGTAAAAAGAGACAGATGATCAATGGAACAGAATTGAGATGTCAGAGATGTCACCATCCTCCTATGAACAGTTGATATTTGACAAAGGTCCTAAGACTTTAAACTAGGGTAAAAGCAATCTCTTTAACAAGTGGTGGGGGCAAAATTGGAAATCCATCTGCAAAACAATGAAATCTTACACCTTATACAAAAACCAACTCAAACTGAATAAAAGACTTAAGTGCAAAACTAAAATGATAAAGTTCATCCAAGAAAAAATAGGATCAACAATGGAAGTTTTAATGTACAATGTAAACAGACTTCAAAATCTGTCAAATGAAGCACAATCAACAGAACAGAAAATAGATAAATGGAAACTACTAAGAATCAAGCACTTTTGATCATCCAAAGTCTTTATCAAAAGAATTAAAAGACCACCTACAGAATAGGAAAAAATATTTGGCAACTATATGTGAGACTGACATCTGATCTCCATAATCTACAAGGTACTACAAAATATCAACAAGAAAAGGATGAATAATCCAATTAAGCAATAGGCAAAGGAGACGGACAGACACTTCTCTAAAGAGGACATCCAGGCAGCCAAAAGACACATACAGAAATGTTCACAATCATTAGCTATTAAAGAAATCCAAATCAAAACAATGACAAGATACCATCTCACCCCAACAAGGTTGGGCATGATCCAAAAAACACAAAACAACAAATGCTGGAGAGGCTGTGGAGAAATTGGAACTCTCCTATACTGCTGATGGGATTACAAAATGGTGCAACCTCTTTGGAAAGCAATCTGGCATTTCTTTAAAAAGCTGGAAATAGGCATACCACTTGACCCAGTAATCCCACTGCTTGGAGTATATCCTACAGGTGCAAGGGCATTCATACGAGCAGATTCACGAACATGAATGTTTATGGCAGCACAGTCCACAATAGTAAAAGAGATGTAATCAACTCAGATACCCAACAACAGGTGAATGGATAAATAAACTGTGATATACATACCCAATGGAATACTACGCAATGATAAAGAACAATGATGATTTCAGGAAGCATCTCATAACCTGATTTCAATTGGAAGACAATATGTTGAGTGAAATCAGTCAGCGGT
Organism: Heterohyrax brucei; assembly: GCA_028571685.1. Taxonomy (NCBI): domain Eukaryota; kingdom Metazoa; phylum Chordata; class Mammalia; order Hyracoidea; family Procaviidae; genus Heterohyrax; species Heterohyrax brucei. Next base: position 66,415,775 of record CM053141.1, on the reverse strand, counting down.
ACAAGTACAAATATTGTATGAGACCCCTACTTTTAAGGACTTGAAAACAGACTCATGTACAGAAGAAAAGACCCTTTGACTGCTACAGGGGAGGGGAGAGAGGGAGGCAGGGAGGGAGAGGACTGGTTATACAGTAGATGGTTGATAAAAATTTGGCTGAGTGAAATCAGTGGCAGCACACATCAGAAAGAAGATCAATTTAACTGGACTTCAACATAATCTGAAAACTCTTCCAATCTTAACCCAACATGGCAAAGACAGAGTAGCAGAGGCAGGGGTCGAGGGACCATGCTCTCAGGGGACATTGTGGCCAATTGACATAACTAGCCTATTGCTAAGTGAGTCTTCTCCACCTCATATTGGTGAGTGGTGTTTGGTGTCTTAAAAGCTAGCAAGCTACCATCTGAGGTACACCAAATGGTCCCAGCTCAGCAGGAACAGATAATTACCAACTACAAAATCGACATGGAGGAAAGAGAACCCAGAGACAGAAAGAATGGGTGACTACATCAACATGCAACCAGAAGAACCAGATGATGTCTGGCCACCTCCAGTGACAGCCGTAGTGGGGCTCACAAAGTTGAGCCCCAGTGGTAATATGAGAATAAAAAGGAGTGGTCCCTGCGAACTCCACTGAAAGACTTCAACTGATGGTCTGAAGGCCTGGGGGTTCCCCTGGAAGCATGGTCCTTAGACCCAATGCTGCCTCTAACCATAAATCATTACTGAGGTCAACTCTTCCAAAAGGAATGGATTGGACTCAGCGACATGAAGTGACCATATCGTGTGTGCACTTTATGGTTCTATGAATGTATAGGGTGTTGTCCTACTGGCCTCTTACTAGAGGGGAGTGGAGAGGGTGGAGAAGAGAGGACAGGGCATTGTTAGGAGGACATGACTTGTATGGAACAGAAAGGAGGAGTGTGCTGTCACTGGGCAAGGAGAGCAGTAGGAGCTGCACATAGGCGGGCATGCAAATTTAAACTGGATTGTACACTTTCACTCAATCACAATAAAAAAAAAGAAAATGTTTTACGTTCTGCTTTGGTAAGTAGTAATTGGGGTCTTAAGAGCTAGTGAGCAGTCATCTAAGATACTCAACTGGTCTCACCCATCTGCAGCAAGGGAGAATGAAGAAAACCAAAGACATAAGGGACAGATTAGTCCAAAAGATTAGTGGATTACAACTACCACAGTTTCCGCTGACTAGATCACACCCAGCTACGACTTCTGACTGTTCTGACAGGGCTCACTATAAAGGGTCCCAGACAGAGCTAGATAAAATGTAGAACAAAATTCTAACTAAAAAAAAAAGTAAAAGATCAGACTTACTGGCTGTGTAGAGACTAGAAACCCCAGACATTCTTTTATCTCATTAACAAAGTCCCTCCTCAGGTTCACCCTTCAGCCAAAAATTAGACAGACCTGTAAACCAAATGAGACTAGCAGAGCACACCAGCCCAGAGGCAGGGATGAGAAGGCGGGAGAGGATGGAAAAGCTGGTACTAGGGAACCTAAGGTCAAGAAGGGAGAGTGCTGACATGTCCTGGAGTCGGTAACCAGTGTTATGCAACAGCATGTGCACTAATTGTTTAATGAGAAGCTAATTTGTTCTGTAAAACTTCATCTAAAGTATAGTAATAAAAAAATGTTTTTAATGGAAACAACTTAGGTGCCCATCAACAGATGAATGGAAAAAGCTACAATACATACACACAAATAGAATACTAAGCAACAATAAAGAACAATGCTGAATCTGCAAAACATCTTACAATGCAGATGAATCTGGAGGGCATTGGGCTGAATGAAATAAATCAATTACAAAAGGACAAATACTGTATGAGACCACTGTTACAAAAACTCATGAAAAGGTTTACACGGGGAAACAATCTTTGACGGTTACAAGGAAGGTGAGAGGTGGGAAAAGAAAAACACTAACTAGAAAATAAATGCAACTTTGGTGAAGGGTAAGACAGTACACAGTACTGAGGAAGTCAGCACAACTTGACCAAGACAAAGTCGCAGAAGTTTCGTAAACATATCTGAATTCCCTGAGTGCTGGGACCATGGCCTTGGGGGACATCTAGCTCATAAAGAAAACGTCTATAAAGAAAATGTTCTACATCTACTTTGATGAGTAGTGTCTGGAGCCTAAAAGCTTGTGAATGGCCATGTAAGATATTTCTACTAAACCTACTTTGTCTGGAGCAACAGAGAAAGAAGAAACCACAGACACAAGGGAGAGAGTCCGAAGAACAACTGGATGACAGCCACCACAGCCCCCACCAGACTAGGTTCAGAACAAGCGGGTGTTGCCTATCACCGCCAACTGCTCTGACAGGGATCACGATAAAGCATCCCAGACAGGACTGCAGAAAAATGTAGAACAAAATGCAAACTCGTGGAAAAAAAGGCTAGATTTACTGGTCCAACAAAGACCGGAGAAAGCCGAGGTTACAGCCCCAATACATCCTTTTAATTCAGTAGTGAAATCACTCTCAAAGTTCACCCTTTAGCCAAATATTAGATAGGCCTATAAAGAAAACAATGACACACGTAGTTCAACCACATATAGAAGATACAGTGGGCACACCAGCCCCAAAATAAAGATGAGAAAGCAGGAAATGAAGAGGTCAAGATCAAGAAGGTGAGAGCTCTGACAGGTTGCAAGGTTGGCAACCAATGTCACAATACATTGTGTGTATTAATTGTTGAACAATAAACTTATTTGCTCTATAAACTTTAACCTAAAGCATAATTTAAAAAATAAATGTAATATTCAGATCCTGAGTGTTTTTAGTTCTTTCATCCTTAAGACCCAGCAGACCATACTGGAGAATATATTCAGTTCCAAACATCATATTTTTAAGTTTTAACAAACTGAAATGTGTGCAGGAAATGGGCCAGGGAGAAACCACCTTACAAAAGAATTATCAATGGAACTCGGAGATTCAACCTGGAGAGCAAAAGCTGGATGTAATTATGAAATAGCAACCTGCAAATACTTGAAGACCTACCACGTCAAAGAAAGACCTACCATGCCATGAAAAACATGAGCTTCCGCACAACCCCCATCCTTGGAATGCAGGAGGACCACAAATACATGTGTTAGATTGCAGCCTCAGTGTGAACGGTTGTGGACCTACCGAGCAGAGATGGATATGCAGACTCTCAAAAGAGGCCAGCAGCAGGGGCTGGCAACTGGTGGGAGGAGCAGTCACTGATCCCAACCACTGAAGATTGCACTATTTTGACTACAAGAGTTCCCACACAAGAAGAATCACCAGCCACATCATCACGTCTTCAGCTACTTATACCCTGCAGGGAACATCTAGCTGTGTCCCTGGCAGAAGCAGCAAGCTAAAGCAGAACTATTATTACAAACACAGTGGCAGATAGACCCAGGGTCTCGCTGCTGAGAACTATGAAACTCCCACTGGCCTTGGCTGTTCCTCTCACATGAATCACGGCACTTCATTCAAGCATCTGCTTAAATGCCACCTTCATATAGAAACCTCCCTTGACCACCCTAGCCAATGTATACTGTTTACTTAGTAATTTTTTTATAGCATATATAACTAACTGCCTGACATTATATGTTTTCCCAGCCCCCGCACTTGAATATCAGTTCCAAACTGCAGAGACCTGCTTCTGTTTACTGGTTTATCCCTCACGCTTAGAACAGGCACATGGTAGACTCTCAGTGGATATTTGTAAAATGAGTTAATTTTCTCCAAGTATAGCTTCATGGCCAATATCTTCATAGCAATGCCAGAAATTCAAGCTGGATTCAGAAGAGGACATGGAACAAAAGATACCATTGCTGATGTTAGATGGTTTCTAGCCGAAAGCAGAGAATACCAAAAGGATATTTACTTGTGTTTTATTGACTATGCATTCACCTGTGTAAATCATAAGTTATGGGTAACATTGTGAAGAACAGCAATTCCAGAACACCTAACTGTGCTCATGAGAAACCTGTACACAGATCAAGAGGCAGTGAGTTCGATAGAATGAGGTGATACCTCATGGTTTAAAGTCCAGAAAGGTATGCATCAGAGTTATATCCTTTCACCATAGCTATTCAATCTGTATACAGAGCAAATAACCAGACAGCTGGACTACATGAAGAAGAACAGACATCAGGATTGGTGGACAACTCATTAACTACCTGTGTTATGCAGGTGACACAAACTTGATCAGATTGACAACAGCATTCAGAAGATCAGATAGGAAGCTAAGTGCTGCTTCTACGGATGTTGACTGCTAATCCAAGTAAAATGAAAATAAAATCCTTGACAACATCAGTCTTTTCTCCATTTGTCACAGTGTTGCTTATTGGTCCAGTTGTAAGGCTTTTTGTTTTCTCTGTGTTAAGGTGTAATCCATACTGAAGACAATAGTGTTTGATCTTCGTTAATGAGTATATCAAGTTCTCTTCACTTTCAGCAAGGTTGTGACATCTGCACAATGAAAGTTGTTTATGAATCATCCTCCAATCCTGATGTCCCATTCTTCATATAGTCCAGCTGCTCAGATTATCTGTTCAGCATATAGATTGAATAAATACAGAGGAAAAACCCTGATGTCCATGTTTCTTAACCTTAGGCCATGTAGTATCCCTTTGTTCTCTTTGAACTGTTCTTGGTCTGTATACAGGTTATGCATTAGCACAATTAAGTGTTGTGGAACTCTCATTCTTTCAATGTTATTCGTATGTTATGATCCACATGGTTGAATACTTTTGCATAGTTAATAAAACACAGTAAACATCTTTCTCATATTATGTGATATTAGCAGTGATATCCCTCATTCCACTTCCTTTTCTGAATTTGGCTTGAATTTCTAGCAGTTCCTTTTTGATGTAGCACTGCAATTGTCTTTGAATATCTTCAGAAAAATTACTTTGTGTATAGTATGAATGATTACTGTTCAATAATTCCCACATCCTTTCAGATCATTTTTCTCTGAAATAGGTACAAACATGTGTCTCTTCCAGTTTGTTGGCAAGGTAACTGTCTCCCAAATTTCTTGGCATAGACCAGTAAGTGCTTCCAGCCCTGCATCTGTTTGTTGAAACATTTCAATTGGTGTTCCAAATCAGTTTCTGGAGACTTGTTTTTCACCAATGCCTTCAGCACAGTTTGGCCTTCTTCCTTCAGTACCATCTGTTCTGGATCATATGCTACCTTCTGAAATGACTGAACATCAATCAATTCTTTTTCACACAGTAACTCCATGTATTCTGTCCATCTTCTTTTGATGCTTCCTGGTCATTTACTAGTGCCTTGTGTAATTCTTCAGTTTGCTCAATTCAAGCCTTAAATTTTCTCTTCAGCTCTTTCAGCTTGAGAAATGCTAAGCATCTTCTTTCCTTTTGGTTTTCTTTTTTTATGTCTTTGCATATTTCATTATTATACTTTACTTTGTGTTCTCAAGCTACCCCTTGAAATCTTCCATTCAGTAATTTTATTTCATCATTTATTTTTTCATTTAATCTACTCTACATTCATGAGCAAGTTTCAGCATCTCTTCTGAGATTCATTTTGGTATTTTCTTTCTTTCCTGCCTTCTAATCATCTCATGCTTTTTTCACATATGATGTCCTTGATGTCATTTCACAGCTCATTTGGTCTTCCGTCATTAGTGTCTAACAAGTCAAATATATCCTTGAAATAAGTCTCTAAATTCAGGTGAGACACTCAATGTCATACTTTAGCTTTGTTGGACTCAATCTAATTTTCTTCATATTCAGCTTGAACTTGCATGTGATCAATTGATGGTCTATTCCACAGTCAGACTCTGGCCTTGTTTTGACTGATGATATTGAGCTTTGCCTCAGAGGAACACCAAAGGAGTATTTGCTTTTCACTATACTCTTCTCTACCACTTGATTTGCTAGGAATAAGTATTACTCAACTGAAAATAAGGTATCATTTTAATTATACTAATGAGTCAAAGGTCAAGAAAATCCAATAGCTTCATCACAAAAGACTATCACAGGCAATCCCCTATATATGCAGTCTAGCATGTCTTCCAAGGTTATTAGTTTTAAACCTTTGTTGTCTTTTGTTCCTGCTAGCTATTAATGTAAATAACTCTTGATAGCATTAAAAAAACAGCAACCACAAAGTTTCTATTTTAACTTAGCTTCATTAATACTTTTTGAAAATTAAATATATCCAGTAAATAAAATCTACATTAACTTTTTTGTAGGCTTTAGAACATACAAGCATTTCAACAGCCAACAGAGAGCACACTATTAACCACTGAAGATTGGTAAAGCCCTAACTTTAGTAGCTGACTCAAAAAGGAGTATTAAATAATAGCGTGAGTCTTCCCTATTTTCCAGTTATTTTAATTTCAGGAGGGGAGGCTGTCTACATGCTAGAAGGCAAACAATTTTAGCTAATATCAATCCAGACATAAGTTTGTGTAGAAGCACAAACACTGCCTGGTATGAGTTCAGCTACAGGTCTAGGCTTCTGTCTGGTTAACCAACCATTCCCTGAGATGGAACATCACAGAAGGCCTTAACTGCCAAAGACGAGATATTTGCACCTAATTGTTCGTAAGTGCAATGCACCATGACCAAAATGCTCTTGACCACTAACAAAAAGTTGGGAAGCTTAAACCGATTCACAGATTCCTTGGAAGAAAGGCCTGGAGATCTATTTTGAAAAAATTAGCCATTGAAAACTCTACAGAGCATAGTTCTACTCTGACATATGCATGATCATTATGAGTTAAAATCAATTCAAAGACAACTGGTATTACCTTCTTCAGGCTGCCAGAACAAAGTACCACAAATTAGATGGCTTAAAACAACGGCAACTTGTTCTCTCAGAGTTCAGGAGGCCAGAGTGTGAAATCTAGGTGTTGGCAGGACACTGCTTCCTCCAGTGTCTCCAGGGAAGAATCCTTCTTTGTCTCTAAACTTCTGTTGACTCATGGTTTTCCTTGGTTTGAGGCAGCAGATCTCTGGTCTGTCTCTGCCTTCACATGGCATTCTCCTCTGTGTGTTCACTCTTCCTCTTACAGGGATGTCAGTCATTAGATTTAGTAATCCAGTGTGACCTGGTCTTAATTTAACTAAATACTTCTGCAAAGGCCCTGTTTCCAAAAACGGTCACACTGTGATTCCAGGGGACATACCTTTTGGGGGACAGTGTTTAGCCGATTAGGGAGTCTACAGATGAGGAAATTGTTTAGTTATGGCAAATCAAATTGTTCAGTTATGGCAACAACTTTTTGGACACCAAAAGTATGTATGCACCAAATTCTCCTTTTCTTTTAATAAGGAACTGATTAAATAAGTTAAGGAATATTCAAATACTGGAACACAAAACAACAGAAACAAACATTGTATCTTATTACAATTTTTGAGATTGTTGCCTCCAATGGACATTCAATGTCATTCAGTGTCAACGTCATAGACTGCTAAAAGCATGATATTCTCACAGATCATATCCTTTATATTGCAAAACAAGCAAGATGTGTTTGCTGTCCTTGCCTTCACTCCAGAGCTTAATCTCCCAACAATCCCAGGCAGAAGACGGCATTTGGTGCCCTGCTAATTGGGACCAATGTCACCTTAACTGGACAGAGTCCTCATTCTAACTAGTTCTATTTGTTTGATTTACTCTGTTGCATTATTTATCAACTAGTCAAAATAATCCTTTCTATGATGAGGATGCTATATAACATGACAGTTAGAAGTGTGGTATTTTGGGGACCAAATAAAACTGAGTAGAGATCCAAGCTTCACCCCTGATGATGTGCCATTGAACTTCAGGCAATTTACTGAACTTTTCTGAGACTCAGTTTTCTCATCTTTAAAGTGGGACTGATATGTTCTCTTTGACAAAAAACCTGTTATTAATAGATTAAAAGAGATAATGTAGAAAGACCATAAAGTACTTAGCAAAATTCCTGGCCGATACTGTAATAAGCACTCAATAATAACAATTTTTTTATTGTAGAGTTTCTAAACCTTCTTCCTAGCATATTTTGTTCTCTTTCCATCACATTTCCAGGATTTGAGAATGTTCAACCATTACATTGATAAGAGCAGCAAAGAATCTCTTGATCAAAGCACATGTGAAACTAGATGAAATTTTGTTAAACACACAACAAAAAAACTGGATTTTAAAATAAAGAAAAATCTCAGAATAATGTTTGCGTTTGCAGCGGACATGCAACAGTGCCCTGTTCACTTTGTGTCAGATTATCCAAAAGCTTGAAATTAAGCTAATATGAAATATACATGAGATTGCATCAAGGGAAATTTGATCAAATTAGTTTTCAATTTTCTGTGCTTGCAGGGACAGGAAACTGAATAAATGAAATCTATAGATCACACAAACAAAAAGAAATCTAGTTTAAAACTTTGTCTTCACCTTCTTCTCAAGTCCTTTGTCTGGAAATGTTGCATATTTTCTGATTTAAATTTCATCTTCAGCTGAAAGTGAAATTCTCTAAGGAGAGGCAAGAAATTGAGGAAGAAAATGAAGAGCAGTAAAGATGCTAAATGACCTACTCAAGCCAAGTATTGGAGAGTTGACAATACCACAAAGCTCACTGATCTATAGCTATAAAGAAGTTTTCATTTTTACAGGCAAATATAGAAGAAGAGGGCAGTCCCAAAATAAGGCAGCCTGAGAAACCACAATGGAATTCCATAGCTTTGCTCGTAATTCCTAGCCATAGGAAAATAAACCATCTATCGAACTCCAAATCCATCCAGTCAGTTCAGACTCACAGTGACCTTATAGGACAGAGTAGAACTACCCCACAGAGTTCCCAATAAGCAGTAGATTTGAACTGCTGACTTTTGGTTACCAGCCAGATGTTTAACTACCGCACCACCAGGGCTCCAAAATGTCTATGTTGTTGTTGTTGTTGTTAGATGTCGTTGAGTCAGTTCTGACTCATAGTGACACCATGTACAACAGAATGAAACACTGCCCAGTCCTGTGCCACGTCCACAGACGTTTTTATGCTTAAGTCCATCATTACAGCCACTGTGTCAATCCATCTTGTTGAAGGTCTTACTCTCTGTCACTGACTTTCTACTCTACCAAGTACAATGTCCTTCTCCAGGGACACATGGCTCCTGACAACATGTCCAAAGTATGTAAGACACCGTCTCTCCATCTTTGCTTCCAAGGAACACTCTAGTGTACTTCTTCTAGAACAGATCTGTTCATTTTTTTGGCAGTCCATGGTACATTCTATATTCTTCTGCAACACCGCAATTTAAAGGGGTCCATTCTTCTGTCTTCCTTATTCATCATCCAGCTTTGGCATGCATATGATATGACTGAAAATACTATAGCTGGAGCCAGGCACACCTTAGTCTTCAAGGTGGCATCCTTTCAATACTTTAAAGAGGTCATTTGTGGCAGATTTTCCCAATGCAGTACATCTTTTGATTTCTTAACTACTGCTTCCATGGGTGCTGATTGTGGAACCAAGGAAAATGAAGTCCTTGACAACTTCAGTCCTTTCTCCATTTATCACAGTGTTGCTTACTGGTCCAGTTGTGAGGACTTTTGTTTTCTTGATGTTGAGGTGCAATCCATACTATCCCTCCAAAAACAAAAACCCAGCCCTGTCACAAACTAGCAGCCATGGATGAATCCATCGGAATCAAAAAATATACATAAGGACTGCCAATTAAGCTCACACACATTGCTGAATATCACTATGGTCACCTTTGAAGAATTCTCTTTGGGAAGCTATGCACTGACATCAGCACCTAGTTCACCCTTCAAAGCAATTTTGGAACTCTCTCTGGAATGGCTATCAGAACTGTTGTTGTATTACCCTTGATGTCCTGAATGTTATCAAAATGTCTTCCTTTCAATATCTACTATATCTTCATGTAAAGAAAAAAAGTCATTGGGGGCCAGATCAGGTGAGCAGGGAGGGTGTTCCAATACAGTTATTTGCTTACTGGCTAAAAATTCCCTCACAGACAACTATACAACTAAGTTCACAAACTTGCCACTGTGCCGACATGTTCAGTGGCTGCTCCAGAGACAGTTTCAAAATTACTTTGAAGGGTGTACTGGCCATTGGCAGTGGGGTACAGCTTCCCAAGGGGAGTGCTTTGTAGGTGACTATAGTGATATTCAGCAACGAGATACGTAGCACTTAGAACAATTAAGTTCATGGACTTGTCAGACCTCGTAAATATATTTTTTTAGCTACCAACATTTGAAATGAAGAGATTTCACCCCAAATCTAGATCTATGGCTTTTCTATAAAATTTCAGAGATTTGGCAACAACCAGGCCGGTGTGCCCGATATAGATAACAAAAAAGACCAAAAACCATTGCCATCAAGTCGGTTCTGACTCAGAGCAACTCTATAGGACAGAGGAGAAGTGCTCTGTAGGGTTTCCAAGTAACAGGTAACAGATTCAAATTGCTCATGTTTTGGTTAGTAGGCACTCTTAACCAGTATGCCACCAGGGCTCTCAAGATAAGTAAGGGCATCCTGATTGAAGGGGAATGTACGGTCTCCCACCCTTCCCTATTCTGCATCCAGCTTACCACACTCATTTCTGTCACCTGCTGGGCACTGGTAATATTTGAGTGTCTAGGGCCTATTGGTTGAGGAAACTCTGCTGGTGTAGTGGTTAAGTGCTACATCTGCTAACCAGAAGGCTGGTAGTTCAAATCTGCCAGGTGCTGCTTGGAAACTCTGGAGCAGTTCTACTCTGTCCTATAGGATCAGTATGAGTTGGATCCAACTCAACAGCAGTGACTTTGACTTTGAGGGCCTATTGGAAGGCCATGTAAGACATAACAGCAATACGAAAACCAAAAGTCAGTAGTGACCCATATACTTAGTAACAAAACTCACAACATAACAGCAGAGAATTAATTCTTTTACTAGAAAAGTCTCTAGGCTGTATGGCAGAGTATCTTTCCTAGGTCCAAAACTGTAAAATTAGTCAAGTTACTCAAAATTTCTTTGTCCTTAAATACTAGGTAGGAATGATGTTATTAATATCACAGTATATATTACAGAACATAATTTTTATTATTTTAAAACCCTACATAAAGTACAATAAGGTAAATATAGATTATAACACTGGCTATTCTTACACAATAGGTGATACAAGAATAAAATGAAAATGTTATACCAAAAATGTTTTAATAGTCTCACAAAAATGCCCTAGTTCATTGAGCTGCTGATAATTGCACATTATTCTCCAAGCTTTGGAAATATTTCAGCCATGGTATAAGATTATTTCCTGATAAAGAAAAACTAAAGAGAAAAAGAATATGCTTTTTTATCTTTTCTTATTTAGAGTTAATAAGCATTTGGGTCACAGACTAAGGTTTTCTGAATGCTAATGATTTGTCTCCCTACCAGAGTCATTATACCAAAAAAAAAATTCTTCAAAAGGAAGTCAAAGCCGCATTGAAAGCATTGGTGAAAAACAAGGCTCCAGGAATGGATAGACTATCAATTAAGGTGTTTCAAAAAACAAATGGAGCCCTGGAAATGCTCACTGGTCTATGCTAAGAAATTTGGAAGACAGCTACCTTGCCAGCCAACTGGAAGAGATCATGTTTATAACTATTTCCAAAAAAAAAAAGGTGATTTAAATGAAAACAGAAATTATTGAACAATTTGGCAATATCATTAATATCACAGGCAAGTACAATTTTGCTCAAGATTTTGCAAAAATGGCTACAGCAGTATGTTGCCAGGGAACTTCCAGAAATTCAGGCAGAATTCAGAAGAGGATGTGGAACCAGGGATGTCACTGCTGATGTCAGATGAATCTTGCTGAAAGCAGAGAATAGCAGAAAGATATTTACCTGTGCTTCACTGAAAAAGGCATTCAACTGCGTGGATCATAACAAATTATGGATAACATTGTGGAGAGTGGGATTTCCAGAACACTTAATCAAGCTCATGAGAAATCTGTACACGGATCAAGAGACAGTTATTAGAACAAAACCAAGGGGACACTGCATGACTACAGTCAGCAGAAGTGTGCATCGGGGTTATATCCTTTCACCATGCCTGTTAAATCCGTATGCTCAGCAAATAATCCGAGAAGCTGGACTATGTGAAGAATGTGACATCAAGACCAGAGGAAGACTCCTTAACAACCTGTGTTGCACAAATGACACACTCTTGCTTGCTAAAAGAGAAAAGGACTTGAAATACTGACTGGTGAAGTTCAAAGACCACAACATCAAGAAAACAAAAGTCCTTACAACTGGACCAATAAGCAACATTGTAATAAATGGAGAAAAGATTGAAGTTGTCGAGGCTTTCATTTTACTTGGATCTACCTTCAACATCCTTGGAAGCAGCAGACAAGAAATCAAAAGAAACGGTGCATTGGGAAAATCTACCATAAAAGACCTCTTAAGGTGTTGAAAACCAGATGTCACCTTGAATACCAAGGTGCGCTTTACCCAAGCTATAGCATTCCCAGTCACATTATATACATGCAAAAGCTGGACAATTGTCAAGGGAAACAGAGAATTAACATCTTTGAACTATATTGTTGCGGAAGAATGCTGAATATACCATGGACTACCAAAAGAGTGAACAGATCTGTCTTGGAGGAAGTACAACTAGAGTGCTCCTTAGAAAGAAGGATGGCAAGATTACAGCTTACATAATTTCGACATGTTATCAGGAAGGATCAGTCCTGGAGAAGGACACCGTGCTTAGTAAAGCAGAGGGTCAGTGAAAAAGAGGAAGACCCCCAATGAGACAGATTGACAACGGCTACCATTATGGGCTCAGGCATAGCCATGATTCTGGACACGGAGCAGAACTGGGCAGAGTGTTTCATTCTATTGCCCATAGGGTTGTGGTGAGAACTTACACAACAGCACCTAACAACAATAAGAACAATAGTTTATCTGAAAAGCTTAACCAAAGTTTGAATAAGCATGGATCAATCCTGCACACCCTGCCTAGAACTTTATTAAGCAATATCTGCATCCAATGGCACCCATAAAGCTTACACATGTAGATGAATTTCAAATAAATTTCCTAAACCTTCCATTAAACCTCTTCCTATTAGAACCACAGGCAAGATTTGAGAAATGGGATGGCACTGACTAACTACCTCATAACTTGCTCCCTTAATAAGCCAAACAATTTCAAACCAGGAGACACAACAAAATTAGGAGAGGCAAGGAGACGGGTAGAATAAGTATCAAAAGTTCTGAAACAATCACATTTTTTCATGATTTTTTTCTTATAAGGCTACTAATTGCAGGACTATGCAAAGGGAATTATTTTACTCCACACAGTAATGTATTAAACATGTCAGTCTTGGTGTCTGCTCCATGGAGAGCCACCGTTGAACAGCTGACCTTAAGAAGACATGCTATCTTTTATTCTGTAAAAAAACTATTGCATGTGTGTCTCTCTTAACTGAACTAAGGGCCTAGTATCTAAAACTTAAAAAAAAATTTTTTTTAATTGCCATCAAGACAATTCCAACTCATGGGGACCTCATATATGTCACAGTAGAATTATACTCCATAGGATTTTGAATGGATAATATTTTGGAAATAGATTGCCAGGTCTTTCTTCTTAGGTACCTCTGGGTGGACTTGAACCTCCAACCTTTTGATTACCAGCCTAACATGTTAACTGTTTTCACCTAATACCTATTCCTTAAATTGAATTAAATTAAACCCATTGTCTGTTAACAGCAATTCTATTTTACCATCAAGAAAGATCTAAAAACTTCCAAGCATTTTATCTAGAAAAGACTATCTGTTTTAGTGTCAGAGTACATTACTGTAACATGTCCACCACAACTGGGCAAAATAATAAATCTTTTTGAGATATAAAATGTAAAACTGTAAAGACATATTAATAATGTGATCCTTGCAAACAGCCCCTAGCTACACAGTATAAGATCACTGATACTGCTCAGGCTTTAAAATTCAGTATCTGTTTTTCCAGTTCTTTCCTATACTGATGCTCCCATCACGTCACCTCCAGGCACCAGCCTAGTCACTTTTTCATCAGGCTGGAGGCAAAACAATTCAGGGGATTAAAGCTAAACAGATTTGCATTCAGTCCCTGCCTCTGGCACTTATTGACTGGGCAAATCTCTGTGCATTCCTTTCCTCATCTGTAAAACGTGGGTGTAGCTGTTACTCTAAAGAGTTCTTGCGAAGACTAACAGGGTGGTAGAAATAAAGGGCTTGGCACAGTGCCAACACAATTATGTAACGGATACAGTCCCATGTTGGGCATGGAATACGAGCCTTGGTTAAGTGCTCAGGCTGCTAACTGAAAGAAAGGTTGACAGTTCAAACTCACCAGTCACTGGGAGGGAGAAAAGACCAGGCAATTAGCTCCCATTTGTTTACTGTTGTTGTGTGCCATGGGTCTGATTTCTATGCAGACTAACCTTGTGTGAAGGAGCAGAACAGCGCAGTAGGGTTTCCTAAGCTGGACTCTTAGGAGAGTAGATCACCAGGTCTTTTCTCCAAGTGCCTGGTGGGTTTTAACTGTCAACCTTCCAATAAGCAGCCTAGCTCTTAAATACTGTGCCACCAGTGCGCTCCTCCCCAGAAAGACTACTGGGTCAGGTGGACTTGCAGGCGTGCAATGGCATCAAGATGTAAGGACGAGCACAGCCGTGCAGCTGCTTCTGAGGGAATCAACGAGACGTCGATGATCAAAGCCTGCCACGGGGCCCCTTCTGTGCTGTCCTCAGGCTTTCCGACTCTACGGCACTTGGCACTTGACTGGCTCAGGCTTTCCTAGCCCAGGACATTGCTTCTCAAGCAGTGCTATTGAAACTACCCCTACTATAAAGAAAAGTGAGTGTGTGGCAGAGTAAACGAGGGAAGGGCAGAACGGCACTTCTAGAGTCTCAAGAGTTACACTGAATTCTTGTTCTTTTCAAATTTCACTTTCCTGTTCAATTTACTGTCAAGTAAACACGTTTTCATGTAAAAATAATACCACCTCCCTCTAAATCTCCAAGTTAAACTGAATCTTCAAGGAGATGTGCCATAATTACATTATGACTTTACCTACCCGGTGGCACTTTCCCCTGCCCTTGGGGATAAATGTGCCACAATTGGTTATCAATGTGGAGCTGCCTTCCCATTATCATTAATGACAGGGGGGCTTCAGCTTGGGAAACTGCATCATCTCATTATGAATATATAAAATGCTGAGGCCCAGAAAAGCTAAATGACTCTGCAAATCACAGTGCGAGGTGGGTAGGACTGACATAGCCACCAGATCACTCCCTTCAGCCTCCTCTTTGGTCATTCATGCCATAAAATAAACAATGTCACATTTGGGTACAAAGTTAAACCAGTCATCTTTCTAAAACGATGTCTCCACACGGGTTTCAGACATTCTAAGGGGGGAAAAAGAATCACTTAATATCACAGCCCCGGCTGTTCTCCAAATCAAAGTAAAAATGTATATACAAGATCCAACAATTAAGTCCACGAACTCAGTTGGTCTAAATGCTACATGTCTCATTGCTAAATATCACTATGGTCGCCTTCGAAGCACTCCTCTTAGGAAGCCATGCACCAATGCCAGCACCTAGTTCACCCTTCAAAGCCATTTTGGAACTCTTTCTGGAATGGCCATTGCACGTGGTGGCACAGTGGCAAGTTCGCGAATTTAATTGTATGGTTGTCTTTGAGGGAGTTTTTAGCCAGCAAACAATAACTGTGTTAGAACACCCTCCCTACTCACCTGCTCTGGCCCCCAGTGACTTTTCTCTTTACCCAAAGATAAAGAAATGCTAAAGGAAAACATTTTGATGACATTCAAGACATCAAGAGTAATCCGAGGACAGCTCTGATGGTCATTCCAGAAAGAGTTCCACAATTGTTTTGAAGGGTACACTACGCACTGACATTGGTGCATAGGTTCCCAAAGAGTGTGCTCTGAAGGTGACCACAGTGACAATACTCAGCAACGAGGCAGGTAGCACTTTTTCTAGGACAAGTTTACAAACTCAGTTGTCATACCCTGTAGATATGTATAGATATTTGGTAATATTTCCATGACTGAGTTTGAGGAAGAGGAACAGGAGTTTCCATTTGAAGATTTCAGAAAAGCCACGTTAGTCAGACTTGTGTTCAGATAGTATTTACCAGTTGGGTCATCTACAGTGACTGTATGTAGCTGTTTGTTACCAAATACGGACACAGATTCAGACTGGTTCATACCCCTTATATGGGATCAGTTACTGCATAAGTATTGCCATTGTTAAATAGCAAATAAATTTAAATATTAATATTAAAGGATTCATATTAATTTTAATATTAAAGGTTAGTGTTAATTAAATATTAACATTGAAAGCTATTAATATTAAAGGTTTGGTATTCTCCTCATTTTTTAAGTAAAATATCAGGATGATTCTTAAAGAAAACTCTAAATAATCTCCATGATATTAAACCTCAAAACAAATTATGTTCAAGTTTACGGCCACAGTAGTGAAGACCAGATACTAACCTCTAGGGGGAGCTCAAGGATTTCTCCCTACTCTATGGCCTCCTTTCTCTTCCTTTTTTGAGTCTTCACTGTCATCAATGAAGCCTGATGAAGTCCTTGAGCCTCTCCACTCAGCAGAATATAGCCCACCCCCACCCCTCCTATTCCATCCCTTTTAAAAAATAAAACAATAAAAAGCCAAAGCCATTGTCATCAAGTTGAATTCCAACTCATACCAACCCTGTAGGACAGAGTAAAACTGCCCCATAGGGTTTCCAAAGAGTAGCTAGGGGAGTTGAACTGCCAGCCTTTTGGTTAACAACCCCAGCTCCTAACCATTGCACTACCAGGGCTCCAAAACAATGCATGAGCTTCAGAAGAAAACAAGACTTGGAGGATAGCTACTGAACTAATCTCTGGTCCAGTAGCCTTACCTGGTCCAACAGCCCTATTCAGTTTACCAAGTGGCTATTTTCCTTTTCTACCACCTACCTGCCAGTTTATCATACTATGGTGGCTTACATGTTGTTATGATTCTGGACGCTATATACCACGGTATCTCAAATACCAGTAGAGCACCCCTAGTGGACAGGCTTCAGCAGAGCTGACACACTAAGAAGAAAAGCTGGACAATCTACTCCTGAAAATCTCATGGGTCACAAAAGAATATCATCTGATACAGTGTTAGAAAATAAGAGTTCTGTATTAGCAAACATGCCAATAATCATAAAAATGACTTAGGACTGTACAACATCTTCTGTTATATGTAAAATCATCCTAAGTTGCAGCTGACTTCAATGCAACAGAGCACAACAACAACCTTTCTTCTTTGAGGATAAAGCCCCGTTTGTTAAAGAGCTCACTGTTTGTTTGCCTGGCACATCCCCTGGCAAAGCCTGGAGACAACCAGCAGCAGCAGGTTGTACAAACCCCGTCCTAGGCATTTCCAGCTCTTCCTCAGACACATAACCACTGATGAACATCTTAAACTCCAGCATGGTAGCTATAGAAATATTTGTAAATTTATGTATGTTTTACACTTGCATTTCCCAAAGTGTGTTTTAAAGGACACCAGTTTCACTGCAAGTTACAAATGTTAAGTAAATAAAGGGCTCCATGTCAAAGAAGCTTAGGAAACACTGGGTTAAATGAAACTTAAAAGTGTTCTTTGCTGCTTGTAGACTTTAATGCATTGTGAATCTCCAAAGAAGAAATAACTTAGAACAGTTTTCCAAATTTGTTTCACTACAGAACTCTTTTTTAAGGGCTTCCTCTTGGGCCTCTTATTAAAAAAGTCTCAGATAAATTTACATTACT
Organism: Heterohyrax brucei; assembly: GCA_028571685.1. Lineage (NCBI taxonomy): Eukaryota > Metazoa > Chordata > Mammalia > Hyracoidea > Procaviidae > Heterohyrax > Heterohyrax brucei. The sequence goes on along the minus strand of CM053141.1, from coordinate 66,397,979 downwards.
CAAGATTTGCTGAGACTGTGGTCAAAGAAAAGGAGCACAGATAAAAGATGAGGATTATTTTTAACCACTCAGCCTTGTATACTTCTAATAGAATGATTCCCCATAACATGTCTTAAATCACTGTCTTGGTTATCTAGTGCTCTGATAACAGAAATACCACAAGTGGATGGCTTTAAGGAGGAGTTTATTCCTTCACAGTCCAGTAGGCTAGAAGCCCAAATTCAGGGCACTGGCTCTGGGGGAAGGCTTTCTTTCTCCACTGTGTCTAGAGGAAGGTCCTTGTCATCAGTCTTTCCTGGGCCTGGGAGCATCCCTGCACAGAAATCTCAGATCCAAAGCACATGCTCTGATCACAGCACTGCTTTCTTGGTTGTATGAGGTCCATCCCCTTGTCTCTCTTCTCACTTCGCTCTTTTATATCTCAAAAGAGCTTGGCCTAAGGCACAAACAGTTAGGTCTTCAATTTGCTAATATTTTCATGACTGAGTTTGAGAAAGAGGAGTGGAAGTTTGCATTTGAAGGTTTCATAAAAGTCACATTAGTCAGAGTTGTGTTTAGACAGTATTCACAAATTGGGTCATCTGCACTGACTACATGATGTGCCTGTTTCTTACCAAATGGAGATCTCATCAAAATAGCTGCCATTAATCTGTTAACATATCTTGATAGAATTTATAACACATAGGGAAATTACATCAGAGGGCAAATGTTAGTCAGTCATACAATACTAGAAATCATGACCTACCCAAGTTGGTGGATATTTTGGGTGGATACAATTCAATCCATGACAATCATACATTCTTCTAGCACATATTAAATCTATCTACCAAATAAAAGTTAAATTTATTTCCTAGCAACTTTTCAAAAAACTCCTGACTACAGTATAACACAGTTTCATATGGCCTTATACAGTAGTTGCTGCTTTGAGAAAACATGGATGTAAATATACTTTTAAAAAAAAATTCAGATGACCTCTTGTTCAACATAACACCAAATAGTTGTTTCTAGTCTACCTCGTTATTATGCTATCACATTGATTCAACTACAATCTCCATGAAAAAAATTTTAAGTCACATTATTATCTTACCTGGATAAGGAATTTTTCAGGCAATATTGTTACTAACAGGAACAATGTTCACAAATCAGGGTGGCAAGTGTGGGAAGAAGGAGGAGTGGTATTAGGATCACCTGCGGGCCTCTTTCACACTCTGAGATGTCCTACCTCAGGTGAGAGACACTATTCTCAGGGTTAAAATAACAGAAGAGCTAGGTATCCTAAAGAAATACTTGTGTTGCTGGTGTGGTTGGCTTCCTTTGAGTCAGTCTCTGATTCATGATAACTCCACATGCAATGGAGAGAAACACTCTTTCCAATCCTCTGCCAGCCAATAACTGATCGTGGATTTGACCATTGTCATCCACTGGATTTTTACGGTCTGATTTTTGGAAGTAGACTGCCAAGCCTTTCTTTCTAGTCTGTCAAAATCTGGAAGGTCCACTGAAGCCTGTTAAGCATCACAGTAACATGCCAGCCTCCACCAACAGACTGGATACAAGGTGCATACAAGGTATGTTGGCTGGGAACCGAACCCAAGTCTCCACATGGAACAGGAGCATTCTACCACAGAATCACCAACACAGCCAAAGAAATATTAAAAGAGAAATATTACTGAGAATCAGGAATACAGAATTGTGGCTTCCAAAGTAGGATTATATACCTCATAAAATATCTTACAACCAATGACTTTTTATTTGTATTTTTTATCTAAAAATTAGAAATTAGACTGTTCTAACATTTACAGTAGTACATTGTATAATTTTGAGGGCAAAGTGGATCTGTGGGTACACAAATTTTCACAGAGACCCATGTTCAAAATATCTTACTTATGGAAGGCACAATGTAAAAGTCTGGAGATCTGTGATACAGAGAAAATCATGCCTCTGAGGCATATGTCAGGTTAATTAAGAGATAATTTAGGCAGACAGGAGCCTGTAATCCAAGAAAGGTCTCCCACTGTCAAATAAATGCCAAAATGAAGCTAAACTAACATCCGAGATGGTTTCACGCTGTAACAGGAACACAACTTCACATTCGGCTGAGACTGGCACTCAAGTAGCAAATAACAAACTGAGAAAATAAAAAAACACAACTAAAATTAAGCTTTCAAAGCATTAAAATCGATACTGGATCTCTCTGATTAAAAATATCAACAGCAATTGAATTTAGGGTAGTATTTTTTTTTCAACCAACAAACATTAAAGAAGAGTAGTCTAAATATATTTACTTTTTAAATGTAAAAACTGACCTAGATATGCTTGTTATTTTTGAGTGGAAGTGAGGTTTTTAAAGATTGTGAGAGTATCTAACTGGATTCCTTACTGACTACAACATTCAAAAAAAGTAGCTTGGGTAAAAATTTAGATTTTTTTTCCCCCAAGACTTTGGGAAGTGTCTGTGCTGAGTCCTCAAAGTTTATTCAAACTGACACAGCTGTGTTCTATGGGGGAAAAAATGTGTAAGATGAATCTTATTTTTTTCAAGTGGCAAATCAAAAGAAAAGTATAGCCTTCCTAGGTTACAAGCAAAATGATTTAAGTGTTTCAATAAACATATGTCTTTCAAATTGAAAGAAAAGTACTTATGTTCATATAAAAGCATAGCAATGGTCTACAAAATAATTTTTTCTCTGTGTTTAAATACAACTGTCAAATTCCACAACTGAAAATGACTTTCACAGATGTCAACTATGACATTTATATTACACTCTTTGGGATAAACTAATGACCCAGAGATTTGTTAAGATCTTCCGGATCGAAAAACTCCTTACTGTCAAGTCAAACCCAACTCATAGCAACCCTATAGGACTGAGCAGAACTTCACCATAGGGTTTCCTAGGCTATGCGGTCTGACAATTAAGTGCACAAACTCATCCTAGAAAAAGGGCTACATACCTCGTTGCTGAATATCACTATGGTCACCTTCTAAGTACTCCTCTTGGGAAGCTATGCACCGATGCGAGCCCCTAGTCCATCCTTCAAGGCAATGTTGGAACTCTTTTTCTGGACCGGCCATCAGAGATGTCATTGTATTAACCTTGATGCCCTGAGTATCACCAAAATGTCTTCTTTTCAAAATTTCCTTTCTCTTCAGGTAAAGAAAAAAGTCATGGGGGACCAGATCAGGTGAGCAGGGAAGGTGTTTCAACACAGTTATTTGTTCACTGGCTAAAAACTCCTTCACCCACAACTACACAATTAAGTTTGCCAACTTGCCACTGTGCCACTATGGGCAGTGGCCGTTCCAGAAAGACTTCCAACATTGCTTTGAAGGGTGGACCAGGCGCTGGCATCAGTGCATCACTTCCCAAGGGAAGTACTTCAAAGGTGACCATAGTGATATTCAGCAGTGTGGTGTGTAGCACTTAAAACAATAAAGTTCAGGGACTTAATTGCTGGACCTCCTATAACCTTTAGGGAAACAGACTACCAAGTCTTTCTTTCTTGGAGCAGTTAATGGGTCTGATGGGTTGGAAACCCCAACCTTTCAGTTAGCAGCCAGGCACTTAACCACTGTGCCCCTAGTGTCCATAACATGTTCTAATTCCTTGGGTATTCAGTGACTGAGTTCTTATAAAATCAGTTAGATATCACTGCTCAGTATAGAATTCTGCTCCCCTCTGCTCTAATATTATAAATATTATAATAAAATAACTGAAGTCATTTAATCATATCACCCACAAAGTTTTTTGATTTTTCCTTATAGTCACCTAAAAGCCCCTGCCATAAACTAAAGATAAGGAATTGAATCTTCTGGGGGTAGGGGGGACATCAAGAGAACTTCTTTTAGAAGAAATGACACAAGTATTGATACTGCAGGGAAGAAACCAATAGATATCAGTGGCATAAGTACCATGATGGGGAAAAAATTCCAGAAAAGCAGGGAAAAAAAGAAGAAAACGGGGCTGCTTCTTTGACAATATGAAATTCTTAAGTCCTATAACTTCATTCTCTGTGATGAGAAATAAATAGAGAAACCATATTAAGATTCTTTGTAAAATTATTTGATGCCTAGAAAGTCTACATCTCTCCCCATGGATCTTAGAATATTAAAAGCAATTAGCCCAAAGCCAGCCACTGCCATTGAATTGATTCTGACTCATAGCAACCCTATAGCAAGTGTTATATAAACATCAATGAAAATAACAATAGCAAAATATACATATAAAACAAAAGGATATTGCATGGTTTAAAGTAAGCAAACATGTGTATCAGGGTTGGATCTTTTCCCCATACCTATTCAATCTCTATGCTGAGCAAATAATCCAAGAAGTTGTGCTATATGAAAAAGAACTTGGTGTCAGTATTAAAGGAAGACTCATTAACAACCTGCTTTATGCAGATGACACAACCTTGCTTGCTGAAAGTGATGAGGGCTTGAATCACTTACTGATGAAGATCAGAAGACCACAGCCTTCCGGACGGTTTGCACTTCAGCATAAAGAAAATGAGTCTTCACAACTGAACCAATTAGCAACATCATGATAAATGGAGAAAAGATTGAAGTTAAGAGTTTCATTTTACTTGGATTCACAATCAACACCCAGCAGCTGAAAAATCAAAAGATACATTGCATTAGGCAAATCTGCTGCAAAAGATTTCTGTCAAGTGATAAAAATCAAAGATGTCACTTTAAGGACTAGGTGCACCTGTCTCAGTGTTCTCAATTGCCTCATATGCATGAGAAAACTAGACAATGAATATGGAAGACTGAAGAATAACTGATGCCTTTAAATTCTGTGTAGTCAAAGAATATTAAGTGTGCCGCAGACCGCCAAAAGAAAAAACAAATCTGTCTTGGAAGAAGTACAATCAAAATGCTCCTTGGAAGCAAAAATGGCAAGACTGTGTCTCACATGATTTGGACATGTTATCAGGAGAGATCAGTCCCTGGAAAAGGATATCATATTCGACAGAGGGTGAGAGAAAAAAATAAAGGAAGGCCTTCCAAGAGATGGATTTGTGGCTACAGCACAGTGACTACAACAATGTGCTTGAGCATAACAACTATTCTAAGGAATGCGCGGGATCAGGCTATCTTGTTCTTTTGTGTGCAGGATCATTATGAGTCAGAACTGAGCAGAAGGCACTTAACAGCAACAATAAAGCCAAACCAAACCTGTTGCCTTTAGGTCAATTCCGGCTCACAGTGGCCCCATACGACAGACTAGAACTTTCCCCATGGAGTTGCCATGGAGCAGCTGATGGATTCCAGCTGCTAAGTTTTTGGTCGGCAGTCAAGCTCCTAACCACCGTATCATGAGAGTTCTATATACATATATACTGTATTTTACGCAAATAACACGTACCTTCTGTTTGCCAACATGAGATTTTTTCATTTAGTGCATTATACTAAATTTTTAACAGCTACATGTAAAAAAAAAAATGGCATAGTAGTACTCATGAAAATATCTCATGGGGGAAAGTGTAATTGGCAAACAAACTTAGAAGACACATTATTTATGTTAAAATATGGTGGGTGGGTGTGTGGGTGTGTATATAGTAACTAGTAAGTTTACCAGCCACTTCTATGTCACTGACTTATGTGAGATAAGCAGCCTCCTTGGTGTGATTCTCATTTTAAAGACCAAATCTCAAACAATTCTGGTATCTGAATCAGTATCAGATAGCTTTAAAAAATGTAGAACTAGAACTTAAATTCAAATATTAACCACCATGGTAAAAACTTTTTTGTAGAGATTTTATAAAACAAGAAACTATGTCAGTGTTATATAAATGAGCCACAGATGGTGTCGGTATGTTAGTCCTAGGTTTGCTTACTTATTTATAACAGGCAGGACCCATTAGCCCAAAACGACCATAGGTGACAAATTCAAATTTGTACACATTCAACTGTTTTCAAAAGAGCTCAAGTAAGTAGGGTTTTAGCTACTTAGAACCTGCCTGCATTGCATACCCTGCAAAACTGCATCCAACATATGCTAGCCTTGGATGAGATAAAACCCTAGACCTGAAGTTGCTGCTGTCCTTCAGAATGCCAACCTGGAGACTGCGCATTGTGCTGCAGAAGGGTATCACCTAAACACACATCACCTGCCCTCTCTTGCCTTCTTCCCTCTCTGACGGCTGCCTGCACCACCTGCCTCTAGAAGAACCCCTGCTCTGAAGGTCCACCTAGAATACAATGGTCAGTGAGTTGGCCCCAATAAATCGTTTGTTGTGCAAAGCTGCTACCTCATGGTCATACTTTTTCCTTGATCAGACCCTTGAATTCCCTTGAACTCTTTAGAGTTACCCATGCATTTAATGTAAGAACATTTGGAGGGAAGCCCTTGCTCTCTTTTAGATAAAACTGAAGTTACACTGGAGCTGCTTTTAGAACATATGCTATGGACAAAAAACAAACTTTTGGTCATCATTTCTACAGACCACATCCTCTGTACAGTCAGAAGCAGCTTTAATTACACACTTATCATAGCCAAAGTTTTAGAGTTAATATGCAGTCTCAGGAATACTACCCAAGTTTGTAACTTTACCATAAGTTCAAACACAATCAAAAGTTTTAAAAAGGTCACAGTCTTGGCACTGTCTTACAGGAATAACACGCTTTTACGTGGTCAGAAGTATTTGACATTTATACATGGCCTCAGATAAAAGTAACAGCCTACAGAGAAATTCAGAATGTTTTAGAAAATTAGACTCTCAAGCACAGTTCATAAAATTAAATGGTTTGGTAGTCATGATTTATTTTTAAGTCAGCCAAAGATTTTAGGAGGCCAAAACATGATCACACAACATCAATGACTCCATTAAGTTGAATGTTAGCAATTAAAGTCTCACCTCAAACTCACAAACTGCTCACTCCCCTACCCTGTGACTGAACTTAAAGGCTGCCATTAGAAGAAATTAAAAGATTTCCTCACCTAACAGGAATTTGTCTGAGCTATAAAGGATATGTTATTTGCAGAGTATCAGGTCAGAAATGTTATGAAAGAAGTCAGAGGGAATCACTAAGCATTACTGTACAAAAGATTCCAGCTATGATAAACGCAAGGACCAATTGAGGAGCAGACACAGATGGTACCACTGAAAGTCAGCACAAATACTTTTTCTGGTAGAAAAAGGATAAGAAGAAAAATCAGAAGATAGTAGACTGCTGGGAAGATAAGACATGTATGGAGCAGAGAGGAAGAGTGCTGTCACCGTGCAGGGAGAGCCGTGGAAGCTGCATGTAGTTCAGCATGTAAGTTTATATGGGAATGCACATTTTCATTCAATCATAATTTAAAAAAGGAAGAAAAATTAATAGGAAATAGCTCTCTAACACACGAGCTAAATGCAGGGTCTAAATCTAAGTACATTGTTATGGATTCAGCTATCTCCCCTGAAAATATGCATTGGAAAGGAGCCCTGATGCTACCAGGGTTAACTGCTCAGCTGCTAACCAAAAGGTCTACTGCTGAAACCCACCAATCACTCTGTGAGAGAACGATGTGGCTACTATAAAGACTACCGAAAGTAAAACAAACCAAATCCATTGTTGTTCAGTTGATTTTGACTTTCAGTAATCCTATTGGACAGTGTAAAACCATTCATAGAGCTTCCAAGAAGTGGTTAGTGGATTTAAACTACTAACTTTTGGTTAACAGCCATAGCTCTTAACCTATCCACTACCGGTATTCCACCCTAAAGTTTACAGCCTTGGAAACTCTATGAGGCCATGCTACTGTGTTTTACAGGGGTCACTGTAAGTTGAAATACACATGTAGGCAATGAGGGCTTTTTGTCTTATACCTTTGGATGTCATCGGATCTAATAAAATGTATGGGGCCAGCATGGAAGGTTGTCTTGTTTAGGCCTTCTGGCTAAGAGTGATTCAGTAATAGTGACATAACTTGTTTATAACCTTGAAGCTCATGTATCTGGCTGCCAGTCACCTCTGTTTAAGCCTGTGTATAAGGCCACTAGAAGACACATTGTGATGGGAAAATCTGCCTCAGAGAACCTCTTCAAAGTATTCAAAAGCAAGGATGTCACCTTGAAGACTAAAATGCACCTGACCCAAGCCATGGTATTTTCAATCACATCGTATGTGTGCGAAAGCTGGACCATGAACAAAAAAGATAGAAGAATTGATGCCTTTAAATTGTGATGTTGGAGAAGAATGTGGAATGTACAATGGACCACCAAAAGAATAAATGGATCTGTACTGGAAGAAGTACAACCAGGGTGCACCTTGAAAGCAAAGATAACGAGACTGCTTCTTACATAATTTGGACATATTGTCAGGAAATCAGTCCCTGGAGAAGGACATCATGCTTCGTAGAGCGGAGGGTCAGAGAAAAAGAGGAAGACCCTCAATTAGATGGATTGACACAGTGGCCACAACAATGGGCTTAAGTACAAGAACAATAGTGGACATGGCGCAAGACCGGGCAGTGTTTTGTTCTGTTGTTCTTAGGGTTTCTATGAGTCAGAACCAACTCAGTGGTACTTAACCACAAGGAAAACAATAAGGCCACTGTACCACAAGACAGTTTTGCTGCCGAATACTTTAACTGATTGCACCATTATACCAATAAAGCTGATATGACTATACCCACTGTGCCTCCATTGCTGAGTCTGCCTGAATCATGGATCAGTATTCCTGGCCTTGAGACCTGTGTTACAGTGAATGCAATTACTTCTATAATGCATTATAGTCAATCACTTGAGACCATACCAGTGTAGGGTGGATCCTAAAAGCAATCACTTCTGAAATGTATAAAGAGGAGCGTAAACACAGATGCAAGCATGCATACTCTGGGGAAGACAGAGGCCATGTAAGATAACCAACAAATCAAGTAACCAAGGAACAACCAGGGCTAATAAGAAGGAATTAATATGGCTGAGACCTTGATTTGGATTTCCAGGCTACAGAACTGAGAAAAAGAAGTTCTGTTCTTTAAAACCACTGCTTGTAGTGTTGCTGTTACAGCAGCACTAGATAACTGAAACATTCATGGTGACCGCCAGTCAGTGACCACACCACCCTGAATGTACCCAATCCCATCATGAAGACTGCAAACCAGAAATATTCAAATTCAGTCCCGTCACAGATGTTAGCATCTCCATTTAAGCTGATGGCTAAAGGAAACTCCACTTAAGTTGCTAGCTGTCTGGTAATCTAAAAACCATCTAATGTACAAACATATTATTTCCCAAAATGAGCAGCTAAAGTGACTAAGGGCTCATAGTATTTTCTTCACAAGACACTTATTTTATCAGTATGTGACTAAGTTGATGTCTCTTAACTTTATGTCAGCTTCTATTCTCAAATCTAAAGTGATTTTTTTAAGACAATAGATCAGTAGATAAATAAAGCCCTCAGTTAACCCCAAACTATGAGAAATTCCTAAGTAAAAATCCCTGTAAATCATATTCCTATTTCTGGTATTGCATCTGATACAGCATCTAGGGCAGGACAAGGCCTAGAGCAGTTACTCACTAAATACTATTGATGAATAAACATAGGAAATAAAAATACAAGCATGGACAATAAATGAAAGAATAAATGAATAACTGTTCTTTGCAAAGTCCCCATCTGCTTTGGGGGAAGTATTAATTTGCTCTGAACCTAATACAAGCTAAGCTTCCATCAAACTATTTTAATTAAAATCTGTCACCTTACTTGAATTTCTTTGATATGCAACTTTCAGTTCACACCTTCAGTGTCCTGTGGAGTCTATATCCCAGTTTTTCACCCTTGCTTTGATTGTCTTTTGCCTTTTAATTATAGTAATTTTATTATTCTCCTACTTGTAAAAGTAACACATACTCAGCACTTAAAAAAACAAGACTCAGAAAACAGGGAACATTATAAAGAAAAATTAAAAGTCAGCAATGATCCCACCACTCACGTTTAACCACTGCTAATACTTTAGTGACTCCCCTACAGATTTTTTCTCATTTATGTATTCAAAGTGAAACCATGCTATACACACTCGGTAATATCTCTTTGTGCTTTGTTTTGTTGTGTTTTTCAAAAACACTTCTGACCTCGTACTATGAAATAAGCCCATGGCTTTCAACTCATTACTGTGATCAAAACATTTCGACACAAGTCTGAGAAAGTTTTTCTAGCTAGATTACAGACAGTTTATAGATAGATTCTACTGCTGTATGCACATGTCTGTACAAGAAGAGTTTCTGTAATATCATTCGTATTTATCAAAAACTGAAACTGTCATGGGAATCCGATTCAATAAATTATAAGCATCCATATGATGTAATAGAAGGTGTCTACTAAAAGAACTTATTTCTTTGAGATTAATTTAGTAGTAGGATTGCTAAATCAGGTTTTTCTTTAAGATTTTCTTTAAATATGTGTATTGCATTGTCTTCTAGGAAGCTTGTAATGATTGCTCACACTCAGTTCCTATTAATAAATACTTTGTCCTTTACATCTTCACTAACATGAGATATTATCTATTTCTTGTATCTCTTCAAATCTAATGGATAAATCTGTTGAATCTTCAGAACTAACATGAGTATTAAGCTACTGAATTGTCTTCAAATCATTTGCATTATGTTCATTACCAACAAATGGAATACTTTTCACATATTTATTAAGCATGTATATTTTTGTATATTAAATATTGACATGTATCAGTCTATCAGCTTATCACTTTAATAGTACATTTATCTCTGTCTTATAGATTGGTATGAACTTTGTGTGTGTGTGTGTGTGTGTGTATACACACATGTATGTGATTATCAATTCTTTGTTACAGCCTACGTATTTTCTGGTTTCAGTCCATTTATATTAAGACTTTTGTACAGCAGAGTAAATCTAGTTGTAGACCTAACTGTGGGTATTTATCCTACTCTTAGTGACATCCTTCTAGTCCCAAGTCTATTACTGTAGCTCTTGGGAAAGGTTTAAGGTAATCCCACAGCCATACCATGGCTATAAACCCATTGTTGTCAAGTTGAGTCTGACTAACCCGTTTATTACTTCATTTGGCCATCTTGGCCCTAATATACCATCAAAGATCTGTGCCACATAGCTTAAAATGTTTCCAGTTATAAATGTAATTTTTTCCTAAGCCCATCTTTTCTCTCCCACCCCAGAATTTTATATGATTAAGTTAAAACTAATTATAAAAGCAAGATGAAACACTAAGAAACAGACTTAAAAAGCTCTAATAGGAGAGTCTGATGGAGGTTTGTTATAATAGAAATGTTTTATCTGGCTCAAAGTGACAATGAAACCCTTTATCCTCTAACAACCTTATCACCCAGGCCAAGTAAGTGCACAAGGCTATAGCATATGACAAATACTTGGATTTTTTTCTGTAAATATTACAAAGCCTGAAGAAGTTACATAACGTGTTACTCTTGTGAGTGGTGTCCCTAACAAGAGACTACCTTCCATTATCTGAAAAATCTTGGTCCATTTTTAAAAAATCATTTTCTGCAAATCAGAGCCAACAATCAGAGGAATGTAATAGGGAAAACGTATTCAAATCTGGATGATGATGATGATGACGAAGTGGAAGTACACAAGCCAAGTCAGTCTTGGATACCTGCCTTTCTACACTTCTGCCTGCTCTCCCCACCCTGTGACAACACACTCCTCCTTTTCACTCTTCTAGTATCCTCCCAACAAACACCTGCCCCCTCCTCTAGAGCCTTCTATAGATGTATAAAACCATCAAGTACGCACACCACCTGCTCACTCTGTCCAGTCCATTTTTTGTCTGAAGTGTTGACCTCAGTACTGGTTTCAGGTCTGGGACAGCAGCAGGTGCACTGGCCATGTTTCCAGGGGAACCGCCAGGTTTCGGGACCATCAGTTCTAGTCTTTTAGTAGAGTTCTGTTCTTGATATGCATGCCTCTTTTTGTTGTGCTATGTCAGGGACACTACGTAGTGTCCACCATCAAGGCTGTCTTCCAGACACCATCTGATTCTTCTGCTGTAGTCTCCCAATTACATGGGTCCTCCTGTCTCTTGAGCTCATTTTTGCTGGTGTTTTTGATGTTCTCAGTCGTCTCTGTACCAGACAGATTGTGACCAACTGATGTTCCTCAGATGGCAGCTTGCTGGCTTTTGAGAACCCCGACACCAGTCACCAATATGGGGTGCAGAAGACTCTCCTAGCAAAAAGCTATTTATGCCAATTGACCTCGATTTCCCCTGAAAACATGGTCCCAGAGCCCTGTCTCTGCTACTCTATCCTTTGAAATGTTAGGTTGAATTTAGAAAACCTTTTTAGTTTACAGCATCGTCCAATTATGCTGATCTGCCGTCTACTGAGTGCTGTCACTTCAAATTCTTCTCAACTATCTAATCTATGAATAACCCTCTCCTTCCCTCCTTGTAACTGTCAAAGAATTTTTCTTCTATGTTAAGTCTTTTTTAAGTCCTTATGCTAGTGGTCTCGTACAATACTTGTCTTTTTGCAGCTGACTGATTTCACTCAGCATAATGTCTTCTAGTTGACACCAGGTTATGAGATGCTCCCTAAAGTCATCATTATTCTTTACCATTGCTTTAGTGTTCCATTGTGTCTACATATCACAGTTAGTTTATCCATTCATCTGTTGATGAGCATCTAGGTTGATTACATTTTTCTGCTAATGTGGACTGTGCTGCAATAAACATTCATGTGCATGTATCTGTTTGTGTGACAGCCCCTATTTCTGTAGGATATATTCCAAGCAGTGGGATTGCTGGATCATATGATTATCAAATATTAAGTTAGAAGAAAAAGTGATTGTGACACTCAGATTAAGCCCTTCAATTCTGTCACAATGTATTTTTCCCTAAAAGTAGAGTGTGGGCTGTTAGCGATATTCAAACAATTCATAAAAGTAAAATTTGGCAGGAAATTTGAAAGGAAAGGTGCTAAATCAGAATTCAGTTATGAATGCCAAAAATCTCAAAATTCCCAAGACACCTTTTCACTGATTTCAGGTGGCTAAAGTACCTTGTCATGTTGTTGTTAGCTGCTGTAAGAGTCAATCTCAGGTTGTAATAACTCCAAGTGCCCAAACAGAGCTGCACCATAGGCTTTTCTAGGCTGTAGTCTTTATGGAAGCAGCGCTCTCTACAGAGCCATTCCATAGTTGGTACCACCTACCTTTTGATTAGCTGCCTAGTGCTTAACTATTGCACCACTGGGGTTTCTTAGAAGTGCATTTAGGTATCAAATATTGAAAGTAACACTTAAGAATAACTTCAAGGTAGTAAGAACACTAAAACAAAAGAACAGGTTCAGATTCTTCTAGAGCTGGTGTTAGTCTGGAGAAATTCCGGCTGAACTAGAATCTCTTAATGACTACAAAAAAACAGCAACCTCTGGGAGCTCCAAGCTCACAGGATGCCAGCAGCACCTTCAGAGCCTGTAAGTAGGAGAGGTCCAAGGACCTAAACCCAGACCATGGGCAAAGAACCCAGTCCTCTTGGTATTTTTCTTACCAAAAAGTGAGAGAGGCCATTTTACAGCCACATAGTGTCAATATTTTTCTCCAGGTCACAGAGAAAAGACCCCAGCACCTGTCGTTTGATTCCAACTCATGGTGTCCCTGTGTGTGTCAGAGTAAAAGTGTGCTCCATAGAACTTTCAGTGACTGATTTTTCAAAACTAAGTCACCAGGCTTCTCGTCTGAGACTGCAGTAGACTTTACCCCACAACCTTGCGGTTAGTAGCCTAGGGTATTAACCTTTTGCACCACCCAGGAACTATAAATATCGCAACTACCTCCATGATATACAGATGAGGAAACTGAGCCTGAGGAAAACAAATGATTTATCCTAAATCACATGTCTGTAAAGAATTAGTGGATTATCCTCTCAGAAACTTCCAAGATGTGCTTTTTCTTTGCATCTCTCTTGGCAGCGGAGTTTAATTAACTGCCTTTCTAATCAAACGCACCATGAACTGTTGCTTTCTTATCCTCCCCAGGTAGTCAACAGAGGCATACCACAGCAGACAGCAGCTTCTACATTTAAGGAAGTGAGATTCCGTTTGCGACCCCAGTGCCAGCTACAGGTAAAATGCTGAGCCAGCAAGCCCCAGATAAGTGGATGAGGTTGATCACAACTCACAGCCAAACATCTAGGTTAAAATCATATGTTTGTAAAGCACTGTTGATTCATGGATCACAGAACAATGAGACCTTGGACTTCAGTAGTACCATAAAGCTCATTTCATCCAACAAAACTCTTATATCTTAACAAGGTTACATAGAAAATCTCATGATATCATCTGTTCAATAAACTGCTTCTCTGTGTACTGACACATAGAAAAGGCGCAGCAAGATCCTCTCTGGGAATAGTGTTGTTGTTGTTGTTAGCTGTCGTTGAATCATCTCCAACTCATGGTGACCCCTCATACACCAGACAGAAATGCTGCCCAATCCTACATCATCCCCACTGTCACCAGCATGTCTGAGTCCCTTGTTGTAGCTACAGAGCCAATTCACCCAACCGAGGGATTCCCATTCTCTACCTCACAAACTCAAGGTCCTCCTCTAGTAACTGATCCCTCCTGAAGATGTGTTGAAAGCAAATGAGTTATAAAATGTTCTGCTTTGATCCATAAGGTTTTCACAGCTAAATTTTGGGGGTAGATTGCCAGGGTTTTCTTTCTAGTCTGTCTAAGTCTAGAAGCTCCGCTGAACATATCTACCAAAATTGATCGTGTTGGTGTTAGAAGGACCGGTGGCATCATTTCCGGAATCACAGCAACACAAAGTCACTACAGTACAACTAACTGACAGAGGGTGGTTTACTACTGGTATTTGGGTTGAAATTAACTAAGCAGTTCTGCCCCAAGAAAGAACTATATGGTCCAGCATGATGGTTAAAGTGATATAAGTGAGAAAAAACACCAAATACTGTTTGGGAAGGAATATCTAAGAGGTGGTACAAGATTTGGATATGTGGGGTTTTTGTTTTTGTTTTTAATTTGCAAAAGTAAAATAGTTTAATTGCAATTGGCTGATTAAGACTGCTATTTCTATTCTCTCCAAAATGGTCTTCATACAGGGTGAAAATAAACAGTGGTTTTAATCACAGTTGCAGCAGAGTGCTGTTGGAGTACTGCACTTCCTTTGGAATTCAGCTAAGAAAAAAGTTGAGCTGGAAACCTTTTAATCTGAAGTAAATGGGATGTAGCTGTGTGGTTCACAGCTTTCTCCGCATGTAGCTAAATTATTGGTAACTGATCCAGTGTAGGAAGAGCTTCCAGAGAGGAAGGACAGGCAGACAGAGGACCAGAGGTTTTATCACAATATAAACAGATCGCACAGCACCCAGTGCTGGAGGTATACAGGTAGTGGAAGAGAAATAAAAACTGTAAGAAGTCAAAGCCAGGTTTGAGAAAAATCTTTCCAATCATTATAATAAAAAAAAAATGAAACCAGTTGCTATTGAATCAATTCCAATTCATAGTGACCCTATAAGACAGAGTAGAAATGTCTCCACAGAGTTTCCAAGGATCATCTGGTGGATTTGAACTGCTCTGGCCATAGCATTTAACCACAATGCCACCAGGGTTTCCTGTAATAACTATAATACATACAATTTTACTTATAAAATTATGAACGGAAATTTGGTCCTTATCGGCATCTGGCGCCAAACAAAGTTTTCTCCTATAAGTACTATACTCAATAACGTGATATGTAAAACCAAATCTTCTCTTTTTTTTCTTTTTTTCATTGGTAAATGTGCTACACAGAATTTATACAATCCCTGTGTTTGTAGGGCAGCAGTCAACAGCAGTACATTGAATCCCAAGTGCATTTACAAGAGCTTCTGTATGAAACTTGATGGACAGTTATCCATAATTGGCAACAATCCTAAATATATATATTGCCAATTGTGAGTGGTGAAGTTGAAAATAAACATCTATAAATTGCCAATACCTGCTAAGTTCTTACTTGTTCTTCGTCCTTGTAAGTTTATACCTTAATGTTATTTTATTATCATTGTCATAAAACTTTGAGAAGCAGCAAAGATAAATCTTTTCAATCTGACATATTTAACCAGATGGCCATATCAGTTACCATGAAACCAGCTTACATTATCCCATGATGATGAAACTATGGTGTTGCAGGGGCTTTCATTCCCAAATATTTGGGTGGCTTTTTATGGGTCATTTTGACTTAGGTCTCAATATTAGCTGAGAAGAGAAAAGGAATAATAGTATCTTGGGATCACAAAAGCCAGGACCCCTTTCCCATACTGATGACTCTAGGATGTCAGATGATTTTACTGATCTTGTTCTGTTTGCCACACTGTGTGAATTAGACACAAATACTAGGCCAAGCCTGACCAGTATAACAAAGATATCATACAAGTTTTATAAATTTTAAAATTATACGCACTGTTCCTAGTCTCCTCCCCCGTCATCATGACAGAAGCTAGGAGGGCAAAGAAAAGACTTCTCTTGTCATCGTATTCAGTAGACTTACCCTAGACAGTCAAAATAGACCATAACCAACATCCTCAAAGTAGTGTCAAACTTCAAAATCATAATTTATGAAACATTTATGTGACTGGTAGAAATTGTTCATTCTATTCACACTGGGCTACAAGCAAACAAGTCTCTGAACTTGAAAATATGTGAAAGAAAGAAAGAAAGAGACAAGCGTATAAAAAAGAAGATAAGAAGCTTGCTTACAAAGAAGTTGCAAGGGAGTCAGACTTCAGAGGACTTGCTCACAAATAAAAATACACAAGTACATAATGGTAATTTTATAAATTGCCAAAGTTACTGAGTCTACAGTTAAACTGCTCATAATGAAAAAAACAGTAATTTTTTTCACAGTTTATATCACAAAGGTCATAACGCATCCTCAGACACCAACCTTGCAAAAGTTAGAGTTGTTTTGTTGTTTTGGTTTGTCTCAAGGTGCAAAGTGGGTTTTCTTTTATCCTGACTGCAGCAGACATGATAAGCAGACTCACTCAATGTTGTTGTTGCTGCTGTTAGATATCATCAAGCTCACTCCAACTCATAGTCACCTTATGTATAATAGAACAAACCACTACCCAGTCCTCAGCCATCCTCAAAATCATCGCTATGTTTCAACCTACTGTTTCAGCCACTGTCTGTCCGTCTCACTGAGGGACTCCCTCTTTGGTGCTGACCCCTACTTTACCAAGCACGATATCCTTCCCCAACAACTGGTCTCTTCTTTCGATAGGTCCAAAGTAAGCAAGAAAGTCTCACCATCCTCAATTCTGAGGAGACTGTTAGATGCACATCTTTCAAGACAGATTTGTTCATTCTTCTAGAAGTCCATGGTACATTCAATATTTTTTGTCAGGGCTGCCGTTTGACTGTGTCGATAATTCTCCTACCTTTATTTTTCATTGTTCGTCTTTCACATGCATATGAAGTGATTAAAAGGACCCTGGCTTGAGTCAGGCTCTCCTTAGTCCTTAAGGTTACATTTTTGCTTTTTAAGATATTAAACAGGTCTTCTGCCACACATTTCCCTGTGCAATACATCTTATTCAATTAGCTGCCAGTAAGTTAGAGTAAGGAAAGCTGTTATACAGAAGACTAAAGTCAACAAGCCACTCAATATTAGTTAATGTAGATGGGTGTAGTTTTTGTTCTCTTCTAGAACTTATACTGAAAAACAGACCTTTGTATGATTATTAAAACCATATTGTCACAACTGAGTTGTTTCAAAATGTTATTGGTGACTACACCTAAATAAAACCACATATAACAGGGTTCAGCAAATAAGGGTCTATGAACCAAATTTAGTGCACCACCTGTTTTTGTAAATAAAGTTCTACTGAAACACAAATACGTCCTTTCATTCACATGCTGTCTACAATCGCTTTCATGCTACAAAGCAAAGTTGAGCCGTCGTAATAGAGACAGCTTGACTTGAAAAGCCTGAAGTATTTACTGTTTAGTTCTTTACAGAAAAAGCTTGCCAATCTTTGACCTGTAACTTTGATTCTAACTGAAGTTCAAATTCCTCGTTAACTTATTATATTTCATAAGTATCCAAATGTCTAGCTTTGATATTCATTTATAGGTATAAAATTCACATTAACATTCAATATGTTTTAAAGCTCCTTCTGTGCTACTTCATTGCTATCTCAAAGAAATGAAATATATCTCTGAAAAATAGCAGAAGTATGCCTTCAAATTCTCTAGGTGGAAATAAACAGAACCCAAAAAATGCATTGCCAGTGAGTCAATTCTGACTCATAGCAACCATGCTAGTGGGTACTTTGGGGTAAGTTATTTACCCTAAGCCTCAGTTTTCTCTCTTCTAAAAAATAAGGACACTCCATGCTTCATCTAGTGAATGAGTGATCGGGAAGGTTAAATCCAATCAAGTGGGTCAAGCATTAGGCACAGTGCCTGGCAATTGCTGCACATTAGGTATTAATAATATTGCCATCATTTCTCCAGTTAGTTGATAAGAGAAGAAACATTGACTTCTGGTAGAAAGACACTTAAAAAATAACACATCCCTATGTATAAACTCCATCCTCTGACAATTTTTAAAAAGTTGAACATGTAACTAAGCATAGTGTCACGCAAGTAATTTTAAGTGTAAAGGTTTCCTATAGCAGTAATATTGAACATGTTAGAGAATTTATTGGACAAATGGCTTAATAAAAAGATGTAAGAAAAAAAATGTAAGCAATATTTCACCTTAATTGACAAACAACTTGGAAGAGACATGTCTGCCAAGATTCAAGGGAATGTCTGTCCTGCCTTCAGATAGTTAACCGGTCTTAGACATGAACAAAACCTCTAACTGGGAAGACCATTTTTAATGAAGCCAAATAACAGTGGTCAAATAATTGACATGTTGTGCCTATTAATTTTAAAAAATACATATAACCTCTCACTGTGACTCAAAGATCCTTCACACACACACACACACATACATACACACAAGCCTTGACATTTTCTCCATTGTTTAGGGCCTTATATATTGGATTTTAAATCATTTGACATACAAACATCCTTCCTTGGATACCTCCCTGGACAGTGGAGGCATTTCCATTAAATAAATTTCTCACAAATTATATTGGGTTCTTTATACTAAGCCTAATCAAGAAATATTAGGATCTTAGCAAAATAATAATGTGATAGCAATTTATATTACTATTCCCTAAGCATTTGCTCCCTCCTTTATTTAACAGAAAAAGGAAACAATGAATTTTATTAAAAATTCCTACTCCTTCCATTCAAAACTTGAGTTTATTTTATTTGTGAATATTAACTTCTACTTTTTCCCCACAATGTCTTCTACCATGTCCATCTCTGATAGATTAAATACGGACATGGACTCTTTGCAAAAAGTAGAGTCTGTCTCTCAACCTCTTAAAGCTGAGTTGGCCTTGTGGTTTGCTTTACCAACACAATGAAGTAGAAATGATTGTGTGACTTCCATGCTCCAGCTTCAAGAGCCTTTGGAGCTTCTGTGCTCACTCTCTGGAACACTGCCACCTTGTAAAAAAAATCCTGACTAGCCTCCTGTAGATGAACACTTTCATGAGAAAGACCTCAGAAAAAGATAAGCCCATTCTTCACAGCTCTCCTACCTGAGGCCTCAGACTGTGAATAGGACCATTCAGTACCAGTCGGCTCAAGCCAACCTGCCAACACACTACAGATGCACTAGGAGGCCCAGCCAGTATCAAACGAAGCACAAATGAGGCACCCTAGGTGAGCCATGCTCAAACTGACAACTCACAGAACACTGAGAAAATGAATGGCTATAATTTAAGTAACTAAGTTTTGGATCTGCTGTGTAAGACTAGATAACTGAGATATACCACATTTGACAGCCAGCCAACAAGGTAAACTAAAATTAAGGCATCTCAAATATATACACTGCCACATGAAATTAAGAAATTAGTAATACAAGTATTACAATAGAGATAGTGCTTGACCAAGTACCTACTAGTGACAAAGGCATTCACTCTTTTGATTGCAGAGCTCACCTAATTTCTAGAATGATAACTATGATTCTTTGGACTTCAGTTCCATTCATCTCATGTCTACAAGAATAACCAAGTAACTGGGCAATTCTCTCATTCCCCCAATGGTTACTGATTTTCCAGTACTTTGCTAGGAAACAGTAGACAATAGTGAACAAGCAGATATACAACCCTTCCTTATGGACCTTACCACCTAGTTGGCCTTCACTGGACAGCTATTTACAAAGTTAATTATTCCATTATGTATACAGTAGGTGCCAAAAAGTTAGAGTGATGAAGGCTTTAAACATACTTCATATGAGTCTGACAGGATCCAGTAGATCATGGAAGGCTTTTCTGGGGAAGTGTTTTACAAGGTAAGACTTCAAGGATGAGTAGGAATTATTTGGACAAAAATGAGGGAAAACTATGTGTAAAGACCCTGAAAGAAGAACAGAGAAATATACATCTAAAAAACTGAAAGCCAGCATGGCAGCACAATGTTAAACTTTATATTGAGCATAAACAACCTTTTTATTCAATTCAACCCTGTCGAGAGTTGGTCAGTGTTCAACCACTTCAAGAGACAGACAGTATGTGATCAAGATCCAATGGTACTGAAGGATGTGGTCTAAGCTGCACTGAAGGCATTGAAAAACAATGAATTGATTGAATACCACAGTAGGTATTTCAACAAACAGATGCAGCATTGGAAGTGCTCCCTCATCCATGGCAAGAAATTTGGAAGACAGCTATCTGGTCTACCAAGTGGGAGAGATTCATATTTATGCCTGCTCCCAAGAAAGGTGATCCAGCTGAAAGCAGAAATTATCAAACAGTATCATTAATATCATACACAAGTAAAATTTTGCTCAAGATCATTCAACAGCAGCTGCAGCAGTACATTGACAGGTAACTGCTAGAAATTCAGGTCAGATTCAGAAGAGGACATGGAAGCAGGGATATCATCGCTGATGTCAGACAGATCTTGCTGAAAGCAGAGAGTATCAGTAAGGTATTTACTTGCATTTTATTGATTATGCAAAGGCATTCAGCTGTGTGGACCATAGTAAACTGTAGGTAACTTTGCCAAGAAAGGGAATTCTAGAACACTTAACTGTGCATGAGGTACCTGTACTTAGACCAACCTGTACTTATTAGAAAAGAACAAGAAGACACTGCGTGTTTTAAGGTTAGGAAAGGTGTGTGTAAAGGCTGCATCTTTTCATCATACTTACTCAATTTGTATCTGGAGCAAATAACCAGAAAAAGCTGAACTATACAAAGAACACAGCATCAGGATTAGAGGAAGACTCATTAACAATCTGTGATATGCAGATGACAGAACCTTGCTGCTGAAAATGAAGAGGACTTGAAGCACTTACTGATGAAGATCAAAGACCACAGCCTTCAGTATGGATTACACTGCTAAATAAAGAAAACAAGAATTCTCACAAATGAACCAATAAGCAACATAATGATAAACGGAGAAAGTCGTCAGAGAATTTTTTTTTTTTTGCTTTAATCAACACTCATGGAAACAGCAGTCAAAAAATCAAATGATGCACTGTTTTGAACAAATCTGCCACAAAGGATCTCTTTAAAGTTTTAAAAAGCACAGATAGCACTCTATGGACTAAGGTATGCCTGATCCAAGTCATGGCATTTTCAGTTATCTCATAAACATGTGAAAACTGGACAATAAATAGGAAAGACCAAAGAATTGATGTCTTTGAATTATGGTGTTGGATAAGAATATTCAATATACCATGGACTGCCAGAAAAACAAACAAATCTGTTTTGGAAAAAGTACAACCAGAATGCTCCTTAGAAGCAAGATGGTGAGACTTTGTTTCACATAATTTGGACAAGTTATCAGGAAGAACCAGTCCCTGGAGAAAGATATCATACTTAGTAAAAAGAGGAGGATCCTCAGGAAGATGGATTGACACAGTGGCTGTAACAGTGGGCTCAAACACTGTGAGGACGGTGCGGGACCAGGCAGTGTTTTGTTCTAGTGGACACAGAGTTGCTATGAGTTGTATGTGGTTTGAGGGCACCTACAGCTGACTTCAGTATACATCAGAAAGAGCTAAGTACGTAACCAACGACACAGGAGACCATTAGCAAGAGATGATGGAAGCTGAGACTAGAGTGCTTCTGACATCATCTATACAACCTCCACAGTGAGGCTGTTGGAATCCAGTTTGAACCTGGATTTTTCTGGCAGTCCATAGTATACTGAATATTCTTATCCAACACCATAATTCAAAGACATCAATTCTTTGGTCTTTCCTATTTATTGTCCAGTTTTCACATGTTTATGAGATAACTGAAAATGCCATGACTTGGGTCAGGCTGTTGGAGTCAGGTAAAAGGTTAGTATCAGCAAAAGGCAGGGCTGAGTGAGGATGAAATGCCTCATTTCTCAAGAGATCCAGGTTTCACTCATTACAAAATCAAATTCTCAAATCATTGAAGAAAACCAGGTAATAACCAAAAGATCTCATTAAGAACAAATTCTGTCAGATTAATCAAATCTTGTTCCAAGACAGCATGACTGATCTGGTAAACAGACGAAAGAAAACAGGCTATATAGCTTTGTTAAAGGCAGATGGAAAACTTCCTGGCAAAGATACAAAAAAGCAACTCCAGGCTCAAACTGCATTAAGTGTCTGTCATGGGCCAAGCATCACTATTGCTGGTGCAGGGGTAACATCAGTTTACAGAGTCAGAAAACGATTTAAGGATTTGTAAGTAAAAACACAAGAGAAAAAAAATGAGAAGCGATTATCACGATTATATAATTTCAAGTTCATTGCAAACAGTAGCATCTCTCTCATCCTTAAGTTTAAATAATACTCATCAAGTAATTACAAAACAGAAAGAAAAACTTCAGCCCATTTGCTAAAAGTAAGGAATTATAAATCATCAAAATCCTCCTATGGGATCCGAAACGCAAGGCAAGACATTTGCATCATAAATATTTGGCAAGTTCCATTGTGTAGTTAATCTCACTGAGGAAAATAACAGATAACTTGCATTAGCGAAAGAAAACCAACACTAGCCTCAAATCCTTTGTCTTTTGCATATCATTTTACACTTACTTGCTTCTGAAGATTTCAAGACACTAGGCAAACAATCATGCTCTCCATGGTACTGAGCTGTCAGAGGGAAAATGGCTTTGAAAAAGTGAAGCCCATGCAAGGTGACCTAGCAAGCCAATGGTAGAATGTGTATGTAGGTATAATTTCCATATTTTGTTGAAATCCAAGCCCCTAAGAATGTTAAACATGAAGTGAAAAGGCTCTTGCCTCCTACTAAAAATACAACGACACACAAATGTGCTGAAACAACGTAGGACCTATGACTTAGTTGTCATTGTGTTCCCAAATCCTACCACAATGCCTGACACATAATAAATATGTGTTCAGTATATTAGCCACCTTAAAAACCCACCACTGTCAGTCATTTCTGAGTCATCCAAAAAAAACCGAAACCTATTACCGTCAAGATGTTTCCAACTCATAGCGACCCTATATGTCAGAGTAGAACTTCCCTGTAGAGTTTCCCAGGAGCACCTGGCAGATTTGAACTATCAGCTTTTTTGTTACCAGACACACCACTTAACCACTGCACCACCAGAGTTTCCATTCTGATACATGTGGACCCTATAACCACATTGAAACTTCTCACCCCAAACAAGTATGATTTATGAACATAGATCAATTTGATTGTATACTTGTATATGTGGGGAACGACATTTGTTGTTGATATATGCTGTGATTGTAGGGTCCCTAATTCTGATTCATAGGGATCCTGTAGTCATATTATATATCAACAACAAATGTCATGCCCATCGTATACATGTATACAATCAAATTGACCTAAGTTCATGTATTATTCTTGTTGTTATGAGAAGTTTCAAGGCTTCGTTCCCCTAATAATATTGAAAGCCCTTTCCCACCCAAAACACATGTCAAAAAGAATAGCTTCTGTTTCCTTCTTAAGTTCAGATGCTCCCTTTGGACTTCAGAATGTAGGTCCTAAATTATAAGAAGCATTGAAGCTGTTATTTCATATGAATGCCTTTCAAAGATTGTAAGGAGATAATTTGTTTCTGTAAATGGTCCAGAAAACCACGAGTTACTTAAAGTATGAATAGAAAGCTCAGAAATTTTATTACAAAATTTGTTTAGATGTCAGAGCTTACTTTTCAGAAACTAATAACCCAAATATCACCAGAATACATCCAGAAGAAAAGACAGAATAAAGAGACAGACAGTGCCTTGTATAAACCATCCATCACAAGCCAAAAACACTGGAGAATCAGTTTCTGATTATGAATAATTTTGATGTTTGATTCTCTTTGTAGGAATATTTTTTTAAATTATCACGGGTCTGCTATTCTGAATATTGAAATATTCAAAACTTGTACTCCTCGTCTTTGAGTAACCCACTTTTGATAACTTTAAAAAATCAACTACTAAGAATTTTTTCATGTCTGTGTATCAGGATGACTATATGGGACTATATTTGAGGCCCTGAGATGATGGAACCATCTACTCTCACATCCCAAAGTGAATTTGATAGATCACCACGCACGACAGGCCAAGAAAGTGCTCATGCTTCTTAGACATGCCTTCACACTGAAGGCCTGGAAGGCTTAAATGTAAGTGAGAAATTAGAAGGAGGAATTGATCTGATCTATGAAAGGTCTATATGAGTTAAACTTCCCAGATGAATGAGATGCCATTTCTTCATTTCAAGCCTTGTGACAGAGTGTTCATAAAAACCACTCAGAGGGTGTAATATGTGTCTCTTTCAGTTTACAGCACAGCGGACTGGTGCCTGACTCACATCTGAGAAGCTACTGTAGCTGAAGTTTCCTGCCAGAGAGTTAATGAAAAGAAGGCTATGTTTGGAATGTAACTGTGATGGTTAAGATAGTGTATCAGCTTGGCTTGGCCATGGTTCTCAGTGTTGTACAATGTTATGATCACTCCTTGTTGAGATCTGATATATGACCACCGCTATAATGGGATCTGCTACAAGAAACCAATCAGTTGAAAGAAAGTTTCATTGGGCATGCACCCTACATCCAAATATAAGCAGACATTCTGGCAAGGTTCTAGGGCTTTCGCTCATTCTGGTTCCTGAACCTGACTCTTATTTGTCTGGCCCCCAGTTCAGTTTATCTTTTGTCTTACCTGCCAATCTTGGAATTCATTGATCTTTGCAGCCTGTGAGCAAGAACCTTGCTCTCTGACCTGCTGATTTGGAACTCCAGCTCTTACAGTTACATGAGCTAAGAGAAACCTCTATCCTGATCCAGAGAATTGAGACACCCCAGCCTCTACAACTACGTGAGCCATTTTATGTACACACTTTATATACAAGGTATATTGGTTTTGCTTCTCTAGAGAACCCCACCTAAGACAGTAACTAATCTCCCAC
The DNA here is from genome assembly GCA_028571685.1 of Heterohyrax brucei. Taxonomy (NCBI): domain Eukaryota; kingdom Metazoa; phylum Chordata; class Mammalia; order Hyracoidea; family Procaviidae; genus Heterohyrax; species Heterohyrax brucei. Next base: position 66,372,549 of record CM053141.1, on the reverse strand, counting down.
CAGTGATAGGTGCAAGATCCATGTTTCATGGGGATCACATATAGATTGAGAGAGAAAGAGAGTCTATCAGCATGAGGTTATCTTACTTCTTGCCCAAAAGTACAATATGGAAAGTGAGAAGCCCTCAAGAGAAAGAGGCAAAAGACGAACAGTCAGATAAACAGGAAAAGAAACCCTAACCAAACCATAAGGAAACAGAGCAGATAGATTCACATTCAAGGGAACTATAAGAGATTCCCATCAATATTAAAGGAAGGCCTAAGCAACAAATAGGATACAAGCCATAACAAACACCAGAATACAAGCTAAGTACCTAGGATCTTCTAAAAACTAAACACTGAAGCTCATCAAAAGATGCACTGTCACTCCACCTGGACCATACTCAGTTGCCTACCACCCTTCACACTAACCTCCCCTAGATAATGTCATTGGTGATTTAAAACACTGCATCTCTCAGTTTGTCATACTGTTGGGGCTTATATGTTGCTGGATGATGGAAGCTATGCCACTGGTATTCAAATACCAGAAGAGTTGTCAGTGGTAGACAGGTTTCAGCTGAGGTCCCAGACTAATAAGAAGGACCTGTAGCCTACTTCTGAAAACAATTAGCCAATAATGACCCTATGAATAATAGCAGAACATTGTCTGAATGGTCCCAGAAGATGAGTGCCCCCATCTCCAGGTTGGAAGGCACTCAAAGTAAAACTGGGGAAGAGCTATCTCCTCAAAGTAGAATCAACCTTAATGATGTGGATAGCGTTAAGCTTTTGAGACATCAGTTACTGATGTGGCATGAATCAAAATAAGAAGATACATCTGCATGTATCCATTTGTAATCAGAACTTAGAATGTGTAAAGTAAAAATCTAGAAAAATTGAAAATCCTCAAAATGAAATGGAATGCATAAATATCAATAATTTAGGCACTAGTGAGCAGAAATGAACTGGTATTTGTCATTTTGTATCTAACAATCATAAGGTCTGCTATGTTAGGGATGACAACTTGAAGAGGAATGGTATTGCATTTGTTCATTGTGAAAAAGTACATTTCAAGATCTGTCCTGAAGTAGAAGGCCGTCAGTGATGGGATAATATCTATACACCTATAAGGAAAACCAGTTAATTCAACTATTATTCAAATTTATACACCAACCACTAAGGCCTGAAATGAGGAAATTGAAGATTTATACCAACTTCTACAGTTTGAAATTGATCGAACATGCAATCAGCTTACACTGACAAATACTGCTGATTGGAACCTGTGAAAGTTGGAAACAAGAAGGATAGGCAGTTGGAAAATACGGCCTTGGTGATAGACATCATGCTGGGGGTCACATGCTAGAATTTTGCAAGACCAATGACTTCTCCATTGCAAATACCTTTTTTTATCAACATAAGCGTCAACTATATACATGGACCTCACCAGATGGAATACACAGGAATCAAATCAACTGTATCTGTGGGAAGAGATAATAATGCAAAAGCTCAGTATTATCAGTCAGCACAAGGCCAAGAGCCAACTGCAAATTAGACTATCAACTACCCATATGTAATTTCAAGCCAAAATTGAAGAAAATTAGAACAAGTCCACCAAAGCCAAAGAATGGCCTTGAGCATATCCCACTTGAATTTAGAGACCATCTCAAGAATAGGTTTAATGAGCTGAGCACTAACAAATGAGGAGCAGACAAGTTGTGAAATGACATCAAGGATATCACGTATGAAGAAAGCAATAGGTCATTAAAAAGACAAGAGAGAAATAAAAGACAGAAATGTATGTCAGAAAATTTACTGTGTCTGAAATTTGCTCTTAAACATCAAGTAGCTAAATCAAAAGGTAAAAATGATGAAGTAAAAGGGCTGAACAGATTTCAGTCAATGACTTGAAAAGATAGTGTTATGATGACATGTGCCAAGACCTGAAGACAGAAAAACAAGCTACAATGAAGGCATTGGTTTCTCTTCTACACCAAGAAATTTAAAAGACAGCCACCTGGTCAACCACCTGGAAGAGATTCAAATTTACGCCTACAGTGAGCCCTGCTTGGAAATCCCAGTGGTGTAGTTGTTAAGAGCTATAGCTACTAACCAAAAATTCAGCAGTTTAAATCCACCAGGCATGCCTTGGAAACCCTGTGGAGCAGTTCTACTCTACCCTATAGAGTTGCTATGAGTTAGAATTCACTGATGGGCAGTGGATTTGGTTTTACACAGCATCTACAGGAACTATTACACAGTCCACTTTTAACTGACACCAATTATTCCAAAATAACCACGGTGTAAGAAATTTAGTATTTCTTTATTTTTCTAAATCCAATTCAAGCTTTCAGTGGCCAAAAAGCAAACAAACTGACCAACCAACCCACTGCCACCAAGTCAATTCTGACTCACAGCAACCCCACAGACAGAGTAGAACTGTCCTATACAGTTTCCTAGGAGTACCTGGTAGATTTGTACTGCCACTAGCTTCTGGTTAGCAGCCATAGCACTTAACCACTACTACCACCACGGCTTACCCACTGGCCAAGGTTGACAAAAGGGGGAAAAATAGCACTAACATAGTGGAGAAAAACGAAAAGACCCCAAGTTCATGTGGTTGATTCAAATGCTCCCAGCTACTAGTATTCTGATTTTTCCATGTAACTCTTCTAACCCAATTCTGCCTCCTCTGAGGGCTGCATTCTGGTGGAATTAGGTCTCCTAAACTTCCTGAACTGCCACCACATTCTTGTACAAATCTCAGGGAATCCAACTGCATATCTACAGAAGTGAATTACTGTTCCCAAACTTCAAACATGAAATTATTTAAAAATAAACCTTCTTGGACAATCTAGCCAAATCATTTTGGTGGTTCTCCAGCTTTGAAATAAAGACTTCTTTCACAGTTACAGAGAAGAGGAGAAAAAACAGAATCGAAACAATGTTTCAAACTATATTGGTCAGGATGACACTAGCTCAGTGTTATTAGATGTTATCGCATCAATTTCAACTCATGGCAATCCTGTGTGTGCAGAGGAAAACTGTTCTATAGAGTTTCAAGGATAGATTTCATTAGCAAATTGCTAGGCCTGTCTTCTGAGGTGCCTTTGAGAGGGTTTGAACTGCCAAGCTTTTGGCAAGTAGTTGTGTGCTTAACCTTTTGCATTGCTGAGGTACTCGGTAGCTGAATACAGCAAAGAAAGAAGAAAAAAAGGACTCCTGTGGTAGGTACAGTGCTCTGACTCATGCAGTCACTTAACAGCCCAGGCTGACAGTTCAGCCATTTTTAATACATACTTCCAAGGTCACTCTGAGCATTAATAGCCAGAAACCAAAAAAGGGAAGATAAGATGGAGAAGGCAACCTGCCTTTTGTTTACCTTGGCTCAGCAGTCACAAAAAGGAAAAGAATAGAAAACCACTGCTGTCTAGTCGATTCCAACTCATAGCAGCCCTACGGGGCACAGTAGAACTGTCCTATAGAGTATCCAAGGAGCACTTGTGGATTTGAACTGTCAACCTGTAGATTAGCAGCAATAGCACTTAACCACTAGACCACCAGGGTTTCCAATAGCACCCGTTAATTCTTCCTACAGTCTAATAGCAGAATCTCGTTACAGACCTGACTTAGATGTAATAGCACTGGACAAATTCTATATAAGATAAAGGAAGCATATATTTTCATTAATGACTAGTCAACTCTGTCACCAAACCATTAATAATCTAAACTTAAATTTTATCTGATCAGTTGTATTTATTGGTTGAATTGTGTCCCCAAAAGAGATATCTTTCAAATTTTAAGCCTGGTACCTGTGAATGTAACCTAATTTGGAAGTAGAGTCTTTCAGATGTAATTAGTTAACCTGAGGTCATACTGGAATAGTGTGGATCCTAATCTAACAGGACTTGTATCCTTATAAAAAGAGGAAAAGAAGCACAGAGACACACAGAAAGACAGCTATGTGAAGACAGAAGCAGAGATTGGAGTTGAACATCAACAAGCTAAGGAATTCCTGGGATCACCAGAAGCTAGAAGAGGCATAGAAGGATTCCTGCAGCCTTCAGAGAGAATGTGGCCCTGCAGACACCTTGATTTCAGCCTCTGACCTCTACAACTGTGACTGAATGCGTTTCTCTTGTTTTAAGCTACCCAGTTTTGTGGTACTTTATTTTGACAGCCATAGGAAAGAATACAGTTGTTTTCTTCTCCTCCAATTTCTATCTGGTGATAAGACTTCCCAAAGGGCCAGTAATTAAAAAAAGAACAAAGAAACAAGGCAGAAAATAAACTAGATCACAACCCTCTCTGCATAAAGCAGAGTGATGAACAAGTGACCAAGCAGAATTTTCCAGAACAATAAAGCACACAACAAATCCTTTGCTGTCAAGTCAATTCCTATTCAAAATGACATGTAGGACAGAGTTAAACTTCCCTATAGGAACAGCTGGTGGATTTGAACTGCTGAGCTTTTGTTAGCAGCTGTGGCTCTTAACTACTACACTACCAGTGCTGAAAGAAATCAAAAATAACTTAAATAAATGGAAAAGGAGCCCTGGTGGTGCAAATGTTAAGAACTCAGCTGATTACTGGAAGATTAGCTATTTGAACCCATAAGGCTTTCTGCAGGAGAAAATACTTGATGATCTATACCTACAAAGATTCCACCCTTGGAAATCATATGGGCCAGTTCTACTCTCTCCTCTAGGGTTACTGTGAGTTAGGATCTACTCAACAGCTTAAAACAATAACAACAAAATAAAAGAAAAAATTTTGAAGTTGGTGGACTAGTTATACACCTCCTCAATTCCCTCTAAGAACTAAGGCCTGGAAAACAACTAAACAAAACAGAGTGGATATTTTAGGAGCCCAAAGATCAGGGAGAGGACTGTGAGATCAAAGTGGACTACAGGAAGGGTAACAACTACCTTTGTCAGAAGTGAGACAGCAGCACAAAGCATCCCACTTCCACTGACATGGCAACAGAGAAGCTGTACAGGTACAGACACCATCTTTGTCAGCTGGGAGACTGGGACTGGGGTTGCTGCACTTGGGAGCCTGGCTGGTCAACTGAGTGGAAGAGAGAGCAGCAGTGCCTGAGCAGATAGAGTCTCTCTCAGCAGACAAGCCGTACTTAAGACAGCCGCACTTATAGAATGTAGTAGAAGCTGGCAGCCAAGTGAAATAGTGCTCTTCCCCAACCTTTCCCTGTGCTAAGCCATAGCTTCTGCTGGCACTGGACCTGAAAGCCTGCAAAGGTAGGATGCCATCTTTAGCAGCTTGCTACACCTAAGAGCCCAGCTGGGGCCAGTTGCCATGCTGAACAGCAGCACCTGATTAGACAGCATCTCTCTCAGCAGAGAAGCTGTACTTAAGACAGCTGCACATAGAGAATGCTGCGGCAACTGGCAGCTGAGTGATCAGTGCCTTTCCCCCTCCCTTCTCTTAGTTATGCCATAGCTCCTGCTGGCACAGGACTGGAGAAACTACACAGCTTTCTGATGGTTCAAAGACAACAATCAGTATACCATGGCTCCAGAAAACTCCCAAAATAATCAAAAAACTTCCCAGATGAAGAAGACTTCCTAAAATTATTAGAGGTAGAATACAAAAGAATTATGTATAGAGCCTTTCTAGGTTTTAGGATGGAGATTAGACAAAGTGCAGAAAAACAAAATGAAAAATTAAACAAGCTACATGAATTCCTAGAACAACAATCTGAAATTCAGCAGACCAATAATAAAATTACAGAATTAGACAATCCAATTGAAAGCCAAAGGAGCAGGATTGAGGAAATGGAATGCAGACATGGCTGAAGATAAAGCAACTGACAGAAGCCTTTATAAGGCAAAATCAGATAAAAGAATCAAGAGAAATGAAGACTCTTTAAGAATCATGTGAGACTCCATGAAGCAGAACAATTTACAGGTAATTGGTCACCAAGTGCCGACTGAACGGCACTTGGCTTGGCTGGCTAGAATACAAGAACAAGAAGGGATACCAGAAGATACAGAGAGAATTGTTGAAGAGTTCCTGACAGAAAAATTCCCTGGCATCATGAAAGAAGAGAAGATATCATTCAAGATGCTCATCAAACTCCACAAAAGGTAGATTCCAAAAGAAAGACACCAAGACATATTATAATCAAACTTAATGAAATTAAACATAAGAAGATGCTCTTAAAGGTAGCTAGGCTTAAACAAAAATTAACTTACAAAGAGAGTCTGAGAGACTGAGCTCCAATTATTCAGCTGAAATCATGTTGGCATGAAGTCAACGTGATGACACACACAAAGCCTTAAAAGAAAAAAATTTCCAACAAAGAATTATATAGTCTGCAAAATTGCCTCACAAATAATGACAGTAAAATTAGGACCTTCTCAGATAAGAAGAAACTTAGAGATTTTGCAAAAAATAAACCAAATTACAAAACTGAAGGAACTTCTTCTATTAGAATATCAATTAACACCAGATATATACTCAAGGATGCAATGCAGGACACAGCATCCAGAGTCCTACTTAGTTAGAGAAGTGACAAAACTCAACAAAAGTTAAAATATTAAAATTGGGGGACAGGGCCCAGATGGCAGACTAGACACACATCTCCTCAATTCCTTCTGAGAATTAAGGCCTAGAATAGTAATTGAAAGGAGCAATGTGGACATTCTTGGAGCTCCAAGATCAGGTCTAAAGTCGTGAGATTGGACTGCACAACAGGAGAGGGGAAAAATACCTTGTCAGTGGAGAAACAGCAGCACAGTGAGTACTTTTCATGGGTTGAATTGTGTCCCCCCAAAAATGTGTCTTGATTTGATTTGGCTGTAAGTCCCATTATGTTGCCCTTCCTCCCATGTGTTGTGAATCCTGCCTCTGTGATATTGATGATGGAGAATGGTTTGCAGTTGTGTTAGTGAGGCAGGACCCAAGCTACAAGCTTATGTATAGAGCACTTTTAGAGATTAAGCATAATGCAGCAGAATAAAATGAAAAATAAAGCAAGTTTTATGACCTGCTAGAACGTCAATGATCTGAAATCCAGCAGATCAGTAATAAAATTACAGAATTATACAACTCAATGCAAAGCCAAAAGAGCAGGTTAGAGGAATTCGAATGCAGAATTAGTGAACTTGAAGATAAGGCAACTGACACCAGCACTTACAAGAAGAAATCAGACAAAAGAAACAAGAAAAATGGAGAAGCATGTGGGACTATATCAAGAATAGTTGGAGTTCTTCAACAGGGAGGGGTATCAGAAAATATAGAGACAATTGTTGAAGAGCTGCTGACAGAAAACTCCCCTGACATCAAGAAAGAAGAGAACATAGATAGTCAAGATGCTTACAGAACACCACAAAAACTAGACCAAAAAGAAAGTCAGCAACACATATTATAATCAGGTTTAATAAGATGAAACATAAAAAGAGGCTCTTAAAGGCAGCAAGGCTTAAAGCAAAAGTAGCATACAGAGGGAAGCCCCATAGGCTTTTGTCAGACTTCTCAGCAGAAACCATGTTGACCAGAAGACAGTGGGATGATACATTCAAAGCCCTGAAAGAGGAAAACCTCCAAGAATGATATATCCTGCAAAACTGTCTCTCAAATATGACGGTGAAATTAAGACACTCACAGATAAACAGAAGCTTAGAGACTTTGTAAAAACCAAACCAAAACTGCAAGAAACACTGAAAAAAGCTCTTTGCTTAGAAAGACAAAAATAGCAAGTGTGTACTTAAGGAGACAATGCAGGACACAGCACCCAGAATCCTACTCAGTTAGAGAAGTCACAAAGCTCAATCAAAGCTAAAATATTAAAAGTAGGGAACCAGAGATCTTAACATGAAAATTACGAAATCATCACACTATAAAGAAGGATACATTATTGTAGCTAAAACCTTTTCAGATGGAGAGGAAATTAAGGAGATATAAAGAAGTTAAAGACTGGTTTAAATTTAGAATATTAAGGAGATCAAAAGAGTAGTTTCAAAACAAACTAATGATGTGACATATCAACAAGAACCATAATACAGGAGTCTAAACAAACACAAAACCAACACTGAAAAAGATGAAAAGTAAGCCCATAAAGAAAAATAACCCAGAATATTAAAAAAAGCAAAGAAAACATCAACAACACAAAATAAATGTAACAAACGACAGCACTAAACACACACCTATCAATAATTACACTGAATGTAAATGATCTGAATGCTCCAATAGAGAGGCAGAGAGTGACAGCCTGGATCAAAAGACGTGATCTATCTACATGTTGCTCACAAGAACACACCTTATACTCAAAGATATGAATAAACTGGAAATCAAAGGATAGAAAAACACATACCAACCTAACAACACAAAAAGAAGAATAAGAATGGAAATACTAATCTCAGATAAAATAGATTTTAATGTAAGTTTCACCATCATAGACAAGGATGATCACTATTTACTGCTGAAAGTTTCAACACGTGATTAGGACATAACAGTATTAAATATTTATGCACCCAATACCAGAGCACCTAAATATGTCAAACAAATACTGACAACATTGAAAAATTAGATAGACCACTCCACAATAATAGTAGGAAACTTCAACACTCCACTTTCAGTAATGGACAGATCATTCAGAAAAAAGCTCAGTAAAGATACAGATCTAGTTGCCACAATCAACCAATTAGACCTCATTGACATATACAGAACTTTTTACCCAACAACAGATGAGTACACTTCCATTCCAATGCACATGGAATGTTCTCCAGGACAGACCATGTAATAGGACATAAAGCAAGTCTCAACAAAATCCAGTCCATTGAATTATTGCAAAGCATCTTCTCAGACCATAAAGCCATAAAAGTTGAAATCAATAGCAGAAAAAAAATTAAGTAGAAATTTTAATTCATGGAAACTGAACAACATGTTCCTCAAAAATCCTTGAGTTGTAGAAGAAATCAAAGACACAATAAAGAAAATTTATAGAATCAAATGAGAATGAAAACACAACCTACCAAAATCTGTGGGATACAGCAAAAGCAGTGCTCAGAGGTCTATTTATCTTGCTAAGTGCACACACCCAGAAGGGAGAAAGGGCCCAAACCAAAGAACTAAAATTAGGGAATTAGGGAAACAAGTATTTCAGTGTGTAACTTATGACATTACACTATAAAGAGGGACATGTCAATGTATCCATAGACCTTTCAGATGGAGTAGAAGTTAAGGAGATACAAAGAAGTTGAAGACTGGTTTAAACTTAAACTATTAGGGGGCAGTAGTAAGGTAGACATGAAGCAAACTAACAATACTATGCTTCAGAGCAAGAAACACAATACAGAAGTCTCAACAGATGTGAAACCAACAATGAAAAAGATGAAAAGAAAAATCCATAAAGAAAAATGTCTCTGAACAGAATATTAAATGAAACAAAGAAATTTTCAACAACACAAAAATAAAGAGACCAAAAGGATAGCACTAAATTTGTATCCATCAATAATTACACTGAGTATAAATGGACTGAATGCTCCAATAAAGAGAAAGAGAGTAACAGGTTGGATCAAAAAACACGATCCATCTATCTACATGTTGATTACAAGAAACACAACTTAGACTCAAAGATATGAACAAATTGAAAATCAAAGGATGCAAAAATATATACCAAGCTAGCAATATGCAAAGAAAATCAGCAGTGGCAATATTAATGTCAGATAAAATAGATTTTAAAGTAAAATCCACCATTGTGGACAAGGATGATCATTAATTATTGCTTAAACTTTCAATACATCAAGATGATATAACAATATTATTGCAAAGCACCTTCTCAGACTGTAAAGCCATAAAACTTCAAAGCAGTAGCAGAAAAAAAAAAAACATAGCTAGAAATTTGAACTCATGGAAACTGAACAACACCTTGCTCAAAAAATTCTTGAATTATAGAAGAAATCAAGAATGCAATAAAGGAATTCATGTAATCAAATGAGAATGAAAGTACATCCTACCAGGGCCTATGGGGTACAGCAAAAGCAGCGCTCAAGGTCAATTTATCTCAATAAATGAACACATCTGAAATGAAGAAAGGGCTCAAACCAAAGAATTAACTGCGCAATCTGAACGAGTAGAAAGAGAACAACAAAAGAACCCCTCAGGCACCAGAAGACAACAGATAGTAAAAATTAGAGCAAAATTAAATGAATTAGAAAATAGAAAAACAGTTGAAAGAATTAGCAAAATCAAAAGTTGTTTTCTTGAAAAAAATCAACAAAATTGATAAACCATTGGCTAAACTCACAAAAGAAAAACAAGAAACAAATAAGAAATAAGACAGAAGGTGTCACAACAGACTCAAAAGTATCATAACAGAATACTGTGAAAAATTCTATTGTAACAGATTTGAAGACCTTTCTAGAATCACATCACCTACCCAAATTATCACAAAGAGCAGGACAACGTAATAAACCCAAGACAAAGACTATTAAAATTATCACAAAGAGTAGTAGAACAAGTTAATAAACCCATCACACAAAACTATCAATCAAAAAAAGTCCTGGCCCAGAAGACTTCACCAGAGAATTCTACCAAACTATTAGAGTGGAGTTAATTTCAATACTACCAAAGATATTTCATAACATAGAAAAGGATGGAACATTCCCAAATTCATTCTGTGAAATCTCCAAAACCCTGATACCAAAACTGGGTGAAGACAGCACAATAAAAGAAAATTACAGACCAATATATCTCACGAACCTACATGCAAAAATCCTCCACAAATTCCTAGAAGATACAATTCAACAACATATCAAAAAAATAATTTGCCATGATCAAGTAGGATTCATACAAGGGAGGCAGGTTTGGTTCAACTTCAAAAAAAAAACAAGTAATGTTATCAACCACATAATTAAAACAAAAGATAAGAATCACTTGATTTTATCACTTTATGCAGAAAAGGTATTTGAGAAAGTCTAACATCCATTCATGTTAAAAACTCTCAGCAAATTAGGAATAGAAGAGAAATTCATCAACACAATAAGTGGCAGCTAGGCAAAGCCAACAGCTAGCATCATCTTGAATGGAGAAAGAGTGCAAGAATTCCCCCTGAGAATGGAACCAGACAAGGATGCCCACTGTCATCACTTCTGTTCCAACATTGTGCTGGAGCTTCTAGCCAGAGCAATCAGACAAGATAAAGAAATAAAGGACATCTGCATCAGTAAAGAAGAAGTAAAACTATCTCTATTTGCAGATGCTAACATTATATACACAGAAAACCCTAAAGAATCCATAAATAAACTACTGGAACTAATAGAAGAGTTCAGCAAACTATCAGGATATAAGATAAACATAAATAAATCAGTATGATTTCTTTATATCAACAAAGAGATCATCAAAGAAATTACCAAATCAGTACCATTTACCATAGCCCCCAAGAAGATAAAATACCTAAGAATAAATCTAACCAGAGATACGAGATCTAAACAAAGAAAATTACAAGACCCTACAGCAAGAAACCAAAAGACACTTATGTAAATGGAGAACTCTACCTTGCTCACAGATAGGAAGGCTGAACATTGTGCAAACGTCTGTTCTACCCAAAGCGATCAACATATACAGTGCAATGCCAATATAAATTCCAATGTTTTTTTTTAATGAGATGGAGAAACAAATTTCCGAATCTTTTGTTTGGAAAGAGAAGAAACCCCAAATAAGTAAAACACTCCTGAAGAAGAATACAGTGGGAGGTCTCACACAACCTTAGAACCTATTGCACTACCATGGTAGTTAGAACAGCCTGGTACTGGCTGATATACAAACCAATGGAACAGAACAGTGAATTCAGAAATAACATCATCCACCTATGAACAAGTGATATTTGACAAAGTTCCAACAGTCATGAACCGGGGAAAAAACAGTCGTTTTAACAAAAGGTGTTGTCACAATTGGATATCCATCTGCAAACAAACTGAAATAAGGTCCATATCTCACACCTTACAAAATCTAACTCGGAATGGATCACATACTTAAATATCAAACCTAAAATGATAATGATTTTGAAAGCAAAAATAGGAACAGTAGTGGAAGTTCTAATATACAACTTAAACAGCTACAAAATCATTTTAACAATGTACAAACAGCAGAGGAGAAAATAGATAATTGGGAACTACTAAAAATCAAATATTCTCATCCAAAGATTTTTTCAAGAGAATAAAATGACTGTCTACAGAATGGAAAAAAAAATATTTGGAAACTGTATTGGACTGACATCTAATCTCCATAACCTACAAGATACTGCAAAATATCAACAAGAAATACTCAAATAACCCCATTAAACAATGGGCAAAGGATGTGGACAGACACTTCTCCAAAAAAGACATCCAGGCAGTCAAGACAATGAAGAAATGTTCATGATCACTAGCCTTTAGAAAATCCAAATCAAAACTACAATGAGATATCATCTCACCCCAATAAGGCTAGCACTAATCAAAAAAACACAAAACAACAAATGTTGGAGAAGCTGTGAGGAGACTGGAATTCTTTTACACTGGTGGTGGGAATGTAAAATGGTACAATCTCTTTGGAAAGCAATTTGGTGCTTTCTTAAACAGCTAGAAATAGAAATACCATATGAACAGATACATGCACATGAATGTGTATTGCAGCACTGTCCACAATAACAAAAAGATGATATCAACCTAGGTGCCCATCAATAGACAAATGGATAAACAAACTATGATATATATGCACAATGGAACACTATGCAATGATAAAGAACAATGATTATTTTAGGATACATCTCATAACCTGGATTCAACTGGAAGACATTATGCTGAGTGAAATCAGTCAGCTGCAAAAGGACAAATATTGTATGAGACCACTACCATAAGGACTTATGCACAGAAGAAAATATACTTGGATGGCTACAAGAGTGGGGAGTAGGGAGATGGTTATTCATAGATTCCACAGTTGATAGGAATTTAGTTAAGTGAAGGGTGTGACATCATACAGTAGAAGCCATGTCAGCACAACTGATTATCTAAATGCAACCCAACATTTCAAAGGACAGAGTAACAGGACAGGGATCTGGGGATTGATCATGTTTTCAGGGGACATTGAGGTCAATTGGCCTAACCAGTCTTTTGCTAAGAGAGTCTTTTGTGCCTCATAATGGTGACTGGTATCTGGGGTCTGAAAAGCCAGCAAGCTTCCATCTGAGTAACATCATATAGTCTCAACCGACCTGGAACAGATGACAACTGTGACCACCGAAAACACAAGGAAAAATGAGCCCCAGGAGACAGAAGAATCCACATGATTGGGTGACTGTATCAGCACGAGACCGGAAGAACCAGATGGTGCCCAGGCACCACCCAAGACAGCCTGACAGGTAACACAACATAGAATCCCTGATACAGCATGAGAAAAAGAGGTTTGCAGATCAAGAACCCTATTAATAGACCAGAACTGATGGTCCAACAACCTGGAAGGTCCCCTATGATCACGGTCCCTAAACTTGATACTAGCACAGAGCTGGAACTAGTACTGAAGCCAACACTTAAAGAATAGACTGGACTCGGGGACACAGTGTGGCATGTGGTGAGTGTACTAACTGTTTTAAAGAGAAACTAGTTTGTTTTGTTAACTTTCATCTAAAGTACAAAAAAAAATTTTTGAAGGTTATATAGAAAAACCCTGATCAAAAGGAGAAAATTTAGAGGTGGGAACAAGACAGCAAAATAGACTCTTGTTGTGATCCTTTCTACAACAGAGACTTGAAAAAAAAGTGTGTCAATTATATATGACAGTCTAGGAGGGTGAGCATCAAAGACAAAGTTGAGTATTTAGACTGAGCGGTAGCAGGATGGAAAACAGTTCAGAAGCAGTGAAGAAGTGTCAGATCTGACCTCACTCATATTCTGCATGCTAGCACTCATGGTCTAAGGCAAGCAGCAGCACTCAGGACACATTTTCCACATCAGAAGAACCCAAGCTACAGAGAATGTCCCCAAGTCTCAGTGGCATTGGATTTGTGAAAGTTTGGTACAAGTATCTAGTCTACTATGTGGGATCAAAATAACCCTTCCTCTTCTGGGAAGTGCCTCTCTTCCTCTGACCCACCCTTTGCCACTCTGCTCTAGTCCCAGTCCAGCAGTATTCTCCAGCTGCCATGCTGGAAACAGGCTTCTTCACACCTCACACTCACTTTTGGGGAGAAAACAAACAGGCAAATGAACAAACAGGAAAAAGGAAACCTCAGCTCCCCTAAGCTGAAAGTTCAGGGCTAACTGTGCCCAAACTAGTCACTGCTTTAAAACTCACCATGAGCCAGAAATGCAGGGCAGGCACTGCCCCTTTGCTGGGCACAGGCATAAGGCCTCCACAGATTGTGAATATCTTTCACCCCTGTGCAGATCCATGGGGGCCCAATCAACAGCATAGGCACTCTTTAGTATAATACAATAATACAATCTGAGGCCTATTTTCAACAGCAACAGCTAAGACAGAGTGGCAGGTTCACTACATTTGTCACCACCCTGCCCATTAAGCAGGGTCCTCAACTATCTACATCAGGGGCCTTAGGAGTGGTGGCTCCACCCACTCCACCCAGCAGCTTATGACAAAGGTCCAAGGATAGTAGTACCTCCCAGTTCTTATCACCAACAGCATTGGGTTTCTAAAGTCCATCTGCAAAACCCACCCACCTACACATTCTAAAGGACAGGGACATACCTTCTACCTACACATTCAGGGGCATCTGTCAGCCACCTATCTCACTTAGCACATAACGATAACACACAAGAATGGCCTGAACCTACGCCAGCTCCAATCAACCCTACATAGCACTGCCCATCTAGGACCGTAAGTGAGAACCTATATCACATCCTCAATAACTCATGACCTAGGTAGCTGAATTGGCACAAGAAAAGTAAATGAAATTCTGGGTTGACTTACCTACTAACCATGCTAACTGCCTGGGAACAGGACACAAGAAGAGCTTCAAAGATGCCAATAATCAAAGTAGCTCACAAACCTAGCCTATTTGGACATATCAAAACAAAACAAGAAGTTAGGACACAGTAAGCAACACCAAAAATCAAACCTTCTGCAGTCAAGTCAATTCTGACTCATAGCAACTCTATAGAACAGAGTAGAACTGCTCTACAGAGCTTCCCAGGAGCACCTGGTGAATTTGAACTGCTGACTTCTGGGTTAGCACACATAGCACTTAACCACTACACCACTAGGTTTCCCAGTAAGAAAATATACAGTAGCCAAGTGCCGTCAAGTCAGGTAAGTAAATATAATAATTTACTGATTGTTCAGAGATAGCAATCAATACAAAATTACATAAAGAGGCAGGCATGTTGACTCCAGCAAACAACCAAAACAAAGAACCATGAAAACTCTCAGAGGAAGAGAAGTTCTTAGGATTACTGGAGGTGGAATTCAAAAGATTAATATAGAGCTTCTCAAGAGACCAGGAAGGAGATCAGGCAAACTCATACCAAAGTAAAGAATACCAAGAAATAGAGGGAATTAAGAGAGCTATGTAAGAGCAAAATAACAAATTTAACAGCCTGCTACAACTCATAGAAAAACTGCAAATAGAAACCCCAAAAATTAACAATAAAAGTTCAGAATTAGATAACTCGGTAGAAAGTCATAGGGACAGAACTGAGGCAACTGAAGTCAGCGTTAGTGAGACTGAAGATAAAGCACTTGACACCAACATACTTGAAAAAATTAGATAAAAGAATTTTTTTTTAATGAAGAAATCCTAAAAATTGTGTGTGGCTCTATTAAGAGGAATAGTCTATGCGTGACTGGAGTACCAGAACAGGAGAGAAAAACAGAACATACAGGGAATTGTTAACTTATCAACAGATAATTTCTCCAATATTGTGAAAGATGAGAAGATATCAAACCCCATACAAGTTAGATCACAAAAGAAAGTCACCAAGATATAATCAAATTCAGATCCAAGTTGACGGCACTTGGCTTTGGCAACGCAAATTAAAGTTACAGAGAATTTTAAGAGGAGCTTAAAAGAAAAGTCACTGTCCTGGATTGAACTGTTCCTCCTCAAAAATGTATGTGGCCATGTGGCTGGGGCATGATTCCCAATATTTTATGATTGTCCTTCATTTTGTGATTTTGCTATGCTGTATATTAGAGGATTAGGGTGGAACTGTAAGTCCCTTCATAAGATCACCTCCCTGCTCTACTGTAAAGGGAGTTTCCTTGGAGTACGGCTTGCACTACCCTTTATCCTTTGGTCCTACAGTAGATAGAAGGAAAAGGAAGCAAGCAGAGAATTGAGAATCTCATACCATCAAGAAAGCAGCATGAGAAGAAAAGTGTATCCTTCAGACCTGAGGTTCCTGCGCCAAGATGCTTCCTGAACAAAGACTGTTGCAATACAAGGACTTCCCTTCAGACTCAACAGAGGGAAAGCCTTCCCCTGGAGCAGATATCTGGAACGGATATCCTTGTGGCCTACTGAACTATGTAAGAATAAACTTTTCTTTGCTAAAGCCATCCACTCTATGCTATTTCTGTTAGAGCAGTACCAGATGACTAAAACAGTCACCTACAAAGAAGAGTCAATAAGACTAAACTCTGACTACTCAGAAGAAACCATGCAGAATTAATGCATTTCTAGATAAACATGTTGAACGAATTTGTAAAATTCAAAATTACAAGAAACACTAAAGGGAGTTCTCTGGCTAGAGAATCAATAATATCAGATAACAACCCAAGACTAGAACAGATAAAAGAACAACCAGATATCAACTCAGATAGGGAGGTCACAAAATAAAAGCGAAACACTGAATAGGGAAACAGAGATGTCAATATGTAAAATAAGGATTAAACAGTGTAGTCATAGAACTTTTATATGGAGAGGAAATTAATGCAATGTCAAGCAATGAATGATCGACGTAAACTTAGAAAAATAGAGGAAAATTTTCAGGTAATTACAAAGGAAACTAACCCATATATCAAAATAAAAAGTTAAGACTTAGCAAATATAAAATCAACAACAATAAAAAAGTTGAAAACAGGTACTCAGAGATCAATTTATACCAATAAATGTACACATCCAAAAAGAACAGAAGGCCAAAATCAAAACATCAACCCTACAATGCAAAGAAATAGACAGGAGAAAAAGAAGCCCCTGGGCACTGGAAGAAAGCAAATAATAAAATTAGAGTTGAAATAAATGAAATAGAGAACAGAAAAACAATTGCATCAATAGGACCAAAAGCTGGTTCTTTGAAAAGATCAACAAACTCAATAAACCATTAGCCAATTTGATAAAAGAAAAACAGGAGATGAAGCAAATAACTCAAATAAGAAATGAGATGGGCAATATCACAACAGACCTAACTATAATTTAAAAAATCATGATAGAATACTATGAAAAGCTATTCTCTAACAAATTTGGAAATCAAACAGAAAATGGGCAAACTTCCAGAAACACATTAAATACCTAAAATAACACAAACCAAGGCAGAAAAACTAAATTATCCTATAATAAAACAAGAGATTGAAGAGGTAAAAAAAAAAAACCTTAACAATAACAGAAAAGCTTGGCCCTGACAGCTTCACTGGCTCATTCTACCAAACTTTCACAGAAAAGTTAACATCACTACTACTAAAGGTGTTTCAGAGCATAGAAAAGGATGAAATATCCCCAAACTCATCCTATGACCTGATAATCTGAAAGTTCTGATACCACACACACACAAAAGAAAACTACAGACCAAAATCTGTCATGAACATAGATGCAAATATCTTTCTCAAGATTCTAGCCAATAGAATTCAACAACATATTAAAAAAACAATTCACCATGACCAAGTGAGATTTACAACATGTGTGCAGGGATGGGTCAGCATTAGAAAAACAATCAATGTAATCCATGGCATAAATAAAAAGAAAGATAGCAACCACAAGACCTTATCAAATGATGCAGAAAAGTCATTTGATAAAACTCAACATCCTTTCATGATAAGAATTCTCAGGAAAATAGGAACACAAGGCAACTTCTTCAACATAATAAAGGGCATTTATAGAAAGCCAATAGCCAACATCATCCTAAATGAAAAGAATGTGAAAGCATTCATCTAGTGAACAGGAAGCAGATAAGGATGCCCTTTATCACCAGTTGACACTGTGCTGGAAGTGCTAGCCAGAGCAGTTAGGTTAGAAAAAGAAATAAAGGGCATCCAAAGAGTAAGAAGGAGTAGTACCCATATATGAAGATGACATGTTCTTATATCCAGAATCTCACCCCAAAAACACAGGAAAACTACCGGAACTAATAGAAGAGTTAAGCAAAGTATCAAGATACAAAATAAAATCCAAAAAAACCAAAGCCAATGCTGCTGAGCCAATTCTGACTCATAGTGAGCCTATAAGACAGAGTAGAACTTCTCCACAGAGTTTCCAAGTAGCACCTGGTGGATCTGAACTGCTGAGCTTTTGGTTAGCAGACATAGCACTTAACTACTATGCCTTCAGGGTTTCAGGATACAAGATAAACACACAAAAATCAGTTGGTTCCTCCACACCACCAACAATAACAACAACAACAACAACAAAATGAGTTGAGTCCAACTCATAGCAACCCTAGAGGTCAGTGCAGAGCTGCCCCATAGAGCTCCTGGTGGATTTGAGCTGCTGACCTTTCAGCTAGCAGATGTAGCACTTAACCCACTATGCCATCAGGTTTCCTCCATAACAACAAAAGTAACATCAAAGAGGAAATCACCAAGTCAACACCATTTGCAATAGCCCCCAAGAAGATAAAATACTTAGGAATAAATCTAACCAGAGGTGTAAAGACCTATACAAAGAAAACGGCAAGGTGCTACTACAGGAAACCAACAGAGAACTACTACATAAGTAGAAAAACATAGTAAGATTTAACGTTGTGAAAATGTCAATTCCATCCAGAGCAATCCACAGATACAACACAATCTTGACTCAAATTCCAATGACACTTTTAAATGAAATAGAGAAAGAAATCACCAAATTCACATGGAAGGAGAAGAGGTCCCAAGAAAGTAAAGCATTACTGATAAAGAACAAATTGGGAATCCTCACACTACCTGGTTTTAAAACCTATTATGCTGTCATAGTAGTCAACACATCCTGTTACTAGTACAACAGATACATAGACCAGTGACACCAAACTGAGAATCCAGATATAAATTCATCTACCTGTAGCAGCTGATATTTGTCAAAGTCCCAAAGTCTGTTAATTGGGTAAAAGAGGGTCTTTTTAACAAATAGTGCTGGAATAACTGGGTGTGTATCTGCAAAAAAAAGAAACATCCACAATTCATACCAGGCACAAAAACTAACTCAAAATGGATCAAGACCTAAATGTAAAATCTAAAACAGTAAAGATCATAGAAGCAAAAATAGGGACAACACTTGAAGCCCTACCTAATACATGGCATAAATGGAGTACAAAATATAACTAACAACACACAAACACCAGAAAAGAAACTAGGTAACTGGGAGCTTCTAAACTCAAACATTAATGCTCATAATATGCTTTCGTCAAATGCAACTGGTACAAAAAAAGAGACATATAGATCAATGGAAGAGAGTTGAGACTCCAGAGATGCCATCATCCTCTTATGAACAGTTGATATTCAATGAAGGCCCTAAGATTGTAAACTGAGGTAAACACAGTCTCTTTAACAAATTGCATTGGCAAAACTGGAAATCTATCTGCAAAAAACTGAAACAAAAGAAGATAAGGTACCTAGGAATTAATCTAACCAGAGAAACAATAGACCTTTACAAAGAGAACTACAAGCCCTTACTACAAGAAACTAAGAGAGACTTAGAAAAATGGAAAAACCTACCCTGCTCATGGACAGGAAGACTTAACATTGTGAAGATGTCTATTTTATTCAAAGCAATTTATTTATATAATGCAATCCCAATACAAGTTCCAGCGTCATTTTTTAATGAGATGGAGAAACAAATCACCAATTTTGTTTGGAAAGCGAAGAAGCCCCGGATAAGTAAGGTACTACTAAAGAAGAAGAACACACTGGGAGGCCTCTCATTACCCAACCTTAGAACATACTACACTGCCACAGTGGTCAAAACAGCCTGGTACTGGTACAAGAACAGACAGATCGATCAATGGAACAGAATTGAGACCCCAGAGATGACACCATCTGCCTAAGAACAGCTGATATTCGACAAAGGCCCTAAGACATTAAACTGGGGTAAAAACAGTCTCTTCAACAAATGGTGCTAGCAAAGTTGGTTATCCATCTGCAATAAACTGAATCAAGATCCATATCTTACACCTTACACAAAAACCAACTCCAACTGGATAAAAGACCTAAACATCAAACCTAAAACGATAAAGCTCATCCAAGAACAGGTAGGAACAACAATGGAAGTTTTAATACACAGTGAGGACAGACTCCAAAATCTGCCAAAGAAACCACAATCAACAGAAGAGAAAATAGATAAATGGGAACTATTAAGAATCAAACACTTTTGCTCATCCAAAAACTTTATTAATAGAATTAAAAAAACACCCACAGAATAAGAAAAAATATTTGGCAACTCTATGTCAGACTGATGCCTGATCTCCATAATCTATAAGATACTACAAAATATCAATAAGAAGAAGATAAACCATCCAATTAAGCAATGGGCAAAGGAGATGGACAGACATTTCACTAAAGAGATCCAGGCAGCTAAAAAACACATGCGGACATGTTCATGATCTTTAGTTACTAAAGAAATTCAAGTCAAGATAACAATGAGACACCATCTCACCCCAATAAGATTGGCCATGATCCAGAAAACACAAAACAACAAATGCTAGAGAGGCTGTGGAGAAAGTGGAACCCTCCTACACTGTTGGTGGGGTTGCAGAATGGTCCAGCCTCTTTGGAAAGCAATCTGGTGCTTCCTTAAAAAAAAATGGATATCGATATACCAGTTGACCCAGTAATTCCACTACTTGGAATATATCCTACAGAATCAAGGCCTTTCACACCAACGGACACATGCACCAGAATGTTTATCGCAGCACAGTCCACAATAGCAAAAAGATGGAATCAACCCAGATGCCCAACAACAGAAGAATGGGTAGGGAAACTATGGTACATATACTCAATGGAGCACTACGCAATGATAAAGAATAACGATGATTTCAGGAAACATCTCCTAACCTGGTTTCAACTGGAAGACATTATGTTGAGTGAAAGCAGTCAGCAACAAAAGGACAAACACTGTATGAGACCTCTATGATAAGATCTCAAAAACAGACTTGTGTATAGAAGAAAAGACTCTTTGACAGCTGCAAGGGAGGGGAGGGTTTAGTTTAGATAGTTGCTAGAAATCTGGTTGGGAGAAAGCGGTGATAGCACACTTTAGAAACAAGAACAACATTAAGTGGACTTCAGCATAACCTGAGTACTCCTTCCGTCTTAACTCAATATTACAAGGATAGAGTAGCTGGGGCAGGGGGCAGGGGACCATGCTCTTAGGCGAAATCGAGGCCAATTTGCACAACTAGCGTTTTGCTAAGAGAGCTCTCTGCACCCCACATTGGTGAGTGGCTTCTGGGGTCTTAAAAGCTGCCAAGCTGCCATCCGAAGACCCAGCACATGTTCCCAACTCAGCAGGAACAGATGCTCACTGAGGACCAAAATGGCATGCGGTAAAGACAACCTAAAAGACAGAGAGACCCACAAGAGTGGGTGCCTTCATCAACTTGGGGCCTGAAGAACCGGATGGTGCCCGGCCACCACCAGTGATAGCCATGATGGAGCTCACTAGGTTGAGTCTCACTGGCAACACAAGAATAAAAAGAGGTACATCCTGAGATCTCCACTAAAAGACCTCAACTGATGGTCCAGTGGTTTCAGGGTTCCCCTGAGAGCACGGCCTCCGGTGCTGATGCTGCTCTTACCCATAAATTATAACGAAGGTCCACTCTTTGGACAGGAATGGATCGGACTTGGCAATGCAGAGTGGCCATATAGTGGAAGCACTTTATGGTTCTATAGATCTATAGGATATCATCTTGCTGACCTCTGCTGGAGGAAGGAGAGTGGGTGGAGAGGAGTGGAAAGGAGACTGTTGGGAGGATGAGACATGTATAGAGCAGAGAGGAATAGTGTGCTGTCACCAGACAGGGAGAGCAGTGGAAGCTGCATATAGGTGGGCATGTAAATTTATACAGGAATGTACATTTTCACTCAGTCATGTTAAATAAAAAAAAAAAAAAAACTGAAACAAGATCCATATCTCACACCTTACATAAAAACTAACTCAAAGTAGATCAAAGACCTAAATATCAAATCTAAAACAATAAAGATCATGCATGAAAACACAGAGTCAACAATGGAAATTCTAATACACAGTTTAGACAAACTGCAAAATCTGATAAAGCACCATCAATAGAAGAGAAAATAGATAAGAGGGAACGACTAAGAATCAAACACTTTTGCTCATCCAAAGACTTTATCAAAAGAATTAAAAGACTACCTGCAGAATGGGAAAAAAATATTTGGTAACTACATGTCAGACCAATAGCTGATCTCCATAATCTACAAAGTACTGCAAAATACCAACAAGAAAAAGGTAAATAACCCAATTAAGCAATGGGCAAAGGAGATGGACAAACACTTCACCAAAGAGGACATCCAGACAGCCAAAAGACACATGAGGAAATGCTCACAATCATTAGCTATCAGAGAAACCCAAATTAAAACTACTATGAGATATCATCTCACTCCAACAAGGATGGCCATGATCCAAAAAAACACAAAACAGTAAAAGCTGGAGAGGCTGTGGAGAGATGGAAACTCTCTTACACTGCTGGTAGAATTGTAGAGAGCTACAACCTCTTTGGAAAGCAATTTCACTCTTCCTTAAAAAGCTGGAAATAGATATACCATTTGATCCAGTAATCCCACTGCTCAGAATATATCCCACAGAATCAAGGGCATACGTGCACACAACTGTTCATTGCAGCTCAGTCCACGATAGCAAAATGATGGAATCAACCCAGATGCTCAACTATAGTACATATACTCAGTGGAACACTATACAATGATAAAGAACAATGATGATTTTAGGAAGCATCTCATAAACTGGTTTCAACTGGAAGACATGCTGAGTGAAATCAGTCAGTGGTGCAAGGACAAATATTGTTTGAGAACCCTACTATAACAACTTAAAAACAGACTCATGCACAGAAGAAAAGACTCTGACAGCTGCATGGGAGGGGAGGAAGGGAGAGGGCTGGTTATAGATTAGATAGTTAATAGAAACTTGATTGGATGAAATCAGTGACAACACACAATAGAAAGAAGATCAATTTAACTGGATTGCAACACAAACTGAAAACTCTTCCGATCGTAACCCAATATTGCAAGGAAAGAGTAGCAGGGATGGCGGTCTGCACACCATGCTGTCAGGGGACATCAAGGCCAACTGGCATAACTAGCCTATTGCTAAAAGAGTCTTCTGCACCCCATAGTGGTAAGTGGCATTGGGTGTACCTCAGAGGTACACCAAATCATCCCAACTTGTCTGGAACAGATGATTACCAACAACAACAAAGACATGAGTGAAAAAAAGACCAGAAGACAGAAGGACCCATGTAAATGGGCGACTGTATCAACATGTGACCAGAAGAAACAGATGGTGCCCAGCCACCACCAAAGACAGCCATGATGGGGCACACAATGTCGACTCCACTGGCAACACAAGAAAAAGTGGGGTACACCTCAAAAGCTCCACTAAACGACCACAATTGATGGTCCGAAGGCCTGGGGGTTCCCTGGGAGCATGGCCCCTGTACCTGCTGCTGCCCCTGACCAGAAAATATTACTAAGGTCAACTCTTCAGACAGGAATGGGTTGGACTCAGGACACAATGTGACCATATCATGTGCATATTTTATGGTTCTATACCTGTATAGGATGCTGTCCTACTGGCCTTTTACTAGAAGGGAGAAGAGAAGGTGGAGAGGACAGGAGATTGTTAAGAGGTTATGACATGTACAGAATGGAAAGCAGGACTATGCTGTCACGGGGCAAGAGAAGCAGAAGGAGCTGCAGATAGGTAGGCATGCAAAGTTAATTTGGGTTGTATACCTTCACTCAATCACAATAACAAAAAAAGAAAAGAAACATGAATATACACTAAACAAAAAAAATTAACTTGAGTGACAATCTTTCACCTAAACACAATAATTTTTTAAAAAATAGAGAAAATTCAGAACAGAATTTCAAATTCTGATGGATTTCAGATTTTCTGGAGCCATAGAGGCTAGAGTAACCCCCCAAACTATTGCCCTGTGATAATCTTTAAACCTTAAACCAAAAAAGCCCCTGAAGTGTTCTTAAAACCAAGCAGTAGTTTAGCTTTGTCTTTTTTTTTTAATTAAAAAAAAGTCTGTCTTGAGTATCGCGCTCTTTTACTTTTTTCAGAACTATATATGAGTTCAAATTATCAATAGCAGCTCAAAAAGATTAGATAGGAAACTTAGAGGGCAGTGAGTTTATGTTAATAGGGAAGAAACAACTCAAAAATGAAAGGTGAGATGGTTGCACAATTCAAAAAATGTAATCAACGCCACTGAACTGTACATGCAGAAATTACCAAATTGATGTAGGTTCCACTGTGTACATTTCTAAACAACAGAAAGTAAAATACATTTTTTTTTCAAAAGTCACTCATGATTAATGGGAAAATTTAGAAATTCTATTTTTTGGCTGGCTGGCATTTTAGAGGTGATTCTGCTTCAGTAGTAAGTCACAGTTTTTCAGAGTGGCTTTCAGTGTAATTGGAACAGTAGACTTTGTTCCCCTAAGTTTATTGGCTCTCGTTATTTATTTTTCGTCTGAAGTCATCAACTCAGTTTCTGATACTACAACCTGTTGCTATGGAAACAATTGTGGTTGTGTTAAGAGACCAAAGGATAATGACTTCATGGGTAACCTAAGTAGCAGGAACTGATGAAAATCTCAGAAACAAAGACAGTATCTATTTTTACACAGACATTGTTGGCAAAATGTGTTGGAGAAATGGGAGATGAGAACAAGAGGAAATAAAATGTCAGTTGAATGGGTCTGTGGTTCAAGAAAACCCTTATTAATATTAGTTTGAAAAGCAGTAGTGTATTACGAACTCATGATTCCGCTGGAGTGCTCCAGAAATTTCTGGAGTGAAGAACAATTTCACAGAAGTTGTCTAAACACCTGAGCCCCTGTGTGTGCACCAGGAAAAGGCAGCTGCAGCACTTTCTGAGCACCTCCTTTTCACAGGTAGGAATGCCAAGACAGTCAAGACAACCAGAAACAGCAGCAAAACAGGACACTGACTTGAGTATTCCTGTTGACGCTAAGTCACAGCCAAGGTCCCCAAAAGGAAAATAATAGGATCTTTGTACATGCCACTTTCTAAAGAGAGCCACGGAAGAACCACAAGCCACACCCGCACAGCACTCTAGGAGGCATCCAAATCTCTACTGTTATCATCACGTCTGTTCCCACCAGACGGCATCAGTGGCTCCCGAACCTGTCTGCACATTAGAACAAGCTAGAAAACCTTTAAAAACACCCATGCTACATATAAAAATCAAGTCAGAAGCTCTGAGGTTGAGCCCAGACACTAGTATTCTTTAAAAGTCTCCGAAGAACCAAGCCAAAACCCAAACACACTGTCGTAGAGTCAATTCCAACTCTTAGTGACCAGAGTGTAGACCCACTGGTGCCCATGAACAGAAGACTAGAATTCAAGAATCTTTGAAGCTACACAATGCTGGCCTGTCTTCTGCTCCCCTTTCTGAGTCCAAATCAAGGAATTCTGCATTAAAGATGTCTCTATCTAGACCTAAAAGGACCTACTCATGGCCCTCAAAGAGAAAGTGTTTGGATGCCAGCCACACTGTGTACAAGAATAGCCAGAGAAGAACCACCACAGCAAAAGTGAAAAAGCTTTGGCCTTTTCTGAAACTCCTCTTATCTGTCTCAATCAGAAGTTGCTGAAAACACCTATCGAAGGAACAGTGGAATAACAGTCCGCGCCCCGCATTACCAATACAAAATCCCCTAAACTGGGGTGTGACTGGCTCTGGGGTCAGTGCTGACACAAATGAGAAATTAAGTTTTTAGCATACAGCAGGTAAGAATGACTTTTTCAATGTCTGAACATGACTGAAAAGTTACAGTATCTGCCCAAGATGTGATGCAAAAAGAAAAGTTGTTTCAAAAGAGTATCTTTGAATCCCACTGAGTTGAGATGTTTAATAAACCATTACTGTTCGGGGCCATACTTTCTGCAAGGATTAATTGCACAACGTGAAGGCATGAAAAAGGAATTAATTACAATGCCTTCCACAATCCCTTTCAGTGATCATATCAGATAAGATACCAGAGAATCTTAAAGGACTTTCAAAAAAAAAAAAACAGAGGAAATTTTGAAGGAGAAGTTAGTCTTCTTCATTTTCTAGAGCAAATCAAAATGAGGAATTGTTCCATTGGCAACTAGGTAGATTGGGGTCTTGAGAGCCAAGGCTGGTCCCCTTGGGATCACTTCACTCTTCTTTGAATCATACTGATCAGAAGCAGCATCCAAGAGCCATCGACCCCCTGGACACTTACCTACTGAAACCTAGAAAGACTGAGTGTCATGATGACCCGAATGATCACCACAGCTGAGTCTTTGACTTAGCCGCTGAAACCCGAAGGTGAAGCAGCTAAAAGTTCATTGGGAACACACCGCTGTGTGGCTGCTGACTGCTGCAGTCTTCTGCTATCCGTTTTGTTTGCTTGTGACTATCTGCTTAGCTGCTGATGTATTTTACCGATGGGTAAGACAGAAGAACAAGGTCCCAGAAATCCCAACTACAAAGAAGAGGCTACCATGTGGTTCTCTAGATATAATTTGTTAATTGCCATCAAATTAGATCAACTCACTGTGGCCTCACATCCAATACAACCAAACATCGCTGAGTCCTGCACCATCTTCCTAACCCTCGGTATGCTCAAGGTCATTACTGCAGCCACTGCATATTTTTAATATTTTCCAACTTAAGGGCTCATCGTCCAGAACTATATACAACAATATTCTGTCATGCTCCATAACGCTTTTATCAGCTAATTTTTGGAAGTAGATTGCTTGATCTTTTTTCCTAGTCTGTCTCTGTCTAGAAGCTTTGCTGGCACCTGTCCATCACTAGTTACCCTGCTTGTATTTGAAATAGCAGTGGTGCAGCTTCTGGCATCACAGCAACATACAAGCCACTACAGTATGACAAACAGATGGGTGGTAGCTAGATACTGGCTCTAAATAGTTGACTGCACTGTCCCAAGTAAGACCATTGTGACAAGTTCATAACTAATGGCATAAATTCACATTTCTTTGCACAGCATCAGGCAACAAAAGAAGAGGCAAAGAAAAGCTTCTCCATACAATAAAATCTTTGGATGTTGACTGAGAGGTATCCCACCAACCTGTCAGTTGTATCCTTCTCAACCAACTGATTAAACATTTCTTTCGCTAGAATCACTAGTGACTACAGCCACAAAAGGGTAGACATCATTTCTAAAAGGCTGTAATTAAACTCTACATTTTCTTAAAATTGGTTCTATCCCCTTGCCATAATGCATACTAAATAAATGTATATATTGGGTCAATAGGAATATGGGTGAATGAATTCACTGACAAACAAACAAGTAAACAGAGAAAATATGTGCTCAAGGCAGGGCAAACCCTGAGCAGTGCTGGGTCAGGCAGTGCCCAAAGAAAGTAAAACAAAAACAGAAAACAAGAAAAGGATAGCATAAGGAAAATAAACCTAAAACTTAGACTGTAATTTTTCCTATAGCTATCAATAATTATTGAAGCACAAGTCTCAATTGTCATCCCTTCCTAATGAGTACATTTCAACAGTCTCTACTACAGTCAGTGATCCAAAGCTTAATTAGCCCAGCTTTGACCTTGAAAGATAACTTAGCCTTGGTCTTCCCATTTAATACTGTCAGGCATTTCTTTCTCAGTCCATAGATGACCAATTGCAGAGTTTACTATTTGAACCAGACACGAACAACTTTATACATAAGGAAACCTCAGCTAAGCAAGTTCTCTGAACTCAGAGATTTCTCACAAATTAGGGCTGACCGAGGAATTCACCCACGGTGAAGTTAGTGATGAGTCTCCTTAAGACTGTCAAGCCTCTGCAGTTGAGGGCTTTGACAATGCTGAATGCTGAGTTTGTGACTTTTAAACATGAGTTTGGTTATTTTAAGCTATTCCTGTCTCCTTGACAGGACTGTAATGAAGGAACCCCAGAGAATTTTTTCAGTTCTTCATGAGTGTTTCTAACCAAAAAAAAGAGAGAGAGAAGGAAATTACTCACTTTATTTGTAGAAATTTTCCATAGTCTAATAAATGCATCTATCACCAAGAGTATCAGTGACAGCATACTCTTCAAATACATACAAAGGAGAAATCAACTACCCAATTTAAAGCCTCACTAATCAAAAATTACTTAGGTTTTCCAATTTCCCATGAAATCAAAATACAGTTTATCTGTTGATAGATATGCAGCCATGAACCACTAACAACACACTCAGGAACCTCAGCAATCAAGTGAGGGGTTTATCAATTGCAGTGAGATGCACAAATAGGAAAGGCAATTCTAACTGGGTAACTCCAGGCACCAGGGACCTACATAAGTGGCTTAAGAAGTCCTCCAAGTTAAAATCCTAAAATATATTCTCGGCTGGTCTACTTTCTACCATTCCTTTCAGTTATCTGGGGCTTTAGAATCAAATAGAACTGGATTCTACAGTGTTGAGAGAAACATCCCTCCAATCCTCAGATAGAGGGATTTCTCTAGAATGGAACGCCAGAAGTCTCTTCCTTACCCTTACTCATTCCTCCCAGTGAAAGCATTTAGAAGAAACCAGTCCAATTACAGCCCTTTTTTCCGTGCCTGCATTTCAAGAACAGACTCTCTAAATGACGAAAACAAACCTGCTGAGCCCTAACTACGTCCTTTACTCACTGAAGTATAAAGCACGTACGTAAGAGTCAACAAGTAAGTCTACACAGTTCAGTGGATTGTGTGGAACAAATACACTCATAAAACCACCATCCAGATAAATAAATAAAACATTATCAGCAACCCAGAGGAGCTGCTTATATCCTCTGTTAGTCATACTCCCAAATGTGACTTTAAGCACCAGAGATTAGTTCTTCCTAGTCCTGAAATCTATGTAAATAGAATCCTATAGCATCACTCTTTGTGTCTGGCTTCTTTTGCTCCACAGTGCCTCTGTGAGAGAATCCATGTTGTTACATGTGACTGTAGTTTGTTCAGTTTCTGCTGTGCAATATTCCCTTGTGAGAATATATTTCTGTTCATTCAGCAGACTGTTGAGGGACGTTTAAGATATTTCAAATGTGGGGCTACTAGAAATAATGCTACTACGAGCATGCCTGTACAAGTCTTTAATGCACATATGCACTCATTTCTGTTGGCTATCTATGTAACTGATTGCATTTTGATTACTAATAAAGATGAATCAGTGGAGTTCTCTCTAGGAGACTGTTTTATTGTTTACCTCCTTTTTGTAAATGATACATAACAGCAACTTCCATTCCTATTGACTGCTTCCAAAATGAAAGAGGGAATATTGCCATCCACAGAAAACTTGATGGTAACTGTGCTCAGCTGGAGACAGAATTATTTGGCCAGCCCAAGAGCTCATTTAGCTAAGAGAGGATTTTATAAAAAAGAACAACAGCTATTACAAATAGAGTTGAACTGTGTGATGAGGCTAGATCTGATGGAAGTGACCAGACTTTGCTGGGAACTCCTACAGCATAAAAGCCTAGGTCCCACCTGCTATCTGTCCAAGTGAACCAAACATCCAGGGACTAGTGTAAGAGGCCAGGGGCTTAAATAAGACAAGATGTGGACCAGATTTTTCAGAAACCAGATTTTTCAGAGTTTGAGGCAATGAGAAGGAAGAAGTTACCTGAGCTGTGCTGTGGGCCCAGCAGGGCCATTCTCTGCCAGAGCTGTCTGCCAAATGGTCAGGGGGCTGCCACACCCAGTAAGGGGGCAGAAACCTCGGAGGGAGGTGTCAGTGGCAGGTCACTATGACACAGAAATCTTGCAGGGGAGATGATAGAGGCCTTCTCTCCTACCAAACATTCATCCACAGGAACATCCTTCTTGACGGTGCCTCTGCTTTTGACAAAGAGAAATGTACTGGAGTTCACTTACCTTCCCTAGCCCCTTGGCAAAACTTTGACCCACTTCCTCTTCAGGTGGGATGCATCATTGCTGACTCAGCTCCTGTTGCAAACACTAAACTCAGCATTGTAACTGGCCATGAACTCTTCTAAAGGTTATTCTGTATATAACTTAGGTATCAAAATCAATGATTTTGAAATTTTTGTGAAAGTGATTATCAAAGTTAGAAAAAGAGCTGCCATCTATAGATAAGCTCAGAGAAAACACCATCGCCAGCCTGTCCTCCCCTGCCCCCGTCCACCACCACAAATGAGGTCCAGTACCCTTCTACAAGCTGAAAATCCAGTCCTGATTCCTAGGTCTTGCTCAGAAGAGCCCCTGATTACAGATTCTTCCCTCAACAAAGATTCATTCTAAAATATTTATGAAGTACCCAATATGTGACAAGTGTCCTTAGGTGGCACAAACAGTTTGTACTTGACTACTCACATACAGTTTGGTTGTTTGAACCAACCCAGCAGTGTTAGGGAAAAAAGGCCTGTCATTCATCCCACTTCTGTAAAGATGACTGTCAAGAAACCCCACAGAGAGGTTCCACTCTGTAACACACGGGGCCACCACGAGTCAGAGTCAACTTAGTGGCAGAGATTTTGATTTTGGTTTCAATGTGGGCCACACAATTCTGAGATTACTAACAGTTGAGAAACACGTTTTCAGCATGTGTTGGTTCCACAAGGGTCAGAGTTCTCTACTACAAGTAACTGTTGGTACATCAGAGACTGTCTTGTGGACACTCATCCTGTGAGACAATCTGTTGTAAAATGATTTTATGGTCAAGAAAGTTTTGGAAACACTGATTTTCATAACCTTCTGGGAGATTCATATTGTATATTAGTATATTAAAGGTTCTAAGAAGTTCTACAGTCAAGAAAGTTGTTTAATTTCTTCAACCTAACGTTAGAACCCTTTCTCATGTAACGCCACATTCCTGGACCACAACTGGAGTGATGACATTAGTTCATCTAGGTGACTTGTATTGGACTGCCTTGGGTACAGTCAGATACACAAAAGAGAGCCATGGGTGTGAAGCTGTTCCCAGGGACTCTGGAGAGCCTTTGCTTCATTTGTAAATAAGCAGATCATCTTATATCCCATAAAACTCAATTTCCTTGTCTGTAAAATGTAGAAGTTAATAAACCTGATTTGAAGGATTATTCCATTACAGAAAACATGTGTAAACTGCTTATACATGCAATAAATGTTATTTATGTAAGTTACAGTTTCCTTTTATAAGAACTAATTTCCTAGAATAAGGTTCTATGACAATGTACATACCTTTCCCACACCCAAAAGAGGGAGCATAATCCTCAGGTCTACCAGCAGCGGAGGGAGACCTTTGCACCCAGGGGCAGAATCAGCCCCTTTCAGCATGGATCACCTCACTTTTTAGATGGATCTGCTGATAAAACTTTCTGCAGTGATGGATGTGTGGCTAGTATCCACCACATTTAAAGTGTTGTTCTAGACACTTCCCATTTGTCATGAGGCCCTTTTCTCTCCTCTTTACCACATCTGGATCCTCTAGAGGTCAGGTCCAGCCTTGGTTCACCAGTGTTTTGGCACACCAATTTACAAATGCTACTTCATAAATCAGGTATATGTTAAACTTTGTAGAGGAGGAAACTGCCCATTCAGCTGATCTAAAAAGTGCTGGAGAAAGTTCCCATGAAGGGCAAAATCTTTGCACAGAGACAATGTCCCATTTTCTCATAATCATTAACTTCCCTGAAGACAGCTGTTAAAATGCAGACATTTATGGACGTGATAATGTAGTGAGACATTGCCAGTGAAGAACAATTCATCAGCTCCATTCTAGAGAACAGGACCATAAGGAAAGTGACCCAAGACAGGTCCGTTTCAATGGGAAGAAATTATGGAGAGCATGAGGAATTGCCCCCACAAAAGTTAAGACAGTAGAAACAGCTGAGCAGCTGTCAAATGCTGAGTTGCCCTGGGCTCAGGATTAAGGTATTTGACAGACAAAATGCTGAGAGGCTGAGAAGGGTGAAACACAAGGTTCTGGGAACAATTTTTGAATCATGTCAAAACTGTTCTTGTGTTTCTTCATGTATTTTGGTTTTATTCTGTCTACCAACTAAGTCCCTGTGTGCAGGAATCTTTAAAATTCTGTTTCTTATTTTCTCATTTTAAACCTCTGCTATAGGACACTAATTATGTTCTTGTCTTACACTGAGTTCTCTACAGGAGCAACACACACACACACACACACATACACACACAGACACACTCACACACACACACACTTATAAATACAAAGACATAGAGTTAATTCCAGGAAATTACTCACACAGCTGTAGAGGCTGACAAATCCCAAATCCACGAGTCTAGTGTCAGACTGGAGACTTTGCCTAACTCACGTGCTTGCAGGGGGTGACAAATCCCAAAATCAGTAGGTCAGATGGCAGGCTGACATTCCAAGAACTGGAAGTCAGATGACTACACTGTAGGATTCAGAAAGAGAGTTTTGCTGGAACATCTATTTTACATACTGGAGGCAGGCCACACTCCCAAGAAAATTTCCTTTCAACTGATTGGCTGCTCATATTGGATCTTATCATGGAAGTGATTACATTGTATCGATCTCATCCTGGAAGTGATTACATTATATTGTAGAAAATCAGTCCTATGTCCTCCAAACCACTGAGAATCATTGCCTAGCCAAGTTGACACAAAAGTTTAACCTTCACAGTCCTGTTAACCATGCTGTCTCACAAGACCATGACACACCCAGAGTGCTTCAAATGCTGCAATAATCCTCTGCATAGAGTGAGACCATAGCCTTCAGCAGAGGAAGTGGTTTTCAGTTTTGTTCAATTATGTGCAATTCCACAAGAGTTTCAGGCTTGAAGGATAAAAGCATTTATGTTTCTCAGATTTTTTTTTAACAAGTTATTCCTTTTATATTGATAAAAAAAAATGATTAGGACTTGGGGGAGATTATTTCCAGGGTTAAAAGTAGCTTTATCAACTTTTGTCACACTTTTAACCCAATAATGCAAAGACGTTGATGTAGTTACTTCACTCTTATGTTTCTCTGTATAAAATTTAACAGGCTCCAGAGATAAGAAAAGATGGACACAGAAATATATATACAAATTCATGTATGTATCAGAGAATACATCTTGAGTTCAAGATTTCTAAGATGTGCTCTACCTCAAAGTAACTATGAAGAATTCAGAATATGTATATGATTAGGGAAAATATCATCTCACAATAAAGCCAAATATCACCCTCAGATACTGTTTCTGAACATGTAAGTCATTTAAACACGACTTTCTATAAGGTTGCTATGAGTTGGAATCGACTTGGTGGCAGTGGGTTTGGTTTTCATGGTTTTTCTTTAACCAAGAGTTCAACCTAGGAAATTTTAAATCACTGAAGCCAAAGAGGAAATAGGTAACATACAGAACTGAGACAAGAGCCCTGGTGGCACAGTGGTTAAGAGCTTGCCTGCTTACCAAAAGGTCGACAACTCGAACCCACCAACCACTCCTTGGAAACCCTATATGTCAGTTCTACTCTGTCCTGTTGGATCACTAGGAGTCAGAACCAACTCAACAGCACTGACAACAGGAGAATTGAGACCAGGCGTTCCAATTAGCTCCGTAATGGGCCGAACATCAATTAATCATTGAAACCACATGGTCCTCTTCTCGGAAGAATTTTTTAAACAGGATAAACTCCTTTGCAACCACCTAGCAAAATCTCTTTGGAAGTCAAAGGATACATCAGAAGAAAAACAAAGCTTTCCCAGGTCTCTTCCACATGTCATTACTGAGTTGGAACTGCCCTTCATTGAATCTAGTGTTTAAGGGCAGTGTCAAGTATAAGTGGTAGCTGCCTCTCAAGCCTTTTAGCTGACCAGTATAGAGTTTGTTTCCGGGCCCTTTTCACTGAGTAGAATTATATTATTATAGGCAGGTTCTTAAACTGTAGAAAGCTTAATGACCCTCTTGTTCCCCTCAACCTGTATCTGTATTTGGTCTGAAGAATCACTTTGATATACACTAAAGGACTGAAAAATTAAAAATCAATGCATGCCAATTAATATGGCTTTAGAGGGAGTACAGGTTTTCTCAGTTTTATATTTGTCTGTAAAGAGAATTCTCTTGTGGTCTAAAAATGTACTAAGAAGAAAGACTGAAAAGGTAGAAGTTAAGCCCCGATGGGACCAAAATCATTGCCAACCACTCTTAATCTGAAAGCAGAGTGATCCAAGTAACTCTCCTGTGTTCTGTGCATTCTTATTCCACATAATGAAGTTCCAAAAGAAAGGGGCAGCCAGGAAGTTGACTCAGTCCACAAAGACGCTGTTGGCTGGAAGAAATTTGGGACTCTGATTGCTTGGCCTTTGTCATCTCAGTTGATCTTGTTTCATAATCCAGGGTATCCCAGTGGTCGTTTGGACCTGTAGAAGTAGTGTGGAAAGGAGCCCTCATGCTAGTCCAACTTGACAGGTATTGATAAGAAGCCTGACCAGGAGCACGACTCCTGACTCTAACCTCCACAGGCAGGAAGATCCGTCCTTTTAGCCCCTTATCAAGATAAGTCATAGAGAACTTCTTTTTGAAAGCAGAATATAGGTACAATGTTTTAGTTTTAATGCTATTAGCAAATGATAAAAATTAGCATGGATACTCACAACTGGACCAATAATTAACATCATGATAAACAAAGAAAATATTGAAATTTTCAAGGATTTCACTTTAGTTGGATTCACAATCAACACCCATGAAAGCAGTCAAGAAATCAAAAAAGCAGTCAAGAAACCAAGAAAGCAGTCAAGAAATCAAGTGATACATTGCACTGAACAAATTTTCCACAAAAGGCTATTTTAAAGTGTCAAAAAGCAAAGACGCCACTTG
The DNA here is from genome assembly GCA_028571685.1 of Heterohyrax brucei. NCBI lineage: Eukaryota > Metazoa > Chordata > Mammalia > Hyracoidea > Procaviidae > Heterohyrax > Heterohyrax brucei. The sequence continues at coordinate 66,337,386 of CM053141.1, read as the reverse complement.
GAGGACTAAGATGCACCTGACCCAAGCTATAGTATTTTCAGTCATCTCATACAAATGCAAAAACTCAGGCAGTGAATAAGGAAGACCAAATAAAAATTGATGCTTTTGTATTATGGTATTGGCAAAGAATATTGAATATGCCATGGACTGCCAGAATACTCCTTAGAAGCAAAGATAGCAAGACTTTGTCTCAAGTACTCTGGGCCTGTTAACAGGAGGGACCAGTCCCTGGAGAAGGACATCACGATTCATAAAGTGAGAAAGACCCTCAGTGACATGGACTGATATAGCAACCTCACCAACAGGCTCAGACACAAATGACTGTGAGATGTTGCAGAACTGGGCAGCATTTTTTCTGTTGTTCTCAGGGTCACTACGAGTTGGAACCAACTTGACATCACATAACACCAACACATGTATTGGTTTATCTGGTCTTTACATTTAAGAGCATTCCTTAAGGGAAGGAAAGGACTGAGTTGGATGGGAAACAGGGAAGTTAAGGCAAAAGTAGCCCCACAGCAAACAGTGTCTTGGGAACCACGTTATAATTAAGGCAGGTCCGAGCCTCCCAAGTTTCTACCTCCTGTCCACTTCCCTGCAGGCATTTAGCTGTACGGGGAGGGAAGAAATTCTTCATTATGTTTGCATGTACCAACACTACAACACAGCCAGAGGGAAACATTGTTTGTGATAGTCAAGATCTATATTGTCTCTAAAGCCACCCATAATAAGAATCATTCTATTTAGCAGAAACCAAAGACTTCTGTTCCAATTTTTAAGAGTAAAACTTTTTCTAGAGCTAAAAAGACACTTTCAGCTCTCACCTCTAGCAGCCTAGCTTCTTTTCAGTTTTCGTAATTATCTGACCCACTACTGAATCTCTCTAAACTTTGGTAGTATTGCTTGTCTTTTGCATCTTCCAAGATTAGTATAAGAGACTGTGACACATTTGGGTACATCTGAAAGTTCCCCCAACCCTGCTGCTCTTGCTTTGCTCTGCCTTCCTGGTTTAGACCCTCTTGCTCCTCAGTTCCCTAAGTCACTCCAATATTTTTCTCTCTAGTAGCCTTAAAAATGCATCTTTACTTAGATCTGTGTTCCTGGATGGTGTAAATGGTTAAAGTGCTCAGCTATTAACTGTAAAACTGAAGATTCAAGTCCTCCCAGAGGTGTCTCAGAAGAAAGGCCTGGTGATCTACTTCCAAAACATCAGTCACTGAAAATCCTATGGAGTGCACTTCTATTCTGACACCATTGAGTCACCATGAGTTAGAGTCAACTTGATGTCAACTTGTTTGTTTTGTATGACTTAGCATATTTGTAATTCATGTGAATGCCTTCCATAGATGAACGTCTAACAAGCTTTCCTAATTCCAGCCACATTCTTTCACATCTGGACTCCACAAAGCTCAGCACAACTCCAGTCACAGCCCTGCCATTGCAAATACTCCCACAATCATATGTCTGCTCTTATTGCTTTACAGTGACAGGAAAGTTCTATTTTAGATACTAAAGGGCCAGTCCCAGCACATTTTCCATCTACATCTTCCTTGGTCTCCACTGAACTTTGCGCTGCCCAAAAGTAATACCCTATAGAGTAGAACTACCCCTAGGGTTTCCAAGGAGCAGGTGGTAGATTTGAACTGCTGACCTTTTGGTGAGCAACCACAGTTCTTAACCACTGTACCACCAGGACTATAAATTATACTTTTATGTTTCTCTTTTATTTTGGTTGTGCTTCTCAATTATTTTGACTGTGAGCTTATTTCCTCATAGTGTGTTAGCCAGATTTTCTGGCATTATAAAAGATAGGTCTTGAACCTATGCTTTTTAAAAAAAAATAATAATAATGTCTAATGGGTTTAGGAGTGGGAGATGCCCCAACACAAAGTTCTCGAAGTTCACAAACCAGATTTAAGTGACTCTACTTGCTCCTCCCTCATTAATTACTCTGTTTCTCAGGGGACCTCTATACACCTTAAAACAAACAAACAAAAACTCTGTCATTACAATGTCTACTCCAACTCATAGTAATCCTACAGGACAGAGCAGAACTGTCCCACAGAATTCCCATAGAGCAGCTGTATATTCAAAGTGCTGATCTTTTGGTTATCAGCTGAGCTTTTCAGCACTGTAACCAGGGCTTCTCTGTGCACCTCTATACTCTATACACCCATCCCTCACTTATCCATGGTCTTATTTGACACTTTGCTTTTATGACAAGAGTAAAAATTCTACTGTATAGCTATTTTTGGTATTAATGATATATGTCTATCAGTAATGAACACCAAGGTATGAGGTGAAAATAACTCTGGCTGTGATGGTTAAGGTTGTGTGTCACCTTGGCGGGGCGTGATTCTCGCTGTTTGGTAACTACATAACAACGTAATTTGGCACTTACGTAACGCTGTTATGCAGCGTTCAGGTAACGATCTAGTCATCCTCTACTTCATGAGCGGATGTGGTCTTCCTCCTTTTTTCATAATGCTGATTTCACATAATAACCTGGTTTTCGTAAACTAAGTGTGTCGAAAAGTGAGGAGCAGTATACCTCTATCTGACGCTGCTCTACAAGGACTTTTTCCCTTGATCATGGTTGTGAGGCTGTAGTTTGAAAGCAATGGAGCCCTGGTGGTGCAGTGGTTAAATTCTTGGCTGCTAAACTGAAGGTCAGTGGTATCAACCCATCAGCTGTTCCGCAGGAAAAAGCTCTGGCATTCTGCACTATGCAGTATGCATAGTGCAGTATGGGAAACCTTCTTAATTAATGCGCCATCAGTTGCTACTTTGTAAAAGTGAAAAAGAAATAGGTACGATCAACTTTAATCATATATTTTCTTTAACCCAGTAGATCAAAATTGTCATCCAGGAGTAATGTATCTATTTAACATGATATGTTAAATATCATGTAAATAAATAAATATATCTGTTTAACATGAAATGTTAAATTCTTTTTTATACTGACTTCGGAATCTAGTTTCTATTTTATACTTAAAGTAAACCTCAATTTAGATGAGAAATTTTCATTGGCAGTACATGATCTATACTTAGATGTCATAAAATTTATCATTTGAAAAAAATAAATTCACATGCTCAAGTTGTTTTAAACATACTGAAGTTTTCCAATAACTGAATCAAGATCAGTTTTTAAATTTAAACACAAATGAACAAAAATTAAGAGCTCAGTCCCACCTCCAGTCACCTTCATGGAGGCTGCTTCCTCTCCTGTGCCCCATGTCACCTCACAAGTGGATGGTGATGTCTGTGTTCTCCATGCTGATCAATGACTCTCTTAAATATGCTTGTAAGATGACTTCTTCTACTCCTCATCATCGCCTGGTAGTTCTCACATTTGTCATACTCTAGCATCTGGTTCCCTTTGTTCTTTCCACTTGTCTAAATGATCTCTGCACTGAGGGGGTGATGACCCAACTGACCCTTTAATTTCAGCAACCTTCAGTTCCTTTCCATTTCAGCTACACACATCCACAGCCAACTGCCAGCCTTCGGTGTAATCCTGAGGTATGTCAGATCTCAAATCAAACCCTCATCCTACTTCATGACCGTGCTCCCCTGTTTTGCTGGTCCCCTGACTCCTCAGACCTTATGGACACACTCTCTGGAGCCTTCCTTTTCCTTGCATCTGTATAGCATGGCTCCTATCCTCACAGCATAGTGAGAGGATAAGGAAGAAAGTCCCTGAATCAAGACCCCCAAGGCTGCACCTGTGCTCTGCCACTTAAGAGCTATGTAACCTTGGACAAGTTATTTAACCACACTGCCAGTGGTGTTCTTAGTCAGAATCAACTCAAGGGCACACAACAACTATATATTTTTTGTTAAGTCAATTTTCTACCTGTGGAGAGACCACCAATTCATTACCTGAACAATACACTCCATAGCACACTCTTTTCCTTTGTCCTTCTGCCCTACCCACTAGGCAAAAATCACAGCTCAGCTCTGTTGTTATCTATACCTAGGCAATTGGGCCTCGTGGAGAAATCTATAGAACTGCAAATTGGTGCTATCATCAGTGCTGAATTTCCTAGGTCACATTACTGGATGAGCAATCTCCTTGTCTTCAGTCAGCATCCTTCACATTCACTGTGCCTAACAGGCTCTCCCCACTAAGACTAAAGCTGTGAAGGCCAGAGTAAGCACTAGCAAATCTTTAATGAGAAGTTTTTGGAGAACTGAACACTAGTCCAAAAACTAATGGCTCATTTACTTGACTTCAAACTGCAATCAAGTTATGTTATATAGAAATGTAAGCAGCTTTGTCCAGGCTCACTCATCTCTAGGAGTCTGATTTGACTCAAAGAACTAGGGCTTTTGTGCTTATAATAGAGCTGCAGGAGAAAAAAATAAAAAGTAGAGATGAAGCTAAAGGAAGAGAGGAATTTCATTAAGAAAGATATTAAAGGATAGACAGGGCAAAGTCAAGTAGAAAGCATCACTACACCTAAGTGGCACTACTTTTAAACACAATGTCACAAGCTGAATAGCCACCACCCCTCTGTCGATGGTAATCTGAATGCTGCTATGGTGTTGAACAGATTTTAGAGGCACTTCCAGACTAAGATAGATTAGGAAGAAAGACCTGGCAACAAAGTTTCAACAATCAATCAGTAAAAACCCTGTGGATCACAGTGGTCCAATCTGCTGTCACGGCCCTTGCTCCTCCCTTCCCTCTGAAGGGTAGATAATGATCTAGTCATCCTCTACTCCATGACCGGATGTTGTCTTCCTCCTTTTTTCATAATGCTGATTTCATATAATGCTGATTTCACGTAACAACCTGGTTTTTGTAAACTAAGCATGTCGCTATACACAGTGCTGGTATAGTACCAGGTGGCATTTCACGCCTTCTCACATGGATCTCCATGAGTCAGGGGCTGACTCAACAGCAGTTAACAACAACAGTAACAATGTTGATGTCCTAATCTTTAGACTCTGTGAGTTACTACCTCACGGGACAAACGGATTTACTGATGTTTGGTAAGAGTCTCTAGATGGATATTTGGGTTGGCCTTAACGTACATAAATGTAATCACAAATGTCCTTATGGGGGGAGATTTGACATAGAAGTAGGAAATGTTGGCAATGGAAATGAGATGATGGAATGACATGCAGAAGAGGTTGCAAGCCAAGAAATGCAAGTGGCTTTCAGAAGCTAGAAAATGCAAGGAAATGGATTCTCCCCCAGAGCCTCCATGAGGAGCCAGCCCTGCTGATATCTTGACTTTAGCCCACTGAAACTGACTTCACTAAGTATGTGGTGGTTTGTTATAATAGCTGTATGAAAAACTCCAAGCCTCACAAGAGTGTTTCAGGGTGGCAGGTTTGGCCTGAGCCATGAGGGCCTCAGCCCTGTTGCCAAGAGAAGCCTGCCAAAGAGAGTAGACTGGACCACCAAGGATAGAGAGTGGCTGGGTCCACTCTGGCAGACATCCAGTGCCTCACGAATGAAAGCAGCCTGCTCAGAGAAGTGAAGTGAGCTGGGCATTTTTGGTACTCTAAGAACTAACTGACTTCTGACATGACCCCACCGAACCTAATTGATTGGGATATGTTACTAAAAGAGAGAGAGAGAGATCAGATCCTACAAGAGAGATAAAAGAAAGTCCTTGACTCAACAGCATTCTAGGAAAGGAAGAACAAGCCCAAATGAAGGATGTAGTTAAAAATGCTAAGGCTCAGCTGAGCCCACTTCAGAGGCAAGGGAGGAACAAGGCCAAGGGAACCCTCTCTGCTCCTCCACTCCACTATGCAGACAAAGGCTGGAGGAAAAGACATTTCTGCTGCCTCGAGGAGGGCCAGGTGTCAAACCCTGAAAGCATCAGGAGCTAAGTAATGATATAAGCCTTGGCCCAGCTGGAATGTATATAAGCTTGTGATCCTTACTCCAGGCAGAGTGCTACTTTCATCCAGATGCCACCCTGAACCATCCCATATGTAAGTTCACCTAATAAACCGTTATGTCTCAATCACTGATTCTGGAGTCTCTTATCTCCTGGACACACAGCCTACCTTGGGCCCAGACGCTGCTGGGTTGTTACCCAACATACTGTAACAGAAATACCACAAGCAAGGCTTTAACAAAGAGATATTTATTCTTTCACAGTTCAGCAGGCTAGAAGTCCAAATTCAGGGTGCCAGCTGCAGGGGAAGACTTTCTCTTTCTCTCTCTGTCAGCTCTGAAGGAAGGTCCTTGTCATGAATCTTCCCCTGGTTTAGGAGCTTCTCCATGCAGGAACTCCAGGTCCAAATGATGTACTCCATTCCCAGCTCTGTTTTCTTCCCGGTAAGAGATCCCCTTCTCTCTGCTCAATTCTCTCTTTTATATCTCAGAAAAGATTGCCTCAAGATATAACCTAATCCTATCAAGTCCTTCATCATTAACATAACTGCCTCTAATCCTGTCTCATTAACATCAAAGGTTAGAGTTTACAATGAATGCACAGGAAAAATCACACCACAGTAGACCACCACAGAATAGTGAGAATCATGGCCTACACAACTTGATACACACTTTGGGGGGACACAATTCTATCTGTAACAGAGTTCCAGACACACTCTTTTGAGGAGTGTCATGGAATGAATTATGTCCCCCCAAAGAGACATTGAAGTCTTAATTCCTGTACCTGCAAATGTGACTTTGGGAAAATAAACTCTTTCTTTGCTGATAATATCAGTCAAGTTCATTCTGGAGAAGGGTGGGTCCTTACCCCTTCTGAGTGATATAAAAGGGGAGGAAGACACAGTCACAGAGGTGGAAGGTATCCTGTGAAGATGCATCTCCAAGCTAAGGAATACCAAAAGATGCCTGGGTCTACCAGAAGCTAGTAGAGACCAGCACTTTTACCCCAGACCAAAGAAAGATTATGGTTCTACCAGTACTCTGAATCCCAGATTTCCAGCCTCTATAACTAGTATACAATAAAGTTCTCATCTTTAAAGCCACAAACTTTGTGGTATTTTATGACAGCAGCCCTAGGAAACTAAGACAAGTAGAATATTGGTGAAAATCTATAAAGATTAGCTGTTCCAACCACAGGTTAATCAAATGGTTCTTAACCAGGCTGCAGAGATACTGAACGGTTTCAGGGCTTCAAACCAGTTTGTTTTGATTTGATCTTCTACTGAAAATCCATGTTTCCTCTTTATGAATACTGAATCAGAATCTATACTTTAACAAGACTGGGGATCTATAAGAATCACTTGGGGATCTTACTAAACCGTAGATTCTGACTCAGTGTATTTGGGGTAGAAATGTCAATTCTTAGCAGGAAGATGAACAAAAATGAACCACTTCAAAGCCCTGAAAAATACTAAGGCAAGTCCTTACCCTCAGAGATTGATTTAAGTGGTCTAAGATGAGACCTGAGCATTAGTATTTTTAAAATTTCACATATAATTTTAATGTGCAAATGGGCTGACAGCCACTGGGTTTGAGTCCAAAAGTTTGTGGATTATCCCAGAAGACCCTTCGATTTTCACAATCTCTTCTCCATGGATTCCCCTGACAAAGGCTGATTTATGACATTAATATGTTTGTTTCCTTGAGGGTGACAAGTAACTCCAGTTGGTAATGATTAGAGGTCGCCTAGCTCTATTCATTTATTTACATTCTGAGTTTTAAATGCAGCCCTAAAACTTCAGCTACCTTTTGATCTTTGTGTCGAATAAGTACAGCCTCCTGTCTGGCAGTGGCAGGCTGTTAGGTGTCTTGCTGTTTTCCTTTCTGTTGTCCTTGTCTTGGGACATGCTGTGCTTCTAATTTGCAGTCTTACTCTCATCTATAATTTATTTCTGTGGTATCCATCATTACTGATTCCAGACATTCCATCAACAATATTTGGTTAAGCTCTAAAACATTCAAGCAAAGAAGAAAGCATCTTTTACACTCTTTATTAAATTATGTAAGAGACTGTAAAGACGTTGAATTTCATTCTCTAGACCCTTGTACAGAGATCCAAGCAGAGAGGGCAGGAGGTGGGGTCAAAGGAAGGGTAGTTACAACCAAAAGAATAGAAGCTGGATGAACAGAAGTCCATTAGGGGAAGAATTCTTAGCCATTTAAGTTCTATAGCATGTTACTAAAGCCCTGGCTAGAATCCCAACATCTGGGTGAGATGTAAGAAACCCCAGTCAGGAGAACATTCTGGCTTCTCCCAGGCTTTTTTCAAGGGATCCCAGTTATACGAGAACAGATATGGTGTCTAGTGTGTGCTACCTGCTGAGAAAGGCATTTATTTCTTCCCCACGTCACTCCTTAATAGGGCATGTATTGCGTAGAAGACCTTTTGAAAGTGTTAGAAAGCAAAGACTTCACTTTAAGGACTAGGGTGTGCCTCGCTCAAGCTGTGGTATTTTCGATCACCTCATGTGCATGTGAAAGTTGAACAATGAATAAGGAAGACCAAAGAAGAACTGATATGTTTGAATTATAGCTTTGATGAAGAATATTGAATACACTATGGACAGCTGGAAGAACAAGCACATCTGTCTCGGAATAAGTACAGCCAGAACACTCCTTACGAGGAAGGATGGCGAGACTTTGTCTTACACACTTTGGACACACTATCAGGACACATTAGTATGCATGCTGAAGTAAAAGGTCTGTGAAAAGAGGAATAACTTCAACAAGATGGACTCACACAGTGGCTGCCAACAGTGAACTGAATCATCAAAACAATTATAAGGATGGGGCAGGACCGCTCATTGCTTCATTCTGTTGTACATAGTATTGCTATTAATCAGAATCAACTTGATGGCCCTTAACAACAACATCAAGACCCAAGTTACAGACAAAGAAACTAAGATTGAGAAAACTAAGTGTCTCAGCCAAAATCGAGCTCAAATCCACAACTTTCTGGCTTAGGGTTCTTTTCAAGATCTTCCACGTGATTAGGGGAGCTCTGGTTCTGCTGTGGTTAAGGGTTCTGTTGTTAAGCAAGAGGTCAGCAGTTTGAATCCAGCAGCTGTTCCTTGGAAACTCCTTGGACTTCATGGCAATGGGTTTATATGTGATTAACTGGACGGCTTTGTTAACGGAAGACACAAACTCACAGTGGTTTCACAATGAAAGTAAGTTTCAGTGACTGCTCTGGAGATTGGCCCAGTATCTTAGGCCAGATTTCTGGGATCTAGTTGGGTTGTCTGAGCAGCTAACAGCCTGGCTGATCCCATGTGAGCCCTAGTGGACTTGATTCTTACCTAAGTGGACAATTTGCATTGTTGGCTCTCAGATATGGTCAATAGAAACTTGCCATGTGATCATCTTTCTCCTTCAGGCCCAGCTTATATCTCTTACCCATGGACTGAAAGCTCTTGCCCACCTGGGTCTGGCAGCAGCTAGGGACCTCATAGAAGGTTGTTCCTTTTGCTTGTTTATTTCTTTCTTAACTGCAACAACTTTCTTCTTCTGAAGACAGGAGGACAAGGCCTTGGCAAAGCTGTCTTATTGCAGCAGAAGTGTGATGTTGTGCCTACTTCCTTCCCCATCCCTCTCAGGTGTTAGACTGAGAGATGAGGAGACCCTGGCAGGGCCACCCAAACACAAGGAACCATCACAGATAACACAGAGTCAGTGGTGAGCCCTGAGCACGCAACGACATGGGCCCAGGTTGATCAGGGAGAGTCGAGGGAGTGGAAGACTGTCACGACACCACCACTGTCTCTAGAAGTTTATAGGAAAATGGGGTAGGATGCATGGCAGAGACCAACAGCAGAATCCCAGCCCCAGAGATTCTGATTCAGTTTGTTGAAGTTGTGATTCAGCCATCAGCAGTTTTAAAAGATACCCAGTGTTTCCAATGTGAAGCCAGCATTCAGATCCACTGAACCAGACACACAGACATTTTCAAAAATCTGACAAGTCAAAACATGGTGTTCAATCCTAAGAAAGGGCCACCATATTACAGGCTCGGGGGGGTGGGTTCTAGAGTTGTTAGGATGACTGTAGAAATACGGGGTTTAAATTATAGAAAAGCTGTTGGGAGGCAAATGGGCAGAAGGTGGGGAAGAGGAGTTTTGAGAGTACGCAGAAAGACGGCTGGCCTGAGGCCAGCTGTGAGCTGTGTGCTGCAGACAGACAAGGTGTTCTCTGGGCAGAAGGGAAACACAACACAGCATTGTGGCAGCCCTGAAACCTGTTGTTTGGAGGTGTTTGAACCTGACTAAGATTTTTCTAGAGTAGATCCAACAACCATCACTAAATTGTCTGTCTCAGAATGGATTGAGGACAGATAACTTTCCCACCCTCTTCCTTACTTTCTGTTTAGAACTTGTTATATACATATATGATGGCACTATTTGGGGTTGTAATTCAGTACTTCTGAATCCTCAAATGATGTCCTCCTGTAGCTTTATCCCCAATGTCTAACACACTCTGCTGGTAGGCTAGGCTGAACTGTGTTTAGTGAGTACCTTACCAGCCAAGGGCCCAGGTAGGCCTAAGGCCTAGGACAAAAGCAGGCCTGACAGCACCTGGGCTTTTTCTCGTATTCTCATCTCAACCTTCTATATTTTATTACTCTGCTGGGAGGAAAGACCAACTCAAGAAAATGCTCACCTAGGAAAAGAAGTAGAGAAAAACAGTTTCTTCTAAAGGCTGGTTTTCAGAAGTAGATCACCAAGCCTTTCTTCTTAGTCTGTCTCAGCCTAGGACTTCTGCTAAAACCTGCTCAGCATCATAACAACTCAAAATCCTCCACTGACAGGTGGGGGGCAGCTGCACGTAAGGGGCACCAGTCAGGAAGCGAACCCACTCTCCTGCCTGGAAGGCGAGAAGGCCACTGTTGAACCATCAACCTCCCCAGCCCCAAGGAGTCACAAAGTACATATTGCTGACTTCTTTGTGTCCATCCCAAGCCTATAGAATAAAAGAGCATCAATCTCCTGATTGAAAATTTACCTACAAAATAGTAGAACTCGAGGCTGCTCATCAAGAATCTACATTACGGACTTGCACGTATCATCAACATACCTCTGTGATATGGCTAGATTCACTATAGGCAGTCAAAATTATAGAAAGCCTTTATCAAGTGAATGGAGCAAGGAGAGCAGAATGATGCCAGTCCCCTACTAGCTAGGTAAGCCCTCGCTGACACCTTCTACGTGCCAGGAAAACAGTGTGGGAAGTGCTGTTAAGGATGCCCCAGGTCTACGAGAGGCTGAAACAGAGAGCAACTCACTGTCACAGATTGAATCGTGTCCCCTCAGAATATGTGTCAGCTTGACCAGTTCACGATTCTGAGTATTGTGTGGTCTATCATTTTGTCATGTGATATGATTTTGTTGTAAATGCTGCCTCTATGATATCAATGAGGCAGGATTAGATAGTTATATTAATGAGGCAGGACTCAATCTCTGAGATAAGGTCTTTTCTTAAATCAGTCTCTTTTGAGATGTAAAAGAGGGAAGTTAACAGGCACGGGAACCCCAAGACACAAAGAAAGCAATTCCAGGAGCAGAATGCAGCATTTGGATGCAAGGTTCCTGTGCTGAGAACAACCAGACCAGGGAAAGACTGATGACAAGGATCCTTCCCCATACCCAACAGAGACAGCCTTACCCTGCAGCTGCCACCCTGGATTCAGACTTCTATCTTCCTAAACTGTGAGAGAATAAATTTCTCTTTCTTAAAGCCATCCACTTGAGATATTTCTGTTGTAGCTGCTATAAATAACTAAGACACTCATGGGTCCTGAAGGAGCTAAGGAAGCCTTCTTCGAAGAGGGGACATCTGAGCTGAGGTGCTGGAATACGTCACCCTCCCTATGTAAGATGCATGGTATACGTGCCAGGCGGAGGAACTAGCACACTTGTGGAGATGCGAGTGTGAGCCTGTGGCAGGAACTGGGAGCAGCAGGAGTATAGGGAGCAGGGGGGAGATGGGACTTTCCGAAGTTTGGAATGCATCCTACGGACAAAGGGAGAAGTCTCTGGAGGCTTTAAAGCCAGGTGTTGTATCACAAAATTTAGTTTCTAGAAATACATACATGGCAGAAGTGTAAACGATGGATTGAAGAAGGATGAAACTGCTGAGAGGCAGGCACAGCTTTCTGTCTTCCTCCAGAAATTGCTCAAGTCATTCCTGTTATATTGTCAGCATGAAGCAGCCCTGATGCATTCTGGGAAAGTTATACTTCTTACGTATTTTGAATCATGTCCCCCCAAAATACATCTTCTAAATCCTAACTCCTATAACTGTGGCTGCTAACCAAAAGGTCTGTGGTTCAAAACCACCAGCTGCTCTGTGGGAGAAAGATATGGCAATGTGTTGCCATAAAGATTATGGTCTTGGAAACCCTAACCCAACCCTCTACTGACATCAAGTTGGTCTGATTCATGGTGACCCCACAGGTCAGGGTCGAACTGCCCCATAGAGTTTTCAAGGAGCATCTGGCAGATTTGAACTGCTGATGTTTTGCTTAGCAAATGTAGCCCTTAGCCCACTACACCACCAGGTTTTACTGGAAACCTTAAGGGGCAGTTCTGTTTAGTCCCATAGAGTCACTGTGAGTCAGGTCACCACAGTGGCAGTGGGTTGTGTTTTGTTTGGCTTTGGCTGGCTTTGTTTTTTGTGCTTCGAAGAGTCTGATGGTTCTATTAACAAATCACAATATTAAGGTCTCTAGCTTCTCAACATCCTGAAGTTCTAACATCTCCCTTGATTATTTTAAAGTGGTAGTTTCTGTAGCAGCTATGCTCATATTATCTGGCAAGGGTCCAGAAATTTGTTGACTGCTTCCCATGACAGAAAAGATATCTAAAAGCATTTCTCTCTCTTCATATCAACTATGCAAAAGAATCAGGATTCAGTTTCTGAGACCCTAAACACCAAGTCCGCATTGGAGAGTGATGAAGTGAATGACCAAAGCTGCTGTCCTTGAAATGACCTTCAGCAAAGCTAGAACTCTACTTTCTAGCTCCTTTTGGAGCTGTAAAATTGCTTCCTTGTCTTTTTCCTTCTTTTTTCTTTTTTCAAAAAAGAATGATTGAGTTAATCTGCAGTTTCTCTTAACTCCCTGAATAAAGACCACTTGCTTCAAAGGCATTTGGAATTTCTTCGTATTTTAAATGACATCTCCCTGTGAAAGCAAAACAGACTCATTCAGTTAGCTTAACCTCTCGGGGATACGGACGGGGTGAGGGGGGGACTAAGAAGAAAGGTGAGTCAAAATCACGCCTTTTGAGGTGAGAGAACCACTGATTATTATTCTTACTCAGGCTGAAAAACAAGTGATCTGTTGTTTTAGTCAGCTAGGTCTACTCTAACAGAAATACCACAGAGTGGATGGCTTTAACAAAGGAAGGTTTATTCTTACACAGTCCGGTAGGCTATGAGTCCAAATTCAGGATGAAGGTTTTCCCCCTTGTCAGCTCTGGAGAAAAGTCGGATATTGCATCGGTCTTTGTTCAGGGAGCATCTTGGCACAGGAACCTCAGGTCTGAAGGACGGGGTCTTCTCCCGGTGCTGCTTACTTGATAGCATGAGGTTCCCCAATCTCTGCCTACTTCTCTTTCCTTTTATCTCTTGCAGGATGAAAGGATTAAGGGTGGGGCAAGCCATTCTCCAGGGAAACTCTCTTTACCGTGGGGCAGGGAGGTGATCTTATAAAGGGGTTTACAGCCGCACCCTAATCCTTTAACATACAGCATAGGAAAACCACAAATGGAGGTCAGTCACAAGACACTGGGAATCATGACTCAGCCACATGGCTGCCTGTATTTTGGGGGGTACACAATTCAATCCATGACATCTGTCAGACAAGATGACATTACCCCCTTGTTTCTCAGAATTACACTGGGGACTAGCTCCTCTGTGGAGCCACCTGGCCCACTGTCATTGCCAACTTTCTCACCTGTCTCCTCCTCCACGTCTCAAGCAGGGCCTGCATCTCACTCGTCTGCATTCAGAGCTCAGCACAGTGAATGCCACACTGGAATAAAGACTGTTTTCCTTGTTAGTTATAGTTGAATCAGCTCCACGTACCACAGACAGAAACACTGCCTGGTCCCGCACCGTTTTCATGATGGCTGGTGTATCTGAGGCCACTGTTGCAACTATTGTGTTAATACAGCCCATTGATAGTTTCTCTCATTATCACCAACCCCCAATCAAAAATGATACCTAATGATGATAACTAATATTAAACGGAAAATCCTGGTGCTGTAATTGTTAAGTGCTGCCTAGTCTGTCCTGGACATTGCCAGCTGCTTCTTACATACTTGATGTTGCTTCATTGGTTCAACATTTCCATTTTACACATGGAAAATTGAGGATCAAAAGGTGTAAGCAACCTGGTCAAAGTTACATATCCGGGAAGAGTTTTCAGGATTTGAGCTCAATCCTTGAGACCCCAAGCCCATGCTCTCCCCATTCAGTACCCTACCTGTCTACTGCTTCAGCTCTTTCTCCAATATCCAAAAAAATGTGTGCGGACAGACTCATTTGACAAAACTGAATTTTAAAGTAAATATCCATGAGAAAATATGAGACTTCCATTTCACCTAACTACAAGGTCAGAAAAATACTTTCACGGAGAACAAGTCCCCCGTAGGACCTAGTTGGAGACTTTCTGACACAGCAGCTGTAGCAAATCCCTAAGAGTGAATTTACTCTAAGTGTGATCCATAGGCTGGCAGTGTCAGTATAATTTGGGAACTTTTTTTTAACATTTTGTTGTGTTTTAGGTGAAAGTTTGCAGAGCAAATTAGTTTCCCACTCAATAATCTATATACAGACTGTTTCATGACATCGGGTACTATCCCTGCAATGTGTCAGCCCTCTCCTGGTTTCTACTCTGCCTTTTCCATTTCTGGAAACCTTGATGGTATAGTGGTTAAGGGCTACATCTGTCATGGTTTGAACTGTGTGCCACAAAAATGTGTGTAGCTGTTTGGCTGGGCCATCATTCCCAAAATTTTGTGATTTTCCTACATTATACATCCTAGTCTCTGCCCGTGGATAACAGATATGGTGATAATGCGAAGAGTATTAGTGTGGGACTGCAAAATCCTTGCAAGGGAGTATCCCTGGAATGTGGCTTGTACCACCTTTTATCCTTTCATCCTATGGGAGATAAAAAGAGATGGAAGTAAGCAGAGAATTGGGAACCTCACATCGTCAAGAAAGCAGTACCAGGAGCAGAGCGCATCCTTCAGTCCAGAGATTCCTGTGCCAAGATGCTTTCTGAATAAAGACCGACACAACACCAGGGCTTTCCTTCAGAGGCAACAGGAGGGAAAGCCTTCCCCTGGAGCAAACATCCTGAATTTGGACTTGTAGCCTACTGGACTGAGTTAAGAATAAACTTTCCCTTGTTAAAGTCATCCACTTGTGGTATTTCTGTTAGAGCAGGACTAGCTGACTCAGTCTGCTAACCAAAAGGTTGGCAGTTCAAATCTGCCAGGTGCTCCTTGGAAACTCTATGGAGCAGTTCTACTCTGTCCCATAAAATCCCTAGAAATCCCTAGGAGTCAGAATTGACTCAACAGCTGTGAGCTTGGTTTTCTCAGTTTCCCCTGTTCTATCCCTCTAGTTTCTCTGGCCCTCGTTGACCTCTTATCCTTGCTTTTCAGCAAATATTGTCCATTTGGTCTTGTATAGTTGATTGTTCTAAGGAACACATTCCTCATAGGTATTTAATTTATAGACCAATCTATTACTTGGCTGCTCCAGAAATCGCTTCAGTTTTAGATTCAAGGGGTGTCTTAGAGAGATAGTGTCAGGGATTTCTCTAGTCTCTATCAGCCCAGTAAGTCTGGTCTTTCTTATGAATTTGAATTCTGTTCTACATTTTCCTGCAGGTCTAACTGGGGCCTTCTGTTATGGCCTGATCAGAATGTCAGTAGTAGTAGCCAGTCACCATCTAGTTATTCTGGTCTCAGGGTACAGAAGGCTGTGGTTTGGGTGGGCCATTATTTCACATGAGTGCTTTTAACAACTGCAGAATTTCAGGGCTTAATCTGTGATCAGAATCTGTATTTTAACAAATTTGGGTAATTCATAAAGAAAATTTGGTATATACATCCAATGGAAAATTACTATGCCATGGAAAGAAATGAAGTCCTGATACATGTCACAAAATGCATTAACTTTGAAAACATGCTGAGTGAAATAAAGCAATCACAAAAGGACAAATATTGTATTATCCCATTAATAACAAATGCTTAGAATAGACAAATGTACAGAGATCACTGTTTAATACTGTTTACCAGGGGTGGGAGGGAAGAGGAAAGAGGCGCTCACTGTATGGGCTGCACTGAGTTTTTGTTTATGGTGATAGAAAATTTGGCAATGGATATCAGTGATGGTTGTACAAGATGATAGATATAGTTCGTTTTACTGAATGATGTACATGAAAAATGTTGAATTGGCAAATATTGTGTTATCTATATTTTTACAACAATTAAAAGATTATTTTAAAAAAAGAAAGAATACACACACATACACACAAGAACAGGCAATTCATGTATCCAAGAAATCTAAGAAACACTTTCCCAGCCTTTTAAAACTTGTACATCATTGTCCCCAGTTATCCATTATCCTATTATCTTACCATCTCATCTCCTTTTGTAGACTCTAGATATCCTGTGTGTAGGTTTCCTGTGACTTCAGCTGCACTCATTGGTTTAATTAGACTGCATGGTGCCATGCCTATAGAAGATCTTCCTAAACATGGCTGCAGAATAATACTTATAACTAAGTTCAGAGCCACAATCTAACCATGATGTACTAGAGTAGAATTGTTTTCATGAATTGAATCTGTAATTTAAGTTACTAATTCTAAACCTGAATGCACAGTACAGTCACCTGAAGAACTTTCAGAAAATACTGATATCCTGGATCGACTGAAGTCTAATTGAATCAGCATCTAATGTGCAACAGGTTTGAAAGCCTGATTTAGCTTATCAGTTACAGACTACTTGGCAGAGTATATTCAATAAGTGTTGGCTGAGTAAATGAATCAGTTAAATTTGAATTCCCACTTACAGTGAGATTTAGTCTCAGAATCTAGAGTTTTCATTCAAATCACTTATTCAACTGAAATTTTATTCTAACAATCATGAAACTAATCCTCTTGTGTCTTAACAGACTATTATATGTCTAAATTGGCAAGGAGGAACCACCTGGCATCATGCTTCCAAGCAGCTCATGGCAGTGACTACCCACTAGTAGCAGTGGAAACTGGGAGATGACAGAAGCCACGATGGGAATTACAGTTCTGATCAGGGCTGCATTTGTGGTTTGAAAGTCTCTCTGCTCCTAGAACAGCTATCACCCTGTAAAAAAAATAGCATGGCAGTTTCCACTTAGGAGCATAGTAGTTCGGTTATAGTAACAACCCAATCAATGCTTTCTGGATCTCCATGCTCTGTGCTGTATGACTTTAGAGCTCCTCCCATTTTGAAAGAGTCTCTTACTCACCTTTTGAATCTGTGCTTTGAGAAAGGGTAATAAAACTCAAAACAAGCGATGGTGACAAAACTCAAAAGAGGTGATTTTGAGTCAGTTCCAAGTGTAGGCCTCAGCAGACCTCACGCATTCCGATTCTTTTACTTTGGAGACTTACCACAGCCATGCAGACAACTCTAGGTTAGCCTGCTGGAGAACAAGAGACTACCAGCCTATAACAGCCCAGTTAAGATGGGGGGGGAGGGGGCGGAGTCAAGATGACGGGACTAAGCCCACGTCTCCTTATAGCCCTCTGGAAACCAAGACCTGAATTGATAATCAAATGGAACCTTCTGATCGCCTAATCAGCCCCAGGACACAGCACAGGGCTGTTACTTTTGACTTCATACCACTGAGCAAAAAACGTCCTCTCTTTCACTGACTCCCACTCCTGACTAGCTCTGGCTCTCACAGATGGAAGGTAAACGCACCATTTTGACTTTTTTTTTTTCTCTGTCTTGGCCGGCGGGTGGAGCTGGGTCTTGCCTAGCAGCTAGACTCAGACGCACTGCTGGGGGGATAGGCAAGCGAAATTCCCATATTTTGAGAGCCAGGCTTAGGACTCTGTTAATTTAGCCACTTTGAGCCTTTCATTTTATATCTGCCTCAGAGGGGTTTGTACGGAATTTCACAGTCAGTGTGCGGGATGTAATGTTGGTACCGAGATTTTAGAGGGACCTAATTCTTAGCCTGGGAGTCAGAGCCTGCAAACAGGACAGCGCTTCTCCGACAGAAAAGCAGTAATTTTCCCAGTGCCACCTACGGTGCAGGACCTGCAACAGAAGCAGAAGAATCACTACCTCTATCTGCTGCCTGTGTGGAGGATTCCATCTTGGATACAGTGGCCGCAGCTGGACCTAATTCTTAGCTTGGGAGCCAGAGCCTGCCCACAAGACAGTGCTTTTGTATCACAAAAAACAGTACTTAGCACAGTGTCGCCTAAGGCTAGGCCCTGTCAGCAGAGGCCAATAGGGCAGTAGCATTGCTGTATTCTGAACTAGTTTGTTATTATCTGGGATTGGATATAGTGGCACTTACTTCGTCAGTTGAGAAGAGGAACCTCTACACTTGAAAACCTAACTGACTTGTGAAGTGGTCAGATACCTTTTGCTTTACATTTTAAGACAGCCTAGAGAAACATTTGAAATCCATCCTCACAGTACCTATGCCAGCCTCCACATACTCACATGGGACCCAAAAAGCAATAGAGAATTGTGGCATACAAGAAATCACCCATGGCTTCAGAAGGCTCCCAAACAAAGCAACCAAGGAGTTTTCCAGATGAAGAAACTTTTATGAAAGCATCAGGAAGTGAACACAAAATGATTATATACAGAGCCCTTCTAGACCTTATACAAAATGCAGCAGAACAAAATGAAAAATTAAGCAAGCTGTTTGATCTGATGGAACACGAGTACTCTGAAATCCAACAGATCAAGAACAAAATCGAAGACATACAAACTTCCATGCAAAGCCAAGAAAACAGAATGAAACAATTAGAAGAAAGAATTTCTGACTGGGAAGACAGAGCTGCCGATGCCAGCGTCTATGAGCAGAAATCAGAAAAAAGAAACAAGAAAAATGAAGAAACCTTAATAAGCATGTGGGACTCTATTAAGAGGAACAACCTTCAATTAATTGGAGTCCCTGAACAGGGTGAGACATCTGAGAACACAGAGAGTATCATTGCTGAGCTGCTGAAAAAAAAACTTCCCAGAAATCATGAAGGAAGAGAATATAGACAACTCAGATGCATATCGTATGCCACCCAATATAGATCTCAAAAGAAAGACTCCAAGACATAATCAAGCTTAACAAAATGAAACATAAGCAGCAAATCTTAAAGGCAGCAAGACTCAAAGCACAGCTAACATTCAGAGGGAAACTCTGTAGGCTCTCTTCAGATTTCTCAGCAGAAACCATGCTGGCACAGAGACAGTGGCATGACACATTCAAAGCCTTGAAGGAGAAGAACTTCCAACCAAGAATTATATATCCTGCAAAACTATCTTTCAAATACGAACATGAAATTAAGACATTCCCAGATAAACAGAAACTCAGAGACTTTGTAAAAACCAAACCCAAACTACAAGAAATACTGAAAGAAGTTCTTGGCTCTGGCTTAGAAGAACAAAACAACTAAATTTATATTTTAGAACAACACACTACTCAATACTCATTTAGGGAAGGCTCCAAAGTCAATCACAGCATTGATATGGAAAGAAGCAATCCAGTGATCATCATGAAAACTAAAGTGTCATCATAATAAAAAGAGGGATGTACTACAGTTGTTATAGTCCTTCCAGATGGAGAGGAAGATGACAAGACTGGTAGTAATTAAAATTGGGTTTATATATAGTTTATTAAGGGGGATCATAGAGGCAACTGTAAAGCACAACAAAGAGGTATCATACCATTTCAAGAAATCTAACACACGAGTCTCAACAACTACAAAACCAGCTCTGAAAAAGGTGAAAAATCAACTCACAAAAAGGAATGTCCCAGAACAGACTAATAAGAACAACAGAGAAAACATCAACATAAAAATAAACATATCACCATGGCAGCAGTGAACACATACCTATCAAAAATTACACTGACTGTGAATGGACTGAATGCTCCAGTAAAGAGACACTGAGTGTCATCTTGGATCAAAAGACATGACTCATCCATATGTTGTCTACAAGAAACTCATTTGAGACCTAAAGATAGGAACAAACTGAAAATTAAAGGATGGAAGAATATATATCAAGCTAACAATGAACAAAGAAGAGCAGGGGTGCCAATTCTAATCTCAGACAAAATCAATTTTAATGTCAAATCCACTATCATGGACAAAGATGGACACCATTTATTGCTGAAAGGTTCAGTACACAAGCAAGACTTAACTATATTAAATATTTATGCACCTAATGTCAGAGCACCTAAATATGTCGAAGAAACACTGACTATGCTCAAAAGAGAGTTAGATGACTCCACAGTAATAGTGGGAGACTTTAACACTCCACTCTCATTACTAGACAGATCATCTAGAAAAAAGCTCAGTAAAGATACAGAAGACCTCATTGACACAATTAACCAACTAAACCTCATTGATATATACAGAAGTTTCCACCCATCAGCAGACAACTACACCTTCTTCTCCAGTGCACACAGAACAGTCTCCAGAATTGACCATGTGATAGGCCATAATGCAATGTTCTATAAAATTCATACCATTGAATTACTGCAAAGCATCTTCTCAGATCATAAAGCCATAAAAGTTGAAATCAATAGCAGAAAAAACATAGAAAGTGGAATTCTTGGAAACTCAACAACATCTTGCTCAAAAAAAGACTGGTTATAGAGGAAATCAAGGATGAAATAAAGAAATTCATGGATTCCAATGAGAACGAAAACACTTCCTACCAGAACCTATGGGATACAGCCAAAGCAGTGCTCAGAGGTCTGTTTATCTCCATAAATGCACACATCTGGAAGGAAGGAAGAAACCAAATCAAAGAACTAACCCTACCACTTGAACAAGTAGAAGAGAACAACAGAGGAACCCCTCGGGCACCAGAAGAAACGAGATCATAAAGATTAGAGCAGAGCTAAATGAATTAGAGAATAGAAAAACAATTGAAAAAATTGAAAAGACCGAGAGCTGGTTTTCTGAAAAGATCAACAGAATTGACAAACCACTGGCTAAACTTACTAAAGAAAAGCAGGAAAGGAAACAAATAACCCAAATTAGAAATGAGAGAGGAGTTGTCACCACAGATGCAACAGAAATCAAAAATATCATAACAGAATACTATGAAAGACTGTACTGCAACAAATTTGAAAACCTAGGGGAAATGGACAAATTCCTAGACTCATATCACCTACCCAAATTATCACAACATGAAACAGAACAACTTAATAAACCCATCACAAAGGAAGGGATTGAAAATGTCATCAAAACACTGCCAGGCAAAAAAAGTCCAGGCCCAGATGGCTTCACTGCAGAATTCTACCAAACATTTAGAGAAGAGTTATCTTCAGCACTACTGAGACTATTTAACAGTATAGAACTCATTCTATGAAGCCAGCATAACCCTGATACCTAAGCCAGGGAAAGACCCAACAAAGAAAGAGAACTACAGACCAATATCACTCATGAATCCAGATGCAAACATCTTCAACAAAATTCTTGCCAACAGAATACAACAACATATCAAGAAAATAATCTATCATGACCAAGTGGAATTCATATCAGGGATGCAAGGCTGGTTCAACATCAGAAAAACAATCAATGTGATTAACCACATAAATAACACAAAAGACAAGGACCACCTGATTATGTCCATTGATGCAGAAAAGGCATTTGATAAAGTCCAACACCCATTCATGCTAAAAACTCTTAGCAAAATGGACATAGACGGCAAATTCCTCAATACAATAAGGGCCATTTATGCAAAGCCAATTGCCCACATCATCCTGAATGGAGAGAGACTGAAAGACTTTCCCTTGAGATCAGGAACTAGATAAGGATGCCCACTCTCACCTCTCCTATTCAACATTGTGCTAGAAGTTCTAGCCAGAGCAATTAGACAAGACCAAGAAATAAAGGGCATCTGCATCGGCAAAAAGGAAGTTAAAATCTCCCTGTTTGCAGATGATATGATTGTATGTGCAGAGAACCCCAAGGAATCTATAAGTAAGCTACTCAAACTGATAGAAGAGTTCAGCAAAGTCTCAGGATCCAAGATAAACATAAGCAAATCAGTAGGATTCCTTTATAACAACAACAAGACTGTTAAGGAGGAAATTATCAAATCAATACCACTTACGATAGCTCCTAAGAAGATAAAGTAAATAGGAATTAATCTAACAAGAGAAATAACAGACTTTTACAAAGAGAACTACAAGCCCTTACTACAAGAAACTAAGAGAGACTTAGATAAATGGAAAAACCTACTCTGCTCATGGATAGGAAGACTTAACATTGTGAAAATGTTTATTTTACCCAAAGCAATTTATTTATATAATGCAATCCCAATACAAGTTCCAGCATCATTTTTTAATGAGATGGAGAAACAAATCACCAATTTTGTTTGGAAAGGGAAGAAGCCCCGGATAAGTAAGGTACTACTGAAGAAGAAGGACACACTGGGGGGCCTCTCATTACCCGACCTTAGAACATACTACACTGCCACAGTGGTCAAAACAGCCTGGTACTGGTACAAGAACACACCAATGGATCAATGGAACAGAATTGAGACCCCAGAGATGACACCATCTGCCTATGAACAGTTGATATTTGACAAAGGCCCTAAGACATTAAACTGGGGTAAAAACAGTATCTTCAACAAATGGTGCTAGCAAAGTTGGTTATCCATCTGCAATAAACTGAATCAAGATCCATATCTTACACCTTATACAAAAACCAACTCCAACTTGATAAAAGACCTAAATATCAAACATAAAACAATAAAGCTCATCCAAGAAAAGGTAGGAACAACAATGGAAGTTTTAATACACAATGACGACAGACTCCAAAATCTTTCAAAGAAATCACAATCAACAGAAGAGAAAATAGATAAATGGGAACCATTAAGAATCAAACACTTTTGCTCATCCAAAAACTTTATTAATAGAATTAAAAGAACACCCATAGAACGGGAAAAAATATTTGGCAACTTTATGTCAGACCAACGCCTGATCTCCATAATCTGTAAGATACTACAAAATATCAATAAGAAGAAGATATACCATCCAATTAAGCAATGGGCAAAGAAGATGGACAGACATTTCACTAAAGAGGAGATCCAGGCAGCCAAAAAACACATGCGGTCAGGTTCACGATCTTTAGTTATTAAAGAAATTCAGATCAAAACTACAATTAGATACCATCTCACCCCAACAAGGTTGGCCGTGATCCAAAAGCACAAAACAAATTCTGGAGAGGCTGTGGAGAAAGTGGAACTCTCCTAAACTATTGGTGGGGTTGCAAAATGGCCCAGCCTCTTTGGAAAGCAATCTGGCACTTCCTTAAAAAAATGGATATAGATACGCCATTTGACCCAGTAATTCCACTACTTGGAATATATCCTACAGAATCAAGGTCTTTTACACCAATGGACACATGCACCAGAATGTTTATCGCAGCACAGTCCATGATAGCAAAAAGATGGAATCAACCCAGATGCCCAACAACAGAAGAATGGATAGGGAAACTATGGTACATATACTCAATGGAGCACTACGCAATGATAAAGAATAACGATGATTCCAGGAAACATCTCCTAACCTGGTTTCAACTGGAAGACATTATGTTGAGTGAAAGTAGTCAGCAACAAAAGGACAAATATTGTATGAGACCTCTACGATAAAATCTCAAAAACAGACTTGTGTATAGAAGAAAAGACTCTTTGACAGCTGCAAGGGAGGGGAGGGAGAAAGGAGGGAAGGGCTTAGTTTAGATAGTTGCTAGAAATCTGGTTGGGAGAAAGCGGTGATAGCACACGCAACATTAAGTGGACTTCAGCATAACTTGAGTATTCCTTCCATCTTAACCCAATATTGCAAGGATAGAGTAGCTGGGGCAGGGGCAGGGGACCATGCTCTTAGGTGAAATTGAGGCCAATTGACACAACTAGCATTTTACTAAGAGAGTTCTCTGCACCCCACATTGGTGAGCGGCGTCTGGGGTCTTAAAAGCTGTCCAGCTGCCATCCAAGGACACAGTACATGGTCCCAACTCAGCAGGAACGGATGCTGACCGAGGACCAAAATGACATGTGGTAAACACAACCGAGAAGACAGAGAGACCCACAAGAGTAGGTGTCTATATCGACTTAGGACCTGAAGAACTGGACGGTGCCCGGCCACCACCAGTGATAGCCATGATGGAGCTCACAGAGAGGAGTCTCACTGGCAACACAAGAACAAAAAGGGGTGCATCCTGAGATCTCCACTAAAAGACCTCAATTGATGGTCCAGTGGTTTTGGGGTTCCCCTGACAGCATGGCCCCCAGCCCTGATGCTGCCCTTACCCATAAATTATAACAACGGTCCACTCTTTGGACAGGAATGGATTGGACTTGGCAACGCAGAGTGACTATATATTGGATGCACTTTATGGTTCTATACATCTATAGGATACCATCCTGCTGACCTCTGCTGGAGGAAGGAGAGTGGGTTGAGAGGAATAGAAAGGAGGCTTTTGGGAGGATGAGACATGTATGGAGCAGAGAGGAATAATGTGCTGTCACCGAACAGGGAGAGCAGTGGAAGCTGCATATAGGTGGGCATGTAAATTTATACGGGAATGTACATTTTCACTCAGTCATGTTAAATAAAAAATAATAATAAAAAAAAGACCAGCAGAACTGCAAACCAGCCTACAGCTGCTGGAGTCACATGAACTAGCCCAGCTAAGCCTAGAGCCATCCAGCTGACTTGTAGACTCATAGCAATAACAAATGCCTATTGTGGAAGCTGGGTTTATAGTGGTTTATTATGTAGCAACAGCCATCTGAGACTAGGTTAGGAACTGATGGGCCAGTTTCTTCAAGTCAGAATGGCTTAGCTTGGTGATAGAGGCGCAGTCTCCATATCAGGAAAAAATCTAAAACTAGCAATTTCCTCTTTTCCCAAGAAACATTAGTACTATGAGTGCACATGTGCATTGTTTGCCAGTTAGCATGTGTTCTTTTCTCTCACTTCCATGCTAGTTGAGCACAAAGCAATGGCCACTGGACAGTCTGTCTGTCCTGTTATTAGCCATCTGTCATCTTAACTGCTAAACTAAAATAACTTTGGTGCTATGATCGGTCTTCTAGCAGACTTAATGCAATGACTCCATCAACAGCATCTTTATAGTACTTTCCAAAGAGAAAGAAAACACAGTTCTGCCCAACTCATTTGTCAGGACAAGAAAGATTTCACCTACTAAGGAGAAGCCACCAACCCCTAGTTTTATCTCTACAGATACCTTAGAGAGCAGAATATGAGTAGTGTGTCACTGGAGCTCTCTGTTGACCCCCTATACAGTTAGGTGCACATAGCACATGGCAGTTTTTCATCTTTTTTGATACAGAATTTTACAAGTTATTTACCATGTGGTGCATGTCAATATGCTGAGCACATTCAGGCAACAAGGACCAAGCACAAATTTACCCGAAGGCCGGCCACAGCAGTTTGAAGGAGTGCTGTTTTTATGAGCTCCAAAAGCTGTCAAGGAATACCGGTTTTCTGAGAGCCCAGAACAAATAGAGTGAAACAATCTTTGCATTTGAGTAATGGCCTTGGTACTTGACCCCTTTAGTAAATAGAGATATAATCAGATATGAAAGAGAAGTTTTAGCTGAGGCATCAGGAAAAAAAAAAAAAAAGATACTACATTCTAAAGTGAGTAGGAAAGCCTTGTGGTACAGAACTTTGGAATTTGGCAATTGGAAGGTATTTGAAATTCAATTACATAACTCTTACACTTGAACCCCTTTCGTATCTAACACTGTTCCTTTTCTCACCTGGAAGAATCGAAAGGTAGAATTAGGAGAAATATTTCTGAGAGATCTGTTGGTATGCTGACACCAGCTGTCCCTTCAGGAGTCTCTCACCTTAAGTATAACAAGGAAGGGGCTATGATGAAAGAGCCCTTAATAGACCTCTTGGAGAGTTGGACATGTGTCCTCTGCAGTCTGGGGGACACTAAACTGCCACATAAATCTAGCTGACTATCTGCTTCAGTAGCAGAGCAAAGGATGGAGGGTATATTAGGCCCCAGCAAGAATTCCTGAGTCATTCTTGTGGACCAGATGAGAGCCACTCACATAAGTGAATCAGTGTGAAGTCTTCTTAGATGCCCCCCAAGATAGTTTCCTCGACGGGAAACTAGCCTTCAGGAGAAAGATGCCAGAGGATGCCTAAGGGCTAAAGAGGAAGCAACCAATTGTAGTGGGAACAGTATTTTCACTACGATAATAGTAGGTGAGCAATCTCCAGCAATTGGGAGGAGACGGGAAGTAGGGTATGAGAGATCTTTGAAGAACTTAACAAGGTATAAAAGGAAAGGAAAAATGAAAGAAGTCTGCTTTAAACAACTGTCAGACCCCAGGGGAAAAATGCCAACTTGTAAAATGTTAATCAAGTAGGCTTTCTTGGCCTTTTCCCTACCCTCTGCTGCTGCTCTGGAAGTCAGAAACGGAGGTAAGTAAAATAGAGAACAGGAAACCTGGATGGTACAAATGATTAATGTGCTTGGCTGTTAACTATTAGGTTGGAGATTTGGACCCACACAGAGGCACCTGAGAATAAAACCCTGGCAATCTACTTGGGAAAAATCAGGCTTTGAAAAAGATATGGAGCACAGTTCTATCTTACATACATGGGTTGCTGTGAGTTAGAAATTGGTAAGATGGAGAAAGAGTCAAAAATCTAAGGCTGGAAAACAGTGAAAACTAGCCTAGGCAAGCAACCTGGCTTCCCACGATTTCAGCAAGGGGAGAAAAGAGTACTTCTAACTGAAGTTTAAAGTTTTAGTCATTACTTTCTGAAGCCATGGAGGCTAGCTGGAAGCCCTAAACTCTCGCACTAACATAATCTTTAAACCTTTCTACCAAAAAGTATGCCCTCAAAATCTTCTTAAAACCGCACAATAGCTCGGCTTAACTAGTAAAAACAAGAAATGTCTGCCTTGAGCGTTTTACTCTTTTAAAATCTATATGGGATCAAATTGGTAACAGCAGTTCATAAGATTAGATGACAGCCTTAGAGGACAGTGAGTTCATGTTAATGTGGGAAGTGCAACACAGAAAAGTAGGGTGAGAATGGTTGCACAACTTGAAGAATGTAATTAACGTCACTCAACTGTATATGCAGAAACCCTGGAGCCCAGATATGTTCTTGTCCTTGTCATCTAGTGCTGCTTTAACAGAAATACCACAGGTGAATGTCTTTTAACAAGGAGAAATTTATTTTCTCACAGAGAAGTAGGTTAGAAGTTCAAATTCAAGGGAAATCTGTCTCTGTTGGCTCTGAAGGAAGGTCCTTGTCATCAATCTTCCCCTAAACTGGAGCTTCTGAGACACAGAGACCCTGAGTCCAAAGGATGTGCCCTGCTCCGAGTATCGCTTCTTTCCTGATGGTATGAAGCCCCCAAATCTCTGCTTGCTTCCCCTTCCTTTATGTCCCAAGATACTGCCTCAAGGCACAATGCAATCTCATAGATTGAGTCCTGTCTCACCAACACAGCTACCACCCATCCTTCCTCATTAACATCATTGGAGCAGAATTTACAGAATATAGGAAAATTATTCAATACCAGGAATCATGGCCTAGCTAAATTGTTACACACATTTTTTTAAGGGCATACAGTTCAGCCTATGACAGTTTTTCTGTGTATATTCTCAACAAGAAAAGAAATTGTTTTTAAAAGTTTCAGTTATTATGTTGGCCTCAATATGTAAATTATTATTGGGAGGATTTCTTTTATTACCTAAAGGTATTCTAAGAAGTCATGGGACCAAGGTGGAGCTAACAGGTTGCTATAGACAGAAGCACCATGCCATCGTCCTACAGAAAAAGACCCCCAAAATTAAGTAAAATGGATATAAACATCAATCCTGGAAGCCTAGGCAACAAATGAAGGCATAAAGAGCTTAGTCAAGCACCAAATGGAATAAGAAACTGACAGAGAACAGAGAAGAAGAAGAGCTATGGCATGGAAATCCCCAGCTGGCTAGCTAGGGCCACACGAATTCACCATCTTGGACCTCAGCTACCAAGAACAGTGGACAGGGAGTAGAGAAAGGCAGTTTCACTGAGCTCCCAACAGGAGACAGAGTACTTGGTCCACACATTGCATTTTCTCTCCTACCTGTCAACAACATGTGCCAAGCACCATGCACCTAAATGGCACTGGCACAGACCACCAGACTCAGCCCTGCAGTATCCCTGCCCCCCCAGATGGTGCCAATACATGTCATAAACAACTCCTTCCCACCCATTTTCCCCTACCCCACCTCCCCAACCTATCCTCCTCCACCATAACTGTGTAACTTTCCCTGCCTGGACAAGATAGTGAGAGGTACTTTGCTTAAAGACAAGTAAGCGACAAAGCACATAAAACCCACCGGCCCAAACACAGTCAAACAAAACAAAAAAAAGGAGAAAACAAACCTACAATCAATAAATGAAGAAAACGATTGCAAATTGTTCCAAAGACAGCATAAAATAATCAAAATTATTTCAAAAGACAAAGTTGCTCAAGAAAACAACTAGGAAAAAAATACCAAATGACATCCTGCTAGAAGAAAAGGCATTAGAACCACCTGAAAGAAAATCTAAAAGTCTAACACTCAGGGTTTTCCAAAAGATAAAGATAAATGCAGACATGAGGAAAAATTAGCTCAGGAGACAGAAGTACCCATTTGAATGGGAGACTGCATCAGCAGTCTGGAGATCTCCAGACTGGAGATTAGAATAACTAGATGGTGCCTGGCCACTGTCAAAGGGCGCCATGATGGGGCACACAATGTAGAGTCCCTGACGTAGTATGAAAAAAAGAGGTGTCCAGTTCAAAAGCTCTACTAAAAGACCATAACTGATGGTCCAACAGCTGGGAGGGTCCCCTGGGAATACGGCCTCTAGCCTTGCTGCTGGCCAAGACCTGAAACCAGTACTGAGGTCAACTCTTCAGACAAGAATGGACTGGATTCAGTGACACAGTGTGAGCACATGGTGTGTGTAGTTTACAGTTTTATACACTTATAAATTTCTTTCTAGATGAGAGAGGAGAAGATGAAGAGGAGGGGACAAGTGTTCATTAACAGGATATTACAAGTAAAGAGTAAAAAGGAGGAGTGAGCTGTCCCAGGATGAGGAAAGCAGATGGAATTGTAGATAGGCAGGCATGCAGCATTGATTTGGATTGTATACTTTCACTTAATCTTAATAAAAAAAAAAGGGAAAATATAGACAAAAATCAGGGAAAACAAATCAAGGGAAGAAGTCAGGAAAATAATACAGGAACAAAATATTCAAATAAACAAACAAATAGAAGTCATACAAAAACAGCAATTAGAAATCCAAAAGATAAACAACCAGATTTCAGAAATCAATAGTGTCATACAAGAGCTAAGAAGCAAACGTCAAAGACTGTAAGACAGGATCAGTGAAATTGAAGGCAATTCTTGGATCCCACTTTGTCCAAGGAAAAAACAAAGGAAAGAAAGAAGAAACTCTGACAATGATGTGGGATACAATCAAAATCAAAAACTTGCATGTGATTGCAGTTCCAGAATGGAGGGGAGGGGAAAAAAAAAAAAACAAAACAGACAGGACGATTGAAGATTTACTGACAGAAAACTTCCATAATATAATGAAAGACAAAAAGGTTGACCATCCAAGCATTTCAAAGAACCCCATGTAGTACAGGTATCAAAAGAAAATCACCAACACATCATAATGACATTCACTAAAACCAAAGACAAAGAATTCTGAGTAGCTCAAGCAAAATGAAAAGTCACATATAAAGGGGAAACAACAAGATTAACCTCTAATTACTCAGCAGAAACTTTGCAGGTAAAAAAGCAATGATGCGACATATATAAAACTTTGAAAGAAAAAATAATCACCGACAAGGAATACTGTATCTTATAAAACTCTTATTCATATATGATGGGAAATTAGGACATTTCTAGATAAACAGAAATGAAGGGAATGTGTAAAAATCAAACCGAACTTACAAGCAAGGGAGTCCTTTGGTTATAGAACCAACAACATCAGACAATATCATTCCTGTAACCTGAATCTAGGTTACAGGACATCATCAGACAGATTTCAACCTAGGTAATGAACTCTCAAAGAAAACACAAAACTAAAAAAATTACAAAAGGGAACCAGAGACATCAATCTATGAATGACAACAAAGTCAGAACAATAAAAGAGGGAATAGACAGTGTAGGTATAGAACATTTAAACAGAGAAGACGTAAAAGAAACGTCAAGTAATAAAATACCAGTTTAAACTTAGGAAGATAACAGTAAATTTCAAGGAAAACACAAAGAAAATTAACAAAGTTACTCATCAAAAGAAAAATGAAAAACAAAATCTTAGCTAACACAAAACCTACAAAAATGAAAGAAACAAAAAGATCCATAAACAAAAGGAATTCAGTACAAAAGAGTAAGATAGACAAACTGACAGCAATAAATTCTTGTCTATCAATAACTGCACTGAACATGAATGTCTTAAATGCACTGATAAAGAGCAGACAGTGACAGAATGGATTTTTTTTTTTTAAAAAAAAGGACCCATCAATATGCTGTCTACAAGAGACACACCTTAGAAACAGGGACATAAATATATATTAAATATATTAAAAATCAAAGGACAGAAAAAATATGTAAAGCAAACAGCACCCAAAAAAAGAGCAGAAGTAGCAATACTAATCTCAGATTAAAAAAGACCTTAAAACAGCCAAAGCCAGTCAAGTGGCATCGACTCAGATCCGACCTTAAAACAAAATACACCATAAAACACAAGGAAAGACATTATATACTGGCCAAGAGACCATAAGGAAATAACCATAATAAATATCTACACACCCAATGTCTGGGCTCCAAAATACATAAAACACATTCTAACAGCACTGAAAAGACAAACTGATAATCCCACAACAGTAGTAGGAGACTTCAACACACCATTCTCGGTAAAGGACAGAACATTTAGAAAGAAACTCCGCAAAGATACAGACGATTCAAAAGTCTACAATCCATCAATTTGACCTAATAGACATATACAGAATCCTACTCAACAACAGCAAAATACATATTCTTTTCCAACACACATGGAATATTCTCCAGGACAGACTATGTCTTAGACCACAAAGAAACTGTCAATAAAATCAAAACACTGAGATAATGCAAAGTATCTTCACTGATCACAATGCCATCAAGCTTGAAATTAATGACAGGAAGAGCAAGGGAGAAAAATCAAATACATAGAAACTGTATAACATCCTGTTTAAAACCACTGGGTAACAGAAGAAA
Source organism: Heterohyrax brucei (assembly GCA_028571685.1). Lineage (NCBI taxonomy): Eukaryota > Metazoa > Chordata > Mammalia > Hyracoidea > Procaviidae > Heterohyrax > Heterohyrax brucei. Next base: position 66,305,898 of record CM053141.1, on the reverse strand, counting down.
TCAAGGATGGAGTCAAAAATTACCTAGAATCAAGCAATAATGAAAACACATTAACCCAAACCTTTGGAACACATCAAAGGCAGTACTCAGAGGCCAATTTATAGCAAAAGATGCACACATTTAAAAAACCAAAGAGGGAGGGAAGGGCAGACAAAAAATCACAGTCACTATAAAATTTGAACAAATAGCAAGAAAACAGTGAAAACTGCTCTAGCAACCAGAAGAAAGGAAATTGTAAAGATCAATGCAGAAATAAATAGAGACTGGAAGAATAATAGGAAGAAGCAACAAAACAACAGTTTGCTCTTTGCAGGACCAAAAAAATCAACAAACCACTGGCCAAACTGAAAACAAAAAAATAGGAGAAGACCTACCAGAACCTATGGGATTCAGCAAAAGCAGTGCTCAGAGGTCAGTTTATCTCTATAAATGCACATATCCAGAATGAAGAAAAGACACCAACCAAAGAATTAACCCTACAGCTTGAACAAGTGGAAAGAGAGCAAAGAGGAACTCCTCAGGCACCCGACAAAAACAGAGCATAAAGGTTAGAGCAGAACTAAATGAGTCAGAGAATAGAAGAACAATTGAAAAAAATAAGAAAACCAAAAGCCGGTTCTTTGGAAAGATCAACAAAATTCATAAAGCACTGGATAAACTTACAAAAGAAACACAGAAGAAACAAGTAACCCAAATAAGGAATGAGACGGGAGGTGTCACAACAGACTCAACTGAAATCAAAAGTATCATAACAGAATACTCCAAAGACTGTACTCTAACAAATTTGAAAACCTAGAGGAAATAGACTAATTTCTAGACTCATATCACCTACTAGAATTATTACAAGAAGTAGAGCAACTTAATAAACCTATCACAGATGAAGAGATTGAAAAAGTCATCAAAAAACTACCAACGAAAAAAAGTCCTGGCTCACACGGTTTCACCAGAGAATTCTACCAAATTTGTAGTGAAGAGTTAACTCCAATACTATTGTGGCTATTTCACATCATAGAAAGGGATGGAATACTCCCAAATTCATTCTATGAAACCAGCATACTAAAGACTGTGGCCTTTAATCATCTTCAGTAAGTGTTTCAAGTTCCCTTCACTTTCAACAAGCAAAGTTGTGTCATTTGAATAATTCAGGTTGTTAATGAGTATTCCTTCAAACCGGACGCCCCGTTCTTCTCCATGTAGTCCCTCTTCTCAGATTACTTGCTCAGCATACGGGCTGGATATGTATGGTGAAAGGACACAAGCCTGATGCACACCTTTCCCGGCTTTACCACACAGTGTTCCCTTGTTCTGTTCACACAACTACTTCTTGATCTGTATACAGAGTCTTAATGAGCACAATTAAGGATTCTGGAATTCCCATTCTCCACAATGTTATCTATAATTCGTTATGATCCACAGTGTCGAATGCCTTTGCATGGTTAATAAAACACAAGTAAACATCTTTCTGGTATTGTCTGCTTTCAACCAAGATCCATCTGATATTAGCAATGATATTCCTGGTTCCACATCCTCTTCTGAGTCCAGCCTGGATTTCTGGCAGTTCCCTGTCAATATACTGCTGCAGTCACTTTTGAATAATCTTTCAGCAAAATTTTACTTTCGTGTGGTATTGTTATTGCTTGAAAATTCTGCATTCAATTGAATCACCTTTCTTGGGAATAAGCATAAATATGGATCTCTTCCAGTCAGGCAGCTGCTCTCCAGATTTCTTAGCATAGAAGGGTGAGCACTTCCAGCGCTGCATCTGTTTGTCACAACATCTCGCTTGATATTCCTTTAATTCCCGGAGCTTTGTTTTTCAACAATACCCTCAATGCAGCTTTGACTTCTTCCTTCAGTACTGTCAGTTCCTGATCATATGCTACCGGCTGAAATGGCTGAATATTAACCTCTTCTTTTTAGTATAATGACTCTATGTATTTCTTCCATCTTTTTTGATACTCCTCTCATTGTTTAGTATTTTTCCTGTAGAATCCTTCACTATTGCCATTTGAGGCTTGAAATTTTTCTTGAGTTCTTTCATCTTGAGAAATGCAGAGTGTGTCCTTTCCTTGTGGTTTTCTATCTCCAGCCCTTAGCATATATCATTATAAATCTTTACTTTGCCTTCTCAAGCCACCCTTTGAAATCTTCTGCTCAGTTCTTTCGCTTTTTCACTTCTTCCTCTTGCTTTAGCTGCCTGACATTTAGGAGCAAGTTACAAAGTCTCTTCTGACATTCAGTTTGGTCTTTTTCTCACTGTCTTTTAAATGAACTCTTTCTTTCTTCATGTATTATGTCCTTGGTCTCATTCCACAACTCGTCTAGTCTTCAGTCTTTAGTGTCCAATTCATCGAATCTGTTCTTGAGATGGTCTCTAAACTCAGGAGGGATCTACTCATGGTTGTACCTTGGCTTTTGTGGATTCTTTTCTAATTTTCTTCAGTTTCATTCTGAACTTTCATACGAGGAACTGACGGTCTGTGCAAAATTGGCATCTGATCTTGTTTTGACCAATAATATTGAGCTTTTCTATCATGTCTTTCCACAGATGTAGTCTATTTGATTTCTGTATATTCCATATGGCAAAGTTCATGTGTATAGTTGCTATTCATGTTGGTGAAAAAAAGGTATTTGCAATGAAGAAGTCATTGGTCTTGCAAAATTCTATCATGTGATTTCCAGCCTTTCTATCACCAGGGCCGTATTTTCCAACTACTGATCCTTCTTTGTTTCCAACTTTTGCATTCCAATCACCAGTAAATATCAATGTATCCTGACTGCATGTTCCATCAATTTCAGACTGCAGAAGCTGGTAAAAATCTTCAGTTTTTTCATCTTTGGTCTTAGTGGTTGGTGCATAAATTTGAATAATAGTTGTACCCACTGGTTTTCCTTATAGGTGTATGGATATTGCCCTATCACTGACAATGTTGTACTTCAGGACAGATCCCAAAATGTTCTTTTTGACAACGAATACAATGTAATTCCTCCTCAAATTGTCATTCTCAGCGCAGTAGACCATATGATTATCTGATTCAAAATGGCTGATACCAGTCCAATTCAGCTCAACAACAATAGGTTTGGTATTTTTTTATTTTAGTGGCTAGAAAATCAATATTTGTGTGTTCCATCTCACTTTTAATGATTTCCAGTTTTCCCGTATTCATACTTTATACAGTCCATGTTCCAGTTGTTAATGGATGTGTCATGGTTGGAATTGTGTCCCCTCAAAAATGTGTGCAGCCACGTGGCTGGGATATGGTTCCCAGTATCTTGGAAATGTCCTCCACTGTGTGGCTTTGCTAACTGTGTGTTAAAAGATTAGGGTGGGGCTACGAATTCTGCATAGAATTACTTCCCTGTCCTGCTGTAGGGGGAGTTTCCCCAGAGTGTGGCTTGTCCCACCCTTAATGCTTTCAGACAAAAAGGAAAAAGAAACAAAGGACAATTTGAGAACCTCGCTACCATCAAGCAAGCAGCACCGGGAGCAGAGCGTGTCCTTCAGACCAGAGGTTCTTGCGTAAGGACGCTCCCTGGACAATGACTGATGCCATACCGGACTTTCCTCCAGAGCCAACAAGGGGAAAGTCTTTCCCTGGAGTGGACACCCTGAATATGAACTTGCAACCTACCGGATTGTGTAAGAATAAATCTTTCTTTGTTAAAGCCATCCACTCTGTGGTATTTCTGTTAGAGCAGCCTAGCTGACTAAAATAGAATGTTAATGGATTTTGAAAGGGTATCATCCCATTCTGAGTCATACCACATGAGAAAACAAAGGCCTTAAAAGCTTCACCCCATCCATCTCATTAAAGTTAACTCTATTTTGAGGAGGCAGTTCTCCTCCACTCATCTTCTGAGTACCTTACAACCTGGGGGGGGCTCATTTTCCAGCACCATATTAGACAATGTTCTGCTATTTATAAGGTTTTCACTGCCTAATTCTTTTCAGAAGTAAACTGCCTTGTCCTTCTTCCCTGCAGATACTTGAATACCAGTGGTATAGCTTCCAGTATTGCAGAAACCCACAAGCCTCCCACAGTGCAACAAACTGACAGACACTCAAGGAAAGAGACATTTAGCTTCCTTAAAACATCAGCCATCCAGTTGTGTTATGGAGTGAATTATGCCTTCCAAAAAGTATGTAAAAATCTTAATCCTTGGTACCTGTGAATGTGACCTTGTTTGGAAATAGGATCTTCAGAGATGTTATTAACAAACATGAGTCCAAATCCTGTATGCATAGTACTCTTATGAAAGAGAAGAGACAGATTTACAGAGGAAAGTGGACATGAACATGAAAGCAGAGATTGGAGTGAGACATTTAAAATCCAAGGAATGCCAAAATTGCCCGCTATGACCAGAAGCATGGAACAGATTATCCCTGAAAGACTTCAGAAGGAATGAACACATAAACACCCTGAATTCAGACTTCTGGCCTCCAGAATTGGGAAGCGACAAATATCTGTTCTTAATAAGCCACCCAGTATGTGGGTACCTTGTTATAGCAGCCCCAGGAAACTAATACACACTGCTTTTCAACTCTCTTCCCTGGCTCCTTAGATGAATTTTGAAATAGTGACTTAAATGGGTAACTAAACTTCACTGAACCTCAGTTTCCTCAAAGGGTAATAGTACCATAGCCTTTATAAGGCTATATATTAGCTTCCCATGGCTGCTGTAACAAAGTACGACAAACTTGACGACTTAAAACAAGAGAAATTTATTACCTTGTAGTTCTGGAGGCCACAAGTTCAAAGCTAGTTTCTCTGAACTGAATTCAAGGTATCAGAGTACTACATTCCCTGCAGAGGCTCTAAGGGAGAATACTTCCTTGCCTCTTCCAATTTTCAGAGGTTGCTAACATTCCTTGACTCATGGCCGTATCACTCCACTTTCTGGCACTGTGGGCACATTGCTTTCTCCTCTTCTTTTTGTGTGGTAAAATCTCCCTCTGGCTCCTTCTTGTAAGGATGCATGAGATTACATTTAGAATCTACCCTGAAAATCTAGGGTAATCTCTTTATTTCAAAATCCTTATCACATCTCTTATCATATAAGGGTCAGAGGTTCCATGAATTAGGATGTGGATACATTCTATGGGGTCATTATTCAGCCTACCACAGGGTGTTTGGGGAATTACAGAATATGTTTAAGGTAGAGCTAATAGCCTGGTAAACAATCTGGGACCCTGTCTTAAAGTTACACAGTTAAATAATGAGTGAGTCAAGTGAAGAAGCTATGCCTCCTGACTTTAAGCCAAAAGTACTTCTACCACAGGTGACAAATGGCACTGGAATATTTTACTTGTCATAGCTATTTTCAACTTTTATTCAATCATCCTATAAGACCAAAACCAAGCACATTGCCCTTGAGTCAGTTCTGACTTATAGTGACTCTCTAAGGTAGAGTAGAATTTCCCAATAGATTGTCCAAGGCTGTGTAAATCTTTTCAGAAGCAAACTGTGACCCACTGGTGAGTTTGAACCACCAGCGTTTCAGCTAGTACCCGAGTGCTTAAACAGTGTGCCCCCAGCCAAGCCAAGTGCCATCAAGTAGGATCTGACTCATAGTGACCAGGGATCCTTTATCCTATAATAGATTCCTCCAAATTTTTCCATTTGTAGCGTTCTAGAAAAATATGGAAGAAAGGAGGTTCCAAGGAATCCAACTCACTAAAGTTCTCATTCATTTCTATGTCATCATTATTTAGAAATACAGACCAAAAAAAAATAAAATATGACAATTCTTTTCTGGGGAAGGAAGAATAATGATACAACAAAAAAGAACAAACAGTAGTCACCAAGTCTAAATGCACAGAAAGGACTGCATGAGCACCTGTTTCTAAAGAGCCATATCCAATCATTTACCATGAAATTACAGAAGAACTGAAGAGTAAGCATTCAACTTTATCTATTATGTAAACGTAAACAAGGCAGTATGCATTATGGGTCTTTGTCCCTGGAATATGAGGGCTGTAGTTGGATTAAAAGAAGCAAGGAGGTCTAGCTCTACAGTACTAATGAAGGGGGAGGTCAATAGTTAACATTTAGAGAAGTTCCAAAAGAACTTTCTTGCTAAAATCTTTACACATGAGAAATTTTCCATCTGTGTTTTTCCAGATCCCTACTGTTCACTTGTATCCAAGCTGCCTGGGAGAGTAGTAATACTACAATCTATTAATTACCTGTTATCACTGGGTCAGTTCCCACTCATGGCAACCCATGTGTGTCAAACTAGAACTGTGCTCCACAGAGTTTTCAACGGCTGATTTTCCAGAAGCAGATAGCCAAGTTTTTCTTCTAAGGCACCTCTGGGTGGACTTGAACTTCTAAACTTTTGGCTAACAAATAAAGTAACCATTTGCACCACCCAGGGACTCTAATCTGTTTATGGTAACAGAGTAACATAAAACATAGGCAGGAACAAGTGAGTGTCAGTAGAGGGGCTACGGTAGGCAAGACTGGAAGAAAGATGAGGTGGGACCACATAGGAGCTATGATGAGACAGTTGGCTCCAGTGAGCCCCCTCTCTGGAGATCAAAGCATAGGGTAAGAAAACGGGTGACCTGGGACTGAAGGAGACACACAGAATGTGGCACAGGTCAGTGAGAGTAGGAAGCTCAGTTTCCCTGACAGATTGACATAGAATTGTTACTGTTGTTAGGTGCCTTCAAGCCAGTTCTGACTCATAGCAACCCTAAATGCTGCCCAGTCCTTCATCATCCTCACAGTCATTGCTAGCCTTGAGACTATTGTTGCAGCTACTGTGTCGATCCATCTTGTTGAGGGGCTTTTTCTTTTTCACTGACCCTTTACTTTACATAGAGTAGCTCTAAGGAAAACCCAGAGGCTTAGATAACTCGAGAAATGCTCTTGTCTTAAACATCATGAGACCAGGTTTTGCAATCTGTACTTCTTTGAAAATCAGTCGCTTTCAACACGCTAAGTGCTAAAAACATATCCTTCCCCCTTCTCCTTTTCATTCACCTGAAAATATTGACTCTACGAGGTGTTGCCACCTTTGCTACCCACTTAGTGTCAATTCAAAGGTGAAATGGTTATAATTAGTCCTTTTCAAATGATCTTGACTCGCTTCTGTCGTTTTCTGTTCGAACTCAGGGATTAAAAAATCTGTTGGAGGAGAATTTGCCTCTCTTAAAAAAAAATTTGTCAGCTAATTATATCCTTGAGTTTAACAAATCCTGGCTGCTTTCTTCTTCTTGAAATCAGAAATTTTACTAATTCCCTCACTAGGATTTGAATGCAGATGACTAGTCTTCCTGGATTTTCCACCCAACTCTGACCTCTTGAGGTTGCCAAACTGACTCTCTAACAAAAAAAGAAAATCTTTATTTGTATTGATGTTAAATGAAGCTTCACTCCCACACTGAAGGCAGATGCAAGGGACATGATCTTCACATGCAACCAACAACATATGTCTGCTTGAAAATAGCATTAGAAAATGTCTGAGCTGACGGAGACAAGTGACAATTCTCACTTCAATACGCAGCTCACTCTTTATAGCAGTGACAAACTCCTGCTCACTGGGGTCCCAGATTCCATTGCTGACCTGTCCCATATTAGCCTATTTTCTCATGTGTGGCCAAACAGCACCTCACATTATAGTGTTATCTACCTGTGGATAGTCATATTGAGGTTTTGGTATTGAATCTTCAGGTAGAAGACAAGAGCAGTTTAGCATTTTAGTCCAGCCTCTGGATCATAAATGGCAAAGAGGACCCAACCTGCTTGCCATCATGGGTTGAAGTGGTTTCCTACAGAGCACTGTGTTGGGAAAGATTCTGAGACCATAAACAGGCTCGATGGGAAAGAACTGGCAGCACACAGGGCCATATATTTGCCAGTGTCATTAAAGATAGCCAAGCGAGCCAAGTGCCGTCAAGTCTGATCTGACTCATGGCATTAAAGATAGAGACATCTTAAAGTCTCCATCTCCTGGTGGGGTGTGTGCTGGACTGGTGTGCTGAGTTCTGGGTGCTCATCCCAGTTTTGTGGTTGACCTGCAATTTCAGATAACAATATCTTGTTGCTTTACTTCATCTCACTGGAAAACATTCTGTTGCTAGTAATCCCTCTCAAGAATGCTTGGAAATGAGTAGGATAATTCAAAAGCACTTAGGGCTCTTTGTAGGAAAAAGTGCTACATAATTCTAAGCAATAGTACAGTTATTATCATGACCATCTACCTTAAGAAAAAATTTCTTAGGTCAGACTAGTTCTTTAATCAGATTTCAGAGTCTGCAAGGTGTAATTAAATTGCTATCATAGGAAGGTAAGAACAATTAGCTAATAAGTATGTTTGTTGTACAGGTTTTGCAGTGGTTAAGAGCTCAGACTATTAACCAAAAGATTGGCATTTTGAATTCACAGCCCCTCCTTGAAAACCCTATATGACAGTTCTACTCTGTTCTATATGGTCACTACAACTGGGAATTAACTTACCAGTCACAGGTTTGGGTTTTTTTTATTTACAGGTTTAACCTATAATTAAAGAGTTTGAAATGCTCTGTTAGCACCATTTGGGCAAGTCTGCTGCAAAAGTTTCCTTTGTAGTGTTAAAAAGCAAACACATCACCCTGAAGATTAGGGTGCACCTGATCCAAGCCATGATATTTTTAGTCAATTCAAAGAGCACCTCCTTAGCAACAAAAATTGAGCATTTCTAGGTGTCAGGGGCCCGTGAATATAAAACGCCATCACAGGAGGCCAGAGTCTGCTTTGTCTTCTCTTCCAACACTCAAACCAGTAAGAAAAGAGAAAAATCCATCCAAACACTGTCAAGAATCGGACGGAATAAATGGGTCAGCCTTTATACTTTCCAGTGGGACCACAAACCAAAGAGACTCCAGGAACCAAAGGATTTCATCAACATAAATAAGAAATTGGGGATCTGATTATACCAGAGACACTTGGAAATGAGATCCCTGTGCATACACTTTGTGTTGGCGGGAAGGAATGAAATAGCAGGAACTCCTCTGACCACTCCTCCAGTGGACTGTCTGCTCTAAGGTCTGCAGCTCCAGAAGGGGGCAGGGCAGCCTCTGTAAGTGGTCAGAGGTGCTATTAGTCTCTGCTGGAGGAAAAGCATGGGCAGGGAAGCAGACTCCTAATCGTTATTCTTACACAAAGAAAGATTTATTTCTAACTCAAGGATCCCCCTGGGGCAACTTTGGGTGATCAAGACTCGGGCTTCAAAAGACGGATTGGACTTGGTATCACACAGATTAGCCTCCTGATAAGTATTTCAAATTAAATAAATTGAAATATTACTTGATTTAATTAATTTTTTGCTTAGCATCTCAGCATGACTGTCTTGCAAAAAATGAAATAACTGTTATCTAAAAGCATTCTGATGAAAAAGCCCCATGTTGGCTTGACTACTTCAAGCTTTGGAGACTTGTAGTAGCTCTTCTGCTACCATTATTTCTCATTCCAAAGAGCCCTCCTACACTCTGTTTTTAATGAAGAACCGCAGTCTTTTTCTAATTGCTTTAACATTTGGATTAAAAACATCTTGTTTTGAATGATTTAAAATTTCCTCGAAAAAATACTTTCCCATGATCTTTCAAAGGACTTTCACCTAGTTAATGCAACTAGATGCATATAAAGTGCTTTGTGTTTGATTCATAGCATACTTTCCAATGTGCTATCTAATAGGGCATTCAAAACAAGAAAGTCCTCTACCATTAACTCTAAATTGCATCGACCTGAGCCATGGTATTTCAATCACCTCATATACATATGGGAAACATTCATGGTGTAGTAGTTAAGTGCCACATCTGCTAACCAGAAGGTTAGCAGTTCAAATCCACCAGATGCTCCTTGGAAACTCCATGGAGCAGTTCTACTCTGTCCTATAGCGTCACTATGAGTCAGAATTGACTCAACAGCAGTGGGTTTGGTTTGGTTTTCATATGCATATGAAAGCTAGACAATGAATAAAGAGTTGATATATTTGAATTACAGTAGTGGTCAAGAATATTGAATATACCATGGATTGCCAGAAGATTAAGCAGATCTGTCTTGGAAGAATTACACCCAGAATGTTCCTTGGAAATGAAGATGTTACATGTTATCAGTCCCTAGAGGCAGAAATTATACTTGGTGAAGTAGATGTTCAATGAAAAAGAAGAAGACCTTCAAAGAGATGGACTGACCATGATTGCAATAACGGGCTCAGGCATGGCAATGATTTTGAGGATGCTGAAAGACAGGACAGAGATTTGTTCTGTAGAACATAAGGTCACTCTGAGTTGGAACCAACTCAACAGCAGCTAACAAGAACAACAAATGCAGAAACTACATCTTAGCAAGGACTGAAGGCCAAGCCCAGCTTAATATTACTTTTGTTCTAAAGATACTTTTGTAGAAATTCAGCCCTCTTACTTTCCACTGATGAAATCCTGGGATAGCTTTGCCAAAAACGTCCCACATCAGCATTTATTTATACCTACCTCTGGGGCAATAGTCTGAATAGAAGGAGACAGGCTCATTATCAATTTCCCTTCTAAAACTCAAATCAACTTGATACAAACTTATGAATGTAATAGGGGTTCTACTGGCCAATATATTAACATAATTGTTTTCTGAAGAAGGATCCAAACATAACACAAGCCAACCAGATGTCTTCAAACTTCTGTTTTGTGGATCGGTTAGGCCAGGTCTTTTGCAGCTGCTGCCTTCAATGGCCCAGTCACTGTTCTGAGCTTTTCAGCACTCACGCCTCCACATGGTGGTGACCCTTCCCCTTCCCCTGGGGCCTCCCTAAAGTCTCCCCTGTGATCAAAATTGGAAAAAGACCTCAAATACTCTGTCACCAGCTTCTTGTTGCTTACTGTCTGACCTCTCCCTGTCTATTTTACATTTTAACTTATTTCTAATATTGAATAAAATTATTAATAAATTTTAGGCATTGGGAAGCAGAGCACTTGGAAGGGTTAGGAGTTAAAGTGAGGGAGCATTCCAGGAACTGCGAAGCGGTGCTTGTCCAAGACATTCATCTCAGTGTATACATTCTGACTGGGACCCAAAGTTCAGCGAGTGTTCAGCTTAAAATGAAGTCCAAAAAGAACAACGTGAAGTCATTCTAGTTATTATGATTCTTGACTTAACTTTCTTGTTCTTCAAATTTTGTCCTTGTCTGAACTCCCCGGCAAGAGTTTTGGGTGTGTAAATGCAAGTGTATGTATGCATGTGTGTGTATGGAGTATTGTGTATATAGGAGCACGTGTGTGATGTACATGCAGATGGAGAATTTGGACATGTATAAAACTTAGGTTAAATTACTGTTGGGAGTAAAAATTATATAAAGATGAAGAACCTGAGACATAAGAACTGTAGAATGCCATGTTCAAGCCCGGAGAATAAGTCCCTGGAAGTGAGAGTCAGGTCAACAGTCCACAGCTCCCGAGGTTTGTTTTCTCCCATTCCTGTATACTACTCTTTAAAATTCAGCATTTTTCTGAGTCTCACCAGCTTCCCTCAGAATTTCTCAAATGGGTCACAATTGTTCTGTTTGCTAATTATTGTATTAACTAATTCATTGTTAGCTCCTTGAGTTAACTTACTCTTCAGCCGTCCTTAACAGAATGCCAAGGAATAATTCAGCACTTCTAAGCACGTGCTCAAGTCCCTTGGTTTCAGTCCCATACCTGAATTCAGGCCCAATGTGATGATATTTGGATATGCCAATAACCAAACCCTTTGTCACCGAGTTGATTCCGACTCTGTAAGACAGAGTAAAACCCCACCCCATGGGGCTTCCAAGGAGTGGCTGGTGGATTCAAACTGCTAGTCTTCTGGTTAGCAACCACAGCTCTTAACCACTTTGCCATCCAGTTATTCAACCAAACACTAATCTATGTATTTCAGGGAAAATACTTCGCTGGTGTAATTAAAGTCCCTGACATGTTCAATTTAAGTAAGGAAGATTAACCTGTGTAATCTGGTAGGCTCAATTCAATCAGCCAAAAACTCTTAAAAGCAGGATTGAGGCTTCCCTGGAAGAGGTAAGATACACCCCATGTGTACAGCAGCTTCAGCCCCTGCCGTGAGTTCCAGCCTGCCTGTGATCCGCCCCTCCCCACTGCGTGCCCTGTGAATTTTAGACTTGCTTAGACATACTCCATGGCTTCCGGCATGTGCAGATGCCCAGGCCAGCCTTCCAGATGGCAAGACAGTTGATAAATTACCTTAATTGCCCTGGTTGACAGTCTGATAACCAACAGACCCTCCAGCTGATATCTGGTGACCCAGCAGAGACCAGCTTAGCCAGCTCAGATGAGAAGTACCACCCTTAGAATCATGAACTAAACCGTGTGGTGTGATTTATTAGATAGCGAACACTCACAGATACATGAGGGGAGTATACTTGTTTGTTATATTTTAGACAGGCCTCTAACATACTTTATAATCCCACTGTCCACGTCAGCATTCACTTTTATCCAAACCTTCATGAACACTCCAAGGTGTTCCTGATTTTTACTTGGGAGACAATTTTCTCTTAGTGTCTCGTGTTTCTGCATGTCTTTTCACAAATATTTTGTCAGCGAACAGCCTGGGAAGATGGAGATAATGTCACCTTCTGGAGCAAAGGGCAGACACGCTTACTGCTCAGTGTACAAGTTTCAGGGTCCATAAGCTCAAAGTTCCTCTCCTATACCATAACCTACTGAATGTGCAGTTATCACCTGATCCATTTTCTGTAACTAGGTGGGAACTAGAGGAGTCCCTAAGTGGTGCTAAGAGTTAATACACTCAGCTGATAATCTAAAGTTTAGAGGTTCGAGTCCACCTGAAGGGACCTCGGAAGAAAGGCCTGGCGATCTAATTCTGAAAAATCACCCATTGCAAACCCTAGGAGGAACAGTTCAACTAGGGTACATAAGGGATTACCATGAATTAGAGTTGACTTCACAGCAGCTGGTTAACTGGTAAAAACTGGAACTTACAGAACCAGCACAAGTAATTGCTGGTATTCTGACTGCTAATACTGTGAGAAAATCCTGTGTCCCACCTGGAGTCTTGGGTCTTCTGCTAGCATCCACAGAAATGTGGCAGCCTAATTTATCAGTTTGCAAGAAGGTAAAATCATAGGCTGTTCACACTGCTTGACACTTACCCAGTTCATCAAAACTTCTGAACATAAAACATTTACCCAATTAATCAAAACTTCTGAACATAAAACTATCAGTCAGACTCACGTAGGGGATATTCCTTAGTGTTTGTGAAGGTCCATTTCTCTGCAAATTACTATGAGAAGCACACGATGTTTCTCTTTCTTGGAACTCCAAGGTATTGACATCTGTACCCATTATTCTTTTTCTTCTAAAGGACACAGGGTAAAGGAGTAAAGCCAGATCCATTTTTTAAATCACTGAAGAAAAACAGAAATAGCAGGCCCAATACAACTATCCTCAGAACAGAGAGATTTAGCAGCAACAGAAAAACATTGCTGGCCTCTCCACTTGCTGCCTTGTCCCCTCCAGCACTCAGCAAAAAGGAAGGTGACCCGTGTAGTCTTATGCACCACCTCCATGTCAGAGAGCACATAGATTCAGAAAACTTTTTAAGCCTTTATTATAACAGCTCAGGGAACGCAACCACAACTCTTGTTCTGCCAGCTACATACACAGAATTTTTCAGGCACTTTGGCATTCTAACACAATCTAAAACTTGTCAGGACAAGATAGATGTATATATTCCTTCCTAATTCCGGTGTTGCAGTTCAGCCACATCCACAGAAGCTGTGTCTCTGTTTCACTAGTCTGTAGGTTTGTCAGATAAGCCATTGGCCTGAGACTGAAACCCTGGGAGGAGCAAGCAGACGCAGGAAAGATACCGAAGCTCTCAGAATTAACTCTGTAGGGTAGCAGGCAAACGGCTGCTGAGGTGCGCTACAGGGGAGCAGTTACTTACTGGAAGGCCCTTACCTGAACCCTAGAGAAATTTCCAATAGGTGTCTTTGTACTCTATCTTTTGGTAAATGTTTGGAGGCCAGTATCTTTTCCTCTAAGGCTCAGATTCTATAGGCTATGACTTCATGCACACACCACGTCAGCCAAAAGGTACTAGTTACTCCAGGTATATGGAGTATATAAATTTTCGTATATTTCCAGCAGCCCTACTCCAGAACAATTACATTAGAATCTCTAGGGGTAGAATTTTATAGACTCTAGTATGTTTTTAAACTACTTAGATGATTCCAATGTGCAGCCACGGGTGAGAAACACAAACATACAACCCTGGACATATAAATATTAAATAATAAACTTTGCCCCAAATCCAAAGCCCTGGTGGCACAGTGGTCAAGAGTTTGGCTGCTAAACAAAAGGTGAACAATTCAAATCCAGTAGTTACTCCTTGGAAACTCTATTCTATTGCATCCTATGAGGTCACCATCCATCAGAATTGACTCACTGGCACCTAACAACAACAGCAATGCCAAACCCACTTTATCCTGGAAGAGGAACTAAAGTAAGTCTTGAGAAAGACAGATGAAAGAGTGAGCAGATAGATGGATAGAATATAGACAGGTAGATATAGATATACAGATACACAAACCCAGATACCTCGTGAACTGGCAATCAATGGAATGTCAAGTAGCTAATGTAAAAAGAAATGATGAAGTAAGAGAGCTGAAAATGTCAAGGGGCAGCTAGAGAAGACAAACTATTACAATGACACGTGCAAACAGCCAGAGATAGAAAACCAAAAGTAAAGAACACACTCAGCATTTCTCAAGCTGAAAGAAGTAAAGAAAATATTTAAAGCCTCAAGTTTCAACACTGAAGGATTCTATGGGGAAAATACTGAATGATGCAGAAAGATTCAAAAGATAGAATACACAGAGTCATTATACCCCCCCAAATTTGGTCAAAGTTCACCATTTTGGGAGGTAGCATTTGATGAGGCATCAATAATATGGAAAGAAGAGCTGTAAGCCTCAGTGAAGGCACTGGGAAAAAACAAAGCTCTGGAAACTGATGAAATACCAGTTGGTATGTTTCAACAAACAGAAGCAGCATTGGAAGTGCTCACTCAGATTCTAAGTAAAGAAATTTGGAAGACATTTACCTGGCCAACCAACTGGAAGAGATCCATGTTTATTCCTGTTCTCAAGAAAGATGACCTAACTGAATACAGAAATTTTCAAACAATATCTTTAATATCACACACATGTAAAAGTTTGCTGAAGATCGTTCAAAAGCAGCTGTAGTAGTGTGTCAACAGAGAACTGTTAGAAATTCAAGCCAGATTCAGAAGAGGCTGTGGAACTGAGCATCAATGCTGATGTCAGACAAATCCTGACCGAAAGCAGAGAATACAAGAAAGATGTTTAATCTGTGTTTTATCTACTATGCAAAGCTATTAGACTGTGTGGATCATAAAAAATTATGGGTAACACTGTTAAGAACTGAATTCCATAACACTTAATTGTGCTTATGAGGAATCTGTACATAGGTCTAGAGACAGTCAGTCAAACAGAAAAACACGATACTGCATGTTTTAAAGTCAGAAAATGTGTGTGTCAGGGTTGCACGCTTCATCATACTTATTCAGTCTATTTGCTGAGCAAATAATCTCAGAAACTAGACTACATGAAGAAGAACAGAACATCAGTACTGGGGAGGACGTATTAACAACTTGTGTTATGCGGATGACACTACTTTGCTTGCTGAAAGTGAAGAGGACTTGAAGGACTCACTGAGAAAGACAAAAGACCATGGCCTTCAGAATGAAAGCAAAATATGAAGAGCAAATATGTTCCCTTGAAGACTAAGGTGTGCCTGACCCAAGCCCTGGGCTTTTTAATCACCTCATATACATACAAAAGGTGGGTAATGAATAAGGGAGACCAAAGAAGAATTGATGTCTTTGAAGTATGAGGTCCACGATCAATACTGAATACACCATGTGTCTAAGGCATCTAGTGTTACTATAATAGAAGTACCACAAGTGGATGGCTTTAACAAAGAGAAATTTACTTTCTCACACAAATGTAGACTATAATTCCAAATTCAGGGCATCAGCTCCAGGGGAAGGCTTTCTTTGTTGGCTCTGGAAGAATGTCCTTATTGTGAAACTTCCCCCAGACTGGAGTTTTTGAGACACAGGGACCTCAGATCCTTTCCAAAGGATATACTCTCCTCCCACCACTGTTTCTTGGTGGTATGAAGTCCCCATCTCTCTGCTTTCTTCCCTTTCCTTTATATTCCTAGAGATATTCTCAAGGCAAAATACAATCTTAAACATTGAGTCCTGCCTCAACAGCACAACCACTACGCATCCTCCCTCATTAACATCGTAGATACAAGAACAACACACGATACCAGGAATCATGCTCTAGCCAAATTGCTACTCACATTTTTGGGAGACACAATTCAATCCATAACACTATGAACTGCTAAAAATGAACAAATTTGGCTTAGAAGAAGTACAACCAGAATGCTCCTTAGAAACAAAGATGGTGAGACCATGGCCCACTTACTCTGGCCATGCTGGTGGGAGGAGTCAGTCCCTGGAAGAAGACAGCATGCTTGGTAAACTACAGGTTCAGCGAGAAAGAGAAAGATCTCAACAAGATAAACTGACACAGCGACTGCCAACAGTGGGCTCAAGCATAATGAGTGTAAGGATGGTGCAGGACCAGGCAGTGTTTTGTTCTGTTCAAAGTGGGCTTGCTGTGAGTCAGAGTTACTGGTAGTACAAATGGTTAAATGATTGGCTGCTAGCCAAAAAGTTTGGTAGTTCAAACCGACACACCTGCTCCACAGGAGAAAGACCTAGTGACATGCTTCCATAAAGACTGGTGCCAAGAAGACCCTATGGAGCAGTTCTGCTTTTTCACATGGACCCACTATGAATTGAAATCAACTCAACAGCACTCAAAAACAAAAAGTGCTGTTAATTCTGTAGTGCTGAAAGTCGCCGTCAAGTTGATACTGACTCATGGAGACCATAGGAGTGTCGGAGCAGACTGCTCCACAGGGTTTTTGATGATGGCTGCTTTTTTGGAAGTTGATTATCAGGTCTTTCTTCCAAGGCACCTCTGGGTGGATTTGAACTGCCAGCCTTTAGGTCAGCCACTGAGTATATTAACCATTTGCCCCACCCAGGGATTTCTCTCTAAAGTGGGGATAATGATCACTGGATTGTTGCAAAAGTTAAACGAGATGATACATGGAGAGCTTTGAATTCTATGCCTGGCAGCAAGTAGGTATTCAAAGAGAAGAACTAGCGCACCGGTATCTCCACAGTTCAACCTACACTTAGAAAGGAACATAATGTAGCAACTTCAAATTTACAGCATCCCAGAGCCTTATGTATTCCTACTTACTTAATAAAAAAGAAAAACCACTCTCTTAGTAAACAGTATCCCCCAGATTAGCACTCTGTTACTGTACAGATATGTGACAATATCAGGAAGCTGACACACTAAAACTCAGCTCTCTCTCTGCCAAATCATAAAATGACTGTAATATCCTGTTGCTGCATATCTATTTAGTTTTTTCAGCATTATCATGTTCAGGCCAAGATTTCAGAAAGCTTTGGTAGAAAAACATGACTTTTTATTAAGTTAGATGATGTTCTTTTTTTTTTTTTTTTTTCATCTTCTGTTCAAAGTCAAGCTAAGCAATGTGAAGTGGGGGACACATACAAAGAGGGCATGGGGGTAGGCAATACGATGAGACTAATAGTTCCTAAAGAGGCTCTGAAGGCTGAAAGAAGAGTCTAGATGCAAGCGCCTCACATGAGGGCACATCGGGGACTGGAGTCCTCTGGGCTCAGGGAAGAGCTGAGAAGAACGAGATTCAAACTGTGGGAGTTTTAAAAGGTACATGGTCAACTCAGAGGCCAGCAATCACTTCTTCAAATCTTCAGAATGGTTTGGTGCAGGACAAACTGAGACCATTGACTGAGAATAGCACTGACGAAGACTTCACAGGTTCACAGTGTGACCAGAAATCAAGCCCTCATGGCCTTGACTCCTGACATAGATGGAGTTATTATTTTACCTTTTTCAGGAAGCATGGCAGAAATGGAAAATCTGACTTGAGCAGTACCGTGCCTTCATCTTTAAGCTTAACCTTTTCTTCTTTCGGCACTGATTAGGGAATAGATAAATTTAGACATGCTTTCTTCTTGATTTGTCTTAGGCAGTTGGCTATGTCCCAAGCAGTGTACTAATTCTACCTTTTCTTTCAAAAACAGGAAGCTACTTCAGAAATGTATAAGTCACTTCAAAATAACATGTACTCAATTGTCTGCCATATTTTTAATCCCCCCAAAGGTAAAATATTATAGAGAGATGTTTAAGAACAAGGGAAGGAAAGGATTAAAAAAAAAAAAAAGATCCTTGTATTCATCATCTAGTGCTGCCTTAACAGAAATATCTCAAGTGGATGACTTTAAAAAAGAGAAAGTGTATTTTGTCACAGTCTGGTGGGCTAACAGTTCAGATTCAGGGCATCAGTTTCAGGGGGAGAGTTTCTCTGTTGTCTCTGGAGGAAGGTCCTTGTGGTCAGTGTTCCCTGGGACTGGGAGCTTCTGAGGCACAAGGACCCCAGGTCCTTTCCAAAGGACACACTCTGCTCCCAGCACTGCTTTCTTGGTGGTATGAGGACCCCAGCTCTCTGCTTGCTTCCCTTTCCTTTATATCCCAAGAGAAGGCCTCAAGGCACGATACAATCTCATGCACTGAGTCCTGCCCCACCAACACCGCTGCTGCCTGTCCTCTTTCATAAGCACCACAGAAGCAGGGTTTACAGCACGGCGGAATATCACGTAACACCAAGAATCACGGCACAGCCAAATGGCTACACAAATGTTTCGGAGGACACAATTTAATCCATGACAATACTTACACCTATCATAAATAATATTATTAGTGCCAGCCAATTATTCTCAAGAAATCAAGGCTACAAACCATAAAAACAGATACATCCTGCCACAAAGGTGTTATTCCAATTTTAAACACAGAAACACGTATCTCTTCACCAAGGCCTTTCCTGGTTGTTAAGTGTCGGTGAGTCCATTCTGACCCACAAAGGCGGCGTGTGTACAGAAGGAAGCATCGCCCCACCCGGCACCACCCTCGCAATCGCTGCTTTGTCTGAGCCCATCATTTCAGCCACTGTAGCGATCCATCTTGTTGAGGGTCTTCCTCATTTTTGTTGACCCTTCGCTTTATCAAACATGATGTCCACCAGACACTCAAAACTTAGGGACTTAAAACCACCACCATTTTTAAACTTATAATTTGACAGTCAGGAATTTACACTGGGCTCAGCTGGGCTTCTTCAGGTGTCAGCCACAAACTAAGTATGAAGCTCCATTTCTGCGGGCTGGCTGAAGCAAAGAGGGTGACAGGCCACCACTAACCCACGGTCTGGGGTTCTTCACAGGGTAGCAGCAGGGCCCAAGAGAGTGCGCTCAGTGTGTAAGACCCCTTTTACAGCAAGAAGAATTGTTTTTACTTTCCAAGCTACAAATATTTTGTGGTAAGAATGGTGTGGCAGAGACAGTTTGTTGTTTTTCACCAAATGCTTCCTGTTTACCCGGTATTCCTTCCCTTCCTGCAGCTAGATTGGGGCCACGTGGCTAGTTCTAGTTAATAGGTTATGTATTATTCAGGTTATGTATAGGTTATTCAGCTCTGGGCTGAAGTAATTAAAAGCCAGGTGTGCCTCCTGCTTCTTGTTTTCCTTTTTGTCAATGACCTTAAAGGGCACTTGTACCACTTGTACCAGGTGGTATATCTACAAGATTAAGGAAGACCACCCAACTTGGGTTCTACTTTATATGAGTAAAGAACCAAAATTTGTTATGTGAAGCCACTGAGATTTCAGGATTCATCTTACATGTTCCTAGCATATCCACATGTGTCCTGACTTTTTTAAAAGGTAGGGATTAGTTGAAAATGCACAAGGACTCTGAGGAGACTGGACTGATTTGTGGAGTGCATCCATGTTCAAGAATTGGAATTCAACAATTCCTTAATTCAAGAGAGATTCCCAAGAGACAGAATTACTGTAGCAGCAGGTCAGTAACGCTCCCCAAAAGGAACTAGTTTAAACAAACAAAAAAGTCACATGACAAATTCCACATATTTCAAACCCCAGCACCAGCAAAGTAATAACTTAAAAGACTATTCTCTGTATGCCTCCAGTCATCCCCAACTCTACCGTCTCAAGGGTTCAAGTTGTCTCCTAGGTAGAAGGGGTTACAGTGTGTCAACTTTTATTTTATTCTGAATAACTCACACCACTTGAGATTTCTGAACACTGATTAATTTGTTGACCAACCAGTTTCTCCCAAATGGAAGAGTCGGGCAGGGACGTTGTTTCAGATCAATCAACTTGGAATAGAAACAAGTCAAGAAGCATCATAGGCCTTCTAACTAGGAGTCTGTCATCACTCCAGCCCCATCCCCTCAAAATGTATGCTAGTCCCCAAAGCCAGAGGTTCCTGATTGTAAATGGGGAAAAAACACAACCAAACCCTAAACACAAGACTTCTGGACCCAGCGTTCTGAAGAAGGCTCAGTTAAGACTACCTGGTCTCCTGGCCTCAGTGAGGCTGACAGTTCACTTGGGTTGTCATTTTTTTTCTCCTTTGAGGTAGGGAGGATGAATGTCAGCTCCATTGCCATCATAATCAGAATTGGAAAAAAGCAGCAGATTAATGTGTCTGTCCTTATTGTGTCATAATGATACAGCAATTACAAGTATTCCCAGATGCTGAAATTATACACGCAATTAGAAACTTTTGTAAGCTGAGGGTTTCAGCATCTTCCTCCAGTGCTGCATCACTTGAGATAACATACCTCTAATTCTGTAATATCCTCAGCCTGGTAAATTTGGGGAAAACTGTGAAAGGATCAACTGTAATGTACCCAGGATAGCAGAGCTCTGTAATTAAAGAGAAATCTTTGGGAGGCTTGAGTTGGTGCAGAGGAGGATTAAACAAAGAAGATTATAGCACTAAAGAGATGGTGTAAACGATCCAAACCTCAGTTCAAACTAGACACCAAGGCCTAGGGGTCAGCTCTAGGGTCCTAGCTAATACCATAGGTCGTTACTTGCATTCCCCTGCAGTTACAAGAATTATTAGTGTCTCCTGTCCCTAAGATAGTGATAAAAATATCTAACAAGTAGTCCATCAGGCTGTGGCTAACAAACAGCACAGGCATAAGGCACAGGCATGAGCCAGTCAGAGAAATGCCTGCCAACCCCACCGCACTCCCCCGCCCCGACCCACACCAGTCAGCTGCCAATCAGTTGCCTCCCCCTGCATATGGGGCAGCACAGTGGAGGGCCCAGTACTGCCTCACTTAGCATAAACACACTCACTTTTTAAAAAGGCTTTTATTTGTTTCTCCCACAGAAAAAGGAAATGTCAAAACCACCTACCGAACTGGGAGAGAAATAACACCAGGCAAGTGTCTGAATCTCTTGCATATTCCTGGCCTACTCAGCTCTCCAGGGTGCCTGGGTTGGTGACTGAGCCATTAAAGATCTGGAGAGTACCGACGATCCTGGTAAACTGTAGGACAGTGTTAGAGCAAATGTCCAAATTCTCCCCAACCCTCAGGATCTAGTCTCAACCTCACTTCTCCCATAAGGTGGTCTGACATCTTACCCGGAAGAAACCTCCCAGGGCACTTGATTCATATTGCTCTTATGGCTTTCATCATGGTCTACCTTCTTAAAAAGTCTTGTCTCTGCTCTCAGACTTTGAACTCTGGGGAAGCAGAGCCCATGCATGTTCAATTTTTGGATGCCCCACAAGACTGAAAATTGAGCCACTTGCCTTACTGAATGACTGAGCCATGGCAGCACTAGTCTGGCCTAGGGGAGAAGCAGCTGAGGGTATTCTGCATCAGAAGAGACAGAGTAGGATGGAAGAGAGAGTCAGCTTCAGGGGTCAGGACTTGGGCATACCCAGGGCACAGGGGGTAGGCTGATGACCTTGCCCTGAGGGAGGAATGTTTGTTCCTTGTTTCCCCTGCTGGGAAATCTAACAGTATCACTCCCCCATTTCCTCCCCTCCCAGTCCCTTTTACTTTTTTGTGCTCTCTTTTCCTTTCTACTGTAGACTACTTTTAGATGTTGACTTGTGTCCCCAAGAGACACATGTTGCAATTCGAACCCTTAGTACCTATGAATGTGACCTTGGTCACTGTAAGTGTAACTAGTTCAGATGAGGTCATTGGGGTGGCCCTGATCTCTGTAGGAATCACGGTGACTCCGTGCAAGCAGAGTGGGGCTGCTTCGCAGGGTTTTCGTGTTTGAGCACTTTCAGAAGCAGATGACCAGGCCTTTCTTCCCCAGCGCCTCTGAGGAGGTTGGAACCATGAACCTTACCTGTTAGTAGTCAAGCACTTAACCGTTTGTACCACCATCCAGGGATTCTCTCTCTTTATTGCTGATTTTTCTCATAAACAGAGCACAGACAGGGAAAGCAGAATGCCACATGAAGACCGACAAACACAGAGGGAAGACTGCCAGGGGAAGACAGAGGCACAAAGTGCAGGACGCATCTCTAAGCCAAGGAATGGGGGAACTACTGGAAGCTGGAGGAAACAAGAAGAATCTTACCCTACAGACCAGAGAGAGCTTGGTCCTGCTGGCCCAGGAATGTAGACTTCTGGCCTCCAGAAATGTGAGAGAATAAATTTGGGTTGATTAAAGCCATCCACTTTGTGATAGTCTGTTACAGCTGTCTAAAACAGATATCATGGAAGCCTACTACCCCAGGGCAGCCTCTTATAGGTTATAAAATTTAACCACTTGGTTATTATGGGAAACCCTGGTGATCTAGCGGTTAAGTGCTACATCTTTCAACCCAAAGGTCATCAGTTTAAATCTGCCAAGTGCTTGTTGGAAACTCTATGTAGCAGTTCTACTTTGACCTAAAGTTCACTGTGAGTCAGAATGAGCTCAATAACAATGGCTTTTGAATGGCTTAGATTATTATTAAATATCGACTATGCAAAACACTATTATGTAATTAAAAGCCATGGTACTTACAGGTTTTACTCACTGAGAGTGAAATTAAACAGGGAAAATTTTCACCCTTTTCAAGCTCATTCCACATAATACCCTAAGATGAGTCATCAACAATTTATACCATTTTTTATACAAGAGCATTGTTTGTGAGTAAAAGGTGTTAGGTACTCAAGGTTGATAAAAGTGAAAATGGTATACTCATACACTCCTGGTGACTGACAGCAGGAAAAGAAAAAAAAAATCAGTAATATATGTTTCTGAGCATAAAATTTTCATCCATTTGACCACATAATTCTAATCATGAGACTGTGTTCTTTGGCAATAAATAAACAGTAGGGTGAGAGAAGTACATACAATCACATCGTCTTCAATAGCTCCAAGTGAAAACAATCCAAACATTAACAACGGAAATGACTTTATAAATATATGGTTAGTTTGATTGTTGTGTATTATGCACCCATTCGACATAGGTTTTTATGGGAGATTTGTAGATATATTAAAAATGTAGAAATATAAAAAATTGGTAGATAAATAGCAAATGCTTATAAATAATATTAAGTAAGAAGAGTAGACTCCAAAGTCTTGCAAGTACTAATGGATAAAGATATATAAAAATCTGTGTGCACGTGGACAGAAAGATAACACTCAAAGACAAAAGTAGATGTGTGAGGGTACTATATTTTTTAACTTAACGCTATTAAAAATAAGAGTGCTACTTGGCAGCTTCCATAGGAATAAAGGGAGAGAGAGACATGTGAGAAAGCAGATAAAGGACTAAAGATGGAGGGGAAAAAAAGACTTTAGCCTAAGACAAAATATTCACCAGCAATACAGTGCATAATCTCAGAGATGCAATTTATATTTGGTATAGAGTATTTTCAATAAGGATAATGATTAGATAATTTCTAAGATGAAAGCGAGCTAATGCATGTAATCTATTTATTCAGAAAGAGGCTTATTCACGAATTCTTTCCCTTCACCAAATTACATGCATGCTTGACTCTGTCAGATATTTATGGACGAGAAGAAAGTAATTTCAACTTAACGTGATAAAAAGATGTGTTCAGAGCAGGCATGGGGGCTGTGGCCCCTTCAGGATCCAGCGTGAGGAGCTGAGGAAATAACTAAAGCCCCTGGGTCTCAGTTTCTCCATTTATGAAACAAGGGGACTAGAGGGCAACTGAGAGCGCACTCCACTGTCACAATTCATGGAAGGGTCTCTAGCAACATCTCACGCTGTCTCCAGGAAGCCAACACAGCTCATGCATATAGCTCTGTATTCAGCTGAGCAATGGTCAGAGACTCTTGAAAAGTGAATTAGACTGAGGGCCTGCCTTTGGGAATCAGAGGTTATCATCACCCCTAGTGATTTATCATATTGTACTCACATGGTGCTTACCTTCTGTTAGGCATTACTGAAAAAATAACTTATTTTGTCCTTACAGTTACCCCAGGATGTAAACAAAAATCATTTGCTATCAAGTCAGTTCTGACTGAAGAAAACTCTATGTGTGTCCCAGTAAAACTGGGTACTCCAAGGCTTTCATGCTAATTTTTTTTTGAAAATACATCTCCAGGATTTTCTTCTGAGGCAACTCTGAGTGGATTCAAACCTCTAATCTTTTTGTTAGCAGCTAAGCACATGAATCCTTTGCACTATCTGAGGACTCCTCCCTGGGATGCTGGTAATATTATATTGTCATTATACAGATGAGGAAACTAAGGCACTGAAAGGCTAATAATGGGTTCAAGATCACTATGCTGATGAGCTGCAGAGTCAGGACACACTGAATCTAGCTCTGAGTCCATGCTCTGACCATGATGCGATCAGTTGGGATGCTGCTTTCTTTTAACCTGATTCCTTGCCCTCACAGCCCTTAAGCCAGGAGCTGACAATTTTATAGGTGTGAGGAAAAGGCCCAAATATAACTTTGACAAGCACATCTTGTCTTAAGTATGGCTCAGCATGCATCAGCTAATGTCTTACGCCGTTGTTGTGGATGCGTTGTCATTGGTCCTTGTTGTTCATGTAGATCGACCAGCGCCTACCATTAACTGGCATGGAGAGGAGGTCCTTAGGATGAAATGCCCTCCAGAGTGAACCGTCTCAAGACACAGGCTCAAGAATGAAATCCCATTCAGCATTCAAGAGGCAGCCCAGAATTTCTAAGTGTTCCCCACCATTGTAGTCCTTGTTGATTATTTCCTTTTCTGAACCCAGAGGGAAGAATTCAGCAAATATTTAACAATAAGAATTAGGATCACAGAACAATAGACTTTTTACCACAGATGGAATTTGGTAAAGAGTCAGTTTACTTGATTTTATACAATCTAGGTAGTAGTATCTTCTTCAAAAATTACCTTCCTTTTCTGATTGTAACAGTAATACATGTTCATCATAGGTATCTTAAATGATACAAAAAAAGTTATAAAAAGAAAATAAATATCCACAATCCAAACACCAATTGGTAACATTTTGGTACATATCTTCTGATATTTTGTCTATGCATCTCTGTGTATGTTTTCAAACAAAATTGGGATCATATTATTCAGTAGCCTGCTTTTTTCCCTTGACAATATAGGCACAACTTTAATGGCTATCTAGAGTTGTTTATGGGTAACAGGAGGACAGACTCCTGGGTTGTGTAAACCATTAATGCACTGAGTTACTATGCAATAAGCTGGAGGTTTGAGTCTACCCCTAGGTGCGTTAGAAGAAAAGCTTGGTGATCTACTTCTGAAAAACCAGCCATTGAGAACCCTGTGGAACACAATTCTACTCTGACATACATAGAGTCACTATGGGTTGGAACTGACTTGATGGCAACTAGTTTTAGCAGGAAGAAACAAATAAACATACATAAAAAAACAAACTGAGAGTGTATATATCTGACTTCTAAGTGTGAAGTTTACATAGCACTTTTCAGTGGATAAAGTTATGTACTGTATCATTCTGTTTGCAAAGACTAGCTAGAGAAATAGAAAATCAAATCTAACACTCTTAAACTTTCCCAGTACTTCTGTGCTACCAAAAAGTGTGGATCTGCAGTAGACCAATCCTTTGTGAGTCTTTGGAATTGCAAGAAAAGAGCTAAACCAAGTGGAGAGCTAAAATCATGGAGGAGAAAATAAAGTAGAGCAATATGGTGGGTACTGGTATAACAAAAACTTCCAGATGCCTAAATGCTGCTAACGTAATTCCTAACTTTAATTAACTAAAGGCTGCTAAACATACTCATGCCACACTAGAGTGGTATGAAGACATTCCATGAAAAAAGGATGAGTGATGTGTCCAGGTTGACTTGAAGTCTGAGAAATGAAACCTAAGGCTGACAGAAGCCGGAACTCAGCTCTGAAAGTACATTAAGAACTAAGCACCCTAGAACTTGGTGAATTGAATTTGCCATGTAATGTCAGGTAGAAATCTTGAGCCAATTTCACTTAAATCTCAACTGATAAGTAAAGAAACATAGAGGATCTCAACAAACCCATAACAAGTGAAGAAAGTAAATCAGTAATCAAAAATCTCCAACAAAGCCTTCAGCCAAAGATTAGATGAGCCCATAAACAAACAATAATATACATGGCTCAACCACATATGTGAGACTAAGTGGGCACACCAGCCCAGGAGGGTAAGAAGAAGTCAAGAGTGGACAGGAAAGCTGGACAAATGGAAAGGGGGAACCAAAAGATGGGAAGGGGAGAATATTGACATGCCACAGGGTTGGCAACCAGTGTCACATAACAGTGTGTATTAATTGTTTAATGAGAAATTAATCTGCTCTGTAAAACTTCATTTAAAGCATAATTTTAAAAAATCTCCATCAAAGAAAAATCCTGAATTTGGTGGCTTCACTAGGAATGCCACCAAACATTTAGAGAAGAATGACTCTCATTCTTCCTTGATGTTTTCAAACAAGAAGAGGAGCAAATACTTTTTAAGTCTTTCTTTGAGGTTCACATTACTGAGCTAAGAGTCAAAGACATCACAAGAAAAGAAAACTACAGATAAATAATCCTCAAGAATATAGATACAAACGTCCTCAACATAATAACAGCAAACAAAATCCAACAGGATTATGTACCATGATCAAGTGGAATTTACCTCAGGAAGGTAAGAGCAGTTCAAAATTAAAAAAAAAAGAAAAAAAAAAACATCACTTAGAACAAAGGAAACAATCCACATGATCAACTCAACTGGTACAGAAAAAGCCTTTGACAAAATTCATCACTAACACACGATTTTTTAAAAAGCTGTCAACAAGTTAGGAATAGAAGGGAAATTCTTCAATCTGATAAAGGGCATTAAAAAAATAGCTAACATTCAATGAAGACAAACTGGAAATTCTAGGTATAACAAGCAGGCAAGAAAAGGAAATAAAAGGTACTCAGATAAGGAAAGAAGTAGCAAAACTATCCCTTTTCATAGATAAGATGATCATATACATAGAAAGCTGTAAGGAACCCACAGAAAAGTTATGTGAATTCAGTAAGGTGGTAAAGTGTAAGGCCAACACACAAAAATCAGTCAGGTTTCTGTACACTGGCAATGGACATTTTGGAAGGAAAATGAAGGAAACAATCACATTTACAAATGCATCTAGAAGAATGAAATACCTACAAATAAATTCAATCAAGAAAGTGAAAGACTTGTATAATGACACTATAAAACATTGCTGGAAGAAATTAAAGACCTAAATAAATGGAAGGACATTCTAGGATTATAGATGGAAAGATTTAATATTGTTAAGACACCAATACTATCTAAAGCAATCTATAGATGCAATGCAATCACCATTAAAACTCTTAACAAACTTCTTTGCATAAATAGAAAATCCGATGCTCAAATTTATATGGAATGATAAGGGGTTCTAAACAACCAAGTAGTCTTGAAAAAGAAGAATAAAGTAGAAGGACTCACATTTCCCAACTTCAAAACATACTACAAATCTATAGTAGTCAAAACAGTCTGTTACTGGTATAATGATAGACATATAGATCAGTGAACTGGAGCTGAGAATCCAAAAATAAACTGACACCTATTGAGTCGGATCCAACTCGACGGCACTTGGCTTGGCTATGGTCAACTCATTTTTCACAAGTGAAAAAAATTTATTCAGTAAGGAAAGAAGAGTCTTTTTAATAAATGGTGCAGGGAAAACAGGATCTCCACATTCCAAAGAATTAAGCTGAATTCCTACTTCACACCATACCTGAAAATCAGTTCAAAATGGATCAAGGACCTATATGTAAGAACTAAATCACAAAACCTTTAGAGGAAAACACCAAGCTACTGTTTGAGATCTAATTTTTGACAATGAATTCTTAGCTATGACACCAAAAATGTTAGCAGCAAAAGATAACACAGATAAACTGGACTTTGCTAAAATTAAGAACTTTTGTGCATCAAGGAAACCCTGATGGTATAGTGGTTAAGTGCTATGTATGGCTGCTAACCAGTAAGTCAGCAGAAAACCTATGGGCAGTTCTAGCCTGTACTATAGGGTCACTATGAGTTGGAATTGACTCAACAGCAGTGGCTTTGGTTTTTTGGTTTTGTGCGCCAAAGGATTTCATCAACAAACCGAAAAGGCAGACTACAGATTGGGAAAAAGATTTGGGGAATCATATATCACAAAGTTTTAATATCCGTAGTATAAAAAGAACTCCTCCAACTTAGCACAAAAATTTCCAATCCAAAATAGGCAAAGGACTTAAATAGATGTATCTCCAAAGAGTATCTATAAATGGCTAACAAGCACATGGAAAGTTGATTAACATCAATAGTTACTAAAACAAATGAAAGAAGAAAACTTTTGCCATGGAGTTGATTTGGACTCATGGTGACCCCATGCCTTATAGAGTAGAACTGCTTCATGGGATTTTCTTGATTGTAAGATTTACAGAAGCAAATCACTACCTCTTTCTACTGCAGTTATTTCTGGGTGGATTCAAATAACCAACTGCTAAGATAGCCTTCCAGCAAGAACTGTTTTCACCAACCTGGTCCCATCAGCCATTCCAAACAAAACCAAATCCATTGCTGATGAGTAGATTCCAACTCTTAACAACACTATCAGACCAAGTAGAACTACCCTATAGAGTTTCTAAGGCACAAGAGGATTCAAACTGCTGACCTTTTGGTTAGCTGGTGTAGCACTTAACCACTATGTCATTAGGGCTCCTCATTAGTTATTAGGAACATGTAAATCAAAACCACAATTCCTTTTTAACCCCACTACAGTGGCTAGGGAAATCCTGGTGGCGTAGCAAAGTGCTACGTATCCTAATCAAAAGGTCAGCAGTTCAGATCCGCCAGGAGCTCCTTGGAAACTGTATGGGGCAGTTCTACTCTGTTTATGGGGTTGCAATGAATTGGAATTGACTCGAAGGCACCGGTTTGGGTTTTTTTAATTAAAAAAAAATTGTTGCTGTTCAGTCAGATCTAACTTGTAGCAATCCAACAGGATGGCTATGGTAAAAAAAAGAAAGAAAGAAAACAATAAGTGTGGGTGAGGTTGTGGAGAAAATAGAATTCTCACACATGGCTGGCAAGACTGTTAAATGGCATAGTCACTGTGAAAAATAGTTTGACAGTTTCTCAAAAAGTTAAATTTTTCAAGTTTGGAATTACCACATAATTGGGGAGGTCTCACAGCCAAGGGTGGTCTTCCTCTTCTGTGATCTGATGGCTGGCCTGCCCGATTACTACGCTCAATCCAGTGAACAAAAGCAGGTAGGTACATCTCCTGCTTCCACATGCATTTTTCCCAGTAAACACTGCTCCAGCAGATCTGATATGTGCTGGCTGGCCATTCATCCTTGTTTGCGCAAAAAGTATATACTGCATAAATTAAGCTCTACATGTGGTAATGTGTATATATAATCCTTCACACATGCATACCACAATAATAATTAAGAGTGTTTATTCTAGGTGATTAGATTATGGGTGCTCATTACTGCTTCTTTGGTCTTGTATTTTTCAGTGTATCAACAAGAAACATTGCAGTGCCATGGTTAAGTACTGAGCTGCTAACCCAAAGGTCAGCATTTCAAGTCCACCAGCCATTCCTCAGAAACTGCACTGGATAGTTCTACTTTCTCTAGTGGGGTTGTTGTAAGCTGGAATGGACTTTACAGCAACGGGTTTGTTTTTTTGGTTTTGTTGCCTTCATAATAAGAAACAAAGATAATATCTTCAACAAATGGTGCTGGCAAAATTGGATATCCATCTGCAATAAATTGAAACAAGACCCATATCTTACACGTTGTACAGAAATCAACTCAAACTGGATAAAATACCTAAATATCAAATCTAAAACAACAAAGCTCATCCAAGAAAAAGTAGGAACAACAATGGAAGTTTTGATAGACAGACTTCCAAATCTGTCAAACAAACCATAATCAACAGAAAACAGATAAAAGGGAACTATTATGAATCAAACACTTTTGCTCATCCAAAGACTTCATCAAAAGAACTAAAAAACCATGTACAGAATGGAAGAAAATATTTGGCAGCTATATGTCAGACCGACGCCTGATCTCCATAATCTATAAGGTACCATAAAATATCAATAAGAAAAAGATAAATCATCCAATTAAATGATGGACAAAGGAGATGGACAGACACTTCTCTAAAGAGAAGATCCAGGCAGCCAAAAAACACGTGCAGACATGCTCATGATCTTTAGCTATTAAAGAAATTCAAATGAAAACTACAATGAGATACCATCTCACCCCAACAAGGTTGTCCATGATCCAAAAAACACAGAACAACAAATGCTGGAGAGGCTGTGGAGAAAGTGGAACTCTCCTACACTGTTGGTGGGAATGCAAGTTGGTGTAACCTCTTTGGAAAGCAATCTGGCACTCCCTTAAAAAAATGGATATAGATATACCATTTGACCCAGCAATTCTACTGCTTGGAAAATATCCTACAGAATCAAGGCCATGTACACCAACTGATACATGTCCACGATGTTTATCGCATCACAGTTCACAATAGCAAAAAGATGGAATCAACCCAGATGCCCAACAACAGAAGAATGGATAGGTAAACTATGATACATATACTCAATGGAACACTATGAAATGGTAAAGAACAACGATGATTTCAGGAAACATCTCATAATCTGGTTTCAATTGAAGGATATTATGTTGAGTGAAAGTAGTCAGTGACAAAAGGAAAAATATTGTATGAGACCTCTACAAGAAGAACTCAAAAACAGACTCGTACATAGAAGAAAAGACTGACACTGCAATGGAGGGGAGGAACAGAGGGTGAGCAGGGGTAGGGTTTAGATAAGATAGCTGAGATAGATGATAGAAATTTGGTTGGGTGAAATTGGTGACAGCACACATTAGAAAGAAGAACAATTTTAACTGAACTTCAAGGTAACTTGTGTACCCCTTCCATCTTTACCCAATATTGCAGGGACAGAGTAGCTGGAGTGGGAGGCCAGGAACCATGATCTCAGGTAAAGTCGAGGCCAATTGGCACAACTAGCATTTTGCTAAGAGGGCTCTCTGCATCCCACATTGTTGAGTTGCATCTGGGGGTCTTAAAAGTTGCCAAGCTGCCATCTGAGGGTACAGCAAATGGTCGCAACTCAGCAGGAACGGATGATCACAGAGGACCAAAATGACATTGGGAAAAGACAACCCAGAAGACAGAGAGACCCACATGAGTGGGTGTCTACATCAACTTGTGACCAGAAGACCCAGATGGTGCCTGGCCACCACCAGTGATAGTCCCGATGAGTTCACATGGTTGAGTCTCACTGGCAACACAAGAATTAAAACGGGTGCACCCTGAGATCTCCACTGAAAGACCACAATTGATGATCCAGGGGCCTCAGGGTTCCCCTGGGAGCATGGCCCCTGGCCCTGAAGCTGCCCTTGCCGAGAAATCATAATGAAGGTCCACTCTTCGGACAAGAATGGATTGGACTTGGTGACGCAGAATGACCATATCTTAGGTGCACTTCATGGTTCTATGCATCTATAGAATATCATCATGCTGACCTCTGACTGGAGGAAGGGGAGTGGGAGGAGAGGAGGGGAGACGAGGTTGTCGGGAGGATAGGACATGTATGGAGCAGAGAGGAAGAGTGTGCTGTCACTGCACAGGGAGAGCAGTGGAAGCTGCACATAGATGAGCATGCAAATTTATATGGGAATGTACATTTTCATTCAATCATAACAAAAAAGAAAGAAAGAAAGAAAGGTATAGTATATACACACACATAGAAAGTGCATATTACAATCTGCTATTACTCTAAGGAGTGCAGTGCTGTCTGAATGGGAAACACTGGCCAGCCTCCGCTCTGGAGATCAGCCCACAGTAGGCAGGCAAAACTAAACAGCAAGAAATAGATTATAATGTCAATGCTCAACAGCTTTAAAAATGTGCTTGGCTGGCTCCAGATGTTTTTAGAATCCAAACTGCTCTCAGGACTCTTCATGGAGCATGAGAAGAGAACAAAACAGATGTAATGCCAATTCTACTGAGCATTATTTGTTTTAGTTTATGTTTTAAAAGAAGTCTTCACCAACACTGAGTTTACCCAAGCCACTTTATTTTGCATTTTACTGCTTACCTGGTAATCAAAAAGAGTGTTGTCTCCTTCTCCTTAAAGGAAACACAACTTTATTTCCAAGTTCTTAAAAGGGATGAGTCAGGGGACTCCATGCTACTATGAGGCAAACTCACTGTTCTTCAAGCTGTCCACCCTCAAAGTGGGCATCTGTGCCTCTGCCAGGAAGCTGCCTCTTCCTTTGCTGTTTCTGAGGAACTCTTGTGACTCAAGTTGCCAAAATAATATAATACCACCGGCAAAATAATAGTGATAACTAACATCTACTGGATAATTTCCCTGTGCCAAGTACTATTATAAACCCTTCCCATGTATTGAATAAGTCATGTCATCTTCATGAGAATCCTAAAGGGTTAATACTAATACCACCCACATTTTACAGAGGACACAGAAGTATAAGGAGGGACAGTCACTTTGCCAGAATCCCACAGCTAGCATGTGGTGAAGCTGGAGTTTAAACACAGGAAGTCACAAAGGAGAAACAGAATTGAAAACAAGTAGGTAGCTCCAGTACACAACCAAAGTCCTTGATGGAAATGCAAGTTGGACAAAGCTAGATAAGCAGCCAGGGAAGTGAAGTACCACCAGAGAGCGACCAACGAAAATAGACAAGAGGACGAGAACAACAAAAACAGGAAGAAGTCAGGCAAAGGCCACCGAGTAAACACTGGAAGACAAACAGGTAAAGCAATATAAACGTGGATGATGTGGACACAGGATGGATAAACCGGTAAGCACAGTATGTACCACCATGAAATCAGCAAGGTATGAGCTGGCCTAGTGATGTTTACTTACTAATCTGCAGCACACGATGGTGGAAAACAGGAAACGGTGTATTACAGATTAGCAAGTAAGCACAATTAAACCCATGCATACCTTGGTTACTGGGTAATCTCATCCCGGGTGGACAAGTTGCAGGACACAGTTAACAAGTCAAAAAAGCCCATTCCGTAGGGGGGAAAGGACCACATCCAGGAAAGGAGGTGAGTGTGTGAAGATCAGATATAAGAGACTCAAAACAAACAAAATCGGTGACAGAGATGAGATTGTCAGCAAACGGAAGGAAAGGAAACTCTTGGGTATAGAAATTTCCACTCTGGAAAAGCAGGAGGAAAGGAAGACGGAAACAACTAATTGGAGAGGGAACTGCATCATTTCCTTTTCACTATTATTGTAGCCGTTGAGTAACATCCTCCTCAGTTGCTCTGCCAAAGATGAAGAAAGACAAACTACTCCCTGAGTGCTTAACATTCTGCAGAATGAAAAGGCAACTTGCCAGCTGCCACTGTCCTGTGGTGCATTGAGTTAGGCAGGATAGCTGGTTTTCTGTGTGTTGTCTGTTTTTAGGGATTCCTGCAAAGAATGAGGTAGGATTTCAGGGGGCTTCAGGATACGATTTCATAGGATTCTTCTCTTGTAAAAGTGTTAAGGTCATTCAATGAGATCCTAGATTCTGGGAAGATGGTGCCATATACAGATCATCGTATACAACCTTCTCACACAAATACAAGGCATCACGGCTTGCTTTGAGAGACTGAATCCAGGAGCAGAGGAAAGCAGCAGGAAGCTACAGACGGGAAAGAAATCAACAAATCAACAACACACTGCATGCGGTAGGAAAATCACTTCTCCCACTGTCGCTGCCCTTCCCCCAAGTCACACAGGACAACTGCTGTGAGCTAGGAAAGTGGCCCTAGAAAATCGGAGCCTGCTTCCTGAATCACCACAGCCCATGCCTTTGTAAACAGACAAGACTCCAAGCTTCTGCTCTAAAATTTACAAGGCAAGACCTCCACGGCATCTGTTTCAAGTGTGCCAGCATCCTTCCCCATCCTCAGACATCGCTGGCCGCAAGCCTGCCATAAATGGCTATGAAAGGCCCATGCAGAGAGTCTGCTCTCATGGTCTGCACTCTACCTGTCCCTCTGGTGCACTCTATAGCTCGGGCATCACAGCCAACAGGACAGACCTCCCAGGAGTCAGGTCTCAGTTGGTGATGAAGATTGCTGCTGACAGCCACTGTTGTGTGCTAGGAAGCAGGCATCTTTAGCGGAGGCTTCCACCACAGCCAACTTGCTACAGGGGGGCTCTGATAGCAACCAGGTAGAACACCCTGGGTCCACACAGTGTGACAACCCCTCCCCCACCCAGACACCACGCCCTGAAAGCTGCCTATGAATTGATACAGAGAATTCCTGCAGTGGATCTGCTCCCATGGTTAGCACTCTCCCTGATTCCCCAAGCTCCATAGCTCCAGCCTCTGAAACCAAAAGGACAAACTTCCCCGGGGATCAATTAGGGTTAGTCTATCCCTGCTTCTGCTTGGCACTAAGTACTGCTGACTCGGGCTGCTTGGTGATAGGACACAGGAGTGTTGAGTGGGGGCCGCACTCACAGCCAACAGTCCATGTGGGAGAGTTGGAAGGGACTCTGACAGCAACAAGGTGGACCTCCATGGCAATCTGACCGAGTGTGACACTTCCTCCCCCAGCTAGTAATTGTTTGTTGCCAGGCTGCCGCAAATCACTGACTGCAGAAGGCAGTAAAGCCTGCTCCCATAGTCAGCGCTCCATCTCCCTCTGCACCCCAGAGCTCAGGCCTCTGCTACCAGTGAGACTGAAGTCCTTGGGTATTAGTTTGGGTCTACGCCGTCGTCTGTTTAGCACTGAGGACTGCTAAGTGAGGTTCTGTGTCCTAGGATGCAGTCTTTAGTGGAGGCTATGCCCACAGCCACAGACTACAGAAAAACCTCTGATAGCAACAAGGCAGATCTCCCCAGGAGTCTGTTTGGAGCGTGACAATCTCTCCCCCAATCAGTAACTGTCAGCAGCTGGACTGACACGAACTCCTACAGAAGGTTTCCTATGGTGCTGTCAGGAGGTGGGTCACCTGAGTGGAAACGGCTCTACAACCACCACAGGGCCACTTGAACTATGAAAGGAACAGCCAGATCTTCCCGAGATCTTGGAGAATTCTAGCCCCTCTTTCTCCTGAAACAGGAGACTGCTTGCGTTTCCCCTGAATGCCAGCTCAGTTATAAACCAGCCCCACGGAACAGGGAAGGAAGCAAAAAGCAAAACCAGAGGTAACACCCAGCTCCCACCTGGGCAGGGAGGCTCACTGGGTGTGGGTTTTCTTATTAAAAATAAGATTGTAAAACAGAGAAGGGAAAGAAGTTAACAACCAAAGAGGGAAGACTGCACACCCTGGTGGACACACTGATTAGTACATGATAGCCTACCTGAGTGGCAGTGCTCGCTGATGAACAGAATAACCAGTGTGTTATCTAGTGTGTTTGGGTGAGATAGTAAGTTGAAAAAGAGATCTGGAATTTTCAAATCCTAACTAAACCACTGAAGGAGAAGGAGCTATCAGTGTGGCAGTTTCTCAAAACTAGAAAGAGAACAACCATGTCCCTCAGCAATCCTATTACTAGGTATATATCCAAAAAGCATAAAAGTTGATACTCAAACAGAGACTTGCAAGACAATGTTCATCGCAGTGCTATTCACAGTAGTCAAAAGCTGGAAACAATCTAAATGCACATCAGTGCATAAATGCATAAGCAAAATGTGATATACACACACAAAGGAATATTACTCAGCCAGTAGGAGAAATAAAATCTTGATACAATATGGATGGAGCTGGAACACATTATGCTGAGTGAAGTCAGTCAGTCACAAGAGGATAAATATTGTATGACATCACTTATATAAAAAGACAAGAAAAGGCAAATGTATAGAGAACAAAGTTTATTAGTTCTTACTAGTGGCAGGAGGGGGGAAGGAGGTTAATAGTGATGGAAATACCACATTAATGGTCACGTCGCACTGCCTATTATTTTATTCTGTTAATAAGTTGAATTGGCAAACAATTATGTGACACATGTACTTACAATAGAAAAAAAGTAGCTGCTAAGGCTGTTTACACACAATCAAAAACTCATGGATTTGGTTTCTTTGATTGCAGGTTTGTTAATCATGTTGTTATTAGGTGCCATCAAATCAGTTTTGAGTCACTGGAACCCTATGTGCAACAGAATGAAAAACTGTCCCATCCTGCACCACTTTTATAATTGTTATGCTTGAGCCCATCATTGCAGACAATGTGTCAATCGATTTTGCTGAGGAGCTATCTCTTTTTCACTGACCTCTACTTTACATAAACCTTTCCTGACCTTAAGCCATGCAGTATCATCTTGTTCTTTTCAAATGATAGACTCTTGATCTATATACTGGTTCCTCATGAGCACAAGGAGATTTAAGGTCATGGTTTCATATCACATTCCAGTTAATTAGCATGACATGTTTAGTGCTTCTGTCCTACCTCCTAGTTTGACAGGTAGTGCCTGGGTCTTCAAATTTTACCAGCTGCCAACCAAGGCTCAATTGGTATATATTCATCTGGAACAACAGAGGAAGAAAGAGAATCAGAAATAGGAGGAGGATATGAAATGTGTGACGTAATTGTCTCCATGAATAACTGCTTCCTTTGCAGTGAGATCAGAAGAACTTGATGGTAGTCGGTTACCATTATTGAATTTCTTTTATTTAAGGTACTATAGGAGAATCCTGATCAAATGGAGGGAAATGTAGAACAGAGTTTCCACTTCCCATGAACTCCAGATTTCCTGGAGATATGAAGTTTGGATGAACCTCTGAAACTAATGTCCTGAAATAATCTTTAAACTTAAACCCAAAGTGTCCCCTGAAATCTTCTTAAAACCAAACTAGCTTAACTAGTCTGTCTTGAGCATTATGCTATTTTAAGAACTATCTATATAGGATCAAATTGACAAGACTAATTCAAAAGATTAGACAGGAACTTTAGAGGATAGTGAATTTATGTTACTTGGGAGGAACAACTCAGAAAAGCAGGGTGAAAATGGTTATGGTTATACAACTTGAAGAACATAATCAATGCACAATGTAAAATCTGTTGATTCGGTGTATGTCCTGTGTATAGTCTGAACAACAAAAAATAGAAAATGAGACGACAACAGAATTAGTACAGGGCTTGACACTTAGTATACGCTCAATGAACGACGGCCAAGAGGAAGGTGCTCGCTCCTATTCAAAAGCATTCAATGGCTCCCCAGTGTCAAAGGACAAAAGTGTATATACCCTGACAGGGACATTCAAATCCCTCCATTGACTAGCCCCAGTCAGCCTGAATCAGACAATCTACTCATTAAATTTACAGCTTGGCAGCTTTCATCCTACTTAGAAATGCTTAAAAGCCTATGCTTGAAGAATAGAGAATCAAATGGGTGAGTTCCTTTAATTAGGGAGCTTAATCATGAATCACAGAGGTTTCTCTACCTATTAGCTCTCTCAGGCCCAGGTGGGGGGGAGTGAGAAGGCATCATAAGTGACAGTTATTTACCCTGAAACGTTAGTTGAGTTTGGGTAAGATGAGATAGCCATGCTAGGTCGCTGGTAAGATACTTTTTGATCAGACAGTGGCAGAAAAGGAGGGAGACATTGGGGAATTCAAGATTTAAAGGAATGAGAAAGTGGAGCAGATGTCATACAATTTCAACTGGAAAAATAATTCTGGAACACTGTGGTTGAAGATTCAAAACCAAACCAAAGCCACTGCCATCAAGTCAGTTCCTTCTCATAGTGACCCTATACAACAAAGTAGGACGGTCCCAGAGTTTTCAAGGAGCGCCTGGTGGATTCCAACCGCAGATCTTTAGATTAGCAGCTGTAGCACTTAACCACTCAGCCACTGGGGTTTCTCTGTTTTAAGACAGATGCCTACAAATTGTCAGGCTTGAAAATATGCAAACAACAGTTGGTACAGGGTCCACTTGGCAAAGCCTGGAGGATCCTAGAGCAATTAAGAAGTAAACTTCTGCAGAGATCCCCCAGGATAACTAAGATTCAAAGTCATTTAGGCTTTATTTCAGATACACAAATCTCATTTTTATAAATCACTCCATTGGTTCAATGCAAAAAGGCTGTTCTTAGTTCTTTTTGTTACTAACAACTGTTTACCCCTCAGGCCACACACTTAGGAATCTGTTTCTCTGTCTAGAGGTAGGCATGTGACCCAGGCTTGCCTGGCCAATGAGTATACTGCATTCTTTTGGCCATAGTGATTGGTTCAGACTTGGATCTGTGGCCCAGTCAGAACCAATGAAATGCAATGAGACCTTGGTTGGGGCAGGAGAGAGTGAATTTAGTTTGTTCTGACAGAACTTTCCTTAGTCAGATGACATGTTCCTGGAGCTGGCCGGAAATCAGTAATATGAAAGACAACACCAAGAAATGGCAAGAAATCAGGTTCTTGCAACAGTATTTGAGCCCTTAGGTCAGACTGCCCCTGACATTGGCAGTATCTTCCAGTAATGTCAAATAAGCCAGTAAATTCCCATTTTTTAAAGCCAGTTGGAGTTGGGTTCTGTCCTCACA
Organism: Heterohyrax brucei; assembly: GCA_028571685.1. Taxonomy (NCBI): domain Eukaryota; kingdom Metazoa; phylum Chordata; class Mammalia; order Hyracoidea; family Procaviidae; genus Heterohyrax; species Heterohyrax brucei. The sequence continues at coordinate 66,266,848 of CM053141.1, read as the reverse complement.
GCTGAGTCACAAACTAGTAGAGAAACGGAAACTGAGGCTGAGATACAGTTATCTCGGGGATCTTTGGTTTTTGCAGAGAGAGAGAAATCAGGGAGCATAAGAATCCAGAGTTGTCCTGCTCCAAGGACAGTGAGACTAGCAACCTGGCTTGGAACCTTTGCTCTGCCACTTACCACCTGGGTGACTGCCAGCAAATCACTGTACCTGTTATGCCTTGATTTCTTCTCTGTAATTGTTAAAGTAAATAAGTTCATACATGGAAAGCCCTGTAGGACTGTTCCTGGTGTACAGTGAGTGCTGGGCCAGAATGATTTGCTGAACAAAGTAAGTCTTGGACTATTAGGCTGCTGCTGTGTCTGCAGTCGGTTTGATGGTAAATGTAAAGGCCTAACAAAGGTCACTTAGGTTATTAAGCTACACTCTATTTTCTGCCTTAATAACTTCCTTCAGACTGGGCTAGCAAGTCTGCATTCCTCTCCCTGTCTCTGAGGATATAGAGTTGATTATCCTGTGACAAACTTTTGGATTTACTCTGTATGCGTCGGATCCGACTCAATGGCACGAGGCTTGCCTGCTTGATTATCCGTGACAAACTTTGGGACAATTCACAGTTAGATGTAATGAAACTTTATGATGTAATGAAATCTCGTGACTTCTGACTATTGTTCAATGACAAACCCCTACCTCTTTGAATTCTGGTTATAAAGACCACTAGAAATGTAAACCAAATTGGGACAGCTTTCGGCTCACTGTCTCCCAGTTTGCTAGTAAATCTGCCGATAAATTATTCCTTGAACCCAACACTATCTCTGAATTTTCAGCTACAGTTACAGGTAGAACGAATTTGGTTTCAGTTTGGCAACAGGTTCCAACAATCAGCTCAAAGAGTTACCTCCTCTGGCACCTCATTTGCTGGTTCCCTTATTGTCCAAGTGGCTGACCTCAGTGGCCTTTTCAGCAGGCCTGGGGGCCTTACAGCCCAGAATAGACCATCTGACCTGGGTCCTGGGTTACAGACAAAATTAAATTTCAGATATTTGGCTTGGCAACTTGTAATTTCTCAGTTCTGGTTCTTCTGGCCTAAGACACTGAGTTTCTTGCCCTCAGCCCCCTTTGAGAGCATTTTGCTGATTTGATGTGGAAGGCTACAGATCATCTGATTTTTACTTTCCAGGTGAACACCTGCTTCTAATAACCGGAGGCAAATTATTTGAACAAATCACACCCCTAGAAACTGAGGAAGGCCAACAAGGTTGCCTGAGCAGACTATCTGTTTGAAATCAGCACAGGTCTGATGCTCTGCCCTTTTTGGCTTTTGCCTAAGCAGTGCTGTGATCCAGAGCATCTCAGTGAGCAGGGACAAGCCAGCAGCTGGAGATGAGGCAGCCTTCCAGTGCTCATTGGACTTTCCCTGTACCAGGAGCACGGGACACGCAGACTCATGAAGCACCAGCATAGTCTCTGCTGGGCCTTGCTGGCTTTCAGACAATCCATGATCATGCCAATCCTAAAGTGAGAGACTTGGCAAGAGAAAAGAGCTCAAGGGCTCCTCACTTGGGCAGTGTGTGCACAGGAAGCCAGGATGCAAGACAGAACAGAACAGAATCTGAGAAAGCCATGTGGTGGCAGGAAGGCAGAGTGGCAGCTGGCAAGGGGCCATACAGAGCCGTGAAGAGCCACGCAACCAGCAACACCGGTAACCAGCATGTGACCCACAGCTCTTCCAAGCCTGTTTTCTATCTATAAAACAGAGGAAATAATTTTCCTTATTTTGTAGGAATATTGTGAGGATCAAATTAAACAGCAAAGCTATCCTTATTTGCTAGATTATAATCAAGGATGCAGAGCAGGGAAAGGAAGAAAGATCTCCAATATTCTTTGAGGAACAGAACCACCTAGTGAGTGACTTTCAAACTAAGAATCTGACTTTTGTATGATTTTGCAATGAAGGTAGACTGCTGGGATAATTAGTCTGTAATAAGAAGTACAATTCAGAAGAGACTAGCCAATTATCTCCTTACCTGAAGGGTGAGTGTAGACTTGCAGGGAAGTTTCTTGTGTGTTCAAGTGCATTAGGCCATTGACTTGGCCAAAGACTGTCTCTTTTAGATTTTATCGCAGTGAAAGCTTCCATCTCTTGGCCTCCATCTCTGATGGAAGGGTCTGATGTTCTTGCTTGACATGACAGAATCATGTTGGAAATTACACAGGGTTATACTGTGTGTCGTAGATTGAATTAAGTCCTCCCCAGAATGTGTGTCTCAGTTTGACTGGGCCATGATTTCCTGTACTGTATGATGTTCCTGTATGTTGTAAATCCTGCCTTTATGATGTTACTGAGGGAGAATAAGCAGCAGTTGTATTGGTGGGGCAGGACTTCGTGCAAAGACTGAGTTGTGCCTTGAGGCAATCTCTTGGGATGCAAAGGAAAAAGAAAAAGGCAGAGAAACAAGCACCACACCATCAAGAAAGCAGTGCCTGGAGCAGAAGGAGTCCTTTGGTCCTAGAGTCCTGGAGTCCCTGCGTCTCAGAAGTTTCCAGTCTAGGGAAAGATTGACAACAAGGACCTTCCTCCAAGGCCAACAGAAAAAGCCTTCCCCTGGAGCTGATGCCCTGAATTTGGATTCTAAGCCTACTTTACTATGAAGAAATAAATTTGTCTTTGTAAATCTACAGAAACACTGGTGGAGTACTGTGTTATGTGCTACACCTGCTAGCCTTTTGGTTAGCAGTTCAAATCTGCCTTGGAAACTCTATGGGGCAGTTCTACTCTTACCTCTAGGGTCACTATGAGTTGGACCTGACTCGACCACAATATTTGGATTTTTTTTTTTTTTTTTTTTTTGGTAAATCTACCTAATTGTGGTATTTCTGTTATAGTAGCACTAGATGACTAAGACAACATGTAATTAGATATGATCCTGTGGTGTTAGTCAGGAGAGATTTGGGTCTCTGCCTGTTAGAATCATAACACAGGGGTAAGCCTAAGAGAAAAGGAGGGAAAAAAAGAAAGAAGTAGGAGAAACATAAAAACTTGAATTTCCATACAGTAAGAGACAGATAGATCAATGGAACAGAGTTGAGACCCCAGAGATGACACCACCCTCCTATGAACAGTTGATATCTGACAGAGGCCCTAAGACAGTAAACCGGAGTAAAAGCAATCACTTCAACAAATGGTGCTAGCAAAATCTGATATCCATCTGCAATAAACTGAAACAAGACCCATATCTCACACCTTATACAAAAACCAACTCAAACTGGATATAAGACCCAAGTACCAAATCTAAAACAATAAAGCTCATCCAAGAAAAAAATAGGATCAACAATGGAAGTTTTAATGCACAATGTAGACTTCAAAATCTGACAAACAAACCACTCAACAGAAAACAGACAAATAGGAAGTACTAAGAATCAAACACTTTTGGTCATCCAAAAACTTCATCAAAAAAATTAAAAGACCACTTACAGAATGAGAAAAAAATATTTGGCAACTATATGTCAAACTGAAGCCTGATCTCCTGAATCTATAAGGTACTACAAAATATCAATAAGAAAAAGATAAATCATCCAATTAAGCAATGGGCAAAGGTGATAGACACACACTTCTCTAAAGAGGAGATCCACGCAATCAAAAAACACATACAGACATGCTCACTTCATTAGTTATTAAAGAAATTCCAATCAAAACTAAGATGAGATACCATCTCACCCCAACAAGGTTGGCCATGGTCCAAAAAACACAAAACAACAAATGTTGGAGAGGATGTGGAGAAATTGGAACTCTCCTACACTGTTAGTGGGATTGCAAAATGATGCAACCTCTTTGGAAAGCAATCTGGCACTTCCTTAAAAAGCTGGAAATAGATATACCATTTGACTCAGCAATTCCACTGCTTGGAATATATCCTACAGATTCAAGGCCATTCACACCAACTGATACATCACACGAATGTTTATTGCAACACAGTCCACAACAGCAAAAAGATAGAACCAACCCAGATGCCCAACAACACAGGAATGGATAGGTAAACTACGGTATGATATACTCAGTGGAACACTATGCATTGATAAAGAACAATGATGATTTTAAGAAACATTTTATAACCCGGTTTCAATTGGAGGACATTATGTTGAGTGAAAGTAGTCACAAAAGCACAAATATTGTGCGAGACTCTTATGATAAAGAACTTAAAAACAGACTCATGCATAGAAGAAAAGACTCTTTGACGGCTGCAAGGGTGGGGAGGGAGGGGAAGGGTGAGGTACAGATTAGACAGTTGATAGAAAGTTGGCTGGGTGAAATCAGTGACAGCACATGTTAGAAAGAAGATCAGTTTTAACTGGAATTCAACATAAAATGATTACTCCTCCCATCTTAACCCAACACTGCACGGACAGAGTAGCTGGGGCGGGGGGCCAGTGACCACGCACTCAGGGGAAATCAAGGCCAATTGGAACAACTAATGTTTTGCTAAGAGAGACTTCTGCACCCCATATTGGTGTATGGTGTCTGGAGTCTTAAAAGCTGCCAAGCTGCCATCTGAGGGTACAGCAAATGGTCCCAGCTCAGCAGGAATGAATGATCACCAAGAACCACAAGACAGAGAGACCCTCGAGAGTGGGGGAACTACATCAACATGTGACCAGAAGAACTGGATGGTGCCCAGCCACCACCAGCGATAGCCATAATGGGGCTCACAAAGTTGAGTTTCACTGGCAACACAACAATAGAAAGGGGTGCACCCTGAGATCTCCTCTAAAAGACCACAATTGATGGTTCAGAGTGCTAGGGTTCCCTCCCCAGGGAGCATGGCTCTGCCAGCTGAAATAAAGCCCCTTTCTTTTATAACCACTGGTGTTCCGGTGATTCTTGCTCTCTGGGGCTTGTTTTTCCTCTTTTTCTGCAACAGTATGTCAGCTTTAAAACATAAAATTTTGTTATGTGTAACTAATATAGCTGTTTCCTTAGAGAAAAATGTATTAATTGAAGATTTCACAATTCTGATTTAAAGTTCACATATTTAAGTGCCCTTCTTAGCATTTCTGCCAGTGACCCTCAACCTTTGTGCATCAGAAATAACTTGGGAGCATAATAAAAATACAGATGTTGAAGCTCCCTCCCCATAAATTCTAGGCTCAGGCATGTTTATTTGTTGAGCATCCCTGATGTCTGAAAACCACTAATCCAGTGCTGCTCAAACTTAAAAGTGCATCCAAATCACCTGGGAATCTTGGTAAGAAATACAGATTCTGATTCAGCAGGTCTGGAGTGAGGCTTGAGATTCACCCTAATAAGCTTCCACATGAGGCTGCTACTGCTGGTCCAAAGACCACACTTCGAAAAGCACGGCACTGGACCACACAACCAGGATGCACCCACTACCTGACGGTCATTTGTCCAAACAGCAGTTAAGACCACTAAGAAAACATAATCAGAGTCCTAAGGACTAGACTCCAATAAACCTAAGTCATAAAGTAACAGTAGGCAGTATATATATATATAACATCATCAAATCTGCACATAAACTCTACATCATCAATGCAGTTGTATCTTTCTTATAAATGTAAAAACCAAGACTCAAAAAATCATACATTTAGTGAGTGTGTTGGTCTTTTAATGCAACAGCATAAAACACAGTGACTTAAACCTAGTAGCCACAAACTTAGTGGCTTAAAACAACACATATCCATTATTCTATAGTTCTGTCTGTCAGAAGTATGACGTGGATCTTGATTAGCAAAATTCAATATGTCAGCAGGATAATATTGCTTTTGAAGACTCTAGGGCAGCACCTGAATCTTTGCATATTCCAGCCCCGAGAAGCTGCCTGCATTCCTTGGCTCATGGCCCACCTTTAACCATCTGCAGAGCCAGCAACATCATCTCTCTCTGATCCTTCCTTTGTCATAGCTCTCTCTAACCACAGGTAGAAAGGTTCTTTATTTCTTAAAGGTTCATGTAATTAGACTTAACCCATCCAGATAACCCTGGATAGTCTCCCTATCTCACAGTCTGTGTTGTCGTGTTTGTTATTAGTTGTTTGTGAGTCGGCTCCAACTCATGGCAACTTTGTACAAGGTCTGACAATTAAGTGCACGAACTTATTTGCTCTCAGTGTTACATAAGTCATTGCTGAATATTACCACGGTCATCTTCGAAGAACTCCCTTTGGGAAGCTATGCACTGATGCCAGCATCTAGTTTGCCCGTCAAGGCAATTTTGGAACTCTTTCTGGAATGACCATTGCCCACAGTGGCACAGTGGTAACTTTGTGAACTCAATTGTGTAGTTACCTGTGAGGGAGTTTTTAGCCAGTAAATAAATAAACTATATTGGAACACCCTCCCTAGTCACCTGATCTGGTCCCTAATGACTTTCTTCTTTACCCAAAGACAAAGGAAATATTGAAAAGAAGACATTTTGATCACATTCAGGACACCAAGTGTAATATGATGACATTTCTGGTGGTCATTCCTGAAAAGGGTTCCAAAATTGCTTTGAAGGGTAGGACTGGCACTGGCATCAGTGCAGAGTACTTCAAAGATGACCATAGTGATTGATATTCAGCAATGAGGTATATAGCACTTTTTCTAGGATGAGTTTGCAAACTTAATTGGCAGTCCTCATATATAATAGAACAAAATATTGCCCAGTCCTGTGCTACCTTCACGATCACTGGTATGTTTGAGTCTGTTGTTACTATTGTGTCTGTACCCCAATCAAATCTGCAAAGTCTCTTTTATCATATAAGGTAAAAGCGTATTCACCAATTTGGGGATTAGGGCATACACATCTGTAAGGAGATCACCATTCTGCCTGCCAATCATAGAAGAACCAGGGTTTTTAGAGCCTGGAATCAAGTTAAGATCTATCTGATTCCAGACATCTGGAGAAACAGGCAAATCCAGTGTACCACACCCAAGATCTGTTTACCAGGACCAAATTCCTGGAGCTGCGAACTGGTATGAAAACTCAAATGGTGATTTTGAAGAATGATAAAGGCTCAACACGGCATTGTGTAGAGTAAGAAAGTGTTGGGGGTCAGAGACTTATCGGAGTCCCCTCCTTTTCTGGTGTTTGCCTCTAGGAATCTTACCAGTTTCCCATAGTGAAGATCCAACAGAGACCCTCCTGTCTGTGGTAGGACAAAGGAAAAAGTAATCTTGGTGAAATGCACCCAGAACTTTCTCCTTAACAAAAGCCTTAGAGGAAGAAAAGACCTTATCAGAGTGTTATCCCAGAACATCCCTTTCTCCATCCTCTTCTAGCCTTCCTGTCCCACCTAATGCAGAAAGCTAGGTAAGACAGCACATTTGTGCAGCTTCCAGCCAGAGACATGAGCCCACTAAAAGACTGCCGTTTATCGTAACAGTCTTACCCATTGTTTTCCCCCATGTCTTACCATTACACCAACATGGCTCCAGTATAATCACCGTGGCTTACAGTGAAAGACCTGCAAGAAAGTCCCTGAAGAGGAGTACTTAGGGAAAGCCAATGTGAGGAACAGAAAAACAGACATAACAAAAACTTAAAGCATCTGGCACCAGCAGCTATAACAATTATTAAACAAAGCCAGATTCACATAAATCCCCATACCAGATACCTATTTATCTCAGTTCCTATTACCCAATGCAACATATTTAGCTTTCAACCAAAACTTACAAGACACATCAAATGTCAAAAGTCTGAAGAGATAAAGCAATCATCAGAACCAGACTCAGACATGACAGACAGTAGAATTATCCTGTAAGAACTTTAAAATAACTATCATTAATATGATAAGGATTTGATGGTAAGTGTAGACAGCAGGCAAAAAGAGATGGGTAATGTAAGCAATGATGGGGAAATCCTAAGAAGCAAAAATAAGTACTAGAAATAAAAAACACTACAACAGACATAAATAAACCAACTACACCTTAGGCATATCATATTAAAACTTTAGATAACCAAGCCAAGCCAAGTGCCGAGGAGTCGGATCCGACTCATGGCCAAAGAAAAAGAAAAAATCTTGATGGAAGTCAGGTAAGGGGGACACATCTTACCTATAGAGGAACAAGGATAAGAATTACAATGCATTTCTCATCATATACTATGCAAGAAAGAAGAGAGTGAAGTAAAATATTTTCAGTGTTGACAGGGCAGGGGGGAGGACCCAACCCAGAATTCTACGTCGAGCAAAATTAAACTTCAAAAGTGCGGGATACTTTCTCAGACAAGTGAAAGCTGAAGGAATTCATCACAAGCAGGCTTACTTTGCAAGAAATGTTAAAATTTTTCAGTGGGCAGAAGGAAAATAATACAGGTCAGAAACTCAAGTCTACCTATAGAAAGCAAAGGTGCTGGAGAATAAAGAAAGGTAAATACTAGGTGCCCCTTGGAAACTCTGGTGCAGTTCTACTCTGTTCTGTAGGGTTGCTACGAGTCAGAATCAACTCCAGGATAATGGATTTGGAATTAAAGTATTGGGACAAAGGCAAAAAAAAAAAAAAAATTCTTAACTGATCTAAAAAAATAACATTGTTTAAAGTGAGAACAGTAACAATGCTTTAGGTGATTGTAGCATATAAATGAGTATAATGAGTGACAGCAGTGTCACAAGGGATGGCAAAGATAAAATGAGAATATTCTGTTACAAGGCACCTGAACTATGTATAAAGAGGTACAGTGTTATTTAAAGGTGGATTTAGATTAGTTCAAAGCGTGTCTTGTTCGACTACTAAAACTACTCTGGAAAAAAACTTAATTGAAACTATACTGGAGTTATCTCCAAGGACCCAGGGCCCTAGGCCCTAAGCTTTCTGGCTCTGGTTCCTCATCTGTGAAATGACAAAGTTAAAATAGATCATCTCTTCCTGATTATCTTCCTGCTCTGAAATTCTATGTAATATCTCTAAGAAGAGGCCTTTCAAAAGGTGTAAACTTTCAAAGTAATCAGTTCCCTAATATGTTGTTGTAGTAGATGTGGATTCCCGTACTGTGGAGCTGCCTTTAGCAGATGTGTGCAGCAAATATATTATCACACTGGATTTGCTTACCTGGTTCAACATCCCTCAGTTCATTGTGATATAAGTAAAGAATATACAAGGCTGAAAGGAAACACCATTACACAGTACTGATTTCACTGCCAGAGACAGCACAGGGCATGTACTTCTTTCAAACCAAAAAGCAAAGATATATAAATCGAGCTGCCTTCCTTGCCTAGACAGAGCTCTTAATTAGTGTGATGGTTAAGGTTGTGTGTCAGCTTGGCTGGGCCAGGATTCTCAGTAGTTTGGCAGTTATGTAATGATGTAGTCATTCTCCATTTCATGATGCAATGTAATCATTCTCAGTTCTGTGATCTGATATGAGCAGGCAATTACTTGAAAAGAAAATTTCCTTAGGGGTATGGCCCGCATACAATAGCAAGGCTTGCTCTGATCTAGATCCTGCATCTGGCTTGTCATCATCTGACCTCCAGTTTTTGGGACTTGTACAGTGAGCTTGCTGTCTGACCCGCCAGTTCTGGGATCTGTCGGTTTTTACAGCCTACTGTCTGAACTGCTAATCTTGGGTTCATCAGTTCCTGCAAACTCATGAGCCAGGAGAAGCCTCCAGCCTGACATCTGACCCATGGATTTGGGACAAGCCAGCCTCCACAACCACATGAGCCACTTCCTTCATTGTGTGGGCCATTTTCTTGAGACAAATTTCTGCCTCCCCCTACTCCCCTCTATCTATATGTACATACACAGGTATCTACAAGCTTCACTGGTCTTGCTTCTCTGGGGAGGGTAACTTCAGACAATTAGTTTGTGATTACCTCCAGTTCTATCAATAGCCTTTTCCTCCCCTAGCTAGCTGTCAGTACCACTCTTCTGAACTCAAGAAACACTGTTCTAAACTGCAATTTGTCAATCAGAAAGTGTTGCTCTTCTAGATTATTGCTTAAGTTGCTGAAAGAAAAAGCCACTTACGGGCTTGCCTAGAGAGTGCTGTGGAACTGATCTGCCCCTTTGGAAGTTAGATGCTGATCTAGCTTCAGGTTAAAGATACAGAGTAGAAATCAATGCTCACTTACAGATCTGCTGACAGTCTCGTTTCCAGACGTTTCTGTTTTAACCCTTCGGAATAAAACTCCAAGCTGAATTCTAGCCAAAAGGCCAATTTCCCATTTTAAAACCATCTATTTAGTGGTAGACAGATATATATGCATTAAGCCTCATTCAACTCATACCTGCTCTAGCAGTTCCTTAGATTCTATTTTTACCCTACTGGGAAATTAAAGTAGCATGAAAATCAATGTTTCATTTCTAAGAGAGAAAAGGCAAGATGACCAGACATCAATACATTCCTTCATGGATTAGCCAGTTCTTCAAATCACACTTGGCTAAATAAATTCTAGCAGGCCCAGACAAATTAGAATGCAAGCATTAGCTGGAACAAGTAGCACATCTTGTTAAAGATCTTGGGCTTATCAGGTACTCTCCATTTGCTATGGTAGGAAAGATTTCAATAGAAAATGCAGTCAATGACTCTCGGTTTTGAACTTTATCCAAGTGCTGCACAGCCTAAGGAGTCGCTCAGGCCAGGTGAACCACCCAGAGAAGTAAAACTAGGGAAATTCAGATTAGCAGCTATAGTTCTTTCCCAGTGCGGTGTTCACCACAAGGGCTCTAAAGCTTAACCGCAGGCCAGCAGCATGGGGTTGTGGGAAAAGTTCAAGCTCTGCAGCTTAGATCCTTTTCACATTTTATGAGACACCAGGTTCAGTATGGAACGCTGGCAGCATGGTGGTGAGGGGTTTGGCTGCCAGCTAAAAAGTCAGCAGTTCAAATCTACCAGCTGCTCCTTGGCAACCTCATAGGGCCATTCGATTCTGTCCTACACGGTCACTGTAAGTCCGAATTGACTGAGCAGCAGTACGTGTGGTACATTCAGTATAATCTGGATGTATAGAGGACAGGATTCAGCTTCTCAAAGGGAAGAGGTAGCATTAAACTGCTTTTTCAGCATGTGTTTTGGTTCCACCGAGATAACAGGATCAAAGCTTCACATTTAAGTACATCATTTTTTTCACCTTAAAGAAATGTGCTGCTTTTCATCCTAAACCACACTACCAGGGTCTAAAGTCTGGCATGTTTCTGTCTTTTCAATGTAGCCCAAATATGAGTCTCATTAAAAAGATACATATTGCTGTGTATTTCCCTTTGTCAAGGTTTACAAATCCCAAAAGGGTATTTTGATAATGACAAAGGCAGTGCCAGCTTTTCATCTTAGCAGTGTGGGAGTTCCAATTATACTGGTATTCACAAAGAACTACCTATCTCTTAAAATCACGAGAGATGACTCCTAACTAAGGCATGTGCCATACTAGCAGTGAAGTTTCACAAAGTGAAGCAGGTTCAATACACCTTTGCTGTGGATTAGTCTGTTTTTCTAGGTTAAACTTGCAGAAATTTTTGTAAATGGAAAAGCAGGCTGAGTGATGATGAGAGCTCTAAAGCAAGTGAAAACTCACCTACCCACTGAAAATTTCCAGGGCAGAAATTTTCCCTTTGAAAGGTTATTACTAACTTGGTGATCACCACATAACCAAGCTTAGCATCAGTAGAGAGAAATTTGGTATTATGTGCCTCATTAAAAGTACTCCTACTCCATAACATATGGAGTCACCATGAGTTGGGATTGGCATTTCAGTTAGTAAGATGCAACATAAAGTGTACAATATTATCTATACAGTCTTGCTGCCTAAATTGTTTAAACTGAACCTAATTATGAGAACAGTCTCCAATAAGGGCTATTTTACAAAACAACTAGCTTCCATTCTTTTAAAAAAATGCCAATGACATGAAAGAGGATGAACTATTCTAGATTTAAATACGAAGCATCCAAGTGCTAGGCTGCTAACTGAAAGGTCAGCAGTTCCAACCCACTAGCTCCTTCGTAGCAGAAAGAATGTTTCTGTAAACATTAAAAGCCTTGAAAACACTATGGGGCAGTTCTACTCCATCCTACAGAGTTGCTGTTAACCAAATGCAATGTATGAATGTTGGGTGGATTCTGGGTTAAAAACAAATTAGTATCATGTAAAAGACACCTTTGAGACAGCTGGGAAAATGAGAATATTAACTATTATACTATAGATTAGTACTATAATTACTACATGTTAATACTAATTGATACTACTATATGCTACAGTATTATATATTAATATATTATAGCAATATTAATTTATTAATTTTAGTTTAATGTGAACCTATACTAATATACTGTTATATATTAATACAGTAATAATTATTCATTTAATATTAATATATTAATAGTATATTAATATTAATACTAATATGTAATATTGTATATTAACTATATTATTGAAGTAATATTTTCTTAGGTACAAGGTCTGACAAGTCCATGAACTTAATTGTTCTTAGTGCTACACAACTCACCACTGAATATCACTCTGGTCATCTTCAAAGTACTCCCCTTGAAAAACTATGCACCGACATCAGCATGTAGTTTACCCTTCAAACCAAGTTTGGAACTTCTTCTGGAGTGGCTATTACACATGGTGGCAACATGGGAAGTTTGCAAACTTGACTGTATAGTTGTCTGTCAGGGAAATTTTAGCCAATAAGCAAATAACTGTATTACACCTTCCCTACTCACCTGATCTGGCCCCCAATGACTTTTTTCTTTACCTGAAGATAAAGGAAATGCTCAAAGGAAGACATTTTGATGACATTCAGGACATCAAGGGTCATAGGAAACACCCCTGATGGCCATTCCAGAAAGAGTTCCAAAGTACTTGGAACGGTGCCCTAGGCACTGGCATCGGTGCATACCTTCCCAAAGGGAGTACTTCAAAGGTGACTGTAGGGATACTCAGCAATGAGGTATGCAGCACTTTTCCTAGGAGGAGTTCACAGACCTACTCAGTATTAGTGGATACGTAAAGGAACACCATGCTTAAGAGATGTGTGCACAAGCACTGGGGTGAAGTGTCTCTTCCAAATAATTTGGCAAAAGGAGTAAATATGGCAAAATGTTAACACTTGGTGAATCCCGAGTAAAGGTACCCTGTTCATTACAGTATTCTCCCAATGCTTCCATAGGTTTTTTAAAAATTTTAAGAGAAGTATTTTCCTGTTCTCCATGACACGCATCTCTTATCTTCCTCTCAACAACTCACAAACAATTTTTCAGTTTCTACTGACTGCGCAGAAGACCACTACTATATGGGTACGTGTTGTAATTCATGAAATTAGAACTCAGTCAGGAGGTTAGAGAGATTCAACATTTTTTAAAAGTCACTGAAAACTCTGTAGATCAGTAATTTCCAAGAGCTGAGAGTCTGCAGCCAAAGAGCAGTTCCAGCATAATGCCATTTACTTTTAAACGACCTCACCAAGCCATGCCGTTTGAGAATGGGTTTTAAATTGCCATCCAATTATAAACTGAGAGCACCATTCTCTTTTGTACATGACCTCCATTCTGTGTCCCTGCTTGCCCTGGACATATACCCCAGGAAAACTTGGCAGTCTGTCTTCTCACCGAACTGTGAAGCATCTAACCTGAACACTTAGCATAGTGTGCAGCACAAAACAGCAACTTAACAAATACTGGATGAATCTATGAATAGCTAACATCAGTATCTAAGGTGCTAAATTTTCAATAGTAAATGTACAAGTATTTTAATATGTATAAATCTGGTTGGCATGCAGAGTGAAGAAGGACCAATTACCAACAAAAACATTAGAACGGTATATTTGACCACATGGTCCTCTGACAAAGACCAGAAGTTGTCTTTGGAACATAAACAGAAAAGCAGGTATGTTTCTGGAATGGAAACAACCATTACCTTGCATCAGGAGCCACAGAGAAGTTCTACCAGAGGCCCGGCAAACTCAGTCTCATGAAACAAATCCTGTACATCAATGATTACAGTTCACATGTTAATTGAACATTTAAATAATTTAAGATATAAGAATTTTTCTGAGCTATTTATACAGCTTGTGTTAATCTCCGTTTTAAGAATTAACCAAAGTCTTTTCCTAAAACTAGCTTTTTGTAATTTCTTTACAACGTAACTATTTTAGTAGTATTTGCTGTGACATGGTCTATAATAAAACCTGTCATCAGAGAGGTAAGTATTCTACTACAGCTACAGAACTAGAGCATGTCTGAGAAGAGCAGACAACACTTACAGTGATAGGGCCCCAGACAGAAAGAAGAGGCAGTGCTTATTCTTAGATCAGTCGTGAAGACTGAATAATAATGACATCCGAACATCTTATTACAGAACCTTGAGTCCTGACATGGAAAGATAAACTAAAAGGCTAACTACATGTAGCACTGCCACCGGCTAGCAGAGCCAAGCCAGAGTTCAAAAAAAACACTTCCCTTTAAGGTTCACTGTGTAGTGGGTATGAACCTACTTTGGGGAGGCAAGAAAAAGAACCACACAGAGAGTCAAAGGTGAGGTATCTTCGGAAAATTTAATTGAGACCATTTTGTCTTTCTCTGGCTGGAAACATCAAACACTCTCATACGTTTTGGGGTGCCACAGCTTACAAAGGGGCAGTGGGTCTCCCACCGTGTTACATACTGAACCCAACTTTCTATCGAAAGATTAGACAATTTGCAACCTTGCTTTTGAGTATTTCCTACAAAATGCTCCAAAGTTTCCTTTACAATAAATGGCAAGTAAAACAGAGTAAGGCTTTATTTTCCCCTTTTCCCCCTGGTTGATGCTGTGTGCTGGAGGAGTAAGGAGGGAAGACGAGTCACATCTGTGTCAGTACCCTGATGAACCTGGCATGTTTCTGCCTTTTAAGGTCAGCCCCATCTGGGGGCTGTTGGGGGGGTCCTCTGAGGTGCAGCCATGCCACAGAGGCCTTGGCCCACAGAGGAACCCAAGCTAGTAGAGTGTGGAGCAGCCTGTCACAGTCATGTCACGGCAGTCGGGCGGCAGGCTGCCTGACTCTTCTCGGTACTTACAGGGCTGCGGACCTTCAAGAGTAACAAAGTCACTAGGACCAAACCACCACCAGAGGTCTCCCACCGGGGACTGCAGTACCTACCAAAAGTCCACTTCTGCAGGCCTTACAATTTGCATTTAAAGACTAAATGTAATTACTGAAAATGAAATGAGAAAAAAACCTAATTCTCATATCAAGTTACTACAATGAAAGTTAAAAGCATTTGTCTGATAAAACCATCTTTTCTGGGTCAGATGAAAGCAACTCTCTGGCAAAATAATCTTAGTAACGTGTACTGCTCACTGTGTTTTTACTGGGTGTACACATTTCTTTAATTTCATCATCTGAATAGCTCTGCCTAGAGTTTCATTAGCTTAAAAAAGGTAAAAGGCAGCCAAACATAACTAATTCTGGTTGCAAAAATCTCAGACATTAATGTTCACCTCCTCAAGTGTTAAGAGTACATGATTAAAAGATAAACAGCTTCTTCTCTTAACAGGAAACTAAGCAGCTACTGTCATCAAATGCATCTCTAGGCAAATGCAGGGCCCCTCATAAATATAAAATTAAATCCTTTTGAGGAATAGGTTTATGATTTTAGTTATGCGGCATTTTACACTTATTCCTTGAATTTTGTAGTAAAAAACGTATGGTCTTTGCTTCTTTATTTTCAAGCACAAGTGATTTCGCCATCATCTCAGCAGGCTCTCATGTACAGATGGCAGGCTGGGTTATTCGGCTTATTTCTGAAAGGGGAGACAGCCACAGTTCTGGCCTGTGCTCTCAGAATCCCTGCAAAAACTCCTGTAGCTCCGTGACAATCTCGGTGTCCACTGTTTCCATGAGGGACTGGAAGCCTTGTTCTCCCAGTAACTCCTGCTGTGCCTTGAGCTTCTCGTAGATGAACTGCTGCAGCGACACCGTGTGCACTGGGTCCTTCAGAGCCAGCTGGGGGACACAGAGAAAAGCCAAACCGGATCAAAGAAAGGACAACACATCACTCCCAGTGCACTTACTAAAATTTTTTATAGTCTCTTCTGCAATAACAACAAAGCTCTTGCCTCCCTTCTTACAATGGATTCTAAAACAGTTTCACTGTGGAAAAGTTTCAGAAAGAAAATTTCATTCAGTTAGTCCAGCTTCAGTTCTCTAACGTCCTCTGAGCCTAAGTTGCTACCAGTACTCCAGCTTCTCAAGAACTGGGGGCTCATGCTTTTAAAGCCTCAAACCCTGATACAACGCACTCTACAAGGAATATAACATGTTGAAAAGCACTCAAACACAACTGTCTAGGTATGCTGTTAAGATCACAAACTCAGCAACGTGGCGACTCCGTGATGCCCTCAGGTCTAATTTCAAGTTTGTTTCCCTAAGTCTATGCCAATCTAAAAGGCATGCAAGTTTCTGGCTTGTGACACTGTTGTTACTAATGGTATTAGTATGTTTGAAATACTTCAAAATTTAACAACTGACAAAACATTATTGCTTTAACCTCTATTTCTCTCATTATGAATAAAGTTGAACATACAGCAAGGCTCTAAGCAAACCCATGAGGTTCCACCTGCACAGAGATCTTCCTCTTTCCTTATGGAAGATCCATTTTGTCCCAGGTAGACAAAGCAGCTGAATCACCTCTGTAGGCTGAGTCATACAGATAGTTTTTAAAGTAATGATTACAGATAGAAAATGTTTAAAGGCAGCAGACACAGGAGTTGTGGATATGAAATATGTGAAACCCAGTATGTGACCATTCCAAGGTCACACAATAAATCCAAGGCAATAATGACTTCAATACTCACTTCCCTGCAGGATGGTAAGAGAAAGAATCCTAAGAACCATATAATGAAGGTCTGAGCCCACAGTTCTGAACATTCCACGAGATGCATACAACTTTAAGATGAATATTTTAAATTATTTGGTGTCTTAAAGCAACATACAATAATGTTCAATATTATTTTAATTACTAACAAATAGCTTCTTACTAAAAAGGATGCAGACTGTGCTGAAACATCATGCAAATGAATGATTAATATGAGTGCAAAGCAGCCAACCTTGAAACTGTATATTCAGCAAGTCAATCTAAGTACTTAAATGAGTGTGGTTCAAATGCTGTGTTTCCATTTGCTAAGAAACTGTCAACAATTAACTTATCACATTTGCATGCTTTAACTTCCAATAGACAAATTAAAAGTATTAACACACTAGAACCCAGCAGGATTGCATAACACTGCAATAATATTATATCAAGCAATGGAGGAAACTGGTAATTAATGGAAAATATTAAAAGCAATCTCTTTTGGAAGAAGAGCTGTGGAGATGTAAGAAGACAGATATAGCATCTCCAGCTGCATACCTTAATGTGTCTTTTAAAAAAAAATTTTTTTTAAAGTACTTTTTTTTAGTCAAACAAAAATACTTGTTTGCAAATAAATGTCAGTTTTGACATATAGCAGACATTCATTTAGACGCTAGTATCTTCTTTTCAAGAAATACGTGAAATAGTTTGAGCAAATGACTTACTAGAGCAAAACCACTACTTTGCCTCCACGAAAAACTCAAGATAGTATTTCTTTCAATGCAATAGTGCCTATAACCACAAGAGAAAAAGAGAATGAAATCCACTGCCATCAAGTCTCATAATACAGTGCAGAACTGCTCCCCAGGGTTTCCAAGGAGCCCTAGTGGATCAGAACTACTGTCCTTTTGAAAAGCAGCAGAACTCTTTCACTACCACACGATCACGGTTTCCAGTAGTGCCTATAGTGGTTGGATTTGGTTTACTGATATTTTGTCAGGGATTTATTAATCTATATTCATGAGTCATACTGGTCTCATAATTATAAGACAATGAGAAATCAGCCACTCATAGCCTTTCCAAAAGACTATCACTGTTATGTAAATAATACCCACCTGACCAGAGCAGAAACCCTGGTGGCACAGTGATTAACCAAAAGATGGGCAGTATGAATCAGCCAGGCATGCCTTGGAAACTCTATAGAATGGTTCTACTCTGTCCTATAGAGTCATCATGAGTCGCAATCTATTCAACAGGAATCGGTCTTCTGTTTGACTTACAGTTAATTATCTGATTTAATTTTTAAAAAGACAAATACAGAAAGAAGTTGTCACTGAAGGGAACTGGATTTTCACTGTATTATTTCATAAAACTACATGTTAATCTACAATTACTTGAAAATAGTAAGCATTTTACTATGACTTGTGGAATCATCCACAGCAATGTCAACTACCAATCCCTTGAGACATCAAAGGTATCCAATTCTGGATCTTGGAACAGGAAAAAACAATATAAGCTAACCTTGTAATGCATGCTTAGTACACACTCCATCACTGAACTGGGAGGTGTGGAAGTCACATTCCTAAAGTCACCATATTATTATACATATCTCCAAACGGCTCCTGTGACTTTCATGTCACTTCCATCTACCTCAAAATTTCACTTAACAACTAAGTCATATCACACCTACACCAATTTTCATTCTATTGCTGACAGATACCTGGCAATGTTTTGTCCCAATTACTCATTTGTAGAAGTATCTATGTCCCTTTCCTTTTAACAGACACTTTTTTATACTAATTCTGTATTCTGCAACCTTGCCGTAGTTGTTCATTAGTTCTAGTACATTGTTCTGTGTGTGAATTCCTTAGGATTTTCTGCAAAGAGGACCATGTTCACCATAAATAAAGGCAGTTTTACTTCTCCTTTTCTAATCTGGATGTTTTACCCCCTTGACTGACTGCACTGGCTAGAACCTCCAGTACTACCATGAATAAGAGGCAAGAGTGGACCTGCTTTCCATTCCAAGTGTTCCCCATCTTAGGAAGAAAGCACCCGTCTTTCACTATTAAGTATGATGTTTGCTGTATACTTTCTGTAGATACCAGAATGAGGAGTTCTCCTTGTGTTTCAGGTCTTGGTTTGTTTTTAATCATGAATGAGAACTGGACTTTGTCAAATACTTTTTATATGTACATCTGTTTATTTATTAAGATAACCATGTGGTTTTGTCCTTTGCAGATGCTAAACTAACCTTGTATTCCTGGGATAAATCCTGCTTGGTCATAGTTGCATTCCAGCTGGATTCGGTTTGCTAGTATTTTGTTGGGGATTTATTAATCTATATTCATGAGCCATACTGGTCTCTAGTTTTTCTTTCTGTTAATATCTTTGGTTTTGGTAGTATGGTGATAACAGCATCACATAATGAGTTTGGAAGTGTTCCATCCTCCTCTGTTTTCTGGGAGAGTCTGTGGAATACTGATATCATTTCTTCTTTAAATGTTTCAAAAAATCACCATGAAGCCATCTGGGTTTAGGTGATTCTTTATTTCTTTAATTAGTAATTTTTAACTACTAATTAAAAATCTTTATATTCTTTCAAATATAAGACGTATCTAAATAAAAAACCTGGCTAACAAAAATTCTAATGTGTTCCCTACAGATCCATTGCTTAAATTTTTTCAAGAGTTAATATTTTAGTTATTCTTAGTAAAGAAAGCTATCTAATGGCCCCCCACATTCCACTGACTTTTTCTAGATTTTATACAATTACAGATTATAATTTACTATTACAAATACAGTTAATTACACAATTATCAGGACTATCTGTATATTCCAGAAACAAATTTTCTGTACAAGAGGATAACAAAAGGTAGAATACTAGCGATAAACTTTTCAAAATAAGCATACCAATCTGATGGTATCTGAGGCATTAATACCTAAAATTTATGTCACACATGAACTATTTAGAATGACTCCTGTTTTTTTTTTTTCAGATCCTCCAATAAGGAGACCAACTATTTCCCAAGTGTAGTCTGTTGCTGTGAAACCACACGTGTATGTTGACAGTGCACTAATGAATGTCAAGTTTATGCAGCACGCTATCAATTTCAAACTACATAAAACAGCGTGCTTTGTCTTTTACTCAGCTTATTACATCTCAGCCAACACGATGCATCACATGTCTTGTTCGTTTTTAACAGCCAGGGGGATTCTACAATCCCACTTCCAACCCACTCTGTGAAACACTGTATGACAGTGCAAGATGCAGAGTTGTGGTTTTCCCTTCTGGTGTTTCTACGATGAGGGAAAAAGTAATTCTATTATTGTAAAAAGAAAGACCACTACCCTTGCCTGCAGGACTCTGAACCAGTTCAAGCCCCTGCTGATACTTTTCATTCCCACCCCAGGTACACTACATCGGAATCTCCATTTTAACAAGATTCCCAGGTGATTCTTACGTAGACTAAGTTTTGAGGACCACTGTTTTGCCAGTGATTTTCAGAAGTGGTTGCCTAACTAGCAGTATTAGCATCACCTGGGTACCTGTCAGAATTGTAAATTCTCAGCAGGGGTCAAAATTGGAATGAAGAAGTTCTAAGCTCCTCTTTCTTTGGAAATGAATTTGTCTACAGCACCTTCAATCTTCTCACCTTTTTTTTTTGAGCAACTGAAGGTTGCTCTGTATTAGTTCTAGAGTCTGTTATATCAAATCAAGCATTGTGCCACTTCTACTCCAATATATCATCATATACGCACGGTTCCTGGTTACATCAATCACGGGAAGACAGTAGTTTGAATGCAGAAGCCAACACTTAATTTACTGTAAGCCTACTTTGGTATCATCTGGCAGGCATTCATTAAAAGTTCCTATTAATATCTTCTTTTCAAGAAACAGTATGTGAAAGCAGACTGACTAAATGATTCCTCAGCCTTCCTGGTGCACAGTAACATTAGAGAAGCTAAGTAACCCGGCAACCTCAACCAGCAGGGATACAGTCACGTAGTGGTGGGGGGTGGGGGAATTTCCAAAGGTCTTTGTACAAAAAATAGGTTCTGTGCCAACTATGTGCCAGAATTCACAGAAATTATAGTAGAACCTTACAAAATCAGAAACTGCTTGTTCTTTCCACACATTTCTAGCAAGTACAATTGTCTAGTTTCTAGTTCAGAGTTGCTGAAGTATACAAATTTGAGAAGTTTAAAAAAAACAGAAACCAAGACAACAATGTGGAAGATCAGCTGATAAACTTGCATTAATGGAAGAGTAAAACTATTAAAAATGAAATCATGCTACATGCAATGTGTGGCATTCTGTACTAAGTTCCAGGACTAAGGGCATTAACAGAAAAAAATTGGTAAAACCTGAATGAAGTCTACAGTTTAGCTAATGTATCAGTGTTGGTTTCTTAGTTTGATAAATGTACCATGGTAATATAAGGTGTTGACATTAAGGAAAACTGGGTGAGAAGCACAAAAGAACTCTGTACTACCTTTGTTACTTTTCTGTAAACCTGCAATTATTCAAAAAATAAAACACTCTTATAAAATGGACTCAGAGACTAGAAAAGTACATCCCTTCGGGGCCACTGGGTCTAAGGGGACAAGCTGCCACAAATATCTCAATTGGCTTACACCAATTTTCAACCCCAATCTTTCAGAGCAGCTAGTCTGGGAACTGCATTTTGGAGGAAGACACAACCTGATGTCCCCAGGTCCTAGTGACATCCAAGGGGTGTTTTCAAGTTAATGACATCAGTAGGACTGAATACAGTCAAATTCCTAGTTCTGTCCTCTGTTCTCTCTCCATTACTTCCCTAGACCTTCCCTGTTAACCCACAATCTCCAAGGAAGTATGTCATAATTTAAGACATATTTCCATTAAAATGGCTTAGATAAAAATTAGGAACATTTACAAACATCAGTTACTAGCAAAAAATATCCAGAATTTCTGACTTTTGGGGCAATGCCAGATAAATTAGGTATTAATATAACTAGCTAATCCACTTCAGAAGTCCACACATTGGATTTCAATATTCCTTGGTTTTAAAATTAATACTCTAAAGACAGAACCGTTTTTGTTGAACTATGTACCAGGTCCTCCTGTTAGTAGTTAGTCTTTTGATGTATGCTTCCCTCCACAAGACAGGCAGTCTGTAAAACTGGTGCAACATTTTAGCTCCTGTGGTCAGTTCTACTTATCAGGTTGTGTATTTCTTGTTATTGGAGATTTTCATTCCTTGGAACAAAATTTTCTACTGCATTAATCAGCAATTTCAACCAGCAGTTCAGTGAAGCTGATCTTTCATCTTCCTCAAATTATGTGGCATATCATGTTATTACTTTTTAATCCTCCATAGACCTATACTTATACCACAGCCTTTACTACCTGTGAAGTTATCTGACATGGAATTTTGCTAAAAAGAGTTTGTTTATCCTAAAAAATGCAGAGTATCTTTTACAAAGCCTGGTAGATTATGTAAATACACATTAGCTATGCAACAGATCAAAAATTTTAGACGAAAATTTGTCTAATACGACATGCTTGAACCATGTGGTGCTGAAACACTGCTTAGACGATTAAACATGTTTTTAACGAAGCTCAGTAGCTCTACCATTAAGTGGCCAGAGGCACCCAACTCCTCCAGGAAGCCTCCTGTGCATAGGCACTCAACTCTTTGGCTTGGTGGGCTTGCTCCAGTGCTGTCTGGCACGGATCTCCTGGTTCTGCATTGCTGGTTCTATGCTACCAGTCCTCTGCTGCTGTTTCTCACCATTTGTGCCTTCTCCAGTGTAACAGTTCTTGTCAGTCCCTTGCATCTTCTATTCATTCACAGTTCCAAAACCAAAGCCACAGTTTAGGTATCTGTTAGAGCAGCACTCCCTTCTCAGTACCAAATTCTGTCTTAGTCATCTAGTGCTGCTATAACAAAAATATCACAAGTAGATGGTTTTAACAAATGGAAATTTATTCTCTCACAGTCCAGCAGGCTACAAGTCTAAAGCCAGGGCACCAGATCTGGGACAAGGCCTTCCCTCTTTGTTACCCTTGGAGAAGATCCTTGTATTGCATTAGTCTTGCTTGTTCTGCAACCATCTCAGCACAGGAACCGCAAGTCCAAAGGATGTACTCTACTACCAGCACTGCTTTCTTGATGGTATAGAGGTCTTTGATCCCCTGCTTGTTTTTCTTTTGTATCTCGTAGGCTAAAACTTCCTTAGTACGGGTGTTACAACCAAAAAACCAAACTCACTGCCATCAACTCCAACGGACAGCAGAAATCCTGGTGGTGTAGTAGTTAGTGGCTACAGCTGGTAACCAAAAAGCCAGACTTCAAACCCACCAGGCACTCCCTGGAAACTCGATGAGCAGTTCTACCCTGTCATACAGGGTCACTATGAGGGTTTTACAGTACCACCCTAATCCTTTTTACCATAATCTGATCTTGCCCTATTAACCACAGGGAGAGATTAGACTTTACAATACAGGAAAAACACAAAATAGAGGATAAGCACACAACATGGGGAATTATGGCCCAGCCAAACTACTACACATTTTTGGGGAATATAATTCAATACATCCCAGCACTATTTTCTTTTCCTGTCATTAGCTAGACAGAAGTCAAGTATTGGTGGCACATCTACCCCTGTTCTTCCACTTTCGGCACTGTTACACAAGCAGGAAATAACCTATTACAGTAAGCTCAGATTCCAAGCATCTGTTAAAAAGACAGCATTTACATCACTCACTATTCAGTAGTTTGCAGTTAGTTTCAAATAGATGCTTATTTTAAGTCACATTACAGATCTTTTATTCCTACTTCAACATGAAACTTTATCAAGACTTAACACTAACTTAATGTTGGAAAAATTTACTAACACTAACTCATATTTTTGTATATACATTTATAAATAAAAGCCATTTTGAATTTTATTCTTTTCCTGTTGGTTCTGTTATCTGAATTAGAACAAAGCAAAACAGATCAAAAGACTTGCAGTTTTCTAGGTTCTAAAACAACTAAAATGTCATAATATTTAATTGTTCCTTAACATTCAATAATATAGTAGAAAGAAGGGAAATAAGGAAGGAGGGAAAGATGGACAAGGTTCTGCAGAAAGGATTTAATTATTAAAATTACATGCAATTAGTAAAACCACTCAGTGTGCAAACACACAACGTAACTGAGGGGAGGGACCATCATAAAACATTTCTTCCATAGTTGTAAGTCTAGTGAAGCTTTCTATTTAGTTCTGAGAAGATTTTTGTAATTTATTATTTTATTGGAATTCACTCTGACCAGACTTTTAGAACTAAATGACACAGACTTGTACATATAATCCCTGGAATTATACTGCATGCTTTCTTATTCCTAATACTGTATATTTATATCACTTTCCCCATTCCTTGATTTGACTTAAGGTTTTTTAATTTTGTTGATGTTTTTTAAGTCTTATGCTTGTTCATCTATTTTAGTAGTATTTTCCCCTTAACTCATTTTCTAAATTAAAGTTTTAAAGTTTATAAATATCCTTAAGGTTGACTTTTTTCCTTGCATCTTGCAATGAATTTGTAGTTCATTACCTTTGTTCTTTCATGTTCAATAATGACATTTAGGGCTATATTTCTTTGCATTCTATCCACATATTTTTATCTGTAATAATTTCACTCTTACATTCCACTTAGTTCAAAATTGCAAGTTTCCTCTTTAAAACAGTTTTAAAAACTTTCAAGTGACTGACAGCACTCTCAACATTTATTTCTCTTTTTATTGCAATGTGGCCAGACAACATAATCTGTACTATTGTTACTGTGGAAATTTTCAGTTTTCTTTGTGACCCTAGAATATGTCCAGTTTTCATAAATGTTACACAAACATCTCATAAATGTATATTCTACTTGCCAGGTAGAATTCTTACATAAAACACAACTTTTATATAACACACTTCTGTTTGAGACGCCTCTTTTCAAGTCCAAACCCACTACCATCAAGTCAATTCTGATTCATAACCACTCTACAAGACAGAGAAGAACTGCTCTACAGAATTTTCAAGGAGTGCCTGGTGGATGTGAACTGCTGACATTTTAGTCAGCAGACATAGCACTTATCCACTACAAGACCAGGGTTTCCAAACAGAAAACCCAAAAGACTCCACAAGAAAATTACTAGAATTAACAGAGATTCAGCAGAGTAACGAGATACCAGATGAAAACAGAAAAATCTACTGGAGTCCTTTAAAGGAATCTATAAAAAGGAAATCAGAAAAACAATACCACTTATAATATTCCCTAAAAAATAAAACACTTAGGAATTAAATCTAACCAAGGATGCAAAAGACCTATATAAAGAAAACTATAAAACACCACTGTAAGAAACCAAGAGATCTGCATAAAAGGAAGACCACACCATGTTTGCAGTTAAGTGGACTTAATACTGTGAAAATACTAATTCTACCTAAAGAAATCTACAAAGACAACACAGTCTTGGTCCAAATATCAAAAACGTTCTTAAAAGACACAGAAAACTAATCATATATGGAAAGGGATGAGGCCACAGATTAAGTGAGTCACTACCAAAACCAGACAAAGTAGAAGGCCTTGCACTACCTGATCTCAGAAACTACGATACAGCTACAGTGTCAAACATCCTGGTACTGCTACAATGACAGACACATTGATTAATGGAACAGACCTTAGAACCTTACTGTAAATCAATCCACCTATGATTACTTGATCTTTGACAAAGGTTCAAAGTCCATCAAATGTGGAAAAGATAGTCTTTTTAACAAACGGTAGTCATAAAACTGGATGCTCACCTGCAAAGAAGGAAACAAGACCCATATCTCACACCATATACAAAAATTAATTCAAAATGGACCAAAGACCTAAATATATAGATCACAGATGAAAAAATAGGTAAGCATTAATGGTCCTAATATATGGCACTAACAGGATACACACCATAACTAACAATACACAAACTCCAGAAGATAAATTAGATAATAGGGATCTTCTAACAATTAAATACTCAGACTCAGCAGAAGATTTCACCACAAGTGTAAAAGAAAACCTACAGATGAGGGGAAAAAGTTGGCTATGACAAATCCAACAAGGGTCTAATTTATAAAATCACCAGGAAAATGCAAGCTTCCACAACACAAAGACAAATAATCCAAATAAAACACAGACAAAGGATATGAGCAGACACTTCACCAAAGAAAACATTCAAGTAGCTAACAGAAGAGGAAATGTTTGAGACCGCTAGCCATTTGAGGAGTTAAAACCAAAATCACAATGAGATACCATCTCAGCCGGACACTACTGGCACAAATCAAAAAGATGGAAAACAACAAATGCTACAGAGGGTGCAGGAAGATGGGAACTCTTAAGCACCACCACTGGGGATGCAAAATGATACACACATTTTGGAAAATAATATGGTACTTCCTTAAAAAGCTAGAAACAGAAATACCACATGACCCAATAATCTTACTACTAGGAATACAGCCCCGAGAAATAAGAGCTGTCACACAAATAGACATATGCACACTTGTGTTCACTGCAGCACTGTTCACAACAGCAAAAAGATGGAAAAACCAGGTGCCCATCAAGACAAGGACGGATAAAGAAACTACAGTACACACATACAATGTAGTACTATGCAATGATACAGTACAATGATGAACCCAGGAAACATCTCACAATGTGGTCCACTCCAGAGGGCATTATGCTGAGTGAAATAAACCAATCATAAAAGGACACATATATTATGAGACCACCACCATAGAAAGTCATGGAAAAATTTACAAACAAAAAGAAGTAATCACTGATGGCCAGCTACAAGTGAGTGGAGGAATGGGGAGGGAAAAATACTAAAAAAGCAGTAGGTAAATCCTAACTTTAGGGAAGGGTAAATCAGTACACAATATTGGGGAAGCCAGCACAACCTGCCCAAAACTGTTATGGAAGCTCCACAGAAACACTGAAACTCTCTGAGGGACCAAATTACTGAGCTGACAGCTGGGAAGCACGGTCTCAGAGAACATCTAGGTCCAACTATATTGGTATAATATATGTTATAAAGAACATGTTTTACATTCTACTTTGGTAAGTAGTGTCTGGGATCTTAAAAGCTTGTGAGCAGCCATTTAAGATACTTTATGGTTCCACCCCATTGGCAGCAAGGAGAAAGAAAGAAACCAAAACCATAAGAGAACTATTAGCCCAAAGGACTAATAGACTACCAGAGCCTCCACCAGAATGAGTCCAGTACAACTTGACGGTACCCAGCTAGCAGTACTGATTGCTCTGAAGGGACCATAACAGAAAGCCCTGGAGAGAGCTGGAGAAAAATCAAGAACAAACTTGTATAACACAGACACACATAAACACATACCCTAAAAAAATACTTAGGAATAAGTGTAACCAGGGATGTAAAAGACCTCAGAACGAAAACTACGAAACACCTCAGTAAGAGACCTGCATAACAGGAAGAACTTACTTGTCTGACAGAGATTGGAGAAACCCCAAGACTACAGCCACTGGACACGCCTGAAGTTCACCCTTCAGTCAAAGATTACCCAAGTCTACACAACAAAATAGACTAAATGGGCACACCAGGCCCAGGGGCAAGGAATAAAAGGCAGGAAGGGACAGGAAAAGCTGGTAATGGAGAATTCAAGGCAGAGAAAGAGCGAGTGTTGACATGTTGTGGTACTGGCAACTGATGTCACAAAATAATATGTGCGCTAACTGTTTAATGAGAAACTAGTTTGCTCCGTAAACCTTCACCTAAAATATGCATTTTTTTAAGAAGTTAAATGACTATATCACAAACTATAATATTTAGGGCTGCGCTATAAACATCGGTGTTACTGAGCTGGAAAACATAAGCTTGCCAGGTACTAAAATCATTACTACCCAGCAGCGTCTTTTATTCTACTACTCGTTTTTCAGAACTATAATTAATGCTCATGTTTGGCCATTCTATGAAAAAATATACTATATTATCAAATCTATGCAAAAATCATTGATCCAATTAGAGGCAGGATACAGAATATGTAAGAGTATAAAGAGAACCAGAGAAGAAAAACTAGGTTAGATTTCTACATGTAATCTAAATGGCATGTTTGGATACAGTATGTGAGTTTTTCTGAGTATCACTTATTTCTGTCTCTAACTTGTTAAAGTGACTGAGGTACCTGAACATAACATACATACAACATCTGTAAGAAGCACCTCTTCCCTTGTATCTCCTCACTGTTCTGTCTCTGTTTCCAAGCATTGAGATCACTGAGCAAACCTAAGACTCTTAAATCCCTTAAAACACTCTACAAAGTCAAGTAAGTCATCAGGTGAAAGACTGAGAAGTGCTATAAACAGGAAATGTTGACTGAGAACCGTAAGGCAAGCAAGTATAGCCATCAGTCATTTGGTGTTCTCAATCTACTTCAAAAACATTAAGTTTGCTAACCTAACCTAACCCACTGCCATCAAGTCAGCTCTGACTCACAGCATTAAGTTTTCTAGAATACCTGAAAAATCTTCAGTACGCTTAAAAATAAACCCATTGCCTTTCAGTTGATTCTGATTAAGCTATGTACTTATGCTAATAAAGTATGTAATACAGCAGTACCCTTGGCACTGAATAATCTGCAGAAATCAAATGTCAAAAAAAAAAGCATTAGATTCTGCTGGTGGAAATGGGAAATGATACAACCACTTGGGAAATCAATGTGGCATTTTCTTAAAAAGCTAGAAATAGACATAACATATGATCCAGCAATCTTACTTCTTGGAATATATGCTAAAGAAACAAGAGCTGTAACACACACAGATACACACAACCCAATGTTTACTGCAGCACTATCGATAACAGCAAAAAAGATGAAATGAACCTAGGTGCCCATCAACAGATGAATGGATGAACAAACTATGGATAGTCACATAATAGAATACTATACAATGATAAAGAACAACTGATCTTGGGATCATTCCACGATCATCTTCCTCTTTTACACTCAGCTGATTAACAACCTTCATTTCATTCTGTGGAGGAGCTGTTTAGAGCTACAGCTGCCAACCAAAAGGCTAGCAGTTCCAATCACCATGGGCACCACGGAGCAGTACTCTTCTATCACACAGATCACTATGAGTAGGGGTCAACTCGATGGCAATGGTTGGGTTCAGTTTTGGTATGTGACACAACACAGTCACAGGTTCCAGGAATTAGGATGTGAAGATCCAGGTTTCTCAACCTCAGAATTATTTATGCTTTAGACAGGATAATTTTGTATTGAAGGGGATGATTCTGTGTTTTGTATGATGGTTGGCAGTTATCTTTGGTCTCTACCTACTAAATGCCAGTAGTGCTCCACTACTGAGACAATAAAAAATGCCTTCAGATATCGATATATGTACCCTGGAGGGCAAAACAGTACCTCGTTGAGAAACACTATTAAAACACTAAAAGGATTTTTCCTCTTTACTGTTATAAGGAAATGTAACTATACTTAATTCACACAATGAAATAAGGCCATTTTGAATAGAGTTAAGGAATTCATCACTTTCTTTATCAAAGTTTCTTACGAATAAAGTTATGGGGAAGAAATTAACTCTGGTTTAGATTAAAAGTAAGTTTAAACAACACCTGAAAAGTTTTTATAACAAAAGCTTTCCTATATCACATCTGTTCCATTTTAAATACTTTGTTTCCCACAGAGAGCTCCAGAAAGTCAGATGACTTACTACTATGACCTTTACTGTCACCGGTAATTTCACCTTGCTAGAGTTCATGTAAAAACAAAGTAGGTAAGATATGATGAAAACCAAATCATTTAATTTCTTCTGTTAATAACTCCTCTTTCAGAAAAAGTGGTACATTTTATTCCTGTACACATCACTCTACAAAAGAAAATTAAAACCAATTTTTCAAAACTGGCTTTAAATTGACTTAAATGTATATGCTTGCTCTCCTGCTTTCCTCATTTAACTCTAAATTATGGTAGAGCACCTTAGCTTTTAACATAATACTTATACCACACAGTTATGCTGATACCATAGAGAACCAATTACTTTCTATGCACTGCTTGACAGAACAGGCTTTAGTATTATTACACTGATCTAACAAATATTCTAAAAGGAAAACAAACCCGCAATTCAAAGCATTAAAATAGTCTAAGCTTTAATGCCTGCCTTAAAAACAACACCGCTTTCACTTACCTTTTCCATTCAGTATGAGTGCTCCCTGTTTAATGATAAGATTTTTAACAATTCTTTAGTAGTTATTCAGTTTATCCTATAAATTATACCATGCTGTCAAGTATCTTCCGAAACATCAATAATGAATAACAAAATGCACTGTTAAGCTACAGTAATTCATAGGCAGGTCAACAGACTACAGTCTGGAGCCCAAAAATAAACCCACGCAAATCTGGTAAGCAGCGTATTAAAACAGAGAATAGACAGTATATTGAATAGTTTTGCGGCAAGGCTACAGCTGGCACTCTACCATCCCTTTGTCAAGAACTTTCCAGATGCACTAAAGACTTAAATGAAAAACAATTATCACTGTAATGACACAAAAGAAAATACAAAAGAAACTGTGTTCTTAAGAGAGTAAGCTATTCCACGCATGCCATAAAACCAGATCATAAAAGTGAGAAATTGATTTTTGACCAAAAAATAAATAATTTTTTTTTTTACAGTAAAAAAAGCTCAGCATAAAACCAGTGAAAGACAAATGAGTTCCAGGAAGCGTACTTGTAACAGATGAGAGATTAAGGGCTGATTTGCTGACTTCCTTAACCTACGGAGAGCTTATTCCTGTCACTGCATAACGAACTACTCCAAGCTAGGTAGCAGAAAATAACAACCATTGTTTTACGCTGATGAATTCTGTGTTTCAGGAATTCATAGGGCAGAGGAAGGATGAACTGTCTCTGCATCCTGATCTCTGGAATTTCATCTAGGAAGACTTGAAGGCTGAACGTGACTTACCGTAAGGGGCTGACATCACCTGAAAGCTCCATTCACTAACACATCTGACAGTTGAGTTGATACTGGCTGTCACCCGGGGCCTCAGCTAAGGAAAATGGGACCTACATTCTGTCTGTGGGTGTCTGGGATTTCCTTACAGCACAGTGATTGGGTTCCAAAAACATGTGTCTCTAGAGAACCAACTGAAAGCTGTATGATAGGATGTAAACTCTAAAGTCCAAAAGCATCATCCAGCATGACAAATTTCAAGGACACAAAATAGTTAGATCACCCTCTCAACGGAAAGAATGTCCAAGTCACCATGTAAGAATAGCATGTGAAATGGAAGAGACAATTATGGCCATTTGGAAAATACAACCTACCAGAGAACTCTTACTTAAAACAAACAAAAAATCTAATGGAAAATTGAAAAAATAAAGATATGAATTTGCCACTCACTAAACCAAACCCACTGTTGTAGTAGAGTCAATTCTGACTCACAGAGACCCTATAGGACAGAGCAGAACTGACCCAGAGTTTCCAAGGAGCCCCCTGGTGGATCTGAACCGCTGATCCTTTGGTTTGCAGAAGCAGCACTTAACCACTACGCTACCGGTTTCCAAATGGGCTATAAACACCTGGGAAATGCTCTGCCTTGCTTATAACCAGAGAAACCACATTAAGCAACAGGTATTGTGTTCCAATTACTGTATTACTAAGACAAAATTAATAAAACTCATGTTAGCCAGGTTGTGGGAAAATTCATGTATCACCAGTAGGCAGATAAACTGGCAACTTGGTAGTGTCTTACTGGTATTTCAAAAGCACATATATCCAAGAATTTACCCTATAAATACACTCGTCATAATGTGTATAAACTATGTTTACTGAAGCACCTCTTACCACAAACAAAAATGAAAACATTCTGAATGTCCCTCAGGAGCAGAGGTTCTCAAACTCACTGGCCCTAAGATATCTGCCCACTTAAAAGTTATTGGTGACCTCAGTAAGTTTTTGTTTAGATTGATTAAATCCATTAATACTTAATGGATTAAAAATTAAAACTAAGAACATTTAAAAGCAATCAGACTAATTTCTTTGTAAATAACAACAAACCCATTACATAGCAACAGAGATGACCCCTGTCAAAATAAATAACCCTTGCTTCTCCTGCAGTTGCCCTCTGGGTCCATGACAGGACTAGAAAGCTCCTGGATGGAGAGGATACGCCAGCCTTCTCCAAGTCAGTCTCCAGCCAAGTCCAGGTCTGTCAAACGGTCTGTCTGTTCTATAAGGACAGGATGGGCCCTTGTCCAGGACACTGATGATAGCTGGATTCCAGCATCTAGTGACCTAGCTATGGTCTACCATGTAAGGGATCTGGCCTGGGGTACAAGTGTCCATCTGCCTGTAACAGGACCACTGAGGGAAGAAAACAGGTAGGACCACACGACAGAAGATGAGCTAGGCCAGCTGGTGCCACCCCCCGCCCCCCGGTGCCTTGCTTGCCCAGCCCACCCACACTGTCTGTGCCTTGAGCTAATGAGGCAGATCCTAGACCCAGAACCCCTAAAAAAGAAGAGCATCCAAGACTGAGGGAAGAGGCAAGAAATACCATCTCTGCACCTCGTGTCTCTCCCTGGGGACAGGAAGACCCCAGCATCTCCTAGTCCTCACACTGAAGCCCAGGTGCAGTCTAAAGCTTGGCCCCTGCTGCCTCCTCACTGTTTGCAATAGATGTAAATATGATCAATAAATCACTTGAAAGAGGAAAAAAAAAGGATAGTTTTCTCTGACTGTGCTGAAACCCATTAATAGTGCTTTTGTGATGGCTGGTCGCAATATGGAACCTGAAACTTTATAATGAAATATTCTTTCTCTGTTACACTAAAATCCATTTGTCTATATTTAGCACTGTGAATAAATATTTTACTCGTGCATGATTTTGTAACAATATGTACTGGTCAGATGGAAAGTACTGGAAGCTGGGTTACACAGATTTCCCAAATGTTGACAGATTTCATCATCAAAACATTATATTAATATTACTGTACTACCAAGTGCATCTGAAAAGCCTTTTAGTAGTGGGAGGCTATCACACTTACGGCAGACACAAGTTTTCCAAAATTACAATTTTTACTTAAAAGCTCAAATTTTAGTACTGTCAAATATTGCTAATTGTTTTCCTTGAAGTTACAGGCTTCATTTTCGAGAATGTCTGCCAAATATCCTAGTATGAATAAGCCATTTGTCTATCAGTCGTTCTTTCAGGTTCAAACAGTGATGCAAGAAAAAGGCTATGAACTCATCTCACAACTCAACCACAAAGTGAGAAAATCACTGTCACTGAGCACATTCTCATGTTATCACAGAGAATATCAAAAAGATGTGTACTCCAGAGTGGAGATATAATACAATTAATAACTTGTATTACTTTATCAAGGACATTTCTAAATAGAACTGGCACTTTTTGAACAAGGTTTTTTAACTGTAGCAATAAAGAACACAACTGATTACTACACACTTTTGCATATACCACAAACTGCTACAATAACAAACAGATGTGCCTTGGAAGAAGTATAACCAGAGTGCTCCTTAAAGACAAGGATGGTAAGTCTACATCTTATATACTTTGGACACGTTGTCAGGTGGGATCAGTTACAGGAGAAGGACGTCATGCTTGGTAGGAGGGTTAGCAAAGAGAGGAAGACCCTCAGTGAGATGGACAGACACAGTGCCTGCAGCAATGGGCTCTGGCATAGCAACCACCGTGGGCATGGCGCCAGACCAGGCAGTGTTTGCTTCCACACAGGATCGCTGTGAGTCAGCACTACTGACTCCACAGCACCTAACAGCAACAACTAGTGTAGTTTGTGCTACTGCCCTGACCGATGTGAAAGTGCCAGCAAGTTTTAGTAACAGCACTTTTGCCAAGACCAGCACAAATCTCCACATGCTCAAAATATCTTAGTATTATGAGGAAATATTTAGAACTATACAGTATGAAGTAATAATACTGCTGAAAGCATCTGGGAACCCGCAGATGCCTAGTATACATTTCAAAGAGACTGGCTTGGAGATCCATTCAATGCACTGTCACCATAGGAAGTTATGATACAAACAATGCAAATCTAAACTTATATTCATTATAAATATACACATATAATACTACATAAGAAATATCAAGCAGGAGAATATACAGTAGTTTAATTTACAAAGTATATAGAAATCATAAATATTAATTCGTGTAAATAAAATGTTTGAAAGGAAAAATACCACGATGTTTGGGGAAAGGGTATTTCTTACCACATAATTACTACTAGTGGTTTTAAATCTCTATGCGTTACAGAGATTCAAAAAAAATTGACTATGTCTTCCATTTATCTCTTCAAAATGGCAACTGCTGTCTGCAGAATAATTCTTTTAAAAGTTCTTGAATATCCTCTTCCATGAACAATAGGTACTTTATGAAAATACAAGTAGCATTACTGGCAACGTGGTAAGAAAAAGAAAAAGGTGGTAAGGGAAGTCAGAATGAAATTAGGAGAAGGCCAAGACCACCACCTTAAATGTTCACTGGAAGATAAACTCAAGTTACTGAAAATAAGTTCTCCCAAACTGCTGCCTGTTCATCAACAACTATGAAGACTGTCCTTCTATTCCGCCAATAATACACTGCCCAACTTTCGATGTGGACAGCAGCAATGTCACTGAACTCTCTGATTGTGATTACCAGTAACAGCTGAAGTAAATGAAGACAGCGGAGGTTGCCTGCTTTGCAACACTCAAGAACAGCAGGCAATGAACCTGAAATTTCAGCTAAAACACTCAGAAGCCATCACTTTACTTCATTCCAAAGGTATTTTAAACAGAATTTTCTTCTCCAGTGTCTTCTAATGACTATCATCTAACCTACTGTGTGGAATCTTAACCTCCGTGATTGCAAACAGTTTTTGATTACCACGGAAAGATCTGCTGTCTTGGGAGGATGCCTGGTTATTCAGTTTCTGTCTTGACTATATCTCAGTTGGATGCTCCCATTTATTATCTCACAATCCTCTCTGGATGATTTCATTGTCACCTGTAACTCTACAGTTTTCAAGAAGTGAATTACCCATCTCATCAGTATATTTCTAACATTTGGAGGAAGTGTAATATTAATTTAAAGGCCTCACTTATGAGGAAAGCTATGTTCAGTACACAACTTGAAATATTGACTGTTTTACATTTACTTATATTGCAGGTGTATGTGGCCCAGAACAGCCTTTTCTATGTTTCAGTATCATTTGGAAATGAAAATAAAGACTTAGTAGCAGGAGGCCTGGTGATGCAGCAGCTGAGTGGTCAGCTGCCAACCAAAAAGTCAGTGGTTCAAACCCATCAGCCTCTCTGGTAGAAAGATACAGCAGTTGGCTTCACACAGAATTACAGCCTTGGAAAATCTGTGAAGCTGCTCTGCTTTGTTTTATGGTCTCCTTCCAGCTGGAACTGACTCAGCAACAAAGTGTTTGGTTTGAAACATCAATATGAAAGTCAAAGTCGGTTAAGCTTAGAGAAGAAGATAGAATCTGAGGAAATTATAAATAAAAGCAAGTAAAACTTTCATTTTAAGAAACTGGTCTGGTAAAAAAAGCCATTGCCATTGAGTATCTTTTTCAAGAATACTTATGTATTATTGATCGTAATACCCAGAAGAGTGGTTCTGTGTGTCGACATACACACTAACAGAGGAAATACTGCTTATAAAAATTAACGCCTTGTACACGGTATTAGAAAATGTATGAGGAATGAACACAAAAGAAAAACTGTTAATCAACCCAGATGCCCAACAATAGAAGAATGGATAGGGAAACTATGGTACATATACTCAATGGACCACTACACAATGATAAAGAATAGCGATGATTCCAGGAAACATCTCCTAACCTGGTTTCAACTGGAAGACATTATGTTGAGTGAAAGTAGTCAGCGACAAAAGGACAAATACTGTATGAGACCTCTACGATAAGATCTCAAAAACAAACTTGTGTATAGAAGAAAAGACTCTTTGACAGCTGCAAGGGAGGGGAAGAAAGGAAGGTAGGGGGAGAGGGTTTAGTTTAGATAGTTACTAGAAATCTAGTTGGGAGAAAGCGGTGATAGCACACATTAGAAACAAGAACAACATTAAGTGGACTTCAGCATAACTTGAGTACTCCTTCCATCTTAACTCAGTACTGCAAGGATAGAGTAGCTGGGGCGGGGGGCGGGGGACCATGCTCTTAGGCGAATTCCAGGCCAATTGGCACAACTAGCGTTTTGCTAAGAGAGCTCTCTGCACCCCACATTGGTGAGTGGCGTCTGGGGTCTTAAAAGCTGCCAAGCTGCCATCCGAGGACACAGCAAATGGTCCCAACTCAGCAGGAACGGATGCTCACCGAGGGCCAAAATGGCATGCGGTAAAGACAACCGAGAAGACAGAGAGACCCACAAGAGTGGGTGCCTACATCGACCTGGGACCGGAAGAACCGGATGGTGCCTGGCCACCACCAGTGATAGCCACCACGGAGCTCACAGAGAGGAGCCTCACTGGCAACACAAGAATAAAAAGAGGTGCATCATGAGATCTCCACTAAAAGACCTCAATTGATGGTCCAGTGGTTTTGGGGTTCCTCTGAGAGCATGGCCCCCTGCTCTGATGCTGCCCTTTCCCATAAATTATAACAAAGGTCCACTCTTTGGACAGGAATGGATTGGACCTGGCAATGCAGAGTAACCATATATTGGAAGCACTTTACGGTTCTATACATCTATAGGATATCATCTTGCTGACCTCTGGCTGGAGGAAGGGGAGTGGACGGAGACGAGGGGAAAGGAGGCTGTTGGGAGGATGAGACATGTATGGAGCAGAGAGGAATAGTGTGCAGTCACCGGACAGGGAGAGCAGTGGAAGCTGCATATAGGTGGGCATGTAAATTTATATGTGAATGTACATTTTCACTCAGTTATGTTAAATAAAAATAAAAATTAAAAAAAAGAAAAACTATTTATGAATATGTTACTCTACACCACTGTATGGAGGCTAAGAGGAAGCATTTTTTTTAAAATTGTAATTTATGTGAAAGTTTATGGCTCAACTTATAACAAAGAGTTTTGTACGTATTTGTTATGGGACACTAGTTGCAATCCCTATAATGTGACAGCCCATTCCCCCTTCCCACCCTGGTCTTCTGTGACCATCCAATCACCTCACCTGTCCCTTCCTGCCTGTAAACCCTTCCTCCAGGCAGGAGCTGCCCACTGGGTTTCATGTATCTGACTGAATTCAGAAGCACACTCTTCATGAGTATTGTCTTATGTAACACAGCCCAGTCTAAACACTGCCTATAGAGTGGGCTTCAGGGGTTTTACCAGTATGAGTCGGACCATTCAGTCTGGTCTTCTTACATGAATTTGAGTTCTGCTCCACACTCTTCTGCTCCATCAGAGACTCTGTTGTGTTCCCTGCCAGGGCAGTCATTGGTGATAGCTGGGCAACAGGCTAATTAAGTCTTTGATTTATATGGCTCTTTTGTCTCTTTGGCTCATAGTTGCCTTTTATCTTTGGTGTTCTTCATTCTCCTTTGCTCCAATGGGTTAGAACAAACTCATACATCTTAGATGGTCACCTGAAAGCTCTAAGACCCCAGTTGCCACTCAGCATAAGTGAGATGCAAATATTTTCCTCATAAACTTTGTTAAGCCAATTAAACTAAACGTCCCCCGAAACCTCAGTCCGTAGACTCCAGCATCAGGTATTCTATCCCTCAAAGTGTTTGTTCAGGAAACCTTATAGCTTTTGCTTTAATCCAGTTGTGCTGACTTTCCCTGCCCTGTGTTCCGTCCTTCCCTTCACCTAAGATGATTCGTATCTACTACTCAGCTAGTGAATTTCCCTCCCCACTCTACAACTTATAATCATCAAAGAATGTTTTCTTCTGTGTTCAAACCTTCCCTTGAATTCCTGTAACAGTGGTCTCATATAACATTTGTCCTTCTAATTTCACTCAGTATAATACCTTCCAGATTTACTCATGTTGTGAGGTGTTTAGCAGATTCATCACTGTCCTGCATCAGTGTGTGATACTCCAGTGTGCGTATTTACCATAATTTGTTTACCATTAGTCTGTTGATGGGCACTTAGGTGGTCCCATCTTTCTGTAACTCTGAATAGCGCTTCAGTGAACACAGGTGTTACGGCTTGTATTTCTCTAGGATATATTCCAAGGAGTGGGGCTGCTGGACCATATGGTACTTCATTTCTAGCTTTTTAATGGAGTACTACATCAATTTCTAAAGTGGCTGTCCCATTTTACATTCCTACTAACAGTGCATAAGTGTTCCTGTCTCTCCACAATGTCTTCAACATTTATTACTGTGTTTTTTAGATTAGTGCCAGACTTGGGGTGACACTGGGCTCATCGTAGTTTTCATTCTTCTAATGGTTAATGATTGTGAGAATTTGAGAGGAAATTTTTGAGCACCACACACACCACCAGGGTTACCTGTGTCTGCATCTGTGTCTGTGTCTATGTATGTTAAAGTTTCCACTGAGTCAACTCTGACTCAGGGACCCTATAGGACAGGGCAGAACCACCCCATAGGAGCACACTGTAGATTCAAACTGTCGATCTCTTGATTAGCAGCTGTAGCACTTAACCATTAGATCACCAGTTTCCTGTAACCCTAAAGGGATCCAATACATATACATATATATATTTTATATATATTTTTATATGTAATTTATATTAAATGTATGTTAAATTATTTTATACGTGTATGTGTGTGTGTGTGTATGTATATGTATATACTAAAGTTGCCACTGAGTCCATTCTGACTCAGAGACCCTACAGGACAGGGCAGAACTGCCCTACAGGGTTATAGGGCTTCCCAGGAGCATGTGGTAGATTCAAACTGTTGACCTCTTGGGTTTTCTGTAACTCTAAAGGGATCCAATCAATCTAATCCCACTTCAGTCCAGTCAGTTCCAACTCATAGTGACCTTACAGGTCAGAGCAGAACTGTCCCACAGAGTTTCTATGGAGCACCTAGCACATCTGAACTGTGAACTTTTTGGTTAGTAGACCTTAATCCACTATGCTACCAGGGTTTCCCTAAAGGGATAAAAGAAAAAAGCCACTGCCATTGAGTCAGGTACAACTCATAGCAACCCTAGAGGTCAGAGAAGAACTGACCCCATAGTTTCCAAGGAGGACCTGGTGGATTTGAACTGCTGACTTTTTGTGGTTAGCAGACTTAGCACATAACCCACTATGTCACCTGGGTTTACCCCTTAAAGGGATAGTGAAACTAATTTTTGTTAAGCTCATTTAAAAACTAACATTGCATTGATAATTAGATTTATTTAAGGCTAGGATACGTAATCCCAGCTTCAATCTTAAACTATTATGTATCTTCAGCCTATCTCTTAAGTCTAAAGGATTAGAAACTTAGTAGATATGACAACATAAGTATACATCAAACAGCTACTGCAATGACTAACTTTAAATGATATCAGCCACTTAAAAAATGATTAGTTGTTCTATAAATCAGTACCAGTTACAATTACAATGAAAATGATAACCAGCTCTCAAATAAAATTCAAAATCAAAAAGCTAAATCAAGGAAATACAAATGTTGCTTCTAAAAACTCAGTTATTACATTGTTCTTTGAGACAATATGGCATGATGAAAAATAAAGTTAAAATTAAAATAAATGGCTACACGATTACTATTATATACTGAATGAAAAACTATATACAGATTCTGGTAAACTAAGTTGTTAAGAATAGCTCTATCAGACTAACCAATGTTAATACACTGTGCACAGCAGATGATAAATTAACAAAATTAGCAGAACACGTATTATTCATTTAGAGAACTTCAGAAACTTGTGAAGAAAATGTATTTTTCTGTAAACTCAATGACACATTCAATGCTTAAAAAGTCTGAGAGTGAAGGTGGCAGAAAGACAAACTGTTAGGTTGTTTAATTTTAATAATCTTCCATATATTTTAGGATACCACGTAACAGTCTTATTTCAAGGCAGAAATATTTCAGGTAGTTTATTTGCAAAGACTACCTCACCAGAACATTACATACCAGAATAGGAAAGAGATAGTATTAACAGTTACAGAATTGAGTACTTTTTTATCTGGTAGGCCCCGGGGATGTGCAAACCCAATTTTCCTCTTATTCCACAGATGAGGAAACAGCTCTGGAGACATAAGATGACTTTCCCAAGGTCACAATTAGACTTTCTTGGATGTTGCCCCTTCCTCTATATTACCTAGCTCCTAAAGAAATTATTTTTTTGCATTAAAGCACAGTAAACTGAGTTAAGCTCAAATAGAATGAAAAAGAAAGGTGTCACAGCTATGCCATATTAGCTAGGAGATGAGGATTAAGTCCTAGAGGGTTAATGTAATTTCAAGGAGTCTTATGTAGGGATACCTAACCCTTAAACAGTAATTACTAGCTCTCCAGTATTATTTTGAATGACGACTTTATATGTTAATTCATACAGTCTACCTATGTGTAAAAGGATGAAAAAAGTCACAATGACGTTAGCTACATGGTAAGGCCATGAGACTACAAGAGATTCCAGGAGGAAAGAGGAACAAAGTTTATGTACTCATTTTATCTGTGTGTTTAATTTATGTAGACGTCTACAAAAGTACATAAAATCTCAAGATTATCAACTTTAGACGGCAAGATACTTTAGATGTTTCTTATTGTTTTGTTCCTTCTTACTAGATTCCTGCAGTGAGAATTAATGATTTTTAAAATAATACTGTGGGTTAGGTGAATTTCAGGGCATTTTCATAAAGGCCTGTGATGTGGCTCAGTAAAAGTTTGCTGCAAAGATTCATAAAATAATAGTGAGTGCAAGAAATTTCAGTAAATCTCAAAAAATAAGTAATATGTGATCCTCAAGCCTCACTTAGGTTGTGAATTTCAAGAGTTAACCCTTTCCTCAGCTAAGATAAAACATAATTATTTGTGATCAAAGGTGAACCTCAACATCCTATACCAGGAATACACCATACATCTCATATTTCAATACTCAGATATCTAACATTAATTCTTCAACAAGAGACTGCTGAACAGATAGACAGGCAGACAGATGTATTGACAGACATTTTCAAAGTTGCAGAATATAATGACGACATGATTTTCCCAAATTTTTAGGAACTACTTTCTAACTTACCATTTTTTCCCTCTTATCCTGCTCTGTGGGTGGTTCTTCATCTTCTGTTGCTTTTGGTTCCTCAAGATGAGACATCAACATACAGCTACAGTAAACAAAATATCAAAAAAAAAAATTAAAATGAGTAAGAAATGCCTAAAACAATCTAAAAATAAGCCCTTGGAATCACTGAGAATACAACTGATTCTATGTACAAAAACGTGAACAACAGACTAAAGGAGTAAGGTTCTTTTTCTTAATTATGAAAAGATATCTCACTTTAAAAAGAAGTCCACATGAAAATATTTTGAAGCATTCTCCCTGGGCAGTGAACTGTAGAACAGCTATTCATATGAAATTTCTGAACTCAACGTTACCTTTACAAACTAAGGAACATTCTTCATAACTTTTAAAACAATGATACTTACAAACACCTGAAACGAATACTTCTTTTCACTAATCCTCTCATGTTTACAGACTCTACATTTTAGAACAATAGCAGTAATAATCTGAACATTAAATATATTAAAAAGTATATTAAGTAACTATTAAAACACCTTTAATTATGTGACAGGAAAGCACGGTGGCACAGCATTTAAGTGCTGCAGCTGCTAACCAAAAGGTTAGCAGTTTGAATCCACCAGGTGCTCCCTGAAAACTCTATGGGACACTTCTACTCTGCCTTATAAGGCTCAGTGAGTCCAAATCAGCTCAATGTCAACGAGGTTTAATTATGTCAGAACCTACTTTGTGTTCCAAATGGTGTTACTGTGCTATAGGGAACTTGTCCCTGATAGCACCTGTACCTAAAGGAGAGTTATAAATCATTTTATTCTGATTATTTACACTATTGCTCTTCTTCACTAGCACAGGTAACAGAAATACAGGTTTCCATTCAGTCACCACTGTCTCCAAGGAGACAAGAAATTACTGTTGCCTAATGAATCAAGGTGATGGAACAAACCCACTGTTTGCTAATTTACAGTAGCAGAATTCAGTAATTTATCAGTCATAGGTTCCTAACCAATGAACAGTGGAAATGAAAGCCTTGTTTCTCTTATGCATGTAGTAACGACAGCTGAACACAATTTCTCACTTGGTTGCATAAATACCTTTTAATTCACGTTTCAGGACAACTACATCACGACACCTCAAACTAGGTCAAGACCATTCTTCCAATGGACATAGGTGTTCTTTCTCTCTATTCCCCAACATTAAAAATAGAACTTTTAGAACTGCCTCTCGTCCACAGTGCACACTGGTGGATCAAGTCATGAGAACCTCAGAATGGAAATCAGAAGCCTGAGAAACAGCAAGGGCTCAATCCCTAACTCACGGTGTGGCCTGGGCCTCTTGGAGCCATGATGTGCTCCCACACCATGTAACTGGTGTTTTAGTGAAGTGCAGCAGGTGGGCAATGGACTCTGACACCAAGTGAGAAAAGAAGACATTATCAGTCTAAAAGCTGTATTTAATAAAGCCATACAAAGTGCCATACAAAGTTCCTCTTATTAATAACACAGTTTGGGGTAGAGAGGGTGACAGAAAGTTCCTTTTTTTCTAGCACTGGGTTAGACAGAAGAAGTAGAGGACATGGTCAGAAAGGACATACCCTCCAATATGCATTAGAATCACTCTTTCAAGGTGGCCAGTCCATTACCATTTCTGACTTCAAAAGGCAGAGGCGCCCTCCTTGCCAAGAAAAAGTCTACATCTCAAAGCCTGCATTTTAGAACTGTATGATAACATGTGGTTTCCAAACACCACAGTCTGTAAACGTCTGTTGCAGACTTGCTTCTAATGGTAATGAAAGGAAATCTCCAGGGAAGAGTCACATTTTTAGAGGTAGTATAATTTATTTTGCATCAAGTTCTTTCTCTGCTTTCCAGAATGTTAAACTAAGTTATACACTAGAAACTCTGCTTTGTCTTCCTTAAGGTAAAAGATTTATCACACTAATAATGGACTATATTCTGGAGACATGTTTTTTCCACTGATCAAAAAATATCTACAGGGCATATATTTTTTGCTTCGGTATTCTGAAAACTACATTCATATGGGTCTCTGGGGGATGGAAAGTGAAGCAATATTATCTGGATTGAAAAATTCCAAAGCTGAAACTTTCCTGCATGAAAATCTCCTCTAAAAGACAAATCTTATCACGATACCAAAGACTGAGAGGCAATCGTGTTTTACATAAAAAGCATAATGAGAATGGATACATTTCTAGCAAGCTAAAATGTGTGGACTGTGAGTGTAATAACAGTAACAGTAACAACAGCAATTTACAACAGGAATGACAAATATGTGAACAGAAGCAGCCAGACCTCTGCCCATACAGTTATACCCACATGATGTCCATCTGGGCAACATCTGGCTGCATACATGTCCCTGGTCCCATAAGATTATAAACCTAAAACCTATTGCCACTGAGTCACGTCCAGACTCATGGTGACCCTAGAGGTCAGAGGTTATACTCTTTATTTTATCACCTACAGCACAACAAGTAATAAGGGGCCAAGAATTCTAATCTTTGTCCTGTCACGAGTGTGTTATGTGACAAAGCACCTTCCTGGATCTCTTTTTCCTGCACAAGGAAGTGGGCTGGGTTTGGTAATTGCTGATATCCTCTAAGGCTTCCAAGTCAGAATCAAAGCTCATGTGTGAATGTGGGCTCCCTGGTACGGGTTTGGGTCATAAGGATGTGAGGGTGGCAGGCTGTGGGATGACCAATCCCCAGTCCCTGCCACCAGGAATCACCAACCTGAAGCCCCCTAGGCTGGAGCAGAGGGGCAGCAGCCATTACTTGTACGCAGCCCTGCACACACACAGCTCAGGACCCAGGAACCCCGGTTTTCAGTACTGAGCAGGGGAGCTGCAGTCACACAAGCGCCCTTATACAGTGTCCAGATCCCAGTGTCCTACTTCACACAATGAATCGTGGACACTAAACAATGCCTGACTGTGCTCACAGCAGAAATTAGTGAACAGATTGAGGCCTGCTAAATCAGAACCTTTATTAACAAGGGACTCTAATAAGGTACGCAATATGAAGCCTTACCAATTATTCCTGGTTTAAATGGCACTCACAGTGTCTTTCACTTAACCAACATAAACTGTGCACTGTAAGTATTTCAGCCATTTTACACAGGAGAAAAGGCTGAACTTCTTCACTGAATGCTGATAAATAAGAGTTGTCCTCAAAGTTTTCCTAGCTAAAGTGAACTTCTTTATACTTTACAGTATTACATTGAGATGCCTCACTTTTACCTTATTTTAGCACCTGAACAGATAGATCAGC
Source organism: Heterohyrax brucei (assembly GCA_028571685.1). Taxonomy (NCBI): domain Eukaryota; kingdom Metazoa; phylum Chordata; class Mammalia; order Hyracoidea; family Procaviidae; genus Heterohyrax; species Heterohyrax brucei. The sequence goes on along the minus strand of CM053141.1, from coordinate 66,222,603 downwards.
GCTACTGAGAAAAGCCTTGTCCCACTCTACCTGAGCCCTCCTGTCAGCAAGGGCGACCTGGGAGGGAGCAAATGCCAAGTACGTACGTCATGCTCTTGATGTCCAATATCATGATTCTTAAACTTCACTTTGCCTTTGATTAACTGGAAGACTATCTTAAGAACAGACTGCTGGGGCCCACTCCTAGAGTTTCTAATCCAGTACAGTTGTGGGGGCCTGAAAATCTGCATTTCTCACACATTACTCCTGAACAGAGAACAGCACGTAGAGGTCACACCTCACTAAATACAGTCCTAAATGATGGTGCAGTGGTTAAGAGCTTGGCTGCTAACCAAGATCTCAGCAGTTCGAATCCACCAGGGACTCCCTGAAGCCCTACGGGGCAGTTCTACTCTGTTATATAGGGTCACTGTGAAACTGCTTCTAAAAGAATGATTTTCTTCTTTCATGCTACATAAGTGCCTTCTGACTGGGCTGACACAAGAAACCATACATGGATCACTTCTAAATGTTACAAGTAAAACCAGAACTGACAACATTATTCTACTGGCCTCTGGAGTGGACACACTGGTAGCCTATATAACAGTCTTCTTTCCTACCAGAACCCTGATTCTGCTTTTTCATCGTCCTCTTCCATGACACTTTATACTTCAGAAAAACCTAATCCCAGTTCCATTCCCAGTGACTCAAAAAGCAATCACAGTCCTAGTTCCTAGTCACTGACTACTTTCTGCAGCAGTATGTTTAAGAAATTCTGGCCAAGGTGATATAAGCGGAAGTCTGATGTAATGACTTCTAAGAAAGCTTTCTCTTTAAAAATGACAAAAGATGACTTGTGTGCCACTGATATGGTTATATATGATAACGTCTGGACTAGAATAGAACTGCTTTGTAACAATGAGGGAAAGACCCTAAAGATGAGGTCAATGTGCTGAGGATGCTGGAATAACAGGCCTTGGTGATACTGTTGAGGCCACAACTGGTTAATCCTGAGGCTGCTTAAACACAGTGCTCTTCTAGCCCATGAAGGAGCACTGCAGGCCCAGTGGTTAAAGAGCTCAGCTGTCAACCAAAAGGCTGGCAGTTCGAACCCATCAGCCGCTCCGTAGGAGAGAAGTGTGGCAGTCTCGGGAAATTTTCAGCCTTGGAAACCCTACGGTAGCAGTTCTACTCTTCTGCGGGGTCACTACAAGTTGAGAATAGACCTGACAGCAGTGGGTTTGGGTTTTTTTTTCTTTTGTTTTGTTTTGTCATCAATGAGGACTTCTTTATTATCAAGGCTTGCTGAATCAGTTTTACTTGTAGCTGAAAGTTCTTTTACAGTCATTTAGATAAACATACAAAGTCATTTCTGGGCTCAGGTCAAGAAAAAGTCTCTCCAAAACAGTTCCTTCTACTTAGAAACATAAACTACGTAATTCTTAAAAGTGTCCCTTTGCCCTGGCACTTAGAAAGCTCAATACTGTTTTACATCCAGACAGCATAGGTTTTGCCAGTCAAGGTTTCTTGTTTAAAATCCTTCACTGCTGTGTTAATAACTTCTTGCCTTAATAAACATGGTCTCAAATTCTCTGATAAGAACTAAACAGAATATAAGCAAATAACTAATGTCATATAGTAGCAATACAGACAAAATGCCATGAAAAAACAAGGAAGGATGCAGTCTACTCTTCCTGTGAGTCTGAAAAGGAATCTTAGCAGTAAGTATTTGCTATGCAGGGCAAGACTAAAGGCAAGGAGAATATAAGCCGAGGCATGAGTATAAAAGTGTATGCATGTTTGGGGAATGATGAAGAGTCCAGGGAGACAAGCCTAGTAATGCAGACTGAGGGTCTACTTAGAATAACACCTACTAACCTTATCCTGTAAGCATCTGGGCTTTTAATATAACAAGTGGGGCAGCATAGCCTTGAAGAGCAAAACTGGAGGAAAAGATTCCAAAGAATCTTCCAAAGATTCCAAAGAATCCAAGTCACAATAACGTACCAATGACAAGGTCTGAAGCAAGGAAACAAAAGTGTCTTCAGCTTTCCCCAACTCCGTTCTGAAGAGCTACCAGGTGGGCCAATACTCCTTTTATCAAGTAAGGGAGAAAGGACACTTAAAAAAGCCTGAATTTTATTTTTGTTTTAAATAAAACTATTTCCTTATTGTTCATCTGTTGTTAACTTGCCATGCAATCAGCCCTCCACTCATGGTGACCCCAGGCACAACCAAACAGGACACTGCTCAGCCCTGTGACACCCTCATGACTGGATGCAGACAGGATCACCATGATCCACAGGCTGTTCACTGGCTAGTTTTTCAGGCAATCATCAGGTCTTTCTTCCTATTCCATTTTAGTCCAGAACCTCTGCTGAAACCTGTTAAGTTATCAGAGCAACACACAAGCCTCCCATGAGTGACAGGTGGTAACCACACACGAGGTACACTGGTTGGGAATCTAACCTGGATCGCCTGCATGGAAGGCAAGAATGCTACTATTGAACCTCTCATGCCTTACTTCCTTTTCAGACAGTATGCTTTATACTCTCTGGTTATGAAGAATTTATCATTCCTCTTCTAATCAATAAAGAAGCAATAGTAATACAGTGATAAAGCTTCGCCTGCCAAGAGAAAGGTTGACAGTTCCAACCACCAGCCACCCTGAAGGAGAAAGATGTGGCAGCTTGCTTCCATAACGACAACAGCCTTGGAAACTCTAGAGGACAGCTCTACTCTGTCCTACATGGTCACTATGAGTTGCAATCAACTGGGTGGCAAGGATTTTAGTTTCGTTTTGTTTTGCTTTCCCTAATCAATGTTTGTGCCTCAATGCCTCTGAAATACTCGTTAAATTCTTTCTTCTTTTTCACCTTCCAAATTTTGGCAGGGGGTTTGTCAATCTCATTTCCTAATACGCGTGCCAACAAAACTAAGGAAAGAGAAAAAAACATACCAAACAAAGATAAGCAGAAGACAAGTCTCTAAATACAATAAATAAATGACTGAACCTCATGCATTTATTTTCTTGGCTTAATAAGAACTCTGCTAAGTAAATAAAAACAAACAAAAAACTTCAAGACTCTTAGACTCTCAAAGTGGAACTTTTCCTTCTTCTAAATGGTTTCAGTTTCTGTAACACTCTCAAGAAATACTAGTACCAGAATTAATGATAGCCAACTATTGACTATCCATTTATCTTAGAAGATAAATTTTTGTTAAATTAAAAAATAGAATCACTAGAGGAGCAAGTAAAATTCTGTTTTTTCTACACAAAATGCTGTATTTAAATTTTAAAATGTCTCTATGAATACAGTTATAAGGACATGTTAAAGAGAAAAAAATAAGCACAAGTTATTAGGTATAAGCAAAAGGACTTCTAAAATTCTGCACATGCAGACCCACATCATGTGAGTTCACCCCTCTTCAGTCACACCCAACCTCTCACCAATTCTTGCCGGTCCTTCTGCCAAACTCTATCAAATTTGCCTCTTCACTGCTCACTAATGGCGGCTTAAATGGCTTTTTTACCACCAGTGTGGCAGGTTCTAGATTTCTTAGAGGGCATGTGAATTCTCTAGGGTCCTCTTGATAATGCAGGTTCCACTGTCCTACCCCTAAGAGTTGATATAATGGATCTAGACTGGCAAAGAGGAATCTGCATTTTAATTAAACGCGCATCCCAGATTGTTCTGTTGATCGCAGTCTCACTGTGCTGTGCAACTCTGTCCTTCTCAGTCACCCACAGTGTACATAAGTGACCTTTCTAAAGTATGAATCTCACCACATGACAGCGATACTTTAAAGTCCCCAGTGGATCTGCACTGTTTACAGAAAATGGTTCGGAATCCCTAGCATTTCACAAAGGTAATTTTAGTACTTGGTTCTAATCTATCTTATTCCACCTCCCTACAATGTTATGATCCCATCAAGTCAAATTTCTCTCTATTCCTGGAGCATATACACCTTTTCCCCTTTTTCTTGTTCTAAAAAACACATTTATCCCTCCTATTATAAGTGAAATGTCACTTTATTATTTCTCATTTTTTATTTCTCTTCTGCATTCCTCATGCACAGGACTTGACACATTTAATAAATACCTCCAGAGTTTTGTATCAGTTATGAAAATCAACAGTAGATCACATGAAATGTCTCAGAAGTTATACTCAGTTTCCCCAGACTTCTTCCTTTCCTGCCTTTGGAGAAGATTGGCTGACTGATCCCCATCTCCCGTCCCAGGCTGTGGGTTCTTTTGGGACAAGATCCATCTTCTTTAGGCACTAAAACAATCTTCTCACATAGTACTGTGTCTGGCACAAACATATTTGAATAAAGAGATGATCTGTCAACAAGGCTTCCTCACTCAGGTAAAGGAAACAGGATTTTCTGTATTTGTTCCAATTGTTTCTAAACTGAGACTACAATAAGACTTTGCAGAAATGGAAAACTCAATTTTCTTTGAATAAACTGTTTTAATAAACAGGAAGGGGAAGCCAAAGGCTAAGTTAACTACATAATTAAATACATCTATGTTTCTCACATTGAGTTTTCTGAGTCCCACTATGCCACCAACTCATATGCACTATAATTCACACAAAACTGCACGTATGAAAAACGTACTGCCGTTGAGTTGATTCCAACTCATACTGACCCTTATATGAAAATTATATAGTAGGAAGATTCATCGGAGATGTAATGCCTCTTAGAAACTGAAATAAAGATGTTTCTCTCCTTGTGCTGTTCTAAATAGCACTCCAGGGTGCTACAAAAAGCAATCCTGGGGAAACAGACAGTCATCTTATGTATCCGTGACCCACACACTCTAATCTTGGAGTCTAAGTCTACCTACTCTGAAACTCTGTAATGGTCTTCAAATCAGTCTGTTTTCCTTATCTCTAACATCTCCTGTTTCCAAACAAGCTTTTATTTGATGGCTGAAGTACACATACTAAATCACAACACTCAATTCTTCCACTAATTTACTGTGGTAACGTTCAGAGCTCCACTATCTTGATCATTACAATTATGGAATTGTACTAGAGAATTTCTAAATTTTATTTCTAATAGCTTACAGATTCTTGTCTCTTCAAAAGAAATACACAATTATTTTATTCTGCTTCCTAAATCCTGGTTCTTATTCCTTCCCTAAAGACTGTAACCCATGGTGGCTTTTCTTTCTCTGAATTCCTATTAAAGCATAATCAAGAGTTCTACTATTACACATGTGTTCTTTAAAAAACACATGTAACAGCTTTTACTTACTACTACTGTCTCACCTGCTCCAAATAAATTATATATTCTAAAAGACGAGGAATGTATTTTATAAATACACATACTTCTCACATAACAGCTATTGTGTTATTTGACATTTTGCACTTACAATAGTAAAACATTGCTGTTTATTACTATTCAAAGATAGTAGAAATCTACTTTGCAGATTAACAACATATACCTGACAATAACAAATGCCAAGGTGAAAAGAACAATGGCTGTGATGGTTACAGTTCTATGTCAACCTGGCTGGGTCACAATCTGTAATGACTTCACAGTTATGTAATGATTGGGTAGTTGTGTAAGGATGTACTTGTTCTCCGTTTTGTGATGTGACGAGGTCATCCTCCATTTTTGCAGAATGCCAATTTTCCACATAATGACCTGCTCTTTGGAACCTAACCACCAGTAAGTGAGGAGTAAACTGTGTTACATAGAAAAACACGGTATTTATAGTCATGCGGCATAAACCCTTAGATTAACTTTTAAAGAACTGCCTAATTGCATGAACAATTTCTAAGTTTTTGGCTTGTGATCACAAAGTTTGAACTTTATTTGAACACCCATTTTCTAAAATCTAAGGTGCATGTCACAGATACACTTTATTTACACATATTTATTAAAATGTCAACATATACGGTCTCTGTGTTTTTAAAGAAATATCTCACAGGGCATAGGGTCACTATGCGTTGGCATCAATTCCACAGCAATGGGTTTTGTTGGGTTTTTTTTGTTTTTTGCATAGCTGGTTTTAGAAACAACAAAGAAAATATGCTCAGTATGTTATTAATGAAGGGAAGTCAAGTGTCTAGACACTTAGGCAGCCTAACCTGTCATTATGTGAGACCCTCTGTTAATACTAATCATAGGAAGCATGACTATCCTACTAATCACAAGAGCATTAGTGAATTCTTATCTCTTCTTCCTTCTTCATTGTCCAGCTTTCTCACACAGTAGACCTGGTATCTCCTCCCATAAAGATTACAGCTTAGAAAAGCCTATGGGCAGCTCTACTCTGCCACAATGGTTAGCTGTGGGTCAAAAATCAACTCAGTGGCACTTACCAACAACAGCAATCGAATACTACATTACCTCAAACATCCTAAAGACACCAATCATACTCAACCAAACACAAAGCAATTACCTTTTTTCCCATAACCTGCCTCAAGGGCAAAGGGTCTTCTAAGTTTGAAAAAATGAGAATGCTCATTGATATGAATTTATACACTAAAATACACTTGGAATTTTTTAAGAACATAATGTCGAATCATACAATGGTGGTTAGACCAAAAAAGCCCAAGACGGCCACTGTAATAAAATAAATGATCTCAAGATCAAGCAGTAAGTATTCTAAGCTAAATAAAATAATTAATTTTCAAAATTACAATGGTTCCACACTGCGTTTATGTGGTGATACTAAAGAAAACTCATGCGGTATGTATTCTTCCCTAAATTCAACTGGAAAACAATTAAATCTTCCACCTACTCTTTGTAAGTTCCTGTTTCAGGATCTTCCGTCATCACATCATGCAGGCCCTCCACCGAGACGTTTATAATTCCACAGAATTTATCCTGGATAACACTGGAATAAAAGAGGTGCAGAATGGGTTAACCAGTTACTGCAACGGGTTATTCATTTCTGTGTCCTAATTATCCTCCTGCCTATGCAGCGCATAACTTCTAGCTCTGAAATATAAAAGAAATGTCCAAAGTACATTTCTTAAAGTAAACACTTTACTTTTGCACATAACATCAAAAAATAATCCATTTTACTAGACTACCAGTGCATTTAAACACTAGGACAGTAGATTTAAGAGGAAAGCGTGTTACCTTTATATATTCTTTGATTTGTTATATCAAAAGGCACACCACTTGTTGTCTACTCAAATCTGACTCATGTGTTACTTTTATAATTCTAAGGATAAAAATACAAAGCATTCAACAGTAGAAACCTCTGCTCTCCTAAAGACACTGAAGAAAAATAAAATGTAAACCACAGGCTGGGAAAAAAAATATTCAGCAAGGATGACAAACATCTGGAATTCTCATACACTGCTAGTAAGAATACAACATAGTACATCCATTTAGAAAACATTTTGGCAGCTTTTATAAACACACTTACCATACAACTAAGCAATTCCATTCCTACGTATTAACTTCCCCCAAATTAGTGTTAAGATCTGTACATGATTGCTTGCAGTAGTTTCACTCATAACATTCTAAAATGTCCAACTACACAAATGTCCACGAACTAGTGACTACACAAACAAACTGTAGAACACTTCTCAAATGGAATAATATTCAGTAATATATGAAAAAAACACATAGAAGCAACAACATGGATAAATCTCAAAAGCTTTAAGCTATGAGAATGAAACCAGACTCAACATGCTACACAGCATATGATTACATTTATGTGACATGTGTAAAAGCAAAAACTAATGTAACAAAAAACAGGTAAATGACTGCTAGGAACAAGCAACAGACTGCAAAGGAGTACAGTGCGACAGAAGTTCTGGTGGTGATGGGCATGTTCTGTGGCTTAAACATGGTGGTGGTTACACAACTGTATACATCTGTCTAAACTTTACACTTACAAGGTTTTCCCTATATGTAAACTATATCTTAATACAGAAACCTTGGTGGCAGAGTGGTTAAGAACTATGGCTGCTAACCAAAAGGATAGTAGTTTGAATCTACCAGGAGCTCCTTAGAACACTATGGGTCAGTTCTGTGTCCTATAGGTTCACTATGAGTTGGAATCACTCCATGGAAATGGACTTTTTATGCCTTAATACACCTAATTTTAAAAACGGTCTAAGTATATAATCACCTATTGTACCCTAAATCATAATACTGTATTTAAAACTAACTGAATAAATCCTAATTCCTGACTTTACAGAGCATATAACACCACTCTTACAAGGGGATATCAAGTTTCTCACACTGCGTTAACGTGCACATTAATGAAAAAAGTTGAGTGAGGCAGCTGCCAGGAGAAGCCCAGTTTGGGTCTTGTTTCAATTTCTGTTCCGTATTTGTAAGGCCAACATCTTTAGTCTGAACTTTCAAAGGTTAAGTAAATTTTGGAGTGCTATCTCTCCAGATGGGTAAGTTATTATTCTGATACAGATATCATTCTCATCTGCTTTTAACATCCTCTTGCCTGAACACAGAAGCCTGGGTGGTGCAAGTGGTCTGCAACTGGCTGCCAACCTTACAAAATATTTCATTACAATTCTCATTACGTCACCTTCCAGGACCCGCCTCACAGTCATCCATTCAAATCTGACGTAGAATACAATGTAAAAGAACTGAAGGTAACCAGAGGAAACTATATAATCTTAGGTTATCACTCAATTCTTAACCCTTCAAGTCACCGCTCAGTGATGGAGACTTAACAGTTGACATTAATCAGAAAGGCAGAGCAACCTAGAAGCCCTTGAATGATGTTGATAATCTCCATGCTAGTCTATTAAAAACAAACCAAAGAGCAGCCATCACGTCAGTTCTGACTCATGGCAACCCTGTGTGTATCCGGGAATGGTGTTCCAGGGGAGTTTCCACAGCTAGTCTATACAGCATAGCTTTCGTATGACAGAGCACACACACACACATACACACAAAAGATAAAAATAAAATTATTCCAGATAAAACTCTGTATCTTCGTGTAGTCCTATAAGTAGACTTCTGAAGACTAGCTCACTGTAAATTAAAAACCAGAGGCTGATCTATATCAAGATATAAATTAATTTTCAAAAAAACAGTGAAGACTGGCAACACAAGAATAAAAAAGGGTGCATCCTGAGATCTCCACTAAAAGACCTCAGCTGATGGTCCAGCGGTTTTGAGGTTCCTCTGAGAGCGTGGCCCCGGGCCCTGATGCTGCCCTTTCCCATAAATTATAACAAAGGTCCACTCTTTGGACAGGAATTGGACATGGATTGGACTTGGCAATGCAAAGTGATATACTGGAAGCATTTTATGGTTCTATACATCTATAGGATATCCTCTTGCTGACCTCTGGCCGGAGGAAGGGGAGTGGATGGAGAGGAGGGGAAAGGAGGCTGTTGGGAGAATGTGACATGTATGGAGCAGAGAGGAATAGTGTGCTGTCACCGGACAGGGAGAGCAGTGGAAGCCGCATATAGGTGGGCATGTAAATTTATACGTGAATGTACATTTTCACTCAGTCATGTTAAATAAAAATAAAAAAATAAATAATAATAAGAAGAAGAAGAAACAGTGAAGAGAATAGTCATATATGTTACCCAGGACAACCCCTCCTTGTGAACAGAACATCATAGCTAATTCTTTTTAATTAATATTACAGGAGTCCATGAAACACGTCAGATATCAAAAGTCCCATGAATAAAAAGATGGCTAACTCAAGGAACTCAGAAAACTTTGACTACACGAGGAGGAGGTATACCTCACATGGAAACTCTGGTGATGTAGTTAGTGGTTGAGAGCTACAGCTGCTAACCAAAAGGTTGTCAGCGTGAATCCATGAGGCAGGTGTTCCTTGGAAACTCTATGGAGGAGTTCTGTCCTATAGGGTTGCTATGACTTGGAATTAACTCAGTGGCAATGGGTTTTTTCAAGTGTTGCACATGTGACTGCATCTATTCTTTGTTTCCCAAAGAAAAATTTGAGAAACACTGGGCTGCTAACTCGGGAGCTCGTTATGCAAGAGAAAGACCAAGAACTCACAAATTAGGTAACAAATTAGATGTTCCTTTTGTTTGTTTTAATCGTGTTATGCTCTGCAGAATAACTGCCTTCCTCAATTTTTGCAATATTTCTGCTCATTAACTGATACTCATCCAAAATCAGAGTATCCAGTCCCCTGTATGATATTAGAGAAGCAATGTCAGATTATTATTCTCCAATTCTCACCAACGTTCGCTAGACATATGAGTCATTCTATCATCATTTAAGATCTGTGAATTTAAGTTAAAAGCATCATCTTTCATTGGCTGCATTAGGACAGATGCTCCCATTAAACAAAAGAATTCCAATTTCGATAGACAGTTGTTTGCAATTTACAATGCTAAATGGGGCCTAATGGATTCTATTCATTTCCTTGGTACTTGAGAGGCAAATCCATACTTGTTATTCCTCTCTTACATTCCACTTTCTCCTTAGTGTAAAAACTTCCAAGGGTTATCAAGGACTTCAGCAAGCTCTATTAAACCTACCTTTCACAGATTACATTCCATTGCTCTTTTCTTCACCACTTTCAGGCAAACAGGCTACCATCTCCTGAATATAATGTTACCAGAATTCAGCTCGCTCTTTTACTGTTGCTGACAATACTCTCCCTTTTTCTATTCACCTTATTTCACCCTTTCTCTAGGAAGAGTTTCATGACCACTCTACCCTACTGTAAGCGATCATTCCATCCCCGGAATTTCCAAAGGCATAAATTCTTTCTACAACTCATTTGGCAGGCAACTCAGGTGGCTTCTTATATATTATTTTCCTAATGTCCTTTAATTTTTTCCTGCCTGCATGGCTTCTCTCTCTAAGATTTTAAGTAACTTGATACAGACACTGTGTTACATTTATTTTTTATCTCCCATAGGGTGACATGCACAATGGAACTATCCAATAAATAATCAAGGAGGTTAATGATCTCAAAAGCTTAAGTACTGTCATCTCTTCTTTTACAATGTACCTTTATTTACTTCTCTTTTAAATTACAAGTCTGATAGCCAAGGTGTGGATACCTGACATTACAACTGATTATACCAGGCAAGGGTCAGATTACGGAGCAAAAGAACGTGGCTGTGTTGGAAATCTACTCCTGAAACAATCATTCTAGAAACTGCAAGGTATGTTTAGCAACAAACAGAACACAGGAAAGTGAAAATAAAACCAAAAATGGGGGAAGGAAGCACTAATAGTCTGAAATATTTTCTTCCTTCTCTCTTGTCACAAATACTTCACTTAACGTATTAGGTTGGTATGGTAATTTATTCCTACAGACATTCCACAGAAAGAAGGCATGCCTATCTTTTTAAAGATCACTCTGACTGGATGGCACTTGGCTTTGTATGTCATAAATGATGTTACTAACATCAGTTTTTAATCTTAGTATTTCCTAAAGGTGTGGCAATTCAAGATATTTCCAGGTATATAAAAGCATATTGCAGAGTATGTGAACTGCAGAAACTTAATAGTGATTTTTCCCTGCTTTTGAAACTACATACTAAAGAAAAAAATAATCTTCCTTGCATTTATTGACACAATTTTTAAAACTATGCCAGCTTAAAATTGTCTTCTCATATCATTATGAACCCCAACCACAGGTGTTCAGGAAACTGAGTGTCTTTAGAGACATAAAGCAAATTTTTCAATTCCCAACGGCACAAATAAATAAGACATTTTACTATAAATTTGGTTGGTCAAAACAATATTAGATGGAGTGCCAATCCACAGGTTTTTTCTACTAATCTACCTTATACCAGCATCTGCCTAGAGAGAATTTTGCACTCCCACTTTTTAGATAACTGATCTATTACCACATAGCATTCACTTCATCCTGAAACATGGAAGGTAAAACACACACACACAAAACTGTAAACTCAACAAGCAATTTCATAAGCTGAAACTGATTTCATAGCAGCAAACCTAGGAGGAGAATGAATCACAACCAAAGTCACTTTAGAATTCTCTGATCTAAGCAGCAGCATAATTATACTATTTACACTACTTAAACCTGTTTAAAATTTGTATTTTTTCTTGTATTACAAGAAAGTTAGGGTAACTTAAAACCACAACCAAACAACATGTTCCCATAACTACATTTCTTTGCCCATGTCACTGAAGACCACGCAAAAAAAAAAAAAGTATTTATTGAAAACAAAAGCCTTCATTTATCGATCCTATTCCAGAATTTCTACCAAAGACTACAAAAGTGATGACATTTACACTAAAATTAGGGTGGTATTTTCCCCACCCTGTGAGAGATTTTCCAAAACCCAGGCTGCAGATACTTCTGACACTCAAATGGAAACACACACCCTTTCTACACAGTAAGCCTCTGCATGGTCATGGAAAATTGTATTAATAAATTTAGTTCCCCAGACAAATACTGGCAAGAAAACAGGCAAAAAATTCGAAGTAGAAATTCACTAAGTTCTCTCAAAATGAAAGCTGAATTTCTTTGCACCCAACAAGGATCCTTAGAAAAGCTTTTATACTGGCAACTATCCTCCTATTTATTTTTTTGAGTACACATACATACAGGCAAAATAATAAAGCCATATTTTCAAGAGTTAGATGTAACTTAGTAAATCTGTGTTCTGAGATAAGAAACCAAATCTTGTCAGTTATCTCTGAAAATTTTATCTGTAGCTTCTCCATACTCTTACTACTAACACTGTGCTACACAAGTCAACTCTAGTTTAAATCACTGCAAAACTTTTCAAGAACAAGATGCCAGGTGCTTTTTAATCCCATTTTTCACTTGCTTAAAAAAAGCAAGAGTTTACACCTTTCAGTTACTTTCCATTCACCGAAAACTCGAAACATCTAATCACAGTTCATTCAGCTCTCTTTGACCTGACTCCGCCTACTTCTCAGACCCCACGTAATTCCGTTTTCACCACATTCACTGCTTTTCAGGTGCACCAGTCTTCTTGATGCTTTCTAGGCTCAGGGCTTTCATCTTACGGACTTCCCATCTGCTTGGGATCTTATTCCCTGAACTCATCTCATTAGCTGTATTTGCATGAAGAATAAAACCACAGGTGTGTCTAGTCCTGATTCTAGAAGACAACATACAAGGAGGTTTGAATAGCTGATAAGTAGATAACTGAGGAGGGTAAGGGGTTTTGAAAGTCAAATCAAGAGAAAATTTCACTAGAACATAAATATTTTGTTTCTTGGACCCTCAAGAAAAATGTAAACATACATAGTAAGAGCAGAAAAAGGAATTTCATAGAAGGTACCTGGCAAAAAGAAAGGTTTTTCAAAGTCACTGATCTAAACTAAGAACCGGCTGGGGTCTCTGCACATGTACTGGAAACCCAACACACATGGGAAGAAATGAAAACAAAAGAAAAAAGGAAGACAACATATGTACTATTCAGTCTCAGAAACTTATGTCCTCCTAAAACATAGTGTCCTCCACTACGTAACATGATGCCTCCAAAGAGTTGGACGCGATGGCACAAGACAACTTGTCTCATTCATGCTGCTTTCACCAAAATGCTTCTCTGTGAAACCATGGGTCTTCACACACTGTAAGCATACAGCTTCAAGAGCCTATCAGCTTCAGAGAAGTGATACAGGGTAGACGACAAGTGATAGAGAATGTATTCAATATCTTTATTTTAAAAAGAAAAAACAAACAAACCTATGTTTAAGACAGTATAATATGTCATCGAAAAAGAAATGACACCATCACCTTATTACTTCCGTAACGGTAAACCTAAACAATCTGAAAACACAGCTACATATTCCTCCTTGCTCACACAGAGGTGACAGCTAAGTCCAATAACAAAACAGACAAACAGCTACTTAACAGAAGGTGAAATGGATCTTTTCAAGAGAAAAACAAATTAAGCTACTAGTTAGTCGGAGGTGGACATTAAGTGAAGGCCAGTGTGTAAATACAGAGTCTTCTGTTTCCTTCCACACGACCAGTTCTTTCTCTAGTCAAAAGGAGAACATCATAGTTTATGAAGAAAATGTCCCACCTCCTCCTTTGGTGAGTAGCACCTGATATTTTAAAAGCTTATGAGCCAAAAAAGCTTATGAGAGGCTATCTAAAACACCCGTTGGTCCCATCATGTTCACAGCAAAGGAAAATGAAGAAAATCAAAGATGCAGTATCAGTCCAAAGGAGTAATGGGCCACAGGAGCCACAGTCTCCACCAGCCTGAGCTGAGAAAAAACAGACAGTGCCCAGATACCAAGACTGACAGCCCTGGCAAGGATCACAATAGAGGGGTCTAGACAGACCGGGAGAAAGATGTAAAATAAAATTCAAAATCACATACAAAAAAGACTCAACTTACTGGTCTGGAGGGACCCCTGAGATTATGGCCCCCAAACACCTTGCTAACTCAAAACGGAAGCCACTCCCAAGTCTGTCTTTCCTCCAAAGATTAGACAAACCTAATAAAACAATGACACATGTAAGGAGTGTACCTCACTTCAGTCAAGTTTAGGAGACTTCAAGGGCAACATTTATCCAAAAGCAAAGACAGACAGGCAGGAGGGTCGACGAAACCTGGACAGTCAAAGGGAACCTGGAATGTGAAAGGATAGGGGAGAGCACTGACACAACACAGCAGACTGCAATCAGTGTCGAAAAACAACTTGTGCATAAATTTTTGACAAACTGATTTGTGTTACAAACTCTCATCTAAAACACAATTGAAAAAAGAGAACACTCTATTACAAGTTCATACTACATTTTTCTAGTCTGAGATCAGTGAGAGAAGGCACGTAAAAAAAACAGATCCTTATTAACAAAAAAGACCAAGTGGTCGAAAGAGGACAAAAGGAAGTGTATAGGGGACAAGCTTGGTAGAAAAATCTAGCATTAAAGGTATTGCAAAAGATTTCAGGTCTTGCAAAAGATTCCCTAGACTCTATTCTCCCATTTTTGCCTCTCACAGACACGTGTGTGGCAGATTTTACTATTGCTGTTACAGTGAGGTACGAAAATTGACTAAAAATGCCCTAATCACTTGTTCCTCCATCTCAATGCTTAACCAGTTAGCTATTTATGTAATCTATAGACCCAAGAAATGCTCACATGTATGCTATGTCTGCATGCCCTATTTCTTGATCTGAGTGGTAATTATAGAGGTGTGTCCACTTCTTTATGTGGTTTGTACTTTAACAAAAGTTTTAAAAATACTGTATTTGCAGCCTAAGGCCAAATGATGGTCATGTATTAATACTGGTGCAGGTGTGGTCTATAATTATTACTTGGGAGCTTCCTAAAAATAAAACGTACAAGGCAACAATACAGAGAGAGGAAAATCTGACCAACTGTTGCTGAATCAAAAGACAAAGGTGGCCACAACAGAGAAAATAAACTTTATGTATGAGAAAGTCCAAGATTCTACGAAAATTTAAAAAAAGGAAAACAAAGAGCAGCAGTCATAGGTCCTTGTTCCCCACTGATTAGAAGTGCTATGTAATTTCTTCACTTTCTTACAAGGTCTACCTTCACCTCTCTCCACCACTTAGCTTCCAGCTATCAAAACACTGGCAAATCCTTTACTTCCAGAAGACCAAAAGATACTACAACCCCCATTTCTTCTACATGTGGCCTTCCTCTACTTCTAGGTCACTTCTGTTGAAATCTCGGTCTCATATTGTTGGAGACCCCACCAATATGTTTACACCACACTTCTCTACTCCACCGTTACTACGGGGCTGAAAGCTCAGTTCCTAGTTATTCCAGACAGACATGTTTCTGAAATTCAACCCTGGAATTATGAATACACTTAAATATATTACACATTTTTAAATTGGTTATACAGCAGTAGTCGAGTTTTACATTTTTCATTAGCTATGGGGATAAACCCTGACATTTTTGGTTTGACCTAGAACCTTAACCACTGTTCGAAACAATCAATGTAAAAACAGATTCTCTATCTAAAATCCTCTTTCTCAAACAATCATTTATAGAGCCTGTCTATTCTCAACTACACTAATGAAGATCTTTAGTAAATGCTAGGGAAATATTAAACTCTTAAGAAGAGTAAGCCACTTTAGCTATATTAATTCAGAATGCTGGTTGGTTTTAACCTAGTTAATCTGTTCAAGGAAACCCTGGTGGTGCTGTAGTTAAATGCTACAGCTGCCCACTAAAAGGCTGGCAGTTCAAATCTACCTGGTGCTTCTTGGAAACTCTATGGAGCAGTTCTACTCTGTCCTGTAGGGTCACTAAGAGTCGGAATTAACTCGCCAGCAGCAGGTCTGGTATATTCTGTACAAGGTACATTATCCAAAATGTGAAATAATGGAAATAATAGAAAATTACTATGTACACATTACTTCCAATAGATTTTACCTTAAGTCTGTCAACTGTTCAAATACTAAGAGTGAAATGTAAGCTGATTAACATTTTGAAAAAGGGTAGCTACAGACAGAAAGTGAAATGAGCACTTACTGAATATCACTATATACAACTAGAGCTCCAAATATAAAACCACATCGAAGCCGTTACCACTGAGTCAGTTCTGAGCCACAGCAACCCTACAGCTCAGAGCAGAGCTCCCCATCGGGCATCCCAGGCTGTCATTGTTATGGAAGCCAGCGGTCACAGCTTTCTCTTGCTCAGTGGCTACTGGGTTTGACCCACTGTACCATCAGTTGGCAGCTGAGTGTCTAACTACTGCATCACCGAGGCTCCTGCAGCTGGGTGTACATATGGCTATTACTTAAGACTGAAGTTTTCCAGTTCAGCCTAACTCAATTAGAAATCCTATGCAAATCCAGAAAAAAACTGTTGACTGAATTTCTACATTGCCATTGAATTGGGTGAATTTTATTTTAAGATCAAGATAGATACTTGGGATCTTTACAAATTTGAAACAGCCAGCTGTACTACTACCCAACACCTTTTTACAGTAAGTGGTTTAGCTGATGAGGAATGGGGACAGAGACAGGTGTTCACCTTTTACCTATGTATTTCTGTATTTTCAATGAAAACACACTTGTACTAAATAAAGAAAAAACTGGAGTTATGGGCAGTAGGGGTGATAAAGTAGGGAAAATTAAGTGAATTATTAAAAATATCCTCTGAGGTAAAGCTCACTTCACACCCTCTTCTACAATAAAACGAGTACTTTAACTTAAAACAGATTTATTTTAAAGATATTTCCATTTTCCACTGATTCAGGCAAGAGGCATAACTTTAGGGGAAGAAAGAACATTCCTTTAGAACGCTTGTATGCAGATTTTCTCTTAGCAGCCTCTGGGTATGTCCCAAAACACTCCTCAGCCCTTTTCAGTTTTTCCCTCAAACATCTTAAGGTAGCAGTTTTCCAAGTTTGACCCCCTGCATCAGCAGCAAACTTGTCAGAACTGTCAATTCTCAGGCCCAGCTTGTATCTACTGAACCAAGTAAGTAATCTGGGGGAGAGAGCACAGCAATCTGTGGCCTCCAGGTGGTTCTGAGTTTGATAATAAAGACTTAGAGTGTAATGGACAACACAATGCCTTCTTAAGAGTTTTTCCATTTCATAATCAAATTCAATTATCATCATTTGGTTTAAACACTCCCAGATCATTTCAAACTAATTTTATATAAATAGCAGTAACTTTCAATAATATAAAGCTCAGGGAATGAGAAATACAGCAACAAAGATGAAACAGTAATGTTTAAGAAGAACTCTTTAATATCTATCTGTGGTTCAGGTCAGTATTAACAAATCAGTAAGCCCAGATACTTACTATATGCCTAATACTATGAAGAATGTATCATCAGTAAAAATAAACACTTTTACATCACTTCCACAAATTCAATTCCCACCTATTAATATGAATTTTATTAACACTAAGATTCTCAGTTGAGGCTATTACCTCCTGGGGGCTCTTTCATCTTGTACTACAGGTTCTTCCCCGTTAGTGTCTCCCAAAATTACTGCTCTAATAGTTGCTGTTACTATTAACAGTGTATTACCTATTCTGTGTATACTGGGCAGAAGCAAGTTTAAGAACTACTGATTTTTACCAGCACAAACCTCTCCCCGACGTACAGATGCTAATGAATTTCAAACTCCATGTCTCTGAAGCTGAGTTCATTCCTTTGTGCTCGCTCAGACCCCACTCCTCATTTGGGATGCAGCACCCAGCTGCCGAAGCCAACATCTTTGACTTTTCCCTCACTTGCCACCCCTCATCAAATCACCAAGGCAGTTCAATTTACTTTCAAAGTAGCTCTACAATCCCTACATCCTCTGTGCAGGCTACCCTGGCCCAGGCCACCTGCATTTCTCCCCTGGATTAATTATGCAGATTCTTATCAAACTACCCCTGTCTCCAATCTTGTTGCTCCCTCCAGAATAAGAATGAACTTTCCAAAGGGCAAATTTGATCTGGTCACTTCATTGCTTAGGTTCCTTCAACAGCTTTCCATTACCAGATAAAGCATGAAATAACAGTATTTAACATAATCTGATATGTTTCTCCAGCTTCAAACTTCACATCACCACTCACAATTCAAGCAGCAGTGAATGTCTTAATTTCTGGTCTTTCTTTTTGCAATCTGTCCAACATGGTGTCACCCTACCTATTACTCAGCTTTCTTCAATAGGCTGATTTCTTTTAAGATCTAGTTTCAGTATTGCTTTTGTCATCAAACCATCTCAGAGTTGTACAGGTTATAGCCAGTACTACTTCCCAGTTAGCACTTATCATACTGTAATCAAGCTCTTACTGGGGATAAGAACACGGTCTGTGCTGTCATAGTTAGAGTCACAACACCTCTGCAGCAGCATGCGATCTGGAGTCAGACAGGCTTATTAAGTGTGAGGATCTGAGACACTTGCTTCAACTCTTTCTACCTAGATTTTCTTACCTATAAAATGTGGATAGTACTACCTTACATGACTGATAAAGTATTAAATGTGACACCTGAAGTGTGTCAGTGCCTGACACACAAATGTACCTATTATTACTCAATATAGTACCTGCCAAACAAAGTATTTGTTGAGTAAGTACACTATTCACCAATAATTAAAAACATATTTTAATAACAGTAAGATCATAGAATTCACTGTATTTACAAGCCAAGTGTTAGATTCTATAAGGAAGCTCCTGTTTCATTTATATCTGGAGCACTGAAGCTTTCTTACAGCAGATATTTAGTTGAACTGAATTATAAAGCAGAATGTTCAAAGATAATGACCTGTGCCTCACTGTCTGGAACAATCTGTTTATTAAGTTGAGTTTGCTCCAAAATAGAGCTTTTTAAAGGATTTGGGGAAGTGTTACAAATTGAGGCTGTTACATTATACCTCGCTGACTGATAAAAACTGTAGTATTCAAGTCTATTTTCCCCTGAGTTTTCTGGTGCCTTTAATTTTTGCTTAAACTGAACAACCTTGTAGATCAGAAAAATGATCAGAAGACAAGCTAAGATGAAAAAGGCTAGCAAAATGTCAAAAGCCTTATTCGACATTTTAACGTCTTGCGGACACACGAGAGATGTTTTTCCTGACACTGAGGCAGCACCACTTGGTAGCAGGCTATTTTTTTCCACATTCAAGCTAACAGAAGAAGTAAGCTGTATTTGCACAGGTAATGCCGCAGTCGTCTCTAACAGACTACCAATGGTGTTCTCTTGAGAAAACCTACTGGTAGGTGAAGTATGAATTTGTTCCCCCAAAGTACTGCTCTCAGTCTCAGTATTTTCCAAGAATTTTCCATTTGTGGTTACTTTATGCAGGGCCATCATTAATGCAGTGGTCTTGTGATGACTATGAAGAGACTTTATAGGCCAAGTTCTCGATAAGTTTGTCAAAGATGTAGCACAATTTGTGAAGTCAGTCCACTTAATATGATGCAATGCTCTGCCACGCACAGATGGGGGATTCTGGCAATAGATGTTTACAGTAACGGCTGAAGACACCAGCCAGTCGCGAAGGCCGAACAGTCTGCAGTTACATTCCCAAGGGTTAGCATGTGCCTGAAGATGAGTCAATGATGACAATGGCATAAGGACCTTTGGGTTTAAGTCTGTGAGATTATTAAACGACAAGTTAAGGATCTTCAAAGATGCTCCCATGTTTTCAAATGTATCATTATCAATGTTGATTATTCTGTTTCTATCTAGCTGAAGGTATATTAAGTTCTTCAACAAACTAAATGTGTTAGAATTTAAATTTTCTAAATCATTATGACTTAAGACTAAATGTTTAAGATTATTAATTCCACTAAACCCATCCCTAGTAACATTTTTAATTCCTGCATTTTTCAGGAGGAGATACTCCAAACTGACAAGTCCTTTAAACGCAAATGGCTGTATTGCTTCAAAATGGTTATAGGATAAAGAAAGTCTTTTAAGACTTTTAAGTACTCCAAAGGCATTAGACGGTACTTTTGTTAAGTTATTACCTTCCAGATACAAACAATCAAGGTTTTCCAGATGTTGAAAGGCTGAGTCTGATATCCTCAAAATTCTGTTGTTTGATAAGTCAAGTATTCGAAGTGCAATCATACCAACAAAGGTGCCACTCCCAAGGACAGTGAGGCGGTTCCTTTGTAAATTTAAGTACTGAACTGAAACTAGATCATTAAATATTCCTCTTGGAACAAAAGATACTTGATTAGACTGTAAATATAAATTACGAAGATTTGAAAGGCCCTCAAACATTCCAGGATCCAAGCGTTTTATAAAATTATCATTCAGATACAGGAAATATAAATGTTTCAACTCAACAAAGGCTTTTGGGTAAACATAAACAATACTAGAGTTATCCAAATACAATGCTACAAGAGAATAAAGTCCTGTAAATTCACTTTTGGTTATCTGTGATATATTATTTCCAGTCAGATACAGAAAAACTGTACTTTCAGGAAAATTCTTGGGAATACTTGAAAGGCCTAAATTACGGCAGTTAATTTGTCTCCCAGTGCAGAGCTGGCAAACAGATGAACATCCAAGTATCTCTTTATGGAACAGTAATATAAGATAACAGGTAACAAGATGAAACAGTCGCAGGCAAAGCAGAGAACACTGTAATCCACACATAGCCCTGTTCGTGGTTTTTCTGTTCACATCAGAACCGGCTATAAAAAGAAAAGGTAAAACTGTAAATCATCAGGAAGTTCTTAGGTTGAAAGTTTATAGTAACAGGAATTTTCTATTCTATTTTGTTTTCCGTAATACTAAATGTAATAAATCATATAGTGACAGCAAAAAATAATGAGGGCTGGAATATGTCCTAGGATTATTAATGTCCGTTAACTCACAGTTTGACAAACTGTAATTCAAATTTAATGAACTGCAAAATAACATGAATGCTGAGTTAGCTTAAAATATTATAATACCACCCCCAAAATAACAAATGATAATGTAGGGATGAAAGTCTGGATACAGTATGTCCTTATCAACAAACACTAAAGCCAAATATCAATTAAGTAACATTAAAATTCACAAAAATACAAATTCATTACAGAACAATTAAGCTTTCTTTAAACTACCATTACTACCAAAACCAAACTATTCTCCATTTCAACTAAAAGTTCATATTTAAGTAAATAATCTTACCAACAACAGGAAAGTCATCATATTATCACTTGGTTGATTTAAGCACCAAATGTCTTTCTAAATCTGCTGAGCGACATTTCTAAGCTCCACGTCTTTCTGTGGCACTGCTGACCTCCACCCCTCCACATTTTTCCTAAGTCACAGTTTGCTCAGGAAGCACCACTCTTCCCATTGGTTCCCCTACACTCAGTGTGTAAAATGAAGTTGCCATGGATACAGGAAACTTGAGACGGGAAGTAATTTTATCTGTGTTTCAAAAGTATTGTTGAAGGAAATCTCAGGAACTGAATGTTTTTTTTCAGAATGCAGCTAATTTCAGCTTTCCTGATACATCTGAATACCTCTCATAACTTAAAAAGTAAGTTTTCTTTAAAAAAAGAAACCTGAATTTTTCAGATATTCAGAATTTAAAAACTGTGTACACTGAGTAGAAAATGCAAGTTGTAGTAAGATGTAGTTATATAATTGTTGTAAGTTATAGAAGTATGTAAAATACATATTGTTTTCAAGACATATTAGAGACTTCAATTTTAATGACTTATTCCTTAGAAGCAAAGGGGGATGGTAGCAAATACATCAGGGAACTGAGAGGCAAATATGTATCTTGTTTCATATCTTCTATTTTTCAAACAATTTTTAGTTATTAAAAACACTGGGTATTACAAATTAGCATCCTAATACATGGCAAATGCCTTGTTAGTAGCCATCAAGTTAATTCCAACTTATGGTAACACTTACAAAACCCTAAGGGACAGTTTCTATTGTGTTACATGAGACTGATGTGAGCTGAAATCAACTCGATGGCACCTGCAACAACAAAAGATAAATGTCTAATATAACTCCCTTCTGATACTAAAATACTTCATTTTACACTCAGACAACAATTAGTTCAGGTTATGACGTGAATCACTGCCATATGAAATATCTGCTACGGTGTCCAACACTAACTTTCTAAGACTACAAAAACACCAAAAGGTGCACAAAAGATAGCAGGCAATTATCGAAATGATTTACAGTTCTCACAACTACCACTTGTGGCTGGCTACTGCTATTACTATTTTATGGACAAGGAAACAGAACAAAATGACACAGAATGACATGAATTAGAACACGGAACACCAGCTAGTTTCCTTAAGCCTATTTTGTTTAATATTTTCAATTATACAGAACTAAAATGAAGCACGTCCAAAGGAGTTTTTAATTAAATCATACAAGTTTAAGCGATTTTTTAAAAAATCAAGGGTTCTTAAAAGCTTATGAGTTGCAGTCTAAGAAACTCCACTGGTTTCATTCCTTCAGGAGCAAGGAAGAATGACAAAAACTCGGAAGAGAATAACAGGCCATATCTGTAAAAGACCCAACTAGACTGAATCCAACACAACTAGATGGTGCCTAGCTACCAACACTGACTGCTCTGACAGGGATCACAAATACAGGGTCCCAAACAGAGGTAGACAAAAACGTAGGACAAAACTGTAACTGAAAAGGAAGACCACACTTGCTGCACTGACAGAGACTGGAGAAACCCCTAACACACTGTGGCCCTGTAACACACTTTCAGCTTAGTAATGAAGTCACTCCTGAGGTTCACTCTTCTGCCAAATACTGGACAGGCTCACAAAATAAATTGAAACTAAAAGGGCTTACCAACCCAGAGGGAAGGATCAGAAGGAAGGAGAGGACAGGTAAGCTGATAAAAGAAAACTCATGACAGAAAAGGGCAGAGTGTTGACATGGTGTGGGGTTGTTAAACAATGTCAAAAACACTATGTGTACTGTTTAAGGAGAAATCAGTTTGTTCCATAAATTTAAATCTAAAGAATAAAAAAATTAAAAAATCAGAGAAATGATCCATCAAAATCAAAATTTAAAAAGGAAAACTACAAGGTAATAAAATCAGAGATTAAAAGTAGAACGTCATATAGCAGATGAGAAAATATTAGTCAGTTAGCAAACTAAAAGTGAATACGAATAAGCCACACACACTGTAATTAAAGAAAAACTATTAGGATCTCAAGACACCTTTACCTTTATCTTAACACCTGTTTGCATGACTGCCTCTTGATCCATCTACAGATTCCTCAATAGCACAACTAAGTGCTCTGGAATTCCCATTTTATGCAATGTTAGCCATAATTTGTTATGATCCACACAGTCAAAATGTCTTTACATAGTCAGGGAAACACAGGTAAACATCCTTCTGGTATCCTCTGCTTTCAGCCAAGATCCATCTGATACCAGCAATCATATTCCTAGTTTCATGTCCTCTTCTGAATCCAGCTTGAATTTCTGGCAGTTTCTTGTCAATATACATTGCAGTCTCTTTTGAACAATCTTGAGCAAAATTTTACTTGCATGCAGTATTAATGATACTGTTCGGTAATTTCCACACTTGGAAAGATCACTTTTCTTCAGAATGGGGCTAAACATGGATCTCTTCCAGTCAGTTGGCCAGGTAGCTGTCTTCCAAATAGACAAGTCAGCACTTCCAGCACTACATCTGTTTGCTGAAATATCTCAACAGATATTCCACTGCTTCCTGCAGCCTTGTTTTTGGTCAATGCCTTCAAGGCAGCTTTGACTTCTTCCTTCAGTACCATTGATTCCTGATCACATGCTACCTCTTCAGATGGCTGAACATCGACTAGTTCTTTCTGGTATAAAGACTCTGTGTATTCCTTCCATCTTCTTTTGATGCTCTCTGAGTCGTTTAATAGTATCCCTGAAGAATTCTTCACTACTGCAACTTGTGGCTCGAATTTTTTCTTCAGTTCTTCAAGCTTGAGAAATGGCAAACATGTTGTTCCCATATGGTTTTCCACTTCCAGCTCTTTGCACATGTCATTATAATACTTTCTTTTGTCTTCTTGAGCTGTCCTTTGAAATCGTCTGTTTAGGTCTTTTACTTCACCATTCCTTCCTTTTGCTTTAGCTGCTTGATGTTCAACAGCAAGTTTCAAGGTCTCTCTTCTGACATCTAATTTGGTCTTTTCTTTCTTTCCTGTCTTTTTAATGACCTCTTGCTCTTTTCATGGATAATGTCTGACGTCATTCCACAATTTGTCTGGTCTTCAGTCATTAGTGGCCAACACATCAAATCTGTTCTTTAGATGGTCTTTACACTCAGGAGGGATATATTCAAGATCATACTTTGGCTCTTGTGGAATTGTTCTCATTTTCTTCAGTGTCAATTTGAATCTGCATATGAGCAATTGATTATTTGTGCCACAGTCAGCACCTGGTCTTATTCTGACTGCTGATATGGAGCTTTTCCACTGTCATTTTTCACAGAGAGGTCCGTTGGTTAAAAAAGGTACCTACAATGAAGAAGTTGTTAGCCTTGCAAAATTCTATCATGCTATCCCCAGCATTATTTCTATCACCAAGGCCGTATGTTCTAACTGCCAATCCTTTTTTGTTTCCAACTTTTACATTCCAGTCACCAGTAAATTATCAATGCATCCTGACTGCATGTTCAGTCAATTTCAGACTGTAGCCATTGGTAAAAATCTTCAACCTTTTCATCTTTGGCCTTACTGGTTGGTATGTATATCTGAGTAATACCTGTATTACTGGGCCTTCGTTGTAGGCATAAGGATATTATCCTATCACTGACAGCATTATACTTCAGGACAGATCTTGTAAACATTCTTTTCGATGATGAACACAACACCGTTCCTCTTCAAGTTTTCGCTCCCAGCATAGCAAACCTCATGACTGTCAGATTCAAAATGGCTAATACCGGTCCATTTTAGCTCACTAATCCCTAGGACACTGATATTTATGCATTCCATTTCACTTCTGACGGTTTCCATTTTCCTAGATTCATACTTCGTACTTCCCATGTTCTAATTATTAATGGATGTTTGCAGCTGTTTCTTCTCATTTTGAGTTGTGCCTGAAGGCTTTACTCTACCCACAACATTAAGGTCACCTCTACTTTGAGGAGGCACCTTGTCCCCAATTGTCTTCTGAGAGCCTTCCCATCTGAGGAGCTCATTTTCCGGCACTACATCTCACAATGTTCTATTGCTATTCATAAGGTTTTCCCTCGCTAATTCTTTTCAGAAGTACACTGATGGGTCCTTCTTCCTAGTCTGTCTTAGTCTGGAAGCTCAGCTGAAACCCATCTATCATGGGTGATCCTTCTGGTACTCAAATACCAGTGGAATAGCTTCCAGCAACACAGCAACAAGTAATCCTCCACTGACAGACAAGTAGGGGCTGCTCACTCTATCTTACTCCTCCTTATCAGCTAAGATATCCAGTCAGTACAATCAGCCCAGAACTCTGCAGGGCAGGCCAGTCTCCTACCAGCTCAGACAGACCGAATCCACATAATCAGCCCAGAACTCTGCAGGACAGAACAGTGTCTTATCAGCTCAGATGTCCAATCAATGCAATCAACCCAGAACTCTGCTGACCCTAAAATCAAGAGAATCAAAAACTGAAAATTAATTTACAATTAAAAAATCTAGTAAAAATTTTTATGTCTATTATTTTGCTCAATATATGGAGAACTTTTAATGAGGAACAGTATATATCAATAGAGATTGCATATTAGTTATAAGGGAAAAAATTATACAGTAGAAAAATCAATCAACAGCTCCATGAAAAGATCAAAATTATTATTAATGAGAGGCAAAAGAACATTATGTGCCTACGAATGAAATATGCTAAGGATACAATATCAATTGCATAATATTCCAACTAAGTATGCATAACCTGAATCAAATCATGAAGAGGCATCAAAGCCCAGAGAACACTACAAAGAGATAAAAAAAACTGTTTTCTTCAAAAATAATACTTACAAACCATATCAAAGATAGAAAAGATGAGATCAAATTCCAGATTAAAGGAGATTAGAGACACATGAAAAGGATACATCCCTGAAACACACCAGTTTTCACTTTAAACAATCAAGCATCACCTCCTTGTGCTGTGTGAACTACTGCTCTTCGGTCTACGCACAGATTCTGCATGAGTACAATTAAAGTGTTCTGGAATTCCTGTTTCTGGCAATGTCATCCATAATCTATTATGATACACACAATCAAATGCCTTTCCATTGTTGTTGTTACATGCTATTAAGCCATTTCCAACTAACAGCAACCCTATGTACAACAGCACAAAACACTGCCCGGCCCTTCACCATGCCTTTCAATAGTTGCCATAAAATGCAAGCAAGCATCTTTCTGATACTCTCTGCTTTCAACTAGTATCCATCGGACATCAGCAGTGATTTTGCTGGTTTCACATCTTCTAAATCTAGCTTGAACTTCTGGCATTTTCCTGCTGATATGCTACTGCAAACATTTCTCAATGATCTTCAGCAAAATTTCATTTGCATGTGTTACTAATTACTGACACTGCTCAAAAATTTTAGCATTCTGTGGTTATCGTTCTTTGGAATGTACATAAAAATGGATTTCTTCTAATTGGTTGGCCAGGTAGCTGTCTTCCAAATTTCTTGGTATACATAAATGACAACCATCAGCAAATAAAAGTTTCTCAACTGGTATTCTATCGACTGCTGGAGCCCTGTGTTATACTTAGACCTTCAGTGCAACCTGGACGTATTCCTTCAGTACCACATTCTTGATTATATACTACCTTCTGAAATGGTAGAGCACTGACCAATTCTTTTTGGTACAGTGATTCTATGTATTCCTTCCATTTTCTTGTGATGCTTCCTGCATCATCCATTATTTTCCTCACAGAATCCCTCAATACTGCAACTTGAGACTTGAATTTTTTCTTCAGTTCTTTCAGCTTGGGAAATGCCAAAGCTATTCTTCCACTTTGGTTTTCTAATTCCGGGTCTTTGCACATTTCTTGTAATACTTTGTCTTCTGAAGCCATCTTTTAAATTTTTTAATTCAGTTCTTTTACTTTTACTTCATCATTTCTTCCTTTTGCTTTAACTACTCTACGTTTAAAACAAGTTTCAAAGTGTCTTCTGGCATTTACTTTGGTCTATTTCTATCTTTCCTGACTTTTAAATAACCTTTTACTTTTTTCATGTATGATATCTTTGATGTCATTCCACAACTCATCTGGCTTTCAGTCCTTACTGTCCAATGCGTCAAATCTATTCTTGAGATAAACTCTAAACTCAGATAGGATTATACTCAAGGATGTATCTTGGCTTTCATGGACTTGCTCTAATTCTCTTCAGCTTCGACTGATACTTGCAAATGAGCAAGTGACGGTCTACTGCACGTCAGCCCCTGGGCTTGTTCTAACTCATGATATTGCACTTCTCAATAGTCTCCTTCCACATACGTAGTCAACCTGATTTCTGTATATCCCATTGGCAAGATCCATGTGTATAGTCTTCATTTATGTTGATGGCCAAAATATTCACAAAGAAGACACTGGTCTTGCAAAATTCTATCCTGTGATCTCCAGTGTTATTTCCATCACCAAAGCCATATTTTTCAACTACAGAGCCGCCTTCTTTGTTTGCAACTTTTTAAATACAATCATCAGTAACTATTAAAGCATCATGATGCACGTTTGATCCATTTCAGACTTCAGAAGTTGGTAAAAATCTTCAACTTCCTCATCTTTGACATTAGAAGTTTGTGTACAGATTTGAAAACCAGTCATGTTAACTGCTTTTCCTTGTAGACATATGGATATTATCCTATCACTAATAGCACTGTACTTCAAAATTGATCTTGAAATGTTCTTCTTGATGATGAATAGGATGCCATTCCTCAATCTGCATACCTAGCCAAGTAAACCATATACTGTCCAGTTCAGAATGCTCAATACTAGTTCATTTCAGCACGATAATAAATCTTCATGCACCCCTTTTCACTTTTGATGAATTCCAATTTTCCTAGTTTCATACTTTGTAAATGCTATGCTCCAGTTAGTAACAGGTGTCTGCAGCTATTTCTTCTCATTCTGAATTATGCCACAACAGGAAATCAAAATCCAGAAAGCTTGACTCCATCCATGCCATTAGAGTCAACTTTGAGAAAACATCTCTTTCTCAGTTGTATTTTGAATGCCTGTGCTGTATTTTGAATGCCTGTATTTCCAGCGTGAGGGGCTCATCTTCCTGTACTATATCAGCCTATACAGACTTCCAAGAAACAAATTTTTATCATTTCTCCTAGCTTGGAAGCTTTATAAGAACATTTTGTTTACATCTTTACGTAAGTTCCTGTTACACAGTCATTTTGAGATGGAAAATTCTGTAGACAATTTTGGATAACAACCTCTTATCTGTTACATGATGATAACACTCTTTTTTGTGCATCAAGAAGCGATTTACACTGTAAAGCACACTAAGTAGAAGCTGTTAAAAAGGAGGTGTATTCCTACTCAAGGAACCCTGGTGGCAAAGCAGTTGAAGTCCTTAGTCACTAATCAAAAAGGTCATCAATTTTAACCCACTAGTAATTCCCTGTGAGAAGATGTAACAGTCTGCTCCTGTAACAACTACAGCCTTGCAAACAATATGGGGCAGTTTTGTCACACAGGTTCATTATGGGTCTGCTCAACTGCAAACGGTTTTATTTTCTTTGCTATTCCTACTTAGAAAAACTAGCAGAGGTACATTAGACATCAAAGTATCTCCACTGTTCCCTAGGTTCCACATGACACCTCCAGAATACCAGTTTTTGCTGTGACAAGTTAGCAACTTTAGATCTAAATTGCACTTGAATTTCTTTTTGCTGCATATTCTTTCCTTTTTGATAGTTCTTAGTTATGCTTTTATTACCTATTACCATCTTATCACAAAACCTATAGTCCCACATACATATTATTCACACCCTTATGCTGATGGAAGGAGGAATGAGAATGGAAGGAAGCTTAATTAAAAGATGGTTTAAGAACTACAGCAGACAGAAAGAGAGACTGCCTCGCTTATGGACTTCTTTCACACTACAAGAAAAAAAGTTTGTGTTTTTTAAAGCCACTCTAGCCAGCCAAGACAAGTGCTGTCGAGTCGCAAAGCCTCCCCAGGACTCTTTAAAGCAGCCCTAGGACTCTCGAGGCCAAGGGAAAAGTGAATTTCTAGTGGAAATGAAATCAAAATGATTACCACTCCATTAAAAAAATCACTGTGGTGTGACTGATTACATTTGAGTGGCCTTTCTAGCCATGGTTTTGTAACTCCCATCCATGTGACTCGGCAGGACTACATAAAAAGGTAATTGCGTCCCACCAATTGGGATTGGTCAGTTTTGCCTTGCAATGAGAAGAGGATTCTACATACAACCTGGAAAGAACAGTCAGGAACAGACAGCATGTCCTTCTGACACAAGAACTGTACACTGAGAAGCTCCTGGAAGCAAAAGACTAAGAAACAGAGCAAGCTATAGCCCTGCAGGTGGCGAAAAATGGAGACAGGTACGTCCTGGCAGCAGGAAACGGCCTCGTGGGCTTAGCAGCCCACAGGCAGAGAAAACTGCCTGCCTTGGGGAGAGGTCTAAGGCCAAGAAGAGACATTGCTGGGAAAAGCCTATCCTGACGGAAGAACTATATTCTGGGTGTTCCTGAGCCTGAATTGTAACCATTACTTCCTTAATAATCCCCATAATCTTCAATGTGGTCTGTGAGTTCCATGCAGCCACTGCAATGAACTACTGACCCCAGCAGAGAAGTAGACAGTATTGTGCAAGGGACAGCTGGTGTCAGAATTAGTAAAGATGGCAGATACAGGAGGCCTGTCTGGACCCCACCTCATGGGAGTTAGCCTTGTACTGTTCATCTTGGGCTCCTTTCCTGTCATGAGGGTGAGGGAGGTCAGATACCACTCCCATGCCCAGGAAAAAATAATATACTTCTTTGTCTGTAAAATGAGCTCTGGTGGCACAGTGATTAACAGCTAGGCTGCTAACCAAAAGGTCAGCAGTTTGAATTCACCAGCTGCTTCTAGAAATCTGATGGGACAATTTTCCTCCATCCTATACAGGCAGTATGAATCAGAATCCACTCAACAGCGACAAGTTTTTTCAGTTCTTCATAAAACTGTCTGCTACACAGATGAAGCAGCAAACATGTAAGTGGTACCAACTAGTCATCTTCTTAAATTGCCCTGTACCTTGTCTACTATCCAGTTTCTAATAAGGCTAAAAAAAATTGTTTATAAATATTGACCAGTTCAAAGTAGGTAACTTACTTAAATTACACCTAAGTAGAAAACCAGCTCATAAATTCACCATAAGTATAAAAAATACAAAGCACTGTCCAAAAAAGATAAAAAAATTAAAAGCTGTATCAAAGAGAGTTTTATCTTTTCCTATTGAGTTGAAATGCTCAGAACAAATAATTAGTAAAAATTACATTAGGTTACATACAAAGAAGGAAAACATTTATATTTCAGAGATAATTCTTTTGAATATATAAGAGTATAACTGATCTAAAGAGGGCAGGGAACAAAACCCCAATAGCCAAAGGTTCTGAAATTCCAAAGTAACCTTATTCAAGCTTTTGTTTTCTTTATATAACAATCAGAAAAAGAGAAATCATCATCATTCAGTTTACTCGTAGATTGCTCATTTCATAGTCTACTCAGACAAAATAAACACTTCTAAACAACTTTTCTGTTGGCATCTTGCTACCCCTTCCATGAGTTGCCAAATAATCAGAAAATAAAAATGAGGATGGAAACCAGTTTTCACTATATTCTGAGTATACACAACACAGCAACAATGACAACCACGACAAAGTTGAAAATCTTAAGACCATGAATTCCAGGAGGCCAAGGACAGTATCGGTTTGGCTTCCACTATAATTCCATTGCCTATAATACTACAGATATTCAGTAAGCATTTAATGGGAAGAGGACGAGAGGGAGGGGAAAGTAATACATTTTAGGGGTAAGGTGGTCACTAATGATGTCTTCTACCAATCTGATCTTACATTTAGTACAATGTAGGACACAAAATAGTTTAGCTGAGGCTTGGTCATCTTGTTCAAATGCAAACGTGAACAGAAGAGAGAAAAGTGATTGCTGTCAATCTTCACTGACTGGTTCCTCCTAACTTGGCACCAATTTGATATTCATACATAAAACAGCTTTTCAATGGCCACAAGGACAATGTGACTTTAGTTGGCAACTTAACTTTCAGTACCAGTATGATCTGCTAAGAGAAACCCATTTATAAAATCCAACTCTACATCCACAGTGGGGCCAAAATGACAGAGGGGTCAGATGCTTCCTGTAATCCTTGTAACAACAGAGACCTAAAAGAACAAATGAATCCATTACATATGACATCCTAGGAATCGTGCACATCAAAGGGAAAGTTGAGAAACGGGACTTAGTAGTGAGAAAGGGAGACTAGGTCCAGAAGTACACAGAATTCACCAGACATGACCTTCCATGTAATGGAAGTGAACAGTGTGGGGAGTAGAGCAGTGGCAGCTGGAGGTCATCCTCCTCTACAGGAGAAACTGCTTACAGAGAATCCACTCACACTAACAGAATCAGTGAAAACCAGTACTAGATAATTAAAAGGTTAAGTCTTTGTGTGTAACCTATCAGTCATGGATATACATCTTTCCTTCAGGACAAACTCTTCTCCCTCTCAGCACTTTGCCTTCTCTTCTCTACACTGCATCCAGTTCTGGAGTCTGACACCATTAACTAAGACTGCACTGAGTCATTCAAGATTCAGAGGGGGAACAATTTAACAAACTAGGGGGAAGGGGAAAATGAAAATGTGCCAACTCCCCTGAGCTGGAAATTCAGGGCAGAAACAGTTCCTTGACCTAGATTCACAATAACGGACACATCACCCTTGTTGACATTCAGGAATGGCTGTTAGTCTCTCGTCTTAGCAACTACAGCCAGATACCTGTGTCGACACCAATCATTCTCACCCACCTAAGACAGTAGGTAAGAGCTTGCACCAGATACATGATGACTGACTACCTGGACACCTGAACTCAATCTGTACAAGAAAGTTTAACAGCCTCTTGGGTTTGCACATCTAGAAACGGATCTGAACAACCCAGCAACAGGACAACAGAGTTTCAAAGTTAACCAGTAACCAAACTATCACACACAACCAGCCTAACTGGGACATTTCAAAACAAAACAACAAGGTAAAACATGGTAAGAAAACATAAGATGAATAAATACAACTTACTGATGGTTTGGAGACAACAGTCCATTTCATACCACTTACAGAGGCAGACCACGACGGCTTCAGAAAGCTCCCAAAACAAAGAATCAAGAAATTTTCCAGAGGAAGAGAACTTCCTGGAATTATCAGAGGTAGAATACAAAAAGATTAGTATTTAGAATTCTTCAAGAGATCAGGAAGGAGATGAGGCAAAATGAAGCACAGTATAATGACAAACTGAACATGCTGCAAGAAAGCATACAGCAGCAGGAATTAAAAACGCAGAAAATTAATAAAAAAATTACAGATTTAGACAACTCCACAGAAACACGAAGGACCAGAAATGAAGCAATAGAAGGTCAAATTAGTAAGACTGAAGATAAAGCACATGACAAGATATATCTGAGGAAAAATCAGATAAAAAGAATTTTACAAAATCCAGAAAGACTAAGAGTTATGTGGAACTCTATCAAGAGAGAACCTATAAGTGATTGGAGTACCAGAAAGGGATAGGGGGAGATGGATAACAGAAAATACAGAGAGAATTGCTTAAGATCTGCTGACAGACAACTTCCCTGATATGAAAGATGAGAGGGTATTTCTCTAACATGCTCATCAAACTCTGCACAAGATAGATACCAAAAGAAAGACACCGAGCAAATTATAATCAAACCTGCCACGACTAAAGATCAGGAGACAATTTTAAAAGCAGCTGGGGATAAAGAAAGATAACCTACAATGGAGAATCAGTAAGAATAAATTCAGACTACTTAGAAGAAATTACGAAGCCAAGAAGGCAATGGGGTGACATATACAAAGTTTTTAAGGAAAGTAAGTGTGCTAGCCAAGAATTATATAACCAGCAAATCTGTCTTTTAAATAAGACGGTGAAATTACAACATTTTCAGATTAACAGAAATTTACGGAATTTGCAAAAACCTAAAGAAATACAGAAGGGAGTCCTTTGGTTAGAAAGTCAATTAACATCAGGTAACAACCCAGAACAGAGCAACTGCATATGAACTCAAACAGGGGAATCACACAAAGAAATCAAAGGCATAACACTGAAAATAAGGAAGCAGAGATGTCATTATATAAATACCGTGACAAAAAAAGAGGGGCAAAAAAGGAAATGTAGTCATAGATTTTTCATATGGACAGTAAGTCAAAATGATATAAAGAAATTAAAGACTAGTTTAAATTTAGAAAAATTTAAGGTAATCACAGGGAACTATCAATCCTCGCACATTCACACAAAAAAACTATAAACATGGAATCTCAGCAAATATAAAACCAGCAACATTGAAAAAAGATGAAGACAATACATAAGGAAAAGGACGCAGCACAGAAAATCAAATGGAACAATGGAAATATCTACAACACATAAAAGAAGACATCAAAATTACAGCACTAAACTCAAACCTCTCAATAATATGAAGCAACCTAGACGACACTAGCCGAGTGACATTAGTCAGCTGCAAAAGAACAGCTACTATACAAGATGACTATTATAAGGACTCAAGAAGAGGTGTAAGCACCAAAAAAACGGTCTTTCACGCTTCAAAGGTAGGAAGAGAGGGAGGGGGGTATTCATTGATTAGACAGTAGTTTGGAATTGAGTTAGGTTAAGGAAGTGACAGTGTACAGTACAAAGGAGGTCAACACAGCTGGACTATACCAAAAGCTAAGAGGTTTCTTAAATACAACTCAACATTTTGAAGGACAGAGTAGCAGGGGCAAGGATCTGGGTACATTTAAGTCAACTGGCATAATTAAGTTTTTTTGTTTGTTTTTTGTTTTTTTTTTAAGAAAATATTTTGCATCCCACTTTGGTTATAATTATCTGCAGTCTTAAACGCCAGCAAGTGGCCACCTAAAACCAAAAAATTCCAAACACACTGCCACTGAGTCGATTCCAACTCATAGCAATCCTACTGGATCAAGTGGAACTGCTCCACAAGGTTCCCAAGGAGCACCTGACAAAGTCAAGCTGCCAACCTATTCGTTAACAGATGTAGCACTTAACCACTACCCCACCAGGGTGGCCAAGTAGTATCACTTGGTTCCAACACACCTGGAGCAGTCAAGAATGAAGGACATCAAATGCAACAGGAATATACGAGCTACAGACTGAAGAGGTCACACAATATGGAGACTACATAAGTGTGAGACAAGCAGTAGACGGTGTCCTGCCACCACCAATGACTGCCCCGACAGGGATTACAACATACAGTCTCTGACACAGTGGGACAAATATGGGTGTGCGGAACTAGAACTCTATCAAAAGACCACACTTAATGGTCCATCAGACTGAAGAGTCCCTGAAGAGATGGCCCCTGGCCTCTCTGTCAGCCCAGAGCCAGAATCAGTTACGAAGCCAACTCGTCAGAAAAAGACTAGTTTGGACTATGAGGTGTAAAATGATACTGACGAAGAGTGTGCTTCTTGGCTTAAGTATATACATCAGTCTAACCAAGCAGCTCCTGTGTGCACAGGCAAGATTAGAGGATGGAGGGGGACAGGAGCTTGTTGACATACAGGGTGGTAAGCAGTTAAGTGTTCTGTCACAGGGTAAGGAGAACAGCTAGAGTAGCACAGCACTACATGGGGGCAGCGGGGTTGCAGAGCAGATTAACTCGGATTCACATCATTTTCACTTAAGCCAAAGCCAAGTGCCGTCAGAACAACTATACAATGTATGGGAATTGGTCATTTTGAAGTTGTACTTTGCCCAACTTCATTCCATAAGAATAGGTAACTCAGAATTAAAGACTCTGATTACTCATTTTGAAAACAATCTTGAAGGCACTCATGTGCTTTTGAATTATGTCTGATAATAAACATACACAAATGTGTCCACTAATGAGTTTTCATCACAAACTTAATCACTATAAACAGAAGCTATAAATAACACAAAAGGATTTTTTAGCATTTTCTGTTTATTAAAAGCCTTGAGAATTACACATTAATTATATTATAGTTATAAATCTTTGGAATATAATTTTATTTTTAACTACAGAACTACAAAATACTATTAATCCTTTACCCTGGTGGCTCAACAGTTAAGCACTCAGTGCTTCAAACCCACCAACACGTCTACAAGAGGAAAGACATGGCTCTCTGCTCCAGTCACGGTTTACAGCCTAAGAAGCCCCATGGGGCAGTTCTAGTCTGTCTTACAGGGTCTCTCTGAGTTGGAATTGCCTTGCTGGCATACAATAACAACTACAGTAAAATGTTCCAACATTTTACTACAGAAAATGATGTCACCCTGGTAACACTGATTAATAGCTCTGCTGCTAACTAAAAAGCCAGAAGTTCATATCGAACAGCTACTCCTTGGAATCCCAAGAGGGTCACTGAACTGGAATGTACTTGCTGGCAATGGGTTTTGTTTTTTTGTGGGGGGGATGGGCAGTGGGGGGAGGAAGTTATAGTAAAATGACAGCCAAAGACATTTTAACTGCAAACCCCACAATCCCATACTATTTCCTTTCTCAACATTTAAATATACTTAATGCTTAAATGACTAATTCTAGATGATGAATCTTTTTCAATGTAAACACATGTAAATTTATTCTACATTATTTTTGAAGAGTATTAGTATGCAAGCGTACAAAATTTATATAAAAAAGAAGTTTAACGAAAAGACTGAAAGCATGCCTCAAGTTGCCTCACTGATTTGCAATGGTACTATAAATCTGGCTGCATACAAAAATGTTTCTCTTGAAGGTCATTAAATATAAACATGTTTTTACAGTGTGTTAATAGGGAAGAACCGGAGAGTGAGCAATTTATCTTTAACAGTACTTCAAAGAATGATGAATAATTATGCTATACTTCATATCAGGACTAAAACACTGAGATGTCAAACTAGTTTAATTTTTCAAGTATAAGCATTCTTTGGGAGTACAGAAGCCAGAATGTTATTTGAGAACAATCAACATACTTGCTGACTATCACACTGTAGGTATTCCTTAAGCTCATTCAATTCTTCATTTACTCAATAAACTGACTATACACCTACTATAAATCTGGCCTTAAAATGTAAAATAATTCCATTATCTTAGAAAATTCTTAAAATATTTTAAGGTCCCCAAACCTGGTATCACATGTATGAATGTTTCCAGATAAATGGGAATCACGACAAGGCACTACATGTTCAATCCAAGCAGATTTAGTAAATCAGATACTCAGAAAACTGTATTAAAAGGCAACTTCTTCTGAAAAGCAAGCCATCACATTTAGACAACCAACTCTTCCTGAACTAGTTTATACTTAATATTCACCACTAGTGATTCACTTGAACCTAAAAAAAAAAGTGAAATTTACATTTTTTTAAAAAAGATTGGTCAAAGAACTGCCGACCTTGTGGTTAGCAGTGGTAGCACTTAACCCATGAGTCGGGTCTGACTCGATGGCACTTGGCTTGGCTGACTGGTCAAAGACTACTTATTCACATCTCAAATTCTTAGAACTGTATAATAAAATTGTGTCTTTAAAGTTGGAAAATGATCTGCTATTTTCAGAAAACAGACATATGAGAAGTTGGAATATTTTCATTCCCATCCATGAGTTGGATCCGACTCGACAGTACTTGGCTGGCTGGCATCTGTAAGCAAGAGCTTTTTTTAATCTATTCTTTTTGGGAAAACATTAAAAGGAGTATATGTGACAAACAAGCTGGATCTTATTTTCACATAAAAGTTAGCTGAAGAATTGCTCTGTACATGTAAACTCTCAGTGACATCCAGCTGGTCCTGACTCACAGCAGTCCTACAGAACACAGTATAATGTCCCATACAGTTTCCCAGGCTATCAATCTTCATGGAAGCCAACTGCCATATCTCTCCTGCAGAACTGCTGGTGGGTTCAAACTGCAAAAACCACTGTTGTCAAGTTGGGTCCTCTGCAGAGCTTTTTTTGGCTAGCAGCTGAGTGCTTTAACCATTGCACCACTAGAGTCCCTGTGCATAAATAATACAGACCATAAAAAAGGAAAAAAATTCAAACTCAGAACATTCAAAATCTGAAAACAATTCAGCTAAAAACCAGCAAACAGAAAGTTTATAAGAACTTGCAAAATTTGCTCCTGACTGGTGGCACCAGGATTTGGGTGCAGTTCTAAAGTCGACGGAGTTTCTGGGTGGTACAAATGTTCAACTTGCTAGGCTACCAACAGAACGGCTGGAAGTCTGGGTCTACCCAAAGACATCTGAGAAGAAAGGTCTAGCAATCTATTTCCTGAAAAAACAGCCACTGGCAACTCTACAGGGTACAGTTCTCTGATACCACGGGGTCACCATGAGTGGGAGTGCCGCCAGACAAGGGTGTTTTCTACAGTCTACAGTCTTCACAAAGTCTCTAAAGCAGGACTCATGTATTAAAACAAAACAAAGCTTAATAGTTTCCCGAAGTATCTTTATTTAGTAGGTTCTCAACTGGAGGCAGTTCTGTTGTTGAGGTGATGTCTGAGAACTATGTCTGAAGAGATTTCTTACTGCCATGACTAGAGCGAGAAGAGATGTGCTACCAGCACCTACTGCATTTTTATGTTGCAAGTAGCATTTGCCCTCTACGACTGTTTGTCAACCTCACCCTCACCCTTTGAGATTATTTGAGCGCAAAGCTATTTTTTTTTTAACAGCAACAAGTGAAAAGAACTGGTATAGGGCCACTTATGAAAATATTTCTCAGAAGGAAGGGTGCAGTTAGCAAGCAAACCTAGCCATGTATTACCTGCACAAAACAGTGGGTCAGGAGTAGGTGCCTGGGATGGCTATGTATCCTACAATGCTTAGCAGAGCATCCCACTCCCCAACAAATAATCATCTGACCCAAAATCTGACTAGTGCTGAGGTTAAGAAATCCTGCTTCAGAAGAACAGATTTTTTTCTGTATTTGAAAATCAAGTATAACAAAAGGAGAAAATAACATTTCCCAATTTAGTCTGCTTTAAAAAGTAATTATTAATTCACTAGACATGCACACTGAGACAAGGTCTGAAAAAAATGCACAACTAGGAAATTATTATTACATGGAAAATTAACCAGGAAGTTATCACTGGGGAATGAGAAAGAGTAAAGTTTTGTTTTCAAATTGTTTCATTTTCTGTATCAGTCACTATTTTTTCAGTCACCAGTCCTACGAACATTACAAAGTTAAATCGTTATTCTTCAAAATTCCATTAGCACATTATTCAGGACTTTCTCAGCACCCCTGAAGAAAGATGATGTCACTAATGCCCATCAAATTTTTCAACAACTTTAGAAACAAAAGATCTAATCTTCCTATCTCAAAGCCATTAACTCACAACTTTTACATGTGAAATTTCAATGTTTAAGAGAATTTTCCAGTCTTAATAAAGTTCTGCCTCTGAATTTAAGAAGGTTACTATATACCTCAGTCTGAAGTATTGTTTTTTTTTTTTTCTTACAGAAGCCAACTATTAAATTTACATAGTTTATATATCAAAAATATTTTGGACAACCATACTGAAATGAAATTACGTATTAACACAAAGAACACCATCATAAAAAATGTAAACCAACATGCTTCTGATATAATCAGGTATTGTTAGGGATTAAACTGTGTGTCTCGAAACGTGCTATAAATCCTGTCTACTCCTGTGATTATATTCCCATTTGCAAGATTTATTATTTTCATGAGAAAGGATTACTGCAGAACATGCTGAGTCAATCTCTTACAAAATATAAAAGGTGCAGATTAACGAAGTAGAGAGGTGAGGAAGGCAGACATCAAGCCACCAAGAGATTCCTATGGAACCAGGAAACACAGTGCCCTCACTTGAGATTTCCTGCTTCCTAAATTGTGAAAAAATAAATTTCTGTTTACTAAACCCATCCACTTGTGGTACTACTTTTTTTTTTTTTAATTATGACTGAATGAAAATGTGCATTCCCATATAAATTCACATGTTCACATATATGCAGCTCCCACTGTTCTCCCTGCCCAGTGACAGCACACTTCTCCTCTCTGCTCTATACATGTCCTATCCTCCCAACTGTCTCCTATCCCCTCCTCTCCACCCACTCCCCACTCTCCAGCAAGAGGTCAGCAGGATGACATCCTATAGATGCACAGAACCATAAAATTCCCACAAGATACGGTCACTCTGCATTGCCAAGTCTAATCAATTGCTGTCCATAAAGCTGACCTTCATTATGATTTATGGACAGAGGCAGCATCAGCGCCAGACACCATGCTCCCAGGGGAACCCCGAAGCCCTTGGATCATCAATTGCAGTCTTTTATTGGAGATCTCAGGATGCACCCCTATTTATCGTCTTGTTGCCAGTGAGACTCAACTTTGTGAGCTCCATCACAGCTGTTACTGGTGGTGGTCGGGCACCATCCAGTTCTTCTGGTCACGAGTCGACGCAGAGACCCACTAATGTGGGTCTTCCCCATCACCTCACGGATATTACAACCAAAAAAAAACCACCTTGTTGCTGCTGAAAAGAACAGCCAATGGATTCAAACTGCCAACCTTTAGATGAAAAGCGGTCGCTCCTCACCACTGTGCCACCACAACTTCATGGCTTTTACAGCTACGTACAACACAGCTCACGACCTTTCACCGCCACTTTTGTACTCGTAGGTGGTGTGAGCACCAGGTGTGATCGTGGGCCTTAAGCCTTAATTATAGCAACATCAGATAACTAAGACGGGTATGCTTTCACTTCTTCCTGTATCATTTCTAGCTTTCTCCTACTACCAGTGCTTTATGGTTGAGAAAATTTTAACATGCTTTACTTATTAGCCTTATTATTTTTTGTCCTGTTAATTTGTTCAACAAATGTTTGTTTAGCGCTAACTACTGGCAAAGACCAGGATCTTTAACATTTCAGTTTTAAAACCCTGAATAATTCTCAAACTTTTTCCCTACTGAGGGAAAGAGAAAAGCAAATAGCAGGAAACTGATTTCCAAAAATAAGACACCACTAAATTTTAGTGAGGAAATATGTTGATCATGTAGCTGTTCACCTGCAGGACAGCATTACCTGGTGGTGGAAAGAACACAGCCTGGTGTCAAGCTACCCAGGCTTCCACTTGGCCTGTGCCACATGCTAGTTCTCTAACCCTAAGCAAATTACCTAACATTTTAAAGCATTTGTTTGCTTTAAATGTGAGAAGAAAATGATCATACCCATTCTTCATAGGACTGTTTTAAGGATGAAGCAAAAACTAAGTGCTTGATAATTATTTATTGTTATGGTGTTAGTATGAATCCATTACCTGTATTCTTAACCCAAATTATCATGCTAGAAATAAAGAACACATGAAAAAAACAAGTTTTTCTACAACTAAATTATGTTATTACCTGATCATTACACTGGCCCTAAGACATAAAGATCTGATATAGTATCACTATTCTTCTCACATAGTATCAGATCTTTGAAAAAACAAAAAACACTGCCATCGATTCCAATTCACAGCAACTCCTCAGGAATACATCAGAACTGCCTCAAAGAGTTTCCAGTGAGCCCCTGGTGGACTCAAACTGCTGACCTTTTGGTTAGAAGCCACAGCACTCAACCAATACACTACCAAGGTTTCCATGAGGTCTTAGAGGCTACTTTTATACATTTAAAATTAAAGCACAAAAATACTTTAAAAGCTTATAATGCCAAACTAAATAAAGACAGGAATAAAAACAAAGAAAATATTCTTCTTTAAACGTCCAAATCAAAGTATTCTACATTTGTTTTAAAATGAAAATGAAAATTTTAACAAAGTTTGTAAAGTATAATGTAGTGACTTCATCTCTATAAGGAGAGGGGAAAAAAAACTTGCAAGATTTAGAAAGAATTCAAAATAAAAAGAAAATATAAGGTAATGCTATTTTTGAATCATCAGCAAGCTCTAAAATAAATCTAATAAAACCCAGTTATCATAAATTTTTTTCTTAAAAGAAAATTCAGACAGGAATGACATCAACTGGTAAACACTAATCAGACCCAGCTAAACCGCAGCCCTCACTGAAGAGTAAATACCCCATTTATAGCATTCTAGATCTAGCTCAACACTTGCCGTTACTATTTATGACAAAATTAGCACACACATAGCACACACAGAAATCAAACTGCCCAACAACACACAACAATACCAAAGGCCATAAACAGTGTTAGCATTTTGATGTTTTAAAGAAATACATTTTCAGAAACCATTTCCTCACCTATTATCAGACGGCAAAAGAGAAAGCAAAGCCAAAGCCGAAAGTTTTCTTCTTTCAGGCTGGGTAATGTTGTCCATGCGATCAACCCACATTTCAATCATACTTCCCAAAAGCTGGTCCATCTAAAATAAAAAAATTAAAAAAACATATAAAATATTTGAAATTCTACTTACCAGTGGACAAATAGTGCTAAAGGCTAAAACCCCATAAGGTGTTAGTAAAGCTGAATCCCAGCAAGCCATGCAACCTGAACACCTAAATGTGGACCAGGCCTTGAGCTGGAAGGAGACAATGGGAGTGAAGTCTAAAACTAATTTGTTTTTCAGTCAATTAGTCTTGAGAGCTAAGCAGATTTGTTTAGAACTAGTATATAATCAAGGAATGACTTTAGTAATTTCATTTAATTTATCAGTACACTGAAAAAGGACATTCATTTTTCACAACCATCGGTTTGTACTTTTATAGCTTATTCAGTTGGGTAATTACAGTTCAATATTCATGATTTGCTGGACAAATTTGTTGCTACTCTCAGAGCAAACACAGGATGCAACCTCAACCTGAAGAATTTCGAAGGAAAACAAATGAGTCATTTCTTGGACACTTCTACATTAAG
The DNA here is from genome assembly GCA_028571685.1 of Heterohyrax brucei. Taxonomy (NCBI): domain Eukaryota; kingdom Metazoa; phylum Chordata; class Mammalia; order Hyracoidea; family Procaviidae; genus Heterohyrax; species Heterohyrax brucei. The sequence goes on along the minus strand of CM053141.1, from coordinate 66,180,197 downwards.
GAAAAAAAACAACGAGGTTTGCATTTTTTTTACTTCTCATACCTTTAAAAAATACTTTTAGTATTAAAATCTCTACTGCAGGGATACTGACAACATAAACTCATCTTTTAAGTTGCTATTCTTTTCTACTTTAATACTTACACATTTCATACAATGAAGAGCCAAGAAAACACTTATCACTCTGAGGTGATTACTTATACCTGAACTGCCCAAACTGTGCTGCACCCTGAAATGCCATAGCAAACTCACAAAATGTTTTCAATTTTTGAGACAAAAAGCAGATACTGCAAGACCTACTAGCTCACAGTAATGCCCACTTTCAATCTTAAATTTTGATGACTTTCTTCTTTACAAAATACCACCCAATAATCAAGGCCAAGTTTTAACACTTTGGGTAATGTCCAGCACACTCACATACATTCTATCAGTAACTGTAACTACCTAACTATAAAATTCGAGTGATTCTTTCTTTAGATTTTCACGTGTTATTTATCTCATGGCCACTAAGTTATAATGCCATAATTACATATTAAGTTGTGTGGACCTAACTACTTAATACATGCAACCATTACATACTTCTTTTGGCACAGGACAGGATGAAAACACTACTGAGACAATGACAGCATTTTGAACCAAAAAAGTTAGGTGACTCTTCTTTTACACTGTGGTATGGCACAGTGGCTAAAGCTAACCAAAGGGTCTGTCATTTGAACCCACTAGACACTCTGCAGGAGAAGGATATGGCAGTCTGCTCCTGTAACGATTTACAACCTTGGGAAACCTATGAGGCAGCTTTAGTGTCCTATAGGGTGGTTAGAAGTCAGAATTAACTCAATGACACTGAGTATAGTTTTTGAACTTTGGGTATTCAACAAGTCTTGGTGGTACAGTGGTTAAGCACTCATCTGCTAATTAAAACACGACTCAAACCCACCAGCAACACCAAGGGAGAAAGACATGGCAGCCTGCTCCTGTAAAAATTATGGAGAGTAACACTCTGTCCTACAGGGTTACTGAGACAGAATCAACTCCAGAGAAGTGGGTTTTTTGTTTAGGTCTTTAATTTACATTTAATTTAGCAATGAAGGAAGAAATCCAGGCTGCACTGAAAACAATGGAAAAAAAACAAGTCTCCAGGAATTAACAGAACATCAACTGAGATCTTTCAACAAACAGATACAGCAGTGGAAGGCTCCCTTGTCTATGCCAAGAAATTTGGAAGAAAGCTATCTGGCAAACAACTAGAAACCATAAACCCACTGCCTTGGAGTCAACCCTGACTCCAAGAGATCCTATAGGAAAGACCAGAACTGCCTACTAGAGTTTTCAAGGAGCACCTGGTGAATTTGAACTGCTGACCTTTCAGTCAGCATCTGCAGCACTTAACCACTGTATCACCAGGGTTTCCAATCAACTAGAAGAGACCTCTGTTTACGTCTAGGCCCAAGAAAGGCACTCCAATCAAATGTGGAAATTATCAAACAGTATCATTAATATCACACACAAGTAAAAATTCTACTGAAGGTCATTCAAGAGAGGCTGCAGAGTGTATCAATAAGGAACTACCAGAAATTCAAGCCAGATTCAGAAGATGATAAAGAACTAGGGATATCACAGCTGATGTCAGATAGATCCTGACTGAAAATAAACAGTATCAGAAAGATGTTTGTGTTTTACTGACTATGCAAAGGTACTTGACTTATGTGAGATCATAACAAATTATGGATAATATTGTGAAGAATGGGAATTCCAGAAACCTTCACTGTGCTCATGAAGAACCTGTACACAGATCAAGGTCCACTATGTGCCTTAAAGTCAGGAAAGGTGTTTACCAGGGTTGTACCCTTTCACCATTCCTTATTCCATCTGTTATGTTGAGCAAATAATTGGAAACACTGAACTATATGACAAACAACAGGACATCAGGATTGGAGGATGGCTCATTAGTAACCTGTGTTAACGCAGGTGACATAATGTTGCTTGGTACTTGAAATACTCACTGATGAAGATCAAAGATCACAGCCTTCAGTATGGATTACACCTCAACGTAAAACAAAAAATCCTCACAAATGGATCAATAAGCAACGGCACAATAAATGGAGAAAAGACTGAAGTTGTCAAAAATTTCATTTAACTTGCATCCACAATCAATATCCACGGAAGTAGCAGTTAGGAAATCAAAAGACACACTGCACTGGGCATATAAGCTGCAAAAGACTTCTTTACAGCAGGGAAAAGCAAAGACAGTCACCTAAAGACTAAGGTGAACCTTACCCAAATGATGGTGTTTTCAATCACTTCATAAGCATCAAAAAGCTAGACAATGAATAATGAAGACTGAAGAATTGATGCTTTTGAATTGTAGGGTTGGAGAAGAAAACTGAATATACCACAGGCTGCCAAGGGTAAGCAAATCTGTCTGGAAGATGTACAACCAGAATGCTCCCTAGAAGCAAGGATGGCTAGACTGTATCTCACATACTTTGGATGTGCTGTCAGGAAAGATCAGTCCCTGGAGAAGGACATGACACTTAGCAAAGGGTCAGTAAAAAAGAGTAAGACCTACAGTGAAACAGTGTGACATGTGGCCACAACACTGGGCACAAGTATAACAACAATCCTGAGGCTGGCACACGACCGGGCAGTATTTCATTCTGTTGGACACAGGGTCACTATGAGTCAGAAGCAGCTCAATGGCACCTAACAACAATATCAGGTAGATAAAAGATGGTAAGTGACTTAGCAGGATGGAAAAGACTATAAATTAAATGCTAGCCAAAATGAATAACAATCCAATGCAAGTACATTTGCCACTCAGAACTTTAAAATCTTCAGAAAGCAAAGAAAGTAGGGATGTGTAACAGAGCTCAAAACAGGAGACTGGGGGAAAATCTGCACCAATGTCGTAAGTCACCTTCACTACTAATAAAGCAGTCTAAAGAGACAGCATATGGAGAAATAAAATCAGAGAAACACCAACTCAAGACACTAACAGGCTGAGAGTATTGCTGTATTCAGGAACCAAACACTCACTGAAATCATCTTGGGATTAACACACTGTTTTGATTCAATGGTATATGCTATTTCTTCATTTCCATAATTTCTATTTTTCCCATTTTGTAAGTTCACTTTTAATTTTTATCATAACCTGTCAGCTTTTATACCTGAAGTACTCTGCAATACAAAATCAAACTTACTGCTATTCAAGTTGATTCCACCTCACAGAAACCCTACAGCATCAGAACAGGTATAATTCTAACCGATTTATCAACACTTCCACTCAGCATAATATCAGGAGATCTAACTAGTACAGTAAGGCAAGAAAAATGAAAGAAAGGCATGCACATGGAAAGGAAGAAGTGAAACTATGTCTGCTTACAGACAACATAACTGTGTATACACAAAACACCAAGGAATCTACAACATACTAAGTGATTAGGTTTACTGGGGTTACAGGGTATTTGATCAATATACCAAAATCAATTCTACGTTCTTTCACTACCAGTGAGCAACCATAAGCTAAAATTCTGAAAACAGCATTCACAACAGCATAAAAAGCAAGAAATAATTACGAATAACTAACTAAATACACGCAAGAACTGCACAGCAAAAACTATATACCACTCTCAAGACACATCAGTAACACCTAAACAAACATAAATCCATGTTTATGAATGAAAAGACTCACTATAGCTTAAACCTCATTTTTCTCCAAAATGATCTAGGGTTAATAAAACCTCACTCAACATCCTAGCAGGCATTTTTTTTTTTTTTTTTAAGAAACTGATTGACAAATTCTATTATTTATATGGAAATGCAATTGACCGAGAATAGCCAAAAATACTTCAAACACAACAAGATTAAAGGACATACACTACCCAATTTCAAGATCTGTTTTAAAGCTCTAGTAATCAAGAAAGTGTGATATTGGGTGGAAAAAAGATAATTTAGATTAGTGAAACATAACAGAGTCCAAAAACAGATCCACTTAATAGACTGTAAATCAAGTTTTAACAAAAGTGACAAAACCCACAGGCAACAGATAGCTCTTTTGCTAAATCATTATAGAATAGATGACGTATGTACAAAATAAACATTAAATCTTATCTTCCCATCATGTATAAAAATTAACTGAAAGTGAATCACTGGCTATAAAAGCTCAAACTATAGATATCCAGAAGAAAATTGTCATGACCTTGGGTAGGCAAAGATTTCTTGGATCAGAAACAAAATGCACTACAAACATATGCCGAGTATTCCTGTTTCAGATTACGCACGAGAAAACAAACCAAAATTCTATCTTACAGCTAAGCAGAACGAAATTACTTAATTTAAGCAACAGCAAAACACAAAAGTTGGAATTCTCATTCTCAGATTGTTTTCTTTCTTCCCTCCCAAATTACAGACACTGCATAAATTATTAAACATTTACAAAGTACAGGTTTAAATAACACAAAAGGAGTTTTTAAATACTCAGTATTTTATCAAACTATCTCCAATTTGTATTTGGACAAACACTTCCTTACATTTAAATGTACTATTTCTTACCTTCTGATTAAATTTATGTGCCATCTCATTAAGAAGTGAAGAAAAAAAACTAGTGTTTTGTAGCAGTACTCGACCCATAACTCCAAGATACGTGGACATCACTACAGGATACCTCTGTGTAATTAAAGTACAGCACATGTAAAATTGTGTTAAGATGTATACATAAGCAGTAACTGACACAGTAGCAATCATTGGGGCTATAAAACAATATTCTCATTGCTTCTCTTTAGAAGAAACTGAATTCTGAATGATTAATCAATATTATTAGCAATAAATTCAAATGAATGAACGAATGCCTGACTTTTAACTTATTATACATACCTACGTGTACATGCATGTTTGTATATGTGTGAGAGACAAAAATAACTTGTACTGCTTCAATTGTTCCTAACATGGTTACATGAATCTATTTAAGAGTGGCTTAACAAAACAACCAGTGTTGTGATATAGTCCCATTAACCCCATTGCCATCAGGTCAATTTCAACCCATAATGACTCTAACGGACTGAGCAGAACTGTCCCATACGATCCCCAATATACAGAAAACCAGGGCCATTTTTCCCTCATATTTTTAACAGTTAAGCATTGGAATTAAGTCACTAATCATTCCTCCCACTTTGAATTAGTATGTGTGAATGCACATGTGCAGTCAACGAAGACTAGACACATCAAAGGAACTATAATTTTGGGTGTGGAGAAGAAAAGGCACAGTTGAATAACTACCAAAAAAAACTTAATTCAAGATGACCCAAATAAAAAGAAAAGCTTTCTTTTTATATCCAATAATGATGAAATACTTTCCCAAGGATGGAGAATAATTAAAACCTAGAGTTCAATCCTAAGGGTTACCTTAGAAGTTTAAGTAAAATCTTACCTCCCCTTCTATAATGCCTCTGAAAACACAAGGCAGAATTGGTTGAAACATCTGAGGGCCTAATACTGGGTTCACTTTAAGGGCGTTTTCCACAACCTGAAACCAGAAAGAACATTGGTAATGCCTAACACCTTAAGTCACTGCTTCAAGCAAAACACTTAACAACAATGTATTAACTATCACATGTTAAATTTGAGAATACAGTACAATCTGAGAATATAGTACAGGTACGCAATATTCTGGCACACAATAATCTAGCAGTGTTGTTCTTGGTTGCTGTTTGCCCTCCAGCCGATTCCAATTCACAGTGATTCTACAGGACAGACCAGAACTGCCCCATGGGGTTTCTGAGGCTGCAATCTGTAAGACAGCCAATTACCAGGTCCTTTGTCTGGACCCCTGGTCACACAGCGGTTAAGTGCTATGCCTGCTAACCAAGCTATCAGCAGTTCAAATCCACTAGGCACTCCCTGAAAACTCTATGGGGTGGTTCTACTTTGTCCTATACCATCACTATGAGTTGGAATTGACTTAATGGAAATGGGTTTGGTTTAAGTTTTTTGGTTTTCCCAAGGAAATGCTAGATGGGTTACAACTGGCAACCTTTTGGTTAGCAGTCAAATGCCATAACCATTGTGCCACCATGGCTCCTTATTCTAGCACTAAACACACTTTTATAAGATACTCCATTTTTAAAAACTAGAAATTTGATGCAACATACAAATATTTTGACACAGCCACACATCTTGTACAGAATTACATTTAATCACACTTTAATCAGAGGAAATAACAAAGGTGTCATGTTGTCAATGTACTTTTTACCCTTCCATTTTAAACCAGCAACACTTAGAAAATGCTATAGTCATAAAGGCAGCAAAAGGCTTTCAGCAGTCAAAAAGAAGTAAGAACTATTCCACTACCAAAAACAAATCCACACATACCAGTAAATTGGAAGGTACACAGAATTCTGTATAAACACTGTATATGAAATGTGAAATTGGTCCTTTTTTCATACACAGCTGCATACATTATTAACCCTAACTACTGATGTTTCACGTGAAAATCTGAAATAGAATTTATTTTTTATTTGTTCAACAAAGAAATAGAAATTACTTTTACGTGAGTTAAGACGGTCCCTCTGTAACAAAGATAGGTAGCATGACATTGAAAGTCAGGTGGGATATTTTGTTGATTTATTTCTTTTTATTTTTTAAGGACAGAGGAATTCAGTGGCTGGGAATTGTCAAAGGGAATCAGCGGCATCTACCACTCTTCCACCCCACTGGTCAAGAGGTGGCAGAGAAAACAGACATCATTTGAGAAGGTTGCAGGGAACAGTAGTTTCAGGACAGACCCATGTTTCCTTAATGACTTCCAATAGCATTAATCAAGACTGCTGTTAGCATGTGGAGGTGAGACACACTGTTCTAAGTATTTAATGGCTTTTTATCATCTACAACCTCTGCTTATTATGTGCCAGCCTGTTCCAAACACTATGACAACAAAAACACCTCCATACATTTCAAAACATTCATAAGGGGAGTAAGTAGTGTCTATGGTTAACAACACTCTCTAATTTTGACCACAAAGTGAAAGCAGTGCCAAAGGCAGATTAAAAACAGGAAGATGCTTCAGTGGTGACTTAAAAGCCACCAAAGTCAAACTATGACTTAGTCCATATTGAAGAGTATTCTTCCATGATGATAAAAATTATACCAAACAATGATCTGCAGAATTATTTTGTCTTCTGAATAAAATTTTGAAAACTTCACTAATGATTTCAGTGACAATAAACAATTTTATATATTTCAAGTGAAAAGCATATAAACCCAAACAGCCATTCAACTTCAGGAAGAAAACAAAATTAAAGGCAAATTAATCCCACAGCTGTTAAGGTGACTTTGACTCACAGTGACCCTGTAAGACAGAGTAGAACTGCCTCATAGGGTCTCCAAGGCTGTAACTCTACACAGAAGCAGACTGCATATCATATTTCTCCTGTGTGGCAGCTAGTAGGTACAAGCCTGGTACCAGGGTCCAAATGACTGGGAGACTGTATTAACATGAAACCAGTAGAACTAGATGGTGCCCAGCCACCACCAAAGAATGCCCTGACAGAGAACACAACGTATAGTCTTTGACAAAGCACAAGAAAAAGGGAAGTGCATATGTAGAACGCTATTAATAAAGACCAGACTTCATGGTCCGTCTGACTGGAAGGTCCCCTGAGAACACAGCTCCTTAACTTGCTGCTAGTCCAGAGCTAAAACCAGTACTGAAGCCAATTTTTCAGATGAAGACTGGACTGGACTATGGGCCACAGTTATGCAGATGGTGTATGTACTTTATGGCTGAACATATACATGAGGCTGTCCAACTGGCTCCTCTGTAGAAGGGAGGAGAGAGAGTGGAGAGGAGGGGGCATATGCCCCCTGGAATTACAGGGTGGAAAGGAAGAGTATGCTGTCACAAGGTGAGGAGGGTAGAAACAGTTATTTAGAGGTGGGTGCTTGGGGTTTTATACGGCAAGTTGACTTCGATTATAAACTTTCACTTGATCAGAGTAAAAAAAATTAATATATGAAATGCATATATTTTTAGATTATAATTATAGCCATCCACATAATTTGTTCAGAATCACAGAATATAGTAACAGTCTATTTTTGTTCTAAACTATTTGATCCTAAAACAGGCATACTGGTCTTGCCATCAATTTTTATAATACTGCAATTTTCTGCTTCAAAGAACAAAGAAGGTAACTTCTATACACTGTCAGAAACTGTTTAACAGTGATGTTTACTAAAAATATTTTTAAATATTATATACTATACTAAATTGACAAAAAAAATCTATGCAGTATTTAAAAACTAAAAATGATCTAATATTAAAAACTGTAACTACAGTTGCACCAGAACTGTGAGAATGAGACAGTACAAAACATTTTTCAGTGTTCTCCTAGCCTTCAAGTATTGGCATAAACGTATTACAGTCCTAAAATATTTCTTATACAAAAATAAGTAATTTATTCAGGATTAGCTAGTATATTCTTAGTCTATGACATCCATTTAATAATAAAACCCAGCTTCTAATATTTCAAATCAAATGTACAGTCATAGCTATAACAATGTTTACACAAAAAGTCTTAAATGTGTGTTATCAGATTGCGAGTTTTTAATTCAAGTATATGTATCCTACTAATGACCTACTGTTGGCATACAAACACAGAAATTATTTAACATATAGCTTCTGTTAAGTATTACAAATACTTAAAATACATCTTAAATAGATGGTTGACAACTGATTTGTGCTGAATAATTCAACAACAGCAAAATACAACTCAAGGGACAAGTGATGATATCACCTTTTTCCACTTCAAAGGAAAAAGGAGAAGCAGAGATTTTTCTCTCTAGTAAAATTATAAGGGTAGTGTTGCACAGAATATACATTGAGAATTTTCCACAATACAGTTTTTTTAAAAAAAACTGTGTGATTCTCAATAGAATCAATGTGATTATTTTTAAAGAATTTACAGAGATACAAGGTTATTGATAAAGAATAAAGCTTTAACACTGTGTAAATCACCTGCTGAGCTTTGAAAGTAAATTTAACTTATTTGTTCTTCATGATCCCAAACCTTTGCCGTCAAGTGGATTCTAACTCATAGCGATCCCAGCAGAACTGCCCCATAGTTTCCAGGGAGCAGCCGGCAGACTCGAACTTGAACCTTTTGGTTAGCAGCCATAGCACTTAACCACTACACCACCAAGGCTTCCTTACTGATCCAGGTCCACAGTGTTTTCAATTGTCTCCTATGCACACGAAAGCTGGACAATGAATAAGAAAGACCCAGCAGAAGTGATGACTCTGAATTATGGCACTGGCAAAGAATACTGAATAACCAGAAAAACACATCTGTCTTCGAAGTACAGCCAGAAGGCTTCTTAAACGTGAGGGTGGCAGGTGCAGCGTCAAGACAGAGGACTAAACGCACATCTCCTTAAATGCCTCTGGAAACCAAGACCTCAAATGATAATTAAATGGAGCCTTCTGGACACCTAGTGAGCCCCAGGATGCGGCATAGGGCTATTAATTTGGACTTCATACTACTGAATGCAAAACCTTCTCTCTTTCACTGGCCCCACTCTCGGCAAGCACAGGCTTGCACAGAATGAAGGTAACTCACCACTTGGATCTTTTTTCCCTCTGTCTTGGCTGGTGGGCAGAGCTGGGAGCTGACTAGCTGCTGGTCTCAGACGCACTGCTAGTGGGATCAGCAAGCGCCAATTCCCAGGTTCTGAGAGCCTGACTTTGGACTCTATATGTCTCAGCTCCTCTGGCCTATCTTTCTGCCTCCGCCATGTGGTAGCCATATAGATGCACCTGTGCAGGACGCCATCTTGATCCACTGGGAAATGAGAAGCCCAGGCAGAGGCCTCAGCCAGACTTGGTTTCTAGGCTGGGAGGTGGCGCCTACTGGGGGGAGTGCTTTTCCAGCAGGGAGGTAGTGTTTTGCTGTGTCGCCAGGGCTGTGGCCCAGCAGCAGAGGGTGTGCACTCTGGGCATTTTGGCACTCTTGGCCTCTCTTTCTGCCAGGAGCCTGGTCCGGGGCAGCTGTCGAGCTTGTGCGGGACACCATCATGTTTCACTGGGCGGTGGATTCATCCATACAGAAGCCTCAGCTGGACCTAATGCCTGGGCTGGGAGGCAGTGCCTATCCAGAACAGACTGCTTTTCCAGCAGAAAAGCAGAATTCTATACCGTATCACCTACAGCTGGGGCCTGACAGCAGAGGCCAGCAGGCCAGTACTTTTTCTGTATTTTCAGCTAGTTTATAACATCTGGGGTTCAATGCAGAGGTGCTTACTTTGCCAGCTGGGAAGAGGGATGTATACCCCTGAAAACCTGACTGACTTTGGAAGTTGTAAATACTTTTTACTTCTCATTTTAAGACGGTCTAGAGAAACAATTGTGGTACATCTTCAAAGCATCTCTCCCAGCCTGTACTGACCCACAGGAAGCCCAAAAAGCAACAAACTTTGGAGAAGATGGTAACCCAGAAATCACTCATGGCATCAGAAAGCCCCCAAAAGAAACCACCTCAGAACTTCCCAGACAAAGACTCTTTTCTGAAACGATCAGAAGGTGAATACAAAAAGAATTATATAGAGAGCGTTCCTACACCTTATACAAAATGCAGCAGAGTGAAACGAAAAATTAAGCAAGTTGTTTGATCTGATGGCACATCAGTACTCGGAAATCCAACAGATCATGAACAAAATCAAAGACATAGAAACTTCAATTCAAAGCCAAGAAAACAGAATGGAACAAATGGAAAAGAGAACTTCTGATTTGGAAGACAGAGCTACTGACTCTAGCATCTATGAGGAGAAATGAGAAAAGTGAAGGTGGCAAGGCTTTGTCTCATATACTTTCCACATGTTTTCAGGAGGGACTGGTCCACGGAGGAGAACATTATGCTTGCTGATGTACAGTCACCAAAAAAAGAAGACCCTCCATGAGATGGACACAGTGGCTGCAACAATGGGATCAAACTTAACAGAGTGTGAAGATGGCATGGAACCAGGCAGTATTTCATTGTGTCTTACATATGCTTGCTAGGAGTCAGAACTGACTCCACAGCATGTACTCCAACAAAATCAACAGCCATCAAGTCAATTCCAACAGAGCAGAACTGCTCCAGAGTTTCCACGGACTGCCTGGTGGATGTGAATTGTTCAGCATGTGGTTAGTAGCTGCAGTACCGAAGGACTGCCCCACCAGGGCTTCCACAGCAGCTGACAACATTCTTTATTTGAAATAAACATCTCTTTCGAGGAAATGGTCAAAACATGAGGTAGAACAATTTGTTTGGTTTTGATTTTTCTAAGATGGTTAGTAACCAAATTAATCATTTGAGCCTAATGCTTTCAATACTGTTTTCCCCCAAAGGGAAATTACATAGTTAGATAAAAATAGCAACACTTACATTTGCTTATTACATGCTAGGTACTGTTTCTGGTGGTCTCTCCATATAAGCTAATTGTTTTTAATTTGGTGCTCACAAAATAAGTAGAGGCAGTGTACCCCAGCGGGTAAGCCTATGGACTAAAGCCAGATTGGTAGAGTTAGAATGTTAGCTCTTAGCTTCACAGCCATGTGACATCCTCACTTCAACTCTATTTTACAGACAGAAAATGAGGAACAGAGAAATATCTTGTCCAGTGATACACAGAGATAACATCCTAACTCTAGCAGTCTAACTACAGTCTACAGCCTTACCCACTATGCTATGGTGCCTCTAATTATTTCATGAGCACAGAATTAAAACAATACTAAGAACTGAATGCTGCTCTCCTTAGGACACGTTCTAAATACTCACATCTTTTATGAAAAAAAATTCAGAACGCCAACTTCAAATAATTCAGAGCAAGGAATCTTTCAATAATTATTTCACTAATAATTTTGCATAAAAGCAAAATAAAAAGCTTTCAATTCAAATTTGATCCAGGAAGTTTTCAACTGGAGAAACAACCCCCTTTACTAGTCATTTAGAATATACAGACTATAATTTAACACAAAGCATTTCATTTGTAATGCACAATTACAAATCATTAAAACTAATTTAGTACAATCCCTTAGATAACAGATGACGAAATTTAAGTCCAAAGAGTATTCCAAAAGTGTGTAAGCAGCAGAGCCAGGTGTGCAAACCAAAGGACAGCAGGAAGTGGAATTTATTACTGTCTCATTACGAATACTGTTTCCCGTTTCAAGGGGACTACAAATGACAAAGTCCATGAAATCTTGTTTAAATAGTCCAATTAGCAGTAATCATCATTCCTAATTTCTGTAACATGCATTATTTGTACTAGTCATACACATCTGCCGCAAGAATTATAGAATTCAAGGGCTAAAAGCCTGTTGTTGTATCCATTTATTCCAAACCTCACCGTTTTTATAAAGTGAGAAAACTCAGGCATAAAACATTTTAAATTCCCAACGCTACCCAGACATAATTACTAGAAACTGGGCTACAATCCAGATCACTGTCTTATAGCGCTGCTGTTTTTCCAAGTGCTTTGTGTTCTGAACTGAGAATCTACAGAGACAATCTTACATTTTTTTACATTTCGTTTCTGAAACTTTCATCCTCTAAGTACCCGGCACAGTGCTTTACCCAGAGTAGAAATTTAGTACATGAATGAACAAATTCAAATTTATTATTTGCCACGAGCAAATTTCTGAGCAGCACGACTTCTACAGCGACTTTCTCTACTGACCCACCTAAAGTACCCATGACAACTAAGCTTTGAGAGCCTTCTTTTTACTGAGAGTCCTCTAGTGAGTGGTGTTTACTACTACAGAAAATGGTAAGAAGTTGACATGATTTCTAAAATTGGAACATTATGTTCAACTTTGTGATGGACACAGAGTGAGAATATCTTCCTTCTCCTGTATCTACAGAAACAACTATCAATGCTTTACTTTGAAGATGCTCAAAGTTAACTTATGAATTTTTATCAGATCAACTTTTGAGCTATACATACACTTGACTGATCTGCAGAATCTGAGCAACTAAACTAACAATGACTTTTCAAAAGAATGCTAAAGCTGTTTCTAGAATATTCCTAACATTTTATCAGGGCAAGTGCTGTACCCTTCTGCTTGGATGTTCACTCTTGAATACACAGAAGAGAATATAAAATGGATCACAAATCCCTGAGATGGCATTCCCAATGGATATAGTGACAATCACTGCCCAATTCTTAACAGTAAGAATTACGGACCTCTCAGCCTTTTGAGTCACTTACTGTATATTCAGAGAAAACAGAGGACATACTTACTGAACCTTAGTTAATGGAACAGAGTACAGCCTAGTACAGGAAAAAGATTAAAAACACACACAGTGAAAAAATCAATACTGAAAATTATATGCCAATTTTTTCCGAAGTTTCTTTCATTCCCACATTACAAATCATTTCCCTTGCTTCAGTCAGAATCAAGTCCAAAGTGTAAATTCCTCTTACTATCTTCTCTATCTCCCATTTGCAAAAGGTTTGTTGTGGTTAGCCGCCCATAAGTCACCCTGACTCATGGTGACCACACACAATGGAACCAAATGATGCCTCATCCTGTACACTACTGTGGATCAGACTATTGTGAACTATAGAGTTTCCACTAGCTCATTTTCAGAAGTAAATCATCAGGTCTTTCTTCCTAATCCATCTTGTCTGGAAGCTTCACTGACACCTGTTCAGCATCACAGCAGCAGCAGAGACTCCACGGACAGGCATGTGGCGATTGTGCTTGTGGTGTGCTGGCCAGTAGCACAGCCCAGATCTCCCACATGGAAGGTGAGAATTCTACTACCAGAACACGACTACCCACTAGAGGTCGTATAAGTGAATACTGCAGAAATAAAACATCCTTTCCAAAACTGTATCAACTGTTCTTTCTGTCAATCAACCAAATCCAAATGAAGGTACAATTTTATAAAATACAAAGAGAAAATTTATAACAATATTCATTTTAAAAGATGACAATACCTTAAGCACTTGAACTTGACCTTCTGTAGTAATTTCCTTTAATAGCTCGCAAAAGGACTGACACAGACCTACTGCATATGTCTGAAATTTAATTAAAAAAAGTATAGATATATGAATATGTGTGCAATATCTAACAGGCATAAAATCCAATCTGAAACTCATCATAATTTATTTGAAAATTATATACATAAGCATACAAAGATTCAAATTACGTTCTTTTAGAAAAACTGTGGAAACAAGATTATATATTACAAAAATTTCACTGACTCACTGATTTTTACAGGAGCATATGGATATATTTACTTACATAACACATTTTCCATGTTAAGCAACATAATTTACAGAACTGTATTACATCTGCCTTCTAGTGGACACTGCCCATGATCAAAGTTTGTTTGTTCCACTTAAGGTAATACACCAATCTTAAATCCTGAAAAAGCACACCCTGATTTCAAGGGGGGAAACAAGCAAAACAGTACAAAAACTACTACAACATACCTGCAAAAATTCCGCTGATGACAAAAAGATATAACCATTGATGATCTTAAAGCAGGTTCTGAGATTTTCTGAACTTAGTTCTGCCAAAATAAATTTTAAAAAAAATGGGCAAATTAACTCATTGCTTAAAATTAATTTCAATGAAGTGATTTACTTGTAAGACAGAGTTATACACTCTTCTTGACAACTAGTTTCTAAGTGGTATTCACGTATGTCTGTCTGAAACTTGGCATCAAATGATGACAGTGTTTTTCTAACTACTTCCCCCTAGTTAGAAAACTTAGCCAACAACATCAAGCTCTCTTTGTGGTGTTTTCTGGAAAGCAGTAGATTACTACATAATGCAATTTTTCATTTCACTTTAAATTTTTAGTGCTAAAATAAATAACATAAGAGTGAGTTATATCATATTTTAGTATCTGGTTAAATGAGTTAACTCAATGAGCATTTACTGAGTGTTTACTGTGCTGACACAGAATATACTACCTTACTTATAAAAGATTTGTTATTATACATCCCCTCAAAATTATATTGTGTTTAGATATTCTGAGTCTTTAGGCTCTGTCCTTCAAATCAGCTCCCAAAAACTTGCACATAAAAAATAATACGAAGAACTGTCTTAAAAATAGTATAATGGTCTTACATGTAACCAATCACCAGAATAACATACAAGTAGGAATACTCTTCAGATACGAAGTGAAAACCATTTGGAATTGATCAAATGCTGACACAGTGCCATTTCACGTCTTATTATATGGAAGGGAAACCCTGGTGGTATAGTGGGTTAAGAGCTACATCTGCTAATCAAAAAGTTGGCAGTTCCAATCCACCAGGTACTCCTTGGAAACTCTATGCAAGAGGAGTTCTGCTCTGATCTATTGGGTCACTATGAGTCAGACCCGCCTTAACGGCAGTTTTCTTTTTTATTATATGTAATACTAAAATATAACAGAATACAGACTGTATATTCATCACTACATTGATCAAAACATGATCCCCCAAATCACCTATGTATACATTTTATCAATAGTAATTTAGAAGGTCTACTACACACATGCAATAGGACAGATTTTTTTAAAAAAAGAAAAATTATTTCCACCTGGCAAAATAGTAGCTTAGTCTGTTGGTTCCTACCTAACTCATTACTCGAAGAAGTGAGAAACATGTTTTTCAGATGCAAAATTGCATCCACAACACTATTTCTCAATAGTATTTGTCAAATATAGAATTCTACAAATCTGTGTAAATCAAAAGAAAAAGCTTAACTCAAGTATTCATTATCACAAAGTTGAAATTTCATTTCTATTCTTCTCAATTCAATTAAGTAACAATTCCTACAGAGTCAGTTACTAGGTCCTTTTTCTTTTAAAGCACTGGTAATGTTAACAGTAATATCAGCCACAGTAATAACAAACATAACAGCAAAACACTTAAATAGTGCTTACTATGTGCCAGATATTCTAAACACGTAACAGGATGCTGAATATTGATTTGATAAGGACTACACATCAACTAAAAAGCTTTATGTGGTAAAAGTACAATAGGAGATGGTCAATAATTACTCAAACCACAGATGAAAAGGTAAAGGGGACAGGAAAACTAGGTTACAAGAAGCAAAACATCCACAATGGAATGAGAATGTCAAAACACTATGAAAAATGTAACCAATGTCAATGAATAATACCTGTACTAATTGTTAAACGGGAACCTAACTTACTGTGTAAGCTTTCACTGAAAATGCAACAAAAGACCATTTAAAAAGACTATACTTGAGCACTTATCAAAACTGACAATAAAAAGTGTCTTCAGATTATACTAAAGTTAGTTATATACTTTCTTCTTGGCTTTCATCTTCTGATTCCTAAATCCCCTCTACATTTCAAAATGTAGAGCCAAGGCATGGTGAATTTGGGGTGTAACACAAAGGGGAAGTTAAGGGCCACTGTGTAGAATCACATGTATGACAGTGGCTGATTTCCTTCAGAAGATATAATTGATAATGACGTTTCCATTTCTATGTGAAGTATAGAGAAGCATTATGAATTATCTAGAAGAGCCTGTATGTGGTGTGCAAGCTAAGAAGAACAGAGCTAGCAAGCCCTCCACTGGAGAAGAAAGGAAAGTGAAGAGGTCATCTACTCTTTCTCTAAGATGACTGAAAGAGGCAAAAACTCACTTTTCCTAGGAGAGTACTGATAAGTGACCAGCCTACTGCCACTGACTTTATCTTCATAATTGTTCCCTTTCATGGAGATGCTAGATGATAAATAACGAATGTCTCTTTATGGGAAAACAAATGGTTACTTTGGTATTATTTGAGATCTCACCTGATTCTGAGGAATGGAGCAGAAGAAGAGAAAAACTCAGAGAAAATGTGAGGGACATAATCCAGCCACCATGGTCATCCAACAAATGAGGAGAGGAAAATGTTTTTTTATCAGTTTAAACTGTGTTTTAGTCCACATTTATTGATATTTTCAAAGTGTGAGTCTACTTTCCTGGTACATCATTAAACCTGAGTAATACTCTTGCCTCTAATCAAGTTAATCACAACAAATAATTTCTCAAACAAAAGTCTTTAAATACTGCCAAAATAATTATGCCTTTTGTGTTTTTCTGCCTGAATGCTTTCTCATGAAAATATCAGTATACCCCAAGTTCCAATGAAGGGATTAGAGATGCTTCATGGATGAGTCTCAAAGAACAAAGATTCCCAATATGGACAGTAGTTTTTGCAATACACATTATAAATAAACAATAAAATAAGGTAAAATTTTAAGTGTGAATCTGCAGCGGTAAAAAACTTCCACACAAAACAATAATGACATAAACAGGATATTATACAAATAAATCGAAAAATAATTACACTATTGTGAATGGTAGCTGATAAGCAAAAGTATTGCCTTTCTATTATTAATTATTGCCAGAATAGACATCCAGATTGGCAAAATGAATTTACTAGAACTCATCCAGGAAAGCTAAGAGACTACTGCTAACACAAAGCCTAGTTTCCAGGTTTCGTATTTCAAACTGTCACTTAAAAAACATAAAGCTTTATGATTTTACAGTTCATATGTACCTAATACCTCAAGAAACAATAAATCTGATTTCCTAATATGCAATAATATTTATCATGGTGCTTTTTTAGCTAAATCAGAGAAATAAGTTCGAAAGCTCATCTATGAATAAACACTTGTAAAATCACTCTGTAAGAGAAGCTGGATTCAAATCATGGTATATAAAGGCAGTTTCACTATCGCCTTCTAACTTACAGAACTGCCTTCATACATAGAAATTTTACAAGACAGTGTTGAAGTTCACTTTACAATTAGTTTCCTAAGAACTTTTTACTACAAAATTTCCCCACAAAATGAAGAAATCGAGCCTTTACTTTTCAAGAAGCACAAGTCTCTGGTCCCCGCATGGTGCAAATGGTTCATGTGTTTGGCTGCTAACCAAAGGTTGGAAGTTCACGTCTACCCAGACGTACCTCAGAGGAAGGCCTGGCAACTTAGGTCCCCAAATCAGCCACTGAAAACCCTATGTAGCACAGTTCTACTCTGCTACATACTAGGTTATTATGAGTCAGAACTGATCAGATAGCAACTGCTTTTTTTTTTTTTTAACACGTAAAAATTATACCACAGCTTATGTGGAAAAATTAAAAAAATGATTATAGTACATTTAGACTTTTTATCAAGATCATGGACTTTAATAAAAAATTTAAAGTAGTAAAGTCCCAAAATTATAACTACATTCAAAACTACCATTAAAATTCATGCTTTAACACATACCAAGAAGTGCTGACATATTCTGAAATATACGAAGTAACTCTGGTGTTATACATGGGCTGTTTTCCAATGTCACTAACCTACAAAAGAAAAAAAAATGATTAAATCACCTTCTATGCTTGGCATGCTTATTAAAGCCATTAACGTAATAACTTAAATATAAAAATAGTACCAAGTGAGGGAAGACAAGTGGATAAGAAAACAAGTTATAAAAATTATCTTCTTAAGAAAAAAATTACCAAATTCATCAACTTCACAATCTAGCTATGTTATACAGTATTGCTGCTGCCCAGAAAGCAAAAAGACTCATAATAATGAACCTATTCTGAGCAAGATAAGAGCATGATTATTACCCATTCATCAAAGAGAACCATCATTTCACTGTTTTGATTCTCCTGAAATATTTTTCTGTCACATTTCACTGCTACATTCTTTTGATGAAATACTGGACTAATTAGTGAAACTATTTATGCTGCATGCTTAATAAATATGAACTTCACAGACAACACAGGCCAATTATAAGCATGTTTCACACTGTTACCAAGGTGGGAAAAAAAAATCAGTGCATAAAAAAATTATACATATGGGTTACAGTTTATCACAGAAGTGCATGGCTGGTTTACCTACTAATATCACCCCAAAAAAGATAGAGGAGAAAACCCATGATTGTGACAGTAGTTCCCAGAAAAAGGGGGAAATTCTACTACAAAAAAAAATTATACTCATTCATAATATAAACTATTAGCAGTTTATAAACAGAAAGGAACTTTTTTCATCTAATAGAACAGTATCTACCAATACACACTGGGTAAATCTGCTACAAAAGACCACTTTATAATTTGAAGCAACGATGTTACTGTGAGGACTAAAGTGTCCTGATCCCAACATGCATGCATGCATACAAATGCTGGTCAATGATAAGAAAAAGTAATTAACTGGCACCTTGAATTATGTTATTCGCAAAGTACTGAGTATACTACGGACTCAGAAAAATGAGTAAGTCTTGTAAGAAGTACAGCCAGAGTGCTCCTTGAAATTGAGGATGGTGAGACTTCATCTCATGTACTTTGGGTATGTTACCAAAAGGGACCAGTTCCTGAAGAAGGACATCATGTTTGGTAAAGTAGAGGGTCAGCAAAAGACAGGAAGACCCTTAACAAAATCAGCTGACACAGTGGCTGCAACAACAGGCTCAACACAGCAATTACCAGGAGGATGGTGCAGAACTAGGCAGTGTTCCATTCTGCAGCACACAGGGTTGCTGTGAGTCAAAATCAACCTAGTAGTACCAAACGGGAACATTAAACACCCACAGCAAATACACACAAATACGCTGAAGGCACTCGCCTGAAACAAGAAATAAGCAATGAACTCCCTCTATCACCATGCCTATCATTACACCTATTTCATGGTACATAAAGAGAATCTCTCAAATTATCTATCAAGCAATAAAAAATACAGGAATGTGAGAAGAACAAATTTAAATAATCCTTTTTCACAAAAGATATAAATAAGAAAGAGAGAGGGAGAGAATCTACACACAAATTATCCAAATAATCTGAAAGTTTAGCAAGGTTACAGACTATATCAATATACAAAAACCAACTGTTCATATACACCACAAATAAATACGCTCAATTGTTTCTATATACCAAGAAGATACAGTCAAGATGAAGAAAAGTAAAAGGTGTACAAACGAATAACACAGAGGGATAAACTTGGTTTACCAGATAACAGACTTACTACGTTGTTGTGGTTGGGTGTCAAGTCGGTTCTGACTCCCAGTGACTCAATGTACAACAGAACCAAACACTGCCTGATCCTTCCTCATCCTCACAAGCACTGCTTCTTTGAACTGGTCTTTGGTAGCATATCTGCTCAGTGTAAAACTTCATTAAATTTCTTGACTGCTGCTTCCATGAGCACTGATTATGGAGCCAAATAAAATGAAATCCTTGACGTCAATCTTTTCTCCATTTATCATGATGTTGCCTATCAGTCCAGTCACCAGGATTTTTATGTTGAGATGTAATCCACACTGAAGGTTGTCGTCTCTGATCTTCATAAGTGTTTCAAGTCCTCTTTACTTTCAGCAAGCAAAATCATGTCATCTGCACATCACAGGTTGTTAAGGAGTCCTCCTCCAATCCTGCAGTCTAGCTTCTCAGACTGTTCCCTCAGTAAACAGACTGAGTAGATGCGGTGAAAGGATAAAACCCTGATGCACACTTTTCCAATTTTAACCCATGCAGTCCCTTGTTCTGACTGAACAGCTGCCTCTGGTCTATGTACAGGCTCCACATGAGTACAGTTTTAAGTGTTCTGGAAATCTCCTTCTTCACAATGTTATCCGTAATTTTTTACAATCCACAGCCAAATGCCTTTGCGAGTCAATAAAACACAGGTAAACATCATTTTTGTATTCTCTGGTTTCAACAAAGATTCATCTTACTTACTGTAAATCTAGTGTAATTAATAAAGTAAAAAGAATAAAAGACATTTTCATATACGACAGAAGAGGCTCTAAGAATCAGTATGGAAAGGCTGAACTACTCAGTCTTTCCTGTTTAGAAAATGGACCTCTGTCTCACACCATATACAGAAATTAAGTCTAGGAGGATTTACATAAGAGTAGAGATTTACTTTACAAAGTGTTAGAATAATATTCCTATGACTTTAGGTTAGAGAAAGATTTTAAAAAAAAAACAAAACAAAACATCTGATAAATTTGACTACCCTAAAGTTAACAACTATTTTTCAAAAGATACTCTCAAAAAGTTACAAAAATTAACTACATACTGAGGGAAAAACTGCTTGCAATATATAAAACTGACAAAAGAGTAGCAGCCAATGGAATAATATCCAAAAGAAACGAATACAAGAAAAAGTGGACAAAATAAATAGACAAGCATGTACAAGGACTGACCCTGAAGTTTGCAAATTCATCCTAGAAAAAGTGCTATATACCTCCCTGCTGAATATCACTACAGTCACCTTCAAGGTACTCCCCTTGGGAAGCTATGCATCAATGCCAGCACATAGTACACCAATCTAAGCAATTTTGGAACTCTTTCTCTGGAATGGCCATCAGAGCTGTCCTTGTACTACCCTTGATGTCCTGAATGTCATCAAAATGTTTCCCTTTCAATATTTCCTTCATCTATGGGTAAAGAAAAAAGTCCTTGGAGACCAGAGCAAGTGAGTAGAGTGGGTGTACCAATATAATTATTTGTTTACTTGCTAAAAACTCCCTCACAGGTAACTATACAATTAAGTTTGCACACTTGCCACTGTGCCACTGTATGCAATGGCCATTCCAAAAACAGTTCCAAAATTGCTTAAGGGTGGGCTAGGCATTGGCATCAGTGCATAGCTTCCCAAGGGGAGTATTTTGAAGGTGACTGTAGTGATACTCAGCAATGAGGAATGTAGCACTTAGAGTACGTTCACCAACTTACTTGGCACACCTCATATTTCACAGTAGAGACAATATTACTGCATAAACATATAAAAAGATACTCAACTTGAATGACTTGACGAAGACAGGTAAGTCAAATATAAACAAAGTAAAAATGTCAGTATTACTATAAAATAAAACTTAAATCCAAAAGAACTATGTTGTTTTTGTTAGGTGCCATCAAGTCAATTCTGACTCCTAGAAACCATACATACAGGACAGAACTGCTACATAGGGTTTCCAGGACCGTAACCTGTATGAGTCAGATTGCTACACCTTTGTCTTACAAAGCAACTAGTTGAGTGTGAACTGCCCACCTTTCAGTTAGCAACCAAAAGGCTTAATAACCACGCCACCACTGATTTGTTCAACAGAATTAAAAGGTGCAAAATCAGTCAATGCATACATATATTATTATATCACATTAAGCTTCATGAAAATACTTCAAATATATTTCACTTGTTGAATACTTTAACAATATACAAAAGCACCAAAATTTTCAGTAATGAGTAATAGTTTTTAAAAGGTAGATTCCAAAATTGCTAGACATAAAAAGGGTTACCAGCACAAAGAAAATTAAGTGGGAAATTTTAATAAACAAAGGTTGACACAAAATAACAAAATGACAACGTGAACTATACAACTGAGAAAACAGATAATGGTCAAGTCTATTTTGAAGCAAAGAAGACACCACTACTGTTCTATGTGAATATTTACAAAAAGGGAGCCTGTGATAATTCATATTATGTAAAAAACTGTACCACCACATGCTGGAGCTCTAAGGCAATGCATCCCGCTCTGAACCCTGTACCTCACACAACAGCCAAAAATAAACAATGCTGGGTCAAAAGTCACTCAAAAACTTGTGATGCTACCACCAAAGTAAAAAACTGAAGATTACACATCAAAACTTAGAGAAAAGACATGTATGGAGCAGAGAGGAATAGTGTGCAGTCACCGGACAGGGAGAGCAGTGGAAGCTGCATATAGGGGGGCATGTAAATTTACATGTGAATGTACATTTTTACTCAGTTATGTTAAATAAAAATATATATAAAAAAAAAAGACTTACAGAAAAGGGCCAGGTACACTCCAAGACAGAGTCACAGTTTTACACATTCCAGTATTTAGTAAGAAAAAGAAAGGTAATAAATTAACCATTTGTTTCATACTCTTAGAAAAATCTACCAACAACTAAATGTAGAAGTAAAAACTCCAAAGCAAGATAAATGTTTTAGTTATAAACACAGAATTAATAAATCTAAGAGCAAATTATTTCAAAATAAGGAAAAGACAAACCTCTTCAGTATGTACTTAGGACTTATTTTAAGGGGTTGGCTATAAAAGTTAATACAGAGAGAAAATTACAACCAAAAAATGTGCATAAACTAAAAGCTTAGAGAGAAGCTGGGAATGTTACCAAAATGGAACAGACCCCTCCTGCCATCACAGCTACATTCTCAGTTGGCTTTACACTGAATTTTCAAACATTCCAAAGAAAAGTTTTCATATCACAGAAACCACTCCAGTACAAAGAAAACAAGAACAAAATCTAACAAACAGGTAAAACAAATAGAACTCATTAAAAATTCCTACAGTATTAACAAAATACAGATTCAATTAACTCATACAAGAAAAAATAGTTCAAATATTCAAAACTAAGATTGTACAATTTATTAAAAATGCAATTCACTCTCCCACGTAAAGTTTATCTGAAAAGTTTTTTAAAAAAGAGAATGATATAAATTCCTCATTTCTGTGTGCCATCAAGTTGATTTCAAAGTACAGCAACCCTACAGGGCAGAACAGAACTGATCCACAGGGTTTCCAAAAAGCAGTTGGCAGATTTGAAGTGCCAGCCTTTTGGTTAGAAGCCTGAGTTCTTGAGCACTTCATAGACCCCAAAAGGAATCAAATTAGCTGTTTATAGTTTGAATGATGAAATGTGTATTACATTAAATAGTGCACAGCTGTTGCTGCCAGCTTACCAGCATCCACTACTTCTAAATGTCTAAAAGAAAAACTGGTTTTCTGAGGTCTTTTGTTCAAATTCTTTTTAAAAATTAAAGTAGCTTACAATATTACATGTTTATATTAGGAAAGAAGACTAAAAATTAATGAGCTAATTCTATACAATGTACACCAAAAGACAGAAAATAAATCTAAAACAAGCAGAACAAGGCAATAACAAAGAGAAATACACAGCGAGAAAACATAAAAAGAGAATCCACGCCAAAGGCTGTTTCTTTGAAAAGACTATTACAATTGATAAATTGCTAGTGAGACGGAAGGAGGTAAAAGAACCATAAAAGATACACATGACCAATTTAAGAGGATTCGTTTTACATTCATGATCACAAACACCATCCAGCACTCATTATCCCTAACAGGTTCAAATTCCTTTTCTCCAATGTAAGCATTAAACTCTCTTCATAAATCTCTCCTGTTCTGTGTACACAGCCATCCGAATTTCGAGATGATGACTGTGCTTCCTACTGTCTTGTGAAAATAGAAGCCACGAGATGAAACATTTCCAGTTCAGCCCCAATCAAAATACATTCACCTTTTTGTCTTCAGGTACACTGAAGTGTCCCTGCTGCCACTCCCTGCCAGCCCCTCCACCTGAGCTCTGAACACTACCCCTGAGGTCTCACTCAGGCGTCACCCATTCTCCCCAGCATTGCTGCTCCTGACCTCCCGTCCCCCACACCAGCCAAGGGCTGCCCTGTTTTCATACCTTCTTCACAGATGAACTCTGTGAACAAGCTGTCAGTGATCAGTCTCTAAATATCTGCAATTGACTCTTCAGTCTACTCCAATTCTAATGTCTGTTCTCACCATGTCACTGAAACTCCTATCCTGTCCACATGCCCAAATTCACTTCTTCTACCAGGCCAATCAGCAGCATTTGATACAGCTAACCCTTCCTTCTTTTAAGAAACATTTTCCTCATATGCCTTCTTTGATGGTACCTCTTGTGACCTCAAAATGGTTACGTTCATCAGGATTCAATCCTGGGCAGAATGGTCTCCTTCTGCTGTTCCCTTCCTGTGCAATCTCATCCACTCCCAGGCCTTAAATGCCATATACAGATAAAGCACTACACACTTGAACCACATCTCATACTCATCACCACCACATGAGGCAGGCATTGCGGCTTCTCCTTTCACAGATATGGAAGCCCAGTTAAGGCTCACAGAAGCCTTTAACTCACTCAAAGCTAACAGAAGTGACAGAACCAGGATTGGCACTTTTATCTGTCAGATTCTGAATAACAGCTCTAGCTCACTGAGAAAAATACATGAGATCTGAATAAATTTGGTAAATTAAAAAAAATTATTTTTACATACTATATAAAATGTCAACTTGTTTTACATAAAAGTGCCAGAAAAAGTGAACTACCATAACAGAGAATGCACTGTTATTATTACATGTTTCTATAATCCTTTAAAAATTTATAGTCCTATAAACACATTAATACGGTAGGTCTGTAAAACTGGTGAAGGAGCCCTCGTGGCACAGTGATTAAGCACGCAGCTGTTAACTGAAAGGTGAGCAGTTCAAACCCACCAGTCACTCTTTGACAGAAAGACATGGCAGTCTGCATCTATAAAAAATCAGTGCCTTGTAAACCATACAGGGCAGTTCTACTCTGCCCTATGTGGTCACTACGGGTTGACACTGACTTGACAGTAAAGAGAACACTGGTAAGCAATTCTGTGGTTCAAACGAACAATGTATCCAAGTTTGTCTCTTTATTATAATTAATATTTTGTATTTTTTAATATGCAATATTAGCCCGTAACTGCATATTTACAGTGAAGTACTTATATGCCAGAGATGAATACAGTAATATGAACTCTAAAGCAGAGGTTGTCAAACTATAACTTGTATGTGAAGTACAGCCAACAGCAAATTTCTGTAAAACAAGTTTAATTAGAACACAGCCATGCCCACTCTTTCTATCTTATATGCCTGTTTTGGTGCTACAGCAGCCAAAGCAACACACTTGGGACACAGACAGTATGGCCCATAAAGTCCAAAGTATTTACTATTTAGTCCTTTCCAGTAGTATCTGTCAACTCTTAATTTAAAGTAATCCATCCTTGTACAAATATAAATATATAAATACAAAAGATCTCAACAACATGCTCTTGTCCTTTAAGTTCAAACAACATAACCTGGAAAAAAACGTAAGAAAAACTCAAATGGTAAAGTAGTAAGTGGCTACCCAGTTATACCTTAAAATCATTCATCTGGTATTCTTATATTATTATTAGCTGTCATCAAGGTGGTTCCAACTCATAGCAACTGCGCATGTGCAACACAGAACTGCACTGCTTGAGGTTTTAAAGGTTATGACTTCTGGGAAGCAGACTGCTGCACTTTCTGAGGCATCTTTGGGTGGGTCTGAGCCCCAATCTTTTGGTTAGAAGTCTAGCACGTAACCATGTGTACCACCCAAAACTTCCAGTATTCTGATATATATCATTAATTTATTATCTATTCCAAAGACAACTTGTCAAAATCAAAGATGTTAACTCCAAGACACTTCAGGAGAAAAACAGAAGTAAGAGGGGTAGGGGAATGCAAGGACGCAGGAAGAAACAAACACAACGTTAATTTTTTTTCTGTAATTTGCTGTTATAATTTCAATAAAAATACTAGAATTTTGGAATTTTTTAAACTTCCATGTATTATAAATATGTTAAAGATTACTCCTGGAGAAATTTGCTGCCATCAGTGAAACAAGCTTTTTAAAGCAAAAGGATTTCCTAGTACAGTTCCTTAAACACAGTAGGCATATAATAAAGGTTTATGGCACTGATCAGCCACAGAAGCCTCTTTTATACCTCCTTGCACTATATACTATTACTCAGTAAAACACTCAGCACTTACTGGGTAAAGTAGTTAAGACGCTGAGAAATAACTCCATATCCCCGTAAACATCTCAACAAACAGACTGGCAATTATGAGCAAATTTTTAATTCAGAAAATTTATTAGAATTCCCACTTTACATGCCAAATTCCAAAAGATGAAATGCAGCTGAATTTCTACTGTGATTTCTTCCCGTTTGTCTATTGTAGGCCCACAATGAGTTACAGCTATCAAGAAGAAATGGAACTATTTATGTTACCTAATTTAGCAAAATTGATTTTAGATTTTGTTTTTAAATGCGGTGTTTCTAAAACCCTGTTGCATGACCTCTACTAGCGTAAGAATGAGAAAAGTTAGGGGAAAAGAAATAAGATCCACGGTACCATAAGATCCTCTTACCATAATTCTAAACCATCTTCCAGAAGGTAAACATGTGGAGGCTGGGAAACATCTGTACTCAGCTGAATAACTGGGAGCAGGAAAGGGTACAGGTTCTTGCTGTCTGCTCCTAATCCCTATAGGAAGTATAAATAAAACTTAACATAAGACACTCTAAGGTCCCACCCCAAAAAAAAACTTTTCTATCATTTTAAAAGTCCTAAAACCAATTCATAAAAAATGTCATTTTTTTAGAAGGGTCCTAATTATAAGCACAACTAAAAGTTACAACTGAAAAACAAGTAACAACAACAATAAATACTATTAGACTGCCTGATGGCAATAAAAGAATATATACTCATGCTCCACACACAGTTTTGACAGATTCCACACATAATAAACATTTGTTTTCTCTTCCATATCTCTTGAAGAGGTGTTAACATTCATATTTTAAAACCTATGAATTATCCCACCTAAATAACTAATTTAAAATGAACCCAGGATAAATGTTCATCAGTAGCCTTGACAAAGGACAAAGGATTAAACATAGAATAAAAAAGCTCAAAAAATTTACAAATTGAATCAAAAAAGTTCAGAAGTATGCATCATAATACACATACTGCCTTGCACGCTTTTATAAAAAAATTAAGTGCATGTGTTAAGCGAAGAATTTCTGTTAATATACATAATGCGCCAACTATTAAAATTTGGAGGAAGAAGAGGAAGTATCACTATAAACATTTGACAAGAAAGGCATTTGGATAAAAAAATTAATCTCTAAACCCTAACAATCTCTATAATCCAATACTGAAAGGAACCAAATAAACTATTAGAATGTTTAATGGTTTGTATTTTCTGGTACACTGAAAGTGATTTAAGTCAAAATTCTTTTATAGTAAAAACATCTAGTCACTTAAAAAATAATGCAATACAGTTTATAGCAAATTACAGTGCACAAAATATATACACAGTCCTCACTTCGACTTATGTAATCTCATTCTTTAATAATAGGATATAAATACATCAGTAGAAATATATACAGCGGATCTTTTCTTGAGTTTTGCTCCTTCTAAAACTCTAATAATTAAAGACCTTCCTAAATATCCAAAGGAAAAGAATTATAAAAATGTCTTATTTAACAAAACAGTATACCGGGCCTTAAGTTAGTTAAATTTCTATCTCCACAGAAACGGTAACACAATCTTTAGTGGAAAAGAAAAGAGCACCATGAAAAACTAGTTGAATCAGGTCTAATTATCAAGAAGACTTAAAGGTTCCTTAGAAAATCAGGATGCAGCTATTCACCTAGTGCACATTCCTATAAGCGAAATACGTTAGCATTAGCGAAAGGAAAGTAAGCCAACTGCTGAAGCACACCAAAACTCTGGAGGGCCCTACCATTCCTGAGAAAGTAAATATCACTGCCAATTAATGATATTAAGACTAGGTAATAAGATCTCACCAGACAAACAAGATACCATGGCAAGTAAATCTTCAACCTCTAGAGGATGTTCTCCTGAGGACTGTCAAAGCCTGAACAGATTCAGTACCTTGTAATTTACAGGCTTCAAGGATACACCCAATTCCCACTGTGTGGCTTAAGTAAATTCAATCTGAACATTTTGGGGGGCCACAGTTAGACTTGAGATACATCTAGCCTCCTACAATAACACAAAAGCTCAAAAATACACTTACCAAACATTTAGAAAACTAACAAAAATGTTTAAGGAAGACGAGAAAAATCACATTTTATTTTAATTACATAGGATGCAACCATCGGGGCAAAAGGCATGAGAGGTACAGGGGACCTCTCTGTATTGCCTTTATAACTTCCTGTGACTCTATAATTGTTTCAAATCAAAAAATTAAGGGGAGGAAAAAATGAACAGCTTTCTCTAAATACTGACCTATCTCTGCCTCCATCTAGTCTCATGCCCGCAGTGATGATGCCCAATCTACATCTCCAATCCAAATCTTCTATGAACTCCAGACACGTATCCATATCACTAAACACACCATCACTCAGAAGCTATCTCAAACTCTCTTAATAAACAAATTAATTTTTCTCTTTAAAAAACAGTTTCTCTTCCTCCATTTCCAGATTCGGGCAACGTGTATCACCATTTATCTAGTGATCAGTTATATTACAATCACATACTAGAACACAACATGCTAGATCCTCTTCTTCCTCGAAGCACATCCAAAGCATCCTTAATTCTAACTGATTAATATTTTCAAATTTTTCCCCTTCTTTCCATGACATTAACTCAGATCTTCATCTTATCTTTCACAGTTAACACAAAGAGACATCGATTAGTCTCCCAGACCTTGGTTTTAGCCTATTCCAAACCAGTGTCCCAGTGGTATCCTGAATACACCTGTATAGTGAAAATTACCATAACACTCCTTATTCTAACACCAAGAGATGTTTCCTCACTTTCCTAAAGAGTCTACCACTCTCAACCTGTATTCTATGCTCTAGCCACACCAAACAGTTCCCAGCATAAAAAAATTACGATACTGGCATCTGGAGAAAGTTAGGAGATTGAACACACACATTTAGTACCATTTTCTCCCTAAACCAACTAACATGACCTAGGATATTTTTTTATTAGGACTGAAGCTTTAAGTACAAAGACAGCATAAGAAGAGATACAAGCAACTCGTATTTAGAAGCCAGAAAGGAAAGCGAATGTAAAACATTTACCAGTCTCAGAAAACACAAGTACAGAGCCAGTGTGGAGGCAGCAGGATGAACAACCTCACTTGCATCAGAGAACCTCCAAAAGATTCAGGAACTGGGGCATCAGAAACTCTGAAAAGTGCGGAGGTCCGCCATCAACCTTGTAGACAAAGTCACGAGCCCCTGTAAATGACGGGCTGAAGCATCTCACCTGTGACATGTTTTCTAGCCTACTGCCCTTGATATTAATTGGCTTCCTAATTAAATTTTCTTCAAAAAGATACCCCCTCCTCTCCTGGCACGGGGATCAGGGGAGATGCCTTCTGAGAGAGGCCCTTTACTACCCCCTTGGTTTATAAAATAATATTGGGAAAACCTGTACAGGAATTTCTGGGGAAAAGAGCTCAGAGGAATGATTTCTAACACAGCCAGCTTGAGAGCAGCGAGGCCGGCCCAACCCCTACTGACTTCTCCCAGCTGCTCACCCCTCCCTTCACATGAGATAAGCAAGCTTGCAAGAAGGCCCTGAAGGGCTTTCCAGAGACAACTCCCCTTCCTCTCTTTCTCAGCTCTTAGATAGCAAACATCTTACTTCAGGAAAATAACTAGATTCCCAAGTTTATTACATTTGGTATCAGCAAACAGACAAATACTAAAGAATTGCCTTTCTTGGAGTAGTTTAAGAGAAACTTAAAATAAGGGACGGTGAACACCCACTGTCCTTACAGGAAGAGATAAGGAAGAGCAGAAAAGGAACAAATAGACTGTATAACTTTTAAGATGGGTTTGTCCTCTCTTCCTGCTTAGGTAAAGTTAATAGAAGTCTACGATTAGTTTTGCTCCAGCTGTTAATTATAAATCACAAATATGCCTGTCTCAGACCATTCTTTAGAGGACCCTAATGGTTAACATAAAAAGGAATAACAAAGTGTTTGCTTTTTACTAACTAACAGAGAAGACCCTAATAGTCAACAAAAGAAGAAGACCATTGTCTCTAACCATTGTTTAAAAGATCTTAATGGCTAACATGAAAAGAGACACTAGTCTCGGGCCATTATTTAGAAAACTCCAGTGATTGACATGAAGAGACCACGAGGTACCTGCTTCTTGCCTAGCCAATCACCGACGTGGTCAAAGTACTACTGCCTTACCAACTATAAAAAGATAACAATAAACTAAGACGACCCTTCTTTCTTGCTCTCTGGGTCAGGCTGCCATAAACCAGAAAAGTCTTTCCTGTCTCCTTTATTCATTTCCCACCGCGCAGGCTCCCAGCAGAAAAGTAGACAGCTAGAAGAGAGGTGTTAAAAACAAGAGAACTTGTAGGACATGTTGGAAAAATGCATTTAATCCCAAGATTTCATCACATCCATGAACAGTCAAACAACTGGCCCTCTCCTGCACTAGCATAAAACCAGCTGTTTGTTTTCTACAAAAGTAAAACAGTTTCAAGACTCTGGGACACTAAATAACAGTACAATGGCATTATATAAAACAGATTAAATTAGGATATACCAGGCAAGGAGACTGAAGAATCCCTCACCAAGACAGATCTTAAAATAGTAGCATGGACAGTACCCTCAAAAACAATTCAGTTAGATCACCCTAAAAGAAAAATTTACTATCAGTAAGCTCCTCTCCACACACACACTCAACCTTTCCAGTATCCATTTTAACGCCAACTCTTGAATTCATATAGTCAAAATGCTGACAGCTCTTGAATGGTGGATGATGGTTACCTAAGAATTCATTATACTGTTCCTCCTTCATCTGCATATACTTCACATTTTTCATAGTCAAATGTAAAAAGAAAAAAGTGAGGAAATTAATAGGTATGATTAAAACCTCTAACGTGAAAATAAAGCACAAAACAAACAGAATACAGCACCTCGAGGGGGAGGAAAAAGAAAATACCATCATGCAGAGAGATGCAAGTTTGGAGAAGTGTATTATTAATATCCTCACTGATATAAAGGAAAACACTACATTCATTAAACAAAAATAAAATGCTATACAAAAGGATTACTCACGAAAACAAAAATGAACTTCCTCCCAAACCCACTAGTGGCATTCAACATATGGTAGCAGGACAGAAAAACGCAATCAAAAAGTTTGAAGGAAAAAAAAAATCTGAAGATAAAAGTACAGGTAATCCCCCAAAAAGGAGAGCAAAACGACAAAGATGAGAAAAAGCAGGTAAGAAATAGTAAGAAAACGAAAGAAATTATTCAGAACATGTGTCACACATTTAAGTAATAACAGGTTCAGAAAGGAAAAAAAACACAAAGGAGAGGAAATAATAAAAGACAATAAAATAAAAACTGTCTATATCAGACCAAAAGGTCAACAATTAGTCTAAAGCGAAAAGGAGAAGGGGTAGGGAACCAGCACTGGAAACAGAACAACCGGAATGCAATTAGAGAATGCTGACACACCGCGAAAAACGTACGAATGTCACTGAACAACTTGGGGAGAAACTGTCAAATGAAAACCTAATTTGCTGAGTAAACTTTCACCAAAAACACAACCAATTACTATTTAAAAAGACAATACAATCTAGTTATTCAGAATCCAAGGACATGAGTCTCCAGTTTAAAAAGTCCTTCAAGTATCCAGAACTGTCATATGCTAACACACTAGCATCTTCATGAAACTCAAAATGAGAACACAAACAAAATCATACAAGTTGCCAGAAAGGAAGAAAAGATGACACACTGGACAATTAGGAATTACAACAGCTTCACAGTTCTAAAGAGCAACTGTGAAAGACAGTACACATAAGAACAAAGCTCCTAAAATTCTAACACTATCTACAACTTTACACTCAAACTACTAACAAAATACGAAAACAGAACAACGACATTTCCACATATACACCATCTGAAAATTATTTAGCTCCTATGTTTTGCACAATACCACTGGAGGAATGTTCTCCATCAAGAAAGAAGGCAAAGAATAAAAGACAATACAAGATACAGAAAACTAGCATCTCATCAAGCCAGCCAAGCGCCATCAAAGGGAGAGGAAAAATAATCTTCTTGATGACAATGAAAAGGGATTCAACTACAACATCTGTACAAAAGCATAGCACAAAACCAGTCCAAATCAAGTGCTTTACAATACCCAGATTTCTGTAAGATGACAAAACTGGCAAAATGACTGTTGTATGTGAACACACTGAGGGAATACTCAGATAATGAACAAAAACTATGGGTTCAATTACAAAGAACACTACAGGCAGCAGGCAAAATTCTAAGATGATGACCCTACCTAAGATTCTTGGCTGCAGGTGTACTAATTATTCAAATACTAATTTAGGTACTATTGTGAAGGAATTATGCAGATGTGATTAAGACTTGAAAGCAGCTGACCTTAAAATACAAACATTATCCAGTGGGTCTGATCACCGCAGTTTTCGTAGGAAAGGTTCAAAGAGCAAATATTTGGTTACATATATATATATATATATATACACACACACATATATATATTTACCTATACGCACATACACATGTACATACGTACATACATATGTATATGTTGACACACACACATATACACTTAACACAAAATAAAGTAAAAAGCTTTCTCTTTTATAGCAAAAAGGAAAGTGAGAGATTCAAAGCATCAGAAGACATAATATTTAAGAATCTGGAGATGGAGGGAGCCACACACATTATCAAGGACTATGTTGGACTCCAGTAGCCAATGAGGGGCGTCCAGCTGAAAACCAGCAAGTAAGCTGGGATCTCAGTCCTACATCCGCAAGAAATTGAATTCTGCCAACAGCCTAAGTAACACAGAACTGGAGTCTTCCCAGAAGCCTCTAATGTAAAACGTAGGCCTGGCAGAAACCTTGATTTCACCAACTGAGGTCCTAAGCTGAGAATCTACATATGTTACCTGGACTTGTGCCCCACACTGTGAGCTATAAACAGGTACTGTTTTAAGCTGCTAAGTTTATGGCACTTTGTTACACAGCAAAAGAAAAGTAATACACTAAGCAAACAAAATTATTAATGCAGGGCTGGGGTTTAGGGGGATGCTTGGGCATGAAAGAAAACTGAACATAATACATACTTTCAAAAGAACTTAGCAGTTATAAAAATACACTAAATACTGACCTAACCTAATTATACTAAAACTACATTGGGAGCAGGGGGGGTGTGGGAAATATGTAGGTGCTGGTTGGTAGGTAAGAATGTAGGTAGGAAAGACAGAGGAATACAAAAAGATTAACTCTTCACCTTCCATGCAAGGAAGTCAAGAGACAATGCCTATTCCTATAATGCTTAAATCAAGAACAAACAATATAAGCAGGTTATTTACAGCTACAGAAGTAAAACCTCAGACAGCCAGATTTTGAAGAGTTGAGAGTGGATTCTTCCATCAAGTAGGAAATGAAGAGAAAAAGGAGCAGGGTACCACTAATCACTAAAAATGTTTAAGAACTGACTCCTCAATTTACACAGTGCATGTACAATGGATTCATACATAAACCTTACACCCTACTGGCAGTGAGTGATTACAGCTCACAACCACCCCACATACTTCAGAGCACAACTGTGGTTCATGGGGTTTTCGATGGCTGCAATACTACAGAAGTGGATCAGCAGGCCTGTCTTCCACAGCACTGCTACATGGATTCTCCCACGCTTCTGGTTAGCAGCTGACTACAAACCATTTGTGCTACCCAGAAGTCTGATTAATATGTAAACCTTACGAAATAAAGCATGCTATATTTTCTCATGTCTAGTGAGCTGTGGAAACCCTGGCATTGTAGTGGTTACGTGCTACGTGTGCTAACCAAACGGTTAGCAGTTCAAATCCACCAGGCACTCTGGAAACTCTATGGGGCAGTTCTACTTTGTCCTGTGGAGTCACTGTGAGCTGGAATCAACTCAACAGCAGTGGTTTAATGAGCTTTACCCATGTTGATCCATTTGTCTAAAATAGTCTTACCATTTCCATCCTTAAATTACCATTAATACCTCTTATTTAACACCAGTGTTCTTTGGGTACTTATTACTTTTGTCA
The DNA here is from genome assembly GCA_028571685.1 of Heterohyrax brucei. Taxonomy (NCBI): domain Eukaryota; kingdom Metazoa; phylum Chordata; class Mammalia; order Hyracoidea; family Procaviidae; genus Heterohyrax; species Heterohyrax brucei. Next base: position 66,145,506 of record CM053141.1, on the reverse strand, counting down.
AGAGGCCTTTTCTGTTGTTCCACATCACCCTCCGGTCTAAGATAAGTAGCACACCGTGTGCTTTCATAGAACCATGCTCTTGTTGCTAGAAGAGCCCTTAATATGGCTGTTTCAGCTGTGCATTATCCCCTGGAAAGCCACAACCACAGTTTGTTCATTCCTGTATTCCAGGGCCCAGCACTATGTACTGTGTACTGCACATATTAATAAATGCTTACCGTGTGAGTGAACGCCTATTTCTACTGAGGCCAACTAGTGCAAACTAGAAAATCTATTCTAAGCCAGTTTTCACTCTCCCCAGTCAAAGACTACCAGAGTCTGGTTCCTAGGTTTATTAAAAAAATGAAAACAAAACATAAAAATCATCATCTGCCTGGTAAGTTTTAGCAGCCAAAGGGTAACAGAGCTTTTCATGAAAGGAAACTTCCAATAAATGTTTGTATGACCTTTTCAAATGACAGAAAAACAAACTATAAACTATAATCCCCATTTTAATGTTAAACATCAAATGCCTTCTCCAAGAAGGATGATTATTTGCTTGGAACCTTACACCCTTCACCTATACAAATACACAGAGTAACGAAATGTTGTAACCAGAGGAACAAGTCCTATACATTCCCAGCATTTCACATGGGTTACTATGGTTTCCTAACATTTCCTGAGCTAACAGTGCCTGTGGAGACATAGAAAAGGGGATGAAGAGTAGGTTTCATATTGCCCTCATAAAACTCTCAAGTTCAGTCTAAAAACCCATTTTGGAAAAGAAAAAATGCAAAAGTCTTTGTTCTGTTATTTACAAATGCAAACTGAGGCTAGGCACTTGCCTTCTTTAAACCCTGGACTCCTTATCTACAAAAGGGACATAATCTTTACCTTACGGGATTCATGAATTAAAGGGTAGATGGAAGAGACGGTGGGTCAGATTTGTATTAAAGGGAAAGTGCTTTGAAAATATTTGGCATCACTACTAATCCATCTAGAACTGCCTTGTCTCAGAATTTGTCACCAACTGTAAAAGTCACCTACATTTACAAAACAGTGAGTTCACATTTCAACGAAGTGTCCAGGTACCTGAGAAAGGTTTTTATAAATAAATGTTAGAAAAATCTGGGGCAGAAATCCTCAATTCAGAAACAGATTTTCCCACCCAACCTCTCACTAAAAAACCTCTCAAACATCAGGAAGAGGTCAGCAAAATATTCTCACTCACTCTGGAGCACTGTCCTCACAGCATCAGACTATACATCACTTGAACCGTTCCAGTGAGAAGTGTAGTCCCGTTCTCTACAGTTTCAGGTTTCTGTCTACCGGCTACACATCTCCAGCCCTTCAAAGTCAGAATCTGTGAGATCACACACATCCTTCTCCTCTCAAAAGCAACTCATCTGCTTTCCTACCTTCCCAATCTAGAAAAAGTTTTTATTTAAAATCAACTTTAAAAAGTAGGCACAGTGAGCATGTTTATGCAAAAAAGCCCTGAAGATCACGTCAACTGCATGCAAGGTACAATGAGCTACACAAATCACATCAATCTGTTACCAACAGAGACATCTAATGTGAAAACTCATTTAAAGAAGAAAATACTCTTCATACATCCTCAAAAACTGTCCAAAATATAAGAATGTGATTTTTAAGTGTTTAGATCACACATGAAAAAACACAGAAGTAAAACATGAAGTATCTCATTATCATTAAGTAAATCACTGAAAACAATTAAAAATACACACACACACACAAAAAAAACTGAGAAATTCTGAGGCAGAACAACTTACCTGAACAAGATGAATGAGTGTTGTCAGAATTGCACATCTCAGCATATTGTGTTCTTCACTCTGCTTCCAGAGAAGAGGCAGATACTGTACCAGACATCCCACATACGGTCGTATCTATCATACAGCACAAAAGGGGGACAACAAAATGTTATTACTAAAGATGGTAGTTCACAGAACCCTCTAAAATCACAGGCAGTAATATTTAATAAGATGCAATCCATTAAGTATATACCCTTTTAAAGATAAATCAGACATTAACTACAGACACAAGCCTCTTCGGTAAACGTTTCTAAACATGCACAAAATTTATTTAATGAACTAAAAACTTATGAAACAAAAAATACAGTAAAGTTGGTTATTTCATCAGAGATTCTTAATAGAAAACACTGTTACATCCTAATTTTCTTTTAATAAAATAGGTTGCCTAACTAGAAATTACACTGTGTTTTAAAAGGAGTCAGCTACAATTATCTGATGCACATATTCCAAGTTATCAGACCCACAGACAAAGCACTGGAAAGCAAAGGATGTAAAGAAACACATACAAACCCTGACACTACAAAGAAGACAAGGTACATAGGAGTTACAGTGGAAAACAGAAAGGAAGGAAATTATCCTCCAAGGATGAAACTGTTAAGCCCACTATGGATTAAGTTAATAATTTAAAAAACATATACCCTGAAACCCAACACAGCTTGATACTCAATTTCTTGAGGAAAAAAAAAAAAAAACAACAGATCTGGCACTGAAGCCAGAGGGGTCTTCTGCTCCAGGCTTATAATCCCAGTATTTGAAATTGCTCTGACAAGAAAAATTCTCAGTGATGAAACAGAAATACTAGCTCTTCATAGCCTCACCACTACCTATTTCAATCTCATGGATTGTGAAAAAGAAATTGATTCTAGAAAGGGTAATGGTTTTCTTACTTGGCTTCTTAAACATCACATGCTAGATAGGTGGCAAGAAAACTGTTACGACACTATTTTCCCTCCTAAAGGTCTGAGGATTGCAGAGAGATAACTTAAATATTTGATCAATTACTTCAATGACATAAAACTTAATACCTATTAAGAGAAACTTTAATCATATTATCTTACTTCCCAAATTTGAACCTTAGTATTACAATAGTTAATATTTATTGAGTGCTTGCTCAGTTTTGCTAAGTGCTCTATCTCAGAGATGACTCCAGTAAGCTGCTAAAAGCAGAACCAATATATATGATAACTCAGGTTTCAAATTAAGTAACTCTTTTATATTCAACTGTAAACAACATACAACAGAATGCTCTACAGATAAGGAAAATAAGCCAGTTTTGAACAAAGAACAAGGAGTGGCAGAAAGGAAGTATATGGCACACATTATAAATTAGGTAATAAAACTACCCAGTTACATTTTAAATACTGTAAAAAAATTTGTTTACTGAAATATCATACACTAAGTACTAAATATCATTAGATGACAGTACTTGGCTTGGCTAAATTGAAATTAATGTTTCTAAAACATTGTTTCAAAATTTACCAAGAGTCACTGTGGAAAAAGAGTTTTTTAAAAAAGGCTGGGAATTAAAAAGATCAGAGTGGTGACACAACAGTCAAACATTCCAATAGGCTGAGAGGCTAAAAACTGTGTAATTGGGGCAACTGGGGAAATGTGAATACAGACTCAATACTAGATAATTATATTATATCACTGCTAAATTTCCTGCATCTAATCACAGTACTATGTTAAGAAAAGGAACATGTATCACCTAGGAGCATGTATCCCCTAAGAGGAGTGGTCTCATCTGGGTCTAGAGTGTCATGATGTCAGCACCTGAATGTCACATGGTTTCACAATAGAAAAGTCTGCATACATGCATGGAGCTATAACAAAGGTGGTCAAGTATCAGCAACGACTCAATCTAGGCAACGGGCATGTGGGTGCTATTGGCTTTATTCTTACAACTCTTCTATACATTTTAAATTTTTCAAATGAAAAATGTGAAAGAGAAAGTATTCCCCACAGACAACTGTGAAAATAATCATAATGCATGCTTTTTTTGGTATGCCAGTATCAATTACTTATATATCCCAAACACACAAAGACACAAAAAATTCCACTGCCACTAATTCTGACTCACAGCAATCCTAGAGAATTGAAATGCCCCACAGAGGTTCCAAGAAGCACCTGGCGGATTTGACCTGTTAACCTTCTGGATAGCAGCTGTTGCACTTAACAATTACACCACAGCATTTTAAAAGCATACTGAATTTAAAAAGTTTATATACATAAGGTAAATAACACTAACACAATAGAAACATAACAATCAGGGTAACAAGACTGAGGGAAAAACATATGATAAATGTACTGATCTTTTGATATGTACCCATCAAATAAAAAAAAAAAAAATAGCAGAACAGACAGGAGTATTACACTCAAGAGTTAGTTCACACACAGACTCCACCTGACTTCACAATCCATTACTGAAAACACAGGGAACCTCAAGTATGTGACAGTCTAATAAATGTCTTAACATGGGTTCCAGTTCTATGGGGTTTCAAAAATATTATACACCCCTGACGAAACTTCATCTTTCAGATAGAATTTTGTAACACAGTAATTAATATTTCACACAGGTTTCTATTATTTTCAACTACAATGCACAAGTCCCAAGTCTGTCTGTCTGAAAACATGCCTGATGATTTCCATTTTTTTTCCAACTATGTTATCATTATAGGATCTCTGTATAGGAATAATTTAATTCTAAATCTTCAACTACTTTTTCAAAAGTTGGAGAACTATAAAACTCAAATAATTACAAACTATGGTGCAAAAATAGTTAACTGAACTGCAACCTCACCTATTTTGCCTCACCAAGCACTATTATAAGATGGCTCAAATGTTTGCAAACTAGCGGACAAAAATCACACGAAGCACATGAACAACACTGTAAGATATGTAAATGATGAGTTTCTTCAAAGGTTAACGCAGCTAAAAGCTGAAGAAAGAGTACTGAAAATACTCTTCTTAACCATTTATCTCAATCTGAGCTCTGAATATAAAAATTACTATTGGATACATACATCTTATCATTACTTACTGATAATACTGTCACCTCAGCTGTTTAGGCTGTTCTGTGTTCTGAAAAAAAGAGTGTGTCTAGAAACGAAAAGCATTTTTAAACTTACTAAACAAGAACAATTTGAAAATTCTGAGGTAAAAAGTTTAGGTAAAGGTTTAGGGAAATGTAAAAAAGTTCACTGCTACACAAAGAAAAAAAAATTTCCTTTAAGAAATTTCTACTAGCCAGATGACATCTAAAAAGATTACAGAAAATTACCAGATTTTGTTTTCATCATCAATTTTATCCAAATAATACTTTGTTATAATGGTACAGCACTCTAAAGCATATTAGATATTTGTAATAACTGCAATAATACTGCAATAATTCCAATTATCCATGGAATCTTGTGAAAGAGATGAGCTCAGAAGTATCTTCATCACTTTACACATGAGGAAAAAAAGGTTATGAACGCTGCCCAAGCTAAATAGCAAACTCAGGGATTTGAACTGAGGTCTTCTGAATGATGAACCCAAAATTATGAGCTTGACAAGCTGAAATCTTTGAATGAAAATAATAAAGTCAGTTAGTTAACATGATGAACTGTCAAAATTGTGTAACACTAAAAGCAGGCTCATTTGTCAGAATTCACTAACAGTAGATCCAAGAGGAGACTGCAGGTCTGGGAACTCCAAAACAATTATCTTCACCCATTATCTCACAGGTGTACTGCACTACTTTTCAAACAACGACACAGAGTGGTAAAGTGGGTATAAGAAGCCACAAAATAATGTAATTTTCTGAACTACCAATCTGTCCCAAAGATTAAAAGTGATCAGGAAAGCTTTATTATTTCACTATTAAAAACTCTGAAAATCAACACAAAACCCAAACCCAATGCCACAAAATAGGGTCCGACTCAGTACAAACCCAACTCACTGCTGTCAATCAATTCTGACTCACAGCCACCCTACAGGGCAGACTAGAACTGCCCCAAAAAGTGTGCAAGGAGTGCCTAGTGAACGTGAACTGCAACCTTTTGGTTAGCAGCCTTAACACTTAACCACTACACTACCGGGGTTTCTCAGTATACTTATAATAAATCAAACATGGATATAATGAGGATTGGACTGTAAAACTGATTTAATTTTTAAGGTAGAAATAGCAGACTTGTAAGAAAATTTGTTTACTGCCATACATTTGTGGGTATGCTCTTAAACACTGAATTCTGAAAATTATTATTAAGTGTACCTAAGATCTGCTAAGAGGTGAAAATTTCTGCTTTTCTAAACACTTCTACATTGTCGACACAATTTTTTTAATCCTAATTCTCTTACAGATTTTAAAACTCAAGAGTACAGACATCAAAATTTTGCATCATATATATGTAACTAAAATCATAATCTGTAACCTAGGAGAATCACAATAAATATTTTCAGTTTTAAACAGTGTAGACATAGTAAAGAAAATAAAGATGTTAATGAATTGTACATATACTCTACTCACCTTTCTGACATTTATTTTCATGTTTTACAACAAAATTACCTGCATGTTGACTCTTTCGATCACACAAGAAAGGACATGCAAAACATGCATCTTTGTGTCACATTCTGTAACTTGCTGCAGCAACTGGAAAAGCAGTGTGAACATGGTTTCCAAATACTACAGACAGGAAATAAAAGGTTCAGAAGAGAAATGTAAAGACCTCTACACACATGCAGATAGAAATTAAAAACAAAAAAAAATTGTAACATCAAAGGAATAAAAAAATCAAATAAACTGAAAGCTAGCATTACCTAACCAAAGTATTCAAGTTACCAATATTTAAAAGTGATTTTTCTTTATTGCTGCAAAATGTGTTTAAGGGTTTAATGCACTCACAAATTTAAAGAAGTTTTCACAAGAAAACCGTGTGTTTTTCAATCTGACACGGCTAACTAAACTGTTTAAAGTGCCTTGTTGATCTTCAACATATGCCTGTTGCCAGTCACAAAATGTTTTGTTTTGCAAGGCTGACTCATTAAAGCCAAAAGAATACCAGTTACTACTGCACTCAGGTGCCACCTGTCTTTAGATATGCTTTACATATGCTGCACAGAGACATAAATTTATATAGATTGTATGCTTGTTATTCTAAGAAAGATAATCTGTGGTGCGAAAGCAGAAAATAAATGTCCTGTAATCTCACTTTTAACTCCAATATGATGCAAATTATGTTTGGAATTAGCAAATTACAATATGCCAGGTGCTTACATAAAACAGTTAATTCTTTCAGATATTTAGTTAATTCTAATACAGATTTCCAAAACACATGTCTTTCATCCAAAACTATGACAGATTCTTTTATTAAAGAAAAATCACTGCTCTACAAGTTTCTCCATCTGTGGTCTCTATAAGAAAAACACACGCTATATTGGAAACCCTGATGTACACTGATTACACGCTATGGTTGCTAACCAAAAGGTCAGCACGCTTCAAATCCCCCAGAAGCTCGGCGGTTTTACTCTGTTGTACAGGGTTGTTGTGAATAGGTACCGACTCAGTGGCAGTGGGTTTGGATTTTTCGGTTTATCATTTAACTTTTGCCTCCACGAGTTCTTTGGAAGAACACACACTTTTAGCCTATTTCAGTGGTATGTTTAACAAGAGTTTCCAAAGGAAAAACAACAGACACATCATGGTCGAGGCAATTATGACGCGCAGCGAACCTCAAGACAGAGTAGATCTGTCCAGCAGTCCCCAAGGTTCGCCTGCAGATTCAAACTGCCAGCCCTGTGGTTAGCACCCACCATACCTAGCTACTAGCCACCAGCGTTCCCAATAGGTGCTTACTGAGTACAAATTATGTAAACACCCCATGTAAGGTGCAGTACAGTGCAGTATAGTCAGGAATAAAAAAAAGACTTGGTATTCTGCTTTTCAAGAAATCTGCAATTTAGTATACAAAACAAATATACATACACAAATAATACAGGGGAGCAGCCTAAGGAGTGAACAGTAATATACATAAAACAAAAATACTACATTTTACAATTGTGAGAAATGAAAAAACTTGAGCAGTCAACTTCAAAATAAATGACAAGTTAGCTAATACGAATAAAAATAAAATTGAACTGAGTAGAAGAGCTACCAATAAAATTATCTCCAAAAGAATCTATATACTTTTAAATTTAGCTTTAATAAATAAGAGGTATAAGTAACTTATTATAAAATAATACAAAAGTTGGGAGGGTGAAGGGGGTAGGGTTTAGATCAGATAGTTGATAGAAACTAGGGTGGGTGAAATATGGGATAGCACACATTAGAAAGAAGATCAATATTAACTGGACTTCAATATAACATGATTACTCCTCTCACCTTAATCAGTATTACAAGGGCAGAGTAGCTGGGATGGGTGGCTGGGGACTACACTCTCAGGGGAAACCGAGGCCAACTGGCACAACTAGCGTTTTGCTAAGAGATCTCTCTGCACCCGACATTGGTGAGTGGCGTCTGGGGTCTTAAAAGCTGCCAAGCTGCCATCCAAGGGTACAGTAAATGGTCCCAACTTAGCATTAACAGATGACCACCAAGGACAAAAACGACATGGGGTAAAGAGAACCCAGAAGACAGAGAGACCCACATGAATGGGTGACTACATCGACTTGTGATCAGAACAACCGGATGGTGCCCAACCACCACCACTCACAGCCATGATGTAGATCACAAAGTTGAGTCTCACTGGCAAGACAAGAATAAACAGGGGTGCACTCAGAGAACTCCATTAAAAGACCACAACTGATGGGTCTCGGGGTTCTCCTGGGAGCATGGCCCCTGGCTCTGATGCTGCCTCTGTCCATAAATCATAATGGAGGTCCACTCTCGGACAGGAATGGATTGGACTTAGAGACACAGAGCGACCATATCATATGTGCATTTTATGGTTCTATGCATCTACAGGATATCATCCTGCTGACCTCTTACTGGAGGAAGGGGAGTAGGGGAAGAGGAGGGGATAGGAGATTGTCAGGAGGATAAGTCATGTATGGAGTAGAGAGGAAGAGTGGGCTGTCACCGGGCAGGGAGAGCAGTGGGAGCTGCATATAGGTGGGCATGCAATTTATACGGGAATGTACATTTTCACTCAATCATCATCATCATCATCATATAAAAGTTACTATCCCAAGATACAAGCAAAAATTGTTATAAAATCTGAAAAACAAGTACTCTTACCGGTAGAAACTGATCTGTCCGAAACTCAAAATCATCAACAGGTGAAGAACAGTTAAGGAATACTAAGAACTAACAAATGAGGTTTATCAAAGTGTATACAAAACAAATAAACCAAAGTTGTATTTTAAAGTGTCTCAAGTAAATTTCACAAAATAATTTGAAGTGTTATTTATTAACAAAAGTCTTTGTGATAAAAAAGTATTTTTAAGTTTCTTAAAGGATATTTAACTTCAGAGTCGTTGCTGTTTCAATCCGGACCTAAAAGAAGGTATAGCGTAAGTTTCTCATCTTTCTAGAATTACTAAGTATCAGTAATGGCCAAAAGGAAAAAACTTATTCCAAATCAATTGTTTTTTTCCATTCTGTCCACATTAAAGTCACAAAGCATGTTAACATTCAGAACCCTTAGTTTACAACTTGGCCTAAAAATGGGAACTAACATAGTATCTAGTTTCATCCTTCTCTGTTTCACAGAATCTGCTCAAGAAGGCTTTAATCCAGCGGGTGCTTCTGGGAAGAAATATCATTTGTCATAGATGTTGTGCAGACGGTGTAACTGACAACAGCATGAAGATGACGCCAGAGGAAGAAAAACACGAAAGCAAGGTAAGTTTAGGGAAGCTAGAAGACATACAAATGAGAAGTGAGGAAAGAATAAAACAGGAAAAACAGAAGAGGGAGGGAAAGAGAGGAAGAGCGTTAATTCTCATCTACAACTTCAACTTTATAAATTCTTGAAGTACTGTTCTAAAGCCCCAAGTTTACATATAAATAAGTACAAGTTTCTATACTATGCAGATCTGTACAAGCCCCTAACCCTCTCAAATCATGTTTTACAAATCAGCAGGTTTCCTGGGGAAATCATATCACCAAAACACTATCTCCTTATCCTTCAAGTTTTACTGGGAATAAGCCTGGGTGGCACTGGCTAACACACCTGAAACAGGAAACCAAGATACAACTAAATTCTATTATTATACTCTTTAAAATAAATCTAAAACTCTTATATCTTGGTTGGGAGACATTAGATGCTATTCTTCCTACAACTGTAATTTAAAAAAAGAAAAAAAGCCAAACCAGCTGCCATCAAGTAATTGCAATTCACACTGACCCTATAGGACAGAGTAGAACAGCTGGTGACTTCAACAGTCAACATTTTGGTTAGCAACACCAGGGCTTCACATCTGTAACAGCAACTGGTTTTCTTTCTGTAACCATTTTACACAGAGACAAAAGTTTTTATGACTTGACAGGGGCTTTTGAGGTCTTCAGATACTGATTAGACACCTTCATCTAATGTTAACTGTTCTACAGCCAAATCCATACCAGAGAATAACTGCAGCAGTAACAACTCACAAATATTCTAAAGAAAGGTAAAAAACATGTCTGAATTTAAAATTTAACATGTGATAAACTTTAAAAAATAAAGTCTTCTAAGACACGTATGCAACATACCACTAAATCTTGATCTTGAAGCAAGTTACAAATTGCCTCATAGAGCATTGGTCTTAAGTCAGACTTGAATTTCACAGAAATCCACTGACCAATGAGCCAGATCACCCTGCGTCGCAAAGGCTTATACCTAAATAAGAAAAACCATACAGTTAAAAAGTTAAATACTTTAAGAAATCTACTGCACTTACTGCTTTTAATCAATTTTTTTATTATTTTTTTTATTTTTTTATTTAATATGACTGGGTGAAAATGTACATTCCTGTACAGATTTACATGCCCACCTATATGCAGCTTCCACTGCTCTCCCTGTCCGGTGACAGCACACTATACCTCTCTGCTCCATACATGTCTCATCCTCCCAACACTCTCCTTTCCCCTCCTCTCCACCCATTCTCCTTCCTAAAAACAAAATGTAGTAAGAAATGCAATATGCATTTTTTATATGTAAGTTCAAAACCCAGCTCTAAAAGTACAATATAAAATATGATGAATTTCTGACTTCAGTGAAAAGTTCTAAGCAGATGTTAGCCCTGACATTTTTGCATTAATAAAATATAACACGCAACTTACATAAGAACCAAGACCATTTCTTTTCCTTAAGTAACAAAAATAGATAACCAGAATATGCATAACTATCTAAAGCCCAAACCTAAAGTTAGAGACCCCAAAAATTCCTAATAAATAAGCTCTAACATGTAATTGTTCAATTCCAATTTTGTTAATGCCATAAAGTTTATTTTCAGAACACTGAGAGACCTCTAAGACTTATATATAGTATTAACACGAACTTTAACACTGATTTCAGTGAAACTCTCTAACATTACAGGGGTGTTCAATACAGAACATGATTTAGAATATCAAGCAAAATGATTTACATAAAAAGTTGTTTTTTAACTTGCAGTAACATGTACATACATATATTTCTTCTGCTACATTCAGTTTTGCTAAGATAAATACAGGTTCTTTAGGTAAAGAAGTCAAATTATCTGATTCCAAGAGGTGCACATACTAAACTGGCTACTTGAACTACAACTAAATTTACATCCTCCACCATAAGACCCAAAAAACTACCACTACTGAAAATTTTGATCAAAGATTCTACGGAAGCATCCTGCTCAACGCGGGGGAAACGCAGAAGAGAACTGCAAATTTTCATGGACTCTAGACTATCTGTAGCCACAGAGGCTGCATGACCCCCTGAAACTACTGCTTGAGAAAGTCCTTAAATCTTAAAACAAGTATCCCCTGATGTCTTCTTGAAACTGGAAGGTGTCTGCCTTGAGCACTGTGTTCTCCTGAGAACACTCTCTACGGGATCAAACTGATGGGGACTTTGAGGATGAGTCTGTTAACAGGGGAAGAAACAACTCACAGACAAAGGGTGAGAATGGGTATATAATTCAAAGGTAATCAATGCCATTTAACTGAACATGTAGAAACTGCTGAAGTCTCATACATTTTGTTGTGTATATTCTCAACCACAAAACAAATAATATAAAAAAAATTCTGAGCTACAATATCTTCTTGATATTATATAAATTTGAATGGCAAAATGATACATATATTCTGCATGTAAGCAGAAGAATCTAATGAATATAATATTTTTAGAAAATTACAACCTTGTAAGACTTTCATGCACTAGAAAGGATTAACAGTTAAAGTTCAAACATATATATAAAAGTATTTTCTGTCTTGAAATACTTAGTAACACAGCTAAAAAAAATTAAAGAAAGCAAAGACAGATATCTAGCATGAAAAGGAGAGAAAACAGTGGATGAGAAAGAATTTGCACAGTCCTTTAAGATAAACGCTGGTGGGGTAGTAGTTAAGAGCTTATGCTGCCAATCAAAAGGTCGGCAGTTCGCATCCACCCTATGAGGACAGTTCTACTCTGTCCTACAGGAAGGCTATGAGTTGGAATCAACTCGATGGTGACAGGTTTGGTTTACAAGGGGCAGGAGGAGGCTGGTTTCTTGTTTGCTGTTCAGATAAAAGAAAAATGAGAAAATGTCATTTCAAAGAATAAGGCCTTCTTGAACAAAGTCACAGAGGTGGAAACAAACAAGACTTAACTAAGTAAAGCACAATTTTTACACTGAGGCCTCTGGGATTATCACATTGAACTCTCTTTTTTAGATAAAAAGAATGAAGTTCAGAAAGGTTAAATTCCAAGGACACAGTCACTACAGGGCAGAGTTACAACTAGACACTAGTTTGTTCCTCAAAGTACATTCTTTGGTCCAGCAGCATTGCTATCCTAAAAGTCTGACAGAAGTGCACCATCTTATCCCTTAGACCTAATAAATCAGAACTGGCATTTCTACATGATCGCCAGGTGACTCACATGCACATCAGTTAAGAAATAATGGCTTAGACCAGCTTTGTCAACAGAAATGTAACACAAGCCAACAATGTAATTTTCAACTTTCTTGGCACATGCACTAAAATCAGTAAAAAGAAACAGCAAAATGTTAATATTTATCCTAATACAATCAAAATACTATCATTTCAACATGTAATTACCACATATACAGCTTCAGTTAAATTTAATTAAAATTTCCTGTTGCACTAAGCATATTTCAAGTGCTCAACAGCCACTAAATGGCGAATGGCTGCAGTGCTAGACAGTGAAGATCTAAATTAGTTTCAAGGGCTTAAAGACAATCAAACCACAACATCTGTCTCCTTACTTAAGTTTTCTCCCCAGCAAAGGCCCACCAGTTCCCTGAGAGCAGAGGCAGAGCCTGTCTTAGTCACCACCAGCTGTACAGGACCTGGCAATTCCAAGTGCTAAAAATACTTGCTAACTGGATAAATGATTGAATAATCAAACGCATAAACAGCTACTTACTGGTCAAAATTATTTTTTAAAGAATCTGTAGCTCTACAATTATGCGACTCTAAATGTTTACAAAATAGTCCACACACGGATGGAATCATAGGCCTTTTATTCATTTATTAATGTACTCAACAGATACTGAATGATCTATTATTACATGCTAAGTACACAGGGCCACTATGTCAGAATTAACTAGGCGGCACACACAACAATTCTAAAAGGCACCCAGAACTTAGCAGTCAAACAACAGGACTGCACCTTTTATTAAACAAACAAAGCCATTTCCAATACCTGGTTTGTAAATTTAAACTCAGTCATAAATTAGAAAACTTTTTAATGTATAATTTTAATTTTATAGGCTATAAAAACTATAGTTTACAAAAACCACAAAAAATTTTTTTAAAAACCCTTTATTTTACTCATTTACCACCTCACATTAAAAAGAGTCAAGAACTTAAATGGATATAAAATGTAAGCATGGGGCAAAGTCCTCTTAAACCTCATAAGGATTTGTGCTACTGAATTACGCAAAAGAAAAAAAGTGTGTCCCCAATGTTTTGGACACTATGTCTTACTTACACTGTCTGTCTCCTGTTTGTCCTACTCTATTGTCTCCCCCCAGTGCTTCCAGTATGCTGTATAGAATCCCTAAATAGTCACCTTTTGCAGATGTTACCTGAGTTAGGCATATTCTGATATCAGATTCAGAGCCTCCTAAAACTCCAATTGCTTTCCTTTTTTGCATATTGTCTTTCTGAGTCCCAGGGACATCTATTTACCCCTTCTACAGAGTCCCACTTCTTTTCTCCTACAAACTTCTCTTACAGAACACCAGATACTTTCTAGCTGCCACAATTCATATTTTAAGTAAAAATAACAAAATATCAATCTGCTTCACTTTCTTACCAGCTATAACATTCACGTCTCTTCCTTTCTATACTAGCCACTGTCTGCTATTCATCCTGCGACTTTTGAAAGGTGCAATTTTAATGCTTTCTCTTCCTTAGCTAATAAGGTAAAGTAACTATATAAAAAAACAAATTTTATACTTGCCTATTGTGAATGACTTGCAGTTCGGGAAGAAGTTGGTTTTTAAACCACTGATCAAAATCAACACTGTCGAACAGTTCATAAGCAGCTAATCCCACAGCATTGTACACTAAGGAGAAAAATTGAGAGTATTTTTTTTTTTTTTTACTTAGATACTGGGCTTTTAGTCAGCTGTTTACCTTACAGATACAAAATGCTAAATGCCCTCATGTAAAAGCTAAGCATTAGGAATTATTCTGAAACATGTCATATGTGTAAGTAAACAGAAATACGCAGTGTTAATTGAGAAAATTATTTTAAATATACCACCAAAATCCAAACCAACTGCTGTCAATTGCAGCTCATAGTGACCCTACAGGACAGAGTAGAACTGCTCCATCAAGTTTCCAAAGGGCACCTGGTGGATTCAAACTGTCAATCTCTTGGTTAGCACTCATAGCACTTAACCACTATGGCACCAGGTATTTTTAAAACACTTTTAAAGCAATTTTACTCTTTGTCTAAATATTCCTTACTGCTTTCAGGGAAATTAAATTACATTTAAAAGATCTAAGTCACATTACAAAAATCAAAATTAGTCTGTTTTCAAATGGATTCGACTATTATATGATCTGGTCCCTGCGTAACTCTCTCCAGCCTCCTCTCTCCATCAGTCCACAACGCCTTAACCTCTCTGCCCCAGTTAAGTGAAGTACTCACAGTTCAAAAGTTAGCTGTGCTTTCTCCTCTTATCCTCAAGTCTGCATACTGCTCCTTCTGCCTAAAATCCACTTCCCTCACTGTTCCCTTGTGCAGCTAACTCCTGTTTCCCATGTTCTCACATTAGACTTCTCTAGAAACCTTTCCCTTAACACACGAAAACCACCTTTTATTCTTCCACAGTACTTCCTGATTAGAAACCCTGGTGCCATAGTGGTTAAGACTACATCTATCAATGCAAAGGCTGGTAGTATGAATGCACCAGGCACTCCCTGGAAAACCTGGGAGCAGGTCTACTATGTCCTATCAGGTTGCTACGTGTCAGAACTGACTCAGTGGCAATGAGTCTGGTTTATTACATCATTACTACCAATGTCAGCATTCATCATCCTGCTGTATATCGTTAAATAATTCTCTGCTTAACTTGGTAGTTCCCTTCTCTACCAGATAGTTGGTGTTTTTACTTAGTTTGTATCCCAACTCTCTAAACACAGGATTTGTTAACAAACAGACTCATCTACTGAACAAATACATGCTTCTATATCACTTAAGTTTAACATACCAGCATCTTTGATTAAGAGTGCATTCATATCTTCCACATTGGTGGGCCCTGAAAAGACAAGCATCAGTAAAGGTAAGGACACTAATTTTTACACTAAACAAATAATAATAATAATAATAATTTGCTTTTTATTTTAAACTCAGTTTGGAAAGCAAGTTTCTTGTCTTTCCCAAATTCAAATCTGTTACATGACACAGGAAATAAAGCACTACACACAGTATGCACTCAAATCATTTTAAATGACCATTAATTAAATGGATGACTTAAGCATCACAAAATATAACTCACCTTGAAGTGTCTGCATCATTTCTAGAAGTACAGGAGTAAGAGTTTGATTATATTCATGGAATATATCTATAAATAACACTTCAGTGCAAGGCTAGAGAGGAAAAAAAAAGACAAATTCCTAATAAAAACAAAGGTATACTTTACTTATAATTCTACTAAAACAAATGATACTTATTCTTAAAACCCTAAAACTTTGTAAATGTTTCCTATTTTTGATTTTCTTTTGTTGAGAAAGTTTTATAAAGATCACTATGGAAAAATCAACTTTGTAATAGTTTAATTCACAACTTAAAAGTTTACCTGATAATTCAATCATTTGGTACTGCACATTCAAGAGATTAAAACTACGGAAGGCTAATAGTTCACATTCTTAATTAAATATTGCTATAAATTAAATCGTTCTGAAGCCATATTCATTTATAGATTCAGTACTATAAATTACTGATCAGGAATTAATGTTAAAGATTATATATATCTTCTTAGTAATGATATAAATTACAACTTGTGAATTTAATGGACCACACAAGGTAGCATTCTTTTCTTCGACAAGACACAAAGAAGATACAGTGTTAGTTGCATTAAAAAAAAAAAAAAAAGTGATTCATTTTTTTCTTAAAAGTTCTGAGTCACCCAGCCACCACCAGTGATAGCCACAATGGAGCTCACTAAGTTGAGTCTCACTGGCAACAAAAGAATAAAATGGGGTGCAGCCTGAGATCTCCACTAAAAGACCTCAATTGCTGGTTCAGCAGTTTCAGGGTTCCCCTGGGAGGATGGTCCCTGCCCATAAAGCATAACAAAGGTCCACTCTTTGGACACGAATGGATTGGACTTGGCAATGCAGACTGACCATATATTGGACGCACTTTATGGTTCTATGCATCTATAGGATATCATCCTGCTGACCTCTGGCTGGAGGAAGGAGAGTGGGTGGAGAGGAGGGTAAAGGAGACTGTTGGGAGGATGAGACACGTATGGAGCAGAGAGGAACAGTGTGCTGTCCCCGGGCAGGGAGAGCAGTGGAAGCTGCATATAGGTGGGCATATAAATTTATACAGGGATGTACATTTTCACTCAGTCATAATAAAAAATAAAAATAAATAAGAAAAAGTTCTGACTTACTAGGTATTTCATGATAAAAAGAAGTTAACGATTCAATTTTTAAAGCATTATGCACTACACTTGAAAAATCTTGCAGACTCACATATGGAAGTATATACAAAGGTTATCTATATGCTGTATCTGGTATTTCCCTGAAAATAACTCAAGTGTTGGGAGAAGGGTGCTTATATAAAACAATACTAATCATAAGTTGATAAATGATAAACTAGGCTTTGGATTAAGAAGACTCATGATTATTATTCTATTTCTTAATAAGATAGAAATTTTCCATATGAGAAAATTTTCAGTAATTAAAATAGTGAATTAAAAAAAAATTTAAAGCATTAATAATTTCCCTCATTTACAAGTGATTTTCTACACAAGCTTATAAATCTAAAAACAGTAACAGAGCTTTCTAAAAACAACAATGACTGAATTAATAATCTGGGAACCCTGGTGGTTGCTCAGTGGTTAAGTGCTTGGCATCTGACCAAAAAGTGAGTGGTTCAAAACCTACTACCACTCTCCACAAGAGAAAGACATGTTGATCTGTGTCCATAAAGACTTACAGACTTGGAAACACTATGGGGCAGTTCTACTCTGTCCTAAGGGGCAGCTATGAGTTGGAATTGACTCAACAGCAAGGGGTTTAGCTTTTAAAACTCAAAGCAATAGTCTGCTCTCTAAGACTCCCAATAGCTGGTAGAAGAAATAACTATTAGTTCCTCAAAAAGCTAAACATTAGAATAACCATATGACCCAGCATGTCCACTCCTAGGTATATAGTCAATGATTTGAAAGCAGGAAAGCAATCACATACTTGTAAACCAATGTTAATTACAGAATTGTTCACAACAGTTAAAAGGTGAAAGCAACCCAAGTGTCCACAAAGAAATAAAATAATACACAAATGGTGTATACATACCATGGAATTATTACTCAGCCATAAAAAAAATCAAGTTCTGACACATGATGAGATAAACTTTGACCACATGCTGAGTAAAATTCCAAACCAAAAAACCAAACCCAGTGCTGTCAAGTCAATTCCTAGTCATAGTGACCGTATAGGACAGAGTAAAACTGCTCCACAGTTTCCCAAGGAGCGCCTGGTGGATTCAGACTGCAGATCTTTTCTGGTTAGCGGTCGTAACAGTTAACCACTATGCCACCAGTTTCTGAGTAAAATTGGTCAGACACAAAAAGATATATTATGCAAACCCACTTCTACAAAATAATCAGAACAGGCAATGGCATACAGACTAAAGTTGCTTGGTGATTTACACAGTGGGAAGGAGGAATAAAGGAGGAGTTACTGTTTAAGGGACACTGAATTTTTATTAAGGGTGAATAGAGAAATTTGGAAACGGATAGTGGTAATGATTGTGCAACATGGTCTGTGCAATTAATGACACTGAACTATAAACATAAAAATTAAGTGAAACAGCAAATGTCACATTACATATAAATTTAACGTATTACACAATTACAAAAAGAAAAGAAACCTCATAATTACTTAAGGGAGGAGTGAGCATCATTCTGGTCAAAAAGGAGCAGCTTTCACTTTCACAAACATTCTCTATTTACGCAATGATAATTACTTCTTAATCAATTTGAATGCAAATAAGAACTCATTTTGCAAACCCAAAGTTAACATGAGAAAAATTCACATTACAGTTCATAATTTAATTAAGTACTTTCCCCTGAAATATATTTTCTTGCAATTATAAATAATACAGTTTCCTATCTGCTTGATCTAATGCTTGAAATTGTCAAGGAAATATACTCTACCAAGAGAATAAAACTTTTACCTCATCAATTTTTCATTCCATTTAACACTTACCCGTAAACTGTACTTCCAAGAATCTCCTCCTGTTTCTTCCACTGCTGTAATTAAAAATAAGACACACTCTAAAAATACAGTAATGATGTTTCCAAAAATCTCAGTTTGCAAGGTAAAGATTTAACTTGTATCAGAATAATACCTGTATGAATTGTTTTAAACATTAACACTAAAAGCAAACTCTGGGAACACAAGGTCTTAAGCATATTTCTTTACTGCGTATTACATTAACCACTGTGCATTTCACAGTAACCTATCAGGGGCTTAGATCCACAAAGATTTTCATTAAAAATTCTTCATGCACGGAAGTTCACAGTACTTGGTGAGTTCCAAAGTATCTGATATTACCTGGTATGCTATCAGGTATAATCCTAAGAATCAATGTATTTTCAATACAATAATCATTCTTCCAGTGTTAGAATGACTATTCCCATTCTCCACTACTAATTACTTAAGTTTATACTTAAAATAATTCCAGACTTATGCTACAGCATTACAAATACTATATAAAGTAATAACACCTACAGATCTTAACTAAGACAAAAATCAAACCAACAAAAAAATAAAGATGCATTTTACTGTGGGATGATTTGTCTTCTAAAAAATTAAAATTATTTTTAAATAACAAAAAAGAGAAAGACAACCCTTCCAAAAAGCTTAAGGCATTCTTAAAATAACAGGAAACACAGGTGTGCATCTAAAGGTCACACAACCAAGCCAGCCAGCCAAAGTGACAACCAAAGGTTTGAAAAAAAGGCCACAGTCCAGCCTACATCCCACCACAGACAAAAAACGTCATACACACACTTCTTTGACAACTGATTCTTTGCTATTCTACAACAAAAGCCCTAAATTATTCATTCTACACATATTTTTGTTTCTAAATACGTAATACGCTTATAAGAGCACATAAAAATTAAAAAGGCTTCTGTCTGGACAAAATTCTGCGTCATATTTGAATAAGCCATTCATTTTCTGTTTTTCAGTGTTTTCTAATAGGTAACAAACAGAAGATAAGTTAGTTTTAAAAAGCCAAGGGTCAAATGTGCTATTAAGATACAATGTTACATACTTATCAAATAGATGACATCTAGTTACAGAAAATGGAGATATGTAATACTAAAACAAAAAATTAAATCTTACTGAAGCCTTCTGGATCTTCTTCCCACATTGTCAATTCTTCTTCAGTTAGCAGAAAATAATGAGAGACTAATCTCCTACAAATCTCTGTTAAAGTGGGATATGTGAAAAATGCCATCTTAATCTTATGAGCTTCAAGAGTTTCAGGGCTACTATCTAGAAAAATAAAATTTCCAAGTTAATTGTATAGCCAAACAATCTATCCCAGTACAATTATATAACTTAAATGAAAAATACATTCTGGAGGAGAAGTTACACATAAATTTTAATTTTAATTTTAATACAAAGACACTATTCATACCACACGAAAATCAACCGTCTGTATGTTATCACTATAGTTTGCATACTACGATGTAGTACTGTCACACCATACTCAAGTGACTTACACGTCTCTCTCTTTCAAGACTGCCTCATTCATCTTTGTATACATACATACACATGAAAATACCTCAAATAACAAACAACTTAAACTTTATATAAACTCAGAGGAATCTTTTAACTGTTCAAATAAATACAGTACATAGCTGCAGTAGGTACAGTAGTACTTTATAAAGTCTCTAAACTTTAATTGTTCTTCTCTTGTAACCTAAAATAGACAACTTAGTATATGCATTTTATGGTTTTTAAATGCTAGTACTGACATAATAAGGACTCTAATAGTTCTATCTACTTCATGTCGACACATTTTATATTTTCAACTAAAATAACCAAATTTTCATACATATATATTATATACATATATAGAAATAGCAACTGCAGATTAAAATAAAATGAAAAAACAAAATTAACCATAAGTATTACCTTCGAAATTTTTTGATGGCTTATAAGCGTAATTTTTGACAATCATCTTAATAAGATTCATGCATTGGACAATGAATCGTTCAAATGTAACCCCATCACCAACTTCTGTGAAGACATAGCTTACAGAAAATTCCAGTGATCTCTGAATTAGAGGAGTAAATGAAAAGGGATGCTGGTCCAGGAAGTCTAAAAGCTGTAAAGAAAAGAAATAAAATACATTTTTCACAAATTCACAATGGAATAAAGTCACTCCATAAGTACATCTTTTGTTATAAACTTGGAGAGTGCATGTAGCTTTATATGTAACACAGCACATTAGCATGTTAAAAAACACACAAGAATGTAAGCAGTCAAACCCAGAACACCACAATGACACATTTCCCACAATGACACATGTTCCCAATGGAACATTCCCTTTCTTATCAAGGGAAGAAACAAAGACATTAAGGGAACTGGCACTATTTCAGTCTTCATTCAAACAACACAACTATAAAAAACCTATGAGACAGTCAGAGACATCTAAAAACTCCCAAGATATTTAGATTATATTAAGATGTCATTAAAAACCAGTTGCTGCTGAGTCACTGCACAGTTCAGAGCAGAACTATGCTCACAGGGTTTTCTATTTTCTTCCTCTCATTCAACTTTTTACAGGTATACAGCTTACTAACAGGAAATACAACAATCAGCTGTTCAGTTTTCAGTCGCTGATATTCTGACAGTAAACTGCCAGGCCTTCCTTCCTGGGACTTTTGGATGGACTTGGACCTCAAAGCTTTCAGTTAGCAGTCTCTGATGTTCAATCAGTTGAACCTTCCAGGAACTCCACAAAATCATTAAAAAAAAAAAAATCCACTGCTGTTGAGTCAGGTCCAACTCACAGCAATGCTATGGTCAGAGTAGAACTGCCCCAGAGTTTCCAAGCAGCATCTGGCAAATCTGAACAGCCAACCTTTCAGTTAGCAGACGTTGCACTTAACCCACTACGCCACCGGGGTTTCCCACTGAATCATTACTACAACCTTAACAAAATCATTACTACTGCCTAAATGTTACAATGTTGTTAAGTTTGTTGTCACTACTGTTTTAAATCTATTTTCGTATAATTCACTGTCTTAATTAATGTTTGAAAATAATACTATACATTCTATCTAGGATTTGCTTTAAAATACCAGCCAACACGCACAGGGGCACACACACAGGAAAACAAAACTGACCATGATGATGTGCTAATCACTGTTGAAGCTGAGTGATGACTCAGATATTCAGTTCTCTGTATTTGAAATTTTCCATTCTACAAAGCTTTAATAAAGCTGCAAAGACTATAAATATGGATTTTTACCTTACATTATTATCTTACATAAGAACTAAAAGAATTCAAAAAAACAGCTCATCAATTTTTTTTAAAACAAAACACTTAAAAGATACTTTTTCATTTTCACTTGTGTAAGTGACACACTAAGCAGGAAGTGACAGTAATAAACACACAGGCAGGCATCAGTGATGCATCGCAGCATAGCCCTGCTGACTGAACACATCATCTTGTCTTACCTGGCTTTGCATTTTTTAAACAATCTGAGTCAGTTTTATTCTGGATCTTGGGAGAGTAGAAAAGTACATGGGATTGTGCTATGGAGGCTCTTTTGAACTTAAGACTTGACAAACATAACTGAAACCGAAGATAACTTCTATCTAATCACAAAAATAAGAACAGCATATTGTCACTTCTCTCCCTTACCGGGGAATCCAAAGCCTTAAGACTGAGTCTTCAATAAAACAGGAAAAATGGGCTAAACATTGACCTATTCCCACCTGTTTTCAAATACGGTATTTTAAAGCAAAGTAGTCCCCAGAAACATTATTTTCCTTACTAAATATGAACATCCATATCACACCTGAGAAAATGTACTTACGGTAAAACTAGAACTTACCACTTTAGTAAAAAGAATGATGGTCTTCTCCAGTCTATCTCTACATACATTATCTGCACCTATACTTCTACCTGTAAAAAGGAAAATTCAAATATTAGTACATGTATGTAAGTTTGCAATGAAGACAATGCCAAACGTTTTTCAAAAGACTGTATTTATGCAACTACTGTGATGATGATGCACATTTTACGTTATAAAGTCAGTACTGTGCACTGTCAGCTCTAAACAAAAAGCATTAAAAATAAATTTTTCAAAAAATAATACCAAGATCCGTACCTTACAACACACTAGTCTTCAGTACTAAGTTTACAAAATTCTAAACATGAACAAGGCCTATTTTAAAACATATACAAATAAGCTGTGTGTACATTTTGTATACAAACACATTCATCTGGACATAAACTTCGTGCCTCATTCTGACTGACCTACATGTAGAAGATGTATAAAATAAGATCCCTATCACAAAGGTGCTTATAATCGTATGAAAGAGGGGAGGATAAACAGATGAATAGTATTACCTACAACAAGAATTGCTAAAATCTTAATACACATATCGAAAAGGCTGTACAAGTTTAGAGAAGTGGAAAATAACTGAGGTCTAAAGCACATGATAAAAGTTCACTTCACTTGAGCCTTGACACATGCAGGAATCTGCAACAAACGGAACCCCAAGAATGAGGCACAGAAGCTAAAAATGGTACGGGTAACACATGTGTCTGTGAGAACATTGATTTGACCCCTTACAGAGTACAACATTGAAGTAGGGCTGTGAAGGAATGGTAAGGAGGAGCGTATTGCAAAGGGTTCTGAAAGTAAGCCAGTGACGGTTAATGAATAAAGAAATTACAAAATCAAAGTATTATTAAACGAAACTTACAGTAGTACATAAAATACACTAGAAGGAAGTCTACAAATCTAACCACTATTTGGCACCCAGTTTGCATTTCAATGATTATTTGTTAAGTGATTCTCATGGATAGCTGCCTGAAATTGCATCGTAACAGCAGAAGTATAGGGAAAGGAATAGACACACACATACACCAAAAAGGAAAAAAAAAAAAATTTTCATGCAGACACAGCTAAGACTCCAATTTAACCCCAGATAATTATCAAAACAGAAACCTTGGTGGCATAAGGGTTAAGTGCTATGGCCGCTAACCAAAAGGTCAGCAGTTCAAATCAACCACGTGCTCCTTGGAAACTCTATGGAGCAGTTCTACTCTGTCCTATGGGGTCACTGTGAGTTGGAATCGACTCAGTGGCAGTAGGTTTGGTTTGATTTTAAATATCAAAATATAAGGTTATTAATTTTAACTGCATCCATCTAAAAAAAATTTCTAACAATCTACTCTAATAATTACATCTAATGATTTAACATCTGTCCAGCTACCAAGAGTCTACCCAGACTGATCAACAAATGTGGCACTTTGTCAAAACATCATCTCCAGATGTTCAAGTGCAAGGCAGAAGTTATTTACAACCAACCAATCTATAATCAAAAGTACTGTCATAGGAATACTTACTGCAATCCAGAAATTGTTTTAGACGTTCAAATATTCCATGTAAAAAACCCTAAAAAATAATATTTTTTAAAGTGTCTCAGTTTATTTTGTTATAAACTTTTATACTTTACAAGGATATTAAAACATAACATCTCTGAAAAGTTTTAAAAAATGTTAAAATTAGAAAAAGTAAGATACATTTCACTATCATAAACAAGTCTTCTACAAGAAATGAACTTCTTATTGCATCTCTTTACTCAGATATCTACATCATTTTGCAATAAAAAAGTAATTTTTTAAGCTTTCTGTATCACTAACTATTCTCTATTCTTACTGAGCTTTATTTTTCTTAGTGCTTACAAGCCCCTGACTTATTATTTGTCTTTATTACCTGTCTCTTCCCACTAGAATGTAAGTAACTTGAAATGCAGAACTTTGCTGTTTACTGTCACGTGTTAAGAATCAAGAAACAATCCTTGACAATAATAAATGCTTAATAATTAAATCAATATGCAGTATCAACTACTTGAACCAGAAGTTCTTAATCTCAAGTAACAGACACATTATCCGTAAGATAACAGAACACGCAGTCATCCCATTTATGGCCTGGGTCCAATGGACCTTTCTACATGTTTGCTGTTAGGGTCATCAACCTGGTTCAGACACACAGCAATCCTACATACAACAGAATGAAATACTGTTTCATCCTGTACCATTCTCAGAATCATTGTTATGTCTGAGCCCACTGTTGCAGGCACTGTGTCAATCTATCTCATTTAAGGTGTTTCTCTTTTCTACTGACTCTCTACTGTACCGAGCACAATCTTTTCCAAGGACAGGTACCTGCTGATAACAAATTCTAAGTATGTAAGACAAAAGTCTTGCCATCTTTGCTTCTCAGATGCATTCTGGTTGCATTTCTTCTAAAACAGATTTGTTTGTTCTTCTGGCAGTCCAAGGCATACTCAATATTTTTTGCTAACACCATAATTCAAAGGCACTAATTCTTCTCCAGTCTTCCTTACTCATTTGTCCAGCTTTCCCAGGCATAGGAGGCAACTGAAAATACCATGGCTTGGATCACACACACCTTTGTCCTTAAAGTGACATCTTTGCTTTCGAACACTTTAAAGAGGTCTTTTTGCAGCAAATTTGTCCAACGCAATTACGTTGTTTGATTTCTTGATTTCTGCTTCCATGGGCACTTATCATGGTCGAAATCAAATGAAGTCCTCGACAGCTCCTTGACAACTTTTTCTCTGTTTATGTTGCTTATTGGTCCACTTGTGAAGCTTTTTGTTTTCTTGATGTTGAGGTGTAATCCATGCTGACGGCTGCATTTTTTAATCAGTAAGTGCTTCAAGTCCTCTTTCCTGTTAGCAAGCAAGGTTGTGTCACTTGTATAACATAGGTTGTTAAATGAGTCTTCCTCTAGTCCTGATGCCTCGTTCTTCCTCATATAATCTAGCTTCGCGGATTATTTGTTCAACATACAGATTGAGTAAGTATGATGAAGGGTTACAATGCAGGCGTATATCATATGTATCTTTACATACGTGCATGTGACTGTATAGGAATAATTTATTGAAATAAAAATAAAGGGGTAGTGAAAACCAGCTTTATTAAAAATCGTAGTAAGAATTTAAGCATAAAACTTGTTTCAAATTCTGGTGCATAAAAATTACAAAAGATAACAAGAAAACTGTCATGTAGCCAACTCTGTCACTGATGAAGTACTTCAAAGAAATAACTGGAATACAATACATTTCCTCCTTATCCTTAGAAATACTGTTCACTCACTAATTCTTGAGTATGAGGAAAAATCAACCCTGGTAGCACAGTGGTTAAGTACTCGGCTGCTAACTAAGAATAAGTGGTTCAAATCCACCAGATGCTCCAAGAGAAGATGCGACAGTGTGCTTCACGGCAGTGCAATTGTGTGCTAGAGGGTTGCTATGAGTTGGAATGAACTCAGCAACAATGGATTTGGTCTAGTTTGTTTTTAGTCACCATCTAAAGACTTAAGAGTCTCAGAGTTTACTTGGAAAATCAATTTTGCCAGGGTCCAGTACACTACGATCAGTCTCATTAAGAACATACACATTCCATTCTATCTAAAAATTATGAACATAATCCTCTGTCATTTCCACCTCTTTTGTCATTCTGCGTAGCCAATGAAAAATCCTGAATTTTCAGCTTTGTTAAATGACAGCTAACAAGAGAGTAAAGAGACAGTATCTCCATCTTACTTTATATCATCTTGAAAGCTGACATAACAACAGTGGGCAATGCAATAAAAAAAAACTTCAGTATGACTATTTCACCACTGCACCATCCCTGAGGTAATATCATCACTCTCTTGTGTTCACAATACTTCCATCTGTCTAAGCATATGTGGGAATAACTGATAATAATGCATGATGATAAAATAATTCCTAGAATGAACAGCAAAATATTTCAATACAGAGTAACAAAAATTCTAAACGTATCTTAAACTTATAAAAGGTACCAATGGACCTATACAATAACTGAAAGACAGAATTAATTTTATTCTATTTTTTTATGAAGTCAACACTCTTTTTCTTTGAAGGTCTCTAAAAAAAGGAACAGAATGAAATACAATCATAGCAGATAGCTGATCTGTTTAAAAAAGAAATTAAAAATCTTACATTTTAAAAGAAAAAATCTTACATTAAGTCAAAAGGACCCTAATGGCATACCCAAGTTTAAGGATATGGGTAAGGATTTTAATAGGCTAGTAGATTCCCCAAATAATGTTAAGTTCCAATGTATTATTGTTAGGACACAGTATCTACACATCTCATGATACAATTTGGAATTAGCAACCCAAGAAAGGTTGGAAATCACTGAAACTACTGGGAATAATTTATAAAAAATTCCAAGTCATGATCCAGAAAGATTCCAAATATGTCTGTCACCAGAGCCCAAAATCTCACCACTATCATATACTGCTTCTTTAACATTTTTTAACGCCATATTTTTAAGGTTCTTACATTACACGAGGAGCTATCCTTGCTTTTGTTGTTCGGTGCCATCAAGTCAATTCCCAGTCATAGCGACCCATAGCACAACAAAACACTGTTTGGTCCCAAGCCATCCTCACAATCACTGATATGTCTGTGACTACTATGTTAATCCATCTCTTGAAGATGTTCGTCTTTTTCACTGACTCTCCACATAACCAAACATGCTGTCCTTCTCCAGGGAATGGCTGCTACTGATAACATGTCCAGTGTATGTGAGACAAAGTCTCAGCATCTTCATTTCTGAGGACCACTCTGGCTATATTTCTTCCAAGACCAGTTTGTTCATTCTGCTGCCAGTCCGTGGTATATTCAGTACTCTTCACCAACATCCTACTCCAAAGGCATCAATTCTTCTTTGGTCTCCCTTACTTATTGTCTAGTTTTCACTTACTTACCAGGCAACTGAAAATACCATGGCTTGGGTCAGTCCTTAAATTAACATTTCTACTTTTAACACTTTAAGGTCTTTTGCAGCAGACTTGGCCCAAGCAACACACTGACTGACCTCCTGACTGCTGCTGCCATGGGCATTGATTGAGGATCCAAGTAAAATAAAATCTTTTACAACTTCAATATTTTCCACTTACCATGTTGCTTACTGATCCAGTTATGAGGATTTTTGTTTTCTTTATGCTGAGGTGTAATCTATACTAAAGGACATAATCTTTGCTCCTAACTTATTAAAATTTTATCCTCTCCTCAAATATTCAGTACACCTTAAATGCTATGTATAACAAAGCATTCATAAACGCAAAACAGCTGACACAGTTTCCACAGACAGGAGGAGGAGACTTTGAAGGAAAAAGAATGTGCTAATGCTTTCAAAATACTGAGAATCATCTGCTAGAAACCACTATTCCAACAGGAATATGGGTCAAACCAAGTCACTTTCACTAAAAAAATAGAAACAAAATCACTTTCAATTAGTATAATTTTAAGAAACTCAGAATTATAATTAAAATAGTAACTGAACCTTTTAATATATCATTTCTAACACATCATATATTTATGAACTCAGTAAAAAATGGCATGTTTACTACACAGCACAGTTGGTTTCCATCTCAGAAGTGAACAGTGAACAAAACAAACCCCCCCCGCTTCCATAGGAGAAACTTGAGGGCAGCACTCTAGCTCACTTTCAGAGAATCCTTTCTGGCAGTATACCAATATATATTAATTTCAAAATGTGTACGTATTTAAAATTGAAGTTAATTTCTTATACATCTTCTGGAAATCTGGCAATACATATCAACAATAATTTACATGTACATACATGGTAACTCAACAATTTCATTTCTAGGAATTTATCTTAAAGGGATAATTAGAAAAGTACACAGTGATGTATACACCAAAATATTTACTTTGGCATCAGCTACAAACAGTCAAGAACAAACTATATGTCCATCAACACACAATTAGGTCAGTAAATTACAGATATTCTATACAAACTTCGCCTTTTCTTAAAAAGTCCATTGACAGTAATGATATAGATGTGCTATATAATCATTAAAAAACTTGATATACAACAATAGTACTTACATAGAAAAAATAGCACTATATACTAAGTTTAGTGAAAAAAAAGCAAGGAAACAGCATGCAGAAAATTTTAAATATACATATAAAACTGAAAAAGAAAACAAATGTAGAAGAACATGTATGTCTTAAAGGATTCTTACAAGCTTTAACAGTGGTGATACTCTGGATAGTTTCATTTTGAATATTTATTTTCACATCTACTTTAAAGTTTTTAAAAAATAAGCATACGACACCTTTACAGACAAAAGAGCCACCACAGTATATAATGATATACACTAGTAATTGTTAAACTCTTAACAACAGGATCATTATTTCCATCACTCTGACACACAAAATATATTAAAATTAAAAATAAAAATAAAAAATGACAGAATGGCTCTAGTCAAATCTAGTATGGCAAGCTCTAAGACACAATTAGATCCACTTTTGCTTCCACTCTTGAGCAGACCCCAAGGTAATCCACACTAAGCAAAGATTTAGCTGAGATACACTGACAGTGAGAACTTACATAAACCTGAATAAGTGTAACAAGGAATCCTGGGGTGTACTGGTAAGAGCTTGGCTGCTGACCAAAAGACGCATATCTCAAAACCACCAGCCACTCCTGGGAAACCTATGAGGCAGTTCTACTCTGTCCTACATGTCAGAACTGACATGACAACAACAGGTTCAGTTTTGGGTTTTTAAGTACAGCAAAAATCTCATTTTCTTTACAAAAAGAAATATCATCTATATATGTTTGCAAGAAAAAAGTAGGTGGCTATACACAAAGAACTACAACTTACAATGGTCTTATGAATGGGATTTTTCCCTTTTGTGTGTGTGTATATACATACGTATATTTTTTTTAGTGACCGCAAAGAAAAACTTTTAAAACACATAAAAAGGGGGGAAAAGCCAAAGATAACACCTATAATGTGCCCAGCTGTCATTAATAATACACAAATGCATAAGGATGTTAATATTCAACATACTACTGCTACTTAAGAAAATATCACAGGCCTATTTCCTCTTACATCCAATAACCAGTTTGATGTAGTAAAATAAGTCTAAAGGCAAACTGTAACACAGAGAATTGTTAAAAAAACAAAAAAAATGGTCAATTAACCAAAACTTTTTAAACAAATGCCAAGAAGTTCTTTAGTAAAAATAAAATGCTTAAAAACATTCAGGAAAATATAAAACACTTCTCAAAGTCACAAAGAATAAACTTCGTCTATACTTACCATCACTTCCATATTCTTGTGAGGCTCCACAAATCCATTAACAGTTAACTTACGCAGCACTGAAAAGTAAAACCAAGGTTTGTTTTTATTGCCTTTCATACATTATTCTATTAAAATCACAATTATAACAGACTCAAAACTACAAAGTCTAATCAATTTTGGGATTAATCGAGCTTAATCTTCTCATTTAGTAAATAATAAAAGGCAATTTCTTTGAAATATGGTTGGACAGCTAGTGAGACGGAAGCCCCAGTGGTGTAGTGGGTAAGTGCTGTGTCTGCTAACCAAGAGGCTGGCAGTTCGAATTCAGGCACACCCTGGAAACTTTACAGAGCAGTTCTCCTCTGTTCTACAGGGTCATTATGAGTCCAAATAGACTCAACAGTAGTGCCCTTGGGTTTTTCAGGGGAGTTTTTTGGTAGCTAATGAGAAAGGTAAAGCCCAGTTTTCCTGACTCCTAAAAGCAATGTTCATCCAACTTATCTAAACACAAGTTCTAGAAACTTGTGTTTCTAAAACCACAATGAAAATTTTAATTTATATAATTACTAGTACCTCTCTTCTACAACAAACCCTTCAGATATAAATTAAGGTTACCTTCATAAACTTTCAAGCTGTGCCACAACCATGACCAAAAAGGTTCATTCTGCTTTAGACTACATGAATATAAATACGGTATCTCCTCAAAAGAAAATTAACAATTCAACTACTCTGTCACATGGGGTTATTATGAGTCAAAAATCAACCTGACAGCAGCTAACAACAACACATAGCTATAAACAAGATTCAATGGTATTACAGTCCACTCTATTTCTATATCTGGAATAGACTACAATGCTCAGTATTATTCCACATTTTACATGTAATACTGACAAACTAGTGTCAACAAGGAGAAAAGGAAGATAACAGATTTCAAGTCATTTCTAGATTTAAATCCTAGCTCTATCATCTGTAGCTGTATCAATCTGGGTAACTTTTCTAGATCTCACTTGCCTCTTTGTCAAACATAAGTAACATGTCCTATCCTACATGGTTGTAAGAGCACTTGCCTGGCTGCAAACCAAAAGGTTGCCAGTTCAAATCCACCAAGCTGCTCTGCAGGGGAAAGATCTGGTGATGAGCTACCATAAAGACTGTTGCTGTGTGTCCATCCAGTCAATTCTAACTCGAAGAGACCCTATACATGACAGAATAAAGCTGCCTATGTTGCACAGTGGGTTACATGCTACGTCTGCTAACCAAACGGTCAGCAGTGTGAATCCGCCAGGCACTCCTTGGAAACTCTATGGGGCAGGTCTACTCTGTCTATAGGGGCACTATGATTCAGAATTGATTCAACGGCACTGGGTTTTTATGGAGTTTCTCTTAGGCTGTAATCTTTAAGGCAGTAGATCACCAAGTCATTTTTCCCTTGTAACCACTGGTGAGTCTGAACTACTGACCTTTCAGTTAGCGGACAAGCTTGTTTAAACACTCTGTTTCAAGGAATTCTTACATTACTGTAATGTACACACTACAGTCTAGAAAACCACATGCAGTCATTCTACTCTGTTACATGGGATAACATGAGTTGGAAATCAACACAACTGCATCTAACAATAACAACACATGGGTACTAGACAGTTCAGTGCTATATATGTACAACATCTAGCACAATTCAGCAACAATGAGGATAATAGCATTACTCATTTTCTTCAGTTTCAATCTAAACTTGCACGTGAGCATTTGATGGTCTCTTCCACCATTTGCAACTGGCCTTGTTCTGATTGATGGTATTGAGCTTTTTCATCGTCTCTTTCCATATGTGTAGTCGATTTGATTCCAGTATATTCCATCCAGCAAGTTCCACATGTATAGTTACCCTTTACATTGTTGAAAAAAGGTATTTGTGACAAATAGGCCATTGCTCTTACAAAATTCCATCATGCTATCTCCAGCATCATTTTTATCATAAAGGCTGTATGGTCCAACTACGGATTCTCCTTCTCTTTCCAACTTTCCAATTCCAATCACCCATGATTATCAATGCATCTTGACTGCATGTTCGATGAATTTCAGACTACAGATGCCAGTAAAAATCTTCAGTTTCTTCATCTCTGGTCTTAGTTGTTGGTATATAAAGCTTAATAATCATAGCAATAACTGTTCTCCCTTGGTAAGTATATGGATATTATCCAATCACAGACAGTGCTGTACTTCAGGATAGATTCTGAAACATTATTTTTGACAATCAATACAACACTTTCTCTACAGTTTGTCATCCCTGGCATAGCAGAACTAAGATTTTCTGATTCAACACAGTAACAGTCCACTTCAGCTCATTAATGTCTAGGAAATCAATCTTTATGAGTTCCATTTCATTTCTGATAGCTTACAATTTTTCTAAACTCATACTTCATACATTTCACATTCTGATTATTAATGGTCATTTGCAGCTATTTCTTCTCATTTTGAGGTATGCCACATCAGCAAATTACATTACCAAAAGCTATACTCCATGCATATCATTAATGCTGACTATAATTGAAGGAGGCAGCTCTTACCCAGTCATGCACTGGCTGCCTTTTAACTTGAAAGGTTTATCTCCCCACACTGTTAATCAGGCAGTATTCTGTTCCTATACACTGGCCAATTTTTTCACAGACAGCTAGATCCTTCTTCCTACTCTGTCTTACACCTCAAAGCCCCACTGAAACCTGGCCACAATGGGTGACTAAGTGGTAACTAAGTGAAATCACAGTGGCATAGGTTCCAGCATCACAGCAACACACCAGCCACCACAGTACCAAAAAATGACAGACAAGGAGCAGAATGCACAGGATATCAGCTGAAGTATATCAACGTATACCTAAGTTAGACAGGGTGGAAGAAGAGCTATTTACACAAAACAAGAACAACTACAAAGTAAGCCTCTGTCTCTGAGAGAAGTAACTCTTTATTAACTCACTACAACTGGAAACAAAAAAATCCATCCAGAGGTCCATTTGATGACTGTTCTAAGGACTGTATTTCAAAAATAAATACAACTATTTTAAGTTCAATAGTACCTTTCAATGACAGCAAAGTTCTTTCTAGTGAACTCTGAACAGCAGCTTCATTCCCAGAAGAAACTTGTTGCAGGAATGTGTCTGTGTGGTGATTCCACAGAGAGCAGGCAAAACTATAAATTCCAGAAGCTAACTGCAAAGAAATTAACAAATTTGTTTACAATATATTCTAGATTTCAGTAATCAACAAGACCTATGAAGTAAATACATTTTGGTTTTACAGTTAAACATATATTTTAAATGAAATTTAAAATGGCCATCAGTCATTTATGATAATGTTTCTATTTCTTTGTCACAACAAATTTTACTGCTATATAATACACTGGTTGCTGCTACATACACACACACATATACACACACAAATCTAAAATATTAGTTTGATGAGACAGTACCTAAACTAATGCCTGCAATGAGTCTGATACTGTCTTTAGCACACTCAGGGAAGAGGTGAAAAAGAAAAAATCAATTATTCTGCCCATTCCCCAAAGCCAGGAAATCAGGCAGAAACTGTTCCTTCACTCAGACTCAGATATGAAAAGATACAGCAGACTCATGGAGACTCACGGATGGCTATTAACCTCCTCCCTTTCTGAACAGCTACAGCCAGACATCTGTGCCTGTACCAATAACCTCCACCCATCTATGACAATAAGCAAGAGCTTGCACCGCACCCTTGTGACTGACCACCTGGATGCCTGAGCTAAAACCACATATGAAAAGTAAACTGTACATTTTAAAACCAAGAAGCTACAACACAGTATGCCAGCAAAAAATAACTGTAATTTACTGATAGCCTGGGAACAGAAATCCACAGTAAAACACGGACAGGGAGAGACCGTGACTGGTCCAGAGAACAACTAAAACAAAGAATCAAATTTCCCAGAGGAAGAGAACTTCCTAGAATTATCAGAGGTAGAATACAATATTTCAGAGAGCAACTTGAGAAGACAAAACAAAGTATTATAACAACATGTGCAAAGAGCTAAAAATGGAAAACCATGTTCTGCATTTTTCAAGCTGAAAGAGCTGAAGAACAAAGTCAAGCTTCAAGTTGTAATAGTGAAGAATTCTACAGGGAAACTATTAAACAACTCAGAGAGCATCTAAAGAAGATGGAAGGGACACACAGAGTCATTATGCCAGAAAGATCTGGTCGATGTTCAGCCATTTCAAGAGGCAGCACATGATCAGGAACCAGTGGTACAGAAGGAAGAAGCTGAAGCTGCACTGGCAGCACCAGTGAAAAACAAGGCTCCAGGAACTGATGGAATATCAACTGAGATACTTCAACAAACAGATGCAGGGCTGGAAGTACATACTTGTGTGTGCCAAGACATTTCGAAGACGGCTACCCAGCCAGCTGACTGGAAGAGATCCATATTTACGCCGATTCCAAAGAAAGCTGATCCAACAGAACGTGCAAATTTACCGAACAATATCGTTCATATCACACGCACGTCCAATTTTGCTCAAGATCATTCAAAAGCAACTACAACAATATATTGATAAGTAACTGCCAGAAATTCCAGCTGGGTTCAGAAGAGGATGTGGAACCAGGGATATCATACCGAATGTCAGATGGATCTTGGCTAAAAGCAAAGAATACCAGCAAGATGTTTACTTGTATTTCATTAACTATGCAAAAACATTTGACTGTGTGGATCATACTAAATTACGGCTAACACTGCAGAGAGTGCGAATTCCAGGACACCTAAGTGTGCTCTTAAGGAATCTATATACGGATCAAGAGGCAGTCGTGCCAGCAGAACAGGGGACACTGTATGGTTTAAAGTCAGGAAAAGTCATGCATCAGGGTTGTATCCTTACACCATGCCTT
This sequence comes from Heterohyrax brucei, assembly GCA_028571685.1. Classification (NCBI taxonomy): domain Eukaryota; kingdom Metazoa; phylum Chordata; class Mammalia; order Hyracoidea; family Procaviidae; genus Heterohyrax; species Heterohyrax brucei. The sequence goes on along the minus strand of CM053141.1, from coordinate 66,110,581 downwards.
TTTAGCCTGTATGCCACGCAAATAATCTGAAAAGCTGGATTATACGAAAAGAAGGACAAGGTGTCAGGGTTGGAGGATGACTCATTAACAACCTGCGTTATGCAGACTACCCCACCTTACTTGCTGGAAATGAAGAAGATTTGAGACACTTATCGATAAAGATCAAGGACCACAGCCTTCAGTGTACCTCAACATCAGGAAAACAAAAACCTTCATAACTTGACCAGTAAGCAACACTGTCATAAATGGAGAAAGGACTGAAGTTACCAAGGATTTCATTTTACTTGGGTCCACAGTCAATGCCCTTGGAAGCAGCAGTCAAGAAATCAAGACACACTGCACTGGGAAAATCTGCTGCAAAGGACCTCTCCATAGTATTTAAAAGTAAGGATGTCACCTTGAACACTAAATGCACCTGATCCAAGCCATACTATTTTCATTTGCATCATATGCATGCGAAAGCTGGACCACGAACAAAAAAGACAGAAGAAGAACTGATGCCTTTGAATTGTGGTGTTGGAGAAGAATGTTGAATGTCCCATGGACTGCCAAAAGAACAAACAGATCTGTTCTGGAAGAAGTCCAACCAGAGTGTTCTTTGGAAGCAAAGATGGCAAGACTGCATCTTATATACTTTGGACATGTTGTCAGGAAAGATCAGCCCCTGGAGAAGGACATCATGCTTGGTAGAGTGTAGGGTCCATGAAAAAGAGGAAGACCCTCGATGAGATGGATTGACATAGTGGTCGGAACAATGGGCTTAAGCATGAAAACGACTGTGGACATGACACAAGACCAGGCAGTATTACGTTCTGTTGTTCACAGGGTCACTGTGAGTCAGAACCAACTCGACAACATCTAACAACAACAATAACAGAATACAAATGATTAGTATTTAGAATTCTTCAAGAAATGAGGAAAGAGATGAAGCGAAATACAGCACAGCATAATGACAAATTGAACATATGCTGCAAGAAAGTATTCAACAAGAATTAAAAAAGCAGAAAATTACCGGTAAAATTACAGATTTAGACAACTGAATAAAGTTAAAGGCACAGAACTGAGGAAATGGAGGGCCAAATTAGCACGACTGAAGATAAAGCATGTGACATCAACATATCTGCAGAAAAATCAGATAAAAGAATTTTAAAAAATCAAGAAACACTAAGAATTATGTGGGACTCTATGAAGAAGAACAGAATAATCTATGAGTGAATGGAATACCAAAACGGGGAAGAGCAAGGGGGGATGAGAATACAGAGAGAATTGTCAATTACCTATTAACAGAAAATTTCCCTGATATCTGAAAAGATACCTATCTCAGACCCTTTTCAAACTCCACACAAGGGAAATCCCAAAAGACATTAAGGCATACTATACTCAAGCTTTCCAAATTTAAAGATAACACTGGCTACCAGTAAACAACCTGACTTGTCTTATCAATTGTCATGCTGTGCAAGCTTGTGTGTTTCTGTGATGCTGGAAGCTATGTCATCAGTATTCAAATACCAGCAGGGTCATCCACAGCAGACAGGTATCAGCCGCAGAGTAAGGAAGAAGGACCTGGCAGTCTACTTCTGAAAAGAGTTAGCCATCTATGAATAGCAGCAGAACACTGATAGATACACAGCTAGAAAATGAGCCCCCCAGGCTAGAAGGCATCCAAAAGACAACAGAGGAAGAGCTGCCTCCACAAAGTGTGGTTGATCTTAAAGACATGGATGAAGTCAAGCTTTCGGAAACTTCATTTACTGATGTGGCATGACTCAAAATGAGAAGAAACAGTTGCAAACATCCATTAATAATCAGAACGTGTAGGATGCACTAAATAGGAATCTAAGAAAATTGGAAATCTCCTAAAATGAAATAAAATGCACAAACATTGATACCCTAGGCATTAGTGAGCTGAAATGGACTGGCATTGGCTGCTGTGAATCAGACAATGGTCTACTGTGCTGGCAAAGAAAACTTGAAGAGGAACAGTGTTGTGTTCATCGCCAAAAAGAACATTTCAAGATCTGTCCTGAAGTACAATGCTGTCAGTGATAGAATAACATCCATACGCCTACAAGGAAGACCAGGTAATATGAATATTATGCAAAGTTATGCACCATTAATGCCAAAGATGAAAAAACTGAAGATATTTTTACCAGCTTCTGTAGTTTGAAACTGATCAAACATGCAATCAGGATACACTGATAATTGTTGATTGGAATGCAAAAGTTGAAAACAAAGAACAAGGACTGGTAGATGGAAAACAGGCACTGGTGACAGAAATGATACTGGAGATCGCATAATAGAATTTTGCAAGATCACAACTTCTTCACTGCAAACATCATTTTTCACCAACAGGAACAATGACTTTACACATGGACTTTCCCAGACAGAATATACAGGAATCAAGTCAACTACATCTGTGGAAAAAGATGATGGAAAAGCTCAGTATCAGCAGTCAGAAGAAGACTAGATACTAACTGCAGCAAAGACCATCAACTGCTCATATCCAAGTTAAAACTGAAACTGAAGAAAATCAGAACAAGTCTATAAGAGCCAAAGTATGAACTTGAACATATCCCACCTAAGTTTAGAGATATCTCAAGAACAGACTTGATGTGTTGAACACTAATGACCGAAGACCAAGCAAGTTGTGGAATGACATCAAAGCATTATACAGGACAAAAGCAAGAGTCATTAAAAAGACAGGAAAAAGACCAAATGCAGTGTCAGAAGAGATTCTGAAACTTGCTCTTGAACATCAAGTAGCTAAATTAAAAGGAAGAAATGATGAAGAAGTGAACAGAAGATTTCAAAGGGCAGCTCAAGAAGATAAAGTATTATAATGATATGTGCAAAGAAGCCAAAAGAGAGGAATATGCTCTGCATTTCTGAAGCTGAAAACACTGAAGAAAAAAATTAAGCCTTAAATTGTAATAGTGAAGACTTCTACAGGGAAAATACTAAATGACTCAAGAAGCATCAAAAGATGATGGAAGAAGACAAAGTCATTAAACCAGAACGAAGTAATCAATGTTCAACCATATCAAAAGGTAGCATATGATCAAAAACCAATGGAACTGAAGCAAGAAGTCAAAGCTTCACTGAAGGCATTGGTGACAACTAAAGCTCCAGGAACTAACAGAATATCAACTGAGATATTTTGACAAACAGATGCAGTGCTGGAAGTGCTCACTCCTCTATGTGAAGAAATCTAGAAGACAGCTACATGGCAACCTTTTCCCAAAAAAGATGATCCAACCAAATGCAGAAATTATCACATAATGGCATTGATATTACACATGTAAAACTTTGCTCAATGTTACTCAAAAGGACTGCAACAGCATATGGACAGGGAACTGTCAGAAATTCAAGCCAGATTCAGAAGAGGATGTAAAACCAGGGATAACACTGCTTATGTCAGATAGATCTTAGCTGAAAGCAGACAATACCAGAATGATGTTTACCTGTGTTTCCCTGACTATGCAAAGGCATTTGACTGTGTGGATTATAACAAATTATGGATACAATGCAGAGAATGGGAATTCCAGAACACTTAGCTGTACTCATAAGGAATCTTTACATGAATCAAGAGGCCACCACACAAACAGAACAAGGGGACACTGCATGGTTTAAAGTCAGGAAAGGTGTGCAGCAGAGCTGTATTTTTTTACCACAACTTTTCAAGCTGTATGCTGAACAAATAATCCAAGAAGCTGGACTATATGAAGATTAATGAGACATCAGGATTGGAGGAAGACTCATTAACAACCTGCATTATACAGATAACACAACCCTGCAAGTTAAGAGGATTTGAAACACTTACCGATACAGATCAAAGACCACAGCCTTCAGTATGAATTGTATCTCAACATCAAGAAAACAAAAATCCTCACAAGTGAATCAGCATGTAACATCATGATAAAGAGAGAAAAGACTGAGGTTGTCAAGGATTTCATTTGCCTCTGTTCCACAATCAACTCCCACGGAAGCAGCAGTCAAGAAATCAAAAGATGCAATGCACTGGGAAAATTTACTCTAAGAAACCTCTTTAAAAGTAAAGATGTCACCTTGAAAAGGAAGGAGCACCTGACTCAAGCCATGGCATTTTCAATCACATTGTATGCAAGTAAAAGCTGGACAACGAATAAAGAAGAGAGAAGAACTGATGCCTCTGAATTGTTGTGTTGGAAAAGAATACTGAACATATTATGGACTGTCACAAGAACAAAGAGGTCTGTTCTAAAAGAAGTACAGAGTGCTCCTTATAAGCAAGGATGGCAAGACAGCCAGCCAAGCCATATTTTGGACATGTTGTCAGGGGGCATCAGTCCCTGAAGAAGAACATCATGCTTGGTAAAGTAGAAGGTGAGTGAAAAAGAGGAAGGGTGTCAAGGAGATGGCTTGTTACAGTGGCTGCAACAATGGGTTTAAGCATAAAAATGACTGTGGGCATGGCACAGGACCAAGCAGTGTTTTGTTTTGCTGCACACAGGGTCATTAGGAGTCACAGCAGACTCGATGGCACCTAACAATGACAACAACAGGGTAAACAAAAACCTACAAAGGAGAATCAATAAGCCTACGTTCGGACTACTCACTAGAAACCACTTAGGCGAGAAGGCAAGGGCATAACACATACAAAGCCTTGAATGAAAAAAACGGCCAACCAAGAATTACATATCCAGCACAACTGTTCCTCAAGTATGATGGTAAAATTAAGATATTTCCAGATAAACAGAAAATTAGGGAACTTGCAAAAACCGAACCAAAATTATAAGAAATGGTAAAGGTAGTCCATTGATTAGAAAACCAGTAACACTAGGGAATACTCCACGACCAGAACATGAACACAGTAATGGGTATCAACCCAAGTAGGGAAATCGCAAAAATAAATCCCTGCCAAAACACTGAAAATAGCGCAACAGAGATGTCATATAAACATTGCAATAAAAAGAGAGACCCAAAAGAAACTGTAGCCATAGATCTTACAGATAGAGAGGAAATCAAGGCAATAAAAAGAAATTAAAGACTGGTTTAAATTTAGAAAAGCAGGGGAAAATATTAAATTAACCACAAAGAAAACTATCGATCCTACACATTAAAATAAAAAATAAGAAAAACAAAGTCTCAGCCAATACAAAACCACCAACACTGACAAAGATGAAAACACAAGAAAAAAATTCAGCACAGAAAATTAAATGGAACAAGAAAACTGTCTACAACACACAAAAACAGACACCCAAATGACAGCACTAAGCTCATACCTATCAATAATCACCCTGAATGTAAATAACTAGTTCAACAAACTATGGTATACTCCTACAATGGGATACTATTCAATGATACAGCAACAACGATGATTTGGAAAACATCTACATGGAGTTAACCTGGAAGACATTATGCTGAGCAAAAATCAGCTGCAAAAGAACAAATATTTTATGTCACCAGTATTATAAGGACTTACAAAAAGGCTTAGGTACAGAACCAAACAATCTCTGATGGTTACAAGGGTGGGGAAGGAGAGACACGGGTATCCATAGGTTACAGTAGATACGAATTAGGTTAGGTGAAGAGTCTGACAGGATACAGTACAAGTGATGTTAGCACAACTGGACTACAGCAAAAGCTAAAGGGTTTCCTAAAAACAATCCAACATTTTGAAGGACAGAGTAGCAGGAACAGGGGTTTGGGAACCAAACTGTATTGGCTCTCAAAGTTTTGTATTGAAGTTTATTCAAGTATGAAAAGGCATACCATTTTATAGAAAAATTCCTTTCTGTGTCAAATCACGTTCAATTTTGTTACTGCAAAACAATTTTCTCTGAAATGTTGACCTTATTTGTCACCCCTTGAGAAGAACTTATTTTAGTGTGCAAGGAAAAACGATGTAAAAATTGCTGGGACACACTGAACAGCACGGAGCCATTCTAAGTGCATTCTGCACTACTTTGCCACTGCAACAATCTCAACTATGAGCTCACATTTCTCTGTGTGGAAAACTAGTTTGGTACTTAAAGACCATCTTGGCAGTACAGTAAACGTATTATTAAAAGATCTTACATTAGATTACCAGAATTATAGGGACAGCTTTAGTAACAAGCAAAATTGCTCTTGACAATGTCTTCCCACATATGCTACCTCCAATTAAGCACCTCATCCTATACCCAAAACCCAACAGATATGTCCTCTAGTCCCTACTATACTCTATGTTTCCAGGCTTAGCTATTCTAATATATCTTGAGATCTGCACACTTGAAAACAATTCTGCTTTTTCTACTTGAAATTTTGCAGTTTAACAAGTATCCAAGAACAAGTCTCCTCTTCATCATCTAGTCTGTAACAAATATTAAGCAATGTAAAACAGTAGACTCAAGAACCCGGTAACTTTCCAAGGTGGGAGGATAATCAAGATCAGCATCAGCCCAAGGCTGATTCCCATGAGGCAGCAGTCAAACACACAACCACTCTCTAACCTTGTTACCAGTTCTTAAACACGAGCCATCCCTCCTACAGCACCCCTTATTTCTCTGTTGAGTTTGACCACAATGACCACATAGAACTTATAAGCCATTCTTTCAATTACAGGGTTACTTGGAGAAAACAGGTTATAATTCATGATCAATTTAGAATTAACAGGAAGAATCCAGGAGACAGAATACTTTAGTTCACTCATCAGGACAGCTTCCAGCCTCTCAGCTCCTTCTCCGCCATCCCCACAGAAAGTAAGTATTACTCCTGACCTTGGTCCTCACTCTCAGCCTTGACTCCTGGCCCAGCCTGGATTGTGACTAGCTCAGGCATGTCTTCCAAAACTGTTTCACTCCACTGATGAATGCCAGGAGGCACCCCACTGTACCAGAAAGCTCACTGCCTTAAGGTACGCAGCTCCCTCTCTCCATAGGCTCGCAAGCCCGTGCAACCACCTGCGGGGCCTACATCTCTACCATCTTCAGTGTCACAATGATCCAGTTTTACAGCTTTCTCCAGGGTTGAGAGTTCTCAGCACATGGATTCTGGGTCCAAATGACACACACTGCTCCCAGCTCTTCTCGATGGTAGCAAAGTCACCCTCAACCTCTAGCATTCACTCTTTCTAAGCCTAGAATGGCAAAACTGACCAATCCCCTTGGTGAGCCACAGACACTTTATCTGCATAGTTTCACACCCACAAAGGCACTATGCAGCTTGTTTGCATTAGAAGATCGTCTGGTCCCTGAAAGGATTCCATGCACCTTATCTGCACAGTCCCACTCAACTGTTTGTGGCAGTCACAAGGCATGGCTTAAAGGCCATATAAAAAGGCTTCATTCACTGCACTGCAAGCACCAACCACTGTGTGCACCTAGTTTAGTGTTACACACTGAACTGTGTAATCCTAGCAGCTACAGGTAAGACTGCAATCCTGACTAGAAATAAGGCTTTCTGTTATGCTAATGAGGTGGCATAAGTGTAGGGTATGTCCTAAACCTAATGACTTCGGGCATAAGAAGAGAGTAAACTAGAAAAAGAAGCCTGCAGAAATGGGGGGAGGGGAGCAACACGTGCCACCTGAACATCACCAAGGACTACCAGGGTACTGAAGCTGAGACAAGGGTCAGCTGTTTGATGTCAGCTGTTTGAATCCCCAGGTGCTCCCTGGTAACCAGAGATGACAAAAACAGACAGCATTCCTCTACAACCTGTGCCTTCAATTTAAACTCCCAGCCTCCTCAACTGTGAGAAAATAAATTTCTGTTCTTCAAAGGCACTATTTGTGGTATTCATGTTACAGCATCAGTAGTACACTAAGACAAGAAGGTAGTACACGTATAACAATAAAAGTTACAGTCTTCACTCATACAATTCATGTTGCAATAGATCTGACAAAGGTTAAGTCAGCAACTGCAATGCAGCTCAATATGATAAATACTATTCTGGAAGTAAGTACAAAGTAGATGGGCCTAAATTTCATTCTACATGGAGACACAATTAAGACGTATACTACCAGAAAACCAAGCAAGGGAGCTGAAGGGATCAGGAGGTTGACATCAACTATCCACAGTAAAGTCCCTAGTTGTACTATAATACACAGATTGCCCAGACTGAACATAAATTACATCTGAAAACCAAGACACATTGTTGAGCAAAATTTGCAAAAGAACAACTAAGGATTAACATTTCTACAAAAGCATACCCTTCAGTAAAGAAGTTCACAGAAAGTCCTGAATGGATAAATTTCCCTTGATGACACAGAAGTTAAGGGATACAGCTGCTAATCAAAAGGTGAGCTATTTGAATCCACCAGGTGCTCCTCAGAAATTCTATGGGGCAGTTCTACTCTGTTCTAAAGGGCCACTATGAGTCAGAATCAACTCAACAGTAGGGGGTTCTTTTGGGAGTTGATATCCAGCAAAATAGACAAAAATTTAAAGAGTAGTTTAATAATAACAAAAATAACTTCTCTTATACTCAACATCCTTGAATGACTGTAACACTGGTCATTTAAACCTGCTACATTAACAATAAAAAGGACAAAACGTGGTTCTTGCTTAACACTTTGGTCTGTACAAGCATTACCTAAAGAAGCTACTAAAAAGCAAATACTCAACCCCTATCCACAGACATGGGGACTCCATAAGCAGGGCCCAGAAACCTTTCATTCTGTTTTTGATAGAGTGAAAACTAATGTCTGAACATGGAGGACAGCACAAGATTATACACTACCCACCTTCCCCAGCTCATTCTCAAGAACAGGCACTACCATATGAGTCAAAGAGAAAATGAATACTGAGAGACAAATAGCTGACTCTCTGTAGGAGGAATAAATGCATTATAAACAGAACCAAAGTAGGCCAAGTACTTTTATCTCCTAGAATCTCTTCACTTGACCACCTCCTTGCTCTTCCTTGTGCTGCACCCGCTTCACTGATTCCCTTCCACTCAGGACCGGGTTGCCTCCCTTCTTAAAGAAGGAAGCACTTCACTGCAGGAATGCAGGGATGGTTCAACATTAGAAAATAAATCAACATAATACAACACATCAGTAAAACAAACAAACACATGATCATCTCTATAAATGTAGAAAATGCATTTGATCAAATCCCACCACCTGTCTTTTTTGTTTATTGTGATTGAGTGAAAGGGTACAATTCAATATAAATTTGCATGCTTACCTATGTGCAGCTCCCACTGCTCTCCCTGCCTGGTTCTATACATGTCATATCCGTTCTATACATGTCCCTATCCATTCTATACATGTCATATCCTCCTAACAATCTCCTGTCCCATCCTCTTCACCCTCTTGACCCCCTCCAGTGAGAGGCCTGCAGGACATCCTATAGATGCATAGAACCATAAAGTGCACACATGATACGGTCACTCTGTTGTCGAGTCCAATCCATTCCTGTCCAAAGAGCTGATCTCAGTAATGATTTATGGACAGGGGCAGCATCAGCACCAAGGGCCATGCTCCCAGGGGAACCCCAAAGCCCCGAGACCAACAACTGCAGTCTTTTAGTGGAGTTCTCAGGGTGCACCCCTTTTTATTGTTGTATTGCCTATGAGACTCAACTTTGTGAGCCCCATCACGGCTATCATGGTGGTGGCCAGGCACCCTCTGGTTCCTCCAATCACATGTTGATGCAGTCACCCACTCACGTGGGTCTCTCTGTTTTCTGGGTTCTCTTCCCCAGGTCATTTTGGTCCTTGGTGATCATCAGTTCCTGCTGAGGTGGGACCATGCAGTGTGCCTTAGATGGCAGCTTGCTGGCTTTAAGACCCCAGATGCCACTCACCAGTATGGGGTGACTCTCTTAGCAATATGCTAGTTATGCCAATTGGGCCACAATGTCCCCTGAGAGCATGGTCCCTGGACCCCTGCCCCTACTACTCTGTCCTAGCAATCCTGGGTTAAGACTGGAGGAGTAAGCATGTTATGTTAAAGTCCAATTAAGCTGATTTTCTTTCTAATGTGTGCTGTCACTGATTTTACCCAACCAAATTTTTATCAACTATCTAATCTATAACCAATCTTCTTCCTCTCTCCTTCCCCACCCTTGCAGCCATGAAAGAGTCTTTTCCTCTGCACATGAGTCTGTTTTTAAATCCTTAAATTAGGGGTCTCACACAGTATTTGTCCTTTTGCCATTGACTACTTTCACTCAAAATAATGTCTTCCAATTGAAACCAGATTATGAGATGCTTCCTAAAATCATCATTGTTCTTTACTGCCGCACAGTGCTCCACTGAGTATATATACCATAGTTAATCCATTCATCTGTTGTTGGTCATCTGGGTTGATTCCAACTTTCTGCCATTGTGGACTGTGCTGCAATAAACATTCATGTGCATGTATCTGTTGGTGTGAATGCCCTTGGTTCTGCAGGCAAATCCAACAACCTTTCTTGATGAAAACTCTAAAGAAGACTGGCATGGATGATAATTTCCTCAACATGATTCAGGTCAAATATGAAAGGACAACAGCCAACATTATACTTAATGAAGAAAAACTGAGAACTTTCCCCTTTAAATCAGGAATAAGACAATGGTGTCTTCTTGTCACCAATATGATTCAATATTGTATTAGAAGTCCCAGTTAGAGCATTAAGACAATAAATAAAAAGTATCCAGATTGGAAAACAAGAAATAAAACTATCTCTATTCACAAATATGATCGTATATACAGAAAATCCAAAAGAGCCCACAGAAAACTTCTAACACTGTATATAGGAATTTAGCAAAGCTGTAGAGTACCAAGCCAAAAACATAAACCAGTAGTTTCTATACACCAGCAATGAGAAATATGAAAAGGAAATTATCTTTGAAAGACATCAGTTCTTCTTTGTTCTTTCTTATTCACTTTCCAGTTTCCAGACACATTATCAGGCAATTAAAATTACCATGGCTTTAGACGGGAAAGGCAGTAGGGTTTTTTGGTTTGGGGTCAGGTACAGCTTGCAGTTTTAAGTACATCTTTGCTTTTTAAAACTTTAAATAGGTCTTCTGCCCAATGCAGTATGTCACTTGATTTCCTGACTGCTGCTTCCACGGACACCGACTGTGACTCATGCTTATTACCATGTTGCTTGTTGGTCCAGTTGTGAGGATTTCTGTTTTCTGTATGCTGAGGTGTAACTCACACTGAAAGCTGTGGTCTATGATCTTCATCAGTAAGCCCTTCAAGTCTTCTTCACTTTCAGCAAGCAAGGTTGTGTCACCTCCGTATCATAAACTGTTAATGAGTCTTCTTCCAATCCTAACACACCATTCTTCTTCATATAGTCCAGCTTCTTGGATTATCTGCTCAGCATACACACTGAATAAATGCACTAAAAAGTATACAATCATGATGTACCCTCCCTTGACTTTAAAGCATGCAGTATCATCCTGTTCTGTTTGAATGACCATCTCTTGATCTGTAAACGCTCCTCTGGAATGTAATTAAGTGTTCAAGAATTTCCATTTGTTACAGTGTTATCTGTAATTGGTTATGATCCAGAGTCCACTGTCTTTGCACAGTCAATAAAACACACGTAAATATCTTTCTTGTACTGTCTGCTTTCAGCCAAGATCCATCTGACATCAGCAATGACATCCCTTGTTCCATGTCCTCTTCTGATTCTAGCTTGAATTTGTGAAAGTATTTATCCTTGAGGAGGCAGCTCTCTCCAGTCATAATGAGTGCCTTCCAACTGGAGGGGTTCATCTTCTTGCACTATATTATTAGACAGTGTTTCACTGCTATTCATAGTTTTCACTGGCTAATTTTTTTTGAGGTCCCTCTTCCTAGTTTATCCTAGTCTGGAAGCTCCACTGAAACCTGTCTGCCAAGGGTGACCCTGCTGGCACTTGAAATACCAGTGGCATAGTTTCCAGTATCACATCAACACACAAGCCATCACAGTACAACAAAATGACAGACTACTGTATGACAAAGCAAATCCCAAGACTTGAAAGTAGAGGCTCAAATAGACACTTGTACACCACTGTTCAGTGAAGCACTATTCACAATACCCACAAAGTAAAACAAACCTAAACGCCTATCAAGAGATGAATGGACAAACAAAATGCGGCACATACATATAATGGAATACCACTCAGCCAGTAGGAAAACATAAGTCAATCACAAGAGGACAAATAGTGTATGACTTCACTTATATAAAAAAACAAAAAAAAGCAAATATAGTGAGAACAAAAAGTTTATTAGCAACTACCAGTGGAGAGAGGGAGGAGGAAAGGAGTGTCAATGATGACAAAAAAAAAAAAAATCCCACTGATTATGCATAGGGTTGCATGCCCAAAGCCAATATTTCAGACAATGGACTCTAAGACATAAAATGACACTGGCGAAGAGTGTGCATCTTAACTGAAACAGACACATGAGGCTAACCGGGCAGCGCCTGTCCAAAAGTAAGATGAGAGTGCAGAGTGGAACAGGAGCTGGTTGAATGGATACCGGAAATACAGGGTGGAAAGGAAGAGTGTGCTGTCACAGGGTTAAGGAGAGCAGTTAGAGTTACAGAGCAGTGTGTACACAAGTTTTTGTACGACACATTCACTTGCATTACAAATTTTCACTTGAAGCACAATAAAATATCTTTAAAAGGGTAGGGCTGTGCAGCCAGTTACTGTAATTGCTGCCAATGAGTTATACATTTGTAAAAACTTGAACTGGTAAGTCACATGATAGGTATAGTAACAATGGGCAAAAAAAAAAAAAGACAACTGCTGAGGCTGCCTCAGTATACCCTAAAACCTCATGGAATTTGGCTTCTAGATTTGGAGGTTTAGGGTCATGGTTTCATGAGGTGTCCTAGTTAACTGGCGTAACAACATGCTAAGTGTTTTTGTTCTACCTCCTAGTTTAATGCATTAGTCTGGCCATTCACAGCACAATTGGTCTCTATTAGCCTGAAACAACAGAGGAAAAAGGAAAGTCACAAATAGCAGGAGGATGTGGAATGTGTGGCAATCTGTCTCCATGGACGACTGCCTCCTTTGCCACGACACCAGAAGAACGGCATAGTGCCCATACAGCATTACTGTACATTTTGATCAAAGAGTCCATAGAAGAAGTCTGATCAAAGGGGAGAAAATACAGAACAGAATTTCAAATTCTCATGTACTCCAAACTTCCTGGAGCCATGAAAATTGGATAAACTCCTGAAACTACTACCCTCATAGAATCTTTAAACTTTTAGTCAATATCAACATGTGACCAGAAGAACCAGATGGTGCCCAGCCACCACCAATGACAGCCGTAATGGGGATCACAATGTTGAATCCCACTGGCAACACGACAGAAAAAAAGGGGTGCACCCTAAGAACTCTACTAAAAGACTACAATTTGATGGGTCAAAGGCCTGAGGGTTCCCCAGGGTGCATGGCCCCTAGACCTGACGTTGCCCCTGATTGTAATTCATTACTGAGATCAACTCTCCGGACAGGAATGCAATGGAGTCAAGGACACAGAGTGAACGTATTATGCGTGCACTTTATGGTTCTATGCATCTATAGGATGTTGTCCTACTGGCCTCTTACTAGAGAGGAGTGGAGAGAGTGGAAAGGGGGGGACAGGAGATTGTTAAGAGGCTATGACATGTACAGAACAGAAAGGAGGAGTGTGCTGTCACCGCACAAGGAGAGCAGAAGGAGCTGCAGATAGGTGGGCATGCAAATTTGAATTGTATTGTAAACTTTCACTCAATCACAATAAAAAAAAACTTTCAGTCAAAAATATCCAGAGTCTTCTGAAAACCATACATTAGCTTAACTAAGTAAAAAAAAAAGTCTGCCTTCAACACTGCATTTTCAAGAACTAACTACCTTTATGAGATCAAAGCAATAATATCAACTCAAAAAGACTGGATAGGAATATTAGTACACAATGAATTTGTGTCACTGTGGAAGGAAAAGGAGTTGAATAACCCCACATCATGAAGAAACTGTTGAACTGGTGTTATGTTTTGCTGTGTGTATTCTCAACAGCAACAAAGTAAAATTATATTAAAAATTAATAAGAACGAAGCACTCCTACACATGGAAGACAAAACATGGATTCCAACAGTACTGAACAGACTAGGTCTGGGAAAGGCTGCTTAAGGGCATACAGTAAATTTAAGAGCTAAAGGTACTCTGGAAATTCACAAGGGAAAATCTGCTCATGAGAAAAACACAAGAACGATAAATGTATTTCACTGGAGACAGAAAAGGAAAAAAGAGAAAACCTTTCTAGAAAATATTACACTTCCCTTTCTTTTCTGTAGAGTATGTATGGCTCAGAACACACTGCAATTTCATCAGGCCCTGCTATGTGGCTTTATCACATGAATTCTAACTATAGATCTTTTTCTTTACAGTTACCAAAACTAAGCAAAAGCATTGTTTAAAATGAGTGTTGAGATTCATCAGCATTGCATGGTGCAATGTAAAATGTTAAGTTAAAACTATGAAATCACTGTTTTGGCTGGTGAAAAACAGTCACACAGAAAAGTGAATGGAAAACAAAAGTCCTTTCAACAAATGGTATTAAGACACCCAGTTAAAGCATTCTACTACTCTACCGCTCTGTTATGCCAGACTCCTGATCTAGATCCATCATTTACTCCTGAATCACCAATCTGTTCCCTTCTCACTGTTTCCTTTAACAATGCTTCATTTAAAACCTAAATTACTTGAACACAGTAAACTCAAACTGGCTATCTCTGCATTTAAGACTGTTTTCCTTCTAACCACATTCTCCTTCACAAGCAACCAACCATTCGATGCAGTTTAAAATTTTCAAAAGTTATCCTTTACCCTGAACCTTTCTGAAGTATTACAGAATTCATAATCTTTCAATAAAACATTAACCTGGAGGTAAAGTCAGTCATTTTTATACATACAAACAACATGATTTTCACAATCAAAACTATGTTAAATCACTTACATCATAAAACAACTTTCTATCAGCAGCCAGTCGTTTAGACGCCAAAGTCTTGGTAACATGATAGAAGGTGAGTAACGCTCTGTGCTGTCGAAGATCATCCTGGACTTTAACAGATTCTATAAGAGTGGGAATCAGTTCTGGCCACTGCCTAGGACAATCCAATCTAGCAACTTTTGCAATCAGTACTGCAATCTGAGTTGCAATCTAGGGGAAAAAGATCGATCATCAAAAATATAGGTACAGAATAAATTCAATGGCTATAGAACATATTCACAGTTGAAAACATTTTCTATTGATTATACACTTGACGAAAATAAATAACATTTCACTGAACAACTGTTTAAGACAGTGACAGTGGAGACAGTGTTTCTCAAAGTGTAGTCCATGGATCCCCAGGGAGCCTATGATCCTTTTAAAGGGAGTGGGGGGTCCTCCCTCTTCCAGCTACCTATCAATGTAAGGCTCCATTTTTTCCATATAACTTCAACCAGAAGAAAACATCACAACAGGTAAATGAAGGAACCTGTCTGTTTGTTGTACTATGGTGGCTTATGTGCTGCATAAACACAAAAACAATGCCACTCTTCTCACTACTTTTTATTGTTTTGGGAGTAGCTATTTTTCATTTTTACATGTTATTAAGTTAGCAAATAATGCTTTTTAAAATGAAATAAGAATTTTTTTTTAATTTCTATTACAGTAAAAGTCAATCCATCTAACCCTCTGGGAGCTTCTGTTTTAACAGAACTACTGACTTCAGATTAGAAAAATGACATCAAATATTAGGTGTTTAAATAGCGATATATCCACAGATCAGTGTTTCCCAAATACCGGCTGACAGAACACTAAGGCAGAGACAGAACCCTGAGTCAACCGAATTCCTCTCAAGTACCTCCAGCCCTAATGAGAGTTAATTCAGTTCCTCCCCATTATCACTGTTCCCCACTTCCAAGAACTGCAAAGCAGAGAAATGGGACAACTTAAAGAAGTCAAGACATGACTGAACCGAAGCACGACCAATCACAATGTATCCTAATATTCAAATCAAAGCAATTGAGTACAACTGATAGCACTAATTTGGACAAATTTAAGAGTCTGTGGAGCCACAGGAAAAACTATGTTTATTCATAAGAGAAAAATCTCACTATAGGAGAAAGAAAAAATAAAACTTTATAATTCTCCACAATACAGGGAGAATTGAAAATGTCATATATACAAGAAACAGACAAAAACCTGAAGATACTGTTTTTTAAAAAAAAAGGTTTTCATATAAATTATTACATTTCTGTGCAATAAGACTTCAAAAACATGTCAGAAGTGTGCATTACATCTAGCTCAAAAATTGAGAAAGGAAGATAAGAACTGTACTAATTTATCTTAAAATGACTTCTGAGTTTTAAGTTATGAAAAGCCGAATTTAAGCAAAATTCTTAATAGCTACTACTACTTCTCAAAATTAAGACCAAAAGAGAATGTGTGCAAATCACACATGGACACTGTGTAATAAGATTTAGTTTTTAGTAACAAGAAACAAAATTAGATCAAAAAAAGTATCAAAAATTCAGAAGACAAAGATTAATTAGCATTCATTTTCTCACTCAACCTGGTTTATTGGTTCATTGAAGTTGGTGATAAGCCCTGCACGCAAGGTAGATTTCTCCTCCTCTGAGAGAGCACTGTAAAAAAGAAAGATACTTGTTACAGAAGAAAATGTTACCTAAAGGTGAATGCAGCTACACTCTACTGTGACTTTTACCAATAAGTCTTTCAAACAAGGTTTCCTCCGCTGTTTTTGGTAAACAAATATGATGATTCCCATTACTTACATATTTGAACATCAAATACTTTAAAACCATAAAATCCTTCCACCAGTGAAATGAAACACCAATAATAAGAAAAAGAAACAAATCAAAGGAAATTAATAAGATACTTTGATGTCCACTTTCACTTATGTAAAACAGCTGGTTACAAAAGAAGTGAATGACTAGCTAACAGAAAATTACATGAATAAATACTGCTTTTCCACTCACTTCATAAATAAATTCCTAGTGCAGTTATTCTATGGGGAAAGGGATAGAGAATGAGACAGTATCTGTAGTACAAGACTTAATCAGAAATCACTTATCACTTTATGTCTCTGCAAAGCATAAACAAAATAATTCTGACTGTACTGGTGAAAAGAAACTAGACACAGAGGAACACAGAAGGAGAATATTAATACATTTTAAGTGCTGAACTGTAAGAATGTCTTATTTATTTTAAAAACTAAAATTCAGTATCCTAATTTTAAGTTTGTTGTTTTTTTTAAAATCCTGGCTATGATGGAGGAGCTGGTATCAGATGAAGCAACCCAACAAGATCAGCTGTAAAAGCTGTAATCAGTTTTTTAAAGTTTTAAAGTATTGTATGGAATGCAAAACACATTTACTGAATCTCTGACCCTTCTGCAAACGAACGTGATCTAGTTTTTGAATTGTTTATTTTTCTTTTTTTGGAATCAGGGTTTTTCTTCTTATGTCAATAATCAGTGCAGGCTAGACTCTAAACCTATTAACTTCTGACTTATAAAAAGAACAGAGGGAAAAAAACAAGGAAATACATACAGACCAAGGAACGCCAAGGATCAATGGCAAACATCAGAAAACAGAAAAGCAGATCACAGAAGGAATCAAGACAACCAATACCCTAATTTGGACTTTTCTGCCTCCAGAACTGTGAGTAAATCTGTCTTTTTTAAAGCCACCTTCTGTGGCTGGTTCTGTTACAGTAACACTAGATTAACTGTAAATAGGGTCTGAGAGACCTAGGTCTCAAAGGGTGGGAAAATAAACCGTGAAGAATCATACATTTCTCCTTGAGGCATCTACCAACAAGAAATCAAGCTGAAAACAGCTAAAAAGTTACATCTCATACAATGCACCAGTAAAGAATAACCGAATTTGTGGAACATCTCATAACACGGATGAATTTGGAAAGCACTATGCTAAGTGAAATTATGTAGCTGCAAAAGGACAAGTGTTGTATTAGACCACTATTGTAAAAACGCAAAAGTTTAAACACAGAAGAAAGACAACATTCTTTGATAGTCATGAGGGTGGGGAAGGAAGGAGATGGGAATTCACTAATCAGACAGCAGAGAAGAATTATCTTAGTGAAGGGAAGGAAAACACACAATACAGAGAAGTCCACATAACTGGACTAAACCAAAAGCTTCCTGAATACAACTGAAATCATTGAGGAACACAGTAGCAGGTACAAGGGTCTGGGAATGATAGTATCAGGGAGTATCTAGGTCAATTGGCATAGCAAGGCTTATTAAGAAAATGTTCTGTATCCCACTCTAGTGAGTGACATCTGGGGTCTTAAAAGCTAGCAAGCAGCAATCTATGAAACATCAATTGGTGCCAAACCACCTAGAGTGAAGTAAGATGAAGAACACCAGAAACATAATAAAACTATAAGTCCAAGAGACAGAAATGGCCTCATAAACCAGAGACTCCAACAGCCTGAACCAGAAGAATTAGATGGTGTGCTGCTACCACCAATGACTGCTCTGACAGGGACAACAACTGAGTTTCCAATGGAGCAGGAGAGAAAAGTTGGGTGCAGGACTCAAATTCTAGTAAAAAAAAACCAGACTTGCTGGTCTAAGACTGGAGGGAACCTAGAAAACACAGTCCCCAGACTTAGCCCAAGAACAAAAACCATTCCCAAAGCCAACTCCTCAGACAAAGATTAGACTGGACTGTACGGACATAAAATGATACTGATCAAGAACATGCTTCTAGGCTCAAGCAGACACAGGAGACTAAATGGGCAGCTCCTATCTAGAGGTGAGATAAGAGAGTTAGCTGAACAGCCATGGGAAACAGGATGGAGAGCAGGAGTATGCTGTCACACTGCAGCGAGAGCAACTAGCGTCACATAAAGATGAATGTACGAGAAAGTGGCTTCAACTGTAAACTTCCACTTACAGCACAATTCCAAAAAAAAGAAAAAATCAGTTTAGAAAGTATGAGCAAAATTTAAGAAAATGTATAGATATATATGCAGAGGTACTTTAAAAAATATTATAAGGAGATATACCAAAATATTAAATAGGGTTATCATTGATGTTACTTTCTTCTATATTTTCTAATTTTTACACATTTTTCTCATGTGATAAAAAGTGAATGTTTATATATATATATAAAGAAAAAAGAACTGATGTTACTGATAGAAGTTATCCAATATGCACTGAAGTCATTAATGAAACAGAAGGCCCCAAGGATTGAGAGGATACAAACTGAGTGTTTCAACAAACAGAGGTGGCATGGAGATACTTCCTCTTCTATGTCAAGAAACTTGGAAGACAATTTCTTTGCCAAATAAGTAGAAGACATCCATATTTATGCACATTCCAAAGAAAAATGATTCAACAAAATGTGGAAATCATTGAATATCATTAACATCCCACAAAAGTAAAATTTTGCTGAAGATCATTCAAAAACAGTTGAAGCAGTACATCAATAGGAAACAGAAGTTCAAGCCAGATTCAGAAGAGATCTTGAAACAAGGGATAGCACTGCTGATGTTAGATGGATCTCAGCTGATAGCACAGAACACCAAAGATGTTTATCTGTGTTTTATCGACAATGTGAAGGCATCTGACTGTGCAGATCACAATTATACATAACACTGGGAAGAACAGGAATTCCAAAATACATAACTGTGCTTGTGAAGAACCTACACATAGAAAAAGAGGCAGTCATCTGAACAGAATAAGGGGATAGTGAGTGGTTTAAAGTCAGGAAAGGTATGCATCAGGGTTGTGTCCTTTCACCACACTTATTCAATCTGTATGACAGACAATAAACTGAGAAGCTAAACTATAAGAAGAAGAAGAATGTGGCATTAGGATTGGAGGAAAACACATTAACAACTTGCATTATACAGAGGACACAACCTTGCTTGCTGAAAGCGAAGAGGACTTGAAACACTGATGAAGATCAAAGATCACAGCCTTCAGTATGGATTAAACCTTAACAAATAAAACAAAAATCCTCAAAACTGGACCAATAAACTACATCATAAGACTCAGATTCACAATCAATACCCATGAAAGCAACAGTCAAGAAATCAAACAAAGACTACGCTGTGCCAATATGCTGGAAACAACCTCTTTAAAGTGTTAGAAAGCAAAGATGTGACTTTAAGGAGTAAGGTGAGCTTAACCAAAGCCATGGTATTTTTAACTGCCTCACTAGCACAGACAAGCTGGACAATGAAAAAGGAAGACCAAAGAATTGATGCCTTTGAATTATGGTGATAGCAAAAAAGTTGTGAATATATCATGGACTACCAGAAGAATAAAGAAATCTATCCTGGAAGAAGAATGGCCAGAATGATCCTTAGAAGCAAGGATGGCAAGACTTCATTCACCTCAAGTACTTTGGACATGTTTAGAGAAGGGACCAATCCCTGGAGAACATAATGTCTGGTGTCTTAGTCATCTAGTACTGCCATAATAGACATACCATAAGCTTTAACAGAGAGAAATTTACTTCCCACAAAAAAGTCAGCAAAAGTCCAAATTCATGGCATCAGCTCCCAGGGAAGACTTTCTCTGTCGGCTATGGAACAAGGGCCTTGTTGTCAACCTTCCCGTGAACTGGGAGATTCTGAGCCACAGGAACTCTGGGGTCGAAGGACAGGCTCTGCTCCCAGGATGACAGTGCTTC
Organism: Heterohyrax brucei; assembly: GCA_028571685.1. Lineage (NCBI taxonomy): Eukaryota > Metazoa > Chordata > Mammalia > Hyracoidea > Procaviidae > Heterohyrax > Heterohyrax brucei. The sequence goes on along the minus strand of CM053141.1, from coordinate 66,089,959 downwards.
TTTCATGATGGTATAAAGTCCCCAATTCTCTGCTTGCTTCCCTTTCCTTATTATCCCAAGATATTGCTTCAAGGCACAGTACCATCTTACAGATTGAGTTCTCCCTCACTGACAAAACTACCACCCAGTTTCCCTTATTAACATCACAGAGGCAGGATTTACAGCACATAGGCTCACACAGTACCAGGAATGATGGCCACACATTTCTAGGGAAGCACCATTCAATCTATGACACTTGGTAGAGGATTAATAAAATGATCCACAAGGAGATAGGCTGACACAGCAGCTGCAACAATGGGCTAAAGCACAACACCAATTGTGAGGATTGGGTAGGACGAGGTAGTGTTCTGTTCTGTTCTGTTGCACAGAGGGCTGCTTTTAGTCAGAACTGCCGACAACAGTCTCGACTTCTGACAGGGTTCCACTTTGATGACTCCATCATTAAGTTGGTTCTGACCTAAGTCGAAAACTTTTTTTTTCCTTTTTAGTTTTCATTATTATTGTCTTTCATTAGCAGTATCTTTATAAATTCAATCTTTGAAGATCTTACGTGGACATCTGAGAATGATAACATCAACAAATTCTTCACTGCAAATGTATACGTGGTACATATTACTAACGATAAGCTGTACAAACAAAAACAGCACTGTGTCATAAGCACAGTTCATTGTTAACCTGAATACATGTGTAAGTCTATCTGTTTATGAGGAAAGTGAAACCTACAGTGTTTAAGTGATCTGCTCAAAGTTAATAAACTAATGAGTAAACAAGATAAAAAAACAAAGAGCCAAGGGCCAATGTAGGCCTGTTTTCCCACCAGAAATAATCTAATTTTTTTATAACTATGCAGTACTTCCCGACTTTAATAGCTCCCTTATGTCACCAAACCCCTGAATTATTTTCTTCTGTACTGTTTGCTGCAAGTTTGAAATTTGACTCGATGGCACTTGGCTTGGCTTACACCAAAGAGTCAGGTTCAACAGTTTTCACGGTATTCATCATGATAAATTACTGTAATAAGGTATAATAATTAGCTACTCAGACTTGAGACCATGCAAAAATATATATGTATTAAATAAAACAGAGCCATTAACTTTGCTCTTAGCATGTGTTTAGCAACTCTCTAATATGAGTTAACATTCCACCTTTAGGTTGATGCATAAATCATCATCAGAGGAATACAGACTATATCTCAAGCAGAAATTGGATCATTTCTAATTAATTAGAACTCAAATGAAAATGCATGGCATACAATAATTATATATAAACTTATATCAGTTAATTCTTATCCTATGAAAATGGTGGCCAGAGTAAGAAGTACCTAAGATGAAACAATTAAGAACACAATCTTAAGCTCATTTTAAAAATGCATTAAATGTAAATATAAATGCTATGGCTAATGTGCAATCCAAAAGTCATTTTCTGCCATTATCAACTTTCTAAACTTTACTTGAGTATATACTAAAAGACACAACTCAAGATTTAACTACCTAATACGGTTTCTCCTTTTTTAAGCTAAATTTCAGTGTCTAATTATTTACATGAAAAGTACAGTTTGAAATATTTAATCACAGCTTACTCTCCTTCAAGAAACTCATTTGTGACCATCGTCTTCAAGTTGTTGTTGTTGTGTGCAGCTGAGTCAATTCCAACTATTAAGACCCTGTACATGAATAAAACTGCCACATTGGATTTCCTGGTATGTACTCTTTAGGATAGCCAACAGTCAGGTCTTTTCTCCATGGAGTCACTAGGTGGCTTCAAACCATCAACCTTTGGGTTAACATCCAAGCACTTAATCATTGCACTGTTCCACCAGAGTTCCTTATCATCTTCATAAAACAGAATGAATTTTAGGAAACATTTAAAAATTATTGGGTATAGCAGTAGAAAAGTATGCGCCGCTAGGTAATTTCCTATAACCCAATAAAGAACAATGTCTCTCACTAATACTCTATTTCTCCCAAAACTAAGATTAACTTGAAAAAGACGAGACAGATTGGCTTTACAATACAGTTTACAAAGCCAGCCTAAAACTGTTTTAGTTGCCTCCACTATTATTCAAAGACAGTGTTTCATGTGTGCTTCGAAGTACTCACACAAGATTTTTTGTTTTTAATGTCTTTTAAGAATTTACATAGCTATAGTGCCATCTACTGGTGAATAAGGACTGTTATTCTGCAAAATTCACTATTTCTCAAATTCTAGGATCATGTCTATACTATCTTAACAGGACATAGACAGCTTTTCATCAATTAACCTAAATAAAATTTACAACAGAATCTAATAAGATTACAAACGTACACTATATCATCAGTACCAGAAAGGCACATACGTGAATGACTCAGGAATTAGCATCCAGTTGGTCCAGATATGATCTAGTATTTTCTCAATGACCTTTTTCATAATCCTTGTGTCCCATTTCCCAAAATAAAAACCTTTTTTATCAACATTAGTTCACCCAGCATTTATTTTATGTCTATAAAATTAGAGATGTTTAGATCTTTAAAAGCCTAAGGTCAACATGCTACCAAAACCTACACAATTCCAAAAAAAAAAACTACTTAGAGGAAAAAAAATAACAGAAATGTTCATTTGAAATTAACTACAAAGAATTTTTTTCTTCACTAATTAACATGTTCTTTTATGTAAAGAATAAAGATCAACATACATTTCTATACCTTCTCAAATTTTAAAAAGGATTATATTGGGCAGGGTATAGGGAGAACTCACTGAGGTGCTACACGTCTCCAATAGCGATCAATTCCATTTTTAAAATACAGCACAGCAAGCCATCTTACATTTATGTCCAGAGCATGGTTTGTGAAAATATTCTGTAAATAAAAAATAGTGTTAGAATGAACAAGTGGTAAATTTAAAAATACCCACAATAAAATACTGAAATTTTTACATCAGCATTTTCTCTAAATGCAATCACTGTCATATTTTTATTTTATAAATATGTACAGATGAAAAATTCATATAAAAGAGCAAATCTAAGCAATGTGCTAACTTTATGATGAGTAATGAGTATGTAATAAGTAGTCTTTGATCTTCATCACTAAGTGCTTCACGTTTTCTTCCCTTTTACTAATCAAAGTTGTGTCCTCTGCGTCCCACAAGCTGTTAACAAGTCTTCCTCCGATCCTGGTGTCCTGTTCATTTTTATCTAGCACAGCTTCTCGAATTATTGGCTTACCACACAGACTGAGTACATATGGCGAAAGGACACGACCCTGACACACACCTTTCCTGACTTAACCAGGCAGTATCCTGTTGTTTGGAAACCCTGGTGGCCTAGGGATGAAGAGCTGCCATTGCTAACAAAAAAAAGGTCTACAGCTCGAATTCACCACACGCTCCTTGGAAACCCTGTGGGGCAGTCCTGCTCTGCCCTTCAGGGTCATCTTGAGTCAGAATTGACTAAATGGGAATGGGTTTATCCCACTGTTCTGTTCGAATAACCTTCTCTTCGTTCATATACAGGTTCCTCACGAGCACAATTAAGTGTTCAGAAATTCCCACTCTTCATAATATTATCTACAATTTGTTATGATCCACAGTTGAATGCCTCTGCAAACTCAACACAAATAAACATCACTTCTGGTATTCCCTGCTTTCAGTGAAGGTCTAACTGACATTAGCAGTGATATTCCTAGTTTCACAACTACCTGTGCCAGTCAATGTACTGCTCCAACCATTTTTGGATTATCTTCAGCAGAATTTTACTTGCATGTGATACTGTTATTCCTCAGTAATTTCCACATCCTGCTGAACCACCTTTCCTCAAAATGAGCAAGGATCTCTTCCAGTCCAGTAACCACATAGCTGTCTTCCACATTTCTTGGCATAGATGAGGGACTGATTTCAGTACTGTATTCATTTACTGGAACACCTCAATTTGTATTCCATCAATTCATGGAGCTGTTTTTGGCCATTTCCTTCAGTACGGCTTGCGCCTCTTCCTTCAAAACAGTTTTCCTTCCTTCAAATCAGTTTTTGACTATACACTATTCCCTGAAATGGCCGCAAGTCAACCAGTTCTCTTGGTACAGTGACTGTGTACTCCTTCTACCTTCCTGTAATTCTTCTTGAATCATTCAACATCTTGCCTATTAAAAAAAAAAGTCAAATCCATTGCCATCAAGTCAATTCCAACTCACAGAGACCCTATAGGTCAGGGCAAAACTGGCCCAAGGAGTTTCCAAGAAGCACCTCATGGATATGAACAGACAGCCTTTTGCTTAGCAACCACAGCAGTTAACTACTACACCACCAGAGTTTTTCCATTTTGCCTACTGAATCCTGCCATACTTTAACTAAAAGCTTGAATTTCTCTTCAGTCCCTTCTGCTTGAAAAATACACTCCCCTTTTGATTTTCTAAGTCTCTGTACATGTCATTGTAATAATTTTCTTTTTCTTTCTGAGCTGCCCTGTGAAATCTGCTGTTTAGTTCTTTTACTTCGTCATTCCTTCCTTTTGCACTGGCTGCTCAACATTTGAGCGCAAGTTTCAAAGTTTCTTCTGACATCCATTTTTTTTTTCATTTTAAAGACTGCCATTGGTTGAACTGTGTCCCCTAAAGAATGGAAGTAGCAATCTGGCTAAGCCATGACTCCTAGTATTAGGTGACTGCCCTCCATTTTGTGATTTTCCTATACTGTTCATCTCTGCCTCACATTAATAGATAGGATTATGTTAAGGAGGATTAGGGTAGGACTCTAAAACACCTCCTAAGGTCGCCTCTCTGTTCCAGTGCAAAAGGAGTTTCCCTGAAATGTGCCTTAGACCACCTTTTATTCTTTCATCCTACAAGAGATAAAAGGGAAGTGAAGCAAGCAGAGAGCAGGAAACCTCATACCATCAAGAAAGCAGCACCCCAAGCAAAGCACACCCTTCAGACCTGTGCCAAGACGCTTCCTGACAGAAGGCAGACTGATGCAACGCAAGAACTTTCCTCCAAGCTGACAGAGAGAAAGCCTTCCCCAGGAGCAGACGTCCTGAACTCAGACTTGTAGCCTACTAGACTGTCTAAGAATAAACTTTTCTTTGCTAAAACCATCCACTTGCGGTATTTCTGTTAGAGCAGTAGGAGAAGACTAAGACAATGACCTTTTGCTGTCTTCACACATGATGTAGATATACTTGATTTCACTCCACAACTCATCTGGTCTTTGGTCATTATTGTTCCATTCATCAAATTTATTCTTGAAACATCTCAAATTTAGGTGGGATATAGTCACAGTTTTACTCTGGCTATCATGGACTTCTTTTAATTTTATTCAGCTTTAGTTCTATTGAACTTGCATATGAGCAAGTGATGGTCTGTCCCATGATGACACTGAGTTTCTCCACTGTCTCGTTCCACAGACGCAGTCTAATTCCTATGCACTCCATTCAGCAAAGTCCATGCATATAGCTGCCATTAATGCTGTTGAGAAAAAGTATTTCCAAAAAGTTAAGTCATTGGTCTTGAAAATACTATCATGTCATTTTCTGTCTCATTTCTATAACCAAGGCAATATTTTACAAATACTGATCCTTCTTCAATTCCAATTTACACATTCCAGTCATCAGTAATTACCAATGCATTTTGACTGCATGTTTAATCAATTTCTGACTGCAGAAGTTGGTAAAAATCTTAAACTTCTTCATCTTTGGCAACAGTGGTTGGCACAAAAATATGAGTAACACTCATATTGACTGATCCTCCTTGTAGACAAATGGATATTACCCTGTCACGACAAATGTATTTCATGGTAAATCTTGAAATGTTCTTTCGACAACGACTGCGACAACATCCTCTTCAATTTGTCATTGCCAGCATAGTAAATCATATGATCGTCCAATTCAGCACGACCAATACAAGTTCTTTTCAACTAATGCCTATAATATCTATCTTCAAGAATTCCATTTCATGTTTTACAACTTCCAATCTTCCTTGAGTCATGCTTTTTATATTCTATGTTTCAATTATTAATGAATGCTTGCAACTATTTCTTCTTAATTGCCAAATGAAGATCCCAGAAGTTTGACCCCATCCGCAACATTAAGGTTACTTCTACTTTGAGTAAGCAGCACTTCTTCATTTGTATTTCAAGTGTCTTCTAACTGGAGGAGCTCATCTTCAGCACTATTATCAGAAAATATTCTGCTGCTGTCTATAGGTTTTTAACACCCAATTTTTCAGACGTATATCATCAGGTCCTTCTTCCTACTGTGTCTTAGTCTGGAAGCTCCACGTAAACCTGTTTACCAGGCATAGCCTCCCTAGTATTTGAAATACTGGTGGCACAGCTTTCGGCACCACAGCTACACATAAACCATCACCTGTGAGTCTGTTACACTATAGTGACTAGTCTACAAGAAATATCTTCTAAATTAAAAAAAAAAAAACCCTAACCCTACCACAGCACAGATTCACAGATTCTAAGTCAAAGCCACTGGGTTGTTAATATACATTATGAAATAATCTATTTGAAAGTACTCTCTGTACCAAAACAAGTATGCTTACAAATAAGTTTCTTAGCAGAATGTTTTTAAATGCTGTAAAGGAAGATACAACATAATTTAACTCAGAACTACTACTCAAATAATTTATTCACTGTGCTAATCCAAAGAGAGCCACACCTTGCTCTGCACCATAGTGGGGAAACCTAACTGTGACTATACAAGCTGAAACTGTACAAAAGTAAACTGATAATCAATTAGGAGAAGTCCAACTGTTCTGAGACATTTAGTTTTTGTCTAAACATTAAAATGCTCTGACCAAATTATAAATATACGGGAAGTAAAAAGGAAATTAAAATCAATACCTAATACACTGCAATTTAAAAATACTACAAACTAAGAATTAAAGTGTTTGTTTCTTAGTATGAGAAAATATTTAAAGTCATTGGTGCATAGGACGAACATGAAGTATGTTGTATGCTCAGCAAACACTTAGTGACTGAAACTGTACTGTTCTCCAGACCACAACTTATTCAAATCCCCAGAGTTAATTTCTAAACACAACTTTGTTGAGGAAAACATCGAAATCATAAAAAATGGTAACAAAATACAGTAACAATAGTAGCATGTTATGATCCCATGAAAAAGATGTATATGTTAAGTATTAAAGCATTCACATGAAACCTCACCTTTAAAAAATCACGTGCATGCTAAAAAACAAGGGGGGAGGTAACAAAGCAAATTATTTAACTCCCATATTTCTTAAAATCCCAGGTATGGACTTGTATTTCCCAACGATATGTGTCATAAATCTAACTTCTAAACTTGTAGTTATAATTCCACCTGGGAATGAGTTGTCTTTGCTATGTTAGTGAGGGAGAATTAGTGTAGGGTCAATCTCTTACAAAATACAAGAGAAGCAGATCAAGAAAGCAGACAGTGGAAGACAGAGGTCAAGGCACAAGGAGACAGCCATAAAATCAGGAAACAGAAGCTGAAGAGACCAAGATCTCCCCCCAGAACCACAAGAGCCTTCCCCTAGAGCTGATACCCTAAATTTGGATCTTTAGCCTCCCAAACTGTGAGAAAATGTTTTTTGAAAGCCATCCACCTGGGGTATTTTTGTTACAGCAACACTTATAACTAATAACTAAGACAAGCCCTTACAACTGAGTCAGTCATTCCTTGAGTTTCCATTGCAGCCACACTACTTTCACTGCCATAATCTCATTCTATTGTGACATTTCTATTTCCACAAGGTTGTATCTCAGTTTGTTAATGAGTCTTCTTCCAACCCTGATGCTGTACTCTTCTTCACGTAGTCCAGTTCTTATATTATTTTAGCAGCATACAGAGTGCTTACGCATGATCAAAGGACACAGTCCGGATACACACCTTTCATGAATTTAAACAATGCACTAGCTACTGTTTTTACAATCCAGCAAAAACTAACATAAAAAATTAACTTAAAAACTCTTTTAAGAAATCAAAATATGTATAGATTTTATTCACTTAAATAAATACATGGGAAATAAAGATACTTCAGTTTTCTAGGTTTACGTTTCAGGCAAAATTTAAACACACATTTCTGAAATCATGTAAGATTTTCTATTTAGTGTCTTAAAGTCTGTTTTATCTTTTTGTCACAGAGCCAAATAGCCAATTTCTGTGTCATATTCAGAATATCACATAAATATAACACCAGACAATTGCTTACAGTCATGATGAGTATCTTCTTCAATTTATTAAATAACCTAAGGAATTTTCTAGTTAATAAATAAAAATATTTATGGTAACTGCTTTACTCTTTTTCGCAAAATGGGTAAATAATTTTTCCCTGATTTTTTCACAAGTATCATAAAATTTCGGGTCAATTTTTGACCCAACTGGTACATGCCCTCCTCTGACCAGCAGCCGTATCTCAAACGCTAATCAGTTTCTAATTTTTCCAAAGAAAAAAAGAAATCAGAAGGCCCTGAACACAAAACAACTTTCATTCATTCTGGCTTGGAGAATAAAATTTTAATTATTTAACCAAAAGCAATAAATTCACAAAAAGGGTATAAGGATAAGTTGTTAAATTACTACACTATTTCCTACAACACCCAGGAAAAGATCAGTGATCTTAAGACTATGACATTTTCTCATGAGAAAGGAAAGAAAATTAAGTACTAAAACTAAATACATTAAGAATCATGGATCGGGGGCAGAGTCAAGGTGGCGGACTAAGCACACATCTCCTTATATCCCTCTGGAACCCAAGACCTGAAGTAACAATTAAACAGAGCCTTCTAGAAGATCACCTAATCAGCCTCAAGACACAGCACAGAGCTGTTAATTGGGACTTTATACCACTCAGCGAAAAATCTCCTCTCTTTCGCTGACTCCCGCTCCTGGCTAGCCCCGGCTCTCACGGACGGAAGGTAAACGCACCAGTTTGACTTTTTTTCCCTCGGTCTTGGCTGGTGGGCGGAGCTGGGCCTTGCCCAGCAGCTGGACTCAGACGTGCTACTGGGGGGATAGCCAGGCGAAATTCCCATATTCTGAGAGCCAGGCTCGGGACTCTGTTAATCTAGACACTTTGAGCCTTTCGTTTGGTAGCTGCCTCAAGCGGGGTTTGTGCAGAGCTCCGCAGTCAGTATGCGGGACGCCATGTTGGTACCGAGATTTTAGCCAGACCTCATTCTTAGCCTGGGAGACAGCTCGTGCAAACGGGACAGCGCTTCTCCGTCAGAAAAGTAGTGATTTTGCATAGTGCTGCCTACGTTGGGGGCCCTGCAACAGAAGCAGAGGAATCACTACGTCTCCGCACCTTTAGCCCCTCTGTCTGCTGCCTGTGTGGAGGACGCCATCTTGGATACAGTGGCCACAGCTGGACCTAATTCTTAGCTTGGGAGCCAGAGCCTGCCCACAGGAGAGCGCTTTTCAATCACAAAACCAGTACTCGACGCAGTGTTGGCTAAGGCTAGGCTCTGTCAGCAGAGGCCACCAAGGCAGTAGAATTGCTGTATTCTGAACTAGTTTGTTATCATCTGGGGTTGGATATAGTCACGCTTACTTTGTCAGATGAGAAGAGGGACCTCTACACCTGAAAACCTAACTGACTTGTGAACTGGTCATATACCTTTTGCTTTACATTTGAAGACAGCCTAGAGAAATCTTTGCAATCCATCCTCACAGTACCTCTTCCAGCCTCTATATACTAACATGGGACCCAAAAAGCAACAGACAATTGTGGCATACAAGCAATCACTGATGGCTTCAGAAGGCTCCCAAACAAAGCAACCAAGGAGTTTTCCAGATGAAGAAACTTTTATGAACGCATCAAAAAGTGAATACAAACTGATTATATACAGAGCCCTTCTAGACCTTATACAAAATACAGCAGAACAAAATGAAAAATTAAGCAAGTTGTTCGATCTGATGGAACACCAGTACTCTGAAATCCAACAGATCAAGAAGTAAATCAAAGACATAGAAACTTCCACGCAAAGCCAAGGAAACAGAATGGAACAAATGGAAAAAAGAATTTCTGACTTGAAGACAGAGCTACTGAGGCCAGCATCTATGAGCAGAAATCAGAAAAAAGAAACAAGAAAAATGAAGAAACATTAAGGAGCATGTGGGACTCTATTAAGAGGAACAACCTTCAATTAATTGGAGTAACTGAACAGGGTGAGACATCTGAGAACACAGAGAGAATCGTTGCTGAGCTGCTGAAAGAAAACTTCCCAGAAATCATGAAGGAAGAGAATATAGACATCTCAGATGCATATCGTACGCCACCCAATACAGATCTCAAAAGAAAGACTCCAAGACATATTATAATCAAGCTTAACAAAATGAAACATAAGCAGCAACTCTTAAAGGCAGCAAGACTCAAGGCAAAGCTAACATTCAGAGAGAAACCCTGAGAAATCGTCAGATTTCTCAGCAGAAACCATGCTGGCATGGAGACAGTGGCATGACACATTCAAAGTCTTGAAGGAGAAGAACTTCCAACCAAGAATTATATATCCTGCAAAACTATCTTTCAAATATGAAAATGAAATTAAGACATTTCCAGATAAACAGAAACTCAGAGACTTTGTAAAAACCAAACCCAAACTACAAGAAATACTGAAAGAAGTTCTTGGCTTTGGCTTAGAAGAACGAAACCACTAACTTTATATTTTAGAACGACACACTACTCAATACTCATTTAGGGACGGCTCAAAAGTAAATCACAGCTTTGATTTGGAAAGAAGCAATCCAGTGATCATCATGAAAACTATAAAAAGAGGGATGTACTACAGTCGTTATAGTCCTTCCAGATGGAGAGGAAGATGACAAGACTGGCAGTAATTAAAACTGGGTTTATAAATAGTTTATTAAGGGGGTTCATAGGGGCAGCTGTAAAGCACAACAAAGATTTATCATACCATTTCAAGAAATCTAATACACGAGTCTCAACAACTATAAAAGCAGCTCTGAAAAAGGTGAAAAATCAACTCACAAAAAAGAGTGTGCCAGAACAGACTAATAAGAACAACAGAGAAAACATCAACATAAAAATAAACATATCACAATGGCAGCAGTGAACACATACCTATCAATAATTACACTGAATGTGAATGGACTGAATGCTCCAGTAAAGAGACACAGAGTGTCATCTTGGATCAAAAGACACGACCCACCCACATGTTGTCTACAAGAAACTCACTTGAGACCTAAAGACAGGAACAAACTGAAAATTAAAGGATGGAAGAATATATATCAAGCTAACAATGAACAAAGAAGAGCAGGGGTGCCAATTCTAATCTCAGACAAAATCAATTTTAATGTCAAATCCACCATCGTGGACAAAGATGGACACTACTTATTGCTGAAAGGTTCAGTACACAAGCAAGACTTAACTATATTAAATATTTATGCACCTAATGTGAGAGCACCTAAATATGTCGAAGAAACACTGACTATACTCTAAAGAGAGTTAGACGACTCCACAATAATAGTGGGAGATTTTTTAACACACCACTCTCATTACTAGACAGATCATCTAGAAAAAAGCTCAGTAAAGATACAGAAGACCTCATTGACACAATTAACCAACTAAACCTCATTGATATACACAGAACTTTCCACCCATCAGCAGACAACTACACCTTCTTCTCCAGTGCACATGGAACATTCTCCAGAATTGACCACGTGATAGGCCATAATGCAATGCTCAACAAAATCCATACCACTGAATTACTGCAAAGCATCTTCTCAGATCATAAAGCCATCAAAGTTGAAATCAATAGCAGAAAAAACAGAGATAGAAAGTGGAACTCTTGGAAACTGAACATCTTGCTCAAAAAAACATGGGTTTTAGAGGAAATCAAGGATGAATTAAAGAAATTCATGGATTCCAATGAGAACGAAAACACTTCCTACCAGAACCTATGGGATACAGCCAAAGCAGTGCTGAGAGGTCTGTTTATCTCCATAAATGCACACAACTGGATGGAAGAAAGAAACCAAATCAAGCAACTAACTCTATAGCTTGAACAAGTAGAAAGGGAACAACAGAGGAACCCCTCGGGAACCAGAAGAAATGAGATTACAAAGATTAGAGCAGAGCTAAATGAACTAGAGAATAGAAAAACAATTGAAAAAATTGAAAACAGCAAAAGCTGGTTTTTTGAAAAGATCAACAAAATTGATAAACCACTGGCTAAACTTACTAAAGAAAAGTAGGAAAGGAAACAAATAACCCAAATTAGAAAGGAGAGGGGAGTTGTCACCACAGATGCAACAGAAATCAAAAATATCATAACAGAATACTATGAAAGACTGTACTCTAACAAATTTGAAAACCTAGGGGAAATGGACAAATTCCTTGACTCATACCACCTACCCAAATTATCACAACGTGAAGCAGAACAACTTAATAAACCCATCACAAAGGAAGAGATTGAAAAGGTCATCAAAACACTGCCAACCAAAAAAAAGTCCGGGCCCAGAGGGCTTCTCAGCAAAATTCTACCAAGCATTTAGAGAAGAGTTATTCCCAATACTACTGAGACTATTTCACAGTATAGAAACGGATGGAATACTCCCAAACTCATTCTATGAAGCTAGCATAACCCTGATACCTAAGCTGGGGAAAGATCCAACAAACACAGAGAAGTACAGACCGCTATCACTCATGAACCTAGTTGCAAAAATCTTCAACAAAATTCTTGCCAACAGAATACAAAAACATATCAAGAAAATAATCCATCATGACCAAGTGGGATTCATACCAGGAATGCAAGGCTGGTTCAACATCAGGAAAACAATTAATGTGATTAACCATATAAATAACACAAAAGACAAAGATCATCTGATTTTGTCCACTGATGCCGAAAAGGCATTTGATAAAGTCCAACACCCATTCATGCTAAAAACTCTTAGCAAAATGGGAATAGATGGCAAATTCCTCAACACAATAAGGGCCATTTATACAAAGCCAATTGCCCACATCATGCTGAATGGAGAGAGACTGAAAGACGAATTTCCCTTGAGATCAGGAACTAGACAAGGATGCCAACTGTCACCTCTCCTATTCAACATTGTGCTAGAAGTTCTAGCCAGAGCAATTAGACAAGACCAAGAAATAAAGGGCATCTGCATCGGCAAAGAGGAAGTTAAAATCTCCCTGTTCGCAGATGATACGATTGTATATGCAGAGAACCCCAAGGAATCTGTAAGTAAGCTACTCAAACTGATAGAAGAGTTCAGCAAAGTCTCAGGATACAAGATAAACATAAGGAAATCAGCAGGATTCCTTTATACCAACAACGAGGCTGCTAAGGAGGAAATTATCAAATCAATACCATTTACGATAGCCCCTAAGAAGATACAGTACCTAGGAATTAATCTAACCAGAGAAACAACAGACCTTTACAAAGAGAACTACAAGCCCTTACTATAAGAAACTAAGAGAGACTTAGATAAATGGAAAAACATACCCTGCTCATGGATAGGAAGACTTAACATTGTGAAAACGTCTATTTTACCCAAAGCAATTTATTTATATAATGCAATCCCAATACAAGTTCCAGCATCATTTTTTAATGAGATGGAGAAACAAATCACCAATTTTGTTTGGAAAGGCAAGAAGCCCCGGATAAGTAAGGTACTACTAAAGAAGAAGAACACACTGGGAAGCCTCTCATTACCCGACCTTAGAACATACTACACTGCCACAGTGGTCAAAACAGCCTGGTACTGGTATAAGAACAGACAGATGGATCAATGGAACAGAATTGAGACCCCAGAGATGACACCATCTACCTATGAACAGTTGATATTCGACAAAGGCCCTAAGACATTAAACTGGGGTAAAAACAGTACCTTCAACAAATGGTGCTGGCAAAATTGGTCATCCATCTGCAATAAACTGAATCAAGATCCATATCTTACACCTTATACAAAAACCAACTCCAACTGGATAAAAGACCTAAATATCAAACCTAAAACAATAAAGCTCATCCAAGAAAAGGTAGGAACAACAATGGAAGTTTTAATACACAATGAGGACAGACTCCAAAATCTGTCAAAGAAACCTCAATCAACAGAAGAGAAAATAGATAAATGGGAACTATTAAGAATCAAACACTTTTGCTCATCCAAAGACTTTATTAATAGAATTAAAAGAGCATCCACAGAATGGGAAAAAATATTTGGCAACTCTATGTCAGACCGATGCCTGATCTCCATAATCTATAAGATACTACAAAATATCAATAAGAAGAAGATCAACCATCCAATTAAGTGATGGGCAAAGGAGATGGACAGACACTTCACTAAAGAGGAGATCCAGGCAGCCAAAAAACACATGCGGACATGTTCACGATCTTTAGTTACTAAAGAAATTCAAATCAAGACAACAATGAGATACCATCTCACCCCAACAAGATTGGCCATGATCCAGAAAACACAAAACAGCAAATGCTGGAGAGGCTGTGGAGAAAGTGGAACCCTCCTACACTGTTGGTGGGGTTGCAGAATGGTCCAGCCTCTTTGGAAAGCAATCTGGCACTTCCTTAAAAAAAATGGATATTGATATACCATTTGACCCAGTAATTCCACTACTTGGAATATATCCTACAGATTCAAGGCCTTTCACACCAACAGACACATGCACCAGAATGTTTATCGCAGCACAGTCCACGATAGCAAAAAGATAGAATCAACCCAGATGCCCAACAATAGAAGAATGGATAGGTAAACTGTGGTACATATACTCAATGGAGCACTACGCAATGACAAAGAATAACGATGATTCCAGGAAACATCTCATGACCTGGTTTCAACTGGAAGACATTATGTTGAGTGAAAGTAGTCAGCGACAAAAGGACAAATACTGTAGGAGACCTCTACGATAAGATCTCAAAAACAGACTTGTGTATAGAAGAAAAGACTCTTTGACAGCTGCAAGGGAGGGGAGGGAGGGAGGGTGAGGGGGGGAGGGTTTAGTTTAGACACTTACTAGAAATCTAGTTGGGAGAAATCCAGTTGGGTGACAGCACACATTAGGAACAAGAACAACATTAAGTTGACTTCAGCATAACTTCAGTACTCCTTCCATCTTAACTCAATTCTGCAAGGATAGAGTAGCTGGGGTGGGGGGCGGGGGACCATGCTGTTAGATGAATTCCAGGCCAAATGGCACAACAAGCGTTTTGCTAAGAGAGCTCTCTGCACCCCACATTGGTGAGTGGCGTCTGGGGTCTTAAAAGCTGCCAAGCTGCCACAGCAAATGGTCCCAACTCAGCAGGAACGGATGCTCACCGAGGACCAAAACGACATGCGGTAAAGACAACCGAGAAGACGGAGAGACCCACAAGAGTGGGTGCCTACATCAACTTGGGACCGGAAAAACCAGATGGTGCCCGGCCACCACCAGTGATAGCCACGATGGAGCTCACAGAGAGGAGTCTCACTGGCAACACAAGAATAAAGAGGTGCATCATGAGATCTCCACTAAAAGACCTCAACTGATGGTCCAGCGGTTTTGGGGTTCCTCTGAGAGCACGGCCCCCAGCCCTGATGCTGCCCTTTCCCATAAATTATAACAAAGGTCCACTCTTTGGACAGGAATGGATTGGACTTGGCAATGCAGAGTGATCATATATTGGAAGCACTTTATGGTTCTATACATCTGTAGGATATCATCTTGCTCACCTCTGGCTAGAGGAAGGGGAGTCGATGGAGAGGAGGGGAAAGGAGACTGTTGAGAGGATGAGACAGGTATGGAGCAGAGAGGAATAGTGTGCAGTCACCGGACAGGGAGAGCAGTGGAAGCTGCATATAGGTGGGCATGTAAATTTATATGTGAATGTACATTTTCACTCAGTTATGTTAAATAAAAATTAAAATTAAAAAAAAAAAAGAATCATGGATCGCTTCCAGTTGGTTGGCCAGGTAGCTGTCTTTCAGATTTCCTGGCATAGTCTAGTTAGCACTTCCAGGGCTGCGTCCATTTGTTGGAACATCTCAACTGATATTCCATCAGTTCCTGGAGTCTTGTTTTTTACTAGTGCCTTCAATGCATCTTCGACTTCTTCCTTCAGTACCATCAGTTCCTGATCGTATGCTACCTCTTGAAATAGGTGAATGTCAACCAATTCTTTCTGGTATAATCGCTCTATATATTCCCTTCATTTTCTTTTGATGCTTCTTGAATCATTTAACATTTTCCCTGCAGAATTTTTCACTGTTGCAACTTGAGGCTTGAGGTTCTTTTTCCCCCCAGTTCTTTCTGCTTGAGAAATGCAGAGCATGTTCTTCCCTTTCTGTTTTCTGTCTCTAGCTCTTTGCACATGTCACTATTAAACTTTATCTTCTCAAGATTCCCTTTGAAATCTTGAGTTCTTTTATGTTGTCATTCCTTCCTTTTGCACTAGCTGCTTGACGTTCCACAGCAAGTTTCAAAGTCTCTTCTAATATCCATCCAATTTGGTCTTTTCTTTCTTTCCTCAGCCTAAGGGTACAGTGTGGAGATGTAAACAACTCTGGCAACATAACACAACTGAGGTACAGATGAAGAGAAGACATGAAAGAGAACAATCTAGAGTCCTGAGGTCAGCACTAACACGTTCAAATTAAAAATCATTACAGCAGATCCTAGCAATACCTTGCTAGTGTATTCATTCAAACATCAATAACTATTCTTCAATACTCTCAAAAACCAATGCCCTGAATTAGTAAGTTAATGGCCATGGCAGTAGCTGGCAAACATTGGGATCTCTTTTACTACAATAAGTCATTGATGCCACCAGGTTTTTAGTGTTAAGTGTTACATCTGCTAACCAAAAGATAGGAAGTTCAAACACACCAGACACTCCTTGGAAACTCTACGGGGCAGTTCTACTCTGACATACAGGGTCACTATGAGTCGGACCCGACTCAACAGCAGTGGGTTTTCTTTTAGGTTTGATCTCCTTTTATTAAAAATAAATTATTTTAGAACAACTTACCAGCAACACTGAATAGAAACCTGGCTGTGTCTCCCACTGTTTCAACTGTTCCTCAGCTGGTTTTAACACAGCAGTATCCTGACTGGTGGCCTGTGTTAAGACCCGAAGAACAACAGTGCTGGCACTATTGAGATCCATGGAAACCTGGAATGATAAGTTAATATACTTAAATGTGACATTATGCATAATAAAAAATTAACAGCAGAGATAAATAATGTAAAGATAAATAAGAGAGGAAAAAATTAATCAACATACTGAAACACTCCTGTACGTCTATCATTCACCTATGCTTTCAGGTTTCTGCCATATTTACATCTTTTACATGCCACTATGTGTCAGAATCAAGTAGATGGTAGTGCATTTCCTTTTTAATTTTCTTTTAACCTTACCTAAAATTCCCTTAACTCATTTTTGCTTACACAGACTTATTTCTAATAGAAGGTGCCATTCACTGTGCCATAAATAGATGGTAATACTAATTTTTTAAAAAAGGAAAATGAGTTACTAAATTCCACTAAATTATGATCGCCTGCATGAGACTCAACATACTGCTTTCTGTCTTCATAAAAAAAAACAACAACAAAGAATGAACCTACATGCCCATCAACAGAATGAAACAATAAACTATGCTACATATACTCAATGGAACACTGCAATGATAAAAACGATGATTTCAGGAAGCACCTCATAACATGGTTTCAACCGGAAGACATTGTGTTGAGTGAAATCAGTCAGTGTCAAGAGAACAAATATTGTATGAGACTCCTGCTATAAGGACTTAAAAACAGACTTATGCACAGAAGACAAGAGTCTCTGAAGGCTACCAGGGTGGCGAGGGAGAGAGAGGGTTGGGCATACATTAGATAGCTGATAGAAATTTGGTTAGGTGAAAGCAGTGACAGCACACAGTACAGAGTAGATCAACTTAACTAGACTTCACCATAAACTGAAAGGTTTTCTAAACTCAGCCTAATATTTCAAAGGACAGAGTAGCAGGGATGGGGATCTAAGCATCATGTACCTAGGGGACACTGAGGCCAGTTGGCATAACTAGTCTATTGCTAGGAGAGTCTTCTGTACCCCATAAGGGCAAGTGGCATCTGGGATCTTAACAGCTAGCAAGCGGCCATCTGAGGTATATCAAATGGTCCCAACTCATCAGGAACAGATGATCACTGAGAACAACAAAGATACAAGGGAAAAAGAGAACCAGAGACTGACGGACCCATATAAATGGGAGACTGTATCAACATGAGACCAAAAGAACCAGATGGTTGCCTGGCTACCACCAAAGACAGTCTGACAGGAGGCACAATGTAGCGTCCCTGAGGCAACATGAGAAAAAGAAGTGTGCAGCTCAAGAACTCTATTAAAAGACCTGAACTGATGATCTGACAGCCTGGAGGGTTCCCTCGGAGCCTGGCCCCTAGACCTGCTGCTGTCCTTGACGAGAAACCAGTAATGAATCAACTCTTCAGACAAGAATGAAATGGACTTGGAGACACAGTGTCACCATTTGGTGTGTGTACTTTATGGTTCTATGCATTTATAGGAGGCTGTCCCATTGGTCTCTTTCTAGATGGGGAAGAAGAGGGTGGAGAGGGTAGGACAGATGCTTGTTAAAAAGATACTAATTATACAAAGTAAAAAGGAGGAGTGTGCTATCACTGGGTGAGGGCAGCAGAGGGAGGCACAGATAGGTTAGCATGCAAAACCGATTTGGATTGTATACCTTCACTTAATCACAATAAAGAAAAGGTTAAAAAAGAAAAGAGTAATGTGGGAGAAGTGTTAACTACATATTAGTACTCAATTTTATCCCTGGCAAAATCAGAAGGGGGAAAAAAATGGAAAAGGAATTATACGGCTCACTCACAAGTGCCTCCTACTACCACCATACATGCCACCAATGGTACATGTCCAAAACATTTTAAAGAAACAGAAACTAAATGTATACTCAAAAATTATGCTTTTGGAAGAATGTTTAACAGAAAATTAAAATAGTTCCTCCTGAAAAAAGACAAAAAGAAGGAAAACACCAAATGGATTTCAAAAGCAACTTGGAAACTTGCTTTAAAATGCAGAGTAGCTAAAGCTAAATAAAGAAATGGTGCAGTTGAAGAGGTAAAAAGAGTACTCCAAGGGGCAGCTAAAACAAGGTTAAGTGTTACGATGAAATGGGCAAGACCTGGAGTTAAAAAACCAAAACAGAAGAACACAATCAGCACTTCTCAAGCTGAAAGAACTAAAGGAAAGGTTCAAGCCTCAAGTCATATTACACACAGGAAACATCAAAAGATGGAAGGAATACACAAAGTTACCATATCAAAAAGAACCACCAACATTCAAACATTTCAGGAGGCAGTATATGATCAAAAACACTAGCATCATGAAGGAAAAAGTTAAAGCTGCACTTCATGAAGGCCATTAAGGAAAAATACAGCTCTAAGACTTGACAAAGTGTCAGTTGAGATGCGTCAACAAAGAGAAGCAGTACGTCCAGAAATTTTGAAGACAGCTAGGTACCTGGTCAACTGACTGGCAAAGATTCCTACTACTGCCCGTTTCAAAGAAAAACAATCAAACACAATACAGAAATTATCAAACAGTATCGCTTATATCACAAGCCAGTAAATTTTGAAAATAATTCAGAAAGGCTGTAGCCACACATGGGCAGGACATCACCAGGAATTTACACCCGATTCAGAAGAGGACTCATGAGGAATGATACAACTACTGAAAACAGATGGATTTTGGTTGAAAGCAGAAAATGCCAGAAAGACACTTAGCTGTGTTCTAATGACTATACGAAGATATTTTTACTCTGTGGAGTAAAGACAACATGACGCAAAGGTGGAAATTCTAGAACACTTAATTGTGCTCACACAGAAAGTGTGCATGGGGCTAGAGGGATTCATTCAAACAAAACAAGGGACTACTTTGTGCTACAGAAGTGGAAAAGGTGTACAGCAAGGTTGCATCCTTCCACCATACTTATCCAGTCTGCATGCTGAATATGAAGAGCATGACATCAGGATTGGAGGAAGACGTATTAACAATCTGTGATAAGCAGATGACACAATCTTACTAGCCAAAAATTAAGACAACTTGAAGCACTTACTGATGAAGGTCAAAGACTACAGTCTTCAGTATGGATTAAACTTGAACACGAAAATGAAAATCCTCATAACTGTATTAATAAACAAAACATGATAAAGGGCAAAGAAAACGTAAGTTGTAAAAAATATTCTACTGGGACCAACAATCAATGTCCATGACAGTAGCAGTCGGGAAGTCAAGCAACATATCACATTGGGCAAATTTGTTGCAAAAGACCTCTTAAAGTTCTAAAAGGTAAAAATAGCACTTTAATGTCTAAGGTTAGATAACCCCATGCCAGTATTTTCAATCTCCTCTCTGAACAATGAGAAAAGACAGGAAAACTGACGCACTGCAGTGTTAGTGTAAGAATACAGAATACACCACGGACTACCAGAAAAACAAACAAATGAGTCTTAGAAGCTATACATCACATGCAGGAGTTTGGAAGGGAAAATTCTTCCCTGAGCTTGCATTACAGCTTGTCTGGCATCCCTGGGTTCCTGCACACCATATGCCAATTAACACTTGCGAGGGATTGTTACAACTAAAGAGGCTCCTATGTACCTCCAAATGCCCTCACATTAAAGAACCACCAGAGCTACCCAAGAATTCCTTATGACAGTTCATGCAGAATGTCAAAGAAAAACTGGTCTAGTTTGGGAAAAGACAGACAATAAAACAGACACAACATCAAGGAGAAGAGATTATTTCCTAGCTTTAGGTACTCTAAAGGACCTCTAAATTCTTGTGCAGTGATACAAATGCATTTGGAAACTACAATCTTAAATGTGCCTAATCCAATCAGGACTTTAAAACTACAGAAATTCCTAACAACAAAAATATTTTTCAAATAGGCAGGAAATCTCACATTTTAAAGAGTAGTTAAGAGTCCCAGTGATTATGATTCTTGTTATACCCATGTAACTTGTATCATTAAATATATAGAGAGAAATATACACCATATTAAAAGAGATATTAAAACTCAACACTTGTACACCATCATACAATTTCAGGAAAGAAAATATGACCATAAATTGCTAAGTGTAGATATTGCCTGGGCAAAGAAGCATGAGTTCTACTGTATTACCTGCATTTCTGATGGAAATGCTTATCAAAAGACAATTTTCCTTACTCAAGGGACTCTTGAGATCTGCAGTCAAGAGCAGTTCTAACTGCAAAGTGTCATCCCTGAAATGCACGTAATATTTTTATTACCTGGTGTTTATGAAGGCAATAGTTAGCTTATGTGGGAAAAAAAAAATCAAACCACAAATTCCAATGTACTATTTAAGCTTCCCATATTATGTGCAGCACATATTTATCAGACAAAAGAAAAATAAATTTCTATTTGTTAGCAATAATGTAACTTCACTTCTAAGTCAACTCCATGACGGTTGCCACATCAACTTGTTTCTTCAGCAGATACTGTACTACTAAGTCTACAGTTCCTTGTTATAAAACTAAATTTAAAAAGCTGTAGTGCCATCTGATGGCAAGAAGTAAGTATCACACTCCAAAGAATACTTCCTTTCCTAGTACACTTTCAGTCACGGCTTGAATCGTGTTCCCCAAAAAATATGTATATAGCCACTTGGCTAGGCCAGGATTCCCGGCACTGTGTGATGTTCCTTTGTGTTATAAACCCTGCCCCTATGATGTTAATGAGGGACAAGGGGTGGTAGTTGTTTTGATGGGGCAGGACTCAATGTGTGGGACGGTACTGTGCCTTGAGGCAGACTCTGAGAACATAAAGGGAGGCAAGAACATACAGGGACCTCACATCACCAAGAAGCAGTGCTGGGAGATGTGCTTGTCCTTTAGAAAGGACTCGAGGCAGTGTACCTCAAAAGCTTCCAGTCCAGGGGAAGATCAATGATGACAAGGATCTTTCTCCAGTGCTAGCAGAGAAAGCCTTCCCCTACAGCTGACATACTGAATTTTGACTTTTAGCCTACTGGAGTGTGACAAAGTAAAGTTTCTCTTTTTAATGCCACTCACTTGTGGTATTTTTGTCAAAGCGTGGCACTATATGACTAACACTTTCTCCTTAAGGAGGAAGGAGAGTACTGGAACACTCATTGACCACTACACCAGGGCAACCATCTGGAAATACAGGATGGGTTCTCAGGATGAAGTATGTCTGGGGCACAGCGAATGCTGAGAAAAAAGCTTCTTCAGAAATAAACAAGTGAGTGCCTACACAATAATGTACAAACCCTGGAGATATAGTGGGCCAGCAGTTCTAATCGACCAGGCACTCCTTAGAAACTCTATGGGGCAGTTCTACTCTGTCCCATAGGCTCATTATGAGTCAGAATCAACCCAAAGGCAATTTTTTCTTTTTTTTGTAAAAAGAATAACATAATGTTAAATGAATGGAATACTATGCAATGATAAAGAACAATGATGATTTCAGGAAGCATCTCGTAACTTGGCATCGACTAGAAGACATCATGCTGAGTAAAATCAGTAAGCTCCAAAAGAACAAATATTGCATGAGACCACTATTATAAGGTCTTAAAAAACGACTTATGCACAGAAGAAAAACTCTTTGATGGCTACAAGGGTGGAGAGAGAAGGAGAGGGTTATTAACAGATTAGTTCACAGGATTACAGTTAGGTGAAGGGTGTGACAACAGTCAGTAGAAGGCAGCTCAGCATAACTGGACTTCACCATAAACTAAAAGGTTTTCTAAATTCAGCCCAGCATTTCAAAGGATAGAGTTGCAGGGACAGGGGTCTAGGGACCATGCTTTCACAGGACATTGAGATCAACTGGCATAACCAGCCTTTTTACTAAGAGAGCCTTCTGCACCTCATATTGGTGAGTGGCATCTGGGGTCTTAAAAGCCAGCAAGCTGCCATCTGAAGAACATCAACTGGTCCCAATCCACATGGAACAGATGACAACCAAAAACATAAAAGAAAAGAACAAAAATGAGACCAGGAGACAGAAGGACCCATGTGATTAGGAGAGTACATCAGCATGAGACCAGAAGAACTAGATGGTTGCCTGGCCAACACCAAAGACAGCCTTGAGAGGGGACACAATGTGGAGTGTCTGATGTAGCATGAGAAAAAGAGGTGTCCAGTTGAAGAACTCTGCTAAAAGATAAGAACCGAGGGTCCGATAACCCAGAGGGTCCCCGGAACACAGCTCCTAGACTTGCTGCTGACCCTGACTGAAATCAGCACTGCAGTCAACTTTTCAGACAAGAAGAGACCAGACTCAGGAACACAGTGAGAGCATGTGGTGTGTCTACTTTATAGTTTTATACATTTATAGAAGGGGTTTCTTTCCAAATGGGAGAGGAGAGGGTAGAGAGGAGGGGACAGGTGATTAGAAAGAAGATACTAGAGGGGGAAAAGGAGGAGTGGGCTGTCACAGTGAAGAGTGCAGATAACAGCTATAGAGAGGTGGGCATATAAAATTGACTTGGACTGTGAACTTTCAAATAGTCATAATTAAAAAAAGAGTAACATCATGCAAGAAAGATAACATTCAGAAGATGAAAACTAAAACCCTATGGTGAGGCAAAACATGACTACCAAACAATTTGCTTACAGCACTGCATCCACTTCTGTAGTTAAATGCTACTCCATACAAAAGAAAATGTGAAATAAACATAGGAATGGGGTTTTGAACCCTACTCAAAGCATATATGACAGAATTCAAGAGACTGTGATGTAAGCAACATTTTAGCCAAAAGGAGACTGGAACTGTGAAACAAGAGCAGGCAGAGTGCTATGAGGAAATGAAATCCCCTAGTGAGGAAAGCACTGCATATTCTATATACAGAAACAGGTAATTAGGAAAAAGAACAGTCAAACACAAGTCAGTGTGCCAGTGACATCAGAAACATGAAAAAGAAGTTCCTACGACTGTTATTTTTCTCCTGGAAGAAAAGGTACTTGGCAAATAAAAACCAAGGTAGTAGCCTGTCTGCCATGTATTAGTGAAGCATTTCCACAGGAGCCTAAGAGAAAGACACTATCTTTCTCAAAGACAGTTACACACCCGTAAGTCAAATTATGATTAACAAACTAAGGGTAAAAGAAAAAGTCACAAGATATATTTTTGGAAAAGTACAAAATAAAGACATTATGAAATTGTTCAAGTGCTTGGAGGCAAAATCAAATGAGAGAAAGACAACATGTCAAAAACAAGAAGGAAACTTCAGGACACTGTGATGCCACAGAAAGCAGCACCATGCTGTCATACACAGCAAAGTAAAACAGAGAATAACATTTATCCCGGAACTCAGTGTCAGATGAAGAGATAAAGAACTCAGCCAAATATAGAAAAGAGTAAGAAACTGACAGAGAGCAGAGGGTAAAAAGAGATAGGAGCAGAAGCACCCTATCAGCTAACCAACATGGATTCTTCATCGTGGACTCCTGCTGGAGATCAGTAGACAAGAAACACAGGAAAGCAGCTTCATAGAAATCCTAGGGAGAAAAAAAGCACCTGGGAACCAGCAAGACACACTTTCCTACCCCCTATCCTCTCCCTGCTGCTCTCCCTCCAACACTTCCTAGCTAGATGTGGTGGCTTGGCTGGCTGAGAAGTAGTCTGTGTCACTTGGATTCACCCCACCCACAGCAAAAGATCAGCAGACAGGGAGTACACGAAAACAGCTTCAGAGAGCTGCTACCAGGACACAGATCACACAGTAGTCAGCAATATATGCTCTCCTAACCCTCACACTTTTCCCCTCCTCAGTCTCCTCTGCTTCCCACCAGCAGCAGTCTCTCCACCAGGAGGAAACTCCTTCAGCCTCTATCTTTTGGATTTGTTCCACCCTCACTGGCTGGCTCCTTGAATACCATTTCTTCTGCAGCTGGTGTTGCTTTTTTCCCTTTTAGCCAGGCTGCACTGCATAGCTTAGGAACTACTTTCCCAGTCTGAGCAGCGGCATCAGTGAGATGCCTGGAGGCAATCTTTTTTTTTTTTCCTCCGTTTTTCCCCAATTTTCTTCTTTTTTGCTTTCTCTCTCTCTATACTTCCCAGCTTTCATCTTTCTATACTTACATTCTTATCTCCTGAATGCCTGGTGTCATGTGACACCTCTTCTAGCCGGACTATACTACACAGCCTGGGAGACACTTCCTTGGTCTTTGCAGCTATACTGATGGGATCCCTGCAGTGGGGAGGCTGTCTTTTTTTTTTGTTTCCGTTTTACTTTTTCTTTTCCAAATTTTTATTTAGTCATTTTTTCTTTTCTTTTTTTTCCTTCCCCATTTCTGAGTTTCTCATCATTTCTCACCTTTCTACTCCAACAGCAAGTTCCCTTAGCACTTTTTTTTTGAGAGGGGCTCCCAATTCTCTCTCTTCTCTTCCACATCCATCTTAGCTACACACATCACAATCTTCCCCCTCCTTCCTGTTTAGCTGCACCATGCACTGAACACCACAACCTCAAGAAGCACACGTATGGCCTACTATAACCTGCCTAGCACTAATACCCAGCCCGTCCTATTGGACCTAGTACATGCCACAAACACTCATTCCATCCCCTTTCGTTCTGCTAGACATGCCCTGCTGCACCACTGCTGAGCAACTGGCTCTATCAACAGGACAAGAAGGTAAAGGAGCAAAAAACACACAGCCCACTTACTATGATATAACCAAATAAAACAAAAAAAGAACACACAAAACAAACATATCTACAACAAATAAAATAATTAATGACTGCCCTGAAGACAGCAGACAATGTCAAAACATAATACCAAAAAAGAAAAGCAACAGGATAGTCCCAGTAGGCATCAAAATAAAACACCAGGTGACTTTCTAGGACAAGAAAAAGCAATCTACCTGACAGGAAATTCAAATCTCTAATATTCACAGCTATCCAAGAGCTAAAACAAACAGACAAAAGCAAGGAAGAACAAATTCACAGAAAAGGCAGAAAAATTCACATAATAATTCAGGAGTATAATACAGAAACAAAATGCTAAAATAAACTCACCACTAGAAATCATACAAAAACAATTAAAGGTATGGAACTATCTAATGAATTGGAAGGCAAAGGAATACAAAGCCGTAACAGACTGGTACACACCAAGGAAGGTAAGGGTAAATTTCAAAGTGACCACTAATAAAGTTAACAAACCTACTCATCATAATAAAGACAAAACCCAAAAAGTCTCAATAAAAAGAAAAGAAATAAAAAAGGAATCCACAAACAAAAGAGATTCAGCCCAGCTCAGTAAGAGAAACAAACAAAACGCCAGCACCACAAAAAAAAGTACTACAAAATAACAGCAAAAAAACTCATACCTATCAACAATTACACTAAAATGTAAGTGACCTAGCCAAGCCAAAAGCCAAGTCCCATTGAGTCAGATCCGACACCTAGGTGGACCTGTAAAGAGACAGAGAGTGACAGACTAGATAAAAATAGGATCCATCAAAATGTTGTCTACAAGAAACACATCTTAAAAACAAAGACATAAATTTATTAAAATTCAAAGGATGGGAGAAAATATTTCAAACTGTGGTATACAAAACACAATGGAGTACTACACAATAAAAAACTGATAAATCTATGAAACATCTCAAAACATGCAGGAAACTCAAGAGCATTCTGCTGAGTAAAATAAGTCAATTACAAAGGAACAAATACTGCACAAGACCACTACTGTAAAAACTCATGAAAACAGTTACACACAAAAACAAACAATTTTTGATGGTTATGAGGGAGAAGAGGGATAAAGATGTAAGAACATTAAACAGACAACAGATAACTGACAGCTTTTGAGAAGGGTAAGATAGTACACAATACTGGGAAAGCCAGCACAACCTGTACAGGCAAGATCATATAAGTTCCATTCCCACTGCCATCAAGTCAATTCTGACTCATAGCAACCCTGCAGAGCAGAATAGAACTGCCCAAAGGAGCATCTGGTGGATCTGAACTGCCAACCTTCTGGTTAGTAACCATAGCACTTACCCACTATACCACCGGGTTTCTGTAACTTCCACAGATACATCCAAACTTCCTGAGGGACCAAATTACACGGCTGAGGATTGTGAGAACGATGGTCTCAGGAAACATCTGGCTCAACTTGCATAACACAGTTTATAATGAAAATATTCTACTTTGGTGAGATGATCAGGAGTCTTAAAAGCCTAGGAGCAGCCATCTGGGACACTCCACTGGTCTCACCTTTCACAGAAAGAGGAAGAATGAAGAAAACTAAAGATCCAATGGAAAAAACTAGTGAAAGGACTAATGGACCATATCTACAACAACATCTGCCAGACTGAGTCCAGCACAACTAGATGGCACCCAGCTAGCACCACTGAGTACTCTGACAGGGATCACATCAGAGAGTCTCAGACAAAGCTAAAGAAAAATGTAGAATAAAATGCTAACTCAAAAAGAAAATCTAAGAGTCATGGCCAAGATGCTGGGGTAGTCAGATACTTCCTGTGATCCTTCTAACAACAAAGACCCAAAAGAAAAAATGAATCAACCATCTATGGTAACATTCTAGGAGCCCTGATCATCCAAAGGAAAGTTGAGAGATCAGAGTGAGCAACAGGGAAGGGAGAGTACGTCTAAAAGTACTTAGGACTGCCCAGAGCTCACTCAAGTGGAATTAGCACTCCACAGGTGTATCAGCAGCAGCAAGTGTGATAAGTGAACAGTGGCTGTCAGAAAGCAACTTCCACAGTGAGAGAGACCAAGTGACAGAAAACCCACTCACACCTCCAGAAACAGTGAAAAATATTACTCAGTCATAAAAAGCTAAGTCGCTCATGTCTAACCTAATGTGTACAGATCTAAATATGTCCTTTGTAATAAACCTCTTGCCCTTTTCCAGCCCCTCCCCTACCCTTCTCTGCATCACTATGCCTCCACAAACTGATTCATTACCTGGGCTGGAAGCAGGATCCCTTATGTGCACATATCCTGAGCCATTTTCCCAGCACCGGTGAAGGAGTAATTTAACAAATGGAGGAAAAATAATCTGGCAACTCCCCTGAGCTGGAAACTCAGGGTTGAAACATTTATTTGGCCTAGGTTCAGCATAAGGAGTACATGGACCGTGAATAGGTCTCTTCTCTGTGGTCAGCATCTAGTACCCACACTCCAGCTGCAAAATCTATCTACCTACACAACTCAAAGAACAGGGACACACTTTCCTCACAGACAAAATGGTATCTCCTAAATTTCTCAGCATGTGCAGTCAGATACTAGTGCCTACTGTCAATCACCCCACCCCATCTAGGGCTGCAGGAGGGACGTCGGTACATACTAGGTAACTGACGACACGGAAACCTGGGCTGAATATGTACAAGGAAAGTAAATGGACTCCTTGGCTCTCATGCCTAGTTACAGCTCTAGCCACCAGGTGACAGGGTGTTACAGCTACAAAGGCACCAATAATGAAACAAGCTTACAAAACTACCTTTTTGGACATTTCAAAGCACCACAAAACAAAAGGCTAGAACATAATAAGCAAACAAAATAAGTACAACAACTAACTGATGGCTTAGACACAACAGTCAGCACCAAACCACACAAACACACAGATTACAATGGCTTCAGTAAGTTCCCCAAACAAACAACAAAGAAATTTTCCAGATGAAGAGAACTTCCTGGAATTATCAGAGCTAGAATACAAAAAGATCAACATTTATAAAACTTCAAGAAATCAGAAATGGGATCAGGCAAAATGCAGAACAGTGTAATGACAAATTGAACAGGCTCCAAGAAAGCACAGGGAGACAGCAAGTAGAAATTCAGAAGATTAATTTTAAAAATTACAGAATTAGGCAATTCAATAAAAATTCAAAGAGGCAGAATTCAGGCAATGGAAGACACAATTAGACTAAGGTAAAGCACTTGACACCAACATATTTGAGGAAAAAAACAGATTACACTTTTAACATAAATAAGGACCACTAACAATTATGTGGGACTCTATTAAGAAGAACAGTCTATAAGTGAATGGAGTACCAGAACAGGGGGTAACAGAAAATACAGAGACAACTGTTGAAGATTCATTGACAGAAAATTCCTTGATAACACACAAGATTAGAAGATATCTATGCAAGATGCTCATTGAACTCCACACAACATAAATCCCAAAGAAACACACCAAGACACAGAAGTACTGCCAATTAAGTCTGTGAACTCACTACAGTTACCTTAGAAGTATTCTCCTTGGGAAGCTGTGCACCAACACCAGTGCTTATACCAACCCTTCAGAGCAATTTTGGAACTCTTTTGCTGGAGTGGCCATTACAGCTGTCATCTTATTACCCTTGATGTCCTGAATGTCATCAAAATGTCTTCCTTTCAATATTTTCTTTATCTTTGGGTACAGAAAAAGTCACTGGAGTCCAGATCAGGTGAGTAAGGAGGGTATTCCAACACAGTTATTTGTTTACTGGCTAAAGACTCCTTCACAGGCAACTATATAGTTAAATTCACAAACTTGCCACTGTATGGAACAGCCATTCCAGAAACAGTTCCAAAACTGCTTTGAAGAGTGAACTAGGTACTGGTGCCAGTGCATAGTTTTGCCAGGGGAATATCTGAAAGGTGACCCTTGATATTCAGCTATGAGGTATGTAACACTTAGAACAATTAAGTTCACCAACATAACTGTCACACCTCCTACTATAATCATAATTGCCAAAACTAAAGATAAGGAGAGAATTTTAAAAGCAGCTAGGAATAACTGTAAGATAATGTGCAAAGGAGCGTCTATAAGACTGAGCTTGGACTACTCACCAGAAACTATACAGACAAGAAGGCACTAGGGTAACATACACAAAGCCTTCAAGAAAAAACTTTCAGTCAAAAATTATATATCCAGCAAAACTGTCTCTCTAACATGACAGTGAAATCAGGACATTTCCAGATAAACAGAAATTTAGGGAATTTCCAAAAACCAAACCAACATTACAAGAAATATTTAAGGCAGTCCTTCCATTAGATCAGTACTATCAGATAACAACCCAAGACTAGAACCCAGGACAGAGCAAACAGACATCAACCCAAATATGGAAATGACAAAAATAAATCAAAGCTAAAACACAGAAAATGAGGAAACAGATATCGTTATGTAAACGACAACATCATAACAAAAAAGAGTGACTAAACAAAAATGTAGTCACAGACCTTTCATATGTACAAAAAAAATAAAAGATTGGATTGAATTTAGAAAACACAGGGGTAATTATTAAAGTAACCACAAGGAAAACTAACGATCTTATACATCAAAATACACAACAAGCAAAACATGACATTTCAGCAAACATAAAGCCAACAATGAAAAAGATGAAGAAAAATAACTAAGCATAGAAAACTAAGCCAAAGAAAATGTAAATAAAGCACCAAAAAAGGCATCTAAACAACACCAATAAACTCAAACCTATCAATAACTACTCATGGCAACCATGAGTCGGATCTGACTCGACAGCACTTGGCTGGCTGGCATCAGTAATTACAATGAATGTAAATGGATTAAATGCACCAATAAAGAGACAGCGAGTGGCAGACTGGATTCAAAAACATGGTCCATCTATACGCTGCCTACAGGAGATACACCTTAGACTCCAAGGCACAAACAAAGACTCAAAGGATGGAAAAAGTACTCACTGGGCAAACAAAAGTCAAAAAAGAGCAGGAATGGCAATATTAATTTCTGATAAAACAGGCTTTAAAGTAAAATCTACCACACCAGAAAAGAAAAGACACTAGGATTAAAGGGTCACTGCAGCAGAGGACCATAACCATACTATTTAACCACTCAATGACAAGACTCCTAAAGACTCCAACAGCACTGTAAAGAGAAATACACAGCTCCACAACAGTACGAGACTTCAATACACCAGTTTCAGTGAAGGATAAAACATTCACAAAGAAGCTCAATCAAGACATGGAAGACATAAATGCCACATTCAACCAACTTGACCATATAGGCATATACAGAACACCTCACCCATCACTAGCCAAGTACTTTTTTTCCAACGCAACTATAGCATTCTCCAGGACATAAAATCAGCCTTAACAAAGTTCAAAGTATCAAAATATTAAAAAGCATATTTTCAGACTATAAAGCTATAAACACAGAAATCAATAACAGAAAAAATTAAGGAAAAAAAACACAAACACATGGAAATTGAACACCATCTTGCTCAAAAACTACTGGGTTATAGAAGAAATCACAGATGGAATAAATTAATTGACAGAATCAAGTTAAGAAAGAAAACACATTTTACCAGAATCTTTGGGACACCAGAAAAGTAGTACTCACAGGTCAATTTATCTCAATAAATTCTCCAAAGAGAACAGTGAGACTGAATCAAAAAATTAACCTTAAACTTGAACAAGTAGGAAGAGAGCAACAAAAGAAGCCCCTGGACACTAGAAAAAAGCAAACAATAAAAACTATAGAAGAACTGAAAGAAACAGAGAACAAAAAAAACAAACAGGTTAACAAGACCAAAAGCTGGTTCTCTGAAAAGAACAACAAAATTGATAAACCATTAGGCAAACTGACAAAAGGAAAAGAAGCAAATTACCCAAAAAAGAAATGAGATGGGTGACGTTACAATAGACACAACTGAAATCTTAAAAATCATAAGAGTATTATCAAAAATTGTACTCTAACAAATTTGAAAACCTGGAGGAAAGAGTCCAATTTCTAGAAACACACTACCTATCTAAACTAACACAGAGGTAGAATGATGACATAAAAACAATAAAAAAAAAAAAATTTGAAAAGGTAACTACAAAAAAGTCATAGCCCTGACGGCTTCACTACAAAATTTTACCAAACTTTCAGAGAAAAGCTAACACCACTATTACTAAAGGTATCTCAGAGCACAGAAAAGGATGGTATAAACCTGCTAGCTAAAGACACCAAAAAAAAAAAGAAAAGTTATATACCAATATCTCTCATGAACTTGAATGCAAAACTCCTCAACAAAATTCTATCCAATAGAATTCAATCACATATCAAATAATTCACCATCACCAAGCGAGATTTATACCAGGGATAGTTCAACATAGAAAAACAATCCATGTAATCAACCACATAAATAAAACAAAAGACAAGAACCACTTGTTTTTATCAACTGACTCACAAAGGGCACTTGACAAATTATAACACTCATTCATGTTTAAAAAAAAAAAAACTCAGAAAAACAGGAATAAAAGGGAAAGTCCTCAATTTAATAAAACCCAAGAACCAACATCATCCAGAATGGACAGAGGACAGAAGCAACTCCCTTAAGAAGAGGAACCAGATGAGGATGCCCATTGCCACCACTTTTATTCAACATTGTGCTGGAGGTTCTAGGGAGAGCAATTAGGCGGAAAAAAAAGAACTAAGTGTATCCAAATTGGTAAGGAAGAAGCAACAGTATCTCTATTTGCAAATGACATGATCTTATATACAGAAAACTTTACAAGAATTCAGAAAAAAACTACTGGAATAGAAGAGCTCAGTTTATCAGCATACAAGATAAACACAGAAAAATCACTTGGATTCCTCTACACCAACAAAAACAAACTTCAGGAAATCACTGAATCAATACCTTCACAATAGCCCCACAGATGCTAAAATACTTCGGAATTAATCTAACTAGAGATGCAAAAGACTTCTCTACAGACAACTACAAGAAACCAAGACAGACCTACATTCACAGATAGGAAGACTCAACATCATGAAAATGTCTATCCTATCCAAGGTGATCTACAGATGCAATGCAATACCAATACAAAGTGCAATGGCATTTTTCTAACGAGATGGAGAAACAAACCATCCACTTTATATGGTAAGGGAAAAGGCCCCAAATAAGTAAAGCACTACTAAAGAAGAACAAAAAAATTGGGAAGCCTCATAGTATCTGACTTTTGAACATATTACACTGACACATTAGTCAAAACAACCTAGTACAGATACAAAAGACACACAGATCAATACAACAGAACTGAGAATCCAAACATAAAATCATCCACTATGGCCAGCTGATATTTGAAAAAGGCTCAAAGTCCATTAACTGCAGAAAGAACAAATTGTGTTGGCATAATTGGATAGCCATCAGCCAAAACGAAGAAATAAAAAAGAAAAAACAAACAACACCCATATCTCACACCATGCACAAAAACTAACTCAAAATGGATTAAAGACCTAAATATAAAATATAAAACAATAAAAATCAAAGGGGCAGGGGACCAGGGACAATGCTGGGATCCCTAATACACAGCATAAACAGAACACGAAACATTACTAAAAATGCATAAACACCAGAAAACAACATAGGTAGCTGGGGATCCTTAAATTTATCCTTAAACTTGTGCTCATCCAAAGATTTCACAAGAATAATAAAAGACAACCTACCGAATGGGAAACCAATTTTGAATACAACAAACCCACATCAGTATCCAATCTCCAAAAATCTACACAATATTGCAAAACCTCAACAACAAAAAGACAGTCCAATCATAAAGTGGGACAGGAATATGCACCAAAGAAGACAGTCAAGGGGCTGGCAGATACATGAGAAAATGCTTACAATCATTAGCCATTAGAGAAACGCAAACTACAACTACAATGGGTACCATCTCACCCTAACAAAGATGGCAATAATCCAAAAAATACAAAATAATAAATGTTACAGAAGCTGCAGAGAGACTGGAACACTTGTACTCTGATGGCAGGAATGTAAAATGGAACCACCATAATGGATTTAAGTTGGGTGTTTCTTTAAAAACCAGAAACAGAAATACCTTAAGATCCCGCAATTCCACTACGTGGAACGCATCTCAGAGACAGACACAAGCACACTAATTTTACTGCAGCCCTGCCCACAATAGCAAAATGACAGAATCAATCTAGGTGTCCATCAACACATGAATGGATAAACAATTACGGTATATTCACACAATGGAATATACTATGCACTGATACAGAATCATGATGAATTTGGGAAACATCTCTTAACATTGAGGAATATGGAAGGCATTACACTGAGTGAAATTAATCAGTTACAAAAAGGACAACTATTGTATGAGACCACTAAGATTTAGTGGGCACTAACTGGGCATCTCCTAACTGGATATGAGCTGAAAAGACAGTGGAGGACAGAAATTGGCTGAAAGGACACAGGAAATAGAGGGTGGAGAGGAGGAGTTGTGCTGTCCCAGCACAGGAAGAGCAACCTTAGTTACCTAACAATTTGTGTGTGAGTTTTTGTATGACAAACTGACATGAACCGTAAACTTTCACTTAAAGAACAATAGAATAATTTTTTAAAACTAAATTAAAAAAAAAAAAAAGACCAGACTTGCTGACCTGACACAGACCGGAGAAACTCCTGAGAGTATGGTGCCCGGACAGCCTTTTAGCTCAGCAATGAAGTCACTCCCGAGGTTTAGCCTTCAACCAAAGATTAGACAGGTTTCACTACACAAAACAAGACTAAAAGATTCCATTAAACAAAATGAGACTAGAATGACAAGAAGGTACAGGGAGAAAGAAAAGCTAGTAATAGGGAACCAAAGGCTCAGAAGGGGGAAGGTGCTGATGTTACGGGGTTATTAAACAATGTCATAAAACAATATGTGTACTAAGTATTTAACAAGAAACTAGCTCTGTAAACCTTCATCTAAAGTAGAATTTTTTTTTTTTTTAAATAAAGATAACCATCACAGAAAAAAAAAATGAAGTTCTCTGAAGGGAAGAATTTACAGATTACCAAAACAGAAAAGTTACAATATTAGAATGAATGCTCAAAGGAAGGGACCTTCTTTACTATGAGGAACCAAAATCTTAAGAGAATGACAGCTTAAAAAAATAAACAAATCTGAATCTGACCAAGCTTCTAGAGCTTACTACCAATTTAGCCAGAAGAGAAACAGGTACATGAACTAAGACTCTCAGTCGATAAATTGTTCAAGGTGGGTGATAGGTAGATGGGATTCATTACACAATTCTATCTATTGTTGCATTCTGTCTACACTTTTTCATAATAAAATGCATCTTCTTTTTAAATGGCAGATAATGGATTATGACAGAGATGACTAAAGTCACTATCCACAGCAGGCATCACCTCCTCCAGAAATCTTTAACTGCACCAGATAGTAAAGCACTCCTCCTCCATGCTATCATTCTACTCATATGCATTTCCACTACTACA
Source organism: Heterohyrax brucei (assembly GCA_028571685.1). NCBI lineage: Eukaryota > Metazoa > Chordata > Mammalia > Hyracoidea > Procaviidae > Heterohyrax > Heterohyrax brucei. Next base: position 66,054,750 of record CM053141.1, on the reverse strand, counting down.
CCTATCACCTTGTTTGTGTCTCATCTACTGAACCACCAGATGCTTAAAGACAAAAACTGTGTTTCATTTCTTTATATGAAGTCCGACAATTAAGCCATGCTGAATATTACTACACTCACCTTCGAAGTACTCCCATAGGGAAGCTATGCGTCTACACCAGCATCTAGCCCACTCTTCAAAACAATTTTGGAATTCTTCTTGGAGTGCCCATTCCATATGGTGGCAAGGTGACAAGTTTGCAAATTTAATTGTAGTTAGTTGTCTGTGAGGGAGTTTTACCCAGTAAACAAGTAACTGTACTAGAACACCTTCCCTACTTACCTTCTCTAGCCCCAAATGACTTTTTTCTTTACCCAAAGCTACAGGAAATATTGAAAGGAAGATTATCTTGATGACATTCAGGACATCAAGGGTAACAGGATAACAGCTCTGATGGCCATTGAAAAAGAGCTCCAAAATTGTTTTGAAGGGTGGACTAGGCACTGGCATCAGGGCATAGCTTCCCCAGGTGAGTATTCTGAAGGTGACCACAGTGACATTCAGCAGTGAGATATGTAGCACTTTTGCTAAGACAAGTTCATGAACTTAACTGGCAGTTCTCATACACACCAGCAACTAGCAGTGTCAGTCGTTGTTAGGTGCCGTCGAGTTGGTTCCAACTCATAGTGACCTTATGAACAGAACGAAACACTGCCCCGTCTTGCACCATGTCCACAATCATTTTTATGCTTAAGCCTATTGTTGCTGTCACTGTGTCAATTTATCACGTCTTCTTTTTTTCACTGACCCTCCACTTTACTAAGCATGACGTCCTTCTCCAGGGACTGATCCTTCCTGACATGTACAAAGTCTGTAAGAGGCACTCTTGCCATCTTTGCTTCCAAGGAGCACTCAATAAACTTCTGATTAACTGAACACAAAAATAAACTAATTTCTAAGCATGAAAGGAAGACTTAGAAGCAACAGTCCTCCTGGAAAGAACAGGAACTGTATCACAGAGAAAAAGATCTACATCACAGCCAAAAAATAAATCATACACTGAATGACTAGGAAAAATGAATAAATGAACGAGTGAGTAGTCCATCCAGTATGATCCTATAGTAAAATGGGATACATCAAATCAACCAAGTCTAACAATTCTTTCTACTGGCCTTATCTAATTCCCTTTATTTTAATCCTGTGCTCCCCAATCAACTTTCCAAAACTTACTGGATTTGCCCTGTAAACTCTTCCATGTGCATTCATTCAACAAATATTTACCGAAACATTGCAAATGCCAGACACTAAAAGGCATCTTAGATATATCCATGAGCTAAAAAAGACAAAACCCATGTTCTTACTTAGTTTCTATTCTAGTGAGTAGAGGCAAAGAAATAAATGAGGCAGATTACATATACAGCATGTAAGAAGGTAGTATACTGCTCTTAGGGAACCTGTGTATGGATCAAGAGATAGTCATGTGAACAGAACAACGGGACACTGCATGGTTTCAAGTCAAGAAAGGTGTGCATCAGTGTTGTATCCTTTCACCATGCCTTTTCAATCTTTATGCCAACCAAATAGAGAAGCTGGACCCGATGAAGAAGAAGGAGGCATCACGATTGCAGGATGACTCATTAACAACCTGTGTTACGCAGACAACATCACTTTACTTGCTGGACGTGAAGAAGATTTGAAACACTTACTGACGAAAATCAAGAACCACAGCCTTCTGCATGAATTACACCCCAGCCATCAAGACAACAAAAACCCTCACAACTGGACCCGTATGCAACATCGTCATAAACGGAGCAAGAACTGAGGTTGTCAAGGATTTCATTTTATTTGGGTCCACAATCAACACCCATGGAAGCAGTAGTTAAGAAATCAAAAGACACACTGCATTGGGAAAATCTGCTACAAAAGATCTCTTTAAAATGTTGAAAAGTAAAGACTAAAGTACGCCTGACCCAAGCCACAGTATTTTCCATTGCATCATATGCAAAAAAGCTGGACAATGAACAAAGAAGACAGAAGAAGAACTGACACCTTTGAATTGTGGTGTTGGAGAAGAATGTTCAGTGTACCATGGACACCAAATAAACAGATCTGTTCTGGAAGAAGTACAACCAGAATGCTCCTTGGAAGCAAAGATGACAAGACTGCATGTTACATACTTTGGACCTGTTGTTAGGAAGGATCAGTCCCTGGAGAAGGACATCATGCTTGGTAGCGTGGAAGGTCAGAGAAAAAGAGGAAGATCATTGACAAGACGGATTGACATGGTGGCTGCAAGAACAGGCTTAAGCATAAACATGACTGTGGACATTGCACAAGATAGGACAATCTTCATTCTGTTGTTCACAGGGTTGCTATGAATTGGAACTGACTCGATGGCACCTATCAACAACAACAATACTAGAGAGAAGTACTCTCCAATAAATCTTAGTATTTGGGTCTCACTGAGAGTTATTAGTAAAATAGCATTGATAAATTGCAGTAATTGTCTTGTCTGTTAGACAGACATAAGGGTCTCCTAAGATTAATCACCCCTGAGAAGCAAGAAAAGATAAGGGCCTTATTCTGAACAACAGAGACTCCTACCAAGGAAGTGTCCATCTGTAATGCCCCCAGCTAGTGTTACCATGACCCTCTTTAGCAGAAATACAAAAATATACATCTGTATGAAAACTGTTAGAGAAAGTTCCTTCTCTGATGAAAACAAAGAAATAGGAAATCTGAAGCCTGATTTTGAGCAAGACACTGTTCTTTGAATCAAAATAATACACAGCCTAAATTAAGACTAGAACTAATCAAAGTTTAGTCAAAACTTTGTGTTATGTTTACAACATACACACAAGATTATCTAAACCAAAAACCCCACTGTTGTCAACTGTGACTCATATGGACCCTATAAAAAGAGCAGAACTTCCCTCATAGCATTCTCAAGGCTGTAACTTTTATGAAATCTGAATACCATATCTTTCTTGTTAAGCTTGAACTGCTGACTTTGAGATTAGCAGCCAAGGCTTTAATCACTTCATCACCAGGGCTCTTGATCATTAATGCACACAATCATAAGTCATCTAGAAATACAATCTTCTTCCTTTGGTAGTTTCTAATTACAGGTTCAGGGCAGCACCGCCTATAACACTTTATCTTCTACGAATCTCATTCCTGTAGAGAGTTTAACCTAGAGAGCCACTGACTTTACAAAAATATTCAGTGCTGGTAAGGATGTATACAACAGAAATGGTTATGCACTGCTGTTAGAACACATGGGTACAACCACTTTCGACAGTAATCTTTCCATTTAAGATGAAATTAAGTAAACATATGTACATATCCTTTTTCCATTCCAGGTGCTGTAACCAAAAAACCTCCTGCACAGAATTGCAAAGACACAAGGATAAGGGTATCCTTATTTATTATCTGTAGTAACAGCAAGTTGGAAGCAATTGGTATCTATCTTGAGTGAAATGGATACATAAAATGCTTCTGGAGTGTCCCTTATTGAATTTGTTCCCTCTAGTTGGAAAGCTCCTGCCTCTATACACTTTTCATGTTTTCCTTATTCACTTCATTCTAGTTTCTTCTCAAATAGTCTAGTATGCCAAAAAGTTTTCCTTGACTCTGTACTCTAAAACAGCTCATCCTCGAACCAGTCTCTCTAGTCCTGATATCCTTCTAAACTTTTCTATACACAACCTTAATTATCTGACATTTGAATATATAGGTGCTTATTTTTCAGAGATAGGGATTTTGATTTATTCAAAGCTATGTTCTCAGAGTAATACTTCGCATATACGAAAGTGATGAATAAATTCAATAAACATATCCCAATATCTGCTTATAGCTGAGTAAAGTCCCCAAAAGTACCCAAATACCTGACTTCCCAAGACTATCAGTTGAACTCTCACCTCAGTCTAATATTCCACCTTTTTGATCATTTCTGGTAATTCAACTTGCATTCACAGTATTCAGTAAAGTAGCTTTCATTAACTAGTATTCTGAAAGACACAAAAATAAATAAATAAGCGAGTTTTTGTATTTAAGCCTACAGAGGAAAAAATTACAAAGACAAACCACAACACATTACAGCATAAGGGCTACAATAAGCTGCTGTGAAAGAACATAAGATGAGGACCTAACTCACCCTTGGGAAGCAGGGGAAGACTTCCCAGAGGAGAAGAAGGTAGCACTGAAATGAATCCTGGAAGCTGAGCAGGAGGTATCCAGTTAAGTGCATTATGGGGGTTCATCAGACAAACAGTGAATATACTGCAGGCCAGGGGCATAACAACAAATAAAGAATGTATTAGAGTATTTCTTAGAGTATCCCAACACTCATAAAGAGTTGGGAACTATCTCAGAACATGAGGCAGGTGAAAAGAGAAAGCAAGCAAGGTCCAAATCACTAAGACCCTTATTTCTTAAGCTATGTGGTCTGGATCTGAAGAACATATATGGATTAAAGAAGAACACAATCTGCCTACAGAAAGACAGACTGAGATGGGTAATAAACATCCTCAGAAGAGGGGAAATCATCTGGATGGCTTACACAAAAATCCAAATAATAAATGATAATCCGAACCCAAGTAACAGCCACAGCGAAAAAGTAGTAGATAACAAAATCTGGTAAACACAGTAAAACCTATGAAGGCTGAAATCCATGTAAACCAAATATATGCCGGTAAAGGAAACATCAAAAATTTCCCACTAACAGAGAGTGACAGGAAAGTAGCAAGACTGCACCCTGTTAGAGGCAGAAAACGTGCAAAACCTAGAAAAGACAGTCTCATTGATTTCCAGCCCTCACAGGTTGCACTGTAATGAGACACTTAAAGGTATGGGTTGCCATCAGGGTAGTAAGTAGAAAGAGTTTAGACTCTTGGTTTCTCTAAGAGATTGGTGCATGCAAAGATTATAGGAGGAAGAAAAGCAAATTCAGGAAATAGCATCTTTTTGATACAAGTTTAAGGTATCTTAACAAAATCACAAGTCAGCACTGAAAGAACTGTGTTAAAGAGGATGAGATTTGAGACCTACTGAAATAGAAAAAGCACCTGAAGTCACTAGAAATGATGAGACCATTCAAAGAGAATAGGCAATTGAAAGAGAACAGAATAGAGTATTCCAGAATGACTCAAAGACAGATAAACCAAGAAAAGGTTAATCAAGACATAAAAGCCAAAAAACCCACTGTCATCAAGTTTATTCTTACAATGAATCTACAAGACATAAACCAGAAAACCAAACCTAGTGCCATCGAGCCAATTCCAACTCATAGTGACCCTACAGACAGAGCAGAACTACCTCATAGTTTCCAAGGAACACCTGGTGGATTTGAACTGGGAGATAAAAAAGCAAAGATGGTACCCCAGAAGTTAAGAGAGAATTTCAAGGCTCACGCAGCCAAAAACATCAAATGAGTAGAAAGACTCCATCAGATTTACCAACAGAGACATCAGTGTGCCACACCCAATTCACTGACTTCAGTGGACCATCAGACTTCAGTATGTTCAAAAAAGAATAAGCGAGGTGGAGCAAATGAATATGGGCAACTTAGCAAACTTAACGGAATTACAGGGAAATCTGGGACAGCTAGAACTCAAGACCACCTTGTTTCTTCCAGGGTCTCATAAGTTTTCCATCTTTGACAGGGTGCATTCTTACCACTTTCCTATCACTCGTTTTAGCGTAAAACATCTGAGTTTTCCTTCTCTGACAGGCTTCTGCCTTACCATACAAGTTTCACTGTAATTATAAAACAACCTAAAACTAGGACGGGGTATTTAACATGACAGGCTTAAGCCAAAAACCAAATGTGTTGCTATCAAGTCGATTCCACCTCCCAGCAGCCCTACAAAGGACAGAGAACTGCCCTAGAGGGTTTCCAAGGATGCCATCTTGACAGAAGCAAACTGCCACATCTTTCACCCATGGAGGCTGGCGAGGTCACACTACTGACTTTCCAGTTACCAGCTGAGTGCTTAACTACTGCCCCATCAGTGTTCCTTGTAAGAGGCTTACAGACGTTCACATGCTGACTAGTGTCAACTGAAATTGAAAAAGGGATAACTGAGGAAACTTTGTCACTGAGGAGAGAAACCTGGAGCACAATTAAGAGATACTTTAGCCTGCCAGCCAGCCACTACTATCAAGTGCATTCCAACTCCCAGTGACCCTATAGGTCAGAGGAGATCTGCCCCATAGAGTTTGCAAGGAGGGTGTGGCAGATCTGAACTACCCGACCTTTTGGCTAGCAGACATAACACTTAAAGAGTTAAAGGAAGACATATTTGCAGGTGAAAGAGTACAGAAAACAAAATTCCCACCCAATGTATTTCCTCTGTGAAGAAGATAGCATTCTATCACTGAATAAGTAAAGGAGATGGTAGGTTAATAGCCACCAGGGAAAAGAGACACAGTTACTGCCACCACAAAGTTTATAACTGTGAGTTTATCTTAATCAACCTGAGATTTAGAAAGTCAAAGAATCCTCCAGGCCCACACCTGTACTAAATGTGTCCTACTATCCTGAAATTAACTGACAATCCCCATTTGGTGCAGATTACCATTATCACTAAATTCAAATGAATGAAAATGTATGTGCACACACATGCACACACATAAACACCAAGGTGAAAAATCTTAAAACAGTTTTCTCAAAAGAGAAATATTTTAAACTCTGGAAATACATATATTTCTAGAAAACTCTTCAGTATATGTAAACAGCCACATGTCTACCAGGATTATTCCGCATTCTGGTTTAGTCCTGAATACAAAGGCATTCAAAATGTCATAAAATGAAATTATTTTTATATTAATCACCAGTCTTTATGTGTTTGTTAGAAAAGAACTTCTGCTCCAAATGTTTACAGCAAAAAATTTCTTGTGCTTCAGGAAGGGAAAGCAGGGCAAAGATTGGCCCCATGCCCTAGGGCAATAATACATGGCCACAAACTACAGCTATAATTACACAGTTTGTAGGATTCCTGGTACTAGGTTCCGGGGGAAGATTTACAATCCTACAACAATAGGATGAAGAAATTTTCATTCCAATTTCACATAAATCTTCCTCAGTGAAAAAGATGTCAGAAAAGATCTGACGCAAAGGATGTCTCATATAGCAGAGTCACACGCCTTAACCTGAAGGCTTTGTGGTGAACACAGCAGTTTGAAATAACGTGAAAATGGAGGCAATGCCCTAATAAGGAAAATACATATATATAGCATATATATATATATTATACATACAACATATATGGCAGTAAACTGCTCTTCCTTACTCTCTCCTGAATTAACAACCAAGTATCAAGGCAACTACTGCACTAGAAAGGAGCCCTTGTAGTTACAACGTTCAGCTGCTAATCAAGAAGTCAGTTGTTACAACTCAATCACTCAGCAGGAGAGATAGGGCAGTCTGCTCTGCAAAGATTAACCCACTGCTACGGAGTCCATGTGGACTCACAAGGATCCTGAAACAGAGAAGACCTGCCCTATAGGGATTCCAAAGAGGAATTGATGGACCAAGTCTTAACCACTATTCCACCAGAGATCATCCAAAAAGATTACAGACCTGGAAACCCCATTGGGCAGTTCCACTCTGTCCTACAGGGTCACAATGAGTCAAAATTGAGTAAACAACAATAGTTTGTTATTTTGGTTGCACCAGAGAGGAGGCCTGATGGCAGGATGGTTAACCACCGGCTTTTCTGGCAGCAGTTCCAAATCATCAGTTGCTCCGCGGAAGGAACACGTAGCAATCTGTTTCCATACGGACTCACAGGCTTGGAAACAATATAAGGCAGTTCTACCGTGTCGTACAGCGTTATGCTATGAGTAGGAACCGACCTGATGGCAACCGGCTCCGTTTTGTTGTTGTTGACCACACCAGAAATGAGCTTGTTTAAAATAGGGAATGGAGGACGTATATCATGTGCCACCTTCACACCAGCAGGCAATTTACCAATCGTAGCAATTTAATTAAATCATTTTGAGATAGGAAAGGTAAATCCCTCATGCATCGCCATGTCATGAAAGAATGGAGGAAAAAAACGACAAATGTAAGTATAGACCTCAAAATGTATTTGCTAAATCAAATACCCCAAATAAAAAACGAGTCGCCAGGCTTGAGCACTGGCGGCCATACCCAACGTGAAGCTTTTATCACATGTAACGTCCTTTACTTTTAACGACAAGGAAAGAACCCCATATTTAAAGCTCTCATGCATGGTTATTGCCACCAGCAAGTACCGTGCGCGCAAAAGCAACATACACTGGTTTTATACTACAGATGACCACGTCTCTCAAAATCTGCACTATCTATCCTGCAAGGGCAAAATGCATCATCCTGGGCCGCAACCACAGCTACAATGCGTATCCTCCCTCCCCTCATGTCGCCATACGGTCCTTGCCTCCCCGCACTCTAATTCTTCCGCGGCCATGCTTCTCGATCCCCGGCTCACTCAGTGGGTGCCCAGCTCCCAAGGTTTCCTACGGTCACGCAAAAAACCAAGCCTGCGGGCCGCCCACGCCTCACCACTGCTATCCCTTGTCCCCAAAAGCCCCACATTCCTCCCTCGCCCCTCCGGCGTCTGCTGCCCAACCCACTTCTCCCTTTGGCTCGCGTGCGTTCTGTGACTGGCAGGCCAGGGCCTCACCGTTTGATTCGGTCCGGAACGGCCGGGCCCTCCAGCTCCTACTCCCCAACACGACGCAGCGTCGGTTGGTCCCGCGCCCCGCGCTTCCAGTCCACACGCCGCCGCCTACTGATGTCGAAAGCCGCTCCTAGGAACGCGCCATGTTCAGCGTCGCAGCTCCAAACGACACGGACGCGTGAATATTACGTGACTGGCACCAAAGCACCGGGCAGGGCAAGAAAGAAGACGATAGGCTAATTGCGGGAAGAGATGGGAGGGGCTTCCTGTTCGAAAGCACAGGCGTCGGTTGTCGAAGTCAGCTCTGTGCGCTTGCTCAGTTCGAAACGACTGGATCCTGGACGCCGCGCGATCCGTAACCATAGAAACCATAGGTCCGTACTGCGGGATTCCCAGCAGAATCGTCTTCTTGGTTGGCTGAAGTTTAAACCACTGTGCCCTCTCTCATATTCCATTCATAGAGTTTCTATGAGTTCTAAGTAACTTGAAAGCAATGGGTTTGGTATTCCGCACATAACGAGCTCTGGTGGTCCAACGGTTAAGTGCTCAGCTGGTTAACTATAAAGCTTAGTTGTTCAAACTCAACCAGCGGCCCCAGCCCAGAAAATCCTATGGGGCAATTTTACTGTTAACAGCATCTCTGTGAGTCTGAATGGGTTTCACTGTCCCAACGACAATTCTAGATTAACTTTTGAACTGTTTTCTTCAACTAGTTTCTGACAGCACAGACAAGTTCTTACAATTTTTGTAAGTTTCTGAACTAGCTGGAGGCCTTACTCCACAGCGATAGCATGGATGAGATGATTTAAAAGGAAGTAATTCTAGTTCTGCCTGCTTCTTTTAGTAGTTAAGTGGCCGAAGTTTTCTTATCATCTTGTTATTGTAACCCTGATACCTCGCAACATGTTTTCTGCTTTTCAAAACGTGTAATTGAGAGCCTCCCGTAACTAATGCCATGATGATCCTCTAAGTAATCTGGAAGTGTTTTTTACTGCACCAGCTACTCTGGTCTCTGCACTGGCCTCTTTCCAAAGAGATGTAGCGCCCCCTCAGCTCTTGTGAGGGAGACCTCTTCCTTGCTCTCCTGAGGAATGGCTTTCAGCCTGGAAAACAGCAGCTAGGAAGGCTGCCCGGCATTTTGTGTATCCACAACTTCCTTTCTTGTTCCTTATCTCAGACGGGACTTGGCAGGCTAGTTTCACTAGCTGAAGAATTTTTGTCTGTTTTGTCTTTGCCTGTTACAAACATGCAGATTAGAGTTCAGGTGTCCGACATACACGACATACATATCTGTAGTTCAATAAAGAGTTTCTTGTGACTATTTTGTGATACATACAGTAATCTGTGCTGAAAAACATGAAGTATTTCTTGTTCAAATGATAGATAAACTCTAAGTAAAACTTGTCTTTGGAGACTCCATGGAGAACAGCCTGCGCTGCTGTCGAGTCTCTCAGGGTGTCATACCTCCTAATAAACCTTCTTCGTCTTTCTAACTTGGAGTATGTTTTATTGGCTCAACTGTTCCAGGGCACAGTCCCTAATCAGGTAACATTATTAAAAAGAAAAATAGCAAGAAAACAATTAGAAGTGTTCTTTAATGATCAATCATAATAATTGATAATATTTGTTGAGAACTTAGTGTACAATACCCCATTTTAAGATCCCTACATGAATCATCTATTTTAACCTTCAGAGCAATCCTCTGAGGTGTGTGCCTGTATATACTTGTTTTACAGATAAGGAAATTGAAGCACAGAGAAGTCAAGTAATCTGCCTAAATTCAGACAGCTAGTAAGTCGCAGTGTTAGGAATTGAACATGGACAAAATACCGATACCAAAAACCAAACCTATTGCCCTCAAGTGGATTCTGACTCATAGCAACCCTATAAAACAGAGTAGAACTGTTCCACAGACATTCCAAGGAGCACATAGTGGATTTGATCTGCCAACCTTTTTGTTAGCAGCTGTAGCACTTAACTACTAAGCCAACAGGGTTTACAGGCAAAAATAAGCCCTGCATTACAAAAGCATTCATCATACAAGGACTTATTTAAAAAGTCAAAAGGTAACTATTCTTTAAATTACCACCAAGAAAGGGATGATTAAATGATCCATATATAATTAAATACAAATTGGTCATTAAAAATAGCCACTTTACTTTTAAAAATATATTTTAATTGTATCTGTTAATATGTTAACATTTACGATGTACCGCTAAGTGAAAAAAGTGGGTTACAAAACAACATGTTCAGTAAGGTCCCATTTTTGGAAATAAATATGTACAGTAGGACTTCAAAGAGTTTTATATGCCAAAATGCTAAATGTTTGTCACTAATTGGAAGTTATTGTAGGCATGTTTTATTTTGTTTTGGCTTGACTGTATCTTCTGATTTTACTGAAAGGTTGCTATTGTTAGGTGTCGTCGAGTTCATCCTGACCCATAGCAACCCTGTGTACTACAGAACACTGCCCAGTCCTGTGCCATCCTCACAAATATTGTTATCCTTGGCCCATTGTTGCAGCCACTGTACCAGTCTATCTTGTTGAGGGTCTTCCTATTTTTCACTGACCATCTCTCAAACATCGTGTCTTTCTCCAGGGACTGATTCCTCCCAATAACATATCCAAAGTATGTAAGACATAGTCTTGCCATCCTTGCTTCTAAGGAGCATTCTGGTTTTACTTTTTTGTTTTGGCAGTCCATGATATATTTAATGTTCTTCACCAACACAATTCAAAGTCTTGTCAAATTCAATTCAAATCCTTGTCTGGTCTTCCTTGTTCATTGTCTAGCTTTCTCATTCATATGATGTGATTGAAAACACCGTAGCTGGAGTCAGACACACCCTAGCCTTCAAGGTGACATCTTTGCTTTTTAACGTTTTAAAAAGGTCTTTCACAGCTGATTTGCCCAACTCAAGTCATCTTTTGATTTCTTGACTGCAGCTTCCATGGGTGTCAATTGTGGATCCAAGTAGAATGAAATGCTTGACAAATCTGTTCTCTGTTTATCATGATGCTGCTTATTGGTCCAGCTGTGAGAATTTTTGTTTGAAAGCCAGTACATTTCAAACTTTAAATGTGCATAGAATCACTAGGGGATCTTACTAAAATGCAGACCCTGATTCAGTTGATCTGAGGTAGGTCCTGAGAGTCTTGATGTCTAACAGGTTTCCAGGTAATGCCAACATTGCTGCCCTGTGGATCACACTTGGAGTAACAATGCTATAAAGAATCTCTAGTAGGTCAACAGTAACAACAAAAATGTACATAATTCAAATGAAACTGAAGAAAATGATTTAGAAGAGTAAATCTAAACCTGTTTGAAATAAAGGACTCCTTGGGAATCTAAGAGAAAAAACTACAAGTTAGAAAATGCACATGCACAAATTTTGCATATACTTAGAAGTCCCATCTTCAGCTACAATGAGTCCAAAATATAGTCACGTGCTACATCCAAAACAACATGTATAACTTCATAAACAATCTCATGCTACTGTATTTCATTGCTATATTTCCAGATTCTTTGGAGGAAAAGGCAAACACATACACATACACAAATTAATTAGAAGTCTTGTGGGGCTCTGAAATGGTATTGAGTCCGTTCAAGATATTTCTGAAATGCAAATTTAGTGCTTCTCTCAACATACAGTTAAGAATTGAAACAGGAAAACAAAAAGTTGAAGCAATTGCTAAATTAATTGAAACATCACATCAGCATCCCTCACCCCCTACTCTCACTCAGATTCCAAGAAAATAAACTCAATTACAGTGCAAGATATGTCACCTCAAAATAGTTCTATTATAACTTTTATTAAGCATTTAATGTGTCAAAAGCAATGGGCTTCATTTGGTTTATATGTCATTTATTTTTTAATGTGCCAAGTATTGAACTGTAAATATTTTATATGATTTATTTCATTAATCTTCAGCACTATCTGTCAGGGATTGAAATATGTACCCCCAAAAAGTGTCAACTTGGCTAGGTTAGGTCTTGATTCTTGTGGTTGTGTCATTGTCCACCATTTTATGACTTGATATGATGTTCCTATGTGTTGTGAATCCTACCTCTATAATGTTAAAAGGGTCCCTGGTCCATAGTGGTTAGGATCTATGGCTGCTAACCAAAAGACCACAGTCAGATCCACTAGCTGCTCCTTAGAAACCTTATGGGACACTACTATTCTCTCCTATTGGGTCGCTATTAGTCAGAATTGCCTGGAAGGCAACAGGTTTGGTTTGTTTGGTTTTATGATTTAATGAGGCAGGATTAGACGTATTACGTCAATGAGGCAGGATTAGATGTATTACATCAAGCAGGCAGGACTCCACCCACAAGATTAGGTTGTCTCTTGAATCAGTCTCTTTTGAGGTTAAAAGAAGAGAAGCCAGTATAGAGACAAGGGAACCTCATACCACCAAGAAACAAAAGCAAGGAGAATAGAGTGTCCTTTGGATCTGAAGTTCCCTGCACTGAGAAACTCCTCTACCAGGAAGATTGATGACAAGGACCTTTCCCCAGAGCAGACAGAAAAAGCCTTCCCCTGGAGCTGGCCCCTTCAATTCAGATTGCTAGCCTCCTAGACTGTGAGAGAATAAATTTCTCTTTGTTAAAGTCCTTCACTTCATTATAGCAACTCTAGATAACTAAGACAGCTGGTGAGAATGGAAACTGGTTAAACATTTTTAGGAAAAAAAGGTTGTCAAAATGTGTGCAAACACTAAACCATCCATACAGTTTGATCAAATCTGTTTTTGGAAATCTATGCTAGGAAAATACTTCAAAGCCTAAAAAGTAAAATAGTGGCATGTGTACAAGATGATTTAGTAAACTTGCATTCACAAGATGCATCTTCTATAGCTGCTTCCAAAATTAGTTTTTAACAGTGTAAAACAATGACTAGAAGTGGAGACCAGCAGAGCCCGTAGGAGACAATGTAGTGTCCCGTCATAGGAAGGGCATGGCATTCTACTCCCACCTCTACTACTTGTAGGACTGGAGCAAGTTTCTTTTTTTTTTTTAAACATTTTTACTGTGCTTTAAGTGAAAGTTTACAACCCAAGTCAATTTGTCATACAAAAATTTACTCATTCACTGCTATGCATTTCTAGCTACTCTCGCCACCCTGTGACAGCACAGTCCTCCTTTCCACCCTGCAGCACATTCCTCCCTTCTGTGCTGTATTTCCCCTCTCTATTCAATCAGCTCCTTTCCCCCTCCACCCTCTCCCCTGCCTCTGGGCAGAGCTGCTTAGTTAGCCTCATGTATGTACTTAAGAAGCACACTCTTTACTGGTATCATTTATGTCATATAGTCTAGTTCAATCTTTGTCTGAAGAGTTGCCTTCTGGTTTCAGCTCTGGCTAACAAACAGTCTGGGGGCCAGGTTTTCAAGGGAGCTTCCAGTCTGTCAAACCATGAAGTCCGGCCTTTTAATGGAGTTCTAGTTCTGCACATGTATTTCCCTCACACCACATCAGGGATTCTATGTTGTAATCCTTGTCGGGGCAGTTATTGGTGGTGTCTGAGCACCATCTAGTTCTTCTGGTCTCACTCTGATGTCATCTCCAGATCATGTGGCCCCTTCTGACTTTGGGGCTTGTGTTTTCCTCATGTCTTTTATATCTTTGATGGAGCTACTATTTTTAGTATCCGTTAGACTGAATTATAAGGAGTTCTGGTGGTGCAGTGCTACTGTAACAGAACCACCGCAAGTGGAATGTAGGCTACAAGTCCAAATTCAGGGTATCAGCTCCAAGGGAAGCATTTCTCTGATGGCTGTGGGAGAAAGTACATGTTATCAATTCTCCTTTGGCCGAGGAACTTCCCTGCTCAAGAACCTCAAGTCCCAAGGATATGCTGTGCTCCCAGCACTACTCTCTTGGTGGCAGAAGGTCCCCATGTCTTTTTGCTCACTTCCCTCTTTCATATCTTAAAAAGAGACTGGCTTCAGACATTATCTTTTCTTGTACGTCTCGCCAATGTAAGTGCCACTAATCCATGTCTGTCAGTTTGTTCTACTGTAGGGGCTTGTGTGTAGCTGTGATGCTGGAAGCTATGCCACTGGTATTTAGATACCATCAGGGTCACCTGTGGTGCAGAGATTTCAGCTGAGCTTCCAGGTTAAGACAGACTAGGAAGAAGGACCTGACAGTCCACTGCTGGAAAGAATTAGCCAGCAAAATAGCAGTGGAACATTGTCAGATATAGTGCTAGAAAATAAGCACTCCAGGTTGGAAGGCATGCAGAAGACGACTGCAGAGGAGCAGCCTCGTCAAAGCAGAGTGACTTTAATGATGTGGATGGAGTAAAGCCTTCAGCACCTTCATGTGCTGATGTGGCACAACTCAAAATGAGAAGAACCAGCAGCAAGCATCAATTAATAATTGGAACATGGAATGTATGAAGTACGAGAATTGACAATCGTGTTTCCAAACTCATCCTAGAAAAAGTGCTACATACCTCATTGCTGAATATCACCGCAGTCTCCTTTCAAGTACTTCCTGTGGGAAGCTATGCACTGATGCCAGTGCCTAGTTCATCCTTCAAGCAGTTTTGGAACTCTTTTTCTGGAATGGACCTCAGAGCTGTTGTCGTATTACTCTTGATATCCTGAACATCATCAAAATGTCTTCCTTTCAATATTTCCTTTATCTTCCGGAAAAGAAAAAAGCCACTGGGGTCTAGATGAGTGGGGAGGGTGTTCTAATGCAGTTGTTTACTGGCTAAAATCTCCCTCACAGACAATTATATAATTAAGTTCACAAAGTTGCCACCTTGCCAACATGCACAATAGTCATTCCAGAAAGAGTTCCAAAATCGTTTTGAGGGGTGGGCTAGGCTCTGGCACTGGTGCATAGTTTCCCAAGGGAAGTACTTTGAAAGCAACCATAGTCATATTCAGCAATGAGGTGTGTAATATTTAAAACAATTGAGTTCGTGGACTTAATTGTGAGAACTTGTATGGATCTAGAAAAATTGGAAATTGTCAAAAATGAAATAGAATGCATAAACATCAATATCCTAGGCATTAGTGAACAGAAATGGACTGGTATTGGCCATTTTGAATCAGACAATCACATGGTCTACTATATTGAGAATGAAAAGTTGAAGAGGAATGGTGTTGTGCTCTTCATCAAGATCTGTCCTGAAGTACAGTGCTGTCAGGATAATATCCACATGCCTACAAGAAAGCCCAGTTAATACTACTATAATTCAAATTTACACACTAACCACTACGGCCAAAGATGAAGAAACTGAGGGTTTTTACCAGCTTCTGCAGTCTGAAATTGATCAAACATGCAATAACAATGCCTTGATAATTACTGGTTATTGGATGCCAAAGTTGGAAACAAAGGATTGTAGTTGGAAAATACAGCCTTGGTGATAGAAATGATGCCAGAGACTGCATGACAGAATTTGCAAGACCAGTGACTTCTTCATTGAAAATGCCATTTTTCACAAAAACAAATGGCAACTACACACATGGACCTCACCAGATGGAACACACAGGAATCAAATTGCCCACATCTGTGGAAAAAGATGGAAAAGCTCCATATCAGCAATTAGAACAAGACCAGGTGCTGACTATGGCACAGACCATCAATTTTTCCTCTGTAAGTTCAAACTTAAATGGAAAGAAAATTAGAACAAGTCCACACAGGGAAATCACATCAGATGACAAAATGGTAGACAGCCATACAATACTGGGACTCATGACCTAGCCAAGTTGACAGATATTTTTGAGGGACACAATTCATTCATGACAGCTGCTAACTAAAAAGTAGGTGACCACCCTGCAGGAGAAGGATTATAGTCTTGGAAACCCTGTGGAGCAGCTCTACTCTATCCTGTAGGATAGCTATGAGTCAAAATAGACTTGACCACAATAGATTTTTGTGAGACTCAATTATCTCATCTGTAAAATGGGCTAATCATACCAGTCCTATCAACTTCATGTGGTTTCAATGAAAATCACTTTGCTTTGAAAACTATAAAATATAAAACTAGGATCTATTTTTAGAAACCTCAGTACCATAAGACATTTTTTGTTTTTCTATGTGTGTAAAGTTTCAAAGAGTTTCATTTTGAAACATGATTATATATTATTTTATTGTAACGATATGAAAACATGTATCTGACAGATGACTTTGGGATATTGAGTTATCATTAATATTCATTGGCAATTCTTAGACTCATACTAGTATTGAACAGAGTCTATAGCTTTTTGGAAACCCTAGTAGTGTAGTGACTAAGTGCTAAGTCTGCCAGCCAAAAGGTTGGTGGTTCAAATCTGCCAGGTGCTCCCTGGAAACTCTATGTAGCAGTTCTACTCTGATCTATAGGGTTGCTATCAGTTGGAGTCAGCTCAGTGGCACTGAGCTTATTTTTGTTTTTTATTATCTTCTCAATTAATTACAGCAACTTAAGATAGTATTTATGATGATCTAAAAAAAATAACATGTTTATAAAAGAATGTTGCTTATGATATTCAAAATATATTATTTTTCCCTTAATCATTCCCACTGCTGTCAAGTCACTTCTAACTTATAGTGACCCTACATGACAGCGTTTCCAAGGATCACCTGGCAGATTTGAACTACTGACCTTTTCATTAGCAGACATAGCACTGAACTACAATGCTACCCTGGCATCCCCCTGAATCACAAGAACACAGTACTGCAATGTTAATAAATTAGCATTAAAATTAAATATTCTTAATGTTTTATGACTTCTGAATACATTAAACATCTATGAGAAAGTATTTTATACAAAATGCTCACAAAACTTTATTTTTATTTTTTACTATATTCCTTGGCACATTTAAAATGTCATTTCAAGCATGCTGTAAATTTAAATAACACTGTTCTACTAAAGCAAATGCTATTATAATTCTTTTTCAATCAACAATATATTTTATCAATAACAAGATCTCTAAAAATGACAATGAATTGATTGTGCACACCCAAAGTGAAAAACAATTATTTTTAATTATAAAGAATATAAACATGAATCAGAACCAGAGAATTATTTTTCATAATTACAAAGCTATCCATGGTTTCAAAAACAACTCAAATATATTCTGGTATAAATTGCAGTGCTCATTTCTTTAACACAATTCATATCCCAACAGCTCACAGGTCCCTTGTGAAGTTACAATGTATGCAATGTTGTTTCATTTCTGGAATGCTGCTTTGATACTAACAGAAAAAAATAGCACATAACTGCTCAGCTATTGTTGTAATTACTGCATGTCTCTGTCTTGCCAAGAAGTTCTTTAACAGCAGGGATCATTTCATGTTCATCTTTTTATTCCCAGTATTTGATGCAGTGTTGGGCACACCGTTGACTTTACAGAATTGTGTAATAAGTTAATGGTTAATGGAATGAATAGGCAGCTGAAGATGCCACTGAGATATGAGTTTTTCCATGAGTTACAATTGTAACATAGAAAAATCAGAGTAAAACCAAAGGCTTGAGACGGCACTCAGTTAGCAGCACAGAAAAAAGCCAGCTTTAATAGTGACAGGAAGGAACTGCTTCTCTAAGGCAAAAGTGAAGTACCCTGACTCACGACGTGACCCCGAATTCACTCTCAAGAGACGTTACTTGATGCAAACAGCAAGAGGATTTATTCCAGCATGCCGGGGCCCAGATCTTACTCCTAACAGAGCAGAGGAGCTGGGCCCCGAGTAAAAAGAGTACAAGGTTTTTATGCAGGTTGGGGGTGGGGTGGGGGTACAGAAGAAAAAAAGGGTGAGGATGGGGTGAGGGTTATGTGGGGCCCAGCACATGAGCAAGGCTCTAAGCAGATGGTCATCTACAAGGGCGGTGGTCACCGGGATGGGCAACAGATGGTCATAGGGTTGGGTAACAGACAAAGCTATCCAAGAGGCACAGAGGTTTGGGCAATATACTATTTCTCAGAAATGTGGGGTTGGTTATATTCCCAGAAAATAGATGGCCAGCAAAAAGGAGTTTTAAAATAGTTTCTAAACAGTTTCTTCAAAAGGAGGGGTACACCAGAAAAGCTACAAACTATGTCATTACACTGAAAGTCAAAACAGATGTGGACTTTATGTTCCTGTAACTTACAGTAGGGTACAATGTCCTATAACAATACCCAACACATACCTATTACTATATTTACAGTGCTTTGCACTTACTTCTGGTTTCTCTCTCTCTGAAACTTTGAGGGCATTTTCCTACTTTGATTCCTCAGCATCCAGCAATATCCAATATACAGCCGGAGCTCAATAAATGTTTACGAAATGAATGATGTGGTATTAAAAAAGAGAAGCAACCAGAAGCCCTAGTGGAACAAGAAGCTAATTCCGTTCTTAGAGTTTCTTTCCAGTAGTCGAGCCGCTGAGGAATTTATCGCCCCAAAGGAGCAAACAAGCTACTCATTCCAAGATCCTGGATTTTCTACCACACTGGTTTTTTGAGACCTGCAGAGGGACGTGACAAAAGAGAAAATAACTTTTTTTTTAATTCCTGCAATCCCACAAGCTACCCTGATACAGCAATCGCGGGGACTTAATCTCATGCCGTTTAAATTTCCAAAGCGTGGAATTTACCCCAGCAACTACCTTGCTCAGCAGGCTCTGGATGGGTGAGGGACGAGAAGCCCCGCCCCTGACCCTAAACTAGACTGCCAATCCAAACTGCCGGAATCAGGAAGTGTAGGCTTTACTCCAGCTCGTGACTACAATTCCCGGCAGCCATTGGGCTCCAAGTCGTCCCCCGCCTGGAGGCGGGGCCCAGGGCGCTGGCTGTTCTGGGTGGCGCTTCTGCTTCCTTCTCGTGGTCTAGAGCGTTGCTGAAAACCGGCTGTGGAGAGTGCCATGTGGTGCAGTGATTCGGGTTGTCGGCTTTGAGACTTCTGAACTTCTCGGGCCTGTGAGTCCGCACTCTGCAGAGATGCCGAAAGTCAAATCGGGGGCGAGCGGCCGGCGCCGCCAGCGGCAAGAACAGCTCCGGGAGACGAAGAGCGCCGGAGGTACGGCAGCCGGGAGGTTGGGTCTATTCTTCCTGCGAGGCGACCACACGGAATGTGAGCCGGGGCCGGGAGTCCAGGTCAAGCCGGCGCTCCCCTGAGCACGGAAGTCAGGGGCTCCCAGAACGCGTGTGGGTCGCAGCTCCTGCGCGCCCCTTTTGCCTTTCCCGCAGACGGGATGGCCTTAAAACAGTTGTCAGTCCCAGCTCCTAGACTACACTGACGTTCGGTGACACCGGTAGGTGGGCGAAAGGCTTCCCTCATCACACTCTGCTTTCCTCTCTGGGGCGCTCTAATGTCTAATCAGGTTGGGAAATTAAAGCTATTTTGTGTTTTATTCCAGGACTCATGTTCAATACGGGTATTGGGCAACACATTTTGAAAAATCCTCTCATTGTTAACAGCATTATCGATAAGGTGGGTGTGAAAGAGGACACAGAGAGTTGAGTTAGCGGTTTTGTTCAGCGGAGTACTTAAGTGCAGAGAGCATGCTTGCTGAAACTATAAATATTTACAGTGAAGAATTGTCTAGGATTCACATGCTGTCTTCTGCGTGATGCGCTTCAATCTGTAGTTATGAGTTTCTTCCGTCGTCAAAATTCTTTGTCTGTCAGTACGTTACTCACTTGATTAGCAGGACTTTTGTGCTTGTTCAGTTACGGGTCGTTGATGTTTTTACCCTTAATACTTGCTGTAGTCACCAGCTGTCAATGTCGGTGTCTGATGGCTGATTAGAAAGACTATGCCCCAGAAAAACTTACATGGTACAATCCAGTGTTATACATAAATTATCTGGAATATGTCTTTTATATAGGTCATTGGTGATTGTGTTTTGTTATGGGTGACTTGGTGTTAGGACATGAAGTATAAGTGGTGCAAATTACTTTTTTGTTTACAAAGTTTCAATTAATAGGGAAACATCCTGAAGTTATAGAAAGCGTATTACATAGTCCAGCTATCGCACTCTAACTTAGTGTCATTTGCAAAATCAGGATTGGCCTTGTTTCTTAAAAGATTTTTTACGCTGGATTCTCGAGCATTTCTTGATGAAAGCTATGGACTGGAAATACGTTGCAGTTGTGTACACATACCAGTTTTCTCTACAGTTTCTGGTTATTTCTTCTGCATGTCCAGAGATCCATACATGAGTTGAGCATTGGGAGTTTCTGGTCCAGTGCTCTGATATTCTCAGGCAAGGTAATCATATACATATACAGTCCTTCCCAGTCTGATCGTGTATGATATGAACAGAGTTAGTGAGAAGATGCTATTGAGGTCACTTCCAAGGTAAAAAAATAGAATGGCAGTCCCAGAAAGAACTGCTGTTCTGACTCCTAAAATTGAGGAGCGGTGTTAGATTTCCACTTACACTTAATGTGCATGAGGTAATTTTGTGAGCACCAGGGTCATGAAGAAACCTCCTAAAAATGTAGACAAAGGTTTTCCAGCAGCTTCTGAGCAGAGATGTTTTTGTTGTTAGATGCTGTTGAGTCTTAGCAACCCAGTGTGCAACAGAAACCAAATGCTGCCCAGTCCTGTGTCATCCTCACAGTCATTGCTTCATTTTGAGCCCATTGTTGCAGCCACTGTGTCAGTCCATCTCACTGAAGGTCTTCGTTTTCAGTGACCTGCTGCCTTACCGAGCATGAAATCCTTCTCCAGGGACTGGTCCCTTCTGATAACATGTCTAAAGTGTGGGACATGAAGTCTTGCCATCCCTGCTTGTAAGGAACATTCTGGCTGTGCTTCTTCCATGGCAGATATGTTTATTCTTCTCCCAGTCCATGATATATTCAGTATTTTCCACTAATGATATAGTTTTAAAGGTGTTGGTTCTCTTCAGTCTTCCTTATTCCTTGTCCAGCTTTCAGATGCATAAGAGGTGATTGAACTTACCATGGCCTGAATCCCTTTCACTTTAGTCCTCAAAGGAACATCTTTGCTTTTTTTTTTTTAATCACTTTATAGCAGTCTTTCGCAACAGATTTGCCCAGTGCACTGCACCTTTTGATTTCTTGACTGCTGCTCTCATGGATGTTGCTTGTGGATCCAAGTAGAATGCAAGCCTTGACAACTTCAGTATTTTCTCCATTTGTCATAATGTTGCTTATTGGTCCAGTTGAGTAAAGATGCTTAGGTATGAATTAAGCTGTGTATTCATATGCCAGAAGAGCTAAAGTTGTGCTTGCTTCTAGGCTGCCTTAAGACCAACTGATGTCGTCCTGGAAGTTGGACCTGGAACTGGCAACATGACTGTAAAGTTGTTAGAAAAGGCAAAAAAGGTAAAATAGAAATTTAATGTTTTGGTGTCAGAAATGACTAGCGAGTTCAGCTGATTTACAGATGTAAGAATGTTTTAATTGTTTTTATCTTAATAGTAACTCTTAATCCCTTTTCAGAAATTTTAATTAAAAAAAATGGGATAAACTAGTCAAGAAATGACAAACCATGTTAGGTATTTCAACACAGGGAATTTAATATAGAGAATTAATGCAGGGAATTTAATATAGAGAATTAATACAGGGAATTTAATATATATGGTTGTTAGAGAACTAAAAAATCAGTAATGATTGCAAAGAGCAGCTACCACCTCTAGGCCTGGGAGAACAAAGGATGGATTGAACTATGGATTGAACTATGATCCCCCAAAATGTGCATGAACTTGTGTAGGCTGTGATTCCTGGTACTGTGTGATTGTCTTCCATTTTGTGACCTGATTTAATTGTCTTATGTGTTTTAAATCCTAATTTCTGCGTGTGGTTAATGAGCCAAGACTAGGTTATGTTAAAGAGGATTATGGTGGGATGCGACACCCTGCTCTAGTTACAGCCTTGATCAAATGTAAGCGAAGTTTCCTTGGAGTGTGGACTGTATCACCTTTTATCTTAGAAGAGATAAAAGGAGAGAGAAGTAAGCAGAGAGGGAGGGACATCATGCCACCAAGAGAGAAACCCCAGGAGTGAAATGCATCCTTTAAACTTGGGATCCCTGTACTGAGAAGCTCCTAGAGCAGGGGAAATTTCATAAGGACTTTCCCCCAGAGAGAGAAAGCCTTCCCCAAGAGCTTGTACCCTGAATTCAGGCCTCTAGTCTCCAAAAGTTTGAGAAAATAATCTTCATTTATTAAAGCCATCCACTTGGAGTATTTCTGTTATAGCAGCACTAGCTAACTAAGATGGGAAGAGGCTAATTATCAAAATCCAGAACCTCAGAGTAGGAAACCTGCAGAACTGGAGCCCAGGCCTCTGAAATTAGGGCTCTCCCTGGCTATTGCTGGTACCTTCTTTGCCTCTTAATTTACCCATCTTCCAATTAAATGGAATCATTCTTCAGTGTTATGCCCATGGTGGAAGAAGGAGGCAAATTTTGAGGGCTTATCAGTGTGGGTTTGGGATTAAGAAAGCCAGTTAGGATTAGTAAAAGCCAGGGACTAGCAAGTGAAGCAAGCAGTTATCATCCAAAAACCTAGAGGGGGAAGGAGAGGGAGCTTTGTTAGCAGAGACTAGTGAGAGCTGAAACCACTGAAGAGGGGCCCACTCATAGCAGAATGCAGCCACTGCCAGAACTTCTGCAAGTTACAGGACACGAATTAGATGCTGGCTGATCTCATCCAGAGGTCGGAGGTGTAAGGAGCTGGGTTGTATCACCACACAGTACAGAACTGAGAGATGCAGAGTGAATCTTGGAGGTGAACAGAATAAGCAGGACATATATCTAACCTATCCCCAACTTGTCTGTCAGTTTGTGGTACTGTGGGGGCTTGCGTCTTGCTCGGAGGCTGGAAGCTATGCTGCCTGTATTAAGACACCAGCAGTCACCCATGACAGATGGGTTTCAGTTGCACTTCTAGACTAAGACAGACTGGGAAGAAGGACCTGGCAGCCTACTTCTGAAAAGAATTAGCCAGGGAAAACCTTATAAATAGCAGTAGAGCACTGTCAGATAGAGTGCCACTCAAAATATGACTGGGAAACCGCTCAATGTAGAGTCAATGTTAATGACATGGGTGGAGTTAAGTTTTTGAGACCTTCATTTGCTGAGGTAGCATGACTCAAAATGAGAAGAAACAGCTGCAAACACCCGTTAGTAATTGGAACATGAAATGTACAAAGTATAAATATAGGAAAACTGGAAATCCCCAAAAATGAAATGGAAATGTCAAGATCCTAGGCATTAGTGAGCTGAAATGGACTGGCATTGGCCATTTTGAATGAGATAATCATATGATCTACTATGCCAGAAATACCACCTTGAAGAGGAATGGTCTATCATGAAGTATAGTGCTATCAATGATAGGATAATATCCATATGCCTACAAGGAAAGCCAGTAAATACTACTATTATTCAAATTTACACAACAAAACTAAGGCTAAAGATGAGGAAATTGATGATTTTCACCAGCTTCTACAGTTCAAGATTGATTGAACCATGGGATCAGGGTACATTGGTTATCACTGGTGACTGGAAAGCAAAACTTGGAAATGAAGTTTGGTAATTGGAAAATATGACTGTGGTGATAGAAATGATGCCAGTGATCGAATGATGGAATTTTTAAAGACACAACTTTATTGCAAACACTTTCTTTCACTAACATAAGTAGCAACTGTACACATAGACACAGAATACACAGGAATCAACTTGACTACATCTGTGGAAAGAGACAATGGAAAAAAAGCTCAATATCAGTAGTCAGAACAAGACCAGGTGTTAACTGTGGCACAGACCATCAATTGCACATATGCAAGTTCAAATTGAAAATGAAGAAGATTAGAAAAAGCCCATGAAAGCTAAAATACGATCTGGACTATACCCCACCTGAGTTTAGAGACCAGCTCAAGAACAGATTTGATGCAGTGAACACTAATGACAAAGAACAGGTGAGTTGTGGAATGACATCCAAGACGTCATACATGAAGAAAGCAAAAGGTCATTAAAAAGACAAGAAAGAAAGAAAAGACCATATTGGATGTCAGAAGAGAGTCTGAAACTTGCTCTTGAATGTCGAGTAGTAAAGCAAAAGGAAGAGATGATGAAGTAAAACAACTGAACAGAGATTTCAGAGGGCAGCTGAAGGAGACAAGGTATTATAATGACATATGCAAAGAGCCAGAGATAGAAAACCCAAAGAGATGAGCACTCGGCATTTCTCCAGCTGAAAGAACTGAAGAAAAAAATTCAAGCCTTGAGTTGGAACAGTGAAGAATTCTATAGTGAAATATTATGCAACTCAGGAAACAACAGAAGATCAAAAGAATACACAGATCTTTATACCAAAAAGAATTAGTTGATGTTCACCCGTTTCAAGAAGTAGCATAAAGCTGAATTGAAGGAATTGTGAAAAAACAAGGCTGTAGGAACTGAATAATATCAATTGAGATGATTGAACAAATGGATGCAGTGCTGGAAGTGTTTACTCATGTATGCCAAGAAATTTGGATGACAGCTACCTGGCCAACTGACTGGAAGAGATCCATATTTGTGCCTATTCCCAAGAAAGGTGATCCAGCCAAGTGCAGAAATTATTGAACAGTGTTGTTAATATCACACTCAACTAAAATATTGCTAAAGATCATTCAGAAGCGACTGCATTGGTAGATTGACAGGGAATTGCCAGAGATTCAAGCTGGATTCAGAAGGGACTTGGAACCAGTGATATCATTGCTGATGTCAGATGGATCTTGGCTGAAAGCAGAGAATACTGTAAGGATGTTTACCTGTGTTTTATAGACTGCAAAGGTATTTAGTTATATGAATCATAAAAAATTATGAATAACATTGAAGAGAATGGGAATTTCAGAAAACTTAATTGTGCTCATGAGGAATAAGTACATGGGTCAAGAGGCAGTCATGTGAACAGAACAAGGGGACACTGCATGATTTAATATCAGGAAAGGTGTGCATCAGAGTTATATCCTGTCACCATACCTTTTTAATCTATATGTCCAGAAAATAATCTGAGAAGCTGGGTTACATGAAGAAGAATGGGGCATCAGGATTGGAGGAAAACTTATTAACAACTTGCATTACGCAGATGATGAAATGTTGCTTGTGGAAACTTAGGGGGATTTGAAACACTCACCCTTAGTACTGATTGTGCCTTAACATCAGGGAAACAAAAATCCTTACAACTGAAACAGTAGGCAACATTATGATAAATGGAGAAAAGATGGAGGTTGTCAAGGATTTTACTTGGATTCACAATGACTGCCCATGGAAGAAGCAGTCAGTAAATCAAAAGATACATTGGGAAAATCTGCTGCAAAAGACCTCTTTAAAGTGTTGAAATGCTGTCACCTTGAGGACTAAGTTATGCCTGACCCCAGGCTGTGCTGTTTTCAGTCTCATCATATGCATGCAAAAGCTGGACAGTGAATGAGAAGACAGAAGAAGAATTGATGACTTTGAATTCTGATGCTGGGGAAGAATATTGAATATATGTATCATGGACTGCCAAAAGAGCAAACAGATGTGCCCTGGAAGAAGTACAACCAGAGTGCTTCTTGGAAAAAAAGGATGGCGAGACTATGTCTTACATACGTTGGACATGTCAATCCCTGGAAGACATCATGCTTGGTAAAGTACAGGGTCAGCAAAAATGAGGAAGACCCTCAGCAAGATGGGTTGATACAGTGGCTGCAGCAGTGGGCTTACGTGTACAACAGATTATGGGCATGGTGCAGTACTTGGTAGTGTTTTGTTCTGTTGTGCATAGGGTTGCTATGAGTTGGAACTGACTTGATGGCACCTAACAAGAACAAATCTAACCTGTAGAAATGGCCTTCCTAGAAATCAGTGGAAACCTAAGCCAGTGTTATAATCAGATTACAATTTCAGCTGTTATTTTGTATCCCTTTTCATTTACTTGAGAAGTTACTTACAGTGTGTAGGGTACACTTCAGTACATGGAAGACCCAATTCTAAGAGCTGTTGACTTTTGCTTTCTGTGTTTCAGTGTAAGAAAACTTGACTCCACAGACTTGGTGTAGCAGTTTTTCCATCACCTATTCAGCTATGGCGCATGGAGCCAGATAACACATGATCTTTCTGTTGATTATTTGAGTAGAGTTCTTAGACAATTTGGTTGTCCACTTTTTTGGTTGTTTTTGGTTTGTTCATTTGTTTGAACTAGTACAGTAGTGTAGAATCAAAATGATATTGGTGGTAGAATCTGGAAGTTTAAATTACGTGACAGTTTTTGGGATAACAAGAAAAGATTGATAGTTCATAGTTTATTTAAAAAAACTTTTTCTTCAGGTCTTGTAAAAATGTATGTAACTACATTTTCACTCAGTCATGTTAAATAAAAATTAAAAAAAAAGTATGTAACTCAACATTTGCCATTTTAAATAATTTTTTTTTTCCAGGTAGTTGCCTGTGAACTTGACCCAAGGCTAGTAGCGGAACTTCACAAGAGAGTTCAGGGCACGTGAGTATACATAATAGAAATCAAAGTGCATTTCAGTGTCTTCAAACAACATTTTTTTCAAAATTTCTTCTCTTCTTCTTTCAGACCTCTGGCCAGCAAACTTCAAGTTTTGGTGGGTGATGTGTTGAAAACAGACTTACCATTCTTTGATGCTTGTGTGGCAAATTTGCCTTATCAGGTATGTCCTCCAGTTGTTAGAAACAGGCTCCTTAGTGTTTCTCTGGTATGTCTTTCCTGGAAGTAACTAGTTAATTCTTTTACAGATTTCTTCTCCTTTTGTCTTCAAACTGTTGCTACACCGACCTTTCTTCAGGTATGTGACCAAAGACCAATGTTATTGCCAAATCTTAGAAAGCTGACAGTTTAGACTGTGAATAATCACACAGATAACCAATGATGAAAGTCCTTTCAATTGAAAGACTGCTGGAGAACTTGTTTAGTAGAAAATAATTGATTTGTGTGAGGGTCTGTCTGTCTCTCCTCCTGTCATTCACTTCTGTCCTCCCCTTCTTCATCTTCCTCTCTTTTTTCCCTCCCTTCTTTCCATTCACAGTTGTTTGGGGAGTTGTCTAAGTGCTGCTTCTGAGGCCAGTCCCTTCAAGCTTTTTGTTATCTTTGTCTAGCCATTTGCACTGGCCTCCCAGCTGTCTCTAGGACAGTCTGTACTGGTAGTTTCCAAGCTGTAAATCGTTGCCTTTGAGTTGGTTCAGAATTCATGGTGGCCCCAGGTGTGCAGAGTAGAGCTGCTCTATAGAGTTTCCAAGGCTGTGATCTCTCAGAGGCAGATTGCCAGTTCTGTCTCCCCAAAGTACTTCTGGGTAGGTTCGAACTGCCAGCCTTTTGGCTAGTAGTCAGGTGCTTAACTCTTTGTACCGTGCAGGGACTACAAACCCCTTTGTGGTCATGAAAGCAATTTAGTGAGTTATGATCATTCTTTTTTTGAATTACATAGAACCAAGGACATTGTGTGTGGTTCATGTGATTATTGTTTCATGAAATTTATGTTTCAGTTATATAAATGCATTTACATATATGCAGGTATTAGTGGCCTGAAATGCATTGTCAGAAGTATTTTTTAGTGCAGCTCATTGTCAAAAAAGATAGGAAAGTCAAAGTCTACCTTTGAAGTTTCTCCTTAAGAACTTTCAAAAAGCCTCCCCTTGGCCTGCCGAATAGTTAACCATACTCTGGTGGCATAGTGGTTATGTGCTATGACTGTTAACCAGAAGGTCAGCAGTTTGAGTCTACCAGGTGCTACTTAGAAATTCTGTGGGGCAGGTCTATGCTTTCTTATAGAAACATTGAGTCAGAATTGACTTGATGGTAGTGGGTTTGTATAATCTGTTGAATCAGAGACAAAATGTCACAACCTGCCTCTCTAGCCTCTGGTCTTTTAGAACAATGTGTGATAACCCGTGAATATGATTCTGCTTAATCAATGTTGTGTGTTTTCGTTTTGTTTCCCTAGAAGTGATGATAATGGAATACGTTTTAATCTACTCATTGAGGGCTTGTATTTGCTGGCTTCCTTTTGGTTAAAAGTGAAGCTATTATAAAAATAAAGTCACCTGACTCATTTTGTGCTAATAAACAAAGCTACGGCTGAAAGTGTTCTCCTGTGTTCTAACCAGCCGAACTAATTATCACTAACCAGAGATAATTGCTCTGCTGTTTTTCTCCTCAGAAAATTTATCAGTTGGAAGTAACTGTTCTCCTATTCTCTTTTATTCTCAGATGTGCTATACTTATGTTTCAAAGAGAATTTGCTCTCCGACTGGTTGCAAAACCTGGAGATAAGTTATACTGCAGACTTTCTATTAATACCCAGCTGTTAGCACGGGTTGACCATCTAATGAAAGTAAGTGACTTTTATTACTGAAATAATGTAGTTTGTCTCATCAGTGAGCATCTTGCTGTATCTTTTGGGGGGAGACTATCTTTGGTTACTAACTTAATTTTGTCTTTAAGGATTGCTTAAAACATTTTTTTATTTATAGGTTGGAAAGAATAACTTCAGGCCACCACCCAAGGTAGAATCCAGTGTTGTCAGGATAGAACCAAAGAATCCACCACCACCTATCAATTTCCAGGTCAGCAGGTTAAAAGACCTAGCTCACTGAATAAGGAGGGGAAAGAAAAAGTACAGGACAGAAAATACGTACCTCTAGCAACAAATGGTAACTCACCCTGAATTTTAAAAACTTTCAAAACTTGGAAGACATTAATTCCAGTACATCTCTGTGATGGAGTAGGTAGAATAATTTGAAGCAAGATTGTTGTAAAGACCACAAAAAGCAATGGAAATATTTACAGTGAGCAAAAATATTAGAATGTAATTTCATTTTGCTCAAGATTATAGCTGTGGAAGACATCAGTCTGTTTCAATATGAGTTTCAAATACAAGATAAAATGAAAATTGTATGTTAGAATAATATTGTAGATAACACTTTGAAATGAAAATTCTTTGTTTTCATCCTTTAAAAAGAGAAAAAAGCCCAACTCTTGATGTAAAACGTTAGTATAGTCATGTTGGATAAAGAGGTAACTTGTGGTAAATGGAGTCACCTGTGTCAGTTGTGCAGGCTGTATCTTAAATCACGTCTACTTTGAATCATGTTGATCTTTATACCCCAAACCAGAACTGCTGCCACAAGTCAATTCCAACTTACAGTAACCCTTTAGGACAGTAGAACTGCCCCCATAGCGTTGCCCAGGCTATCCCCACTCCAGGAGCAGATCGCCAGGTCATTTCTCATATGGAGCCACTCATTGGTAAGAACTGCCAACCTTTTGGTTAGCAGCCAAGCATTTAACCATTGCACCACCAGGGTGCCTTCTGAAAATAATACTTAGGTTTAAATAAATGCCATGTTATATGTTCAGATGTGCGGCTTTTTTGCTTTGTTTTAAACTGAGGATGAAACAGCATGCAGTCAGGTACAAAAAATGCAAAATTCACAAATATACATCTTGCTTTTGCATTTGTGTGCCAGCAAGATCATTTTTTTCACTCTGGAAGGTCCCCTCCAGCTTTGTATATTCAAAGGGAAAAGTAATGTGTAGCAGGTATAGACATTTGACATTTTGTCAGAAAATACCCAATCCTCTGTTTCAGGAATGGGATGGCCTAGTAAGAATCACCTTTGTTAGAAAAAACAAGACACTGTCTGCTGCATTTAAGTAAGTATTTTTTCATGTATCATGTATGAGACCCCACTACTCTGGAAACTCATGCTAGAATTTGATCCTTTTCCTGAACAGCTACTGTACACAGAAAACCATTTCTAGACCTACCTCACCTTTTTAGGCTAACTTGGTACTTGGCTGACAGAATTTAATAAAGAAGTTGCTAGTGTTGGGAGTTTCATTTTTTGGTAAAACAGGAAAAAAACTAATATGAACTCTGACCACACATCTGCTTAGTTTTTCTTAGTAAAATTGGGTGGTGATGGGCCCCTTCCACACTTGTCAAGAATTCATGCCATTATTGACTGGAGAATGTAACATATCAATTTGGGATCCCAGGACAAAAAAAAAAGAACCGAGAGCCATACTTTTAGAGGGTTTTATATTTTAGAGTGTGGGAGAACTTCTCTAAGACTTTAAAGACATGTTTGTTATGATTTTACTTTTTAAATGTTTTTGTTGCATAAATTTCAAGATTAAATGCCTTTTCACAATTTTACAATATGAAGCACAGTAAACTGAAATGAAATTTTTCTGTAATCTTGATCTTGGAATAATAATATTGATATCACTTCTTTACACTATAGGTCAAGTGCTGTGCAACAGCTGCTGGAAAAAAACTACAGAATTCACTGTTCACTCCATAATACTGTAAGTAGAAAAGTTTCTGTAGTTCAGTGGTTTTGCTGTCTTTTAAACTCCCGTCTCTATGCTTTTCAGTCAGTCATTACAAGATTCTTGATTTGCAAAGTAAGTATTCCACAGTGTACTTGAAAGACAATGTAGCACTCTAAGTTGAATTCTGACAGATGAGTGCTGCTGTATAGGCTGTGGAACAGATCCAAGCAACTCTGTTACTCTTCTCCTCTTTAACTGACAGCTTTTAGTGAGAATCATATGCAGCTTACAATTTTCTCAAAGCTTTATGTCTGTATAGCTTGTTCAGGGCTTGAAATAATTGGGTCTCCATTTCCCATTCTCTGGATTGTGATCGATTCTTAGCTGTAGTTTGTTGTTCATGTGGCAATTACAAATTTAAACATTTACTTTTTAGAACGTCTCTAACCACTGCTGTCCAGTCAGGTCTCACACAAAGCGATCCTATAGGATAGAGTAGAACTGCTTCAGTTTCCAAAGAGCACCTGGTGGATTTAAACTGTATACCTTTTGGTTGGCACACGTAACACGTAACACATAACCGCTATGCTGCTAGAGTTTCCAGAAAACACTCAGGTGGCACAAATGGCTTGTGCTCACTATTAGCCTGTAAGGTTGGTGATTCAAACTCACCTAGTAGTACCTCAGAAGGCCTGGCTTTAAGAGATCACAGCAAAGAATGCCCTATGATGTAGGCCCCATCTTCTAATCAAGGTCACAAGTCAGAATTGACTGGACAGCAATAGTTACTTGTTCTGTTGCTTTTTTTATATCAAGAAACTGAAATGGTTCAAGTATAGGCTGAATAGATGTCTTGTGAGCCTCATGCTTTTTTATTTAGACATTGTCTGTGTAGCACGTTCTTTGACCATTTAATGCTCAAATGCACACACATATCTAAAAGGTATGTGGTACTCATGGAGTTTTTAGTTTAATTTGGCAGACATACACAAGTTTCCTGTGTATTTATGAGTAAAATCCAGTATGGTTTAAGGTACCACATTGCTATCCCATTTTCTCTTGTATGAGTAATCATTCAGTATCTACCTAAGTAGGAAAATATTAAACTGGATTAAGAAATCTTTGGATGAAAAATAAGAATTTTGTATTCTCCACGGTTGGAGAAGTCATCACTGAGTAAAATTAAGTTAGTAAATGCAAATCTGTGGAAGAAAAATGAATTATTTTGAAGGAAATAAAAACTGCTTTTCAAGTTTAGCTTGCAGCTTTATGTTGTAAAGCCTGAAATTAGTAATTTTGAAGAAGAAAAAGAGCAACAATCCTGATTAGCTCAGTCTAGGTCTTCTGAGCGTCTACTGTGTGGTACAGATTAATCAGTTAACTAGAGATCCAAACTCCATGTGCATAATCAGGGTTTCCAAACTGTCATTAATAAAGGTAACTATTTTGTGAATTACTGAGCTACAAAAAAGAGTCAACGTGACTTGATTAAAGATACGTTGTTCATTTATTCTGATCTTATTTGATAGATAATACCAGAAGATTTCAGCATAGCAGATAAAATACAGCAAATCCTAACCAACACAGGTTTTAGTGACAAACGGGCCCGTTCGATGGACATAGATGACTTCATTAGGTAATTACATTTCTCTTTTTGTGTTTACATTGCATCATGAGACCTTCAGATTAAGAGATTTAAAGGCTTTTAAGTAGTATAAGGTGCTACCTGGGAGTTATTGCATAGCACTTCCATGGCATGGAATAGTATTTGGTGTAGAAAGTGGAAGCTAGTTAGCTGCAGCAGAATGAGCATTTTTAAAAAGAACAGTCAGAGCCAGAAAGTAGCCTTAGTGTGGTGAGTTTGTGTTCTGCCTCCCTCTACTTCCTTCCCCCTATTCATTCAGTCTTAACAGCTTGGCTCTTCCAAGTAACCTCTAAGGTAGAATGATAATGAACAATTTCCTTAGCTATAACTGGATCTGATTCGTTTTTCTTAGTTGGAAATAGCTATTGCTAAAGAGATCTTAAACATGAAGTAATAGCATTTACAGTCGACGGCACTTGGCCTGGCTTGGCTAGTTATCAGTTTAGTAATGCATACAGTTGTTTTGTAACTGAGGCATGTTCTACACATCTAGGCTAAAAGAAGGTTGTAATAGTTTTATCTAAGCAATTTAGTCCAAATTTTTTTTCTTGAATTAATAAGCAAGTCAGCCTGTGACAGCAGGCTTAAATCACCCAGGTAATTATTAACCTGTTTTAAATCATAAACAGTTTTAACTCTTATAATAAATTAAATCCTTACCTATTTAGTGTGTTCACTTTCCAAGTTTCCCTAGTGGCCTAATAAAAATGATAGGCTGTTATGAAGTCAATGGTTTGACCTTTCTGATTCTATGTAACCACAACAAAGATGGTACAATATTTTATTGGTAGGCTCACCTGACAATCATTCCTACTCATTTTTCAAGCATTGTCAGCCTATGACAGCAGGCTTAAATCACCCAGCCTGTAAATAGCCTCAGGTTTAAATAGAAAATATTTAATCTTATTGCCCTTCTCTTTCATGAAGTTCCCTTGTTATTGAACACATACACTGTCAACTAGAATCTAACACATATCTAGATAGCCACAGAGAGAAGCAGTGTATTTCATCTGAACTTCAACAGTACTGAGTTCAGACAAGAAGAACGGGCAAATAAGATTAGTCATTACATTTGACTTCTGCCTCTAAACCTAAACAGCTTTTTGTTTAGTTACCATGTTGAAGTGGAAAGAGTGCCAAGCCTGGGACAAAGTCCAAGATAATTTGAGTCAAATTCATTTTAATGTACGGGCTGTGACAAGAGGCACTGACATAGATGCTTTTAATCAGTGTATCATCTGTTAGGTTTATTTGGAGAGTCAAATTTCTTTAGTGACTGGTGTTAGGAGAGGGTAGGCTTCACAGGTTTGTTGATGTATTGGTGTTTCAGAATTCATGGTACAGGAACTACGCAACATTACATGCTGCACATTAGCCTTTTAATACCATCTCATTTTGGTTTATTTTTTTGCAGATTGCTACATGGATTCAATGCAGAAGGTATCCATTTTTCTTAGGTATCTGGAAAGCAGAATCAACATCAAGAAAAAACTGGAATTATGTATTTTTTAAAAGGTGAACTATGTTTTGTACTACTGGGACAATATTTGCTTGACTACTTTTGACTGTGGTTGCCACCAGATTATGAATTTGTAAGGTAGTCAGTTCCAAGTGCCTGGTTTTTATTCTTTTTTAATATTTTAGTTTGCTTTTAGTATTTTGTTGTATTTAGTATATTGGGCTGGGTCCAGTCCATACAGAAATAAAGTTGAAGAGCTGCAGATACATACAACTTTGTACTTAAGCTTACCATTTCTAAGCATTTACCTAATATATTACTGTGAAGACATTTTTTGGGCCCTACACCTCAAGTAGTCATCTCTTTCCCATACAGTTTCTTGATACAGTACGAACTGTTTCTTAACCACTATGCACCAGGTCTCCTTTGTTTCTCAGAATGTCGTCTTTCCTTCTCCCATACAATTTCTGTTAATTTCCCTTGCTCACCCCTTTAGCTATATCCTGTAGCATCAGGGTTCTGTGTAAGCGTGAACTGCTACTGCCACCATGTGGTGGTGAGAGCCAAGTTATTTCTGGGCATGATTCCTTTTACCTGTTAAATAAAGCTCAGTTATAATTAACTATAAAGTCATATGTTTTTTCTTCGGAAGATAGCAGTAATAAAGTTGAACACATTTCAAAGGGCTTTATAAATCAAAAGTCTCTGTCCTTGAACTTAAAAAGAATTTGAACAGCCATTTTCCCAAAACTGTAGGCTCCTGGTGTTTATATAACTTACAGAGAATTAAACTTTCCAGTTTTTTTTTCTCTCGATGTATCTGAAACTTAGTTTTAAAACTGACAATCTGAATACATGTCCTAAACAGGTCTCTATGAGCTACTGTGTTTAAAACATCAATATACTAAGTGCTGTTAATGTCCTTTAATATAAGAATTACAGTATCTGATAATACAATAAAAATATCTTCATTGATCTTTGACTTTCTTTATATCTAACCTGTTAGAAAAGAAAATTTCCAAATTAGCAAAAGTATGCTGAGTAAACCAAGAAGGGAAAGGAAGGGAAGATGTTTGCCTGAACAGATTTTTCAGAAACCTGGTTTTCATGTCACATTATCAACCATTTCTACATAAGCAAAATAACACATGTTCTTATTTATTAAGAGGGCTATCAGCATTCAAGTCTGAACAAGTACTAAAGAACAAAAAAAAAGTTACTTTAAATAACAGCTGCATTAAGCCACTTGTGTTATGTGACCACTTAGTATTCACATAACACAGAGTGCTGGACATTTTTTTTATCTTACAAAATTATTTATTTGACAGAGCTTACTTGTACCGTCTTTATATAATCCCACATAGCAAGACTTTAAAATTTAATTCCACTTTCTCAGGTAATTTTCTCCTTTCCCTAAATGTAAAACTGAAGGATTGGATTATATTACACCTTCAGGATATTCGAGTACTAATTTTTTAAATACTCTTTGTGACTACTGAACTAGAATGACCAAACCCACTGCCATCAAGTAGATTCTGACTCAATAGTGACCCTATGGGACAGAGTAGAACTGCTTCACGGTTTCCAAGGAGCACCTGGTGGATTCTAACTGCTGACCTTTTGGTTTGCAGATGAAGCACTTAACCACTACACCACCACGTGTAATTTCAGAACTAGAATGAAGCCAGTCATAATAAAGGCAGCATATCTATCAGAGAAGACCTTCCAAAGATAGTATCTGCCTAATGCAGCAAATAATAAACCTAATCTGCTGTGCTTTTACAATGAGCAGGTTTTCTTTATTGCCCTTTGGACGTTGGTTAGTCCCCAAAACCACCTTAACAACCTTTGGAAGGTCAGTTTGTTCTCATCTTGTTGAAATAAACACAAACAGAACAAATAGACACAAACAGCTGCAAGAAAATCTGAGTCCCTTCCAAAACGAGTGTGATGTATTGAAGTAATTCCATAGATTTATTAATAAGCACATTGTGAAAACTGACATTTGTTTTAGATTTCATGTTTACAGAGAGGGGAGCTTTTCACCGTAGTGTTAGGATTTCCCACAACTACTCTTGAGTTCTATAAACAGTGAAGTAGAGAATCTGGCTCATGTGACTCTATTCATAGCTTCCCTTTGGGCTCATAAGAAGGAGCTAAGAGTTCCCTAGAGTAAACTGAGATCCAGTGTTGTGGTTTTTTTTTTTTTTTGGTTAATCCATTCCTGGACTCTCCTGGGAACTGAGGGAAGACTCCTAGAGAGAAATAGAAATCTTTTAACAAAATATTTACATGACAAGTAGCCAGTTTTTCTTCCCCGGAGTAGCAATCAGTAAAAATAAGTGCTGCCATTTCAAAACCTTGCATACCCTAGAGCAATCTACTGGTACGAATTTGATGATTCTCACCCAACAATGGTGAAACATCACACATTAAGTACTAGATGGGAGCCTGGGTTAGATACACCTTTCCAGGCAAAGTCAACTTTTCTTTAGCTTAAGTTCTTTTTTCAAGGTTGTTAGGTACTGCCTGTACTTTATACTTGAAATGTTGAACAGTTCTATTGTGGACTATTTTTAATGTACAAGTAAATGTTCATGCAGCAGAAGCCAATTTTCTTTAACAGTACAGTACAAGGGTACATTTTGGGGTGCTAATGGACACTTTGACTCAAGTAATGGTATTGGTAAGATCAACTGCACTATTAAGTCTTGTTAATACCACACTGGAACACACACTGCATATATATGTCTCATCCTAAGATAAAACTCTTCTCAGAATTTCATTAGTTTTTATTTTACACCAACTAGTTTATATTTTAGTTCTTTACAAAGAAAATGCTAAGAAAATTATAACCCCATGTTGTATGATTTTAAATTTCATAATTCCAGATTTCTTTACATATAAGATGGAATGGTCCAGCAGCTATGTCCACTGTCACAGACTTGAGTTCCATTCAATGATATGGCACATCCTGCAAAATTAAACTAGTCACACAAAAAATGTCTCAAGTTACAGTAAAAATGTACACACAATAAGGTAATTTACAATGACAAATAAGGAATGTAATTTATCTTGGCTGTGCTTCAGAAATTTAGGGTCAATAGCCTTAGTCAAGGCACAAAGCAGAAAGAGGTGAGCACAGCTGTCTCTAGGAGTGGGCAAGGTATGTACAATCACTGATGAGGTATGCATGCACGCAAAAGATTTAAAACCGCTCAATCCTGCTACAAAAACTGAACAGAGTTAAAAGGAAATGCTGTGGCTTCCCCCTACTACCTGTGGACCAAGTCCACACTCTTACTTCATCATACAGAAATTGGCAAGGATCTCCAAAGTAAATCACTATTTGCATAAATGAAACAAAATGCTTCACCAATCCCAATTCTTGGTTGCATCTCCGGGACTAGGAGCATTTCATAGACAAAAGAGTGTTTCACAAAATTGAAATGTCATTTAGGTGAAAGACAAAACATTTTCCACAGACACTTAAAATTTCAAACTTTCAAATGGCCCTTACAGCTGAACCAGTGTACGTTATTAAAATAGTGAGGGTTCTGGGATCCTTTAGCAGCAATGCAGATTTAAAGGGCACGGGGTCTCTTCGGGTTGATTTGCTTGCTGGCCTGTTCTTCTTCTTGTAGAGCTGCACGAAAAGATTTCACTTTATCTTGGAAAAAGAAAAGAACATGAGTAAGTACTATATTACATGCAGCACATGTAATATGGGTCACAACTTTATGGGTCTTATTTCACAGCAGTAACTCAGTATGTTTCCTTCTGGTTTTTGGAAACAGTTAAATGCAATGTTCAACTAGACAAACATTTTTATTATAGATTTTTGGAAATATCAACGGGTTTCTTTTTAACACATCTTAAAATGTTCAAATTTTAATTTATTTCGAGTCTTTCTAGAATGGATGCAAGTGGTATATGTGTGTAAAAGACGTACATTTGTGTCCAAACGGCAACTGTCTTACTAAACTGTAAAAGAGGCATTTTTTCAGTATCAGGGTATCTCCACCCCCAACATTTAAAAAGATACTTGAATTTTTTTTTTTTTTTTAAAGAAATGACTTTCTTTTTTTCATCAGCAATTGTGGAGCAGATGAGGATGAGGGATTATGCCAATTTTTTTAAATATACATTTACACATTCTGTCCTACTGTCTATCATGTACTGATTGACAGTCTCATAAGAATGAGAAATAGATAAGCAAACTAACAAAGGGAAATACCAGCTGTGAAGAGGAAAAAATGTCTGTGATACTGGCTTTCAACTGAGGATAATTTTGCCCCTCAGGAGATCTGTGGTAATGTCTAGAGACATTCTGGGTTGTCATAACTTGGGAGGTATTAACAGGTATCCTGTGGGTGGAGACCAGGAATGTTAATGAACATCACACAGTGCACAGGACAGCCCCCATCCCAATTACTGGCCCAAGATGTCAATAATGCTGAGGTCATCAACCTCTGGCCTATATAAAGCTTCAAAAAGAAAAGGAAGATACAAAGGTGGAACCTCAATTTCCTTCCCTAAGCACAATTGTGTGTAGAAAGTTAACTTTTCAAATTTGAGATTTAGGATTTGGGGTCTGCAAATATAGATCTCAAACTTCTTATGACATTATCTCTAGATGATAAAAAAAGAAATTCTATGAAAGGAGTGAATAACATATCTTGATAGTAATTTACTCAAAATTGTGAATATGTTTAATATACTTGGAACCTGAGGAAATTAAAGAAAGGAAGTATTACATAGGAAAAATTCAGAATGCTTTATGTCATGGGCAAGCACCACAAACGTAAGGAGCTGTTTCAGTGGCCATTTCAACCACTTCCCTTCATAAGCAAGACAGATGTCACTTCTACTTCATTTTTTTAAACAAGTATTCAAGATGCACAGAAAGAAAATGCAGACCAGTGGTTACAGAAAGACGATCCTGAACAGCCCTAATCCAAAGGAACTAATTCTTAAAAAGGCACTGACCTACTAACCCAAAGATCTAAATGTATACACACAATTCCCTAATTTGTTAAAATACTTTTAATCATAGGATTCCTTCTTTTAAAAAAGGGCTAAGAAAAAAATCAAGATGACTACAGAGAACTAGAAATGACAGTCTATGTTTGCTAAAAAATATTTTTGTTTTTAGACCTCCAAAAAGAAAACACTAGGTGGTGCCCGTAACTGTCACTTCAGAAGTTCTCTTGCAATATGAAATGTTTCCACTAACAATATGTACAAATACCAAGCAGATTTCAAACAGTAAAATGAAAAAAGAATTACCCCGTAGCTCAGTTAAAATGTCTATTTTTTGCTCAAGAATAGCTTCAAGCTGTGTTGCATACGAATCTACATCATAGTCTACTTCTTCAGTCATCTCTAGGAGAGCCTTTTCATCTTCTAACCATCGTATAGATTCCTATAGGAACAAAAAGTAAATATGCTAGTAAGCCTCTCTATAAAACAAAGCACAAATTTTGTTAAACATACTTATCATAGCATCCTGTAAAATATTAATAAATGTTAAATATTTATTCATATGTGGTAAAATTAAGGAGTCTTTCCTTAAATGCGAACACAATTACACACTGAACCAAGCAAGATGACTTTATTTTCCTACTTACGTTCTACCTTGGGTAAAGCTTGTGGGGAGGGAATGAATCAAGCACATGAAATCAAGGAGCATATTAAGTTTCAAAAGCTCAATAGTTATGCCTAAGTAGGCAAAATGGGAGTAATAAAGCTACTGAACAATATGAAGGGGCCAAGGTAATCTAAAACTAATTATCTCAACTTTCTATACATCAGTGCACTTTAATGATAATTAAAACTAGACTACATTATCAGTAGGCAAGAGTGGTTAACCTACAAAAGATATCTACTAGAAAGTGCATGTGTTTGTATATACATATATAAATCTAAAACATAATTTTTTAGATTGTTCAGCTAAACTCTATTTTGAGAAGTAACAGATTACAGTATGGAGTGACCAAACCCCACAAACCAAACCCACAGCTGTCAAGTTGATTCTGCCTCACTGCGACCCTGTAGGACTGAGTAGAACTGCCCCATATAGTTTCCAAGGAGTAATACTAAACTGAGAGAATACCCAGTTCTGACAAGCAACGCCTGTGAGACTTTTGTGTTTTTGTGACTTAATCTCAACACTCAGGCTTCTAAAGAGATTCTCATAACAAGGAACTGACTACAACAGACAGTTTTAATGAATGTACATCCTATTAAGAATAGTGTTCTCATGTATCTGAGCCCTTCTTACAGGTGCTTGAAAGATCTAGGCTTTGGGCACCTTACTATTTGTTTACAGATAAAGATTTCTTCAACAGCAGAGAAGGAATACAGTTCAGTAAGGGAGAATGACTGAGTTACTGTTTATTTTTTTCCTGAACTATCTGTACTATAAAAGAAAAAAAACAAGCCCAATGCCACTGAGTTGATTCCAGCTCATAGCGACCCTGTAGGCAAAGGAGAACTGCCCCACAGCTTTCCAAGGTGCACCTAGTGGGTTCTAAATGCAGACGTTTTGGTTAGCAAGACATAGCACTTAACCACTGCACCAGGAGGGTTTCCAACCAGGAAGTCATAAATGTCACCTTCCAAGATCTTTTCTTTTCAAAAAGGGAGGAATGCACAGGGAAAGTGCTTCTAATGTATGAAACACAATGAGATAAA
This sequence comes from Heterohyrax brucei, assembly GCA_028571685.1. Classification (NCBI taxonomy): domain Eukaryota; kingdom Metazoa; phylum Chordata; class Mammalia; order Hyracoidea; family Procaviidae; genus Heterohyrax; species Heterohyrax brucei. The sequence goes on along the minus strand of CM053141.1, from coordinate 66,014,078 downwards.
CAGTGAGGAGCTACTGCTACAGGCAGCTGTTAACTGACAGCTCAGTCACAGCAGGAACACTTCATTCTCCTAATTCAGTTTTTTCTTTTTTTGCAAAGACTGATACTTCACCTGCTAATACGTTTTAGAAGTTTTTTCTTACTGCTTTCAAATAAACTGGTCTAACACGAAGAAAAGGATAGCGGTTAGCAAAAGTTCAATAATTCTTTAAAAATGAACAACTGACAAAAACAAAAGGGAAGATGGGTAGTAAAATGAATTGACCTTTTCATCATGGTGCAAAGAAAGGTTTTTTGCAGTCTTCATGCCATTTTATTCCAAATGTGCCATGTCATATACATTATAAAGAAACTCACACATGTAGTATGTAGAATCCCCTTAAATAATTTGGTCTCTGGTCCTGGTTACTGAGAATCTGACCACACTGGTGGCCAACGACCAGACCAAGAGGGACCAGCTGTGGCCGATGCTGACTCAGGAGGCATGATGTAATGTATCATGGCCACGTGGTAAGGCTAACAATGCTCCTGGTCCATAGAGACTCACTGGAGTTCACCAGGGTGGTGAGAGCAAGCAGCTCTGTAGGCAGGTTAGGGAGGCTAAGGAGATCACCTGGAGGGTATGGATGCTCTGTACCCATACCTTCTCAAATCTTACCCCTCTGTGTTTGTATCCTTTTTTCTGCTAGATTAGGTAACTCCTTTTCGTGGACTTTGTCAGTTGTTTCAGTAAGTTATTAAACACAAGAAGGAGAGAAGCAGCAATGCCTGCTGCCCTAGCTCAGGGTGAAGAAGGATGAGAGATAAAGGGCTGTAAGGAGCAGCTAGGGTCTGAACTGACCAAGAAAGGGAAGCTGAGATTTCTAAAGGCTGTAGCTGGCATGTGAGATGAGATTTATCATCCACCATACATTTGACCTGGATGATCTCAGCCTTCCTAGATTAAGTTGGCATAGCAAACATCGTTAGCTAGAACCTTTACTGACAATGCAACACAAATAAACAAGTATTTTTTAGAAGAATGGAAACCATAAGTTACTTCAAAAACATTTTGATTATAGGTATTACTATTTTATTTTACCTGGAACACTGCTCTGTGATCTTCTACAACTTGTTCTTCCATTTCTACCATTTGTGAGACAGCTTCATGGAAAGTAAACAATTGTGGAGAAACTTCTTCTTCCTTAACACAGTTAAGAAAATGTCATTTAGAATTTGACAAAGTTTAAACAGCGAAGACTATTAAAATACATATGAAATGCAAAGCCAAATTTTTCTATGGGTCAAAAATATTTAAGTAAGATAAAATTTTAAGCATATTAAGAAATTTTATATTCCTGGTTTCACTGGAGAACTACACTGAAAAGGTAATTTCTTTTGGAATCGTGCGAATTTTTATTGCCAGTTACAATATTCTCTCAGTATTATTTATTTTTCAAAAAGGATTGTCATTGTTTCAGCTACACTTTACTCTCAATCTTAAAATTAACTAGCTACTTATATACACATAAACTTTCTTTCAGCAGAGGAAAGATGCAAAAATAATGTCTTTTATGACTGATGTTCAAACTAATGTTCAGAAGGACTGCTGTCATTAGGCACTGCTGAGTCAATTCTGACCTCACAGTTCCCACCTATGACACAGCCAGGTCTTTCTTGCAGAGCTGCTGGATGAGTTCAAACCATGCAGCTTTCCATTAGCAGCTGAGCACTTATTTACGACACCATCAGGGCTCCTTTCTGAAGAACTACTTTTTAACTACTTTTCAAATCTGGAAGACCCAGACCAGGCCTAATTTGCATGATAAGTTTAATGTCTCACATATTAACCTCAGTCAAAATAATTATATACCTGACATTACAATCTTAGATGCTAAACTTGGTTCTTTAACATCTTATGGGAAGAATATTGCCTGAGTCCACACTCACTGAACAAATACAATTTAGAGATAATACAGCCATCAGAAAATCTATGAAGAGGGGGAGAAAAATGATCATATGGGTCAATTTTATAGCAAGAAGAAAAAAACAACTCAAGCTCCGGCTAAAACAGGTGAAGTTTCATCATCTTCTATTGTAAAATAGCTCTTCAGATGTGCTGCTTTTACTGGTCCACAGTATATGACTGCATGTATTCCATGGTTGGTTAGAGGAGAGCTGATGATTTTTAACACAGAAGTCTTGTGAAATCTTAACTGCATGACTGTGCTAGATACAATTTGTTTTTTGGTTTTTACAGGTACCTTGACAACTCACAATTTTACTTCACCAATAAGCAAACCACACACATATAACAACAATATCCACATTTTGATCCTACCTTCAGTTAAAACTCAGGAGTAGATATCTTTTTTGAGCTTTTTTCCTAACCTCAATGTCTGACAATTTATTTCCTCAAAACGCAGCTCTAGTGATCAAGACAACCATGCAGAAGTATACATAAAATATTTAAGTAACATCTGAGTAGGAAAATACTTTTCAAAAAATATATATAATTCTAAATATATATGCATATTTTTGCTAGAATAAACGCTAAGAAACACCTGAGTCTTTCACCAATAAGCTACCACTACTAAAGTTGTTCAAAGAACTTTTTCATACAGAGGCATTCTCTCTCTAAAAATCATGCACATTCAATGCATCTTTACTCACTGTATTTGCCCAGCTCACCTCCTAATCCTAACAATGTCCTCTTTCTTCCTTTTGCTTCAAGATACAATTTAAGTTTCTATCACTTCCATGTAGTATCCTGATAATACTTTTCTATACAAATTTCTTCTACTTCTGGAATTCTTAAATGCATTTCATTATGCTCTCATTTGTCTGCCTGTATTAATTTTACCTCTAAGATGTATCTTAGAGTTATCCCCTTCTAACTCACTGTTACAGACTTAGTATAATACTGAGAATATATTCACAGGCCCCCATAACTAACTAAAGGTTAATGATGAACCATATTAAGATAGTTTCCTGGGGTGGCAAAGTTGAAAGAAATCCTTTCTCTCTGAAGCAGAACCATGGTGGCATGCTTAAAGTCTTTGGATTAGTTTTTGTCATCTAGTCTACCTCTTCAAATAAACAAGCCCTGTAGATAAATGCAAGAGGAAACCCTGGTGGTGTAGTGGTCAAGTGCTACATCTGCTAACCAAAAGGACAGCAGTTCAAATCTGCCAGGTGTTTCTTGGAAACTTATGGGGCAGCTCTTCTGAGTCAGTGCTGACTTGACAGGTTTTTTTTTTTTTTTTGGTAAATGCAAGAATAAAATGGTAGGATGTGCTACAGGTAATACCTGTCTTGTCTGATTTTCCACATCTTTAGAAAGTACCATGTCTAGGCATGGTGCTGGATTTAGACATTCTAAGAACAAATACAATCTCCTTCCAAATCTTTGGGCCAAGGGGATGACCTGAGGCCAGGATCTCGTATTTGGTTGTTTGTCTTTTATGGTTCCAGGTTTAGAATTCTCATTTTAAACCAGGTGTTACATTTTGAACCATGTCCCATCAAAACATGTGCTGTAAATCCCAAGCCTTACTCCTGTGGTTATTATACTCTCATTTGGCAGTTGTCAGTGCAGAGTACTTCTTTAAATCAATCTCTTTTAAGATCTAAAAAGAACAGCTTATTAACAAGAATAACTGGGAAGACAGATCCCACATCTTATTACCAAGGAACGAAAGATGAAGAGACACAAGGACTTTCCCCGACCCACACAGAAAAAAGCCTTCACATAGCGCTAGAACCCCGAAGACAAACTTCTAGCATCCTAAACTGTGAGGAAAATAAACATGTGTGTTAAAGCAACCCACTTGAGGATTTCTGTTATAGCAGCACTAGGTAACTATGGTGCCAGGTTTTCCCAACTTCAGCACTACTGACACTTTGGTGCCAGATAATTCTTTGCCTACGGTTCTGTTTATATGCACTGTAGGATGTTTAGCTGTATCCCTAGCCCATATCCAGTAGAAGACAGCAGTGACACCACAGTTGTGACAACAAAAATTTCTGCAGACATTTTGCCACAGAAGGCCAAATTACTCCTGGCTGAGAACTAATGCTTCAACAATAGACAGTGATTTGGAATAGGGTAACAAAAAGTACTATGTTCATTTGATACTGTAGGCTATTTTTTACTTAGTATCTGCTAGAAAGTATAAAAGAGTCCTAATGGTGTAGTAAAGTGCTCAGCTGCTATCCAAAAGGTCAGCAGTTCAAACCCACCAACCACTCCAGGAGGGAAAGATGTGGCAGTCTGTTTCCATGATAATTTATACAGTCTTAGAAACCCTATTGCACAGTTAGTTCTACTTTGTCCTGTAAGGTCACTATGAGTGAGAATCAATGCAGTAGGTTTGGGTGGTTAGAGCATAAAAACCAGTTAACAACAGAGGTAATCTAGGAATACGCTGACATTAAATATGTTGACAAATAATATTTTATTGCAGGTAGTTTAGCTGGCATAAGAGTTGGCTGTGGAATAAAAAAGATCCAGGTTTTAATCCTAGCTTCAGCACTCACAAATTTGAAGGATCTTGGTCATGTTATTTAATCTCTTAAAATACCAATTTTCTCACACATAAAGTAGGGATTATGACAGTATCACACAGAGTTACGACCATTAAAAAAGAGAACAAGGTGGTTAGCAGGTCTGCAGTCCTGCAGTAAGCAATTAATAAATGCCACCTTTTATTATTATGGGAAAATCCTTACAACAGTATTCTTAGTGAAGAAAAAATGATATAAAACTATATTAAAAAAAGAACAAAACTGCTGCCATCAAGTCGATTCCAACTCATAGCAATTCCATAGGACAGAGAACCGTTCCACAGGGTTTCCAAGGAGCAGACAGTGGCCTCAAAATGCCTCTATGCCACCACCAGTCTCCATAAACTATACAGAATACAGACTGTAAAAAGTTAGACAATATTTTAACTTTACATCACATAGACTATGACAGGAACCCCCGATATATTAAAAGCAGTTATATAAAAATGTTTTTGTTATTTCTTTATAGCTTTCTATTGTTATACAATTGTCATATTATTATTATTTGTATAACTGGGGAATCAAGTTTTTTAAATTATAAAATATCACTAAATACTTAAAACATGCAAAAAAATCAGATTTCACAAATTTTACTGTTCTACCATGTTTGAGTTTTGATCCTGCGTAAAATACATTATTGATGTAGTTCATGACTTTTAAACACATGTGCACTTTACAGTTCTTCTGTTTCCTGTGTCATAAATTACATGTGTAATTCTTGAATGGTTTTCACCCATCAAAATTTAAAAATCCTCAAATTTTAATTAAAAAAAAAAGTGTGGATCAAGAGTCATAAAGTTTCTTAAAGAGCCAGACAGTCAATATTTCCAGCTTGTGGGCCCACATGATCTGTCTCTGCTGCTGTAGTGATAAAGCAGCTAGACTATATATATATGAGCATGGCTGTGTTCTAATAAAACTTTGTTTATAAAAATACAGATAGCTGGCCCACACGTCCTAGTTTGCTAACCCCTAATTTAAATGACAGTTTTCAATTATTAGGTTCCATTACTGATGAAGTGAAGATCAGATGTTACAATATATGATGTCACTCACATTTTGTTCACAAAGAAGTTTTAGATCATCTCTTTGAGGAGAACTCCCCACACCCCACTGTGTCTCTAAGTCATCGATCTGATTTGGGGGATGGTGCATTACTGGACGAACATCACCAGCAGCAGTTGGATCCACAGTCAGTTCTTTCACTCTATAAATACATAAAAGGCATTTCAAATTAATAAAGACTTCTGCAGGAAAATGAGAAATATCAGACTATTCAACATAAAGTCAATTAAGATTGATGATGTCAGCTTTACAGGTCAAGTTTAACTGAAATCTCTGGATATACTAAGGAGATATGTAGTTAATTTATATTGGGAATTTATTTAGGGAACTTTACAACTAGCTTGAATATAATTACTACTCATAATTAAAAATGAGCATTAGCAAGCTGTGTAGATTCAACATTTTAAGGAAATTAAGAGACAACTGTTGTAATTATACAAACAAAAAAAATGTTAACCATGTAATTTAGATCAATAAATGGATCACTGCTGAAATCAGAGGATCTGATACTCTTTCCAGATTTGCAGTAGTCATAATATACAATAATTATGTTTCTAATACATAAAAATAATATGATAAGCCCTATTATTTTAAAAAGTTTGCCTATTAAATTTACACATTTGGAAAAGGTTATGCATTCTATTTCAAGAGTATACTTGTTATTTCCTGGCAGACGTGGAAATTATAGGATCATGCAGAATAGAGGTAAACTTCATTTTAAACAAAACATTTTAATTTTTAGTGTTAAATATGCAAAAATGACATCATCCTTAAAAAATATAAAGGGAAATAGGAAGCCTAAATTCTAGATAGTTAAAAGCAAATAAATGAATACAGTACATAAAAATGCACATCATGCAGTACAACCACCACCTGCCAAATGAAATGAAACAAAAAATAAAATGGCTCAGGATAATAGTAAATGAAATGTTTTATACACAGCACAATTCAAAATAAATTATGAGAATAAACATCTTATATATATATTGAATGAAGTAGACCTGGTAATCGAAGGAGAAAAGTCGTCATACTCATAAGAAGGAGAGAGATCAGGGCGACTGCCACTACCCTGTGAGAAGGGAATGTCTGATGGACTAATTCCAAACTCCTTTACTCTGCAGCACCAAAACAGCAACAAATTAAAAGAAAATGCTCTGGTAAAAACAGCAATGTACATTTCAAGTTTTCATTTAGTGTTCATTTTAATTTGTTTAGAGAAGGACAGTAACCCTGTTGTGACTCAATATATTCAGATTATTGATGCCCTGGCTCTGTAGTCCTAAATCCTTCCTTTCTGTCATATTTGTCTCCTTTCTCATAATCCTACCTTGAAATTTGATTCAACAAAATCATCTAAATTTGAGTGGCTCCTTATATTTAACTATATGACTATTCAATCTAAGTTCCTCCTGCAGTCAATACCATGAATACCATGCTTATAAGCTCATAAATATCCTCAAGACTCTTGTAGTCTCTCAAACAGGACCCCAGAGAATCAAGCCCCCAAGTCTTAAAGGCATCCATTGTTTGTAATGAATTAACTTCTCTTCCACGCACCTAGAATGCTATCAACTATGAGGCATATTTAGAGAACTGAGAAAATTGCAGTTACTTACATAACTTTGTGTTTGGTAATTTAGATGAATAACCTTGGTTGAGAAAGTTGCCTAGGCCGGTAGCAATAAAATCTAAATTGCTTTTGCTAACACCTCTTCTTTATTTAGCCAAATTAATGCTTTTCTGCCCCCATCTTTGCAATTCCCTACGTTGCTTTTTGGCCAACCCTATTTCTTAACAGTAGGCAATACGTATTAAATACTTCCTATGTGTCAGGTAGGACCAGTAATTTTTTGAGATTACATTATTTAATCCTTACAAAAAAACCTTGTGATATTATCACCTCCATTTTATAGATGAGAAAACTAGCTCAGGAAATGAAATCTGTCTTACCCAAGATCATTCACTGAGAATATAGCAGTCCTGAGGATCAAATCTAGTAGGAGTACAAATCTCAAGCTACTTAACCACTTCAGTCTACTATATACAATATACTACCCACATTGTTTTTCTCATTCCTTCTCTCAGGTTGAACTATAAGAAATTTCTAGTTTTTATAAGTAAAAATAGTCAAATAGCAATACTTCCACACAGTTCAAACTCATGCTTCTTCTTCTACATACAATCCCCCTTTAATCTACTGGCAGTATTTACTGTCAAAGGCTCAATACTAGGATCATCTGCCATTCATCTTTTATGATCACTTTGTAATGCTTTTCATGAAACAGGGTTGCACACTTAAATTTCTAGTACTGACTTAACACTTTTTACACTGAATCCCATTTCTTATCTGGTTCAGAATCTCCTAAACACTCCATTAGTTTCTATTTATAGATTTTTCCTCTACTCAACATCCTCTTGCTCAAAAAACATAATACATGCAAGAATTAAGAGTTTTCAAATATGCCCTTACAAAAAAAAAAAAAATTCTTCAACATTCTTTCATTCAAGATCCAATCATTCCATCTAACCTCTTCCATTACCCACAAATCTTACCCTCTGATTCAGGACAGTTTGAAGCCTAACCTTGCTGTCAATTTGATTCTGACTCACAGTGAACCTTCAGGACACAGCAGAACTGCCCCACAGAATATTCAAGGAGTAGCTGGTGGGTTAGAACCGTCAAACTTTTGGTTAGTAGCCAAGCTCTGAATCATGCCACCAGGGCTCCTTTGATTTCATGAATCAGGCTACTATTTGATTTTGATACTTCCTTGGCTGGTTTTTGCCTGGAGACAAAACCACTTCTTCCACTCCAGAAGTTTCCCTCACTGTCCTCTAAGATATTTCAATTCTGTCATCTGATTGCACATGGACATTTCACCATATTAAAATCAATGCGTATTACTATAAATAATCCCCCGACTCCTGCAAACCACTTCCAAAGTATAAGATTTTAAGAATTCAAAGAATACTGTATTCATTTCTAACCTAAGTTTTAAAACAGAACTTCACTAAAGTAACAACGGGAATAATTACTAATACACTTCAGGTACTGTGCTAACCATTTTAACTAAGATTATCTTTGGTCTTCAAAATAATCTAAGATGATTATGGTCATTAATTTTTGATTTTGAAGTTGAGGAAACTGAGGCACACAAGGAATCTTCCCACGGCTGTGCTGCCACAGAGTAGTGAAGCAAGTATTAAAATGGATTTGATAACTAAAATTCTAAAACAGAACTTTCAAAATCTGTGGTACAACCAATTTTGTAAAGATATATAAATTTAAATTATATTAAAATTTTTAATATGTAAATTATATATAAACATACACACACATAGTACCACCTCAAAATACACATCCTAAACTGTTTATCCATTTCCGTAAGATAATGAATAAAGCTTAATTTTTAAATAAATTCAATGCACTTGGGTATGTTATTCAGGATTTTTGTTGAAACAGAAGAAAATTTTGACTAGTTTTCTACATCTATTATAGTCTAAATAAGATGAGACAGATTTAATATCAAAGAGTAAGAAATTCTGCTCCGAGTGTTTAAAAAAAGAATTGTCTCAGATGACCAATCATGTTGTGAATGAGTTACATCATATGACAATGAATTAGAACATTTCATCCGAACCTAGATAAAGTGGAGGAATGGGCAGATACAGTATTTTCATACTTGAGAGATTTCCTAACACAGAGGGTTTTGGTCTATTTTATTTGAATCCTAATTTAATTTTCACTCTTTACAAAATTGTGTCACATTCTCAGAACGTTATCTTATAAAGCAAGTAATTAAAATACCATCACTTAAGGAACATTCAAGAAGGAATTATGTTCTAAACTTTAGAATACATCAAGATTCTCCTATACTTAACTGTTCTTACCTCTTTCATGGCAATTTTTAAATTAATGATAAAATATACCAAAAAGTCAATTTAAAAGATTATAACAGTAAGGAAGAGTTCGCAGCTATGAGCTCATAATTCAAAGTTTAAAAAGTATTAAATTTAGAAAATAAAATTCCATTACATTTTAAAAGAAGCTATTATATTTTAATGCCTTTTTACAAAAATATCAACCAGTTTATATGTTCCAACATTTTCTATTGCCATTAAAAAATATGAGGACCACAACGACCACAGACTCCACCAGACTGAGTCCATCATAACTAGATGGCGCCTATCACCACTGACAACTCTGACAAGGATCACAATAGAGAGTCCCAGACAGAGATGGAGAAACCTCCAGAGAATGGGTCCCAGACATCCTTATAGCTCAGCAATGAAGTCACTCCTGAGGTTCACCCTTTGGCCAAAAATTAGTCAAAACCATAAAATGACATCAAAAGGGTGCAAAAGCCCAGGGTCAAGGACAAGAAGGTACAAGGGGACAAGAAACTGGTAATGGGGTATCTAAGGTTCAGAAAGGAAGAGTGTTAACATGTGGGGCTGGCAACCAATGTCACAAAATCGTATGTGTCTCAACTGTTTAATGAGAAACTAGCTTGCTCTATAAACCTTCATCTAGATCACACACACAAAAAAAATTCAGCTGAAACAAAACACAGAAGAATAAAGGGAATGATTCCATCTATGTAAAGTTCAAATAGAGCTAGCTACATGGCATGGCTCTGGTGTGCATTTGTAGACAGTAAAACAATTTTTAAAAAGAGAAATGGAGGAGGGTCCTCTGGGAACATGGTCCCTGACTTGCTGCTGCCCCAGACCTGAAACTAGTACTGAGGTCAACACTTCAGACAAAGAGTGGACTGGACTTAGGGACACAGTGTGAGTATGTGGTGTGTGTGCTTTGTGGTTCTATACATTTAGAGAAGGCTGTCCTACCGGTTTCTTTCTAGAGGGGAGAGGAGACGGTGGAGGAAGGATATTAGAAGAGTAAAAAGGAGGAATGTACTGTCACAGGGTAGGGGAAGCAAATGCAGTTGTAGAGAGGTGAGTATGCAAAACTGACTTGAATTGTATACTTTCACTTAATCATAATAAAAAACAGAGAAAAGGAAAAACAGAAAAATTATTTCATGTAAGTCATGACAGTGGTTAAGTTATCTCAGGACAGGAATTAATGAATTTGGGCAGGTTATTAATGATTTGCAAAGGGACACACAAATGATCAGAAAGGGACATATGAGGGTACTTCTGGAGGTTGGCAATGTTCTATTTGCTGGTCTGGTGACAGTTTCCACTTCATAAGTATACATTAAATTATTCATTAATGTCTTGGGTATTTTTTGTATACATATGTATTTCACATTTTGGAAGAAGACTAAAAATAGTATTTCCACAATGATTAAAAAAAAGAAACAGGACAAACACTTGTGTTTAGTAAAATTAAGAAAATCTTATCTCTAAGTTCATACCACAAGTATCTTAGTAAAGGAATTTACAAGATTTATATTATGAAATATAACTTTGTAAAACAAAAGAGCATCATTTTCTGGGACAGAAAGACTAATCCTACTAAATGTATCAATCCCTTCCCAAATTACATAATACATTTCTGAACATTTTTAGAATTTGACAAAGTGATTCTAAATACCATCTTAAAGAATAACACAAAAAAGTTTTTTGGAAAATTAAAAGAACAATGCAGTGAGATTTGCCTTATCACATATTAAATCATACTCTATATGATTCTATGTGCTTCAAATTTCAAAGTAGAGAACCATCTCTCATACCTATTGGCGTATCTTAATGTATTAAGAGTATTTTCACAGGATGCCATTCCTGGAGAGATTGTGGCAATCTATAACAGACAAAAAAAGGTAAATAAAATGTTATAAATGATCAAAACAACAACACTGACATACAGTTCACTTAGTTTTAATCTTAACAATGATTATCTAAAAATCAAGATTAATGATATCTGACCTTCTTGATAATTCAGTATCTCATAGTTAAGAATAGGTAATAGTTACAAACTTCTGTTTAAATATAAACAACTATCTGAAGGCACCAGAGAACTGATAACACTCTGACAGAAGAAAATGGGGGAGGTCAACACTTTCCCTTTTATTTTTGCAGCTGTCTGCCTATAGGCAACCCTTGACAACAAAAGCTTTATTAGAAACTTGCAGTAGTACTGGTTAAGATACCAAATGACAGAGTTGGTGGAGTACGGGCAGGGAAGAAAAGCCAACTGCAGTAGCTGAAAGTGAAAGAAATATCCAGAAGGGAGAAAACAGCAAATGTGGAAACTCAAATTCTATATATTAGCCCAAATCTCTAACTGACTCCCAAACTAGGCATGCACAGAACTCCAAACATTACAATTAAGTCTAAAAGAAATATACAGAGGTTTTAATTTCAGATACTGACTACTGTAGAGCAAATTGTTTGAATTAAGTTTAGCTGTTAACCTTCTAAAACAAACCAAAACAATCAATAATCTTGACACGAACATAAGAGAATCCAGAGTCTCTATAAGGCATTCACTTACAATGTCTCTATAAGATATTCACTTATAACGTCCAAAATTTCTTGACATACAAAGGAAAATGGAAGTGTGACTGACCTATATCTCATGAAAAAAGGCCTCAAGAGGGCTCAGATGTTGGAATTAGCTGAACACATTCTTAACTGTAGTATAACCCTCTGACACCAACAAAGACTTTAATCACATGTCACTATATGTTTTAAAATAAAAGTTTCAAATGACTGTCAATATATGTTAACTCTCCCACAAACACTGTATATCATTATTTCCTTGGAACAAAACAAAAAACAAAAGCAAAAATAACTTACCATGCAGGTGCGAGAGTTTTCACCTATGAATGAATCTCTTAACACCTGAGTGAGTTTACTTGCTCGGAAAGGAGTATGAGGTTTATTTCTACCTAAGGCTCTGATGCACTCCTGAAAATGAAGAAAGCAAGTCTCACAGATCAGGCGTCTTAATTAGCACATTTTTCAAGGTCTCTCTAATCAGCTCTGAAAATTCTAACAATTTCACAGCATGTTCAAGATGTTCTTGTAAACACTAATTAAAGAAAATTAAAAACAAAATAACAAAACCATCTAGCTTGTTATTCTAAAAGATGTTTATGGAGACTCTGACTGGTATTTAGAAGTGACAGACTACAAGATAACTAAAATCATAAGCTTCTAAAGTGGTAATCCAAGAGAAAAGGCACAAAACACTTTAATGTAGTTCGTCCAGCCTTTGGTTTTCTACTCAAGAAACTATTTCTTAGCTCAGTTCTATGGTTTCTGGCCCTCCTTAATCAGAAAGTATGACTAATTAGGGATCTCTGGAGTCTCCCTCAATAGCCTGCCAACCCATATTATCTCTCATCTACTCTCATGTTCAATGAATGAATAATGTGACCAAAGAAAAATACTGGGTACAATATAACTATATAACTAAATATAAACACAAACAAGTAAATTTTGATAACATCTCTTATACACTGGACAAAACAAGTATTCTCATTTTGCAGCCAAGTAAATAATATCACAGTAAAAGACAAAGGATTTTCATGATGAAACGCTTTATTTACCTTGAGTGCTAAAAGGCTTTTATTAATTTCAGCACCTTCAAGCCTCGTTTGCCTGTCTGCACTTGAAGTATCAGCTCCTCTTTCATTTCCAGCCAAATCAATGAGAGAAAATTTGCCATGAAGTTTTCCTTTCCTTCTAAGAATAATCTGAAATACTGCATGGCTCCGAGATGAATGTGCATTTGCAGATGTTTGACCAGATGTTCTACAATGTAAGGAAATTTTGATACATGATAATTTCGACATATGTAACTCAAATTATGGTATATTCACCAAAAAGAAAGCTTTCATCATTTAAGTAAAAAAGAAACATTTTTAGTTAACAATATGTAGCATGATTATCACTATAATGTCACTCAACTCTTACATGAACAACAGTAAGTTTTTAGGAACAAAGATTTTTACTTCCAGGGCACACTAATACCTTCATTTTGTTGTTATGCTAAATCAGGGGGTAGAGCCTAGATGGCAGACTAGACACATGTCTCCTTAATTCCCTCTGAAAACTAAGGCCTGGATTGATAACTGAATGGAGCTATCTGAACACCCTAGTGGGCCCTAGGACATGGCACAGGGCTGTCAGACTGGACTACATGTCACTAAATGGGAAGCTTCCTCTAACTAACAACACTGCTCCTGCTGCCTTGCTGCTTGCCTGGCCTGAAGGTACTGATGCTTTTAATCTTTTTTTCTTTTTGTTGGCAGCAGGTGGAGGATGGGAATAAGCCAGCAGATACCCTGAGCAGCAGTGCTAAAGTGAACAGTATGTGGCGCAGTGTAGAGTCACTGTGTGGGACAGCCACGTTTTGAGAGCCTGGTGGTAGACTGAGCACCACAGTCCCTCCACCCTCTCTTTTCTGAGCTTCACCATAGATTCTGCTGTTTTGTGGTAGGGGGGGCAGCTTGACCAGGATGCCATCCTGGTTGGCTGGGAGGTGCAGTCACCCAATCAGAGGCCAGAGCAGATTCTAATTTCAAGGCTGGAAGGCACGGCACTTTTCCAGCAGAAAGGCTGTATTTAGCACACTGTTGCCTTATGCGTAAGGCCCGAAAGAGGGTAACAGGGCCCTGACCCTTCCCTACTTTGAACTACATCATAGCATCTGGGGATTGCCGAAGAAGTGCTTCCACTCTCAGCTAGAAGGTGAGGCCTTCCACATCTGATGGCCTGATTTTGGAAGCTGTAAGATCACTTTTGGCTTTTTAAAATAAGACTACCTGGAAAAATGACTACTGTGCAGCGTGATGGCATCTCTTCCAGCCTTTACTGACCCACATCATAGTGTCAGTTGACAGCCCCTAGTGACTCCATAAGTAGGGTGGTGTCTTTACCAGCCAGGGGGTGGAGGCTGCCACCCCAGAAAGTCCACTGGGGCCAGTTCTTGAGTACACAGCGGCAGCTGCTGACCAACTCCCTTCTCAGCAGGAGCTGAGGCAACACCAGAGAAACGAAACAACCTCTAGATGGCTCACAGGCAAAAGACTTTTGTTATCATTTAAAGAGACACCATGGGCCCAGAAAACTCCCAAAATAAAGAATCAAAAAATTTCCATGAAGAAGCCTTTCTGAAACTATCAGAGGTTGAGTACAAAAGAATCATATATAGAGCTCTCCTACACATTAAACAAAATGCATCAGAGCAAGATGAAAAATTGAGCAAGCTATCTGAACTGATGGAACACCAACGTTCTTAAATACAACAGACCAGTAACAAATGTACAGAATTAGACAATTCAAAGCCAAAAGAGCAGAATCAAGGAACCAGAAGTCAGACTTAGTGACCCTGAGGATAGAGTAACTGACACCAGCATTTATGACGAGAAATGAAAGAAAAAGTAAGAAAAATGAAGAAGCCTTAAGAAACACATGGGATTCTATCAAGAGGAATAATGTATGATTAAGTGCAGTTCCCGAACAGGGAGTGATAGCTGGAAACACAGACACTACTGTTGTTAAGAGTATTGCTGCTGACAGAAAACTTCCCTGAATTTATGAAAGAAGAGAACATAGATATCTACGATGTGATGTTATGCTAAATCAGTCTCTAAAACAGATTAGGAAATTGTTTCCCTTTCTTAATTAAAATGAGAAAATTTACCTGCAACTGTTGCCTATGTCAATGAGTTTGAGAACATCTTCAACACATCTGACTTCCCGTTCCTGTAACCCCACCACTTGAACCTGTTGTTTTCCATCTTCCAGCACTCTTAATTTTGTTTTCCTGTTTAGCAAGTCAAACACCTGCAAAAACCATGTTTAAATTAGGAAGCTACTTTAAGAAAAGAACCAGTTCTAAAAATGAGTCAAAGTCTGAATATTCTGAAGATTAACAATAACAATCAACATTAAAGCTGTAAAGTTTCAAAGTATGCTTGACCATAATATTCCAGTACACACAAAAAATTTACACTTACCTTTCCACTATAAATTTCAAAAAAGGTTGCATACACTTGAAGTTCTAATTTCTTATAGTTTGGCTTCTTTAGCATTAAAAAGACATCCCGGGCTGTGAAGAATTTTATATAGAGAAAATTGTTAAGACATAATAAACAACATCTTTTGAAAGCAATTAAAATTTCCTTTTCTTAAAGGAATACATTAATCAGTGTCTACAATGAAAATAACAATAAAAATAAGGACTAAAGTTAGTATTCATTTTAAAACAATAGTACCAGTTTTTTGTTTTTGTTTATGTTTAAGGTCTAGATGCTACTTCTTTCATATTAAAAAAAAAAAGCAAGCTACTAAATTATCCTCCTAAGTAGCATAAAAGTAGTTGGTCATAATAAAGTTACTCATGTAACCATATGAAATTAAAACTTTTCACAGTTTGACTGTTCAACAATACTCTAACAATGTGCCACAACACACGGTCACAAATACAATCATGATTTCTGTCTACAACAGCTGAATCTAATATTTGTTTTAAAGTAATGTGATAACCTGTAATGAGTATGATGTGCAGTAAGTACAGTATTATAGTTACCCTTAAGATCCTGGACAACGTTTCCAAAAGTCTTAATTTCAAAACCACCTAAACAAAATACAGTAAGAATACTACAAAAGTACATGTAAAAACAAGTTACCTGCTAATGCATAAATCCCTTTAGAACAATCTTGATTCTTTCCTGAAAAGTCACCACCCATAGTCTATATGTGAAACAGAAAATACAGAATATTAGCTGTTAGTCAAATTCTTAAGACTTGACATCTTAGAATTAAATTCTAAGAAAAACTGCAGTTTCACACTAGGAAGTAACTTGAATTAATTACTTACATGAGTTTTTCCACTTCCAGTTTGACCATAAGCAAAGCACGTAGCCATTCCTCTTTCGAATATAGTTTCCACTAGTGGTCTAGCTGTAAACCTTCAAATTAAAGCATCTGTCAGAACGTGCTGTCAATATTTCAGTTAAACAAACAGTAATACTAACACCGTCTTATTAAGCCACAACTGAACCTGAACGTTAATCAGGAGAGACACCCTGATTTTAAAAAGGAAGTTAAAATAGCCAAGATTTAATTCGTTTTGTAAAACTGACTTATCTTTTCTCTTGTCTGGAAACCCTGGTAGCGTAGTGGGTTAAGTGCTATGTATGCTAGCCCAAAGGTCAGCAGTTCAAATCCACCGGGCACTCCTTGGAAATTCCATGGGGCAGTTCTACTCTGATCTATACGGTTGCTATGAGTAAGACCCGACTTGATGGCACTGAGTTTGGTTTCTTTTTTTTGTTTTTCCTGTCTTAAAAATTCCTGATTTCTCTTACCTAGGCCATGGCAGGAAATCACACATTAGCTGACAGGAACCACAGAAATAAGTCTTTACAGTTTTCACAGTGTTTTTTAGAAACATCAAATAGTTAAGGAGCCAATGCAAGGCGCCAGGAACCAGTTGGGACCCCTTGCTTCAGATGGCAACCCAAAGGAGTCCAGATCCCTGCTCCTGATGTGTATCTTCAAAGGGACCCAGAGGCTCCTGAAGAGATACCACTTTTCAGCCCTTATTAATCACATTGTTTCCCTGGTACGAGCACCTAAACCTGTATTTACACTTGCATGTAAATCCTTTTCTTTATACACCTGAATCTCACTTGTTGAGTTTCAAGCAGGTTTTTGATAGAGAGATTCCTCCCTGTTTCTGGTATCTGCTAAGTGCATAGTAATACACTTTTTTGATCACTCACCGAAATATCTGTCTCAGAGATTGGCTTTGGGGGGCAAGTAATGAAAATATGGAGTTTTGTCCAGTAACAACACTTTGTGTAAGATTTTAATTAACCACATCCCAAACTTGTGTAAAGCATAATTTCAAGCAATAATTCAAAAGAAACAATTGTTGACAATGGTAACGGACAATCTAAAAACTAGCATTACCTGAGTTAACACTTACATAGAAGTACGAAAAGTTTTTAAAAATGAATAAAAACAGTAATATTAACAAGACTAGTAAGACATATATATGATAAAACCAGTATTCTTCTATTGAAAAAAAAGGAGTCATTACAATGTTAATCAAAACAGAATTTAAAAAGCAGTATTTCCAACAGAGGAAAGCTAATGGGAAAAAAAAAACCTTGCAAAAATGTTCTCTCTTCACCAGTTGCGAGAAAAATAATTAAGATTTGCTTGCATGTGGACAAGTCATTTAAGGGAAAGAATATATATAAATTATATTCATAAGACTTTGAGTTCTGAGTTGACAGTCCTAAGAAAAAGAATGACAAAATACTATGGTTACATGAATTATTTTTCAAGCATATTGGTATAATCCATTAATACTTTTAAAAGGTAGGGGAAATACAGGGGACCCAACAAACATTTCATTGAGTATGACAGAAAACAGGTTTGTTTTATACAGGCTTTAACATATAGTTGGTGGTGCACCACCACTGGTGGTGCAGTGGTTAAGTACCACAGCTACTAACCAAAAAGTTGGCAGTTCAAATCCACCAGACACTCCTTGGAAAGTCTATGGAACAGTTCTACTCTTGCCCTAAAGGGTCACTATGAGACAGAATTGACTTGATGGAGGTGGATTTGGTTTTATGGTTTTTAATATAATGTAAGTGAAACACTTTATATAGCTCTACTGATTTTTTAAGAATAAGGCAAAGCTATTCAATACAGAAAGAAGGAACAAAAGAGCATTTTAATTAAAAAGAATTAGAAATGAGTCTGCCATCTGCACAAAAATGTATAACTTCTCAATTCAGAATAGATAAGAAACAGGATAAGATTAACATCAGTGCACATACTGAGTGAGACAGAATGTTCACTAAATGTAATAAGTAGACAGATAAACACTTATGATTTCTTGAAAATGATTATAGAAGTCAAGCAAGTATTTTATGAGGTAGGAGTTACAGTGAAGGAGGGAGTGTGAGGGAAGAGTAGACTGTTACAAGAAAATTTACAAATACTACATAGTTTAAAACTATAGTTCCCTTTTTACTAGATGTTAAGAACTGTTGTTAGGTACCATTAAGTGGGTTCCGACTCACAGCAATGCTATACACAACAGAATCAAACACTGTCAGGAGTCCTGTGTCATATCCACAATTGTTTTTAAGCCCACTACTGCAGTGGCTGTGTCTCTCATTGAGGGTCCTCTTCTTTCTCACTGACCCTCTTCTTTACGAATCATGATGTCCTTCTCCAGGGTGACCCCTCCTGATAACATGTCCAAAGCATATTAGAGATCATCTTACCATTCCCACTTTTAAGGAACACTCTGGTTGAATTCTTCCGGAACAGGTCTGTCTGTTCTTTTGACAGACCACGGTACATTCAATGTTCTTCTCTAACACCACAATTCAAAGGCATCAGTTATTCTGTCATCCTTATTCACTGTCCAGCTGTTGCATGCATTTGATAAGACTGAAAATACCATGGCTTAGTCTTCCATACCTTAGTCTTCAAGGTGACATCTTTAGTTTTCAACATTTGAAAGAGGTCTTTTGCAGCAGATTTTCCCAATACCATGTGTCTTTTGATTTCTTGGCTGCTGTTTTCATGGACACTGATTGTGGAACCAAGTAAAATAACATCCTTGACAGCCTCCCTCGATCGTTTCTCCATTTATCATGATGTTGCTTACCAGTCCAGCTGTCACAATTTTTGTTTTCTTGATGTTGACGTAAGCTCCATATTGAAGACTGCAGTCTTTGATCTTTGACAGTGTCTCAAATTTTCTTCACTTCCAGAAAGGCTGTCATCTGCCTAACACAGGTTGTTAATAAGTCTTCCTTTAACCCTGATGCCTTGTTCTTCTTTATATCCTTCAGCTATTTGGATTATCTGTTCAGCATACACACTGAAAAGGTATGGTGAAAGGATACAACCCCGACACACACCTCTCCTGACTTTAAACCACACAGCGTCCCCTTGTTCTTTTCAAATGACTGCCTCTGGATCGATGTACTGGGCTCGAGTAAGTTTTCTGGAATTCCCATTTTCTACAAATGTTATCCATACTTCCTTACAATCTACACAGCTGAATGCCTTTGCATAGTCAATGAAACACAGGTCGACATTTTTCTGGTATCCTCTGCTTTCAGCTCAAATCCACCTGATATCAGCAATGATACCCTTGGCTTCATGTTCTCTTCTGAATCTAGCTGAGTTTTTGGCAGCTTCCCATAAATACTGGTGCAGTCACTTCTGAATAATCTTTAGCAAAATTTTACTTGTGTGCACTATTAATGACGATGTTTGATCATTTCTGCATTCTGTTGGATCACCTTTCTCGAGAATAGGCATAAATATGGACTTCCAGTTGATTGGCCAAGTAGCTTTCCTCCAAATGTCTTAGCACATGCAAGTGAGCACTTTCAGCAGTGCTGAAATATCTCAACTGATGTTCCATCAATTCCTGGAGCCTTGTTTTTTTGCCAATGCCTTCAATGCAGCTTCAACTTCTTCCTTGGGTACCATCAGTTCCTGATTATATGTTACTTCTTCAAATGTCTGAATGCCGACCAATCTTTTCTGGTATAATGACTGTGTGTTCCTTCCATTTTCTTTTGATGCTTCCTGAGTTGTTTAATATTTTCTCTGTAGAATTCTTCACTACTGCACTTTGAAGCCTGAATTTTTTCTTCAGTTCTTTTAGCTGGAGAAAAACACAGCATGCTTTTTCCTTTTGGTCTTCCATCTCTAGCTCTTTGTACATGTCGTTACAATACTTTACTGTCTTCTCACAGCCACCTTTTGAAATCTTCTGTTCAGTTCTTTTAGTTCATTATTTCTTCCTTTTATTTTAGCCACTCAGCATTCAAGAGAAAGTTTCACAATCTCTTCTGACATCCAATTTGGTCTTTTCTTTCCTTCCTGTCTTTTTAATCCCTCTTGCTTTCATCACGAATGATGTCTTCAATGTCACTCCACAATTTGTCAGGACTTCATTTGTTAGTGTTCAACACATCAAATCTATTCCTGAGATAGTATCTAAACTAAGGTGGGATCTGCTCAAGGTTATACTTTGGCTCTCATGGACTTGCTCTAATTTTCTTCAGTTTCAACTTGAACTTGCATATGAGCAACTGATGGTCTGTGTTAAGAACAAGAACTCTATTAAAAGACCAGAGCTGATGGTTCAACAGACTGGGGGGTCTCCAGAAGACATGGCACCCAGACTCTCTGTTAGACCAGCAATGAAATCAATCCTAAAGCCAACTTAGACTATAAGACATAAAATGATACTGGCAAAGACTGTACTTCTTGGCTTCAGTATATGCACGAGGCTAACTGACAAACTCTTGTCTAGAGATGAGATGGGAGGGTGTATGGGGACAGGAGCTGGTTGAATGGACATGGGAGAATCAGCATAAAAAAGAGGAGTGTGCTGTCACAGGGAGGGCACATCGGCTAGAGTTACAATGCAGTGTGTGCAAAAGGTTTTGTATGATAAATTAATCTGGACTGTAAATTTTCATTTAAAACACCATCTATTAAAAATATAGATATGGTTCCTTTTTAAACACATTTTTTAACAAAGTTTCTAAAATTTCGTATGTTCTTTAACTTTGTTCTCTTTCTTTACAACTGAAGTCTTAGTTTACTACCTTCAAACCAATGAAGCTGGTCTCAACAGATCCATTTTTAACATCCTCAATTTCTAGTATTCTTAGTAACTCTTTAATTTTCTTACATCTAGTCATTTTTACATAATAGGACAACAAAATAGAGCACTGAAGTAACTGCAATGATAGTTTTATACAGAGTTTAAGATAACTATCAAGTAAGACAACTATAAGTAAACTCATAACAGAAATAAATGGTAACTGATGTATGAACATCTACATTTGGCATAAAAATACGGGATGCCAATATATAATATACGTAAGTTTCAACTGTTTATAAATTGAATATATGAACATATACGAATTTCATATACTGAAACTATTTGAAAGCTTTCAGATGTCAAAAATTAGGACATTTACAGAACTTTTTAGCTGATGTGATGACATATCTTATCATGCATTTTCAATTCATCTAATAGTAGAAAGACTAAAAAGTGAAAAATGAAAGTCATTACCACATCCCATTCCCAGAGGTAACAGGAGAAATATTAACATTTTCCTGATATGGAAATTTTTACTGATTAACACGGCATTGGTATATAATATGTAGATGTAAAGTAACTAGCAATGAAAACTATTTGGGGAAACACTAAAGAGAAAAGCCTTAATATTCATTACAGCATTTACTATGTTTCCTCTTTGTTTAAACTCAGAATGAAAGTATTATACCTCTGGAGGGATATGCTGAGATCAATGTAAATTTCATTGTGGTGATAAATGCAAGGTGTTAGAACAAAGTTCTGATTCAAAAAGAATTTACCTACCTGTACACCATTTCATTAGGAGCTGAGTCATCAAAGGCATAATCAAAACGAAACGTTTGGTTTTCTAGGTACCTCGTTAAGTCTACTTTTTGTTTTGGTTCATGTACCATCACCACATCTTTACTAGGGATTGTGATTACATCAAGATCTTTCATTTGCGTTTCTAAAAGAATAAATCAAAATCAGTGTCCAGTAATTTTCACAGCATTTGAGTAAATGTTCAAAAAATAATTTTAAGTAATAAGAATTGAGATGAAAGTTGTAAGTTTTTAAACATAAAGATATGCTCATAAATATGCCATTCAGTAAGACAAAATATTTCAACTAAGGCTGGAAAAAAAAAAATCAAGATTTCTGTGAAGAACTTAGATGGCAATGACCCAAAGTACTAACAAATCAATGAATGCAACCACAGAAATCTACTCAATGGTTATGTACAAATGAAAGAAAGTGATTTATATTTAACTCTCTCAAACCAATGTAACGTATGTAATTATCAAAATACACTGCAAATACAATTACTCTTATTATTTCATTACACATCATACCTTTTTTATTGAGTGGTCGTTTCCTTACACAAACACATATTCTGTGTTCATCGATCTATGAAAAATATTTCAGTAATTATCAGTGATAAGTAAAATATCAAGTCATTTATATATTTCCTCCAGGATTTTAGAAATTTACGCATAACATAAATATAATAAAGCAAACTTAAAAAAAAATTAGCTCACACAAATTTTTTGGTGATCACAAAATTTCTAAAAGTTTGAGTACAACAGACACATGTTTATTTTATTTGGTAAGCTATCACCTGATGAAATAACGTAAGGGTCTGGTACTATCACTGTTCATAATAGCACTAGGTTCATGTTAAGAAGCTGTCTAATAACTGGTGTATACAACTTGCCATATATAGTACTTAGCTGTAATGTGTAAAAAACAAAGGTAAAAATTTCTACCAAGTAGTCTATTTTTAGATCGACTGTGGGGAAAGCTGCTGGCAAAGATGACCAGAGGCAAGAAACATTAATTTCTAAAACAGTACTGGGCAAAATAATTTGTACAATATTATAAATATGCCAATTCTTACACATAAGTATTTCTTGATAAAATGTATGTTCACAATACTTGTGTCCTTTTAATAAGAGTAAGTATCATAAAGCAGGGACGGGAAATCTACAGACCACAGGCCCAAACCAGCCCCCTACCTGCTTTTGTGAAGTCTTACTGGAACACAGACACAGCCCTTCATATATGTATTGTCTATGACTGCTTTTGCTCTATAATGGCAGAGTCCAATAGTTGGGACAGAGATCAAATAACTCGTAAAGTCATTTACTATCAGGTCCTTTTAAAATCTACCAATTCTTGTCCTAAACCGTAAGTTCAGATGTAGTACTTAAACATGGAGAGGTAGCAAGGCCTAAAATATATGGAATGTCAATGTTGTAAACAACTCTCTTAAATCCCATGTAACACATCTAACAGAAACATTTTGCATAATTGATGCTGTTGGTGTTAACATGCTGTTGAGTCAATTTTGACCCCCACTAACCCCACGTGACATAACTGAACTGTACCATAGGGTTTTCTTGGCTGTAATCTTTATATCGCCAAGCTTCCATAGAGTGGCTGGGTGGGTTTGAACTGCCAACCTAACAGTTAGCTGCCTAGTGCTTCAGAGTCTATGCCACCAGATATCCTTGTGTAACCAATAAACTCAAACTCAAACCAAGTGCTGTTCAATAGATTTTGACTCACAGTGACTCACAGGGTTTCTAAGACTGTAAATCTCTATGGAAGCAGACTGCTAAAGTCTTTCTCCTGCAGAGCTGCTGATCTTTTGTTTAGCAGTCATCACTTTTGAACCACTGTGCCACCAGGGCTCCTGTGTAACCTATACTGTCTATACATTCTAGGTCAGAGGAGTTATTTTTTATAAGTACCAATTACTTACAAAAGTATTCCCTGTCCAGTAAATTCTCCTTTTTCAATAAAGAGGAGCTGAGTAATGAAACAGCACAGCACTTGTCATGCACTAGGTTTTTGGTCCATGACAGCCCTCAACAACGATATCATTTTAAGAGCCAGAGTAATTAACACTTCTTTCACTTATTTTAAAATAACAAATCAATTAATAGTAAAGTTCACTGTAGTGATGGTGGGATCTGTAGCCCAACCAAAGAGAAAATAAGCGCAACAACTAAGGACTGGAAAGGAAACTGGGTTTTCTGACAACAATCACTCTTTAACTGTCTCTGCCCTTCCAAAGACAGAGACTGTCTGCTTTGAAAATGGTATCTCTGTGTATAAAGCATGTCTGGGAAACAAGCATAAATGTAGATGATGTCTTGATTTTCCTCTTAAAAGGTGGAGAAAAGAAAACATACACAATTAAATATAATGTGAGTTTAGTGGGCATCAAATTTGTATACATATCTAAAATAGGTTTTTATTTGGAATATAAAAAAATTCTAGAGCAATGGTTTATAAAGAATCTTACCGGATCTGCTGTTGTTAATGGTCTATAATCCAAACTTCCTCTGAAGTCTCTGATCATGCACATAATCTCATAATTTGGGTTTGTAGCATCAACATCCTATAAAAAGACACAGAGAGTTTATAATTTATAGTAAGTATAATAATGTTATACATTGCATTTATGTCACAATGACCAAAAACTAATGTTTTCATTAGGTGCTGCTGAGTCAGTTTTGACTCAGAGGGACTCTGTGTGACAGAGGCAAGCTGCTCATGTTTCCTAGGCTGTAATCTTTACAGCAACCAAGGGAGCGCTGGTGGCACAGAGATTAAGTGCTCACCTGCTAACCAAAAGGTCAGTGTGAACCCATCAGCTGCTCCAGGGCAGAAAGCCATGGCTTTCTGCCTCTGTAATGATTACAGCCTTGGAAACTCCATGGAGGAGTTCTACTTTGTCCTCTAAGATTGCTATGAGTTGGAACAGAGTTGACAACAAATGGTTTTGTTTTGTTTTTAAACTTCATGAAAGCAGACTGCCAGGTTTTCCTCCCATACAGCTGCTGGGTGAGTCTGAAACATCAACCTTTTGGCCAGCAGCTGAAAGCTTAACTGTTTGCACTACCACCCTAACAACAACAACAAAAAATCAAACCTGCTGCAGCTGAACTGATTCCAATTCATAGCAACCCTATAAACCAGAGTAGAACTGTCCCATAGAATTTCTAAGGAGCAGCCAGCGGATTCGAATTGCCAACCTTTTAGTCAGCAGCCACTCTTTCAACTACTGTACCATGACACCTCAAACAAAGAAGTGAGTCATTTTTTCACAGCTAAGCCCCAATTCAAGCTGAAGATGTACTAACTATGTTTTAGTGTCAGGTGTCAATTTTAATAATAAGCTCATAAGTCACTTTCACTTTAAAAAAACAATTTTGTCTACCTAAAATCTGTCAACTCCAAACCAAAGACTCATTAAAAATGTTACTTGATCTGTTTCAAAAACTCATTTGTTACATATAAACTTTAATTATCCTAGAAAAGAAACCAAAAGAGAAACAGCATTCATTTTGTCAAAGAACACTGAAAAATAAACTTAAATTTTACAAAAACTTAATCAGTGCATCTTCCAATTTTTAACCTTTAATTCTTAAATTAAAATTTTCTTAATCCTGAAACTTAATCCAGTGTTTCCACAAAGTAGAAAAACAGATTCATATATGTTTATCCCCTCTTCTTGACGAGCCTCTGAAAAGAACTAATTCATGGGAGAATGAGCCCCAACTGACAGGACATAAAACACTAAAAAGCCAAGCTCATCTTTAAAACTCTAAATTATTAAATGTTAACTGCAATTTACCATTTTGCTTCAAAACTAAGAAAATTTAAGTTCATACATCAATGGAAACAGTGAACAGTCTTTCACAGTCACAAGCATGAGTAATAAATTGATAACTATTACAAGAAATCAATTTTTTCGTTGATCACACTAACATTTGCTTTAAATGTAACTAAATTTCAAAACTGTTAGAGTTTCAATTTATCTTCTTCAATAAACCAACTCTATCAATTGATAAGCAGAACCTGAAGTGAGAATAAAGAAATCAAAAAACATGTGAGAATTTATGAAGTATCAACAGCAAACACCAGGTGGCATCTCTGATAAGTATCAGTAGGTATCTATTCTGCATCAGTGGGTATCTATTCTGTGTTCTATGCATTATTTATTGCAAGATTTGAATGGTTATCCTGAGGTTAATTTAAGACATCAGCTGATTACTCAAGTTGAATATTATGATGGTTCTACAAGTCTATAACCTAATACCTTAACTGGTAGTTTACCATGATTAAAAGCATTTGAATATACTCCTAAATAAGGCCATGATTTGATGTTTTATTAAGGGAAGTAAGTTCTTAGATACAATCAAGCACAATGGAGGAGGTATATACACAGTAAACAACAAAAGCTGTAGAGGGATAATAAAAGCTGTAGAAGAATAAAGAAGTAGTCTTCTGTGTAATTTTACCATTGCCATTACATTTTTTTCTTTTAAACTATCTGAAGGGAATGTTGGAGGGGTACAAATGAAATTTGTTTTTCACACATAAACACTCCTACTGTTGCCATCAATTCAACTAAAAGCCTCAAAAAGTACACTGTGATAATAAAAACAGCAAGATGATTACTGAGCTAGAATAAGTTGAGCTGAGATTTCACTGAGCATCTGCTATGAATCACTGTGTAGGGCACCAAGGATACTATGAAAAATGAGACCATTATGTGTCCTGATAGAGCCCAGCGCAAGAGTAGGACAAGAAAAGTCAACACTTAAAAAGCAAATTCACTAGGCTATAGAAACACCTAATCCAAGCCAAGGGGCCTGTGAAGGAGATGGTATCTCAGCTAAACAGGAGACAGACAGGTAAGGAAGCAAAAGGAGCAGTTGGGGGTTACGAGAGAAGTCAGATTACAGGCAGAGGCTTGGAGGTACAGCTCATGCACAAAATAAAATGGGAGAGATGGAAACCATTGAGACAGGAGAGCTAATATAGCTGTATCACACAAAGCCTTCTATAACATACTAATGCCTTAGACATTCCTGGCTACTACTATTTTGTAACTCCAGCAAAGTAACTCAGGAAGATATTGATCTATTTTATCTACTCAGAATGTAAGACTAATACAAAGGAGTATTCTAACCATCATATAAAATATAAATATGATAAATGGTATCATGATGCCCCAGATCAAAGAAATTATCTTCATACATTATGCCTTACGAATATTTTAAAAATTTAGGTAAAAATGATTATTATACAGAATGTGACTAACAAACAGTCTGGGAGGAAGGTGTCAATTGGGCAGTCAGTCCAGCAGGGACTACTATGACTGACTCAGTTCCCTGAGGACAGGGAACTTGCCTGACTTGCCTTTTAATACAGGACTACTGCTCAACATCTTTGGTGATACCTCCTTAGTGTATAAAAGACTGAAGAAGGTGGTGCCAGCTCAGGGAAAAAGATCCACTGAGCCTATCTAAACAACACAACTCTTAAAGAACAGCCAGGACCCCTACAGCCTCATTTTCAGTGGTTCTTAAATCTGAGTCATGTACTCTTTTGAGTATCAGCTAAAAGCTGAAGTCTTCTCTAGAGAAGGTAAATGCACAAACACATTTTACACAGTGTGTTAGAGGATTTACAAACTTCACAGTAACAGCTAGCCTATGTTATATGATCATGTCCCCTTGTAAAGAAGTTTTTGAAAACAAGTTGTCATGTAGTTCCCTTTTAAAAAAAACCATCCAAATACATGAATATTTATATCAATTCAACAATCTGTAACTGAATTAGCTGTGAAATTAACTCTGATCAGAACACAAAAACAAAACTTACAGCCCTGTTCAAAAGTGTTCTACATTAGTATTATTAACTGGTCAAAAAATATCTTTAGAACAATGTTATAAAATTTAACCATATCACACTCTTATTAAGGAGGAAGGGAGAAACTGCACAGTAGGTTATCTTTTAATGTTAAGAATATCATACAGCACGTATTTTATTATAAAAATGTGACCTTCATTACAGTTGGGGTATCTTTTATTCAACAGGATTTCCAGTGTTCAAAATTAGATCTAGCATCTCACATTTTAATTTAACATTGGTTTTCTGGTAGCATCGTGGGTTAAGTGCTACATCTGCTGACTGAAATGTTGGCAGTTCAAATCTGCCAGGTGCTCTTTGGAAACTCTATGAAGCAGTTCTACTCTGTCCCAGGGGGTCACTATGAGTCGGACTTGACTTGACAGCAGTGTGTTTGGTTTGGGTTTCGTTTTTCTGCTACTGAAGGGTACCTAAATGAATACCACACAATTTTTTTTAAGGAACCGCAAGACCTCCAGGCTGGAAATAACAGGATAAATGAAACATTAACACATTTAATAAATGTGACTACCTGACAGAACTACTGAGATACTAAC
This sequence comes from Heterohyrax brucei, assembly GCA_028571685.1. Lineage (NCBI taxonomy): Eukaryota > Metazoa > Chordata > Mammalia > Hyracoidea > Procaviidae > Heterohyrax > Heterohyrax brucei. The sequence continues at coordinate 65,985,639 of CM053141.1, read as the reverse complement.
CAGTAATTAACTAACCAAAACCATATATAATTTTCATTTGAGACATAAATAACACTGCAATGATTCCTGATTGTTCTCTGTGCCATGCACCATACTACATGCTCTCAAACGGGTTATGACTTATTCTGACCACATATTATATATTCTTCTTTTCTTCGTGTCTCTTCAACTTTTTCCAAAGGGAAAAAACTGGCTACGATAATCTCAGTTTTCCTGGTCAAGAAAAAGGAGGGTACCACTGTGAAGAGATTAGGAAGAAGGAATGAAATGTACATTATTTATTTTCTTATGTTTACACCTGACAATTACATTTTATGACCAGGATTTCATCTTCTCGAAAACAGATAAGCCTAAAACAGGTGATTAAAAAAAACCCATGATAATTAAAATTTAGGTAGTTATATCTTGAATCATTTTAGTATATCATCTTTAAGAACAGCCACTCTATTATGAAGAAAATTTCTCACGTATTACACAGAAACATGATAGTATACAGAAAACAGTTACAGCATAAATAACTTCCATAAAGAAGCCATTTTTGAAAATATATTAAGATGAACACAACAAAATTACATATACAAAGCTTTCTTGTTTTATAGTCAACAGTTAAATATGGCTTTTCTATGATACAATATCATCAATAAGATAGTAATAGTACAATGGACAGCCTCACAAGGGACAACCCAACGAGCAAACATTCTATATCTAGTATAAACAGAAACACTAGAACTCTCTCCCTTCAGTGTGAAATGCTGAACTTACTAATGATGGAAAAACAATTACACATATGGTGTAATCATGTACCTCAGCAAAATATTTTTCCAATTACATTTTTACATCATTTCTTAAATCAAAAGTCTATTGTTCTTGAATGTTACAATATTTGCACTAGGATTCCGTAATACAATGTTTTATCATTTAAAATAGAACAAATTTGGGGGCTAATACATACACACTGAAAAGTGAGAAGTACGTGCAACAAAAATGTTACGATAACTTATTCTCACAAGAGTTTATAAGGAACCATGGTTAAAATTTTTAAACAAATGCTTCAACTTTTTCTTCGCAAGTTAGTCAATTTCACCAACATAGTCTAATCTTATACTTGATGCATAAACAAAATATATGTTTATATTACAAACCTGGGCCCTTTTTTCTCTAAGTTCTTGCTGTTGCAATCTCCTTTTCTCACGTTTCTCTTGTAATTTCTCTACTTCTTTCACACAATTAGATTTTCTACGTGCTGAAAGAAAAACAGAAGAGCTGTAGAAGTCGCTTTCTTTTTTATGTGTAATTTCACCATACATACACAAACAAGTACGTAGTGACAAAGCATGCCTATGGCAACTATGTGAGGTTTACTTATGAGCTGCTTTAACAAACTAGGAACAGGACAATATACAAATAAAGAGCCAATAAAAATGACTCAAACATATTGATCAATACATGTCATCTCTTGGTTCAGAATCATAAGAATCAGGAAGGATCAAGAAATACATGAATTTCTTTTGTTAACATCTAATAAATTATCTGGACAAATTTTTAAATTTAAAGTAACTGAAATACTGTTGTAATTTTACATTTAAACAAAAATCTCCGTATTCAACAAATACAATTAAAAACTCAACAGACTACACAAAAAAATTTTTTTTCTTTCTCATAGTCATAAAGGGAAATCTACAATTGAGTTTGTAGTTAGACTGTTTACCATTTGGGAAGTCATAAGGATGACCAAGAGAGAATACATGTATGCCTAGAATGACTGAATCCTTGATACATGATTTACATACAAGGGGGTCCAAATTCCTTTTTTGCAGCTTGAACTGGAGATATATCTGAAACACTACCATTCTGTTGCGTAGATGAAGACTGCTCAGGAAGCTGACTAGGCCGTGCACGTGCTGAACCAACCACTGCAAGTAAAAAAAAAATTAAGTCAGTACAGAAACCTAGTAAAGGTGAACCATGGTAGAAGGAAATGACATACTGCAAAAACACTGATACTTCAAGTCATAGTGGCAAACTGACAACTTTTCTATTTATATGGTGTGAGCAGAATATGTGGTAACAATTCTGTTCAATAAGTGGATATAAGCTAGAGTTTTCAACATAATACATACATACTTAGGCTTCGACAATGTAATTTCTGCTACAAAAACTCATTCTGAATAATTTACATAAGAAACAAAGCCAATCTTGATTTTTAAAATTTTACTGTGGTGGAAATAATGGAATAAAACACATACAACCTCAATATATTTCTACATGTGCAATTCAGTGACAACTACAGTTTTCAAGCCATGCACGCAATCTTCTAATCCTTTTCCAAACTACTTCACTACTATCAGCATACACTCAACGCCCACTAAATAAAAATTCGCTCCTTTCCTTCTACTTCCCACTCCTGGTAACCATAAATATGCCTTGGTTTCTACATTATTTGTTTATTTCATATAAGCAAGATCATACACTATTTGTCCTTTTGCAACTGACTTATTTCACTGAGTATCTTTTCAAAGTTCTTCCTCATAGTGGCATGCATCTAAGGGCTTTATTCCTCTTTATGGATGAGTAATTACTCCACTGGACACTTCAGTTATTTCTACCTTCACTATTATGGAAAGTGCAGTAATGAACACTGGTATACAGATTTCTGTTTGCACTCCCATCTTCCTTTCTTCTATGTTCATACCTAGGAGTGGGACTGCTGGACCATGCGAGGGTTACATGTATTCAGCATTTTGATAAACTGCCCGCTTCTTTTCCACAATGTCTATATCTTTATACATTCCCATCAGCACTATGGGTTCCAGTTTCTCTACAACTTTGCCCACACCTGTTTTTTTTTGGATCACATCATTCTAATGAAGGTTAGGTGATTATCTCACTACAGTTTTAATCTGTAATGGCAGTTCAAGTCTGCCAGGCACTCCTTGAAAACTCTATGGGGCAGTTCTACTCTGACCTACATATGGAGTTGGAATCAACACGACAGCAGTGGTTTCTTTTTTTTAAATGGCCAAGGGAGCCCTGGTGGTGCAATGGTTAGGGACTCCACTGCTAATCAAAAGATTGGCAGTTCAAATTCACCAGTTGCTCCTTGGAAATCCTATGGGGACAGTTCTACTGTGTCCTACAGGGTCACTATTTGAAATGCCAACAGGTTGAATGGCTAATGACACACTGATGTTCTTGCTGAACATACGAATATCCATCCTCCATTGTGAAATGATTAAGTCTTTTGTCTATTTTTTGACTGTGCTGTTTGTCTTTTTGGTAATTTACAGCAATTTTAAAAAACATATTTTGGATATTACATCCTTATCTGATAATAAGGTTCCTAAAAATGTTCTCCCAATCTGTAGGTTCTCTTTTCACTTTTGTGATAAAGTCCTTTAATGAATAAGAGCATTTACTTTTATGATGCCGCACTGATATATTTTGTCTTTTGTTGTTTGTACTTTTGCCATTTTATTTGATAATCCATCATTAAAAACTAGGCTCAGCAGGCAGCTCCCTGTATTTCCTGCTAAATATTTTATTGTTTTGTTTCTCACATTTAGGTTCCTGACCCATTTTGAGTTGGTTTTTGTGTATGGCATGAGGCACGGATCCTGATTCATTCTTCTGTATGTAGAAATTCTGTTTTCCCAGCATCACTTAAGAAACTCTTCCCCACTGAATGGACTTAGCACCCTTGTTGAAAATCAGGTGACCATTAATGTACAGATTTATTCCTGAACTCTCAATTCTGTTCATTTCGTCTGTATGTCTATTAGTATGTCTGTGTCATGCTGTTTAAATTACTGTGACTTAATGGTATGCTTTGTAATCAGGAACTGTTAGTCCTCCTATTTAATTATTATTCTTCAAGACTGCTGTAACTATTCAGGGTCCCTTTCCCTTTCACATAAACTTGAGGACTGGCCTTTTCATTTCTGCAGAGGTTGCCAAAATTTTGATGGGATTACACTAAATTAACAGATTGCTTTGGGTAGTACTGACTTCTCAACTATATTAAGCCTTCCAATCCACAAAGATAAAAAGTCTTTCAATTTATTTAAAAACAAAACAACCAACAACCCAAACCCACTGCCGTGGAGTCAGTTCCAACTCACAGTAACCCTAGAGGACACAGTAACTGCCCGTTTCCAAGGAGCACGTGGCAGGTCTGAACCGCTCACCTTTTATTTAGCAGCCGCAGGCACTTAACCACTACACTACCAGGGTTTTCACTCTATTTAGGTCTTTAATTTCTTTTAGCAGTGTTTTATAGTTTTCTGCATACCCTGGTTAAATTTACTCCAAGGTAGTTTATTCTTTTAGATGCAACTATAAATGGTAACGTTTTCTTAATCTCCTTTTCCACTAACGTTTTGCTGGTGTATAGAAATCCAAATGTTTTTGTGTGCTGACCTTGTATACTGCCACCTTGCTGAATCACGTATTAACTCTAAAAGCTTTCTCGTATCTTCTTCTGGGTTTATGTATAAGAGCATGAAAAGGAATAGCTTTATTTCCTCCTTCCCAATTTGGACACCTTCTTCTGCCCTCTAGCCTAATTTGCTCTGGCTAGTCAAGCTTTATTTTTAATAAACACTGCTAAAATACACAAGTGTATAAAATGTGAATTTTAATGTATTCTCATTTTGAAAATACACAATCCGGAAGTGCAGAAACTGAACTTACAAGTTGTTCAGCCCCTCCCTATATACTACATCTCACTCTTTGCTCCTCAAATAGGCTAATCTTTTGCAGAGAACTTCCCTATGTGGATGTTTTAAAAGCAGAAAAACAAATATAAAGGTTAAATACATACAAAGACATATAAACTTTCAAAGACTTAAAGAACAATGTTTAATGGATTTCCTCTTTAGTGTCAATCTCTCCTCTAATAGCTATGTTCCTCTCCTGCCCTGCCATCAATACATACACATACCATTATTAGAAAGAACACGTCAGAACTGCTGAATAGAAGGAATTAATTACGTTTGGCTGAAAACTTATAGAAGAATTGCAGTTAACTGCAATTTATACTTGTTCAACTTCAGTTCAACTCCGAGTTACCTATGGGCCTTTTTGGAAGTCCGTTGGCCAGAAAAATAGTAATACTGTGATAATTAAAATCAATTAACTTACTTCTTCCCAGATCCTTTCTTTCTTATAATAATAGTCTCCTCAAATCTGCAAAATTATTGGGTAAATTTAATAGGTGGACCAAAAACTGAGTATTTCCTGGAGTTTCATATTCATCACACACATTTTTTTAACCTTTTTAGTATTACTGACATTACTAGGAAATCAAAGAGGTACCAATCTTCAAATTAACCGAGTAAAGTTTAAAAGAGTAACATTAAACACTTAGTTTTGATTTAACTTATCACAAACATACTTAAGAAGTCAACAGACAAAATTAATATGATTTACTTTACCTCTGTTATCTCTTGGAGGAGGTTCATTCTTAATAGAAGCCACGGTCCGTCTATTCTGTAGAAGAGAAAATGCTTATTATACTTTCTTCCTAAATATATCAGCTTCCTTTAACTAAACAAAAGTAGGCTGACACATGGAAATATAAAACTAAATGGAGAAAAATTATAAATAATCTTCTAATGAATTATTACCAATGCTTTCATTATTCCAGCTCCTTTATATAAGAGCTATGTTTTCCCTCTCCATTCCTTTCCCTCCAAAAGTATTTAGGAATCACTGTGAGCCAGGCACTGTGCTAAGTGTTTCTATGTATTAATTCATTTCATTTTCACAACCTGTGAGGGCATAATCACCGTGCCTCCTGTTCCAAGGATGAGAGAAGTGAAGCAAAGAAATGTTAAGTAACTTTCCCAAAGTCAGGCATTCTAGCCATAACATGCCTTTAATCACCATGCTAATCCTGCCAAAAGTACCCAATAAATTTCATCTTTGAATGGCAGGAGTAGTTAATAAAATACTAGTTTTAGACAGCTCAGAGCTCATAGCTAAAATGAAATATCAAAATACTATGAAATGCTCACTGTCACGTTACCCTCATTGGCTTTTCAAAGACTTGGAAACTACACAGATTAGGAGAGCAGATTCTTAGTCCCATTACTTACTTACCCAGATTTTACTTCTTTACCTGAAGAAAAGAAAACATAAACCAAAAACCCAACTAATATAGTAATTCTCAACTCTGTATATTCAAATCAGATGTTACTATTAAAAGGATACTGATGCTAGGGCCTCCCCCATTCAGAGAAAATAAAACTGAATCTCTGGGGGTGGGGCCTCAGAATCAGTATTTTTAAAAATTCCCCAGGTGATTCTAATATATAGCAAAGGTTGTTAATGACATATTAAGAATGATAAACTATGAAGATCCTCCTAGGCTTTTGAAGATGAACATGAAAATTTCATTTTTAAGCTTTACCTAATGATCTCTAAAGGAATGCTGGTGATGCAGTGGTTAAGCACTTGGCTGCAAACCAAAAGGTTAGTGGTTTGAACTCGCCAGCTACTCCACAGAAGAAAGATGTGGCAGTTTTATTCTGTCCTACAGCGAGACTCTGATTTAGTACTGACTCAGTGGCATACACGACAGTAACAATGACTTCCTGGAGCTCTGGTCAAGCAAACAGTAAGCACTTGGCCGCTAACCAAAAGGCTAGTATTTCAGACCCACTTGGTGGCTCCATGGAAGACAGACCTGGCTATCTGCTTCTATAAAGATTACAGCCAAGAAAACCCTGTGAGGCAGTTCTATTGTTACATGTGCTTGCTAACGAGCTGGAGTTGACACAATGGCATCCAACCACAATAACTAATGACTTTTAAGAAGTGACTGCCAATATGTTTAATATGAACTGAAAGCTTGTCTATGCTCACATGCATGGTTTATAAAGCACAGTATTTTATTGATATGGCTCATAGCCTAACAATTTTAAGCCAGACAACATGCACATACACCTGCTCTGAAATATTCACCACTAACCTTTACAATTTTGTTTACTTTGGCTGATGACGTTGGAGGTGGAGGTGTTTCTGGACTGGGCTCAATTTCTTCATCAGGTACAAGGTCAGGGTTAAGTGAAAAGATGCTCTCCAGATCAATCTATTTAAAACATACACACACACACACACACACATATTTTGAGAGTTTATTTTGACAATTAATCCCTTGCTTTTCAAATAAATGCCAACTTCACAAGTGAACCAATAAGCAACATCATGATAAATGGAGACAAGATTGAATCCACAATCAACATCCATGGAAACAGAAGTCAAGAGATCAACAAATGCACTGCATTAGGCAAATCTAGTGCAAAAGACCTCTTTATACGCTGAAAAGCAAAGATGTCACCTCGAGGACTAAGGTGCACCTGACCCAGCTTTCAACTGCCTCATATGTATGCAAAAGCTAGACAATGATTAAGAAGACCAAAAAAGAAATGACACCTTTGAAGTGTGGTGTCAGTGAAAAGTAATGAATTTACCACGGACTGGCAGAAGAATGAACAAATCTGTCTTCGAAGAAGTATAGCCAGAATGCTCCTTAGAAGCAAGGGATAGCAAGACCACATTTCACATACTTTGGACACGCTATCAGGACAGATCAGTCCCTGGAGATGGATTATCATGCTTGGTAAAGTACAGCATCAGCAAAAATGAGGAGGACCCTCAACAAGACGGACTCATACAGTGGCTGCAACAATGGGTAAAAGTATAGCAATGACTGAGAACGGCACAAGACCAGGCAGTGTCTTCTTCTGTGGTACGCAGGGTTGCTAGGAGTCAGAACTGACCCACAGCACCTAACAACAACAATCATAGTACTGTCTTGCAAACTTCATTAACTAAAATTGTAACTTACATACATTTAACGAATTTATCTTAAGATAACATTTTTGTGTGAATCTTGATGTGACTTGCTAACCAAAGTGATTACCAGAACCACATAATTTACTATCACAGCATCTTTTAAATTTTACATAATGTATTAGTATTTTCATATACTTTCATATATATTTTCATATAGAATATTTTCATATACTGATATTTTCATAACATAATAATGAACAACACATGCAATTACGTAAGATATATAAGAATCTTTTTTCCTGAGTGAAAGTAATTAATAATTTGAAAGTTTTCAGAGAATCATAAATACATGTACTATGTAAAAATTATATACTTTTCTGTTTTCATACTCAGAATCTTGACTGCAAGAATAGAAATAAAATCAACTCAATGATCATACCTCTTTGCCTTTTGTATCTCCATTTTCTATCCATTCAACAGTTACACTTTCATTATCTTCATTTAAAGATGTTACCATTGCTTGATGTATTCGGCCTAAATGAGAATAAAATTTAGTGTGTTTAAACAAGTCATAAACATGGCATTCCTAAACACTGTCATATACAAAATTTTATAACCTTAAGTTTTTAAAAAGAAATATGACACCACCTTTCCCATGAGAGATTTCCATGGACTCAGGATTATGGAACGAACTATGTCCATACAACAATCTGTTACTTGCTTAGACCATGAATTCAAGAAACTGGATGAGACAGAAAGTTTATTTTCAGCATATATGATGAATGTTCACAACTGAAGCCCAACTGAAATCTCTACCTGAATACTTTTAGTGACATTATGAAAATGAGTTAGGAATCCAAGAGGTTTACTGGTGGGTAAAGTCTGTGAAAGATAAAAAGGGAAGGCGAGCAGAGTGAGCAGAGAAACAGGACTAGGCATGGAAAATTTTCAGACTGTGATACAGATCTGCAGCCTATAAAAGAAGGGACAGGAAACAGGATGGAGAAGAGACAGCCATCAGCTGTGACGCAGATCGCAGATCGGGCAGTCTAAGCCATCCCAGCAGAGGTGCCCGTTAGGAATCCTGTGCTCAGAATGGATAGGCCCTCATACCTCTGCCACGCTCAGTCACTGGGTGATGACTTCTCAGGAAGCACTAGGCCTCAACTCAAATGCTAAGCATCCTAAAGCTATTAATAGTTGGAAGGCTGTCAACTCACTGCACTCACTGAAGTATAGGTCTTGTTACCATCACATTCTGACAGGAGTTATCACTGTTAACATGAAGCCTCACATCATCATCTCCACAACATGAGCAGTGAAGCTGACATTCAGGAGCCACCTCTGCCCTCAGTTCTTCTGGCAGTCTTACAACAGTAATACCTACCACTAGGGACAAGAAGTTTAGTGCCAAGAAAGGTTTGGGAAAAAGTGGATGTTTCAATATAAGATAATGACATGATTTCATCAAAAGTAAGTGATCCGGGGGGCAGAGTCAAGATGGCGGACTACGCACACATCTCCTTATATCCCTCTGGAAACCAAGACCTGAACTGACAATCAAACAGAGCCTTCTGATCACCTAATCAGCCTCAGGACACAGCACAGAGCTGTTAATTGGGACTTCATACCACTCAGCGAAAAACCTCCTCTCTTTCGCTGACTCCCGCTCCTGGCTAGCCCCGGCTCTCACGGACGGAAGGTAAACGCACCAGTTTGACTTTTTTTTCTCCTCTGTCTTGGCTGGCGGGCGGATCTGGGTCCTGCCTGGCGGCTGGACTCAGACGCACTGCTGAGGGGATAGGCAGGCAAAATTCTCATATTCTGAGAGCCAGGCTCGGGACTCTGTTAATCTAGCCGTTTTGAACCTTTCGTTTTGTAGCTGCCTCAGGGGGGTTTGTGCGGAGTTTCGCAGTCAGTGTGCGGGACGCCATGTTGGTACTGAGATTTTAGCAGGACCTCGTTCTTAGCCTGGGAGCCAGCGCCTGCAAACGGGACAGTGCTTCTCCGTCAGAAAAGTAGTGATTTTGCACAGTGCTGCCTACGTTGGGGGCCCTGCAACAGAAGCAGAGGAATCACTACCTCTCGGCACCTTTAGCCCCCCGTCTGCTGCCTGTGTGGAGGACGCCATCTTGGGTACGGGGGCGCAGCTGGACCTAATTCTTAGCTTGGGAGCCAGAGCCTGCCCACAGGAGAGTGCTTTCCTATCACAAAACCAGTATTCGACGCAGTGTTGGATAAGGCTAGGCCCTTATCCAGTAGAGGCCAACAGGGCAGTAGCATTGCTGTATTCTGAACTAGTTTGTTATCATCTGGGGTTCAATATAGTGGTGCTCACTTTGTCAGATGAGAAGAGGGACCTCTACACCTGAAAACCTAACTGACATGTGAACTGGTCAGGTACCTTTTACTTTACATTTGAAGACAGCCTAGAGAAACATTTGCAATCCATCCTCACAGTACCTCTTCCAGCCTCTATATACTCACATGGGACCCAAAAAAGCAACAGACAATTGTGGCATACAAGCAATCACTGATGGCTTCAGAAGGCTCCCAAACAAAGCAACCAAGGAGTTTTCCAGATGAAGAAACTTTTATGAAAGCATCAGGAAGTGAATACAAATTGATTATACACAGAGCCCTTCTAGACCTTATACAAAATGCAGAGGAACAAAGTGAAAAATTAAACAAGTTGTTCGATCTGATGGAACACCAGTACTCTGAAATCCAACAGATCAAGAAGAAAATCAAAGACATAGAAACTTCCATGCAAAGCCAAGAAAACAGAATGGAACAAATGGAAAAAAGAATTTCTGACTTGGAAGACAGAGCTACTGATGCCAGCATCTATGAGCAGAAATCAGAAAAAAGAAACAAGAAAAATGAAGAAACATTAAGAAGCATGTGGGACTCTATTAAGAGGAACAACCTTCGATTAATTGGAGTCCCTGAACAGGGTGAGACAGCTGAGAACACAGAGAGTATTGTTGCTGAGGTGCTGAAAGAAAACTTCCCAGAAATCACGAAGGAAGAGAATATAGACATCTCAGATGCATATCGTACGCTACGCAATATAGATCTCAAAAGAAAGACTCCAAGACATATTATAATCAAGCTTAACAAAATGAAACACAAGCAGCAACTCTTAAAGGCAGCAAGACTCAAGGCAAAGCTAACATTCAGAGGGAAACCCTGTAGGCTCTCGTCAGATTTCTCAGCAGAAACCATGCTGGCACAGAGACAGTGGCATGACACATTCAAGGTCTTGAAGGAGAAGAACTTCCAACCAAGAATTATATATCCTGCAAAACTATCTTTCAAATACGAAAATGAAATTAAGACATTCCCAGATACACAGAAACTCAGAGACTTTGTAAAAACCAAACCCAAACAACAAGAAATACTGAAAGAAGTTCTTGGCTTTGGCTTAGAAGAACAAAACCACTAACTTTATATTTTAGAACTACACACTACTCAATACTCATTTAGGGAAGGCTCCAAAGTAAATCACAGCTTTGATATGGAAAGAAGCAATCCAGTGATCATCATGAAAACTATGGTGTCATCATAATAAAAAGAGGGACGTACTACAGTCGTTATAGTCCTTCCAGACGGAGAGGAAGATGACAAGACTGGTAGTAATTAAAATTGGGTTTATAAATAGTTTATTAAGGGGATTCATAGGGGCAGGTGTAAAGCACAACAAAGCTGTATCATACCATTTCAAGAAATCTAACACACGAGTCTCAACAACTATAAAACCAGCTCTGAAAAAGGTGAAAAATCAACTCACAAAAAGGAGTGTCCCAAAACAGACTAATAAGATCAACAGAGAAAACATCAACATAAAAAAAAGTAAGTGATCCAACGGACAATGCATCTGAATACCAGATCAGTAAAAAGACAGTACCAAGGAGGAAATGCCATTAATGAATATTTATAAATATTCGTAACACAAATATTAAAACTTCATAAAGAGTAACTCCCAGATGCCCCTAATGTTGTACTCCTCTCTGCCTCTGGCCACCTGTAGCTAAGTCAGAGCTCAAAAGATTAAAGGGCACTGTCCTTCAAACTGCCAAACAGGCATACATTTGACACAAACTTGGGAGTCTACCTGACACACCCCTACTTCTGACTTGTTAGCCCCAGATCCAGAGTTATTAAAGGCATTAAATAAAAGGGCTAGATACATGAGAGGTTTCTGAAAGGAGGCTTGCTAAGGAAGGGTACATTTAATTGACAAACCACTGGCTAAACCTACTAAAGAAAAACAGGAAAGGAAACAAATAACCCAAGTTAGAAATGAGAGCGGAGTGGTCACAACAGATCCAACAGAAATCAAAAATATCACAATAGAATACTACGAAACACTGTACTCTAACAAATTTGAAAACCTAGAGGAAATGGACAAACTCCTTGATTCATACCACCTACCCCAATTATCACAATATGAAGCCGAACAACTTAATAAACCCATCACAAAAGAAGAGATTGAAAATGTCATCAAAACACTGCCAACCAAAAAAAGCCCGGGGCCCAGAGGCTGCCCTTGTCCATAAATCATAATGAAGGTCCACTCTTTGTACACAAATGGATTGGACTTGGCGATGCAGAGTGACCATATATTGGATGTACTTTATGGTTCTATGCATCTATAGGATACCATCCTGCTGCCCTCTGGCTGGAGGAAGACAAGTCGGTGGAGAGGAGGGGAAGGGAGGGTGGACAAGGCCCAACATTCCTACGGCTGAATGAGGATGTTGGGAGGATGAGACATGTATAGAGCAAAGAGGGATAGTGTGCTGTCATCGAGCAGGGAGAGCAGTGGAAGCTGCATATAGGTGGGCATGTAAATTTATATGGAAATGTACATTTTCACTCGGTCACAATAAAAAAAAAAAAGAGGATATTTAGAGTTCTCCACGCAATTACTTACAAAAATACACAATAAAGAGAACTGGAAAAGCATCTGATATTCCAAAAGACAAGACCCAACATTCCTACGGCTGAAAATCTACCACAGTACTCCAACCTTCCTGACGAGGAAAGAGGGGCAAACTACGCTGACAACCAGGCTGCGACAGAAAAAGTGGACAAGTGGGGGACAAAGAGGGCTACAGTCATAATCTCGCAGGCACTTTAAACAAAGAGGAAGCCCTCGTGGCACACTGGGTTAAGTGCTATGTCTTCTAACCAAAAGGTCAGCAGTTCAAATCCTCCAGGTGCTCCTTGTAAACGCTAGGGGCAATTCTACTCTGACCGCTAGGGTTGCTATGAGTCAGACAGACTTTGCTGACAGTGGTTTCTTTTTTTGAAACAACAAGGAAGACAGCCTACAAACGGGATTCTGCAACTTCAATTACTAATGCAGACAGACACCCAAACAGCCTTAAACCACAAGCTGAAAGAGTCACAAGCAGCTAATTGCCTCCAGAGGTTGGGCAGGGCAAGAATGAGAAAATGTTGGCTTATCTCTACCACAACCCAGTTTACTCTGTTCAACAAGAAATATGAAATTCCAGCAACAAGAAATGAAAAAAGAAATGAACTAAATCCAATGTGTTACTTTTTGTCAGTTGATCAGATAACTAGAAATATCTGCAGCACAGGTTTTTACTATTTTTACCAAGAGATAGCTCTAATAATTGTTTCTAAGCTTTACTTTTCCCAATATACATTTAAAAGTTGTTCTTTTTAAACTATGTATTTCATATCCGGTTCAACTGAGATACTCAAGTACCTCACTTTTTATCATAATAAAAATTTACCACTTAATTGTTTCAATAGTAAAGTCACAAGAATCTGCTAATAAAGGCATTAAATAGTAAATTAAAGGCCAAGCTATACATGGGGTTTCATAAAGGAAAAAAATGATCTGGTGAGAAGATATAGATATAACAGGAAAGTTTCAAGCCTGGCTGACTGTACTAGTGTCAGAACGAGAAACTTTGTCCTAAGTCTTGGCTGTTAATAGGTATCAAAGCATGGATGTAATTAAGACTACTAGAGATTCAAAATCACAGCTCAGAAACAAATCAGGACTGAAAATTTCTTTCCTACAATCTGCAAAAAAATCTTCCCATGTGGTCCTTCATATACCACCCCACTCTCTGGGCCATTTAGGGAAAATTCTTATGCTCCATGTTCACTAACTCACTGTCCTGTACTCTTTTTGATTCATCTCCCCTTCTACTTTGTTATGAATTACAAAATTCATGTTAAAGAATGCATAATACGTACTTCTACATTTAAAACAGCAAAGTATATAAGGACAATTAAGTTACAAACCCATCTGAGAAAAAGTACTACACACGTCACTGCTGAATATCACTACAGTCACCTTCGAAGTACTCCCCTTGGGAAGCTATGCACGGATGACAGCACCTATCCACCCTTCAAAGCAATTTTGGAAGTCTTTTTCTGGAACGGCCGTAAGAGCTGTCATCACAGATGTCTTGAATGTCATCAAAATGTCTTCCTTTCAATCTTTGAGTAAGGGAAAAAGTCACGGGGGCCATATCACGTGAGTTTGAAAAGTGTTCCAACACAATTTTTTGTTTACTGGCTAAAAACTCCCACACAACTACACAATTAAGTTTGTGAACTTGCCACTGCACCACCACGTGCAATGGCCATTCCAGAAAGAGTTTCAAAGTTGCTTTGAAGTGTGGAGTGGTGCTGGTGACCGTAGTGATATTCAGTCAGGAGGTATGTAGCACGGACAGATCTGTTCTGGAAGAAGTACAGCCACAGTGCTCCTTGGAAGCCAAGATGGCAAGACTGTGTCTTACATACTTTGGACATGTTGTCAGAAAAGATCACTCCCTGGAGAAGGACATCATGCTTGGTACAGTAAAGGGTCAGTGAAAAAGAGGAAGACCCTTGACGAGATGGGATCAGTGCAGTGGCCACAACAGTGAGCTTACACATAAAAGCAATTGTGGACACGGCGCAAGACTGGGCAGTTTCGTTCTGTTGTTCAAAGGGTCACTGTGAGTCGGAACTGACTTGATAGCACCCAACAACAACAAGGGGAGTAACACCATCAGGTATGGAGGGTAAAGATACAGTGAGCAGCCCCAACTTGTCCGTCAGTGGAGGCTTGCTTGTTGCAGTGATGCCGGAAGCTATGCCACTGGTATTCAGGTACCAGGAGAGTTAACCATGGTAGACGAGATTCACTTGAGCTTCCAGACAAAGACTACGAAGAAGGACCTGGAAGTCTACTTCTGAAAAGAATTAGCCAGGGAAAACCTTATAAAAAGCAGCCAGACACTGTCAGATATGGTGCCAGACAGTGAGCCCCCCAGGTTGGAAGACACGTGGAAGACAACTAGGGAAGAGCTGCCTTCTCATAGAGTTGACCTTAATGACATGGATGGACTAAGGCCTCCAGGATCTTTGTTTACTGATATGGCACGACTCAAAAATGAGAAGAAACAGATGCAAACATCCACTAATAATCGGGACATGGAATGTATGAATTAAGAATCTAGGAAAATTGGAAATTGTCAAAAATGAAATGGAACATATAAACATTGACATCCTAGGCACCAATGAGCTGAAATGGACCGGTTTGGGCCATTCTGAATCTGACAATCATTTAATCTGCTGTGCTAGGAATGAACACTTGAAGAGGAACAGTGCTGTGTTCATCATCGAAAAGAAAATTCAAGATCTGTCCTGAAGTACAATGCTGTCAGTGATACGATACTACCCATACGCCTACAAGAAGGCCAGTTAATACAACTGTTACTCAAATTTACACACCAACCACTACGGCCAAGAGGCTGAAGATTTTTACCAGCTTCTGGAGTCTGAAATTGATTGAACATGCACTCATGATGCACTGATAATTACTGGTGATTAGAATACAAAAGCTGTAAAGAAGGAAGATCAGTAGTTGGAAAACATGGCCTTAGTGACAGAAATAATGCTGGCGATTACATGATAGGATTTTGCAAGACTAACGATCTTTTCATTGTAAATACCTTTTATAACCAACACGAACAGCAACTGTACACATGGATCTCACCAGATGGAATACACAGGAACCAAGCTGACTGTATCTGTGGAAAAAGGCAAGGAAAAGCTCCATATCAGCAGCCAGAATAAGACCAAGTGCTGACTGTGGCACAGATCTCAAACTGCTCATATGTAAATTCAAATTGAAACTAAAGAAAATTAGAACAAGCCCAAGAGAGACAGAGTATAACCTTTAGTATATCCCACTTGAGTTTAAAGACCATCTCAACAACAGATTTGATGTGTTGATCACTGATGACCAAACACCAGATGAACTGTGGAATGACATCAAAGGTATTATCCATGAAGAGAGCAAAAGGTCATTAAAAAAGGAAAGAAAGAAAAAACCAAATTGGATATCAGAAGAGACTCTGAAACTTGAGCTTGAACATCAAGCAGTAAAGCAAAAAGAAGGAATGGTGAAGTAAAAGACCTAACAGAAGATTTCAAAGAGCAGCTCCAGAAGACAAAAAAAAGTATTATAATGACATGTGCAAAGAGCTGGAAATGGAAAACCAGAAGGGAAGAACACATTCTCCATTTCTCAAGCTGAAAAAACTGAAGAAAAAATTCAAGCCTCAAGTTACAATAGTGAAGGCTTCTACCAGGAAACTATTAGAGGACTCTGGGGACATTAGAAGAAAATGGAAGGAATACAGAATCATTATACCAGAAAGAACTAATGTATAACCATAGTTTACTCAATTTACAGTGTTATATGAAATGTGCCAAAATTCTTTTATGTTCCATTTGTGATGGACATTTGAGTTGTATTTAAGTTTTTGCTATGAGGACAATACCATGGGCATTCTTATTCATGTGTACCAGAACAAACATGCATTTTTCTAGCATACATATTTAGGAGGAGTACACAAAAACAGAGTATGTGAGTTATGGATACATAAAACTTTTCTAGTTAATGTCACAGTGTTTCCTATAGCAGCTGTACCTGTACATGATTTGTAATCTCACTAGTAATTGCTTTGTATCTATAATATTAGCATTTCTCGGATTTAATGGTGTCATATTGTTCCAATTTCTCTGATTTCATGAGGTTGTATCTGTTTTCATGTTTGCTGGCCATTCAGGTTTTTTCTTCTGTGAAATAAATGTTTCCTGAGTGTATTTTTCTTACTGCTTTCTACAGAAATTTTTCTGTGTCTTGGTATTACAGCTTCTGTTAACAGTGCTCCAAGTATTTCCTCCCAGGTGTGGCTGGTCTTTCACGTTCTTTACAGAGTCTTTTAAGGAGCTTTGGTGGTGTAATAGGTAAGTGTCAGCTACTAACAGAGAGGATGGCATTCTGAATCTTGCAACACTGCTCAGCAGAGAAAAACACGTGCTCTCACAAAGCTAACAGCCTAGGAAACCCTGTGGGGAAGTTCTGCTCAGTTCTGTAAAGCTGAGATGCATCACAATCTACCTGATGGCTCGAACAACATGGAGACTTCTGACAAATTTATGTCTCTTAATTGTAATGCAGTTCCCCGGGTGGTGCAAATGGTGTCTGACATAGGGTTGATTCCAACACAACCGTGACCCTCACAGGCAGAGCAGAACTGCCCTATACGGTTTCCAAGGTTGTAATCATCAGGGAAGTTGACTACCATATCTTTCTCCCTTAGAGCAGCTGGTAGGTTGGACTGTTTATCTTTCAGTTAGCAGCTAAGGACTAGAGTCCCTTAAAAAAAAATCACAGCCTTAAAAACCCTATGGAGAGTTCTACCCTACACACATGGGCTCACCGTAAGTTGGAGTCAACTCCATGGCAACTAACAATAACTTTCAATTTTTTCCATATAGAAAAATAAATCATTTCCTGAAAGCCTTCCTTTCCTCTTATGTACCTGTTGTATTTCAGACATTATGCATGAGTCTAATTTCTTTCTCCCTGAACCAAAACTACATCATCTTAATTACACATTACAATCAGTTTTGCTATCTGGTACTGAACCTTCTTGCCTTATTGTTCTTTAAGTTCCTTGAATTTTCTTGACCTTTACACATCTGTAGAAATTTGACAATTACGTTGTCAAATTAACCAAGTATCAAATAAACTAGCAACAAAATACCATGTGTTTTGACTCTAGAACTGCAATGAAAATATTTTTTAAAAAAATGTATCACTGTTCAAGAGTGAGACCAGCCTTTATTAGGTTTTGGTATCATGGTTATGTTATTGTTGTTATGTGCTCCATTGTCAGTTCTGACTCAGTGACTATACACAACAGAACAAAACACCACTAAGTCCTGCACCATCCTCACAATTGTTGCTATGCTTGCATCTATTGCTGTAGCTGCTGGGTCAATTCATCTTGAGGGTTTTCCTCTTTTGTCATTCAACCTCTACTTTTACCAAGCATGATGTCCTTCTCCAAAGACTATCCTTCCTGACAGTATGTGTAATGTATGTGTGAAGGAGTCATATCACCCTTGATTCTAAGAAACATTCTGTTTGTACTACTTCCAACACAGACTTGTTAGTTCCATGCAATGATGTGCAGCTGGGTTTCCTCTTTACATACTCTAGTTACTGTTAAGATTAGAATTATCTGTCAATAAGAAGAAGATAAACCATCCAATTAAGCGATGGGCAAAGGAGATGGACAGACACTTCACTAAAGAGGAGATCCAGGCAGCCAAAAAACACATGCGGACATGTTCACGATCTTTAGTTATTAAAGAAATTCAAATCAAGACAACAATGAGATACCATCTCACCCCAACAAGATTGGCCATGATACAAAAAACACAAAACAACAAATGCTGGAGAGGCTGTGGAGAAAGCGGAACCCTCCTACACTGTTGGTGGGGTTGCAAAATGGTACAGCCTCTTTGGAAGGCAATCTGGCGCTTCCTTAAAAAAATGGATATCGATATACCATTTGACCCAGTAATTCCACTACTTGGAATATATCCTACAGAATCGAGGCCTTTCACACCAACGACACATGCACCAGAATGTTTACCGCACCACAGTCCACGATAGCAAAAAGATGGAATCAACCCAGATGCCCAACAATAGAAGAATGAATAGGTAAACTATGGTACACATACTCAATGGAGTACTACGCAATGATAAAGAATAACGATGATTCCAGGAAACATCTCCTACCCTGGTTTCAACTGGAAGACATTATGTTGAGTGAAAGCAGTCAGCGACAAAGGGACAAATACTGTATGAGACCTCTACGATAAGATCTCAAAAATAGACTGTGTATAGAAGAAAAGACTCTTTGACAGCTGCAAGGTAGGAAAGGGAGGGAGGATGGGGGGAGGGTTTAGTTTAGATAGTTACTAGAAATCTAGTTGGGAGAAAGTGGTGATAGCACACATTAGAAACAAGAACAACATTAAGTGGACTTCAGCACAACTTGAGTAGTCCTTCCATCACTCAATACTACAAGGATAGAGTAGCTGGGGCGGGGGGCAGGGGACCATGCTCTTAGGTGAATTCCAGGCCAATTGGCACAACTAGCGTTTTGCTAAGAGAGCTCTCTGCACCCCACATTGGTGAGTGGCGTCTGGGGTCTTAAAAGCTGCCAAGCTGCCATCCGAGGACACAGCAAATGGTCCCAACTCAGCAGGAACGGATGCTCACCGAGGACCAAAATGACATGCGGTAAAGACAACCGAGAAGACAGAGAGACCCACAAGAGTGGGTGCCTACACCGACTTGGGACCGGAAGAACCGGATGGTGCCCGGCCACCACCAGTGATAGCCATGGTGGAGCTCACAGAGAGGAGTCTCACTGGCAACACAAGAATAAAAAGGGGTGCATCATCAGATCTCCACTAAAAGACCTCAATTGATGTCCAGTGGTTTTGGGGTTCCTCTGAGAGCATGGCCCCTGGCCCTGATGCTGCCCTTTCCCATAAATTGTAACAAAGGTCCACTCTTTGGACAGGAATGGATTGGACTTGGCAATGCAGAGTGACCATATACTGGAAGCACTTAATGGTTCTATACATCTATAGGATATCATATCTTGCTGACCTCTGGCTGGAGGACGGAGAGGAGGGGAAAGGAGGCTGTTGGGAGGATAAGACAGGTATGGAGCAGAGAGAGGAATAGTGTGCAGTCACCGGACAGGGAGAGCAGTGGAAGCTGCATATAGGTGGGCATGTAAATTTATATGTGAATGTATATTTTCACTCGGTGATGTTAAATAAAAAAAAAAAAAAAAGAATTATCTGAACTTTGAATGTTTAGAAGGAACTAGTTAAAACCATCTTGGCTTGAGTTTTTATTTGGAGAAAATTTCAATTTCCTTACTAATTATTAAGATCATTGTATTTTTCTATTCTTGGTGATTTTGATAATGGTATTTTTTCCAGGAATTTCTTTTATAAAATTTGTCATTTTTTTTTTGCCATAAAGTTGTTCATAATAACCAATTACTGTCTGTTCAATACCTGTGCAATCTGTACAGATATCTAACTTTTCATTCCTAGTTTTCTGGTAACTTTTTTTCTCTAGATCAGTCTCACCTGAGATTTGTCCATTTTACTTGTGTTTTCCTGGAACAAGCATCTACTACTAAAACTTTTTACTATGAGTTGGAATCGACTAGCTGGCATTCGCTTTACTGTTTTTGATAGCTGTTACCAAGACGATTCTGACTAACGATGACCACATGTGTTACAGAGTGGACCTGATTTAAAAGGTTTTCTTGGCTGTAGTCCTAAAGGAAGTAGCTCACCAGGTACATTCTTCAGTGATACAGATTTGGTGGATGTGACCACTAACCTTTAGTAAATCATTTGTGCCACCTAGGGACCTTAAGTACTTAATTTTTGTCCTTATTATTATGTCTCCCCATAAACTTTGTATATATTTTTCAGTATTTCCCTAAATTAAATTAGTTTAGCATATTCCTTTTTATTCTTTTTTCTTATAGACAATTATGGCATTACATGTTTCCCTCTAAGAATAGCCTTGGCAGCACTCTACAATTTTTGTACATAAAACTTTTGTTTCTATCCAATTTCAACTATTTTCTAAAATTTTCCTTATGATTCTTTCTTTTATTCATCAGTTACCTACAACTGTTACTCAGATTCCAAACCCAAGCAGCCTTTCTGAACCTCTTGTTAATAATTTTTAAAGGTGAAACACCTGAATAAACACACTAAAGAGAGCTACAAATAAAGATTTTCCTAGGACATGGCCCCCGGTGGCACAGTGTTTGGAGCCTTTTGCTGCTAACCAAAAAGTTAGCAGTTCAAATCTACCAGCCACTCCTTGGAAACCCTTAGGGGCAGTTCAGCCCTATATGAGTCACTATTTTGTGTTTTTTGGGGTTCCTAAAGCAGAGTCACCATTTCCAAATCACAGAAACCCTATAGGACAGTGCAGAACTGTGCCAGAGAATCCAAGGAGCACTAGGGTGATTCAAACTGCCATCTTTTGGGTTAGCAGTCATAGCATATAACCACTATGCATCCACAACAGTTTCCTATGAATCAGAATGGACTCAGTGGCAATGGATTTGTTCTTTCTTAATGCTGAGTTGCTGAATGTCACCCCTGTATTTCTTGCCCAATTGCATTGCAGTTAAAAAACACACTGTCTCCAATACTAATACTATGAAATGTGTTCATATTTGCTTAATGCCCCATTAAGTGATCAGTTTTGATAAATGTTATAGGTGTTAAGAAGAAGGAGTCCTGAAATTGTTAGGTGCAGTGCTGAATGTGTTTAGTGTTTATCAGAATAAACTTTTTACTTGGGATGTTTAAATCTACTTTTTCCTGCTTCTTGTATCATTTACTGAGAAACCTTTAAAAACCTTCTTTATAATTACAGATTCGCTTATTTCTATTTATAGGTCAATTTTTGCATTACTTAAAAGTGTATTCAAAATTTAAATTGATATACTCTCCTGGTGAACCACAACTTTTATTATTATCAGTGACTTTCCCTTATTTCTGCTAAGTTTGTTTGCCTTGAAATCTACATGGCCTGGTATTAATATAGCTATACCAGCTAGAACAGTGAGGATAGCAAAATTGCGTCTCACGTACTTTGGACCAGCCCCCAGAGAAGGACATCACACTTGGTAAGGCAGAGTCAGCAGAAGAGAAGAAGACCCTTGAAGAGATGGACTGACACACTGGCTACAATACAGGTCTCAAACACAGCAACAATTATGAGGGTGGCACAGGACAAGGCAGTGCATGGCTCAGTTGCACACAGAATTGCTACGAGTTACAACAGACCTGATGGTATTTAACCACCATAACATGATGAGCTTTCTTACTGTCTTTCTGGTAAATCTTTTTACATTCTTCTATTTTTTACTTTTCCAGATCATTTTATTTCAGATTTATTTTATAAACAGTTTATAGCTAAGTTAGTAACAGTTCTTTTGTCTTACCCAGCATTTTAAGCCCACTTACATTTGATGCTGAGGTTTCAAGTTTGCCTATCAACCAAAGGTCTGCGGTAAGAATCCACAGCCATTCCCTGGAAACTCTATTGGGCAGTTCTATTCTGCACTACATGGGCACTGAGTCAGAATCGATGCAACAAGCTTAAGACATTTATTGGTAATACTGTGCTTTCTAGTCAATCCACCATTTCTGTGTATCTTTTACTCTCCTTTCTTGCTATCTTCTGAATTACTTTTTTTATTCTAATTTGCAGTTTAGATTTCTATTTCTGTTCTTTTAGTGAGTCTTAGAAATTACAGCTTATATTGTTAATCTTTTTAACTCTCTTCTCCAACAATGTAAGTTACTCAGAACACCAATGCCCCATGTATTTCCCTCTCTTGACTTGTGATTCTTGTCATGTATTTAAATTTTGTTTTTAACTCCATGCAATATTATTCTTTTACACAGTTAATATTTGTGGGGGCTCTGCTACACACGTACCACGTTCTTTGCTCCTCATGCCTTGTTATGTATCAGTTAGCTCCACCCATATGAGATCACCATCTTTCTGCCTGAAGAATCTCCTGGAAAAGTTCCAGGATCCACTTGGATTAAACTCAGATTTTTACTGTCTGACAATGTATTTTAAAAAATTGTTTTAGGTGTAGAGTTTACAACGCAAATTAGCTTGACAAAGTATTTTTAACCTCATTCTAGAGATCTACTGTTCAATACAGCAGCTCTCAACTACATGTATGTAAATTTCATGACAATAAAATAAAATGAAAATTCATTAGTCACACTAGTCACATTTCATACATTTCATAGCAGAACTGTTTCCATCATTGCAGAAAGTTCTAGTGTACAGAGCTGTTCCAGAATGACAGCATTTCTACCCTACCAAAATGTTAATGATATTTCACTGTCTTGTGGATTCCACTATCGCTGTTATGAAGTCTGATGACAATCTTATCTCAGTGTCGCTCCTTTGAAGGCAAACTGCTTTTTCCTCATGCTTCCTTTAAGATATTTATGTTTCAGTGTTTTGTAGTTTCACTCTACCCTTCTTGGTATTCACTGGGCTTTCTGTACCTAAGGACTGATATCTTCCACAGACATAAAAAAAAAAAAAAAAAAAAAATTAGCCCCCCCCCACCCCCAAGTATTGCCTCTACTCATTCTTTTTTCTTTCTTAAAAGTCTGGTAAAATTTACAACCTGGCCCTCTATCCTTTACCTCTCTCTTAGCTCTTCTTTCAAGCTTTCTAACTCTTGCTTCTATCTAGATTGCTTGCTAACAACTCAATCTATTTTCCAGTTCATTAATTTTCTTGAAACCTGTCTAATATTACAGTGGTAGTCAGCCATAAAGTTTTTAATTTTCTACATTTTTATTTCACTGTTCTGTTTAAGTCTGTCAGCTTTCATACTTTCCTGTATGTGCAAATACTTTCCTGATTTTTATTTCTTTAAGCATATGAAGTATAGTTATTTTGCCATCTCTGTCTAACAATAGCAATAGTGAAAGTCTTACGAGATCCTATTTCTGATATCTATTTCTGGTGACTCTTACTCATAATGCCTTGTTGACAGAATTTCTAGGGCTATGATCAAGCGTTCTATGACAGATAAGACTGCACTTGTTTCTGCTAGCAACCTGGAATTCAATCAGTCCAGAACCTATTTAAATTACACATGTCACTGTGAGGGTTTTGGGACCATCCATGTGATATGAATTTGGACAACAAATCAACAGCAAGGCTAACTTGTGGTGTCAATTTTCCAGAGATGCTTTGGATGTGCTGGGAGTGGATGTGGATGGGATGGATTTACCTCTGGTCTACAGTGACTCAGGCTTTCATCTTGGTTTTATGGGAATATCCACTTTTACTGGTCTCCCCACTTATCATTCAGAATTGGCTAGGTTACACTACATTAACACACTACCTCCAAAATCTTAGATATATAAAACAGTAAAAGTTTCTTTTTTGACTGTGTTACAGGGTTATTATAGGTCAAATGAGCATTCTATTCTATGCATCCTCACTCAGAATTTCAGGCTGAAAGAGTATACATTGCTGTTTTTCAATTGATTGCTTTGCAGAGAAAAGAGACATGGTAACTAAATCTTAAAGCTTCCATCCAGAAATGATGTACCACTTATACTTAAAATTTTATTAGCCAAGTCATATGGCCATGTGTAATTTCCAAGGGAATAGCAGAAGAGCAACCCCATCATATGAGATTGCTGGAAGAATTTAGTGTACAGCATTAATACTATCACCTCTTAACCCTGAGTAAATACTCAGTTTTCCCCCCCTGCACTCCATGCAAACTATGGCTCATGACTGTCAGATTCAGCAAATACATGAATGGCAAAAGCAGTTTCAGTGCCCTGCTTATCTCTCTGTGCTCCTGACTTCATTTTTTAAATTTTTTTTCTTACTTTTAGAAGATTTGCTCATTTTCAAATCTAATTGTCTGCTCTCTATAGTTTCATGATGTGTTCACATAAGACTGTCTCTTCTGTTGCTATGTGAAAACTCACCACTTGAGTCCTCAGAGTAAATATAAATACATTTAGAATTTCTCACAGCTAATTCGTCATCATCTGAACTCTCACTACTTGCTATCCTTAATACAAAAATGAAAAATATTCCAATAATACAGTAACTCTTGCTATTCAAATTTACTTTCTTAATTCAGGAACTGAATGGATAAGGGCAGTAAGGGATTATACACTTTCAAATCTGTCTTTGCTTTAAAAGAAATCATAGCAAACAGTTATTTTTTCTGCTAATTCTATTCAGGGTGCTGTGTGTTCTTGTTTGTTCTGCGATTTCTAAGATCTACTGATTTTTCTTCCCCTTTTATTTTGGAAATTTTTTGAGACCCAGGATAAAGGTTGAGTCTCCCCATAAGAATCAGCACTTTCTCAAAGATTCAAGCAGAGATGTGAGGTTTTCCATTCCATGAACATAGCATGAATTCTAGCCTCAAACTGGCATGGGGGTTGGTTGTGACACACTCGCATCTTCCCTTCCTGAACTAACTCAAAACAGGCAATTCTGCAACAGTGGTGGGGGAACCAGTTTGTTTCTAACAACACACTTAGATTAAGGGAGTAACTGTCTACGAACACCAGCTTCACAGGGCAGACCATAAGGCCTTTTCTTTAGCTCCTGTATCCCACCCCCTATGAAGAAAGAAAACATTCGGCTTATGCTGTCATTGTTTGGAGAGTATCTGTTAGATCAAAAACAGCTCCATGTTCCTCTAAGGTCTTAGGACTGCCATCTTTATCACAGTCCCCAACCTAAGCATGCCTTACTTTTCTGACAGTTCACATGTTTAGAAACATTCTTTTTCTTTTTAAAAATAACATTATGTAACATTTTAGTTGTTTTCACAAGGAGGGTTAGTGCAGGTACTTAATTACCATTTTATCAAAAACAAAAACTTTCCCTTTGCTTCTTTAAATCCACTTCCATTAGGCTATCACCACCACTGAAATTGTTCCATGTCACCACCACCTTCAGAGAGCCAAATACAATCCAATGTGTAAATCTTAAACCTCTAAAGCAACATTTTTTACCTAAACAAAAAGATAAATTTCAAGCATATGTAAAAATAGAGAATGTGGTATAGTAAAA
Source organism: Heterohyrax brucei (assembly GCA_028571685.1). NCBI lineage: Eukaryota > Metazoa > Chordata > Mammalia > Hyracoidea > Procaviidae > Heterohyrax > Heterohyrax brucei. Next base: position 65,959,784 of record CM053141.1, on the reverse strand, counting down.
TCCTGTTTCAACCATTTGTCTTATGAGAACACACACAAAAAAGCTATCTTCAACCATCAGTGCCTCCTATTTACCACGAAGAAAGTCAGCTAAAAAGACAACGAGGAAACAGCCTTGAAGAGCCAGTCCCGGTAAACACAGCAGAAGAGTGGGAAAGCCCTGGAGCAGCAAAACCACCGTATACGTTTTATCTACATCTAGTGATTAAAAAAAAAAAAAGAAAATTTCACATTGTCTTCCCTTTTTTACCTAATTATTTTAAAGGAAATTCCAGATACATCATTTTGTCCCTAAATACTCCCAATGTACCTTTAAGAACATTTTCTTAAATAACCACAATTATTACCAAACAGTATCAATAATCTTCAATAATAGGAAGTCCATACTCAAATTTTCCAAAATGTTCCCTAAATATCTTTTTATGGTTGAGTTGTTTGTGTCAGTATCCAAATAAGCCCACCACTGTACCTCAGTGTTTCATCTAAGACTCATTTTAATCAAGAACAACCTGTCCCTTTCTTTACTTTGTCTAGTACTGAATGAGAAAATAATCTGAAGACAAAAGGGGTTCTGCAAAAACAAACTATAAAAGACTTTACTGCATACAAAACCAGTGACTGTTAACATTTATTGTTTTTGTAGCAAATGGCAGTTTTTTAAATCACATATAAATGATTTACAGTGTCAGTTACATTTTTGAATTGGCTGGGAATTTGGGGCTGATGAGTGACTGCAATGCAATTTTCTTCCATTTAAAATTAAGATAAACAGGCTCCTGGTCAGCATTTCCACATACAACATCTAATTTTACAAAAGACTACAGACCTTAAGCAGGAGATGACTGTACTTGTTAAAAATAATCCTGTACTTGACTCTTTTTAAGACCTTTAAAAAAAAGGAAAATTTCATGTGGATCAGCCTAAGAGTAAATTTTACCCCAAATTTATAAAGTACCTAAGTATACTACCAAGATAATTTATAAAAAATGAAATCTGCTAAATATAACTACATGATACAATACTTTGAAATTCAACTTTTATTTCAAAGAGATTTTGTTTGGTTCGTTTTAAGAAATATGTTTACATTACTTAAAACAATTTTTTTTCTTTTTTATTTAACATGACTGAGTGACAATGTACATTCCCGTATAAATTTACATGCCCACCTACATGCAGCTTCCACTGCTCTCCCTGTCCAGTGACAGCACACTATTCCTCTCTGCTCCATACATGTCTTATCCTCCCAACAGCCTCCTTTCCCCTCCTCTCCACCCACACTCCTTCCTCCAGCCAGAGGTCAGCAGGATGATATCCTCTAGATGTATAGAACCATAAAGCGCTACCAATATATGGTCACTCTGCATTGCCAAGTCCAATCCATTCGTGTCCAAAGAGTGGACCTTCGTTATGATTTATGGGTAAGGGCAGCATCAGGGCAGGGGGCCATGCTCTCAGAGGAACCCCCAAACCACTGGACCATCAATTGAGGTCTTTTAGTGGAGATCTCAGGGTGCACCCCTTTTTATTCTTGTGTTTCCAGTGAGACTCAACCTAGTGAGCTCCATTGTGGCTATCACTGGTGGTAGCCGGGCACCATAAAACAACTTTTTTAACGCTGAAATTAAAGGGAAGACAGTACAGATCTCAAGTTTCTAATATTTGTCGGTAAAATACTACGACAAATGATTTTATTTTTAAAAGAAGAAACCACAAATGACTGAACAGAAAAACAAATACCAAACTGAAGTCACCTTTGCTCCAGTAGGAGCCTTGGTGGTTAAGCAGTCAAGAGCTCAGCTGGTAACCAAAAGGCTGGTACTTCGAATCCAGTAGCTGCTTCCTGGAAACTCGTGAGGCAGTTCTACCCTAGCCTACGAGGTCACCATGAGTTGGAAGTGACTTGCTGGGAATGGATTTGGTTATTTGTTTTCTTGGTTGCCCCAGTGAACAAAGACACTATCTATAAGGATTCTCTATTTACCAGTTTCCAATCTTTAAAATCAAGATTGTTAAAACTGTGCGATTTAGCTTGTCATTCAAAGATTACATGTATGCTGTGCTGTCAGACACAAACTTTTTATGTTGACAACTGCCCCTGGGTCTCTGAAAACAGACCCTAGTACACACTTCCCAGTTCACAGCTGAATCCTCCACAGCTGTGAGGCTGAGAAACGCCAGCAACCAATTAGGCCAGCATAAACCATAGTGAGCATATAAAGTGTAATGTCATTTCAAATGTAGGAGATAAAAGCCAAAATAAATCAGCTAAGATTACTAATAAAATTTCATTAAAGTATTTAAAAAGCAGGTTATTTAAAATGCTAATAAATACATGAATTTTATTAACAGGATACAGTGGTAGAACTTCAGGCAAACGATGAAAAAGCAATGAATTAATTCTTTTCAGACCTAAGCTGTTTTTAAAAAGATCACAGCTGTCTGACATACCTAGGATTACAACTCATACTCTTTTCTACATCTAATTACACTAATCATAGGGTTGAGTTATATATCAGCACACATATGACAAGTCTTCTAAAAAATGAACATTATTTTTATCAGTCCCTCTTCAGATGTCTGTATTTTCTTTTCACACTTCCATGAATACAAGACTCAGTAAGTTTTCAAAACTGATTATGTAAGAACATAACTGAAATGATTAGTAAAAATAAAATTGGAATCACAAGATTGTTTACAATGTGATTTCCAAATCTTTGAAATTGTTACACTGGTTTTGTTTAAAGTTGGAGAAATTTAAAAATGAGAAGTAATGCTTTATAAATGCCATTAACTAAATCTACTACACATACTTTGAAAGAACCTAATACACACTGATCTTTCATGTACATGTAGCTATGTATTGAAAGTGAACACAAAAATCTACGTTACATGCCGACAAATATACAGTTCTCAGTATATCTGTTCTTGCTGAAGTCTCTAGCAACTCCATTAATTTTCAGACTATCAGTGCATAATCAGATCTTTTTCACAAATTTTTAAAAATACGCTAAGAAAATTTGTTGTCTCCTGTATCTCCTCCTTTTCCCCTTTTCCCCAAGCAGGAATTCAAAGGGAAAAAAAGCATAAGTATTCATTTTCAGAAGAACAAATAAATATTACCCTAAACTACAAAACAACACAACACAAACACATGTTTGGCAGAACAACAGTTTCCAAAGGATGAGTAAAATAGATATTACTCAACCCTGGTAGTGTTGCTGTTAAGCGCTACGTCTGCTAACCAAAAGGTCAGCAGTTCATATCCACCAGGTGCTCCTTGGAAACTCTACAGGGCAGTTCTACTCTGTCCTATAGGGTCGCTATGGTCAGAATCGACTCAATGGCAGTGGGTACTGAAAGGAGTTGGTAAACACATATCTGAAAGAAGCACTTCCAAGACAGTCCAGTCCCTATCAGGACAGAATACTGATAAGTTATCTCAGAACATCCTGACCTCAAAACTTTGTCCCTTTATGTCATGGGATTGATTATAATCTGTCTTAAATAGGTATTCCATTTTTCTAGAATATAGTTTTATATAAAAAGTACTGATTTTAGTTCAAACAAACTGTATATTTAGTTATAAACAGCAAGTGCCAGTGTAGAATGCAAGTCCAAACATTTGAGTGCATTTCTTTCCAAGTAGAATCACAACAAACGGGCTTTATTGTGGCTGTGTTCATTGGCTCTTGTTGTCTAACAAGGTCTGTTTTAAGACTGTCTTTTAAAATCCATATGAGTCCTTTCTTCAACTTAGTAAAACCATTAAAAAAGTTCTTGCAGGATCATGAAAAATGGCTACCTCTTTACAATTTTACAATATACAAATCTAAAACCATAAGGTAAAAGGGAAAAAGTTGAAGCCAAAATGCTGCTTTAAAACAAACAAAAAAAAAGGATGCTGCTATAAGCATTATTTAGAAAATGAAATGCACTATTAACTACCCAGAAATATTCATGCATTATTTCTTGGTCTTGTCGAATATCTCAAAGCAGTTTGTAGCCTATTATCTTTCCCACAGTATATAAATGTCAATCTGTTATTACATGCCAATGAGCAGTTAAATGAGGACAGAAAAGAATTGGGTGATTTGTTGGAGACCATTACAGTAAATCAGTAGCAGACCCAGAAGTCAAACTTTAATCTACAGGCTTTGTTAGCTAATCTAAACGACAATAAAGAATACCTTTAATGAGCACTATGTAAGCATCACACCTTCAACAGCTTTGGTGGAAGAACAAGAGTCATTACAGAAGGACACAAATAATGTCTCAGCTGACCCTGCTCACAGTGCTGCTGCTGTTTAGAAAATCCCTGGCGGTTATGACTGCAACAAACAGAGAGACGTTTCTGCTTTGGTTTATCACACTTAAGATGCTACTGTTTATAACTTAATTAAAAAGTGTTAGCACTTCCCTTTCCTTTCTCAGACTTTAAACACAAAGCCGGAATTATGATACTAGGACAGAAAAAAGAACGATACAGTTAAAGATTTTCTTGAAGAAAATACAACTTAAAAGTGAGACAGATTTCATTCATATTACATATTAAGCACAAATTTTTAAATTCTTATTTCATCTGTCCATTGTTTTGAAAAGGGGTGTGCAAATTTAATACTGCTTAGTTCCTCTGGAGTGACAAGAACACTTCAGATCTGAGGGTGGTTTTGTTGTCCATACATGAATCATACTGCAAACTAAGAATTTAAACAAAGCCATCATTTAGAAGGGCCGATTGTGCAGCTTTTTATAAAAGTTCATTCTGAATTTACATAAGGGTAATAACAAAAATGTCATAAAGGGGTCATGTCACCATTACCAAAAAAACAAAACAAAACAACAAAAAAACCCACTGCTTTGAGTCAATTCCGACTCATACTGACCCTATAGGTCAGAACAGAACTGCCTCATAGTTTCCAAGGAGCATGTGGAGGAGATGAACTCTTAATCTTTTGGTTAGCAGACACAACACCTAACCACTATAGCACCAGGGTTTCCACGACATCATTAAAAAGCACTAAATCATGTGGCAACTTCTTCCATTATTATAATTACTTTGAGATGGGAGTGGGAAAGGGAAATTTAAAACCATAAAGTTACATTACAGAAGCTAAAAACTAAAATTCTAGTGTCATGGTAAGTTACATGGTTATGATTCTACGTGAAATGAGTGAAAATTTTAAAAAAGAAACATGCAGCACAAAAAATTTGAAGTTTATAAACTTTTAAAGAATAAATTCCAACTTTTATGCTTTTTTTTTAAAGAAAGGAAACAAAGCTTTGAATTGTGTGTGGAGATAAAATAATAAACAGTACAGACATCTCTCTAAGATCCACAGACTAGCAACATGGAAACAACTAAAAAAAAAGAGGAGGTGGAGTACATTATGTTTTTACAGACTTGGTTCATCATTTGCCTGTTATATATTTAGGAAATACAAACTTTTTTCAAGACATGATTCTTGTACTTTACATGCAGGATTACACAGCAAGTTACTATCTCATTGAACAATTAATACACATACAGTTTTGTGACACTGGCTGTCAACTCCAAGATATGTCAACACTCCCCCTTTCTCAACCTTGGGCTCTCCATTACCAGCTTTCTTGTCCCTTCCTGCCTTTTCATCTTTACCCCTGGGCTGATGTGCCCCCTTTAGTCTTGTTTATGGGCCTAATCTTTGGCAGAAGGGTAACTTGGGAAATACCTTCAATAATGAGTTAAAAGGGTGTCTGGTGGCCATACACTTGGGAGTTTCTATAGGGAGTTTCTCTAGTCTGTCTGACTGGTAAGTATGGTCTTTTCTTGTTAGTTAGAATTCTATTCTACATTTTTCTCCAGCTCTGTCCTGGACCCTCTAATTGTGATCCCTGTCACAACAAGCAGTGGTGGTAGCCAGGTACCACCTAATTATGCTGAGTTCAGTCTGGTGGAGGCTATGGTCCATTAATTCTTTGCACTAATCTTCCCCTCGCATCTTTGGTTTTCTGTATTCTTCCGTGCTCCAGATGGGATGAGACCAGGAGAGTATCTCTAACGGCAGCTCACAAGCTTTTAAGATCATAAACTTTCCTCACTAAATGTATGACCTTTAACTTTTGTTAAAAGAATAAAAGATTTGCCATCTTCATACCCAAGGTTATTCTCTCTCCCTCTCTCAAGATATCGCTCCACATGCCACCTCTGGGTAAGTGGCGACTGGGATCTTAAAAGCTAGCACGCTGCCATCTAAATAGCACCAAATGGTCTCAGTCTACCTGGACCTGAGGTAAATGGTGGACACTGAGGACCAAAAGAAAGACAATGAGTCCACCAGACGAAAGGGGCCATATGAGCCATAGCTTGCTTCAACATAGGACCAGAAGAATTAGATGGTACCCAGCCACCACCAATGACAGCATGGATGGGATATGCACAACAGTGCTCTGGATACAGTGAGTGATGGAGTGGAAGACAGAGCCAAAAGACCACACTTGATGGTCCTTCTGACTGGAGGGCCCCCTGGGAGTATGGCCCCCAGACTTTCTAACCTCAGACTGCATCCAGCACTGGGGCCAGCTTCCCCGACAAGGACTGACCTCAAATATACAAAACAGAGTGATACTGGAGGCAAACAAACCCTTGAACAGGGGTTGTCACAGAGGCTTTTCACTGGCACTGAGTTAATCAGGTGAAGAGGGCTAGAGTTTTATCAAAAGGTCACGGGAAGTGCTGAACAAAGGGGGAAGTGTGCTGTCACTTGGTGGGAAGGGGGAAGGCAGCTAGAACAAAATACTGGTGAAAGTTCTGGGTGTTACATGGCAACATGATATAGACTGTAAATTATACTTAATTCACAATCAAAAAAAAGATTTGCCATCTAGAATCCTGAGTTTTACTGTGTCATTAACATAACACGTTGGCAATAGTCCAAAATTTTTAAGAACTGTCTTTCACAGATGTTCTACTAGACACATGGAACCATGCAATCTACCTGACTCCTAGCTTAAACTCTTTTTTTTTTTTATTACGACTGAGTGAAAATATACATTCCCATACAAATTTGCATGCCCACCTATGTGGAGCTTCCACTGCTCTCTCTGCCCAACAACAGCACACTATTCCTCTGTGCTCGATACATGTCTCATCCTCCCAACAGTTTCCTTTCCCCTCCTCTCTACCCACTCCCCTTCCTCCAGTCACAGGTCAGCAGGATGATATCCTATAGATTCACAGAACCATAAAGTGCACCCAATATACAGTCACTTTGCGTCGCCAAGTCCAATCCCTTGCTGTCCGAAGAGTGGACCTTCATTATGATCTGATCCATGGGCAAAGGCAGCATCAGGGCCAGGGTACATGCTCCCAGAGGAACCCCAAAGCCGCTGGACCATCAACTGCAGTCTTTCAGTGGAGACCTCAGGGTGCACCCCTTTTTATTCTTGTGTTGCCAGTGAGACTCAACTTTGTGAGCTCCATTGTGGCTATCACTGGTAGTGGCCGGGAATCATCCGGTTCTTCCAGTCCCAAGTTGATGTAGGCACCCACTCATGTGGGTCTCTCTGTCTTCTGGGTTGTGATTTTGGTCCTCGGTGAGCACTGGCTCCTGCTGAGTTGGGACCATTTGCTGTGCTCTCAGATGGTAGCTTGGCTGCTTTTAGGAACCCTGATGCCACTCACCAATGTGGGTGCAGAGAGTCCTCTTAGCAAAACTATAGTTGTGCCAATTGGTCCCCTGCCCCCTGCTTCAGCTACTTTGTCCTTGCATTACTGGGTTAAGATTGGAGGATTATTCAAGTTACATTGAAGTCCACTTAATATTGTTCTTATTTCTAATGTGTGCTGTCACTGATGTGACCCAACCACATTTCTACCAACTATCTAATCTAAACCCTCGCCCCTCACCCTCCCTCCTTCCCCTCCTTGCAGCCGTCAGTCAGTCTTTCCTTCTATGCATAAGCCTGTTTTTGACTTCCTATCGTAGGGGTCTCTTACAATATTTGTCCTTTTGTCTCTGACTACTTTCACTCAACACAATGTCTTCCAGCTGAAACCAGGTTAGGAGATGTTTCCTGGAATCATCATTGCATAGTGCTCCACTGAGTATACAGACCATAGTTTACCTATCCATTCCTCCGTTGTTGGGCATCTGGGTTGATTCTATCTTTTTGCTATCATGGACTGTGCTGCGATAAACATTCTTGTGCATGTGTCCATTGGTGTGAATGGCTTTGATTCTGTAGGATATATTCCAAGTAGTGGAATTACTGGGTCAAATGGTGTATCTATATCCATTTTTTTAAGGAAGTGCCAGACTGCTTTCCAAAGAGGCTGGACCATTTTGCAACCCCACCAACAGTGTAGGAGAGTTTCACTTTTTCCACAGCCTTTCCAGCATTTGTTGTTTTGTGTTTTTTGGATCATGGCCAACTTTGTTGGGGTGAGATGGTATCTCATTGTAGTTTTGATTTGAATTTCTTTAATAACTAAAGATTGTGAACATGAACGCATGTGTTTTTTGGCTACCTGGATCTCCTCTTTACAGAACTGTCTGTCCATCTCCTTTGCCCATTGCTTAACTGGATGATTTACCTTCTTATTGATATTTTGTAGTTCCTTATAAATTATGGAGATCAGGGGTCAGTCCGACACAGAGTTGCCAAACAGTTTTTCCCATTCTGTAGGTGGCCTTTTAACTCTACTAATCAAGTCTTTGGATGAGCAAAAGTGTTTGATTCTTAATAGCTCCTACTTGTCTATTTTGTCTTCTGTTGGTTGTGATTTGTTTGACAGATTTGTTTTTTGTATAAGGTGTAAGATATAGATCTTGTTTCAATTTATTGCAGATGGCTATCCAATTCTGCCAGCACCATTTGTTGAAGAGATTCTTTTTACCCCAGTTTAATGTCTTAGGGCCTTTGTCGAATATCAACTGTTCATAGGCAGATGGTGCCATCTCTGAGGTCTCGATTCTGTCCCATTGCTAGATCTGTCTGTTCATGTACCAGTACCAGGCTGTTTTGACAACTGTGGCAGTGTAATAGGTTCTGAAGTCAGGTGATGAGAGGCTTCCCAGTGTGTTCTTCTTTAGTAGTACCTTACTCATCCGGGGCTTCTTCCCTTTCCAAACAAAATTGGTGATTTGTTTCTCCACCTCATTAAAAAATGATGCTGGAACTTGTACTGGGATTGCATTATATAAGTAGATTGCTTTGGGTAAAATAGGTATTTTCACAATGTTAAGTCTTCCTATCCTTGAGCAGGGTAGGTTTCTCCATTTATCTACATCTCTCTTAGTTTCTTGTAGTAGGGGCTTGTAGTTCTCTATGGAAAGGTCTGTTATTTCTCTGGTTAGATTAATCCCTAGGTACTTTATCTTCTTGGGGGCTATAGTAAATGGTATTGTTTTGATGATTTCTTCATTAGCAGTCTCACTGTTGGTATAAAGGAATCCTACTGATTTACTTATGTTTATCTTGTATCCGGAGACTTTGCTGAACTCTTCCACCAGTTTGAGTAGTTTACTTATAGATTCTTTGGGAGTCTCTTCATATACACTCATATCATCTGCAAACAGGGAGATTTTGACTTCTTTGCTGATGCAGATGCCCTTTATTTCTTGGTCTTGTCTAATTGCTCTGGCTAAAACTTCTAGCGCAATGTTGAATAGGAGAGGTAAGAGTGGGCATGTGTATCTAGTTCCTGTTCTCAAAGGAAACTCCTTCAGTCTCTCTTCATTCAGGATGACTTAGGCAGTTGGCTTTGTATAAATGGCCCTTATTGTGTTGAGGGATTTTCCGTCTATGCCTATTTGAACGGGTGCTGGACTTTATCAAATGCCTTTTCTGCATCAATGAACAAGATCAGGTGATTCTTGTCTTTTGTGATATTTATGTGGTTAATCACATTAATTGTTTTTCTGATGTTGAACCAGCCTTGTATCCCTCGTATCAATCCAACTTGGTCATAATGGATTATTTTTTGAATATGCTGCTGTATTCTAGTGGCAAGAACTTTGTGGAAGATTTTTGCATCTAGATTAATGAGTGACAGTGGTCTGTAGTCCTCGCTTTTAGTTGGGTCTTTCCCTGGCTTTGGTATCAGGGTTATGTTGGCTTCACAGAATGAGTTTCAGAGTACTCTATCCCTTTCTATACTGTGAAACACTCTCAGTAGCATTGGACATACCTTTTCTCTAAAAGCTTGGTAGAATTCTGCAGTGAAGTCATCTGGGCCTAGGCTTTTTTTGGTTGGCAGTTTTTTGATGACTTTTTCAATCTCTTCCTTTGTGATGGGCTTATTAAATTGTTCTGCTTCATGTTGTGATAATTCGGGTAGGTGATATGAATCAAGGAGTTTGTCCATTTCCTCTAGGTTTTCAAATTTGTTAGAGTACAGTCTTTCATTATGGTATTTTTAATTTCTGTTGGATCTGTTGTGACCACTCCCCCCTCATTTTTAATTTGCTTATTTGTTTCCCTTCCTGTTTTTCTTTAGTAAGTTTAGTCAGTGGTTACTCAATTTTGTTGATCTTTTCAAAAAACCAGCTTTGGTCTTTTCAATTTTTTCAATTGTTTTTCTTTTCTCTAATTCACTTAGTTCTACTCTAATCTTTATGATCTGTTTTCTTCTGGTGCCTGAGGTGTTCCTTTGTTGTTCTCTCTCTGCTGCTCACGCTGTAGGGTTAGTTGCTTGGTTTGGTTTCTTTCTTCCTTCCAGATGTAAGCATTTATGGATATAAACACCTCTGAGCACTGCTTTGGCTGTATCCCACAGGTTCTGGTAGAAAGTGTTTTCATTCTCATTGCAATCCATGAATTTCTTTATTTCATCCTTGATTTCTTCTATAACTCATGGTGTTTTGCACAAGATGGTGTTCAGTTTCCAAGAGTTGCACTTTCTATGTTTTTTCTGTGACTGATTTCGACTTTTATGGCTTTATGATCTGAGAAGATGCCTTGAAGTAATTCAATGGTATAGATTTTGTTGAGAATTGCATTATGTCCTAACACATGGTCAATTCTGGAGAATGTTCCATGTGCACTGGAGAAGAAGGTGTGGTTGTCTGCTGATGGGCAGAAAGTTCTGTATATATCCATGAGGTTTAGTTGATTAATTGTGGCAATGAGGTCATGCGTATCTTTACTGAGCTTTTTTCTAGATGATCTGTCCAGTACTGAGAGTGGAGTATTGAAGTCTCTGAGAGTGGAGTATTGAAGTCTCCCACTATTACTGTGGAGTCATCTAACTCTTCTTTGAGTGTAGTCAGTGTTTCTTCGATGTATTTAGGTGCTCTGATATTAGGTGTATAAATATTTAATATAGTTAAGTCTTCACTGTGTACTGAACCTTGCAGCAATAAATAGTGTCCATCTTTGTCCATGATGGTGGATTTTACATTAAAATTGATTTTGTCTGAGATGAGAATTGCCACACCTGCTCTTCTTTGTTCACTGTTAGCTTGATATATATTCTTCCATTCTTTAATTTTCAGTGTGTTCCTATCTTTAAGTCTCAAGTGAGTTTCTTGTAGACAGCATATGGATGGGTCATGTCTTTTGATCCAAGATATCACTTGATGTCTCTTTTACTGCAGCATTCAGTCCATTCACATTCAATGTAATTACTGATAGGTTTTTGTTCACTGCTGCCACTGTGGTATGTTTATTTTTGTGTTGATTATCTTCTCTGTTGTTCTTATTAGTCTGTTCTGGGACTTTTGAGAGGAGTTATTTTTCACCTTTTTCAGAGCTGGTTTTGTAGTTGTTGAGACTCCTGTGTTACATTTCTTGATATGGTATGACACATCTTTGTTGTGCTTTATGGCTGCCCCTAAGATCCCCCTTAATAAACTATATATAAACCCAATTTTAATTATTACCAGCCTTGTCAACTTCCTCTCCATCTGGAAGGACTATAACGACTGTAGTACATCCCCCTTTTTAGTATGATGGCATCACAGTTTTCATGATAATCACCGGATTGTTTCTTTCAGTATTAAAGCTGTGACTGACTTTGGAGCCTTTCCTAACTGAGTAGAATTCTGGATGATGTGTCATTCTAAAAGATAAAGTTAGTGGTTTTGTTCTTCTAAGCCAAAACCAGTAACTTCTTTCAGTATTTCTTGTAGTTTTGGTTTGATTTTTACAAAGTCCTTGAGTTTCTGTTTATCTGGGAATGTCTTAATTTCATTTTCCTATTTGAAAGATAGTTTTGCAGGATATATAATTCTTCATTGGAAGTTCTTTTCCTTCAAGAAGTGTTTTGAATGTGTCATGCCACTGTCTCTATGCCAGCATGGCTTCTGTTGAGAAATCTAACAAAAGCCTACAGGGTTTCCCTCTGAATGTCAGCTTTGCTTGCAGTCTTGCTGCCTTTAAGAGTTGCTGCTTATGTTTCATTTTGTTAAGCTTGATTATAATATGTCTGGGAGCCTTTCTTTTGAGATCTATATTGGGTGGCATACGATATGCATCTCAGATGTCTATATTCTCTTCCTCCGTGATTTCTGGGAAGTTTTCTATCAGCAGCTCAGCAACGATACTCTCTGTGTTCTCAGGTGTTTGATCCTGTTCAGGGACTCCAATTAATCGAAGGTTGTTCCTCTTAATAGAGTCCCACACGCTTCCTAATGTTTCTTCATTTTTCTTGGTTTCTTTTTTCTGATTTGTCCTCATAGATGCTGGCGTCAGTAGCTCTGTCTTCCAAGAAATTCTTTTTTCCATTTGTTGCATTCTGTTTTCTTGGCTTTGAATGGAAGTTTCTATGTTTTTTGATTTTGTTCTTGATCTGCTGGATTTCAGAGTACTGGTGTTCCATCAGATCAAACAGCTTGCTTAATTTTTCATTTTGTTGTGCTGCATTCTGTGTAAGGTCTACAAGGGCTCTGTATATAATCCTTCTGTATTCATCTTCTGATGATTTTAGAAAAGTTTCTTCATCTGGAAAACTCCTTGGTTGTTTTGTTTGGGAGCCTTCTGAAGCCATGGGTGATTTCTTGTTTGCCACAAGTGCCTGTTGCTTTTTTGGGTCCCATGTGAGTAAGTAGAGGCTGGGAGAGATACTGTGAGGATGGACTGCAGGTGTTTTTCTAGGCTACCTTAAAATGTAAAACAAAAGGTATCTGATCACTTCCCAAGTCAGTCAGGTTTTCAAGTGTGGAGGTCCCTCTTCCCAACTGGCAGAGTAAACACCTCTATATCCAACCCCAGATGATACGAACTAGTTTAAAATACAGCAATGCTACTGCCCTGTTCGCCTCTGTTGACAGGGCCCAGCCTTAAGCCACACTGTGTAAACTACTGTTTTTCTGGTAGAAAAGCACTCTCCTGTGGACAGACTCGGGCTCCTAAGCTAAGAATTAGGTCCAGCTGTAGCCACTGTATCTAAGATGGCATCCTCCACACAGTCGGCGGATAGAGGGGCTAAAGGGGCTGAGACGTGGTGAGTCCTCAGCCTCTGTTGCCGGGTCCCCACCGTAGGTGACACTGTATAAATTACTGCTTCTGTGTCATAGAAACGCTGTCCTGTTTGCAGGTGCTGCCTCCCAGGCTAAGAATTAGGTGCTGCTAAAATCTCCGTATCCAACATGGTGTCCCACACATAGACCCCATGGTTCCATACAAACCACACTGTGGCAGTGATATAAAGACAGGCCTAAAGTGGCTTGGTGTACAGAGTCCTAAGCCTGGCTCTCAAAATATGGCAATTTCGCCTGCCTATCCCACCAGCAGTGCATCTGAGACTAGCCACTGGGCAAGACCCAGCTCTGCCCACTGGCCAAGACAGAGGAAAAAAAGTCACAATGGTACGTTCGTAACCTTCAGTCCATGACAGCCAGGGCTAGCTGGGAGTGGGACTCAGTGAAAGAGAAGTTGTTTTTTGTTCAGTGGTATGAAGTCCAAATTAACAGACCTGTGCCGTGTCCTGGGCTCACTAGGTGACCAGAAGACTCAGTCTGATTATCAATTCAGGTCTTGGTTTCCAGAGGGATATAAGCAGACATGTGCTTAGTCCACCATCTGGACTCCGCCCCCCCCGGCTTAAATTCTTATCTACTCAAAAAGGACCTCTATACCAATACAGCTGGGCTATTATGTAAATTTTTTTATAACAACATTAGACACAATCCTCTCTTATGCTTAGAGGGATTTTTTGGAATGTTCAACAGTTTTTACTAGGAGTAACCCAAGCAATGTGACTTATACATGTTTGTTAACAAAATTTAAACATAAGTCAGAAAACTGCCCAAAAAACTATAAAATGTTAAGTCATTCAACTTAGTTTTCAGTTACTGTCATGGATTGAACTGTGTCCCCCCAAAAATGTATGCGTTCATTTGACACAGCTGGGAGTGCCAATATGGTGCCATTCCTGCCTCTGTGACACTGATGATGAGAATGGGCTGCAGTTGTGTTGTGAAGCAAGATTCAAGCTACAAGCTTGTGAGATGTAAGGGAGAGAAGAGAGCACAGGAAGTTGGGAACCTCACACTACCAAAAGGGCATGACTGAGAGCAGAGCACATTCTATGGACCTGAGGTTACTGTGCTGAGATGCCCTCCTTGAATCTGGACTCTTGGCCTACTGGACTGTGATGATTTCTCATACTGAAGGGACTTGTAACTTATGAATGGATTTGTGGCTTACCAGACTGTTACAATAAAAGTTTCTCTTCATAAAGCCTTTTGCTCATGCTATTTTCTGTTAGAGCAATATTAGGTGATTAAGACAGTTACCCTTCCTAAACATCATCAAAAAATTTAATGCCTGAAGCTGGACAACTGCACACAGTAAGCGTTTAGTACAAGTAAAAGAAATACTAATGAGGATGCCAGGCAGACTGACAACCTCAAAAATCTTTTAAAGACAATTTTGCTGATAAACACATCAAGCAATCTGAATATTCCACTACAAGATAAATCTTACCATATGAGACTTAAAGAGAAACCTGCTACTATCTACAGAAACAGTGGTATATGGCAACACTAACAGGGAAAAGACCCCAGCATTAAAAAGCTGTCCATTTTTCCAGTCTCCCAGGATTACAGGGCAGAAGAATCTTCCTAGAAACTTTAAAGAATGTTATAAACACATCATAAGTAATTTTCAGAAATACATTTTAAAAAAACCTATTCCAACACCAGAAAAATCCAACACCAGAAAAAAATATGAAAATGCTTATCCAGGCCAAAAAATAATTATGTCTACAGTTAAATATTAAAAACTGCTACAGATGTAGACAAAATCTTGATTGAAAATGTTGTCGTATTAGTACAATGTTAAATCACTCATCACTGAAAGTGAATTAGTTTCCTCTTAAAACAGTTTCAGACTGTTTACCCACAACTCCTTGCAAGTAGTAAAGACCATGTTTAGGTAGCAAACAACCAGCCAACCCATTGCTGTTGACTCAATTCTGACTCATAGAGACCCAACATGACAGACTACAGCTGCCCCAGAGTTCTCAAAGAGCAGCTAGTAGATTTGATCTGCTGACCTTTTCGTAAGCAGCTACAGCTCTTAAGCACTGTGCGACCAGGATTTCCATTTAGGCAGTAGAGATACAGAAACACATATAGTACAGTCCTTGCCTTCTGTGGAAACTTCCATCCCTGCTTGCAGTGTCACTACTTCCCCTCTCAATCGTCATTGCAATACCTGCTTCACTCTACCTGTGGAAGCCTATGATGTTAAGTGGCTCCCGGGATTACAGGACAGGGAGATTTCTACCTTCAGTGCCTGGCCAATATGGACTATAAGAATAACTGATCACTCCTTTAAAACCTTTGACAAGTAGATTAAAATGTAGAAAACTAAACTCAGTGTGACTAAAGGAAAAGGTGTACAAAGAGGAACAGAGCCAAAGATGCTTACTGTGCAGGAATACACTAAAGTCTGTTTATGAGTAGGGTTTTGGACACATTAAATTTGAGCTACTTTTTAGACATCCAGTGGTGATATCAAGCAGGCTGTCTGATACATGGGGGGTATTCCAGGCTGAATTATAAACTTCACAATTTTCAGCACACAGAGCACACATGCTCAACAGGAGTGATATCACTTTCAAGAGGGAAAAACTAGTTGCTGGGAAGGGCAGATTTTAGATATCACAACAGCCTGTGTGACCCTCCAAAGGGCCATGGCACATACACAGATATACAGTGTATCTGTGGTATTACAATGTTATGGTCAGTGAAGGTGGGGTAGCTAGGAAAAAAAACATGCCTCAAAAGGCTCTATGAGGAAGTAATAACCAAAGAAAAATCTTGGAAAATACGGGCACAGATGGTATTTAAAACCATGAAAATAGATGTGATCACCATGCAACAAGGGTAGAAGTTCTGGTATTCACTGTTTAGAAGTTAGGGAGAAAATAAGGAACCAGCTAGCAAAGAAGATCAAGAAGTTGCCAGGAAAAAAAAAAAAAAAAAAAAACAGTAGTGGAGTCCTAGAAGCTACGTGAATAAACTCTGTCCAGGAAAATTAAGTTAATCAACTGTGTCAAATGCTGTTAACAAGTTAAGTCAAGTAAGAGTAATACATAGAAGTCAAAGTGGGACTGAGAGGGTTTTTTTTTTTTTCAAAGATGAAAGAATAAAACATTACAAAATGCTTATGTAGTGATTTACAGAAAAAAAACATAATAAAAAACTGACAATGCAGCACAGGTATGTCAGGATTGCTTAAATGCTGACTCTGGGTAGGTGAGAGGGTTTAGTATCTAGTGCAGAAGTGTAGAAAACTAGCCTGAAATAGGAGCTGGAAAACATTCATACACAGCAACAGTAAGGAAGGTAGAGCTATAGAGCACAGATGCTAACAGGTAGATGGATGCAGTAGACATGTGGAAGTTCTTTTATAACCACTTAATTTTTCAGTAGTGAAAATACCAAACAAGGTCATCTGCTAGGTGTGTGGGTAAGTACACAAATACTAAGGATTTTATTAAAAAAAAGAAAAAAGTCTGCAAGGGAAGATGAGTAACTGGATTATGGTTATGATTGCTTATAAAAGGTAAGTAGTCATGAATTTCAATTATGATCAGTCACAGTAATTTAAGATTTTCCCTCCCTAGTCACTTTCAGCCAATTAAGAAAAGGGCAAGAATGTTTAAAATATATATACATATATATGAAAGTGATTTGGGATCTTATTAATCAATAGATAGTAAAAGTTGTTAACATGTGAATAAGGGAATGCTTAAGTAAAGAGGCAAGTGAAGATATGAGGGGAAGTAAGGCCTGGTGGCACAGTGGTTAAGTGTGCAGCTACTAACCAAAAGACAGACAGTTCAAATCAACCAGTAGCTCCTTGGAAACCCTATGGGGCAGCTTCATTCAGCCTTTTAGAATCACTATGATTGAGAATCAACTTGACAGCAATGGGTTTTTTGTTTGTTTGAAAGAACAACAAAAAACAGTAAGATTATAAATCCTGCTGTACTCAAAAGATTAATGGGAGGCAGGATCCTAGAGGGGGTCTGCTGGAAAGACAGAGGGGAATAAAGAATAAGTGCCTCTAAAAGATATTATGGTGATAATACCAAAAACAATGTCAGGGTATGGTGAGGCGGGATAAGGTGGAGGTCAGGATCACTGCAAGAAGGCTAAAGAAATCAGAGGCGAGGGTATTGCAAAGTATAATGACACAGCTGAAAAAGATAATGATGAGTTTGAAATAAAAATCTTCAAGAAATGAAGGAAGCTTATTGTATCTATGAAATTTCTAACTTGAGAAACTAGATATATATTGTTCCCATTAACCAAGATACAGAGTACAGGAAAATACAGAGGTATGAAGAAAAAGGAAATGAATTCCATTTCCGATGAGTTAAATTTGAGATACTGGCAGGAAATCTATGTGTTAATATAATATCTAGAAGGCACATTTGAAACTCATGAGAAAAATTAGATCTGGAGAGGCATTTTGTTTTAACTGTTTCTATTTATAAAAGAATCTTTTAACTCTATTAAGAAAAACCGCAAATACACAGAGCGAAACTTTTAAGAGTCAGAACTTGACACTACTGTCTACTTTTTTGGATCTGCCAACTTTCCATCTTTGATGGAGTGCAGTCTTACTACCTTTCTATCACTTGCATGAGTGCAAAATATTTGAGTTTTCCTTTCTCTGGCAAGTTTTCACCTTACACAGGTTCTGGCTTTCATAGGTTTTACTGAACAATAGACAAGAAACACTCATATACTCTTCATTCAGCTTCATTAATTTTTAACACATGGCCAATCCAATCTTGTTGCTATGCCTCTTACCATCACTACTGGATTATTTTGAAGCAAATCTCAGGCATCACATGAATTCATCCATTATTTACTTCAGTATATATGGAAATATATTCTCATGAGTTTTTTTTTTTTAATTATGATTGAATAAAAATGTAAATTCCCACATAAATTTGCATGCCCACCTATATGCAGCTCCCACTGCTCTCCCTGCCTGGTGACAGCACACTCTTCCTCTCCGCTCCATCCATGTCTTATCCTCCAATAATCTCATGAGTTTTTAAATATTCTTTTTATTTTAACCATTCTAATGCAATTATCTTCCTCATTTCTCAGCTTTCCTAGTTTTAAATACAATTGGTACTTTTTTAGTAAACTGAATCACATCACTGATTTGTTTAAAGACATATAAACCAAAAACCAAACCCATCAATTCCAATTCATAGTGACCCTGAGTAGGATATGACTACACATTAGAAACTGTTACCATAATTCAAGTTTAAATGCCACCTTCTATAAATTGCTTTATGTCTCGTTTTTGTGCTGTGTTTAATATGCTCTCTTTAAACTCCAAACACATACATACACCTACACATATAACAGACGCCTGTCCTCCACCCTTAAACCTTGGTAACAAAGACAGACAACGTTAAGGCTAGAATTCAAATGTACCCAAGGTCTTATTTATACTATTGATGGACTGCCATGTATTTGCTGAAAATGTTAAATCACTTTTCTCTGTGTGTTAAGAATGAGCACTAAGATCAAGGAAGAACGTATGTCAATATTTTAGGTAACATAAACCATGGAGAAGATTGTAGAAGAAGGTAAAAGTAGGTCACATCTCAGATTAGGCAATGTTTTCTTAGATACGACAGCAAAAAGGACCAAAAAAAAAAAAGATAAAATAGGTAAGCTGGACTTCATCAAAGTTAGAAACTTCTGTGCTTCTGAGAAAATTAGCAAGAAAGAGAAAAATAAGCAAAAGAATGTGAGAAAGTATTTGCAAATCACATATCTGATCAGTACCGGTATGTAGAGTATATCAAGAACTCCTTAACAACTCAACAACAAACCCCAAAACCAAACATACTGCTGTTGACTCTGACTCACAGTGACTGTATAAAAATGGACAGAGCAAAACTGCCCCACAGCATTTCCAAGGAGCACCTGGTAGGTTTGAACCACCACCTTTTGGCCAGCAGCTGTAGCACTTAACCACTATGCCAGCAGGGTTTTCTCAACAACAAAAGATAGCATTAAAAAAAATGGCAAAAGACTTGAATAGATATTTATCCAAAAAAGATACATACATGGCCAATAAGCATGTGAAAAGATGATCTACATCATTATTTATTAGGAAAACAGAAATTCACAATACGATGTCACTTCATATCCACTATACCCACTGCCACTGAGTTGATTCTGACTCACAGTGACCCTACAGATAGAGAAGAACTGCCCCACAGAGTTTCCAAAGAGGATCTGATGGATTTGAGTTGCAGACCTTTTGGTTAGCAGTCATAGCACTTAACCATAGGACACCCGGAGTTTCCCAGAATGGCTCTAAAGTTCTGCTAGTGCAATAAATAGTTAAGCATTTTAGTTACTAACTGAAGGTCAGCAGTTCAAACACACCAGCTGGTCCTTCGGAGAAAAGACTTGGTGATCTGTTCCTATAAAGAATACACCTAAGACATTCTATGGACCAGTTCTACTCTGTCCTACTGGGTAACTATGAACTGGAGTCAACTAGATGGCACAAAACAACAATGGCACACAATAACAGAACTACTATAGAAAGACAGACAATAACATTTTAGAGGATGTAGAGAAACTAGAACCCTCATACACTGCTGGAAGGTAAATTTACACATTCCCTATGTAAGGCACAATCTATCAGACTTACCAATATACAACTTTATGAAGCAGCAATTCTAAGACTTTCTCCCAGAGATACACCTATCCATGGAATGTGTAAGATGAAAAATGTTCAAGGTTATTCAATACAGCATAGGTTGTAGTAAGTACAGATTAGGTACAACCTAAATACATCAACAGAAGGTCATGATGTATTTAATCAGTCATAAAATACAACTATGAAAAAAACGTATGGACTCAAAAAAAAGGTAAAAAGGTTCTCCAAGACATAATTTTCTTTTCCTTAATTTAACAATAACTATTAAATCGGCACCAATGTGTACTATATACTATTTTATAAAGAAAAAGTATTTACTTACACATATCTACATTACATATAAACAGACATACAAAGAGAAGAAACATGAAAAGAAACAGCTGCAAACATGCATTAATAATCGGAACACGGAATGTACGAAGTATAAATCTAGGAAAACTGGAAATAGTTAAAAATGAAATGGAATACATACACATCGATATCCTAGGCAACAGTGAGCGGAAATGGACTGGTACTAGATATTCTGAATCAGAAAAATATACCGTCTATTATGCCAAAAATGAAGACTTGAAGATGAATGGTGCTGTGCTAATCGTGAAAAAGAGCATTTCAAGATCTGTCCTGCGGTACAATGCTGTCAGTAACAGGAAAATATACATACGCCTACAAGGAAGGCTAGTTAATACTATCATTCAAATTTACACAACAACCACTAAGGCCAAAGATGAACTGAAGATTTTTATCAGCTTCTGCAGCCTGAAATTAATTGAATATGCACTCATGACGCATTGATAATTACTGGTGACTGGAATGCAGAAGTTGGAAACAAAGAAGGATCAGTAGTTGGCAATATGGCCTTGGTGACAGAAAGGATGCTGGACACAGCATGACAGAATTTTGCAAGACTAACAACTTCTTCATTGTAAACACAATGTTGACTGTATACATGGACCTCACGAGATGGAATAAACAGGAATCAAATTGCCTATACCTATGGAAAAAAAATAACACAAAATCTCCATAACAGCAATCAGAACAAGATCAAGTGCTGACTGTGGCAGAGACCATCAAACTGCTCATATGCAAATTAAAATTAAACTGGAGAAAATCAGAACAAGTCCACAAGAGCTCAAGTATGACCTTGAGTATATCTCACCTGAGTTTACAGACCATCTCTAGGACAGATTTGATGTGTTGAACACTAACGTCTAAAGACCTGATGAACTGTTGGAATGACATGAAAGATATCCGAGAAGAAACTAAGAGGTCACTAAAAAGAAAGGAAGGAAAGAAAAGACCAAACTGAACATCAGAAGAGATTCTGAAACTTGGCTCTTGATTGTCAAGCAGCTAAACCAAAAGGAAGAAACAGTGAAGTAAAAGAATTGAACAGAAGATTTCTAAGGGAAGCTCGAGAAGACAAAAGTATTACAATAACATGAGCAAAAAGCCAGAAACAGAAAACCAAAAGGGAAGAACATGTTCTGCATTTCTCTAGCTGTAAGAACTGAAGAAAAAATTCAAGCCTTTAGTTATGACAGTGAAGGATTCTACAGGGAAAATACTGAGCTACAGGGAAAATACTAAATGCCTCAGGGAGCTTCAAAAGAAAATGGAAGGTGGGACCGGAAGAACCGGATGGTGCCCGGCTACCACCAGTGATAGCCGTGATGGAGCTCACTAAGCTGAGTCTCACTGGCAACACAAGAATAAAAAGGGGTTCATCCTCAGATCTCCACAAAAAGACCTCAATTGATGGTCCAGCGGTTTCAGGGTTCCCCTGGGAGCATGGCCCCTGGCCCTGCGGCTGCCCTTGCCCATAAATCATAACGAAGATCCACTCTTTGGACACGAATGGCCTGGACTTGGCAATGCAGAGTGACCATATATTGTACGCACTTTATCTATAGGATATCAGTCTGCTGACCTCTGGTTGGAGGAAAGAGGGTGGTTGGAGAGGAGGTGAAAGGAGCCTGTTGGGAGGATGAGACATGTATGGAGCAGACAGGAATAGTGTGCTGTTACCAGACAGGGAGAGTAGTGGAAGCTGCATATAGGCGGGCATGTAAATTTATACGGGAATGTACATTTTCACTCAGTCGTATTAAATTTAGAAAAAAAAAGGAAGGAATTCATGGAGTCATTATACCGGAAAGAACTGGTCGATGTTCAGCCATTTGAAGAGGCAGCATATGATCAGAACCAATGGTACTGAAGAAGAAGTCGAAGCTGCACTGAAGGCATTGACGAAAAACAAGGCTCCAGGGATTGATGGAATATCAACTGAGATATTTCAACAAACAGACATAGTGCTGGAAGTGCTCACTTCTCTGCGCCAAGAAATCTGGAGGACAGCTACCTGGCCAACTGACCAGAAGAGATCCACACTTATGCCCATTCCACAGAAAGGTGATCCAACCAAATGAAGAAGTTATCAAACAATTATCACTAATATTACATGGAAGTAAAATTTTGCTCAAGATCATTTAAAAGTGACTGCAACAGCATATTGACAGGGAACCGTCAGAAATTAAAGCCAGATTCAGAAGAGGATGTGGAACCAGGGATACCATCACTGATGTCAGATGGACACTGACTGAAAGCAGAGAATACCAAAAAGATGGTTACCTGTGCTTCACTGAGTGTGCAAAGACATTCGACTCTGTGGATCCTAACAAACTTTGGCTAACACTGCGAATGGAAATTCCAGAACACTTCATTGTGCTCTTAAGGAATTTATACGTGGATCAAGAGACTGTGATGCAAACAGACCAAGTGTACACTGCACGGTTTAAAGTCAGGAAAGGTGTGCATCAGGGTTGTATCTGTTCACCATACCTTTCAATCTCTATGGCAAGCAAATAATCTAAGAAGCTGGGTTACATGAAGAGTAAGGCATCAGAACGGAAGAACAAGTCATTAACTACCTGTGTTATGCAGATGACACCACCTTACTTGCTGGAAGTAAAGGAGACTTGGAATACCTACTGATGAAGATCAAGGACCACAGCATTTAGTATGGATTGCACCTCCCCATCAAGAAAACAAAAATCCTCACAAATGGACCAATAAGCAACATCATGATCAACAGAAAACAGACTGAAGTTGTCAAGGATTTCATTTTACTGGGTCCCACAATCAACGGCCATGGAAGTGGCAGCCTAAGAAATCAGAAGACACACTGCATCAGGAAAATCTACAAAGGATCTCTTTAAAATATTGAAACATAAAGATGTCACCTTGAAGACTAAGGTGAGCCTGACCCAAGCCATTATGTTTTCAATTACACTACATGCATGTGAAAGCTGGACAATGAATACGGAAGACAGAAGAACTGATGCCTTTAAATTGTGGTGTCTGTTGAATGTACCATGGACTGCCAAAAGAACAAACAGATCCATTCTAGAAGAAGTACAACCACAGTGCTCCCTGGAAGCAAAGATAGCAAGACTGCATCTTACACACTCTGGATGGGTTGTCAGGAGGGATTAGTCCCTGGAGAAGGACAACATGCTTGGTAGAGTAGAGAGTCAGTGAAAAAAAAGGAGGCCCTCGACAATACGGACTGACACAGTGGCTGCGACAACGGGCTTTAGCAGAAAAACAATTGTGGACACAGCCGAAGATCAAGCAGTGTTTCATTCTGTTGTGCACAAGGTTGCTATAGTCATAACCAACTCAATGGCACCCAACAACAACAACAACATACATACATACACAAACACATATCTGGATGAAAATGCTAAAAACAAAACTCTCTGATTCAAATATACAAGACACTGGCAATACTTGTCTCCTTCAAAGAGGAGGGAAACAGTACACACCCTTTCAGAAAACTCATTACAAACCAACTCACTGCTGCAGTCTATTCTGACTCACAGTGATCCTATAGGACAAAACAGAAATGCCCCACTGGGTTTCCAAGACTATAATCTTCATGAAAACAACTGCCACATCTTTCTCCTATGGAACAGCTACTGGATTCGAACTGGTGACCTTTTTTTTTTTTGGTTAACAGCCAAGTGCTTTACTCACTAAATGGTATTCAAAACAGACAACTAAATTTAAAAGGAAAATTAAAGGTATGCACTGAAAGCAATAACACCTTGTCATATCATACTTTTGATGCTTGTAGGGTAAATAATACAAATTGATTTTTTTATAAAGCCAAAACATGAGCAAACAAATTGAAAGAACAGCAAAACTAGATGTTCATTTCCTCACTGGTTCAGCCAATGTATTTGTGTAGAGATCCTGTGCTAGGCACTGGGGATACAGTGGTATTTGGATCTGAACCAGAGCTCTAACTAAACAGTTAATATAAGACAGAGTTAAGCATAGGGGATTAAGAAAACAGAGAATTCATCCTTGTCTAAGAATAAAGAACAACTTACCTAAGGATGGGATGTTTAGCAGAAGCACAGTGGAGAAGCAGCAGTTATTGAGATTAGATAAAGGTGAGAGGTGTATAACATCAAAAAACTCTATTGCCATCTGCCCCTATAGGACAGAGCAGAACTACCTTATAGGGTTTACTATCTACTCTCTGGCTGGCAGCCAAGGTCTTTACTGAGCTGTAGCATTACAAGAGCTCTGCCTAAAGTATCACAAAAAAGAAAAAAGTTGAACCTGTTGCCATGGAGTCACTGCTCGCTCACAGCAAGCCTGTGGTACAGAGTAGAACAGCCCCATACGGTTTCTGTGGGTTCCAAGTATGGACCTTTCAGTTAGCAGCTATCGTTCTTAACCACTATACTAGCAGGGTTTCCACTCAGAATTCCTTAAAGTGGCAAGAAATGAGACTGGAGAAGTAGGTCAGACTGTTCAGGGCGTAGCCATGTTAAAGTTGAGCTTTACATGTATCAAGGGCAGAAGAGGAAACCATCAAAAAGTTTTAAGCATGACAACTAGGAGATAAAAATTATTTGATTGAAAATTATTTTGAAAGTAACAACCAAAGACAGATCTATTTAAGAATTTGTTGTAACAATACAGGCAATACATAACACTAGCCTGATAGCAGCAGGGAATGTAAGTGTATGGACTCAAGAGAATTTGATGATACAGTACTAAGAAAGAGGAAGGAGTCCAGGAAGACATGACAGTACTGAGCAGATTTGTGGGGAGGCAAGGCAGTGGATGCTAGGTTCAGTTCTGTACATGACGAATTTGAGACGTTTGCCCAGTTAAAGCACTGGGCTGCCGACTGAAAGGATGGCAGCTGGAACTCACAAACCACTCCAAGGGAGACAGATGTGGCAGTCTGCTTCTGTAAAAATCTGTAGCCTTAGAAATCCAATGGGTCGGTTCTACTCTGTTCAACAGAATCACTGTAAGACAGGATGACGGGTCAGCAATCGATTTTTTTTTTTTTTTTGCCTTGGCTGACGAGAAGTATTTAGTTTACTCAGGAATAGAATACTGACTGAGAAGTACAGCAGGTTTAGAGCCAATCCCTGAAGAACACCAACATTCAGGGAATAGAGAAAGACACACCTACATGAATAAAGGAAGATCTGAAAGGCAGGAAGAAAACAAGAAGTTTTATTTACTTCTAATTAAGGAATGGCACCTAAGAAGAAACTCAAAAAAGCATATGAAGTTAAAGGCAATGTGTCACTCAACTTCAACTCAGAGACCATATTAAGAAAATAGTAACATTTAGGGTCATACTACTGTCAATCATGAGCTATAATTGGGGAAACAAAACAACAGTAAAAATTCAACTGCCACAGAATCCCAACACTAGTTCAAACAGTTGTTTTATAAAACAAAGTTCACTAAATCTGAACAGGCACCTAAATCAGTCTATTATGTTGTCACATTATCATTAAACTGCTATGATCTGTTCTATTTTCCTAACAATATAGCTGCTTATTTGACAAAAAGCATCCTTTTACATGATAGCATGTGAGTGAGAAGGGCCTAAATTAAGGCAACAGCAGACTGGAGAAGACCAAAACTATTTCTTCAAAATAAATTACAGACACAGAGAGTGCTTTTGTCACATGCAAAAGCTATTTACTACTTTGCTTTAAATGACATAATACTCTTTCCTAGTGAAAAGTTCTTTTTCTATACCCTCAAAGGTCATTAGATAAAATGACTACTTGGATTAACAAAAACACATGAGAGTAAACTGTAATATAGAAATGAAACTAAAGCATTATGTATACCTGACTTTCAACACCTGAAATATCCACAGTAGACAAAAAAAATTTCTAAAAAAAACTGCAGTATAAAATTGGTAAACTATTTGTGTTCTAATCTCAGATTTGCTACTTATTTTATATATAATGTTGGACAAGTCAGTTTCCTCACTATAAATGTATTAGCAAGTTTTGACCAACAGCAGTATTTCATCATAGTTGTCTCTGGTTAAATTCCAAGACTTAATTTGCCCAATTAGGACCCTGAATTTGTCCTCATTTTCTAAATATAATATAGGCAGTCAATAACTATCTATTTCTCTTCAATAATCTATAGTAAATAACAGGCTTAAAAATACTACCAAACCAAAAAAAGTCTAATGTTGTCTGTAACCACAACTCAATTTTCATGAAATAAAAAAGTGATGAAAGTTCATATATAGAGCATACAGAAATTATACCCTATCATTCAACTAGAACAGGTAAACTATAAACCCCATTTGATCTCAGGAATGAAGTTTCCAGACACAACACAGTTATTTGTCATATGTGAACTTTACATAAACTCAAAATCTCTAAGGCTGAAGGAAAGAATGTGGCAAAGGTTGTCAAGCACTTATATCTGAGTCCCTCTCACTGCATGATAAAAACTGTCACCAACACACCCTAAATATCTCATATTGGTCACTATGACTGTAACTTCCACCTTCTATCACTGCTATTTCTTCTTGAAAACCTAGTCATTCTTTTCATTAATTGCTCCATTACTTCAAGAGTGGCTTTAACTCTTAGTAGCTAATATTTTCTTACCCATCCCCCTTAAATCCTTAAATAGCAGTTGCAAGACTCTAAATACCGAAAAGTCATTTAGAATCTTGAGAATGAAAATGGGATGGCAAAAGCCGAGCAGAAAAAAATGAGACAAACATAACAGCAAAGAAAAAGGATAGCAAGTGTAGTTCAAGAAATCTAAAACCGTCACCTGTTAAGAGCTAAAAACTAAAACTAAACTAGATTCTTTACATATTGTTTTTCCTTCCTGTTCCCTTCCAAAATTGCAAGAGGATCTTGGCTAACACACTATACAGCTCAGTCTTAAGAGGGCAAAATAGTTAGTTAGAGCTTAATTCCTAATCTGCTTACGGAAATTTATAGGAAGTGACCTAAATCTTAGACTCACTCACTTTTAAGATATTAGTGGCAAAAACAGTCAACTGCTTCAGCTGAGTTAAACGCCTTCTTCGGTATTACACTGCATACAAGCTATACAGTCCTCTACACTGTATTTATGAACGGGATTATCTTGATTAAAGAGAACTGAAGAGATTTTATAACCTATACTCAATACTATCCAAATGTTTAGTCTTTTCCTTTTAGCTCTGTCCCTTCTTCAGCACATGATGTATCACCATGTAACGCCAACTCTTTCTGCAGGGTTTCTGTGGCTCACCTCTGTTCCCTATTGGCTGCTCACCCTCCTAGCCTGATACAATCTTATTCTTGCTAGCTCTCATTTTCAGTACTACACTCTCTCTAATCTACCAGTAATCACTAACTCCTATTACTGCTTTTAGGAGATTAAGTCCTACAGTAGTTTCCAAGTGTCCTAGAAATTAATGCTTAGATCCTTACCTCACCTTTGTTTCCAAGTCTTAAAAAGGTGCCACAGATCACCCTTCCTTCCTTCTTCCCCTACTTACACTCTCCCTTCTGCCCGGTTTAAATGTTCTTTACCTGTCCTCTGACAGAAGTCCCCACACCATAGACTTCTTTCATGCCATGCCACATGGTTGGAATTCCTCCTTCTCCCACAAAAGCAATATACTGGTCATCTTCTCACTATTTTAATTTCACTTTCCCTAAAATCTTGTCAGATCACTGTAAGGAGATGGCACTTTTTCTAAAATAATAGATCACAACCTTGGCTGCACACTGGAAGAAAATGCTAAGGCGTCGCTCCAGACTAACCCAATTAAAACACGTATCTTTACAGAAAGGACCCAGATATTGGTGGGGTTTTTGTTCCTTTAACTCCTCCTTCTCTCTCACTATATTAGCCCTAGTCAGTCTGGAAAGAGAATTTCCACAACTACAGTTGTAATCTATACACTTAATATACCCATGTCCCATACCCCTAAAATATTGACCACAAAGTCCTGAGCAACATATATAGTATAAACGTCTAAAACAGCTTTTCTTTAAGCTTAAAATACTTTACAGTTTATCAGTTCTGTGCAGTAAACGAGGGAAAATATCATCTAACTGACAGGTTGTCATAAAAATCAAACATGATATTGTACGCGATACAGTTAGCAGAGCAACTGGTTTATAAAGGGACACAGAAATATTAACTTTCTTCAAGTATAAAGAGTCACCAGGATTGACTGATTAAAGAAATAATTCAAGCAGTGGTTTGGAAGGTGTAAGATATGGAAGTAAGGCTGAGAAAAAGAGTTGCTGGCCAAGATATTATGATCAACATGGTCATTCTTAGCAGAGTGCAGACTGAGCAATTTTACTATAAGGTTGCCCCCTTTTGATTCTGTCTTTTCTTTAAATGTTTTTATACAGATGAAGTCTGATTAAAACTAACAGCCAACCACAGCCTGGAAAAAGAAGGTCTTTGACAGCAGACAGAACAGAGCCCAGGAAAATATCTGACTTCTAAAATCCCTTTGTCATATTGTGTTAAGCCACTGGCACCAGCAGCTAGATCTAATTTTGTTTTCAAGCTCTGCTACCTTGGTTCCTGTGTTTACCTGTACTCCAATCCAGGATACTGAAAGAGAAACTTGCTGTCAGGGCGGGTCCACCAAAAATTGAAAATGAATGAATCTTCATTCTTCAGATATCAAAACAGAGGTTAAACATTGTAATTCATATGCATATCGGAGAAAATAGGCCAGTAATGACAAATAATGAAAATGTCAACTGACTGACAGGGGTTACCCAAGACTGTTGGTATGGTATGAAGAATTTCAAGGCTGAATGTGGATTCATCAGGAAAATGTGCCATAAAAGATAAAGGTCATGGTTAAAGGAGGAAAGACATGCATTTTCCACCTAGAAGATCCATTACTTTTTTTTAAATTAATGTTTTATTGTGCTTTAAAGATAAAGACTACAGTCCAAGTCAGTATGTTATACAAACCACTCCCCCAACACACTGCTAATAGAACCCTAGCCACTCTCCACACCACAAAACAGCATACTTCCACCCTCCACCCTGACCTCCTGTGTCCATCCAACCAGCTCCTGTCCCCATCCACTCTCCCAGGTCGCCTTTAAATGGGAGCCCAGTAGCCAGGCTCACTCAAGCCAAGAAGCATACTCTTTGCCAGCATCACGCTCTGACATGTAGTCCAGTCCAATCTCTGGCCCAGCCTCACCTCTGGGCTAAGAGAGTCCAGGGGCGCCGTGTATTCTGGGGAAGAAGACCCCATAACTTTAATAGTCCAACTCAAGGGCCTAAACCTCCAGATGCAAGTGGTTGTGATACACACACAGGTGATACACTCTGTCAGTACTAATCACTAATTTATTATGTTTGAAGCTGGAACTACGTGCCTTATCCTTTTTGTATTTCCAATACCTGACATACAACCCATCATCATTGGGTAGATTCTGACTCACAGTGGCCCTATAGGTTAAAGTAGAGCTAGTCCCATATAGTTTCCAAGGCTGTAGATCTTTATGGGAGCAAACTGCTATATCTTTCTCCCACACAGCAGATGGTAGATTTGAACACATGACCTTTAAGTTAGCAGTGGAGCACTCTAACCACTGCACCATCAGGACTAACTTGTCCAACATACCCACAAAAACCCACTGCTGTTGAGTCAGGTCCAACTCACAGTGACCCCAGAAGTCACAGCAGAACTGCCCCATAGAATTTCCAAGGAGCACCTGGCAGATTTGAACTGTTGACCTTTTTGGTTAGTAGATGTTAAAACTTAACGCACTACACCAACAGGGTTTCTGCCTGACACAGAGCAGGCTATAAACAAAAGTGTATTTCATGACACTTGCAATAACAAAAGAGAGCAATATATTATTTTTTGACATGCCGTAATTATTTAACATCCATAAACAAAGACTGCCACACTCTAGTGAAGGTCCATTTGAACTGCAGGCTTTATGGGGTGGTACATAGTGAGAAAAATAAACGTTAAACCAAACAAGTTGCTACTGAGTCGATTCTGACTCATAATGACCCCATGTGTTTATTGCAGAGCAGTACTGAGTACTACAGTCTTCAAGGCTGTGACCTTTTGGAAGCAGATCACCAGGCCTTCTTTTAAGGTGCCTCTGGGTAAGCTTGAACCACCAAAAGGCTAGTGTTTAACCATTTGCGCCACCCAAGAAAGGAACAGTTAATGCCACAAATGAGAAAACCCCCACGGGAATGACCAGAATTAGAAGCATTAGAACTAAAAAGGGATAGCCTCCTCATTTCACTCTTTAGAGACAGTGGCGAAAAATTAACGTAGGGCTAACCAACAATGAGATGATACTCCATTTTGCCTAAATTTTCCTCAGTTGAAACCCAAATGGCCATGAACTTCTTCAGCTTTCTTCAGTAAGTTCACAAAGAGAGTCCACTCCACACTCACTGACCTGCTGCTGTTGAATCGATTCTGACTCACAGAGACCCTAAAGAATGCAGCAGAACTGCCTCATAAAGTTTCCAAGGACAATCTGGTGGATCTGAATGGCTGGTCTTTTAATTAGCAGCCACAGCACTTAACCACTGTGCCACCAGTTTCCCCACACTCACTAGGATTACTTAAAAAAATACACAAAAAGTAAGGACTCAAGAGAAACTGGAACTGTCATACATTGCTCTCAGGAACAAAAAATGGTGTGGCTGCTGCAGAAAATGGCTTGGTGGTCTACAAAAAGTCAAACACAAGATTATCATATGACCCAGTAATTCTACTCCTTTGCATACATCCAAGGGAAGTGATAACGCATGTCCATAAAGAAACTTGTACACAAATGTCCACAATATTCACAACAGCACTATTTACAATAGGCAAAAGTTAGAAACAACGTAAACGTTCATCAACAGATGAATGGGTAGACAAATTACAATATGGTCATATAATGGAATAATATTCAGCAATTAAAAAAATAACAAAGTACTGAAAATGTCACAAATTGGTTGAACCTTGAAAACATTATGCAAGTGAAAGAACTCAGACAAAAAGTTGAATATCGTATGATTCTGTTTATATGACGTATCCATACCAGACAAATCCACTGAAACCGAAAAGGAGGTTAGGATTAAAAAAAATACCAAACCCACTGGTATGTAGTCAATTACGACTTACAGCAACCCTACAGGACAGAACAGAATGCTCCACACAGTTTGCAAGGAGCACCTAGCAGAATCGAACTGCTGACCTTCTGGTTAGCAGAAACAGCACTTAACCACTATACCACCACGGTTTCCAAGGAATAAAGGAAGAAGGCAAATGAAGGTGTGACTTCTGTAACATCTATGAGGTGTTTTTTTTTAGATGATGAAAAAGTTCTGAAACTAGAGAGGTGGTGGTTGCACAACACACTCATTACACTTAATGCCACCAGACAGTGTATTTAAAAAATGGTTAACTGTATTATTGTTATGTGAATCTCACTTCAATAAAAATGTGAACTCCACCACCTTTCTACCTAGTTTACCTCAGAGTTTCCATGAGGATCCAATTAGACAACATATTCAACAGCACCCAGCAAACAACGAGGACCTAACAAACACATACAAGGAATCATTGCCATGCTTGTCACCACATAAAATACTATCAAACCATAAATTCTCTCATCCCATCCCTATAATCACAGTCACAAAACTGAAGCTAAAAAGTGTACACTGCTATATGGTTCATTCTTATTACTAAATATACACATTCGACTCACCATAAACTTACGTAACAACAGAGATGAATTAGCAGAAGATTAAACGTTACAAAGTATGAGGAGACTTGCTGTTATTGTTGTCAGGTGCTACGGAGTCAGTTCTGACTCATAGTGACCTTGTGTACAACAGAACAAAACCCTGCCCAGCCCGGAGCCATCCTCACAATCATTGCTACGTTTGAATCCACTGTTGTAGCCACTGTGTCAGCGTATCTCCTCGAGGGTTTTCTTTTTTTTTGCTAACCTTCTGCTTTATCAAGCATGATGTCCTTCTCCACTGACTGCTGCCTCGTGATAACATGTCCAAAGTGCGTTAGAGGAAGCCTCACAACCCTACTGTCAGGAGTATTCTGGATGTACTTCTTCCAATATGGATTTCTTTGCTCTCTGGTAGACTACGGGATTTAACAGTCTTCAACAATACCATAACTCAAATGCGTCAGTTCTGCTTAGGTCTTCCTTACTCACTGTCCAGCTTCCACATTCATGTGAGACACTCAAAATACCATGGCTTGCATTGGGCGCACCTGAGCTCTGAAAGTGACATCTTTGCCCAATGCAACCCATCATCTGATTTCTTGACTACTGCTCGCTTGTACTGCTGCTTCTATCACTTGGGAACTGATTATGGATCCAAGTAAAATGCAATCTCTAGTAACTTCAATGTTTTTCTCCATTTATCATCATGTTGCTTTAACGGTCCAGTTGTGAGGATTTTTTTCCTTATGTTAAGGCGTAATCCATACCGAAGGCTATATAGTCTTTGGTCCTCATCATTAAGTGCTTCAAGTCCTCTTCACATTCAGCAAGCACGGCTGTCCCAGGTTTTTAAGGAATCCTTCCCCCAATCCTGATGTGGCATTTTTCACATAGTTCAGCTTCTTGGATCATGTGCTCAGTATACATATTGAATAAACACAGCGAAAGGATACACCCTGACACACACCTTTTCTGATTTTAAAACGTGCATTATCTCCTTGTTCCATGTGAATGACTGCCTCTTGCTCAGTATACAGGGCCTACATGAGCACAATTAAGTGTTCTTCAATTCCGATATAAGAATTAGGCCATTTAAAATCTTTTCTAAAGATTGTTTGCCCTAAGCTCCAAAATTTCCAACTACTAAATTCTTTGAAATCTTCAATTTCCCATGATTTCAGGGCTAACCAAAAACACTTTTTCACCAGTATTTAATCAAGAAATAGCAATATTTTCCACTCACAGTCCTACAGTTATTCTTGGTTTTGTGATCTTCCAGTAACTATACTGTATCACTTTCTACCAGGGATCATTCCAGTTGGTCTCTATACACTGCTCTCTGGTGCCTTTCCCAAATAAGAAGTTAATCTCCTACACCTTTATCTGGTTGTAGAAAATCAGTGTGCTTCTGAAATAACAGAGAATTATCTCTTTACTGCCACAGTTCTTAACAGCCTGGTATCTATGCTATGCAAGACATATGTGGATGTCATTAACAAGATTTATAAATCTAGACAATCCATGTATAATTTGAGACTAAGTCTCTACTTCTGTAAAAATGACTAGATTATCTACAAGAATCCTTCTAATTCAGATATTCTGATTTCCTTCAGTTAACTAACATGCATCAATTCTGTATATCCTAGCTACAGCTTCAAAATAGTCAACATTTTGCATCCCTCCCCCATTTACCAAAAGGTGGTCACAGAAACTGTACAACCAGTGAGCAATGTTTCAACAGCACAGTTTTTAATTTAAAATGTGTCAATGACAACGGCTACATGACATTAATACAGTAAGTTTTAGAGTCATTGGACTTTAAAAAGGAACTGAATAAACAAAGATAATAAACAAATGCAAGAGAAGAAATTGTACATGAGTACCCATTTCCAGAAACTAACTGACAGGTTATCACCTATGGCAGGGAACAACCTGTAGTTCAAGTCTAATGTCTATCATCCCTAACCTGAGAATACCAGGAAACTCAAGTTAGCTTTAGCAGATCACTTAGTTTCAATGGAATCTGGGGATCCTGAATGAAGGGACCAGTGCAGGGAGGAGGGAGCCAGTGTAATGTGGTAGTAGTACAGAAAGAGCCCAGACAGAAGTTTCACTTCCCAGTAAGACTTCCTTTGAGTGGTTAATTAAAATGATGTTTGAAAAATGAGAATTTAATAATGGCTGATTTACTCAAAAACAAATGTAAGGAATTCCACTGGGCTTCTAAGTGGAATACCATATCTGGGCTCTGGTTGAAGTGGCTATGTGTAGCCTGCCATCCTTCCACCATTGGAATCTCCATACCAGCTCTCTCCTAGTATAATTTGAAAATATAATATCCAAATAAAAACAAAAAACCCACTGCCATCAAGTTGATTCTGACTGAGTGACTCACAGCAATCCCACAAGATAGAAAAGAACTGGTCCATGGAGTTTCCAAGAAGCACCTGGCAGATGTGAACTGCCAACCTTTTGGTTAGCACACACAGCACTCATCCAGTATGCTACTAGGGTTTCTGATACACAAATACTCAAGGAAATACATTGTCTAGTGATTGGTACAGTGACTCCAGCAGTCAGAGGCAGGCTGGCCATCCAACTTTAGTGCAGGAAGACTCACTGGGATTAGTTTTTGAGTAAGGTCCTGAAAACTAAGTTCATTTTAAGATTATCTGCTTGCCTTGGAACTGCCGTAACAACATATAAGCATCAATAATGGGAAAAGCATGATCTGAAATAAGGACAAGGATCACCATTAGTAAGTACGGAGAACAGCAATCAGTTAACTATCTGAAGGACCCCTTCCTCAGTCATACAATTTCTACTGTCTCAGGCCCTAGTGCTCATCAAACTTTAGTTACAATAACCACTCCTGTAATCCGACTCGATGGCACTTGGCGGCTTGGCCATACAACTCAATACAGATCTGCTATAGAAGTTGGAGAATGCAAAACAGTTGTCTTTAAAACGAAAAGCTTGAGGGAGGTCTCTGAGACGTTAGTTTCTACTAGAAAGCACCACAATCTAATGCAAATGATTATTCCTTTCAAGTTTTCATCTTATGTCTTCCACCACTACATCATGCATCCAAGACCCATAAATGTGTACAGCAGCACAATACTATTACGTTAGGATAATACACATTGTACAGATTTCCATTGTTTCTTATGGCAAAACTGCTTTTGAAATGTGAGCTTACTCTTGTATGTCTGACATTTTTTGGTATAGGTTAAAGAGGGGAAGGCATATTGTAAGGGTCTAGGAACTGACTTAACAATTAATACTACCACACTACAGCTGCAAAATAACCAATACTGCATCAAGTCCAACACTTTTAAATGTCAACTCAGAGAAAATACCTTGAAAATACACAAACTTCTCAAATGTCTTACGAATATCTTTTTTCAATAGATTTTACAGTTAATGCTCATAATGAAAGGCTTGTAAGACTGTAAAAAAGCAGTCATTTTATTAAACCCAAAGTGTTAAATGTAACATGTAACTACTTTTGCTGATATACAGTGAACTCATATTCACCTGAAAGAAAAAGGAAATGACACAGCATTGTTTTAATAGTTAACTTTGAGAAAAAAGAAAATAAACCCCAACCCAAGTAAAGGAGACATCTCATTTCCACTAGCGTTATTAATAACTTCTAAAGTGCAATGTGGTGTAATTTATCTTCTTAGATACAGAATAATGATGCTTCCAGTTGGTAACACAAATGACCTCAAGTACAAAGAACGAAAAAAAATCCATCAGATACACAGGGTCTTCCAATACATCACACTGACAACATAAAGGCAATGTAGCGTCACCTAACTTCGTCAAACTTGGTAGAAACCAAGAGGATTTACATGTTATACCAAGGTTACTACTGACTAGGCAAAGGGACAGAAAGTAAGCCACAAATTAAAGAAACTGGTGTACTGGTGGAGTCAAGAAACATCACACAGCTCTAGTTCCCTCAACATACAGACCGAAAGAATTTTAAGCCTGAGGCTTTAAAAAAAAAAAATATTATTAAACCTGCGTTTTCACCTTTCCTTACACTTTTCTGTTACCATTCCTGAGGGTGTGAAAATATCAACATCCGGCCGCCGACCCCCACCCTCTCGGCAATGCCTTGACGGCTCTCACCGCCTATTTCAGTCTTAGAGAAGCTTATCGAATATTTTACTCCACTGCTCCCATAACCTTACTCAAAGCTGATCATGATATTCTCTGCATCCTTCTCCAAAAGCTAGCATTATAAAAGACACATGCTCCAAGAAACGAGAGCTGAAGAGGCCTGACAACCAGAGAGCATCTTAAACCAAAGGAATTGTTCTTTTTCCCCATCTCAGGCTCTGAAGCAGAAGTCGGTTCTCCACACACTGAAATCACTGGTCTGCACCCTCCCCACCCCCAACGTTCAGAGAACAAGCCAGTAAAACTGAAAAGGCCGGGCTCAACCACACACAGCACGGTCATCCCTCAAGAAGCCCACTCCCTCCAGGGCAGGGAGAGGATGGCGATCGCCGGAGGAGCGAAGAGCCGTCTTCCCCGCCACCACGCCCGCCTGAAACCCCCCGAGACGCAGTCCGCGACACCGGGCCCCTTCCCCGCCCGCCGTCCCCTGCGGCCCAGCCCCCTGCAGCCCTCCTCAAGGCCCCTCCCCGCCCACGGCACCGCAGCGGCGCCCCGGGCGGACCCCACGCCAGCCTCACCCGCACATACTCCACACACAAAAGCGCCGCGGCCGCCGCCTTCCCGCCCCCACAGCCCGAGAAGCAATCAATGAGGCGGCCGGCGCCCGCGTCCCTCCCTGTGCACACGAATGCGGGGCTGGCTCGAACGGCGGCGCGGCTCACCATCGCTCCGTTTGATCTCCACGTAAATCCCGATCTGGATCTTGCCGAAGTTGGACGCTGCCATCACCTCATCTGGAGCAGCGGCTGCGGGCCGAGGGAGGGGGACCAGAGAGCGGAAAAGGCAGGGAGGGGGCGGGGTAGGTGTGGGAGGGACAGCGGTTGCCCGCGGCCGCGCTGGCCCGGGCGACAGCGTGAACGCAAGCTGGGGCCGCGAGGAGCAGCGGCCTGGCAGGCGAAAGCGCCCGGCCTGCAGGCCGGCGGGACGACGCACACACCAGGGCGTCGGGGTGAAGCAAGGGCCGGGGCCGAAAGGCGGTGCGGGGGAGAGTGGGAGGGCCCGCGCCGCCCGCCCGGGAGCCGACGCTGGGGAGGCGGGGCGCCGCGCGCCTGCGCAGAGCGCGCCTCCGGCGTCTCTTCCTCATCGACTCTCTTTCCTCCAAGGCCTCCAGGCGGCCCCGCCCAGCTCCGCTGCCGGCGGGCGGGCGGCGACCGCGGCTTGCCTAGGCCAGGGAGCGCGACGCGCGCGTCCTGGCACCTCTAGTCTGCGTCGCGTTTGATTTCAGCGCGGGACCTAAGAGAGGCGGGATTCTGCGCGCCGGTACCTTCGCTTAAGCTCTGGCTTCCAGGAGTTGACGCTGTTGCTGGAAAGGATTGAGGGCCTTGAGATTTCAAGGTTTTCTGCGTCAAGTGCAGGGCTGAGCAATACAAATTTTGAGACTGACCAGTGACAGCACGCTTTTAGTATTTCATCTGAAGGTGTCACTCCACGTACAGGTAGCTGACCCAGGTAATTCTCCCAAGGCACACCTGGCTCATGTTTCCTATCTAGTTGCGGAAGAAGAGAAGAAACACCATTATGGTCACCTCCCCAGAGTCAGGGAGTGAAGATTCGCTTCTTCATGACCGTGTCTGGTGTCTCTTCTCTACTTTAAAAGAAGTTCCGCAGTGGCGCGGCCTTCGTTGTTCCATTTACGATGCATCAGATGCTAGTACTCTGGCTCTGCTATAGGGCTCAGCACTTATTTGTCTTTGACTGTAAAGCCAACCACAGAATGACGCAAGGACAGAGGTTAGGCACATCATTTTGACTAAGGACTGTGCTTTTTCCAGAGTCATTTGACTGGTTGGATCACGTCAGCAGTGTGGTGAGCAAGGCTCTCATCTTAGCAGAGCAGGAAGGCCATGTAGACTGGGACCAAGGAAATCGTGTTTACAGCACCGTGTACAGACCTCTAAACCTGTGACTCTTGCTGCTAGTATTGGGACTTGATGTTGAGGAAACATATTTTCTTGCCCTATTTTCTCTAGTAATTGTTAATCTCGTAATAACTAAAAATACGCAGTTTCAAAGTGAGAAAATTTGAAACTAGATACGTGTATAAATGACGTAAGTGCATATATTCAGGTACCTAGAAGTTTCAATAAATATGTGATGACGTCAAGTAGACCATAACGAAAATTGTTCAGACGCTTGAGCTTCATCTTAAACTTAACTGTATTGGAGGTACATTTGTCAAAGAAAAAAAATCTCTTTAATCCTTTCTAAAGTGAATTCTGGTCACTTAAGTTCTGTGAAAACTACTGGATAGACCATGTTGAAAGTAATTAAGCTTTTAAATTCCAGAAATTACTGTACATTTCACTTAAAAGATGTCTGTTTTGGAATAGAACTTGTCCAAATCAAGGCCAGTTTTTACCTTTTTCTGAAATCTAAATAGTTTTTGCAACTCTTGAGTTGGTGTCCAATAGAGCCCATTTTCTTTCTATGACTAGTGTATAAAGCATCTATTTAACTGATTGCAAATTCTTTAAAGAGTACAGACATTGCGCTATCAAGCTATACATTTAAAATTGTTTCATAAAATATTATATGTTATACATGTTTGCTCACACACCCTGCACTGGGTTATGTAGTTAAGGCAACTTTAATCGATATACAAAGATATTTTAAATGTCTACAAATCATCCTCCATGAACATGTATGAGACATACTGTTTACCAAATGTGCAAAACACAAAAACCTTTCCTTTACAAGTCATATTCAAAAGACTTAAGTTATCTGGTATGCCCCAGCATATATGTTTGTAAGACTTACACAGTTTGTATTAAAGTGGCCCACTGAAGAACAGTCATCAGTGAATGCAGTGTGACTATATTTGCATCAACAATGATGGATCAAGGATTTGGACTCTGGCCCAGATATTAGCAAGACATACAGCCTCAACTAGAACAATGCCTGCCATGTACTGGGCACTAAATAAATGTTGAATGAATTGTTAAACCACACTGTATCTCAGTTACCTATTTAATCAACCTGAAATAATAATTTCTACTCTCACTGGTAGCATTGGGGTTAAGTGCTATGACTACTAACCAAAAGTTTGATAGTTTGAATCCACCAGATGATCCTTCGAAACTCTGTGGGTCAGTTCTACTTTGTCCTTTATTGTTGCTGTGAGTGAAAATCAACTTGACAACAATGGGTTTGATTTTTTTGGTTTTGATTCTCCCGGCTGCACCAAGTTTTTTGTGAGGGTCAAATGTAGTAATGTGCTTTGTAGTTTATGAAGTTTAATACAAAACAGAACTATATTATTAAAAATATTCAATTCTCTATTATAATCCTCAAATCGTTAGTTAGGATTTTATATCTAGTGATATAAAATTAAACACATTAGCAGTTTAGTTCTGACCCTTATTGCCTCACTTCAAAAGAATAGCAAGAACTCTGTAGTTCAGGTTGTATTCTTTAAATTGACTCTAGTCTATCCTACTTTGAACTGAAAACCATTTCCATCAGCTATCTCACTAAGAGTGGTTAAACCTGGTCTGTCTTGTGAATACTGAGTTTATAAACTATTTCAAAAAAATCTTAATTATTGTAATTCCTTACTATATCTTGTTGCTTATTTTACTTCTCTGCCTTGAAATTATTAGTACATGAAGCTTAGTGGTTACTCCAAGGAAGAAGCCCTTAAGCTAGTGTGGGATATTTGAGGCCAGATTCAGCACCCTCTTTAAGCAGTTACCTGTTCCTCATATAAAAACAGAGATATAATTAGCTCCAATTCTAGCTCAGATTATACATGTTTATGCTGATTCAAAGCTTTTTCATTCAATTTTTCTGATCTGTCCTAAATTACTTACACAAAGTTTGTAGGTCTGTAATCATGTGGGAGAAGTACTATTCACTTTCTGCCCTGAACTTATTTTACAGACCTTTTGGTTGTCAGACTCCAATTCCCATAAATAATTTGGTGTCATCTCACTATGATACATGTTAGACTTTAAACAAATACATTAAGAACACTTGGGACATAGGCATCTCAAGTATACTCTGTCTCTGAAATGTCTCCTCTTCTCTTGGCTTACTCTCTATTTCCCACAAACATGTTTAAGATCCTGTCTCCTGAAAAAACAAATCTCTTGATCCTCCTCTTACTATTTAAATTCCATTCTATTTTTTGCCTTGCTTTCCTTTCCTTGCTGAATTCTCAAATGAGTGCTCTAAATTTTCACTGCTTTAGTTGTCTGTCACTCAGTCATTTCTTAACCCCTAACTCCGCATTCAATCCTCTATTGAATTGTATTTTTAAAACTCAATAATTACTTTCTAATTACCACATCTCATGGATATTCTAGCATCTTTATTTGCCTTGAATTCTTTGCAGAATGCCTTTCTACTCTCCCCAAAAGATGCTTTCCCATTTCTGCCTCTCAGTTTTCCTCAGTGTGACATATCTTGTCCCAACAACTGGAATGATTTGTTCTCCATTTTTCCTTCTCTACCAGAAACCCTGATGGCATAGTGGTTAAGTCCTATGACTGCTAACTAACCAAAAGGTTGGCAGTTAAAAGCCACCAGGCACTCCATGGAAAACCTGTAAAACAGTTCTACTCTGTCCTATAGGGGTGCTGTGTGTCAGAATGAATTTGATGGCAATGGATTTTTCTCTCTGTCTCTCTCTTCCTATGTGAAACCTTCCTAGGAGGCAGGGCTAAGGTGGTGGACTAATCAGATGCACTGACAATAGAGACCCAAAACAACAAATGACTTTTTCATTCACATGAATGTTCATACACATGAACGTTCTAGGAACCCAGAACATCAAAGAGAAAGTTGAGAAATTGGACTGACAATGGGGAAGGGAGAGAAGGATTCACCAGAATTCACCAGACCTGAACCTACCAGGAGATGGCTGTGGCCAGCATGCCAATTTGGAGGGTGTCCACTCCAGCAAGAGAAACTGGCTGGAGAATCCATTCGTGACTCCAGAATCAGCGAGGAACAACTTGAGATTGTCAAAAGCTAAGTTGCTCTGTGTAAACTACTGCTTAGGTTTAAATCTATTCCTCAGGATATACCTCTCTCCTTCCCCCAGCACTTCTCCCTCTCTTCTCTGCACTGCGTCCAGCTCTGGGGTCTGACACCATTTAATGAGCATTAAGTAGGATTCTTTAAACCCTCACTGAGCCATTCTCCAAGACTTGGAGTGTGAACAGTTATAAGAAATACTAAAGGGAGTGCTTTGCTTAGAAAACCAATAACATCAGGTAACAGCCGAAGGCTAGAACACAAAACAGAGCACCTAGATATCAACATAAACAGGTGAAGCACAGAAGTAAATAAGGAAACAGAGATATCATTATGTAAGTGTTAAAACCAAAAAAGAGACTTAAAAAAGTAGTCACAGATCTTTCATATGAAGAGGAAGTCAAGGAGATATAACGAAATTAAGTACCGGTTTAAATTTAGAAAAACGGGCAAATATTAAGGTAACAACAAAGGAAACTGTCAATCCTATGCATGAAAGTAAAAAAGAAGAACATGAAGTCTCAACAAATACGAAGACACTAACATTGAAAAAGAGAAAAAGAAAACAAGAAAAAAGACTCAACACAGAAAATTAAATGAAACAAAGAAGTTGTCTACAACACATGAAAAAACACATCTACATGACAGCACTAAACTATTAATAGTTACGCTGAATGTAAGTGAATTAAATATACTAATAAAGAGTTGGAAAGTGGCAGATTGGATAAAAAAAATGACCCATCTGTATGGGCTTAGAGGAGAAACACCTTAAATCCTTCCCACCTGAAAAGGAACATCTGAAGTCGCCCTTTATGGAACTTTCTCCACCCAATCCAACCTATAATAACCACTCTATGTGGTGACTCTTACCTAGCCATGCTCACCAGAAGCACCTAACAAAGTTCCCCACCCCCCCAAAAAACAAGACAAATATAGAGGTACAAACTCCACCCAGGCCTGAAGACCTAAAAACAAAACCAAACAAAAGACATGATTTACTTTCAAGTCCATTCTGATTCAAGATAACCTGTTTCAGAGTAGAGCTGAACTCTGTAAAGTTTTCCATGGCTGTCACCTTTCAGAACCAGATTGCCAATTCTTTCTTTCCAGGCAACTCTGGGTGGATATGAATCACTAACATTTCAGTAGTAATCAAGTGCTTAACCAGTTGTGCCACGCAGAGACTGCCTACCTAGGCCAACTGGTTTAGAATCTCCAGAGGTGGGACTTACAGTGGTCTGTTTTTGAAAAATTCATCAGGAAAAGGGGTGCAGTTAGGGATACCTCTTAGACATAACCAAATACCTTATGGGACTACCTTTCTGGTTTTGAAAAATTAGTACTGCAGTCTCATGGGACATCTCAGTCAGCTGGCACAATATAGTTCATAAAGTTACGTTACACATTTTAATTAGGTAAGTAATGTCTAGGGTCTTAAAAGCTTATGAGTGGCCATCAAAGATACAACCATTGGTCTCCACTTTCCCAGAGCAAAATAGAAGTAAACCAAAGACTCAAAAAGGAAACTAATCTACAAGATAAGTGGTCTACACAAACCATGACCTAATCTACTCTGAGTCCAGAACAGCTGAATGATGCCCTGTTAGCACTACCATTTGTTCTAATCAGGAACATAATAGAGAGACTCTAATAGAATGAGAGAAAAATGTGGGCCAACCAAACCAAACTCATGACCATCGAGTTGATTCCAACTTACAGCAACCCTTTAGAACAGAGCAGAACTGCTCCATTGAGTTTACAGGAGTGCCAAGCAGATTTGAACTGCCAACCTTTTGGTTATCACTCATAGTACTTGACCATTATACTACCAGGGTTTCCAGAACCTCCAGTTCCTAAAACAACAACAAAAAACTCGCCAGATCTACTAGATGACTAAAAGAAAAACTCCCCAGATGATAGTTTCAAAATATTCTTAAAATCTTGAACTAAAGCTAACTCCTAATGTCATCTTGCAATTAAATAACCAAGTGGCTCAAAAAACAATATCATTTGTAAGTATGGCACTACTTAAAAAAAAAAAAATATATATGAAGTCAAGCATCAACAATTACTTTAAAACAAAGATGAAGCTGTAAAGGGACAAGGAACTAGATGAATGGAAACAATAACCAGAAGAGAAATAATAAGAATGTTCATGTGTTGTGAAGAATGTAACTAATTTCACTGCATAACTTATGTAGAAAGTGTTGAATGGGGATCTAAACCTGAAACACAATAAAATATTATTTTTTAAAACAGGATCTTTAGGAGATTCTGAGGTATATGTATACCTAACTGAGAACTGCTGATCGTCTTTGAATCTCTATAATACAATATTTTCTACACTTTTGCCACTTAGGGGCTGGGCACTAAAGAAACATTGATATATTGTTTTCTTAGTCCAACTTCTTGATTATAGTTCTTTAGTTATGCTTTTTGTTCAGTGTAGCCACTGATGGAAAGCTCATGTACAAAGCCTTTAAAGTCCATGTTGGACTTAGATGTATACAGAAATATCAAATGATACAATGTCATATTTAATTATTACCTACACTGTCACATTCCTAATATTTATATTTGTTAATGTTTGCTTTAATTTTAATTCACACAACTAATGCATCTCAACTGTAAGAATTCTAGAGGTTTCCCATATACCAGAGCTTTAATAATTTGATGAGTTTTAACTCATAAATAACAGACCATTTTTAACCACTGGTAGTAACGTATCCAGGCTACAACAAATTTATATATCCTTACAATAATTCTTATTATTCAAGAGCTTAGAAAGCTGTACCGTGAAGTTGTCATAGAGCACCAGTCATATAAAACAAAATAAGGGATGATGTGTACTACTTATCCTGATTGTTGATATTGTGTTTATTTTTAATAATATTTTAAATGAAAGTTTACATAGCAAATTACCAAGCCAACCAACCTCACTTCTGTCAAGTCAATTCCCCATGTGTCACCATTCTCATTATTTCCATTCTTTTTGTTCTATATCCATTGATTTAGTTTCCCTTTCCTTTCTTGCCTCTTCATCTTTGTTTTTGAGTAAATGTTGATTATTTGGTCCCATACAGTTAATTGTTTAAGGGAACACATTACTCAAAGGTGAGACTATTTATTTCACAGGATGATGTGTAGAAATACCTTTAATTCCAAGTTCAAAGGGTATCTTAAGGCAATAGTCTTGAGAGTTACTCTAGTCTGTCAGTCCAGTGTGTGTGGTTATTTTATTTATCTTTTCTTTTTAGGAATTTGAGTTTGTTTTACATTTTGCTTCCATTGTATTTGAGAACTTCTATTATGTGTCTCACAACAGTTGGTAATGGGTAGCCAGGC
The DNA here is from genome assembly GCA_028571685.1 of Heterohyrax brucei. NCBI lineage: Eukaryota > Metazoa > Chordata > Mammalia > Hyracoidea > Procaviidae > Heterohyrax > Heterohyrax brucei. Next base: position 65,915,086 of record CM053141.1, on the reverse strand, counting down.
ATGATCTAGTTCTCATGGTCTCAAGTTAGAAGAGGCTGTGGTTTGTTTGAGGCTTTGATTTCCGTCACTCTGTTTTGCTGCAAGTGGAGACCAATGGTTATATCTTAGATGGCCGCTTGTAAGCTTTTAAGACCTCAGATGCTACCACCAAACTAGGATGCAGAACAATGTCTCTGTGGACTGGGTTATGCCGATTGACTAAGTTTTCCCCCCAAACTACAGTCCTGAAGCTTTTAATATAGTAAACTAATTCTGCAAGTTGTTTGGATGTGTCTAGGAAGCCTGTATAACTGTGCACCTATGTGGTTTATTATATCTATGGAAACATGTGCAGTGCACACAAATGTGTGTGTATGAGGATGGCCAGTGAAGTTCATGAACTCATCCCAGAAAAAGTGCTTCATACTTCATTGGTGAATATCACTTTGATCACCTTCGAAGTACTCCCTTTGGGATGCTTTACACTGATGTCAGTGCCTAGTCTACCCTTCAAAGCAATTTTGAAACTCTTTCTGGAATGGCCATTTCACACGGTGGCAAGATGGCAGGTTTGCAAACTTAGTTGTATAGTTACCTGTGAAGGAGTTTTTTAGCCAGTAAACAAATAACTGTATTGGAACACCCTCTCTACTCACCTGATCTGCCCCCAACGACTTTTTTCTTTACTGAAAGATAAAGGAAATTTTGAAAGAAGACATTTTGATGACATTCAGGACATCATGGGTAATACAACAACAGCTGTGATGGCCATGCCAGAAAGAGTTCCAAAATTGTTTTGAATAGTGGATTAGACGCTGGTGTCACTGCTTAGCTTCCCAAGGGAAATACTTTGAAGGTGACCATAGTGATATTCAACAGTGAGGCATGTAGCACTTAGAACAGTTAAGTTTGCAGACTTAAATGTTGGACCTCTTGTACATGTGCCTACAAATACACCTATCATGCACTTGAATTTACTTGCATATGCGTTCCCGTACATGTGTATTGCATTCATGTCTGCCTGTGTAACCACATACATGTTTCTGGTTGCATTTACTGTTGTTACAAAACTGTATGTTGTAACATTTACCAGAATTGTCCTTTTTTATGTGTACTTTTAATATCTTGTGCTAACTTCACCCATATTGGGGATTGCCTTTTCCATTACTAAAAGGAGCAAGTATCTACTGTCTAGAAAGTGATCCCCATTTTCCTCTTCTTCCCATCCCTGATAACCATCAAAGAACTTTGCTTTTTGTGTGTTTATTTTTGTCTTTTGTAATAAGGGGATGATACAATATTGTCTTCTTATAATTGACTAACTTCACTCAGCATCATGTCCTGCAGATTCATCTATGTTTTAACATGTTTTGCAAACTCTTCATTATTCTTTACAGTTGTATAGTATTCCACTGTATGAGTGCAGCACAGTTTATTTATTCATCTGTTGATGGTGTTTAGGTGGAGACTTGGTTGTTTCCATCTTTTTGCTATTGGGAATAATGCTGCATTGAATACAGATGTGCATGTCTATTTATGTCACTAATTTTATATCTCTAGGATATATGCCTAGGAGTGGGATTGCTGGATCCTAATTGCCATTTCTAGCTTTTTGAGGAATCACCATACTGTTTTCTGTAGTGGTTATATCACTTTACAAGTCACTAGCAAAATACAAGAGTTCTAATCCCCTAAACCTCACCAGTATTTATTATTTTCTGTTTTTTTAATCATTGTCATTTATTCTGGTGTGAGATATTATCTCACTGTAGTTTTGATTTGCATCTGTCTATGAGTCAGATCCAACTCGACAACACTTGGCTGGCTTGGCAATGGCTAATGAGCTCAAGGATCTCTTCATGTATTTGTTGTCTTCCTGAACATCCTTACAAAAATGACATGGCAGAAACATCTGACCTCCTCTAACTTCATGAGGGGAGGAGAGAATCAGCATCAGCATCAGCAGTCCAAGGTCAATTCCTATGAGATGGAGGTCAGACATATCTCCTCTGTCTTTTTTTAAACTAATTTTTACACCGACTGTCCCTTCCATGTCACTCTCTACTGCATTTGTTAATTTGTTGCCATGATCACAGAGAACTCACAGACAATACTCACAATTGTAGGGTTTATCAGGGAAGTAACAGGTTACAATTCAAGATCAACAATGACTCAGAATACAGGTCTTTGGTCAGGATAGCTTCTTGGTGGTGCTCAGAGATGGGCCTCTGCCTGGCCCTTGGCTTCTCAGCCCCCAACCCCTCAGACCTCTTGGGCCAGCTAAACATCTATCCTACTCAGAGAAGTGCTACAAAACTCTTTAGCTTTACTAATAAGTGCCCAGAGGCATCCTGTATCTGCCAGCAAGCGTTGGCCTTAAGGTGCTTTGCTCTGTAGCTCCATGGGTCAGCAAGCCTAGCTCTGCCAGGTACCTGGAGACTTCCCACTGTACGAGCAAGCCTCTTATCCAAAGGCACTCAGCTTTCTTACTCTGTGGACTGGAAAGACATTCCAGTATCTCCTAGTTCTGCTGCTGCTGGTTCCCTGCTGCAGTTGCCACCACTTCTTGCCGTCTTGCATGTCTCCAGTGTAACAGCTTTATACCCCTGAGTTTAGGAGATTCTCAGTACATGGACCATGGGTCCAAGGGATGTGCTCCACTCCTTGCTCTTCTTTCTTGGTGGTAGTGAAGTCATCCTCATCCACCTTTGGAATGGCTGATTTTAAGCAGGTGTGAAAACTGATCAGTTCCTTGTTAGAGTTCCATATACCTTGTCTACACAGTCCCACTTCTGTAAAGGTGCCACACATCTTGTTTGCATTATTAGCGAGCTGGCTAATTTTCTTGGTGAACCATAATCACTGTATTTACATAGTTCTATCTAATTACTTGGGTTTTTTGGATCTAATCACTTCATGAGAGTTACAAGACCATGGCGACAAAGGTCATATGCAAGTCATCCGTTGAACCATAGTCTTCTTTGGCAAAGTGCCTATTTATGTCCTTTGCATGTTTTTTAGTTTTTTCATTGTGTGTTAAGTGAAAGTTTACAGATTCACTTTTTCAAGTCAGTTTCTTGTACAAAAACTTACACACTTGTATGTGACCCCAGCTGCTCTCCCCACACCATGACAGCAGACTCCTCCCCCTACCCTGTATTTTCTATGTCAGTTCAACCAAGTCTTTTCCTCCTCTGTCTTGCCATCTCATCTCCGGAGAGGAGATTAACTGTGCAGTCCAGTTAATCTCCTGTATCTACTTAAGCCAAAAAGCACAGTCATTTCCAGTATCATTTTATGTGTTATAGACCAGTTAAATCTTTGCGTAAGGAGTCGGCTTCCAGAATGGTTTCAGATCTGGGTTTACAAAGAGTCTCAGGGCCATGTCTTCCAGGGACCCTCCCATTTGTCAGACCATCATGTCTGGTCCTTTTACTAGAGTTCAAGTTCTACATTTCATATTCCACCTGTTCCATCAGGGACTCTCTGTTGAATCAGGGGTAATGGACTGCCACCTTCTGCACCTACAAAGCAGACACTACACTGATGTGAGTCTTCTTGTCTCATGCGAATGTAGTCTCTAGTTTATGTGGCCCCATCCGTCTCTTGGGCTCATACTGTCTTTGTGTCTTTGATGCTTTTTGTTTTCCTTTACTCCAGGTGGGTTAAGACCCACTGATCCCTTTCCCGTTTTTTAACTAGAGTTGTTTGTTTTCTTGTTAAAATTTTCTGTGCATGCTGGAGATTAGACCCTTATCAGATATGTCATTGTCAAAGATTTTACCCAGTCTATAGGTTCTCCTTTTACTGTCTTGGTAAAGTCTTTTGATGAATGTAAGTAATTTTTAGGAGGTGCCTGTATCTAATTTACCTTCTGGAATTTGCACATTTTTAGTTTTGTTTGTAGGCTATTTATGCCAAAAATTAGATCCTCTAGTTTTGTTATCTTTCAGGATATTTAGTTTTAGCTGTAACACTTAGGTTGTTGGTCCAGTTTTGAATTTTTGTGAGTATGAAGTATGGATCCTGTTTCATTTTTCTACATATGGATAACCAGTTTTGCCAATACTGTTTGTTAAGAGACAATTTAAAAACACAAAAGAGATAATTCATTTTCCTCCTCAAATACAAGAAACCATGGTGGTATAATGGTTAAGTGCTATGGCTGCTAACCAAAAGCTTGGCAGTTGAAATCCCCCAGGGGCTGCTTGGAAATTCTATGTGGCAGTTCTCTCTGTCGTGTAGGGTCACCATGAGTTGGAATTGACTCAACAGCAGTGCGATTGGTTCTCTTTTTTTTGGTTCTCAAAACACACCTCTGGCTTCTCATTACTCATAGAAGAGAATCTAAATTCCTTTAGGGGCTTTGTATGGTGCAGCTCTGATCCTCCTCTTCAGTCTCTTCTGGTGTCATTCTGCTCACACTGCTCCAGCCTCACAGAGCTCCTTTCTGTCCCGTAAATATGCCAAGCTCTTCCGTCCTTCTTCTGTCCCTAATCAGGATTGTTACTGTGCTGAATTTTTCTTTTGACAGGCTCTTACCATTTTACTGGTCTTAATCCAGAGTCACCTCTCATACAGGCCGGCTCTGATGCCCCATCTCACTTGGTAAGTTTGCTTAGTTTTTACCTTTTGGTTGTATCCTCCTCTGACACTTTAAAGTAAGCACTTGAAGTGTAGAATCCTTGTTTTTTTACTCTGTTGTCAGCATATAGAACAGCATCTGGCACACAGATGCTCAATAGCTATTTACTGAGTACACAAAGGAAAAGTTTGATAACCCTTTATATAGTGTCAAATTTATTTCTTTTCCTCCTGAATGAGCTAAATTAGTAATGTGTTTTCTCATTTATATAAGTGAGAAAATTGATATTTAATGTTTTGGTCTTCTAAACCTCAAAAATATCTAGTGGAGATAGATTGTTATATATATAATAAATGCTTGTAATAACTTAAAAAATACAGGAGAACAAAAATAAAATGAAGGAAAAAATCTAGTTTGCCCTCCAAATCCCGCTTTCTGAGGTTAGCCATTGTTAAGTGCCATATTAAGGTAGTAATTCAAAAACTTTATGGGACACAAGGTTTATGTGGGCGTGATTATTCTCCAGATTCTTGGTCCCCTGCATCAGAAATTCCGACTGAGTAGACTTAGCATGAAGTTCAGGAATAGGTATTTTTGCATGTACTTCAGGTGACTTTGTGTGTATCAGGAGCATTATTAGGAGATGATGCATTGTTTGAAATAATTTAAAAATTCCCGCTATAGAAAATGTTTGCCTTTAAATCAATTAACACAAACCAAACCAAACCCATTGCTGTCAAGATAATTTCGACTCAGAGTGACCCAAAAGTACAAAGTAGAACTGCTCCATAGAGTTTCCAAGGAGTGCCTGGTGAATTTGAAATGCTGACTTTTGGGTTAGCAGCTATAGCACCTTTTTTTCTTTTAATTTCTGTTCATTATGACTGAATGAAAATGTACAATCCCATATAAATTTGCACGCCTGCCTATGTGCGTCTCCCCCTGCTCTCCTTTCCCAGTGACAGTACGCTCCTCCTCTCCATTCTATACGTGTCATATCCTCCTACCAATCTCCATTTCCTCCTCTCTATCCTCTCCCCCGCCTCCAGAAAGAGGTCAGCAGGATGACATCTTGTAGATGCATGAAACCATAAAGTGCACACAAGACATGGTCGCTGTCTGTCACCAAGCCCAACCCATTCCTGTCCAAAGAATTGAACTCCATTATGATTTATGGACTGGGGCAGCATCAGGGCCAGGGGCCATCCTCCTAGGGGAACCCTGAGGCCACTGGACCATCAACTGAGGTCTTTTAGTGAAGATCTAAGGGTGCACCCCTTTTTATTCTCATGTTGCCCATGAGACTCAACTTTGTGAGCCCCATTATGAACAGCCATAGCACTGAACCACTATGCCACCAGGGTTTCCAAAGTTGACTAATCACCTATAATTATACCTCTGTAATTTATATATTTAAAGATATTGTGCTATGTATACTGTTTGGAAACTTTCATCTTAAAATATGTTTTGGATGTCTTTCTATGCCAATGTTTGTAAGTCTATCTCCTTTTCAGCAGCTGGCTATTATTCTACTATATGTGTAGTTATTAGTGGAAGGTGCAAGCAAATAAGCATTCATAGATAAATATTTGGCTTGTTTCCATTTCATTTTCTGTTTTTATTGCCAGCGTTGAGTACATACATGTTATACAGTTGTCTGAGTAGTTCTTTAGGGTAACTTCCTAGAAGTGAAATTGCTGAGCCAAAGGATAGGCATATTTACAACTTTGGTAAAATCAAGCAATTTCTGATGTTTTACTGCTTTTGATGTTACTCATCAATTATTTGTCACATAGTATTTGAACTAAGTATAATACATCGTCATCACTTTTATTACTACCCCATGTCCTGCCTCTCATTATCTTTAATTCTTATAGATTTCCAGATCTTTAACTGCAGTCTTGACCTTAATCTACTGCTTTGTTTTAGCTTCAAATTCATGTCTAAAACCTGCTTCAAGATTTGATTCCGGGCCCTGATCTAAATTTACAACCCAATCTGCTGTAATTTCCAAGGGTTAGCTGTTCCCATGGCTGCCTTCGTATTTACCATTATGACTCTGTAAATCCACATCCTAACCTAGGTCCCCATAATCTATTTCCACCCACATCCTTATTATCTACCCCGACACAAAAGGAACAAAAGCAAACAATATGTAATTAAGTGTTAAATTGTGTGGTACAGACTCTAAGTAGAGAGTAACTGTAGCAGTCAGGGAAGATTTCCTGGTGGTAAATTATGTCTTTTGTTTATGAGCATCAGAGTAGTTCAGAGGGTATTTAAAAAGTGATTAAGGTGAAGAAATGTGACTTCATGTAGGCCCTGAAAGATGGCTGGGATTTAAATAAGCGGAGAAGAGAAAGGAAAGTAAATAAGGCATATTTGTTATCTGGCCTTGTTCATGGCAGCTTTCTGATGTCACATAGGACAGCCCAGTCAAAATGTATAAGCTACAATTTCTTCAGATATCCATGACCTCTATTTCATCCTTATTGCTCATTCCAAATGTGATGGACTTCCATTTTCTACTTTTGTCACTTTTATATTTCTTGACTTTTAAATTATTATGTATTGTTTTTATAATCAAGGTTTTTTTCCTCAAAAGTACATGGTAAAGTGAATGTCATGGATTGAATTATGTCCCCCCAAAATGTATGTAGCAGTTTGGCTAGGCCATGATTCCAGGTATTATGTGATATTCCTACATGCAGTAAACCCTGCCTCTATGATGTTCATGATGGAGAATGGGCAGCAGTTGTGCTGGTGGGACAGGACTCTGTGTGTAAGACTGAGTGTGCCTTGAGGCAATCTCTTGAGATATAAAGAAAAAAAGCTAGCAGAGAGATTTGGGAACCTCATACCACTGAGAAGCAGTGCTGGTTGCTGAGCATGTCCTTTTGAAAGGACCAGGGTCCCTGTGCCTCAAAAGCTGCCAGTCCGGGGTAAGACTAATGACAAGCAGTTTCCTCCAGAGCCAGCAGAGACAGTCTTACCCTGGAGCCAATATCCTGAATTTGGACTTTTAACCTACTGGGCTGTGACAAAATATATATATATATATATATTTTAAATCCATCCATTTGTGCTTTCTCTGTTATAGCAGTGCTAGGTGACTAAGACAGGGATGGAATGGTCACACACTTTCTGTGATCTGTCTAACAACAAGGATCCAAAAGAACAAATGAATCGATTATATATTGGATTCTAGGAGACCTGAACATCAGAAGGAAAGTTGAGAAATAGTACTAAGTGATGGGGAAGTGAGAATAGGTACAGAGGCACCTAGGATGGCCAGACCTGAACTACTAGGAATTAACTGCAACCAACATGGTGAACCATCAATGACTTCCAGAAGCCGTCCTCCTCAGTGGATGTGACTGAGAGTCCCCTCAAACTTCCAACTAGTGAAAAGCAATACTCGATTGTCAAAAGCTTCTAACCTACTGAGCACAGATATAAAATTATTTCAGGGGATAGACCTCTCTCTCTTTTCCCACTTCTTCCCCTTCTCTGCACTGCACCTGGCTCTGGAGTTTGATGCCCTTGTCAGAGTCTGAAGTAGGACTCCTTATTCGTGCCCTGAGGCATTCACCTAGACTCCAAAAAGGAACAATTTCACAAACAGGGAAAAGTTTGGGGGGGGTGGAATATGCTGACTGCCCTGAGCAGGAAATTCAGAGCAGAAACAGTTCCTTACCTAGGATCAGGTATAAAGGACAACATGTGCCTTGCAGGCACTCAGAGTGGTTACTGTTAGCCCCCTGCCTGTCTCAGCATGTGCAGCCAGATATCTGTGTCTACACCAATCACCCCTGCCCATCTAGGACTGTAGAAGACTGCCTGTACACACACTTGGTGACTAACCAGCTGGATCTTGAGCAGAAGCCTTATAAGAAAGGTAAATGGACTCCAGGGCTCACAAGCCTAGTTACAGCTCTAACCACCTGGTGACAGATGTTAGAGCTTCAAAGGCATAAAAAACCAAACCAGGATGCACAGCCAGTGCATGTGGACATTTCAAAACAAAACAAGAAGCTAGAATGCAATAGCCAAACATAAAATAAATAAATAAAACAACTTACTGATAGCTTGGAAACAACAGTGAATATGAAATCACTCAACAAGGCAGACCAAGATGGCTTCAGAAAGCTCCCAATACACAATGCAAATCACCACCCCCACCCACCCCCCGGCCTTGGATCTTGACTCAGAGAAACCCTGTAGGATGGAGTAGAGCTGCCCAATAGAGTTTTCAAGGAGTGCCTGGTGGATTTGAACTGATGGTTTGATTAGCAGCCATAGCACTTAATCCCTGTGCCATTGGGGTTTTCCCCAAAAGACAGAATCAAGAAATTTTCCAGAAGAAGTTAACTTCCTGAAAGTATCAGAGGTAAACTACAGAAGATTAATATTTAGAACTCTTCAAGAGATTAGGAAGAAGATAAGGCAAAATACACAGACAGGAAGCAGAAATTCAAAGGATGAGTAATAAAGAATTTGACAACTCAGTAGAAAGCCAAAGGAGCAGAACTGAGGCAATGGAAGGCTGAATTAATAGGGGTAAAGATAAAGCATGTGAAACCACTGTAAAATTGTTGCCATCTGGTCAGGTCTGACTCAGCAACCCCAGAGGTCAGAGTAGAACTGCCCCATGGAGTTTCCAAGGAGTGCCTGGTGGATTTGAGCTACAGACCTTTTGATTACCAGATGTAGGAAACCACCATATTTAAGGAAAAAATAGATAAAAAATTAAAAAAAATCAAGAAACAGTAAGAATTATGTGGGACTCTACCAAGAGGAATAATTTACGAATGGCTGAAGTACCAGAATTACAGGGGGCAGGGGTAGATAACAGAAGAAAATACAGAGAGAATTGTCAAAGACTGGTTGACAGAAAACTTCCCTGATACCATGAAACATGGGAAGAGAATTATCAAATGTGCAGGGTAGTGAACATGACTGGTTTGCAAGAGGGAGGTTGATGAAGCAGATCAGAGGAGAGATGCATTTATTGGGGATAACTGTAAAAGTCTTTAGGTAGGCTATAATGATGGAGGCCTTGAAAGCCATGCAGAAATGTTCACCTTTGATAAGGGGTTTAGTAGGGAACTGCTTTGAGAACAGAAATATGAAGTCGTAGAACAGCATCATGCTGTGATGAAAGGAGCATAGGCTTTGAAGTATAACTTACCAGGTCTCAAATATTTGCTTCTCATTTGTGTGGCCTTGGACAGGTTACCAACTTTACTGAGTCTCACTCTTCTCATGTATGAAATGGAGATAGTACCTGTGTCGCAGGGTTTTTGTAATGATTACATAAAATGATTTTAGAGCTATAAAGCACCTGGCACAAAATAGGTCTTTGACAAGTAGCTGTTACAGTTATTACAGTTATTCATGCAAGTGCTGCCTTGTCTATGCCAAGAAATTTGTGAGACAACACCTGGCCAACTGACTGAAAGAGATCCATTTATGTGCCTAATCCAGAGAAAGGTGATGCAACAAAATACAGATGTTATCAAACAATATCATAAATATCACATGCAAGTAAGATGTTGCTGAAGATAACTCAAAAATTATTGCAACAGTACATCACCAGGAAACTGCCAAAAATTCAAGCTGGATTCAGATGAGAATGTGGAACCAGGGATATCATTGCTGATGTCAGATGAGTCTTGGCTAAAAGCAGAGAATATCAGAAAGATGTTTACCTGTGTTTTATTGACTATGCAAAGGCATTTGATTGTGTGGATTGTAACAAATTATGGAGAATGGGAATTCTAGAACACTTAATTGTGCTCATGAGAAACCTATACATAGACCAAGAAGCAGTCATTTGAACAGAACAACAGAATAGTGCATGGTTTAAAGTAGGGAAAGATGAGTGCCAGAGTTGTATCCTTTCACCATACTTATTCAATCTATATGTTGTGCAAATTATCAGAGAACGTGGGCTAAATAAAGAAGAATAGGGCATCCAATTGGAGAAAGACTGATTAACAACTTGTGATATGCAGATGACACAACCTTGTGTGCTGAAAGTGAAGAGAACTTGAAGCATTCACTGGTGAAGATCAAAGACCACAGCCTTCAGTATGAACTATGCATCAACAAAAAGTAAATAAAAATCCTCACCAAAGGACCAATAATCAAAATCACGATAGATGGAGAACAGATTGAAGTTGTCAAGGATTTCATTTTACTTGGCTTCACCACAATCAATGCCCATGGAAGCAGCAGTCAAGAAATCAAATTAAATTTTGCATTAGGTGAATCTGCTGCAAAAGACCTCTTTAAAGTGTTAAAAAGCAAAGACCCAAACCATGATGTTTTCGATTATTTCATATGCATGTGAAAGCTGAATAATGAATAAGGAAGACCAAAGAATTTACACTTTTGAATTATAGTGTTGGTGAAGAATATTGAATATAACACTGATTGCCAGAAGAACAAACATCTGCCTAGGAAAAAGTACAGCCAGAATGCTCATCCTAAGTGAAGATGATGAGAATTTGTCTTAAATACTTTGGACGTGTTGTCAGTCTCCAGAAAAAGACACATGTTTGGTGAAGCATAGGGTCAGTGAAAAAGAAGACTCGTATGGAGATGGATTGACACTGTGTTTGCAGCATTGGGCACAAACATAGCAATCATTGTAAGGATGGAACAAGACTGTGCAACTGTGCAGTGTTTTGTTCTGCTGTACATAGGGTTACTGTGGGTTGGAACTGATTTGATGGCACCTTACAACAGTAGTGCCAACAGTTATTTAAGGAGTCCTTGGGTGATACAAATGTCTAATGTGTTCCACAGTTAACCAAAAGTTTCGTGGTTTAAATCTACTCAGAGGCCACCTGGAAGAAAGGCCTAGCTATCTATTACCAAAAAATTATAAAATGGAAAACTCTATGGAACACAGTTTTACTGGCACATATGGGTCACCATGAGTCACATCAACTTAATGGCAACTTGATGACTGGTATCTTAGTCATCTGGTGCTGCTGTATCAGAAATATCACAAGTGATGGCTTCTACCACAGTCCACAAGTTACAGGTCCAAATTCAGGGCAGCAGCTTCAAGGGAAGTCTTTCTCTGTTGATGCTCTGGAAGAAGGTCCTTGTCATCAATTTTCTTCTGGACTGGGAGCTTCTGAGATACAGGAACCACTAGTTCAGAGGACACACTCTGTTCCTGCTGCTTCTTTCTTGGTGATACGAGGTCCCCAGCTCTCCTCTTGCTTCCCTTTAGATTGTCTCAAGACATAATACACTGTAATAGATTGAGTCCTCCCTCACTAACACAACCACCACCAATTTTCCCTTATTAACGTGAAAGAGGCAAGATTTGTAATACACAGGAATGTCACAGAATATTGGGAATCGTGGCCTAGTCAAATTGCTACATTTATTTTTGGGGGGGACACAATTCAATCCATGACAGCTGGTTTATAGCTATTTAAGGAATATTAGTCTAGAAGTATTATGCCAAATATTTTGGAGGGACGTGAGTCTTGCATCAGAACAGTCAGCTAGGAGACTTGTGAGAAGTCCGGTATGAAACCATTCAAATTTGAATTAGTAGAGTGACAGTGGGAAGGGAAAAGAATTGATAGACATAGGAAATAAATCAAGAATAAAATACGGTTACTTATAAAACACAGATGATAAAATAGAGTGGTATATGTAGTGCTTTGATTCTTAAAAATCAAAACAACTGTTGTTAGAGGATGTTGACATTTTTCTGGTGTACACAGTGGTTAGGGAAGCAAGAGCAAGGTAAGATGGAAGGCAAAGGGTCTATAGGTAACTTATAATTTAGAGAAAGATGTTAAAGAACATACCTTCAGATGACAAGATTTTGTTGGAATCTGTTGTTCTAGTTTATTATTATCAAATGGTGGTACCATGAAATTATGCAACGACATTTAATATCTTGAGAAGAAATTATTTACTTGTACTAAAAGTTCAGTAAAGTATATCTTCACCCAAAATCTCTTTCAGAGTTCAAATTAATAGACTATGAAGCAAAAACTAGTCTTAGCTGACTCATTGACAATGGGTTTGATCTTTTGGTTTAAATTGGGTTTGGTTTTTTAATTTGTATTGCACCTTATGCTTTATCCTGGCAGAAAGCCCAAGTGAATCATTTTGGGTTTAGTATTGTAGTGAACAATTGTCTTCACAGTAATCCCCTCTCTCTGCCTACCAGTACCTTGAATTTCTCAATCATGTAGTTTAAGTGTGGTTGATTCCTCCTTCAACAGTCCATGGGTAGGGGCCGATTGGCTTAAGCCAATTACAGTATTCTGTCTTCTTGACCCCATGATTGACTAATAAATGTTACAGACAGAATCTAAATTCTCAGAATTGGTTTGAATTATTGAAAAAGCAAACTATTTTTTGCCAGAATAAAGTAGCCCTAAAAGTTGTTGACAATGACCTTGTGACCACAAGGAGAGGACCTGATGAAAATAGTGCCAGTGCTGGAGAAACAGAGTCAAGAAATTAAGAGAAACAAGATACTGTTGTACTTCTTAAACTGCTGGGTGAAATAAAAGTTCATGTGAAGTGAGATCTACTTTTGAAATTTTCAGCAACATAATCCATAAATTTGCTTCATTGTTTCAGAAGTTTCAGTGGGATTTTCTGCTACGTACAACCCCAAGTCCCAACTAATACAAGTACCATGGCATTTATGGATGTCAGTATTGTCCTGCACTCTGTAAGACATTGTTAGTATCATGTGTCATGCAATTAAAGGTGCTGATACAGTAAGTGAATCTTACTGTGGTTAGGATCTGAATTTATCTGGGCTTTGTAGAGTTAAAGGCAGAATTTGAAGTCACTGAGGTTAATTTTTCATAGGGTTATGAAATCTTTAGTAGAACTTAAGAGTGTCTCGTTGTTGTTGCTAGGTGCTGTCAAGTCAGTTCCAACTCGTAGCAACCTTAAGTACAACAAAACAAAACATGCCTGGTCCTGCACCATGCTGACAATCATTTTTATACTGAAGCCCATTGTTGCAGCCACTGTGTCAATCCATCTGCTTGAGTCTTCCTTTTTCACTGACCTTCCACTTTACCAAGCATGGTATCCTTCTCCAGGGACTGATCCCTCATAATAACATGTCCAAAGTATGTAAGACTTACTGTTATCATCCTTGCTTCCAAGGAGCACTCTGGTTGTACTTCTTCCAGAACAGATCTGTTTGTTCTTTGGGCAGTCCATGGTACATTCAATATTCTTCTCCAACACCACCATTCAAAGGCATCAGTTCTTTTTCGTTCTTCCTTATTCATTGTTCAGCTTCTGCATGCGTATGATATGACTGAAAAATACCAGGGCTTGCTTGGGCAGGCGCACCTTAGTCTTCAAGGTGACATCTTTTCAGTACTTTAAAGAGGTCCCTTGCAGCAGATTTTCCCATTGCGATGCATCTTTTGATTTCTTAGCTGCTGCTTTCAATAATCCCCTCTCTCTGGTAGCACCTTGAATTTCTCAATCATATGGGAGTGAGCACATATGAACACTGAGAGTGAAGCACAGTCAAGTTCACATACAATCTTAACCATCACAGGTGATTTGAGTATAGCAAAAGCATTCTCACAGGTCAAATTTCCTGGGAAGCTGACTCTGAAATGGAGATCAGTATGTGGGAATTTTACAGGAAAGTGGTTTCGGCATTAATACAATAGGAGTGTGAAAAGAGGGCTGGGCGGAGGAGAAGTTGACCTGTGATGCTGTAACAGCAAAGGCCTCTACCAATTCCATCGGTAGCTTTGGAGCTAGAATGTCCCTTAAAAGTTGCACAAGTTGAGACAAGGGAGCCAGTTTTGGAATGTGAGTATCTCTATGTGTTGAAGGCGGGGAATGAATCTTGCATGAGGTAGCTTTCTTAGGCAGGGGATTGAGAGGTAAACAGAAACCCTGGGTGGCACAAAAAGTGCTTAGCTACTAACTGAAAAGTTGGTGGTTTGAATCCTTCCTGGGATACTTTGGAAGAAAGGCCTGGAGATCTATTTCTGAAAGATCATAGCCATTGAAGAACCCTGTGGAATGTAGTTCTACTCTGACACACATGAGATTGCCATCAGTTGGAAGTAACTTAAAGGCAGCTGGCTTGTTTTTTGGTGGGTTGTAGGGGAGGAAGTGGGAAGTTAGAGAGATGGGAGGCAGTTCCTTAATAGAAACTCAGTTGTGAGCCTTCAGTAGCCAACATTCCTATGACTAAAGAAATGAATGGCTCTGTCTTAAAGATGGATCTGGGCAGGGCGTCACAGCATCCACTTGTAAATGATAAATGCCTTTTATGATTAAGTCAAAGAGCTATTTATTATTACGAGGCAAAGGGCAAGGGAAATTTATATCACATAATAATGAGTTTGAGAAAATAATATCAAAACACTAGAAGATGGTAGGTAGCAGAAGCAAGAGAACCTTCCCTGAAATTCTAACTGTGGAGAAACTTAGTTGAAGATTCCTGAGTGGAATGAAATACATCTTCTAGTTATTATCCTTCAATGATTTTCTGATTATCTATTTGGTGGTAATAACCAAGTTTGATTAGAAAACCATCTGGGAGCAGGTAGAATGTCATATGATAAAAGTAGAACTTACTGAGGGGTTTAAAACTTAATTCTTCTTAAACAAACAAAATTGCCATTGAGTTGATTCCAACTCATAGCAATCATGTAGGACAGCATAGAACTGCCTCAAAGGGTTTCCAAGGCTGTAGATCTTTATGGAAGTAGACTGCCACATCTTTCTCCTAAGGAGCAGCTGCTACGTTTGAGCTGCTGATCTTTGGGCAACAGCCAATGTCTTAATCACTGCACTAACAGAGCTCCCCTTGATTCTTATAAATACATGTTTTAAGAAGGTGTCTTAGTCATCTAGTGATGCCACAACAGAAAGACCACAGGTGGATGGCTTTAAGAAAGAGAAATTTATTTTCCATTGCAGTCTAGTAGGCTAGGAGTCCAAATTCAGGGTGTCAGCTCCAGGGGAAGGCTTTCTTTGTGGGCTCTGGAGGAAGGTCCTTGTCATCAATCTCCCCCTGGACTGGGGGCTTCTGAGGCACATGAATCCTGGGTCCAAAAGATGTGCTCTGCTCCGAGCACTGCTTCTTTCCCAGTGGTATGAGGTCCCCAGTTCTCTGCTTACTTCCACTTCCTTTATATCTCAAGAGATTGCCTCAAGGCACAATACAGTCTTATAGATTGAGTTCTGCCTCACTAACACAACCACTACCTATTCTTCCTCATTAACATCACAGAGGCAGAATTTGTAACATATAGGACCATCACACAATACCAGCAATCATGGCCTAGCCAATTGCTACAAACATTTTTTGGGGAAACAATACAATCCATGATATTCCACCTTTTGGCCTCTGCCATCATGTAAAACATCGATGTCATAGCAAAAGTCTCAACTTCAGGTCCAAAATCCAAGGATTCCTCTTCATCTGTGAAATCTAGAATCCAAATTATCTGCTTCTAAAGGTACAATGGCAGAGCATGCAAAAGTCAGACATTTCCATTACAAATAGGAGAAACCGAAGGAAAGAAGAGATAACAGGCACCAAACAAGTTAGCAGAACACATGACATTAGCCCTAAAGGCTTTGAAAATAATCTTGAATTCTCTGAGACATTTTGCACAGTGGTCCTGCTCTCCAGACTCTAGATAATGGCCACGTTCTCCAGATTCTGAGCAGAAAGCCCTTGGTCCTGGGCTGCAACTCTGCCTTCTGGGCCCACAGGGACAACAGCTCTGCTCCCTCAGATTTAGGGGCACCATTTTCAGGGTCCATCTGAGCAGCAGCTTGACTGTTGGAAACACCAGAGGCCGTACCTCCACCATTATGAACTCCAGAGGTCATGGCCATGGCTTTGAGACTGAGGCAGCTTAGCTCTTTGTGTTCCTTGTCTCTTTAGCTTCTGCTTCTTGTGGCCACTTGGCCTAAACCTCAAGCTTGTATCTGTCCTGGCTGGGCAAGTGTTCCAAAGCTTTGTAGCTCCAGTAATAAGTGCCCGGAGGCACTCTTCTTCACCAGGGATCCTCCTGCATATAGGCACTCTGCTCTCTTGATCCTTGGATTGGCTTCAGCATCATTTCGTGCTTTTCTCCTAGTTCTGCTTTGCTCATTGGCTGCTGCTGTGTCTCACCATCTCCACCTTCCTTGATGCTAACAGTTTTCCTCAGTTCCGTCTGGTGTTCTGTTAGTAGCTAGGACTTGACTGAAGTCATCTAGACTGCTAAACTAAATTCCATTCCCTGTCCCAGCTGGATCTACAGACTTATATCCTTTTTCCTGTCTCTGGGGTAGTGAATCAACATTCAGGGAGGTAATGAATTTACATTATGTAAAGGAATCTTGTAACTCCCTGTTCTATCCTGTGACAAGGCTTGACATTTTCCAGATACAAATATCTTTGTAATCTGGCTACAAAAGCTGCTGGAATTGTAACCCAAGTGGAACATTTTTTGGAGAAGTTATTCTTCTTGTTTCCCAGGCCTGCATGCTTGTCTACTAATAAAGCATTGAACCTTTTTCCCTGTCTCTGAATTTTGGCTGTTAGTGACAGGTGGAACAAACTTGCTTTAGTTCAGCAGCAATTCTATCCATTCATGGTTTCGAAACCACTTGCATGTTTTAAGTATCTGTTAGAGGAGCCCTGTACTCTCTTGGTACCAAATTCTTAGTTATCTAATGCTGCTATAACAGAAATACCACAAGTAGATGGCTTCAACAAAGAGACGTTTATTCTGTCACAGTCCAGTAGACTACAGGTCTAAATCCAGGGCATCAGCTCTAGGGGAAAGCTTTTTCTGTTGACTCTAGAAGAAGGTCTTTGTCATCGGTCCTGCCCTGGACTGGGAGCTTCTGAGGCACAGGGGACCCTGAATCGAAATGGCAAACTCTGTTCCTGGCACTACTTCTTTCCTGCTGGTATGAGGTCCCCAAATCTCTCTGCTGGGTTTCCTTAAGGCACAGTATGGTCTTACACATTGAGTCCTGCTTCACTTACACAGTCATTAACCACCCTCCCTCGTTAACATCACAGAGGCAGGATTTACAAAATATAGGAATATCACATAATACCATGAATCTAGGCTTAGTCAAATTTCTGCACACGTTTTTGTCAGGGACACAATTCATACCATGAGAGAAGGTAATTTTTCTTTTAACAAATCTTAATTATTTGCTACAAAGGATAGAAAATCTGGCCAGAGAGAAATGGTCTTCCATTTGGACCTTAAGTCAAAAGTTCTTTAAATTACATTCTAAAGCCTGCTTGTTTCACATAACATGAATGAGTGATGGTTACACAGATGGGAGGGAACATTGCTCCAGGGGTAACAAAAGAACTTTAGTGGTCAATAACCTATCTTTTTCTTTGAAATTATTAACATATCCCAAAATAAAAAGAATAAAATAATTAGCATTTGTATTTCTACTACCATAATTTTAAAAACTTAATAATTTATTCATTTTCTCATCTTTTTTCTACTTAAATATTTTTAGAAGCATTTTCTTTGGTTTCTGTGAAAAAAATGATTGGTTTGAGTTATACTTAAGCATAATAGTATGAATGCCTCTCATTCACATGATGCAATTTACTTAACCTTCACTAAGTTTTAGGAGAGATGTTCAAAAAATGGGTGCTTCTCCAGGAGAGAAAAGTCCCCTGAGAATACAGCACTGCAGAAATAAATCCTCTGGCAAGCCTTATGGGCTCTCAGTTAATCCAGTTCATGTTTTTATTGGAGTGCTGACTTCAAAGGAAACTTCCTGAAACCTCACAAATACTGGCCTCTTTCAGAAAGTGGCAATATGAACCAAAACAAAGGTTCCAGCAACTCAGTTGCAATAAACTGAGAACAGACAGTCCCTGTTAGAAGTAACTGTACCCTATAATGTAACCCAGCAAGCTGTCCTAAATCACGACACTTTTGAATTTCAGCTTAGCTTTTTCTTAAGTTTCCAATTGCAAAGAAAAATCACTCTTTTTTGTGGATATCTCATTGGAACAGAAATCAGAGGCTTCACTTGAGAAGGAATAAGGTACCATAATATTTAGGGTTGTGTGCATGTGGATGAAAATGCTAATAAATATAAACTGTAACAGGAGGAATGTGAAGTAGTGTATAAAAATTCATGACTAAGTTTCTTGTTATTGAAAAATAGAGAGTGTATGATACTTAAAGGACTCTGGTGTCAAATAATTCTTTCCAAACCGTTTTTGGAATCAACAGTCCTGAACACTGTATATCTGCAAAATCCTTCTAGAAGAATTCATTCACTCATTCATTAAGGCAACAAATATTTATTGAATGCCCGGAATGTGTTAGGCATTTTTGTGCGTGTGTCAGATGCATCAGGGTACAAAACAAATATCCTTGTCCTTATGGATCTTGCATTCCAGTGGAAAACAAAGGAAATAACTAAGAATATAACAGTAAGTAATTAGGTCATATATCTTCTTAGAGAGTGATAGGTATCTGGGAAAAAAAGAAAGACTAGAGCACGATGAAGGGGCTCAGGATTTTCAGAGGTTCAGATCATTTGCAGTATTAAAGAGCAGCAGGTAGCCAGCTGCAGAATAGTGGCCATTCATCAGAAGGGACTGGTGCCAGAAGCAGCAGTAACTGTGGAACAGGTAGAAGGTTAAAAAGGAGAAATAGTAGCAGCAGAGGCTAGAGTGACAGCAGAGCAGTCTGAGAGGAGAGGGCTGAGAATTAGCGCTTAGGGCTGTGACAGCCAGACCGTGATTGGGCCCAGCCAGCAGTAGAAACTCCATCCAAGGTACAGGGAACCTGCTGGAAACACAGGAGGTCTACCTGTAGACAGTTGTCATACCACTGGCCCAGGGCGGTCCCCAGACCACCAGCTTTCCGGAGAGCTGGACCTGTAGGAAAGGAAGCAGAGCAAGCCTAGAAGATGATGCGGGAATGGGGACGGGGGAAAGGCAGGAGTAGCCAGCCTCACCATGTCTAACCTGGGCTGGCAGCATGAACCCGGCACCTAAACCACATCTGGCAACGTGAACCCAGCAACTAAACCACAGCGCACGGGCTGACATCTAAGACATGCTGTCATGGATTGAATTGTGTCCCCACCAAAATATGTGCAGCTGTGTGGCAAGCTGTGATTCCCAGTATTTTGTGATTAAGCTCCATTTTGTGATTGCTGTAGGTTAAAGAAGTAGGGTGGGGCTCTGAATCCCTTCATAGGATCGCCTTCCTGCTCCACTGTAAAGGGAGTTTCCCTTCAGTATGGCTTGCCTTGCGCTTAATCCCTTCATCCTACAAGAGATAAAAGGAATGAAAAGCAAGCGAAGAATCAGGAACCTCACACCATCAAGAAAGCAGCACTGGTAGAAGAGGACATCTTTCAGACCTGAGGTTCCTGCGCCAAGATGCTCCCTGGACAAAGACTGACAGAATACGGAGCTTTACTCTAGAGCTGACAAAGGGGAAAGCCTTCTCTGGAGTGGACATCTTGAATCTGGACTTGTAGTCTACCAGGCTGTGTAAGAATAAACCTTCCTTTGTTAAAGCCATCCACTCTCTGGTATTTCTGATAGAACATCACTAGCTGACTAAAACGCATGCCTATCATGAAACTGTTATTTAGAAGTGAGTGTTGATTCCTGTTTATTATTTGCCATTTGTTTTCCTTGTGCTAACATCCTGGGAATGTCTTGTGTGTTCTGCCTATGATGAATGTGGTATTTATGGAGGAATCATTATTAATGAATGACCAGCATGTGCCCCAGGATGATTTGCTTCCTTTGCACTCTTCCACTTCTCTCTCATTTTCTTTTCTGCAGCTGAACAGTGTGTATCAACCACCAATATTCTCAGTTTATGACATTTTACTTACAGGAACTCAAAGTGAGTTCATCTAATCATTTGACTGTTTAACAGTACAACTCAAAATAACAGTGGCTAAGACACATTAAAAGTTATTTCACTCATATTAAGTCTTAATATAAGTACATTAAGACTGGTATGACAATTTTCTTCATAAAATCCTCAGAGACTTAGCCTCCTTCTATCTGGTTGCTTCACTGTGCGGGACTTATACAGGTAGGGTTTCCAAGGAAACAGTTTATCACTGCAGGATGTTTATTGCAGAGTACTCTGGATCTTAGTGCCTGGTGCAGGAAGTCAGAATAGTCACAGGGAGAAGTCAAGCGGTGATTTAGCTCAGTGAGAGTCCTGGTGAACCCCATGGGATGAAGCTAGGATAGATAGCCCTTCAGAATTTTCTTGAGTTTGACCAACATGGCTAGACTTACAGACTCATACTGACCTGTCAATGGATGTGGCCACTCTGGAATGAATGCAACCTTGGTCAAAGTAGTTCTCTACAGCTGAAGAAATCACTGAAGGAGCAAAGTTTTTTTACAAACATACAAATTAGAGTCCAGGTATCTGACATGCATGTCTCTAGGTTAATAAAGAGTTTCTTGTGGTAGTGTTGTAATGTGTAGGACCATCTATGGGCCTTAGGTAATTCTTACCAAAATGATAGATAATCTCTGGTATAAAAACTGTCTTTTGAGACTCCATAGAGAACAGAGTTGATTCCTCTTGAGTTTCCATTAGCATCATGCCTCCTAAGAAACCTTCTGTCTCTTTCTGACTTAGCTTGACTGCTCCAGTGAATGAACCCTGTTTTGGCAACTCCAGGGCACCGACTCTAATCAGGCAACACTAGGAGATACATCTCAATGTCAATTTCTGTGGTAGCCTCATTCCTAAGGTCATCTGTGATCCAAGATGGCTGCTCTAACTCTAGCATCCAAATTCTAACCAGCAAGAAGAAAGGAGAGAAGAAAAAAGGAATCCTCTGCACACACTGCTTCTACTCATAAGCCATTGACTAGAACTATGGCCAGTCACTTAGCTTCAATGAAAGTTAATTTGTATGATCTTTATTTTTGCTAGCCCTGGGTTCCATTTAGAAAAAGAGACATCTAGTAAGATAAAGCTTTTTTCATGAAAGGTGATCACAAGTTTGTTTCTTTCCAAGTCAAGAGTTTTTGTTTCCAAAATCCTCACTTCTGTAGACCAGACTATGTGACTTAACTGCAGGACGTAATAAATGAAATCCAGTCCTTTTAGCTCATTCAGGATTTTGTGTGTTAGAGTATTGGGGCACTGAGGGGCAGCAGAGAAAACATTGTGCTGAAAAGCTGTATAAAAGCAACTAGAGAAACTTTAGGGAAAAAAGGTGAAGGTAGTGATACAGATGGGGGTTTTTAGCCTGTGGACTTCGAGGGTTAATGTGATCTGACTTTTATCTATAGGTTGTAGGTCTTGGGGTTACTCAGGTGGCATTTATGCAGCATAATCACTGTAGAATCACTTCCTTTGGTTTCATGCTGAGTTTTCAGTCTCTCTACTGACTCCTCTTCCCATTCTTCA
This sequence comes from Heterohyrax brucei, assembly GCA_028571685.1. Taxonomy (NCBI): domain Eukaryota; kingdom Metazoa; phylum Chordata; class Mammalia; order Hyracoidea; family Procaviidae; genus Heterohyrax; species Heterohyrax brucei. Next base: position 65,893,081 of record CM053141.1, on the reverse strand, counting down.
CCCTTTAATACCAGCATGCTCCTGTCTTCTATCCTTAGCCCTTCTCTTTGTTTAAACAAACATCACAATACATGCTTTACCTTTATTGAGTCTTATAACTCTTTGAGAATATGATCAAAGATGTGGACCTTCAACCCAAGAAAAATACCCACCTGAAAATAACCAGGTTATTGAACAAAATGAACAGTTTTTTCCATGGAAGGTTATCACAAATTCATTTCTTTCAAATTCAAGAGTTTTGTTTCCAAATTTTTATGGTTTCTTCTCAATTAATATATATTTTTAAATTATTTTAAAAATATATCCGTAACATGAAAGGAGCCCTGGTGGTACAGTGATTAAAGTCCTTGTCTGCTAACCAAAATGTTGGTGGTTTGAACTAATCAGCCATTCCCAGGGAGATAGATCCTGCAGTTTACTTCCATAAAGATTTATAGCCTTTGGGACCCTATGGGGCAGTTCTGCTCCTTCCTACATGGGCCCTGTGAGTTGAAATTCAGCTTAACAGCAGTGGATTTGGTTTTAGTTTATGTACTATATAACATTTGCCAATTCAGTGTTTTCTACATGTATAATTTAGTGATATCAATTATATTAATCCTGTTGTCAATCATCACTACAATCTTATCTAATTTTCATCACCATAAACACGAACTCAGTGCTTCCAAAACAATGACTCATTGTTTGCCCTCCACCCTGGGCCTTTGTGGTCACTGATAAATTTGACCTGTATATGTTTGCCTATTCTAGAAATTTCATATGAGTCAGATCATATATGTGTCCTTTTGTGATTTTAGTTCACTGAGTGTAATGCTTTCAAGGTTCATCCATGTTGTAGATGTATTAGGACTTAAGTTCTTTCTAAGGCTGAGTGATATTCCATTGTATGTATGTACCATATTTTGTTTATCCATTCATCTATTGATGGACATTTTGGTTATTTTTGGCAAATGCAACTAGGGCTACAAAGAACATTCATGAACATGTGTCTATCTATGTCTCTGCTTTAAAGTCTCTTGAGTATGTACCTAGGAGTGGAATTGCTATATTGTATGGTGGTTCTGGGTATAACTAGAATGGGATTAACTTGATGGAGGTAAAAACATTAACTATTTTATTTGTGTCTCATCTGTGTCTTCAAATATGCTATGTTAGCTTTTTCTTTCTAAGTAGGTCCTTCATGATTTATCAGTCAGATTCCATAACTTGCTGAACACTTTTCTTTTTTATTTAACATGACTGAGTGAAAATGTACATTCCTGTATAAATTTACATGCTCACCTATATGCAGCTTCCACTGCTCTCCCTGTCCAGTGACAGCACACTATTCTTCTCTGCTCCATATAGGTCTCATCCTCCCAACAGCCTTCTTTCCCCTCCTCTCCACCCACTCTCCTTCCTCCAGCCAGAGGTCAGCAAGACGATATCCTGTAGAAGTATAGTACCATAAAGTGCAACCAATGTATGGTCACTCTGCGTTGCCAAGTCCAATCCATTCCTGTCCAAAGAGTGGACCTTTGTTATAATTTATGGATAAGGGCAGCATGAGGGCCAGGGCCCATGCTCTCAGGGGAACCCTGAAACTGCTGGACCATCAATTGAGGTCTTTTAGTGGAGATCTCAGGATGCACCCCTTTTTAATCTTGTGTTGCCAGTGAGACTCAACCTAGTGAGTTCCATCGTGGCTATCACTGGTGGTGGCCGGTCACCATCTGGTTCTTCCAGTCCCAAGTCGATGAAGACACCCACTCATGTGGGTCTCTCTTCTAGGTTGTCTTTACCTCATATCATTTTGGTCCTTGGTGAGCATCCGTTCCTGCTGAGTTGGGACCATTTGCTGTGTTCTCGGATGGCAGCTTGGCAGCTTTTAAGACCCGAGACGCCACTCACCAATGTGGGGTGCAGAGAGCTCTCTTAGCAAAATGCTAGTTGTGTCAATTGGCCTTGATTTCGCCTGAGCATGGTCCCCTGCCCCCTACCCAAGCTACTCTATCCTTGCAATATTGGGTTAAGATGGAAGGAGTACTCAAGTTATGCTGAAGTCCACTTAATGTTCTTCTTGTTTCTAATGTGTGCTATCACCGCTTTCTCCCAACCAGATTTGTAACAACTATCTAAACTAAACCCTCCCCACTTAACCCTCCCTCCCTTCCCTACCTTGCAGCTGTCAAAGAGTCTTGTCTTCTGCAAGCAGCCTGGCCATTTTGTGCTCGAATGTTCCCTGGGAAAACAAAATCGTGGGCCTCCCACCTCGGTGTGCCCCCGATGCAAAAGAGGCAAGCATTGGGCTGTAGATTGTTATTCCAAAACTGACATCAACGGTCAGCCTCTCCCCCCGAAACAGGGAAACTCCCAGCGGGGCCAGCCCCTGGCCCCACCCTTGGAACAGAACCTAGGGGCAGTCAGGTTTGTTCCCCAAAAGCAGACACAGAGACAGGTTTCAGCTCCCTCTGTCGCGCCACCCCTGGAAGTGCAGGGTTGGACGTACGATCTGCCATCAGTGCAATACTAACCCCTGAACAGGGCATTCAGGTCATTCCTACAGAGGTCCGAGGACCATTACCCCCAGAAACGTTTGGATTGATAATAGGGCGTGGCAGTTCCTCTTTGGCCGGTCTTCAGATCCTCCCAGGAGTCATTGACAATGATTATACAGGACAGATACCTCTTTTAGCTTCTGCCCCCTCAGCGCCGGTATCCATACATGCAGGTCAAAGAATAGCTCAAATCCTGTTGCTCCCTTTATTACCCACACCCCATAGGCATTTAGTTCCCCGGCGGCCTGACGTTGCCTTCGGGTCCTCAGATGCATATTGGATACAACCAGTCACACCCAATAGACCAAAACTTACTCTCCAGTTAGATGGCAAAGCCTTTGAAGGAATAATGGACACAGGAGCTGATGCTACAGTAATTTCAGCTAAATATTGGCCTTCCAACTGGCCCTGTGAGACCTCAATAACTCATCTTGAAGGCATTGGTCAGTCTGTCAATCCTAAGCAAAGCTCAAAAATTCTTACTTGGAAGGACTCTGAGGGTAACTCAGGACAAGTTCAACCTTACATAGTTCCGGATTTGCCTGTTAATCTGTGGGGTCGTGATGTCTTATCCCAGCTGGGGGTCATCATGTGTAGCCCAAATGAAATAGTTACCCAACAGATGCTTAATCTGGGCTTCCTACCAGGACAGGGATTGGGAAAGAATAATCAAGGCATGAAGCAGCCTCTTCTTATAACGCCTAAAAATAATCGTTCAGGCTTGGGAAGCGAAAATTTTTCGTAGTGGCCATTGACTTCCCTGTACCCCACGCTGATAAAATTAAGTGGAGATCTGAGTCTCCAGTGTGGGTAGATCAATGGCCCTTGACTGAGCAAAAACTCGCAGCTGCCACAGAGTTAGTGCAGGAACAGCTGGCTGCTGGACATTTAGAACCAACTACCTCTCCTTGGAATACTCCTATATTTGTGATCAAAAAGAAAAATGGGTCATGGCGACTTCTTCAGGACCTCAGAGAAATTAATAAAACCATGTTTACAATGGGGGCTCTCCAACCTGGACTCCCCTCCCCCGTCGCCATTCCAGCTAATTACTTTAAAATCATTATTGATCTCAAAGATTGCTTCTTCACTATCCCTCTTCACCCACTTGATAGAGAACGCTTTGCGTTTAGCCTCCCAGTTATTAATTTTAAAGGACCAATGCAGCGCTATCAGTGGAAAGTTCTCCCTCAGGGCATGGCCAATAGTCCCACTCTGTGTCAAAAATTTGTTGCTCAGGCTGTAGACCCTCTCAGACGTCGGTGGTCTTCCATTTATATCATTCATTACATAGACGATATTTTACTGGCGGGGGCCTCCAGCTTAGAGGTACTTAGGTGCAGTCAGGACCTAACTTGCCAACTAACTTCCCTTGGACTTCAAATTGCCCCGAACAAAATACAACTTGCTGACCCTTATTATTACCTCGGTTTCGAATTAAATAATAATCAAATCACCACTCAAAAGCTTCACTTAAAAACCTCTCATCTACACACACTTAATGATTTCCAAAAGTTCCTGGGAGATATTAATTGGCTCCGACCATACCTCAAACTTACAACTGGGGAATTAAAACCATTGTTTGATACTCTTCATGGAGATGCCAGCCCCCTCTCTCCCCGCTACCTCAATCCAGAGGCAAAAAGGGCCCTTCGCATTGTTGAAGAGGCCATACAGCAACAACAGGTTACCTTCATAACTTATGAACAGCCCTTTGCCCTTATTGTCTGTGCCACACTACATACACCCACGGGGGTATTGTGGCAGAATGGCCCTCTCCTGTGGATACACCTATCCTCCACCCCGACTAAAGTTCTCCTCACCTATCCCTCCCTGGTGGCCAAACTTATAAGACTAGGCCGAGAAAAGAGCCGCCAGCATTTCGGCAGGGACCCTGATCAGCTTATCCTTCCTTACACCAAGGAACAAACAGACTGGCTCTCTCAGAATGATGATGACTGGGCAGTTACCCTAGTCACATTCCAGGGTACTATAGATAACCATTATCCTTCACACAAACTCCTCCAGTTTGCCTAGAGGCACCCCTTCATCTTCCCCAAAATAACATCTACTCAGCCCTTGAAAGGAGCCTCCCTGGTTTTTTCAGATGGATCTTCCTCTGGTATTGCCGCGTGGGTTATAGACTCACAGGAAAACAGTGTCCAGTCTCCTTACAGGTCTGCCCAGCTTGTAGAGCTTTTCGCTATCTTACAGGTCTTCACAATACTACATGATGTTCCCTTCAATCTTTACACCGACAGTGCTTACATAGCTCTCTCAGTCCCAGTGTTGGAAACTGTTCCTTACATCAAAACATCTTCCAACGCTGTGCTTCTTTTTCAACAACTTCAGGCACTCATCCTAAAAAGACAACACCCCTTTTTTATCGGACACTTGCGTGCCCATACTGACCTTCCAGGACCCCTCTCCGAAGGCAACAACCTTGCAGATAAACAAACACACTTGGTCCTCTCAGCTACCCTAGAGCCCATTACCAAAGCCCAACAGGCTCATGCTCTCCACCACCTCAATGCTCGTACACTCCGCCTTATGTTTAAAATTACCAGAGAACAGGCGAGACAAATTGTTAAAAACTGTCCTGCATGCGTAACTCTTCTGCCTCTCCCCCACCTAGGGGTTACCCCAAGGGGCCTGCTCCCCAATGAAATCTGGCAAATGGATGTTACCCATATTCCTGAGTTTGGTAACCTCAAATATGCCCATGTGACCATTGATACCTATAGTGGGTTCCTCCATGCCACCCTCCACAGTGGTGAGGCCTCTAAAAATGTTGTAGCACATGTTCTCCAATGTATTGCCATCATGGGGAAGCCCCAACAAATCAAAACCGACAATGGACCAGGATATACATCACAAACCTTTAAAAATTTCTGTGGTCAATTCCAGATCAAACATGTAACTGGCATTCCCTATAATCCTCAGGGACAGGGCATAATAGAGCGAGCCCACCAGACCCTTAAGTATACCATATCCAAACTTAAAACAAACACTGTTTATTCCACTAAAGGTTCCCCTCGTAACCTCCTAAATCATGCATTGTTCATCCTTAATTTCCTACAATTAGATCTTAATGAAAAATCTGCGGCAGATCGTCTTTGGCATCAAGAGACTAAAAATCAATATGCCAAGGTTATGTGGAAAAATCCCATAACCCACAAATGGCACGGTCCTGATCCGGTTCTTATCTGGGGAAGAGGCCACGCATGTGTGTATGATACTGCAGAAGGGGCCCCTCGGTGGCTACCTGAACGTCTTGTTAAGCCCATCAATGATAACCCCATTTCCAGGGAAAATACCCCTGAGAAGCCTTCTCCTCTTTTGTAGGCTGTGAAGGCCACCTGTGTCCGGCATTGCTGGAGTGAAATGCTGAGAAAACTCTGCGATATGGAAGTCAACAATCCATCACAGATAAGCTTTTAACCTTCTTGTTAATCATTTTTCTTACATATGAAGGATTTGCCCCTACCAACCCCCATGCTCCTTTTAGCCTTAAATGGGCTGTTATAAACCTAAATGATAATTCCATACTCTATAATGTTAGTGACACCAAACCCTTAAACACCTAGTGGCCTGACCTTTCCTTTTGCCTTAAAGATGTCATCCCACGCATAAAAGAATACGCCTCTAAACATGTGTGCAACTTCGGGCTTTATGTTTGCCCCAACTATAATAAAGGCGCTCACTGTAGGACAACCGATTCCTACTTCTGCGCCAAATGGAGTTGCGTTACCTCAAGTGATGGAAATTGGAAATGGTCCACACCTTCTTCAGACCTCTTAAGTTTCTCCTTTACTAAGTATTATGATAAAAATGAAAGATCTAGTTCCTCTAAACCATGTAACAAAGACAGATCATTCAGGGATCATTAAGGACACTATAACTAACCTCAGAGAGCGATTAAATCAGAAACAACGAGAATGGGGAAGCAGCTCAGGACCGCTTGATTTTAACTTTACCGGAACTTCATGGCTTACTAATCTACTTCTCAGTTTTGCTGGCCCTGTTTTAGGAATATTACTGTTCCTGACCTTCAGCCCTTGGGCATTCAGAAGAATAACAAGCTTCATCAAACAACAAATAGATGATGCACAAGCTAAACCTATTCCAGTTCACTACCATCGCCCGGCAGTTGACGAAGCTTATGCCATTGAAATGGGGTACCGAGGTACGGAGCTGCTGAAAGAAACCCACCACGGAGAAGGAAGTCCTGGCCAGGGTGTGAGCTCGCTCGACTGAAGTTTCCACAGGAAAAGCTGCCCGTGAGTCAAACTTGTCCTGATCACCGCGGGAGTAGCCGCCCTGCGAGTTGATCTGAGAGGTAAGTGGTGGTTCTATATAGACATGGGACAGGAATTAAGTTCACATGACTTGTTTCTTACCGGCATTGAAAAATCATTGGATAGGCGGAAAATTAAGGCAAAAAAGAAAGACTTAGCTCAGTTTTTTATGTTCCTATCAGACATTTGTCCGTGGTTCTCTCAGGAAGGCACTATCAGCCCGCAAGTTTGGAAACGTGTTGGAGATTGTCTGAATGATTATTATAAAACTTTCGGACCCGAGAAGGTCCCAGTCACCTGTTTTTCTTATTGGAATTTGATAAATGATGTCCTCCAGAGTTCTCATAATGCTTCTGATGTTCAACATCTCGCCCAGATGGGTGAAAAGGTTATGAAAGAACGGTCCCGTCCCCCCTCAGTTTCTCTTGATATTCCAGAAAAACCTCAAGCCTTTGGAACACACACACCCCCGCAAGGGAGTCATACTGATCCCCCCGAGGGGCTTCACCCGTCCCTGAGAGCTTTCATTGATAAACCCGATTCTAACGCATTGTCCCCTGAGGGTCAGACCACTCTTGAAGAAAATGCTGCTCATTACCATGAGAATGCCTACCCCTATACCTTTACGGCCCCTGCCTTTCAGAGACCTCCCCATCCTCCAGACCCTCCTAACCTGACCGCCCCACGTTGGGCGCCAGTTTTGCCCCGGCCCGCGGAACAAATCAACGAAGGAACGAGGGAGAGCCTGTGAAAGTAAAGCAGGAAAGGCGGAAAAATGGAAGGCAAGACAAGAATCTGATCAAGCCCCCATTTTATTATCAAAATGAGGTATATTTATAGTGGTAGGAATAAAGGGAGGGATCAAGTGACGTAGGGATGGAGTGACATTTGGAGTGAGGTAGTTGTCGGCTGGGGATTGGATATACATATGACTAAGGCAGTGACATCAGGCAGGAAGTTTTTCGCGCGCGCGGGCCTTTTGAATTTCGCGGGCGCGGGCTTTTTCAAACTTGGCGCGCGCGCTTTTTCAACCCTACAAGCTTCCTATATGTCGGGGCCTGGGGGCTCACCCACGGCTCCCGACAGTCTTCTATACACAAGTCTGTTTTTGAGATCTTATCGTAGAGGTCTCATACAGTATTTGTCCCTTTGTCGCTGACTACTTTCACTCAACACAATGTCTTCCATTTGAAACCAGGTTAGGAGATGTTTCCTGGAATCATTGTTATTCTTTATCATTGCATAGTGCTCCATTGAGTATATGCACCATAGTTTACCTATCCATTCTTCTGTTGTTGGGCATCTGGGTTGATTCCATCTTTTTGCTATCGTGGACTGTACTGCGATAAACATTCTCGTGCATGTGTCCACTGGTGTGAAAGGCCTTGATTCTGTAGGATATATTCCAGGTAGTGGAATTACTGGGTCAAATGGTATATCGATATCCATTTTATTAAGGAAGTGCCAGATTGCTTTCCAAAGAGGCTGGACCATTCTGCAACCCCACCAACAGTGTAGGAGGGTTCCACTTTCTCTGCAGTCTCTTCAGCATTTGTTGTTTTGTGTTTTTTGAATCATGGCCAATCTTGTTAGGGTGAGATGGTATCCTATTGTCATTTTGATTTGAATTTCTGTAATAACTAAGGATTGTGAACATGTCCACATGTGTTTTTTGGCTGCCTGGATCTCCTCTTTAGTGAAATGTCTGTCCATCTCCTTTGCCCATCGCTTAATTGGATGGTTTATCTTCTTCTTATTGATATTTTGTAGTATCTTATAGATTATGGAGATCATGCGTTGGTCTGACATAGAGTTGCCCAATATTTTTTCCCATTCTGTGGGTGTTCTTTTAATTCTACTAATAAAGTCTTTGGATGAGCAAGTGTTTGATTCTTAATAGTTCCCATTTATCTATTTTCTCTTCTGTTGATTGTGGTTTCTTTGACAGATTTTGGAGTCTGTCCTCATTGTGTATTAAAACTTCCATTGTTGTTCCTACCTTTTCTTGGATGAGCTTTATCGTTTTAGGTTTGATATTTAGGTCTTTTATCCAGTTGGAGTTGGTTTTTGTGTAAGGATTTTGATTCAGTTTATTGCAGATGGATAACCAATTTTGCCAGCACCATTTGTTGAAGAGACTGTTTTTACCTCAGTTTAATGTCTTAGGGCCTTTGTCGAATATCAACTGTTCACAGGCAGATGGTGTCATCTCTGGGGTCTCAATTCTGTTCCATTGATCCATCTGTCTGTTCTTGTACCAGTACCAGGCTGTTTTGACCACTGTGGCAGTGTAGTATGTTCTAAGGTCGGGTAATGAGAGGCCTCCCAGTGTGTTCTTCTTCTTTAGTAGTACCTTACTTATCCGGGGCTTCTTGCCTTTCCAAACAAAATTGGTGATTTGTTTCTCCATCTCATTAAAAAATGATGCTGGAACTTGTATTGGTATTGTATTATATAAATAAATTGCTTTGGCTAAAATAGACATTTTCACAATGTTAAGTCTTCCTATCCATGAGCAGGGTAGGTTTTTCCATTTATCTAAGTCTCTCTTAGTTTCGTGTAGTAAGGGCTTGTAGTTCTCTTTGTAAAGGTCTGTTGTTTCTCTGGTTAGATTAATTCCTACGTACCTTATCTTCTTAGGGGCTATCGTAAATGGTATTGATTTGATAATTTCTTCCTTAACAGTCTCATTGTTGGTATAAAGGAATCCTACTGATTTACTTATGTTTATCTTGTATCCTGAGACTTTGCTGAACTCTTCAACACTTTTGTTTTTAAGAGACGGTCAGGTTCACTTTAATCACCAATCATATCTCCACTTTTCCCTTAATTAAGGCTTGACCCGTGGTCCAAGGACCTTTTAAGTCAGCTCTTCCGCTCTTCTTCCCCTTCCTCTTCTGGTTTACTGGGTTGGAATTTGCTAGGAGGGAAGGAAAAAATTTCTTTATTTAAATATTTTCTCTCTGGCTCTGGTCTTCTCCTCTGATGTTGGATTCTTTCAAGGTGGTGGCTCTACCTTATAGATGGGAAGGAGATTTTCTCTGGTTATTCTTCAGAGTTACCTGGACCCGTTGATGCTAACAACCTTTTTCAGCCTCTGTTCTGGATTGAACTGTCTCCTCAAAAAAAAAGGTATTGTAAATCCTAACTTCTATGCCCTGGTTATAATCCCATTTGGCAATGAGTTGTCTTTGTTATGTTTATGAGACAAGATTAGTGTGGGACATGTCTTGAGTCAGTCTCTTCTGAGATACAAAATAAATTAAATAAGCAAGTGAGGAAGCAGAAATGGAGGACGTTGGTTGCAAAGCCATGTGGAGATAACAAGGAACCAGGAAACAAGTTGAAGAGACAAGGACCTTCTCTTGGAGCTGACCCAAAGAAAAAAACTCACCCTAGTGCTAGTACCCTGAATTCAGACTTCTAACCTCCTAAATGGAGAAAATAAATTTTGGTTTGTTAAAGCCATCTACTTGTGGTATTTCTATTATAGTACCACTAGATATCTAAGACAGGTCACACTCTCAAGAAGGGTGTCATCTTTTTTGCTTTGTCATGTGTCATTTAGACTCCTTCAATATTCTGTTTTCTATATATCATTGTGCATATGAATATATACACAATTCCTCATTTACATTCTACTGGCTGGCAGATCTCAAATGAAAAGAAAAAAATAGGTTGAGCTGCACGTATCTCAGATTCTCTTCCTGCAGATTCACCAATGTGTACCTCTGTCCTCTGTGGGAAGAAGTGAGTGAGGAGGAAGGAGAAGGACTGGAATGTTATATTAATGGAGGTCCCATTGCATGGAAAGTTCAGGTGTGCGGAAAACGCATTCCTGATGAACATTCTCCATGTAACATTCCAGCATACATCTCCAATGAAATGTTTTATAAGCATATTACACTTAAAATCTGTTGTACTGTACCCACTATTTTTTAATGTATCCCAACCTCAAAATCTGTGCTTACATTGGTTTTCTTTTTGTCATAGCATCCACTCAGTTACTGAGGGACACATTTGGGGAATCATCCTAGTCCTTCCTTTTTTTCCCCTGATAACATCTAATCAATCACCAGGTTTTTTTACCTCCTAAATTTTACTTCCTTCCATAATCTCGTTGCTATTTATATTGCCTTAGTTAAGGCTACCAATATCTCTCATTTGGGTTACTATGACAGTCTCCAAGTATATGTTGGTATACCCAGGTTTATGTGGTTGGTCAAATTTCTGCCACACTGCGTATAATCTTTCTTAAAATTTCAGATTTAATCAAATGAGACTCCATCTTAAAATGCTCCAGAAGCTCCCCATAGTGCTGTAGTGGTTGTTTCAATGTGTTCCTCAGATCATCTTAGACCAGAATTATTTGGATGACATGTTAAAAATACAAATTATTAGGCTTCCTCAGTTGGAACTGACTTGATGCCAACAGGTTTGGGGTTTTGGTATCACAGACCCAATGAATCAAAATCTCTAGGGATGGGATTAGGGAGTCTGCATTTTTAACTTGTGTTTTTAGAAAACAGTTTTTATGAAGACAAAATTTTGTGAATTTTTGTCTGTAAGATAAAGTCTGAACTCATTTTCAGGGTACATAGGCCCTTGATTATTTGGCTTTTATTATGTCTCAAATTTTTTTTTCTACTACTGCTTCTAAAATTTGTGTTCTAGGAAACATGTTTCACTATGTGAGTTATTTCATACTTCTTTGTCTTTGAATATCCTGGCTCTTAGCAGGGAGTGTTTTTCTCCTGACTCTGCATATAGAGTAATCTTTCTAAAACTCAGATCTCATCAAATGACACTGTAGTGTGAAATGCTCCAGAACCTTCCCATAGTACTACAGTGTTTGTATAAATGTAGTCCTTAAATCCTCTTAGACCAGAATTCTTTGGATGGCCTGGCTCTCTTCTATATATGAATACTTACTTGTCTTTGAAAAGTTTATGGGAATGGCCTGGTGTGTTTGTATATTAGTTATGACTTTCTTGGGTGCAAGTAAAAGAAACCCAATTTAAAATGGCTTGTGAAAATAGAAATTGTTGGCTTATGGAATTCACTTATTCATTCAAGAATTGCTTACTGAGTGCTGACTGTGTACAGACATTTCATATACACTAGGGAAACAACAGTGAACAACAAAGATACCTGGTCCTCAAAAGTTCACACTTTAATGGAGAGAGGCAAGCAAAGAGCAGATTAATGAATATTTTCTAGGTGGTGATGAGTGTGCAGAGAAAAATAAAGGAAATTAAAATAACAGAGAATGATGGAATGGTAAGATAATACAAGGAGTCCTGGTAGCACAGTGATTAAAGCATTCAGCTGTTAACCAAAAAAATCAGTGATTCAAATCCACCAGGTGCTAAGTGGGAGAAGGATGAGGTAGTCTCCTTCTGTCGAGATTTATAGTCTTGGAAACCCTCTGAGACAGTGATACTCTGCTCTGTAGTATTGTTGGGAACGAAAATGGACTTGACTGCTGTGGGTAAATTTAAAAATAACATTCTTTTTTTTTTTTTAGTTTTATTTTTTGTGAAAACATGCAGAAAAGAGCACACCATTTCAACAAATTCTACATATATAATTCAGTGATGTAGTTTACAGTCTTCTAGATGTGTAGCTGCTCTCTCCTTTTCTCAATTATTCCACTCTTATTAATATAAGGTCATTGCCCCCTAAGCTTGTTGTCTCATATTTTGAGATGCTGTTGTCAGTTTGATCCCACACAGATAAATCTTTGAGAGAGTACAGTCTTCAGGAAGACATACTTTACTAGTCAGGCTAAACTGTTGTCTTGGAATTCTGTGAATACTTTTTGTTTGAGGTTTAAACTTTAAATTATTTCAGAGCAGTGGTTTTGGGTATTCACCTAGCCTCAGTGGTTCCAGAAGATCTAGATTCCATTGGGAATTTATAATTCTGTTAGGATAATATGCTTTTAAATGAGGTTACATTGTGATCAGTCAGAGTTCAGTCAAAGAACTAGCAGTACGTCCATCCATCTACCTATCTATCTCTGTCATATATTGATCTATAGAAATAAATAGATATAGATGTAACCATTCTTATCCTGTTTTAAGTGCTATTAAGCAGTCTCCGTAAGGTTGCTGTAACTATGTCTGATGCTGGCACTTGATGTCCACACATCCTTAGTCATCTCATTCTGCTTTAACAGAGCTACTGCAAGTGGATGATGTTAAAAGGAGAAATTTATTTTCTCACAAAAATACAGTGTAAAAGTCCAAATTAAATCAATGAAACAGAATTGAGACCCCAGAGATGACACCATCTGCCTGTGAACAGTTGATATTCGACAAAGGCCCTAAGACATTAAACTGGGGTAAAAACAGTATCTTCAACAAATGGTGCTGGCAAAATTGGATATCCATCTGCAATAAACTGAATCAAGATCCATATCTTACACCTTATACAAGAACCAACTCAAACTGGATAAAAGACCTAAATATCAAACCTAAAACGATAAAGCTCATCCAAGAAAAGGTAGGAACAACAATGGAAGTTTTAATACACAATGAGGACAGACTCCAAAATCTGTCAAAGAAACCACAATCAACAGAAGAGAAAATAGATAAATGGGAACTATTAAGAATCAAACACTTGCTCATCCAAAGACTTTATTAGTAGAATTAAAAGAACACCCACAGAATGGGAAAAAATATTGGGCAACTCTATGTCAGACCAACGCCTGACCTCCATAGTCTATAAGATACTACAAAATATCAATAAGAAGAAGATAAATCATCCAGTTAAGCAATGGGCAAAGGAGATGGACAGACATTTCACTAAAGAGGAGATCCAGGCAGCCAAAAAACACATGCGGACATGTTCATGATCCTTAGTTATTACAGAAATTCAAATCAAGATGCCAATGAGATACCATCTCACCCTAACAAGATTGGCCATGATCCAAAAAACACAAAACAACAAATGCTGGAGAGGCTGTGGAGAAAGTGGAACCCTCCTACACTGTTGGTGGGGTTGCAGAATGGTCCAGCCTCTTTGGAAAGCAATCTGGCACTTCCTTAATAAAATGGATATTGATATACCATTTGACCCAGTAATTCCACTACTTGGAATATATCCTACAGAATCAAGGCCTTTCACACCAGCGGACACATGCACCAGAATGTTTATTGCAGCACAGTCCACGATAGCAAAAAGATGGAATCAACCCAGATGCCCAACAACAGAAGAATGTATAAGTAAACTATGGTACATATACTCAGTGGAGCACTATGCAATGATAAAGAATAACAATGATTCCAGGAAACATCTCCTAACCTGGTTTCAACTGGAAGACATTGTATTGAGTGAAAGTAGTCAGCGACAAAAGGGCAAATATTGTATGAGACCTCTACGATAAGATCTCAAAAACAGACTTGTGTATAGAAGACAAGACTCTTTGACAGCTGCAAGGGAGGGGAGGGAAGGAGAGAGGAGGGAGGGTTTAGATTAGAAAGTGAGTAGAAATCTGGTTGGGAAAAATCGGTGATAGCACACATTAGAAACAAGACAACATTAAGTACACTTCAGCATAACTTGAGTACTCCTTCCATCTTAACCCAATATTGCAAAGATACAGTAGCTGGGGCAGGGGACAGGAGACCATGCTCAGGCGAAATCGAGGCTAGCATTTTTCTAAGAGGGCTCTCTGCGCCCCACATTGGTGAGTGGTTTCTGGGGTCTTAAAAGCTGCCAAGCTGCCATCGAAGGACACAGCAAATGGTCCCAACTCAGCAGGAACGGATGCTCACCGAGGACCAAAGGACATGGGGTGAAGACAACCTAGAAGATAGACAGGCCCACATGAGTGGGTGTCTACATCGACTTGGGACCAGAAGAACCAGATGGTGCCCGGCCACCACCAGTGATAGCTATGATGGAGCTCACTAGGTTGAGTCTCACTTGCCACACAAGATTAAAAAGGGGTGCATCCTGAGATCTCCACTAAAAGACCTCAATTGATGGTCCAGCGGTTTGGGGGTTCCCCTGAGAGCGTGGCTCCTGGCCCTGATGCTGCCCTTGCCCATAAATCATAATGAAGTTCCACTCTTTGGACAGGAGGGGATTGGACTTGGCAATGCAGAATGACCATATATTGGTTGCACTTTATGGTTCTATACATCTATAGCATACCATCCTGCTGACCTCTGGCTGGAGGAAGGAGAGTGGGTGGAGAGGAGCGGAAAGGAGGCTGTTGGGAGGATGAGACCTGTATGGAGCAGAGAGGAATAGTGTGCTGTCACTGGACAGGGAGAGCAGTGGAAGCTGCATATAGGTGGGCATGTAAATTTATACAGGAATGTACATTTTTACTCAGTTATATTAAAAAAGAAAAAAAAGAAAGTCCAAATTAGGGGTATTAGCTCCAGGGGAATCTTTCTCTGTTGGCTCCAGAGCAAGGTCTTTGTTGTCAACTTCCCCTAGATTGGGAGCTTCTGAGGTACAGGACTCCATGTCCTTTCAAAAGGATATGCTGTGCTTCCAGCACTGTTTCTTGGTGGTATGAGATCCCCAGCTCCCTGCTTGCTTCCTTTTCCTTTATATCCCAAGAGCCTGCTTGAAAGCATAGTACAATCTTGTACATTGAGTCCTGCCCCTCCAATACAACTGCTTCCCATCTTTCCTCGTTAACATCATAGAGGCAGGATTTACAGTGTATAGGAACATCACACAAAATCTGGAGTTAAGAGCTGGGCAAATTGCTACACCCTGTTTTGAAGGGACACAATTCAATCCATGACCACAGGGGAGGCTGTTAGGAAGGGAAGACAGATGTAAGGTGGAGGAGATTAAGGACAGGCAGAAACTCGTAAACAGGAGCTTCAACTCCAAAAGGATGGGCCAAAACTCGTGCTAGTTCTTGTTGCCTCTGACCTTGGTGAGGATTGTATCCTGCAGAAGTTTGGGCCCTCCATGACAGAGTTAATCACACACCCCTAGCCCAGGAGTTGGGGAACTTGAAGAGTCAGGGAACAGCAGAGCAGTTGCAGGGCCAGCTGCTGCATCACACAGTAAGGTGAGTTAGCAGAGCAGCAGTAATATGTGTGAGCTACAAAATGACAGTGCTTCCCTTCTGTGCTCCTAATGTCAATAATTTTCCTTGTGGCCTATTCTGATTGGAAATATACAAGAAAGTGAATTTTGGGACATGTCATTCAGCCTAGCCAAGTTGGTACATTATATTCTATGACCTAGTCATGGAAATCATATTCTGTCATTCCCACAGTATCTTACTGGTTACACAAGTCAGCCCCATTCATTGTGGCAAGGGGCTATACAGAAGTCTGAGTAATAAAAGGTGAGGATCGTGGGGAGTCTTCTTGGAGACTGGCTATCAACAGTAGTATAATTACAGTTAGGTTCTTGGTTCTTGTCTCATCACTTGTGGCTAGGTTGAAAGGGGGAAGTAAGATCATGTGAGAAAATTTAACTCCTCTAGGTGTGGGGAAAAAGAACTATGTGGATGGAGAAGGTGAAGATCAAATTTCTAGAAAAAATTGAGGGAAGAGTATTGCAGAAAAAATAGGTGTCACTAGCCAGAGTGTCCATATTGCTTCTAGACCTTGAATGAGTCTCTGTTATAACTTTTAGCACAGTCCATCTCAATTATTTACTTAGATATGTTTCTCTTTCACTAGGTTATGAAGTCTCTGATTTCAGAGACCGTGTTGTGTTCATCTTTGAGTCTATATCATCAAATACAGTGTCTGGCACAAAAATAAACATTAAAAAATGTTTAAGTTTAACAGAACTAAACAGGTTAAGGAATCCTGGTGACAGAGTGGTTAAGAGCTACACTGCTGTCGTGGATTGAACTACATTTCCCTAAAATATGTATCAGCTTGGCTGTGCCATGATTCCTAGAACTGTGTGATTGCCCATCATTTTTTCATTTGATGTGATTTTCCTATGTGTTGTAAATCTTACCACTATAAAGTTAATGAAGCAGGATTAGCTGTAGTTATGTTAATGAGGCAGGACTCAATCTACAGGATTAGTGTTGTGCTTTAAGTCAATTTCTTTGCAGATATAAAAGACAGAAGCAAGCAGAAAGACATGGTGATCTCATACCACCAGGAACCCTGGGAACAGAGTATGTCTTTTGGACCTGTGGTTCCTGCAAAGAGAAGCTCCTAGACCAGAAGAAGATTGATGACAAGGAGCTTTCCCAAGAGTCTATATGGAAAGACTTCTTTGGAGCTGGTGTCCTGAGTTCAGACTCACACCCTACTGAATTGTGAGAAAATAAATTTCTCTTTGTTAAGGCCACCCACTTGTGGTATTTCTGTTATAGTAACAATAGCTAATGAAGACAGTTGTTGACCAGAAGGTCAGCAGTCTGAATCTACTGGCTGCTCCTTGGAAAAGCTATGGGCCATTCTACTCTGTCCTATGGGATTACTGTGAATTGTGATTGACTAGACAGCAAATGGTTTCGCTTTGGTTTTGGAAAATGAGTAAGGCCTTAGAGGTCATGGGCAAAGTTCTTAAATAATTAACGATGTGGTTAGAGTGAGTACAAAATTAACATCAAACCTGAGGTTATAAGGCATTTCTTGATATTTGAAAGACTTACCCTTAAGATGAAATGAGTTAAAAACTTACGAAATTTTTATCTTGAAGAGGTGACGCAGAATAAAATATAAGTGATTTATATGTTAAATATTAAATAAAACTTCTTAAATACATTAATATTAAAAAACAACAGTAGCAACAGCAAATTGCTGTAGAGTTGATTCTGACTCATAGTGACCCTATAGGACAGAGTAGAACTGCACCATAGAGTTTCCTCGGAGCACAGCCACATTTCTTAACCACCATGCCACCAGGGTTTCCACAGAAATGTTAGTTAAGACTTCTATTTATTTATTTTTGATACAAGGAGCTCAAATTCATTTCAGTTTCAAAATAAAGAGAAGACAAATTTATTGAAAAGTAACTGGAGTAATGAATGGAATCCAAGAGAGGTCAGAACCTCAGGAATAGAATCAGGGACTATAGCACCAAAATAAATCTAGGACTTTTTCTCCTTTTGACTGTTATCTCTGTCCCTTCCCACATTCTCACTGCAGTTCACTTATTGTTTGCACCACATCTGTCAACAGGAACAATTCTCAAGTTATCATTTTATAGATGGATCTGTTTATATACTACTCTGTTTCTGTCAGTCCCAGTTTAAGTATTTCTGAGGAAGGTACCAGTAGACCCATTTAAGGTTAGGTGCCTATCCTCAAAGCAATTAACTGTGACCGAGGGCAGTGTCATGTATAGGAATATGGCACATCTTGTTGCAACCATGTAGACTGGGCAACAGGGTGTGATAGTTCCTGGAAGATAGTTGCCAGGTAGACCCGAGAATAGGTATATGTTTCATGATGATTTGGATAAGTAAAGAAATGGCATATTCTTAATAAAACATGAAAGTTATTCAAGGTTCAGCAACAGGCTATGGAGTGTGACACTATGAAATCATGAGAAGTTTTTGGTGTCACTATAAGAAATGATTGGTTGTCCTCTTGGTCTGAGACAGGGTAGCGTTTCCCACGTTCTAGACATTTTATTACAACATCATCCTGTCTAGAGTGAAAGCACTTTCTGCATTGTTACATCTAATGAAAAGTCTTTAATTAAAGTTTTAATTTCCTTTACTGACGTGTTGAGGAAGATTTCAGAAGAGAAAAGCTATTACAGCTTCAACTGCATCATTTAGCCGTAAAGAAGGATTCCGACGGTTTCATAACACCTACTTCTTTCTAAGATCTTGGCAGCAATGGCAGTAGATAGCCTAATGACTAGCTTCAGCATCTGGGAGTTTAATGTCTATGTTGAAATCCAAATGTTTTTTGGTGCTGCCTACTCTTTCTTGTTTCATGGACTTTGATGAAAAAAAAAAATCTATATAAAGTGTGGAGGCTGTCATTATTAATGTTTTTATAATAAGATAGAAAATAAAATTATTAAATATCAAAGCGTGGAAGATTAAGATCTGGGTCTGATTTTAAAAAGGAAAATAAACTATGATTAAAGTGAAATTATCTATGTAAAATGTTACTATTAAGTAAATGGCTTCTAATCCACAGGGATATTTTGCCAGGGGAGGAGAAACCTGGAAGAACTGAAGATCATTTTTAGTTTTTCTCTTCTCTGCCCCCAAGGCCAAATATTCCATTTTATTTTTCTAATATATAAAAAACAAAACCACTGTCATCGAGTCAATTCTGACTCATAGCATTCAAAGGACAGAGCAGAACTGCCCAGTACAGTTCCCAAGGAGCACCTGGTAGATTAACTGCTAGCCTTTTGGTTAGCAGCCGTAGCACTTAACTACTAAGCTGCTAGGGTTTGTTTCTCTAATATACGTGTCTTAAATACCTCATGTTGCCTAACAAAATATACCACAGGTGAGTGGCTTTAAATAACAGAATTTTATTTGCTCACAGTTTAGGATGTTAGAAGTTTTAATTCAGGTCCTTCCTTGTCAATTTCAACTTCTAGTAGCTGCCAGCAATCCTCATGCCTGGGTTTGTGGATGCATCTGTCCGCATCACCTGTCATCCTGTTTCCCTCTGTGTGTCTCTGTGTCTATTCTGGTCTTTCTACAACTCAGAAATGATTAGGTTTAGGGTCTGTCTTACAGTGGCATGGCTTTAGTAACGTAACAAATAGAAAATCTCTATTTATAATAGGTCATATTTATAGTTATTGAAGTTAGGATTCCAACACATATTTTGGGGAGACATAGCTGAATCGATAAAAATACTATATCCACCGCTTTTTAGACACTTGAAAACATACCCTGAAGATGAAATTATTTAAAACTTTGGAAATTTGTATCTTTGAGAAGTAGAAGAGACTAAAATATTATCTATATGTTAGAATCTTCATATTTTATTATGAATATGCCATTTCTTTACTTATCTAAACCTTCATCAAACATATACCAAGGAAATGTGGTCTTAACAGCATCAATGTTCTCTGACGATTTGTATCTTTATGTGGGCTGAGGGAGGGAGAAGTATGTGCCAGTCTCCTCCATTGACTGTTGGGTTGGCTCGCTCATTTTTCTCCATGATTTATGTCGTTATCTCTTTCTATCAAGGTTTAGCCTTTATCTAGTATTGCTGTTCATTCATTTTGTCCCAATTCTGTGGAGTTTCTATGAGTCGGAATCAACTCAACGGCAGTGGGATTTTTGTTTTGGGTTGAGGTTCAAATTTTGATGCTATTATCTTCTCTACCAACCTGATTAATACTGTTTAATGATTATTATAATGATAATTCTATTTTCTTCAGATAATCGATAGTCAACTTCTAAAAAAAGAGTTCTTTGAATTTTGACAGATTTTAATATTTTTTTCTACTTTTTATTTCATTTTAGGTATTTTATTATCAAAAAGTCACACATTTTGTAAAATTTGTGTGCTGTCTTCAGCTGTAATTATAATTTTTGCTAGACAAAATAAAGATGCTTTAAGCTTCTGGCAATTACTTCATTTAGTGCCTGTAGTCTAGATGAGAAAAATTATATAGTGTTTGTCAGTCATATAGAAGGGCAAACAGCTCAAAAAAAGGTAGGACCAGTAAAATTCTGCACAAAGAAGGTGAGAGAGAGTCACAAACAAAACTAACATTCACTTGTTTGGACCTGCCCAGCATTAGTCATTTGTCAGTCTGATTATATAGTAATCAGAAGCTGAGCAGTAAGAAATTACATAGTGCTAAGAAATCCTTCAAATGGATCTGTCCCTAAATTCATGGCTTTTGTTGAGTAATTATTTCTGTAGCATTTCTGTTGTGGTTTAAATTAATACTTTACTATGTTCCACGTCTCCTTTTTAAAGCCAGTTCCTCCATGTTCCTCCAAAACACTTTCTGAGTTTGTCTTAGGCATTTGTGCCTGGAACAAAATGCATTGTAACAAACATCTGTTGAATAAATGGCTATAAATAGGACAGAATAGTTGATTCTTTTATCAAGGAGTTCTTGACTTTTTTTGTGTCTGGACCTTTTGAAGTCTAAACCTATGAACCCTTCTCGCAATAATATTTTTTGTGAATAAAATACATAAAATTAAAGGGAAATAAAATACAGTTATCAAAATATTTGAAACATTTTGATTTAGTAATATGCATGCATCTATATCAACTCATTAAATACAATGGTCTAATAGCCCATTTAATAACTGCTGTAAATTTTGAAGTAATGGTGAATGTAACGATACTTTGAGATGTGTGCAACAACTGTGATGCAGTATAAAAATACGTAAAATTTCTACTGAAGACACTGCCTGTGCTAAGGTTCTGCCCGCCAGACGTTGTCATCAGTTACTTCCATGACCGTGGGCCTATATTGTTTCTTACTTAGGCCACAAAGCCAGCCTAGCTTCTGCCTAGAGTCATTCACATAAGTTGATCCTGAAGACATTGTTTTGTTTTTTGCTCTTTTTTTCCTTATTGTAAGCAACTCTCAAAAGTTTTCTGTTTCTACTTTTCTCCAGAGGAACAAGTGATACTTCATGCAAGTCAAGGAATGCTTATTCACCACCTTTGTTCCACCTTCAACTCAGCAAAATTTCACCTTATGTGAGAATTTTTTGTCTTTAACCTTATGTGGTGTTAAGTTCTTGGGTGACAGATAACTTCCTTTTATTTATTTAGGGTTCATTTCCAGTCACCTAGGTTTTGGAATTTGTATTGACCCTTGTCTCCATGTGCTTATTGATGACATAGCCCAGAAGTTATACTAACAGGTTTATATTAGCTGTCTGTCTCCCAGCTGGATGGGATGATGGTTCCAGCCACTTGTGGGTTTGCCTACATCTCAATGTCCAATGTAGAGGGATCAGTAGATTACATCCACGTTTCAGAGAGCAGCTCATGACAAATCCTTTTCTCTAAGATCTACCCCAATTCTAAACTTTTATAGAGGTTTTTCTGGGGTTCAGTCCTAAGCAGTTTCTGTTTGTTTTTGTCATCTCTGATAATTCCTAGGTTTGGATTCTCTGCGTCCTTCACTCTGCTCCTTTGATCCCTTTTCTGGAGAGCTAGAGCCATCTCTGTGTTGGTTGAATTCCCATCATAAGGGGACAGATGGTACTAAACAGTAATAACTTTGCACACCTGATTCTGAGTTTTGCTCTTTGCTTGGGATACTCTCCATGTTGTGTGATTTGGAGCAGTCCAGATCGATTTCAGTCATGAGTTTTTCTATCACTAGGATGGCTGGCTTTAGGAATATTACACATTTTGTTTCCCAGTGACCCTTGTAGGCATCAGCTCTGCAGTGAGATTAGTTTTCTCCTACTTTTCTCCCATTGTTTCTGGGTTTCTTTGATCTTCTACCCAGACTGAGCTTACTAGGTCCCAAAATGTCAGAGCCAATGTCAGAGCCTAAGTCTGATTATTAGAGTGATTTTTGTTCTCTGTAAACATATCTCTGAATATTCTAAGCATATCATTAGCTTTACTTATTAAAACAGAAATATTTTTCTTGGTAAGTGAATAGATCGGCAACATGGCTTTCAGTCTTTTTCTTGTGAATTTAATTAATAGGAGCCAATGATCCAGGACTAGTGTGCTTATAGTTGAGCTAATGAAGCTGAGTCTTCAAAATCAGCAAAGTGAATCAAGTAGAAGTATCTGTATTAGTTTCCCAGAACTGTTATAGGAAATTACCACAAACCTAGTGAATTTAAAACAACAGAAATTTAATCTCTCTTAGATGTGTGAAATCAAGGTGTCAGCAGGACCACACCCCTTCTGAAGGCTCTAAAGGAGAACACTTTCCTGCCTTTTCCACCTTCTGGTGGTTGTCAGTATCCCTTGGCTGTGGCCACTTCATTGCAATCTTTGCCTCCATCTTCACCTCACTTTCTCCTTTGTGCTTCTGTGTCAAATCTCCTTATTATTTTTTATTTTTTCCTTTTAAGTACACTTGTGATGACAGTTAGTGCTTTCCTGGATAATTCATGATAATCTCCTCATTCAAGGTAACATTTACAGCTTCTAGATATTAGGAAGTAAGTGTATCTTTGGGGGTCATTTTCCAACTCACCACAATACCTGACTTTCAACAACCAGCTCCCTCTTTGACTTCTCTTAATTGCAAAAGCAATTCCTTATATGAGCTTTCATTGAAAAATGGAGGTGGAACTCTTCTAAGGGCTAATGTAGCATAGAAAATGTACATTCCACAGAATGGGGGCTGTGAAATAGCATATCAAGTCAAAAGTGTTACATCCATATTCTTTGAAGGTTCAGTGATGTGAAGCAGAGATTCTGTCAGAAATTGATTTTAATAGAACTTGCCATCAAAAATGCAACAATACAAGGTCCAGGAGTATAGAGTACACTTCATTTGAGTTTTGGTGACCTTATCATTCACAACCTGTTGAAGTGCAATTGTATAATTTCAAGTTTATGATGAGATAAAATAATGGGTGTTGGCAACAATATCAATTAATTGACTAGAAGTGCGAGAAAGAAGTCAGATCCAGTTGTGATTTACCAACAATTGGCAAAGAGAATTTCTTAACAGCATTTTAATATCACTGAAGCGTTTGCTCAGTAAATATTTGTGTGTCTGAATAAATTAACATGTTTCTCCAGACCTTACAATATTTCTGAAAGTCTGTACTTTCTCTTGCTGTTGCAGTATAGTTGGGCAAAACCATTTTAAGAAAGAATTTTTCAAGCCACTAGAAATCTTTATCCACAAAATTTGTTTATGTTAGGCTTCCCAAGGCATTGTCTTATGATTGGGTGTTTTCTTAGGAGTTGGTAATGACACTCCTTTTGGATTAACCCATATAAATATCTTTAAAACTGATAAATAAGCCTTTGTTTGAAAGAGTAGTTGATGAATTCAAATATTAATATATCACATTTACCAATGTCATGTTTCTGATGAACTCTACCAATTATATTAATACATAGAATTTATATCCTCCAGTTTTGGGAAGAAAGTTATTTTTCCATATACATTATTTCCTTAGGTGATTGCTTTGGTTATTAGAGGATGCTTTCTGAAGATTTGGCTGGATCACTGAGGGCATGTGTAAAACTGTGAATGTAAAAGCAGTGGTACTTTAGGAAGTATTGCTAGTGAGTGAATAATCACTCTGACTAAGCCTTTGCAGATGATGACCTCCATTGGCTGCTATTTCTGGGTTCACATTATCAGCAGGAACCAGATGTGTGATTCGCTCTTGACCCTCAGTTTCAGCAGAAAATATATACCAAGAACACCCAAGTTCAAGAAAGAATATGGAGAAGGGAACAATACGATCAAAATGCTTAACTTAAGATATTTTCCTATTTTAGTACATCACCAAGTCTTTATTTTAATATTATAATAAAATTGCACTGTCAGTATTTTTGGTTTACAGAAAACATTAATGATAGTCTGTGTTACATAAACATTTCTCAGGACTCACCAGGAAATGCTGTTTATACAAAATTATACTCTCCTTATGTTAAGCAAAGTAACTTACCTACTAGTCAAGTCTTTAAAGAATGAATTGAATTCTATCTCTGCTTCTTAGATTGAGGCAAATAGAACCTTATTGTTAAACATAAGATTATTTTTAAACATCAGGCACATATTTTCAGTATTTTCCTTTTATTGTCACCTGAATTTGTATTTAAGATAAGAATATTTTCCTACAGTGTAACTGATTTTTATAAATTTCAGAACATCAAAGATCTTTGACATAGTAATAGTAAAAATGATGCTTTTTTATTCTCTAATTTTTAAGTTTTTTGATAGATCAAAATTGCTTTGGATTTTTTTCTCTTGAGTTTATCTGAAGGTAGAATGAACACCCAAGTACTAAAGAGAATTGTTTAAAGTATATCCACATTCACAGTTCCCATAAAGGAAAGAAACTTCTGAGAAAAAAGGTTATAGTACTAAAAATTTTCTTACTAAGAAAAATTCTATGTATTCCAAGTTCAAGTTAATTAAAAGCCTATTGCATTTGAGTCGATTCTGTCTCATCATGACCTTATAGGAAAGAGTAGAACTGCCCCTTAGAGTTTCCAAGGAGTGCCAGGTGGATTTGGTTAGCAGCCATAGCACTTAACTGCTATGCTGCCAGGGTTTCCTTATGTTAATAGGGCATTACAAAAGTCTCATGAATGTAAATACCTTGTGAATCTAAACACGTATTACACTGGTATATTGACAGACTCTTTTCTGTTTCATTAGAGATTTAAATTTCTACTTACCTTTAAGCTACCTGGGATGCCAGCTAAGCATCAGTGTTGTCATCACAGGTTAATGCAGCAAGTGGAGTTGAGGGATTTCCCATGGGGGTAGTGGAGTTTCAGGGAAGTGATATTCTCGAGTGGTTAACTCCTCAAAAATAGATTATGAGCGCCTATTGCATGAAATTGAAATTATAAATTTTTTAAAATCAAAATAGTTGTTGTGAGTCTTCTCAGCTCTCTCTCCAGTATAAAAATATATTCAGTTGTCAGCAGATTAAGCAGAACAGTAGAGAGTACGTGACCTTTGGATGCAGAATAATTTTGGTTTGAACTTCGGTAAGTTTGCTAATGTTTATGAGTCTCTGCTTTCCCATTTTAAGAATGGATAGAATATCTTTTGTAAATTAAATAAGAAAATGTATGTAAAACGATTTTAGAGTACCTGGCACATGTCAGGTATACTATAAACATTAATTATTTTCTACTTTTAAAGTCTTGAATAAAATCAAGTTTAGATATACTCTAATAGAGGGAAAAGCTTGTTTATATATTACCACAGTCATTGAAATGAATATAGACTCCTAAAAGAAACCAGGCTGTGTCTGTTAATTAAATGGGGTTGCTAAGAAACTTAAACATCTCCTTTAATAGTAAAATAATATAAATGAAAACAATTAGGGTATCATAATAATAATAGACATTTAGGAGCACTAATTGCCACACAATGGAGCCCCAGTGGTGCAGTAATTAAGAGCTCAGGTTGCTATTCAAAAGGTTGGCAGTATGAATCCACCAGCTGCTCCCTGGAAACCCTGTGGGGCAGTTGTACTCTGTCCTATAAGGTCTCTGCGAGTTGGAATCTATTCCAGCGCAGTGTTTTTTTCACTGCCACACATTTTTAAAGATATGCAAGGTACTCATTCAATCCTTATAACAATTTCATGAGAGAAGTAGTACTATTTTCTCGTATTAGGGAGGTAAACTAACCTGTGCAAGGTCACACAATTAGTGAGTGGCAAGCTTGATATTTGAACTCACGTCTATGCTACTCCTGTACACTTGAAGTAAAGCAGTGGTAGTGGAAATGCAGCAAAGGCAACAGATAGAAGGGGTTAAGATGGATTGGACTTGCTGGCTGTTTGGATGGAAGCCTGAGGAAAGGAGTGGAGCCAAGGCAAGTAGTATATTACGTATGTCCTTGGAGGTCAGAGGTGTAGCAAGGGTAATCAGTACCAAGGGGCAGTCTCTAAATTTAACCCCCCTTCCACCAGCCTCATCAATGGGGTGGGTAGGTGGGGGCTGCCAGTCTCATCTGGCACTCTCTTGGATTTGCACCTGGGGCAAATGCCACCATTTGCTCCGTCCACTCGTGCTTCTGCTGGAGGTGTCTGTTTTGATAGAACACCTTATTTGCAAGTAACAAACTCTCCTGTGAATTAACACTGTGGAGCCGGTTCTGATTCATAGTGACCCTGTATACAACAATGCTACCCCGTCCTTCAACACCCTTACAATTAATAAATGTAAACCAAAAAACCAAACCCATTACCATAGAGTCAATTCTGACTTGTAGTGATCCTATAGGACAGAGTAGAACTGCCCTGAGAGTTTCCAAGGAGCATCTGCTAGACTTGAACTGCCAACCTTTTAGCTGGGAGCCATAGCACTTAACCACTAGGCCACCAGGATTTCCAATAAACTTATTAAACTTTAGCCTCATGATGAAAGAATTTCTTGTAAGGCTCCATGAATGCCCCATAGCACTCAAAGGCAGGAATGCAGCTACTGTTTGGAACACAGGGAGAATTCCTTTTCATTCTTCTGCTCTTCTCTGAATACCTGTTTCGTTTGTCTCTGTACAGATAGGCTTCCTTAGTTGCCAACCCCATGTGGAACAATATGTAGCTGTCCCACACTTCAAAATATGCCTATTTCAGGTTCAGCTACACAGAGAGATGTCGTCTGTCTCTTAATTCCAAATTCTCATTGTAGAGAATCAAGTTGACTGAGCCAGAGTCAGGTGCCCCCAGTCCAAGAAACTGGTCCCAGGGATGCAGTTACTTATGTAACCTGGCTTCTTGGAAACAGTATAGGGGAAGAAGCTAAGTCTCAGGGAAGAGGGGCTACGCAGAAAATCCCATGTGTAGCCACCACGGTACTATTCCTTGAATAGAAATGTCCAAGGTCTTAAGCAGTGGACTAGGGGCTTCACTCTAGAAATGCTTGTCCTACTTATGTGTGGAATGTTGGACAGTACTAATGGTGAGTTGAAGACAATTTCATATTCAAAGACTTTTCATTGTCCTTGGGTACAGCATTGGGAGCCATGAGTCCAGTGTCTGTTCCTAGGTTTGTTCAGCATCAACTTGTCAAATCATCAAAGACATCCAAGCTGCTATCTATCTCCATTTTGCCTTCTTAAATCTAGTCTGGCCCTAGAAGATTACAAGTTCAGGAAACAGGGTGATGTGGAGTAATATAGCACTCTTGCTAACACTTCAGATTTGGGGGAAAACCTTGATGAATGTGGCAGCTGGAAAACTTTCCCGTTTTACAATTGTAAGTATATTTTGCTTTCTGATGTTTTGACCAGACTTAAATTTAGCTCTGGAACAAATAGTTCTTTATTTTTCTTTATTTTAAGGAAAGCTCCTCTATAAAACAAATTAAGTTCTTTCCCTGTTCTTGGGAAAAAACTTAATGCAGAGGATTACCTCAGGAACAGATACATCCAATGAAGCATCTCTGTTTAGTACAATGGTTACAAATTTTAGGAAACTATGTTTCCACTATTCATATTTTCCTAGGACCCCATCCTTTTCACGTATGCAATTTTTTCTTATTGTTGTAAAAAATGTCACTGCAGCATTGTTCTAAATGGACAAAATGTGGGAATAACCAAAATGTCCAACAGCAGATGAATGGATAAACAAAATGTGTTATATACATACAGTAGAATATGCAGCCATAGGGAGAAATGAAATTCTGACTCATGCTGCAACATTGATGGACCTTGACAATATTATGCTGAGCAAAATAAGTCAACAGAAAGAACAAACACCGTGTTAGGTGCTGTTGAGTCAGTTCTGACTCATAGTGACCCTACATACAGCAGAACAAAACCCTGCCTGGTCCAGCTCTACCTTCCCAGTTATTATGCTTGAGCCCGTAGTTGCATTCGCTGTGACAATCCATCTCACTGAAGGTCTTTTTCACAGACCTTCTGCTTTACCAAGCAAGATGTCCTTCTCCGGGGACTGGTTCTTCCTGATAACATGTCCAAAAAAGTGAAATACAGTTTTGTCATCCTTGCTTTTAAGGAGCACTCTGGCTGTACTTTTTCAGAGAAAGATTTGTTCGTTCTTCTGGCAGTCCGTGATATATTCAATATTCTTTATTAACACCGCAATTCAAAGCCGCAGTCCTCTTACAATCTTTATTCTTCACCCAGCATTCTCCTGTATACAAGTCAGTTGAAAACCCGATATCTTGAGTCAGGGTCTCCTTAGTTTTCAAGGTGACAGCTTTGCTTTTTAACACTTGAAAGAGGTTATTTGTGGCAAATTTGCCCAAAGCAGTATGCCATTTCATTTTTGACTGCTGCTTCTATGGGTATTGATTGCGGCTCTAAGTAAAATGAAATCCTTGACCACTTCAGTATTTTCTTTGTTTGCATGTTGCTTGTTGGTCCATATGGGAAGATTTTGTTTTCTTTATGTTGATGTCTAACCCATGCTGAAGACTGTAGTCTTTGATCTTTATCCGTAAGTGCTTCAAGTCCTTTTCACTCCCAGCAAGCAAGTTTGCATGTCTATGTAACACGGACTGTTAATAATAAGTCTTCCTTCAGTTGACAAATACTGTATGATCTCACTGAAAGAGAGTGGATCATGTAGGGAAGAAGTCAGTTATATGGCAAAATATGAGTATCTGGGAGGTAGGCCTTAGACCTGGGTAAGAGAAAACTCTCTCCTCTCTCTTGCACTTAGCAGTTTTACTAGAAAGGCAAAGCGTGGGAATATTTGAATCACTCTTGGAGGTAGAAATGAGGTGAGCCCCAAATAGGGAAGTAGCTTAGAATCTTACAGTTAGACCTTGTGGTCTCTAATTGTTATTTCTAATGGAAGTTGTAAAAATTTGCTGAGCTTTTTTTTCCCTCTCCTCCTACTTAAACCTTAGAAATTAGGGAAAAACAAGACCCATGCTTCTGGTGTAGAAACAGGGAGGAAAGTGGTGTCCTCTTCTACTAAGACCAGACTGGTGGTAGAGAAAGGCTTATCAGTGCCCAGGGAAGTGTCAATCTCAAGGCACCGTTGCCACTGAGGTGGCACATGGTGGGAAAGCAAACTGATGAAGATATATTTGGGATGGTGTCAGGGAAACTCAGAGATAACTAGGGGACACTTTGAGGAGAGCTAGTTTCTAGCAATTAAGCTGAAGTGGCTTAAAACCCTCCAGCAATCTGTTGCTGTCAAGTTGATTCTGACTCATAAAGACATTATAGGACAGAATAGAACTGCTCCATAAGAGTTTTCAAGGAGCACTTGGTAGATTCAAACTGAAGACCTTTCTTTAGCAGCCATAGCTTATAACCACTACTCCACCAGGGTTTCTAACCTTATCAATTGGTCTGACCTTATTTAGGCTGGGGCCTGGGACATTTGGGCCACATTAATGGTCGTTTTGAATGTTTCTTGGCATTTTTATGCTCTGATCAAATTATGATTGGGAAAATATGTTGGTTCCTGTGGAACATTAGAAAGGACAATTTAATTTAGCCCTTCCTTGTGGCACAGCTTGACTTTCAGTAATTAATGAAAGTCTTCCTGTCACTCACTTTGCTGTTGGAGATAATGTGGACAGAAATTTATTCCTGGAGGTAGAGGTATTACAGAAAGCTTAGGGAAGTGTTTGGAGCTGTCAGAAAAAGGGGAAATATAACTATAAATTGGTGGTTGATGGAAAAGTACAAATTAAAAGAGAAAGGGAAGAAACTGAGATCTGAATAAGTAACAGTTTCAAACTTTCCTTATTATATGGAACTTAATAAAACAGCCTTGAGTTACTGAAAAGGGAGTTAAAACCTGAGGGCCTGCAAAAACCTCAGTATATTAAGATTTTTTTCTGTAAAGTCATAGTATTGCAAGAAATGAAAGTTTATGTGATTAGTTAAGCTGAAGGGACCTAGGTTTAGGAAGTTTAGGACAAGTGGCAGATAAAATCTGACTATAAACAGGGTACCTACCCCAATGCTGACTAGCTTAGTCTCAGAAGTCCCAAAGTTCTATGTTCCTATGACAAGTAGCCTGGGTATGGTCTTGGAAGGGTAATTTTGTTCTCTTTGATAAAATAAATAAACTCGTAATCTCAGGAAGGTATACAACAATGGATTGATAAACCAAAAACCTATAGGTTAATATTCTGTTGTTAAATTTAAGAGCAAATTCAGTAGCTAGACTTTGAATCAAGTCTCATTTATAGATTCTGTTTGTATGTTAGGATGTGTGAGATGCTTAGTAGAATTTAACCTTCTAAATGTAGAGATACAGTTTACTAGATTTATAAAATTACATAAGGGAAAAATTTTATTTATTTTCTTAAACATCTGCATTGTCTGGTAATTGAAGTATTTGCTATTGTAATTTAGAATGCCTAAGAATCTGATTAATTAAATGTACAAATAGCTAAATATTTACAAGGGTTTGCATTGCCAAATGTAAGAGATACTTGACCACTAATCAAAGAAAAAGTACAGATGACTATTCTTATTTGAGATAGCATTAATACAAATAAATGCTTAAAATTATATTTTAATAAATTGAATCAAAATGCAAACAGTTATAAATGTGCTTTTCTGTACACAAAAGACTCCTTAGATAATAAATGCTCACGTATATCTCAGGTGTTAGAATCTTGTGGTCAGGGGCAAATCCTGGCTCTACTAGTCAGGCAAGTTACCCCATCGTTCTGTTTCTGTCTTTCCTAGTTGTAAGGCAGACACAGTAGCTGTACCTGTGTCATGCATTTGGTATGTGACTTGAATGAGATAAAAAATAAAAGACTTTCAACTTGATTGGGCATATACATGGAGCCCTGGTGGTGCAGTGGTTAAGAGTTCAGCTGCTAACCAAAGGGAGTTTCAGTCTACCAGCTGCCCTTTGGAAGGTCAATGAGGCAGTTCTCCTCTGTCCTATAGTGTTGCTATTAGTGGGGATTGACTCAGTGGCAATGTTTGTTTTTGTTTGTTTGTTTCTTGCCTAGATGCTTAATGGAGTCCGTGGCTGGCACATGTTCAGTTGCAAACTCAAAGATTGACAGTTTGAATTCACCCACAGGCACCTCGGAAGAAAGGCCTAGGGACTTGCTTCTTAAAAATCAGCCATTGAAAATCCTTTGGAACACAATTTTACTCTGATGCACTTGGGGTCACCATGAGTTGAAATTGACTCAATGGAAACTAGATTGATTTTTTTTTGGTTAGAAGTGTTCAAAAAATGAATATTGCTTTAGTACTATGAATTAAAAAAAAAAAAACCTCACACAATAAATGTAGCTACATATTTCTCCTGTGGCATTGGAAGGAATTCTGGTTAAGGAACTCAGAAATGGAGGGATCACAGATGACTCTGGTTGGAGCAGGTGATGTTTCACCTGATTCTTCTCCTTAGCAGTTGTCTGGCTTTTGAAGCACTGCTGTATGGTTCTACATGGGAACTTGTACCTGCTAGTGATGAAGTTACTGTAAGCAAACCTGCAAAACATAGGAATGAAAAAAATATTTGTAAAGATATGTTCACTTGATGACAGCAAATTAATAAAAGCATATAACTGATATTGTCCACTGTATGGAGAAGGCAAATAGGAAAGCTGATTATGTCTGTATCAAAGATAAATTCTGTTGCAATTTAATAAGAGACTTGGGCAATCTATATTATGGCTCCTTCTCTTCCTATCCTAGATAAGGGGATTAAGTGAGGGGAACATCTTACATTCTAACCATGTCAGGAAATCTTTGCATACTATCAAAGAATAGAACCATCAGATGCTCAATAGCAAGTTCAAGTTGGTATTTGTATAATGATCAACACTGCACCACAATTCAGGGGGAAATTTTGCTAGACTTGAGGAATGTGGAAATGTAATTAGCATTAGTTGGTGGTTAATAAACTCAAGGAATGTGGGAGTAATCTCACTGGAAACTCAATGAAGCAGTTCTACTCTGTCCTACAGGGTTGCTGTGAGTTGGAATTGACAGTCAATTAACTCAACTGTTGTTGGTTCTTATTTTAATAGTCTGTCTTTTACTACAAAACCATAGAATGGTTTGAGATTTCAAATTTGAAGCAGTTTCAAATTTACCATCTAGGGTCTGATTATCCAGTAGGCAAGATAAGTATGATGGTAAACTTTGCTGACTAGAGCATCTGTAATGAACACTTTCATATGTAGTAAACAATTTCATTTTCAATTTCATCCTTGATGTGATGAAACCCGTGTGAAATCAGTCACTATGGATTGGTAAGTAAGCGCAAGTAAGCCCATGCTTAGCTTGTTTACTGGGTCATCGGCTCCTGTCAGGGATTGCAAATTTGAAAAGAAACTATATAGGTTGGAAGAGAGACAGATGCCAGCCACACCTAAAAGCAGAATCTTTGATGTGGTAAAAACACGGGAGCTTGTTCACTACAGAAAGCTGGTAAGCAATGTAAGCACTGTTTGCCTTGTCTGTTGGATAGTCTGCCCTTGCTTGAGTCTCTTTCTAATATTGCTTCCCAACAAGACCTGTTTGATTTTGCTTCTCACAGGAATTGTAGGGAAGATATTTCATGACTTCCCTTGTTAGTACTTCTACAATTGTCAGCCCACACCACCAGGAAATCTTTCCTCATCTCTCTTATGAAATCCCCTTAAAACTAATCACTAAGTCTTGCTCTAGAGTGGGAGGAAAAGACAATAGAATGTGAGTCTGTTGAACCAGAGGCCAACAAAGCCTAAGTTCATTAACTGACAACTGAGTTTTCAGAAGTGGTGCGGCAACCTCTGTAGGTGAGTCGTGAACTAGTAGGAGATGTGATTGATTCCTGGCCCACACCATTCGTTTCAGGGAGAGTCAGATGAAACTGTGCCAGAGTACTACTATAAAATAGACCAGAACCTCAGCTCACTTGTCAAACCTTTATGGATTTTGGAGACAGCTATATACATAGTATTGAATGGTTTTTTAATCTCACTGTGTGGTGGGATTCGATGGCACTTGGCGGGTATGGTAAAGAGATCTTAAGAAATTTTTCTTTATTTGTAAAGCTGTGTTCAGTTAGCTTTAAAAATCTATTGTAAATTAGAACACATAGTTCTAAACAGAATGACCTATTAAAAATGTCAGGTTCCTGAGTTAGGGTGGGAGGCAGATGGGACTGTCTTACAAAAATGGCTAAGGTGACCTGGTAACATATGTATCAACATCAATAAAGACAAAGAAATTAGGAAATACTCTATCGAATACGTTTTCAAATTGAAGCTATTCAAGAAAAATAAAGCCAAATATAAACAGAGATTGAAAATAAAATTAAACTCAGATTGAATAACTTGGGACAACTAGTTGTTGGGACCCTAGAAGAAGACTAGGGGTTTGGGGACTTAAGGGACATTAGTTAAAGCATGGTTTGAGGATAGAGTAGAGAAAAAAGATAGACAACTAAGTACATACTAAAAAGACTAGAAAATAGGACTCAAGTGTATACCAATGTTCATTGCAGCATTGTTCATAATAGCCAAAGAGTAGAAACAATCTGAGTATCCATCAATATATGCATGGATAAGCAAAATGTAG
This sequence comes from Heterohyrax brucei, assembly GCA_028571685.1. NCBI lineage: Eukaryota > Metazoa > Chordata > Mammalia > Hyracoidea > Procaviidae > Heterohyrax > Heterohyrax brucei. The sequence continues at coordinate 65,859,177 of CM053141.1, read as the reverse complement.
TATATGTATATGTATGCACACACAATGAGATATTGCTCAACCATAAAGAGAAATGAAGTTCTGATACATGTTACAACATGGAACAACCTTGAAAATTTTATGCTGAGTGAATTAAGTCAATTACAAAAGATAAATATTGTATGATTCCACTTAGATGAAACATCTATAATTAGCAAATGGATAGAGACAAAAGAGTGTGTTACCAGGGGCTGGAGAGGAGAGAATGGGGGAGTTACTGCCTAAGGGGTACTGAGTTTCTTTTGGGGGCAATAAAAAACATCTGGAAATTGATGGTAGTAATGGTCACATAACATGGTAAATATAATGAATTAAACATTAAGTGTTGAATTAAACACTTAAAAAATGGCTGAATTGGTAATTTTTTAAATAGTATTTTACCAAGCATGCACACATAAGCATGCAGACAGAAACACACACAGACACACAGACACACACATACACACAATATGCAGGATGCAAGTAGCACCATCCCAGCTCCAATTCAAGACCAAAATTTGAGTAGGTCTCTGTCTTAGTAGAAGCAGGAAAAAACAATAGCACAAAATCAGTGCAGATCCAGACAAGCGGGGATAGAGCCACCAATGGTCTTAAAAGGTACTTTAGTACAAATTCATCAAAGGCACTCTTCTTCTAGGCAGATGCAACTCAAAGTTGGGCTCAAGGGTTGATGACAGGATTATAGGCTGGGTGTCATTCCCCATCACCCAGAGCTCATGGGCAGGACCCAACCTGCACAAATGCCCACTGTGGCTTTGCAAATGTGGCTGGCATCAGTTATTCTCACCTGTAGCACTGTACTCCAGATCACTGATTTACAGTTTCTGGAGCAAGGTTTTGGAATGTGTGTTTTGCCCCCTAAAATTAAAAACATTTTCTAAAAATGCTTATTAAATAAAACACAGGTAAGATATACATGAAGGAAAAAGTGAAAATCACTCTTCCCTTTCTAACCTACACCCACTACCACGGGTTAAGCAACTCCTTGGTTGCTGTGTGACCTTGAATGCCTTCTGACAAATAGCAACCTGTGGGACAGAGCAGAACTGACCCATAGGGCTGTAATCTTTATAATAGCAGATTGCCAGTTTTTTTGTCCCAGAGACACTGGTGGGTTCCTACTGCATACACTTTGATTATCAGCCTAATGTTTAATGCTTAATCGTTGTATCACAAGCTTCCTTCTACCATCCTCAGAGTGCACATAAGGATGTATCCGTATTGTCTCTAATAAGGTAGTATATAGGGTAAAAAGTATAAAGCAATATTCACAAACTTCCTCTATCCATTCACCATTCTTCCACCCTGGGGGGGAAGAAAAGTCTGCAGGTTTCTCGTAGACTTTTTGATGTGGTGATGAAGATAATGGGTTAAAAAAGCTGTGGAACTCAGAGGGGTCAGAGTCTTGGCAGGAAAAAGGTAATACTTTCATGCTGGGCAATTGAGAAAATGCCCCCAAACCAAATCCACTGCTGTTGAGTCAATTCTGACTCACAGTGACCCTATAGGACAGGGTGGAACTGCCCCACAGAATTTCCAAGGAGTGCATGGTGTATTTGAACTGCAGAACTTTTGATTAACTACTGTAGCTCTTAATTACTATACCGCCAGGGTTTCCAGGCAATTGAGAAGAGTTTATTTAAGGAACTATTTACAAAGGTATGGGCAGAATTTAAGGGTGCTAACAGGAGATGGTGAAGTACTCCAGCACTAGTAACAACCAGCATCTGTCACCTCCGCTAGGCCTTCCAGGGCAGAGGCAAGAAAGGGGAGGAGACTCCTAAAGCACCCAGACAGAGGGGCTGTCTACCTAATAAGAACTTGCTGACAAATCACAGTAACCCAGCACAGAGGGATCTGAAAGAAAAGAAATAATGTGACCTCAGTCTCCTTCTTCCTTCTACCTCCCGTTAAAGCTTCGCGGTGGCACTGGCTGACTCCAGTTGGAAGCCAGAAGGCAAAGTGGCCTGGTGATGAATTCTTCCTGGGTTAGGCTCCAAGTCCACAGAGCAGGGCAGAAGGGGATCTGGAGTGGTAGCTGGAGTATGTTCTCCACAACATGCTTCTGAAGTACGTATCTTTAGAGGGGTTTAAGAGAGGAAGAGGTAAAAAATACTAGCCCTTGTATGCAAAGAAAAACATGGGTTTGGAGAAAGCGGTAGAGCTCTGCATTCTGTCACTGTTGTAGTTGCTGGTGCTGCTACTGCTGCTGTGTGTATGTATGCATGTGACGCGCGCACACACAGAGGATGAGAGACAGAGAAATATGGGGAAAAGAGCTTTTAAAGAAGTTTTCTAAATTATAAATTGAATACTCTTTAATGGTCTTCCAGATGCTCCCATAAAGATTGTTCTCTTTAGATATGTATAGAGGCTTCTAACAAATACTCGCTAGTATTTGCCAAACTTTTGACCATGAACTTACCTTGTTTTAGAATAATTCAGGCTTGGTCCTAGGTCCTTTCTTGATTGCACCCGTCATGGCTCACCTCATCCAGCCTCATGGGTTTAAATATGATCAATATACAGACAACACCCACATCTATATTTATAAATCAGACTGTTCTTCTGAAATCCACCAAGTGCTCCTTGGAAACTCTATGGGGCAGTTCTGCTGTGTCCTGTAGGGTTGCTATGAGTCAGCATTGACCTGACAGCACTGGGTTTGGGCTTGGCTCAGGTAATCTTCATGGAAGCCACTGCCTTACCTTTTCCTGTGAAGTGGCTGGTGGGTTTGAACTGCCAACCTTTCTGTTAGCAGCAGAGTGCTTTAACCATCATGGCACCAGGGCTCAAAAATAACTTAATTTTTTAAAAATGAAAATTAAACCATAATAGGCTTATCATTATATAATGTATCTTTTTTTTTAAACTCATTGATATATTACAGAAGTTCTTCTATATTGGTACTCAGCCTTCAGAGTCTATAATATGAAAGTACTATAATTCACCTAATTACTACATTTTTTACAAAGACCTAGGTTTTATCCTTTTATCATTGCTTTTGTAAATGATACTGGAATGGTTATCTCCCTTCACATTCCCTGTGGTAGTGGTCACTGTACCTTGTTTTATACAACCTCATAGCTAGTCTATGTTTCTCAGGCTCTTAAAGAGGTAGATAAAGCCTTGTTATTAAATTCTGGCAAAGCAATATAGGTTGAAGCCATGGTTACCACTTTTAGATGTGATCCATAAAAGTTTCCTGCGCTGCCTTCTACATGTGCACTTTTTCCATCTACTAACTTAACAGAGAAGACTTCAGGGACCTAGACAAAGGTGATGTCCTAAGGATAATCTCTGAGTGACTTTGTTAAGGGTTCCCTGTTGATTTGCACTGGATTGTGCATGTGCATGACATGCATAACTACTAAGTTGCTGAGTTTTTGTGTTTCATTTAGCCTGCACTTAATAATGCAGACCCACATGGGCTTTTGTAGGTACTTTTAGGTACTTGTAGGTACTTGTAGGTACTTTTAGGTACTTTTGTAGGATGGATGGTAAGAATTGAAATTAATGGAGATAAATGAGCCTAACATTTTAAATTTGATGTTTATTGTCAACTTTCCCTCTAAAAGTGTACATCAGCTTGTACTCCCTTGAACACTTCATGAAGATGGCCAAGAAGAGTGAAAATACCTCTTGCATTTATTTTATAAAATATGTATGAGGTAGTAATTAAGCTAAATTCTGAAATAAGGGAACCTACTGAGTTACAGTAGCATGAAAAATTTAAATAATAAACATAAAAATAACTATTATCTAAAATATAGTTCATTTCCAGTGTTGGTAAAGTGAGAGGGTATCTCTGTTTGGTTAAAAATCTCTCTAGATGCTTCTGATACCAGATTTGGAAACCACTAGCCTTATGTGGTTGGGATGACAGTTGGTTAAATATATTACGTTTAATGGTGCTCCACAGAAGTGTCATAGAATCTCTATATGCCAAAGTAAGAATCTTTTTCATCTCAGACTCAATACTGAAGTTGTGCTCTACTCTTCTTACCTCTAGCAGGCTTTAGAACTTGTCTGATTGTCGCTGCACACACAAGACAGTGGCGTAGTAGGCAAAGAGCCCTCAGAGAGTGTCTAAGAGCTGTAGGACTGAGTGAACAGACAGTAAAACGATTCCAAGGTAATAGCTGGCTGGTAATAACATTTTGCAGAAATATCCTTGAGAAAAGTAAAGTTTCCTTGGAAGTCAGTTGATGAGAACTTCAAATATGCTCAAAATTTAGATTAAACAAACAACCAAAAACAAGATTTGTGTGTTCCCTACAATTGTCATTGACCACTACAATTCAAAAAGTAGTTATTTTAAATGAACAAAAAGAGATCTAGACCAAAGCAGACACCATTCCTTTCCCAGCAACTGCCAGAAGGATTTATTAAGTTCTAGTGAGAAAAAAATAGAAGATAACACTGGAATCCTAATGCACATAATTGTTTTTCTAAAATTAACCATGTTGCAAAGTGTATATTATAGGCCTTATTTCCTAGCATGGGCTTAATTCTCAGTTAACCCTATCATATTTCCATATGCTGTCAGCTTTGGGTTGGCTTCATAGTAATGTTAACTGTCTTAGCCAGCCAGGTTGGGTTTCAAGAAAAGAACTTAATTTGTTAGTGGTGGCAGTGGCGTCACTCCAGCTGGTATTACCTAGTACAGTAATTCATGTTGTCGCTTCCCTGTGCTAAATATCACAATACTGCAGCTAAAACAGCAGAAATTTTGACAAAAGCAGCAGCTAAAAACATTGACAGCAATATAAACAACAGTGTGTACTTGTAATGCAGTGTAGATGAAACCACTTGATTCTAAGTGTTATTATAATTAGGTAATAATGAGAGCTCTGAGTGGAGTATAATAAATTCATTGCTGTAGAGTGAATTCCAATTCATAGAGACCCTATAAGACAGAGTATAACTGCCCCATGAGAGTTTCCAAAGAGTGCCTGGTAGATTGAAACTGCTGACCTTTAGTTAGCAGCAGTAGCTCTTAACTACTATGTACTAGAGTGTCTAGGATTCATTAGGAGGTTCAAAACACAAATTAGCATGGATTTTTGCCTTGTAAGTATATTAATATGTATATATAAGATGTACTTTCAAAAAGTGTTTTTGTTATTAAGACTAACTGTGGGGATATTTTTATACCACCCAGTATGATCTGTACCCCTCTTTGTGACTCCATGCACTGTGGGTTCTGTAATTCTCAAGAAAAGAACCATTTTATAGAGGAAAACAGCCAGAATATTAGGAACACTGAAGACATTAAATTACTCATCTGGGGTTCCTTAGTCTCTTAGGCTAACAACAGTATTGAACTCAGGCTGTGGAAGGAGGGTATTCTTTCTCCCCCATGGCCATTGAGTTGATTTCTGCTCATAGCAATCCTATAGAACAGAGCAGAACTGCCTCATAAGATTTCTTAGGCTGTAGTCTTTACGGAAGCAGACTGCCATGTTTTTTTGTTGGTAAGTGGCTGGTGAATTTGAACTGTTGACCTTTTGGTTAGCAGCCAAGTGCTTGAATCACTGACCACCAGGGCTCCTTAAGGAGAACATTAACCAAAGAAACAAACCAAACCCATTGACAACAAGTAGATTCTAACTAACAGTGACCTGATAGCTCAGTGTAGAACTGCTGCAAAAGATTTCCCAGGCGTAACTGAGGATTTGAACTGCTGACCATTCCGTTAGCACCTGAGCTCTCGCTCTCATAGCCTCAGTTACAAATGTTAGAGGACAGCAAGGATGAGGGGGCTAAGCAACTAGTGTCTCTGCTAAAGTACAGCTGGCATCTGTTGCAAAATTCTGTTATTTCATTAGTTAAGTTAGCACATCTTTGCTCAATGTCATTGTGCTAGGTGTAGAGGATAGAATGGTAAGTATGGTAGACCTAATCCTCACTCTCAGTGACCTTTGGGTTTTAGGGGTTCATTCAGCAATGATGACCAAAGTATTTAATGGATCAAAGGGCAGGTGTAAGGACAGGACAGGACAGACTGCAGCCGGCGTGCCATGCTCACGTATACAACTCAGTGTTGGCTCTAAGTTTGTCTCTGCTGAATTGGTTAATTTTATATAAACAAATATTTCTTTTTACCTTTCTATGTCTACTTTGAAAATCATAGTGGCATAATGGTTAAATGTTCCATTTGTTAAACCAGAAGGTCTGAAGTTTGAATCCACCGGGTACTCCTTGGAAACTCTGTGGGGCAGTTTTACTTTGACTTATAGTGTCACTATGAGTAAGAATTGACTTGCTGTCAGTGGGTTTGGTTTCGGGTTTTGTTACTACTTTAATATTAGTGTAGAATTTTCTGGAAGACTGGAAGCAAAGCAGGATCTCGGTTTTCCAACCCTGAAGTAGCTGAGCATAACAGTACAGGCAGTGTAGGAAAAAAATTAAAAAATTTGCCTTTTTTTATTACAGAACTCTGATTTCGTGCAGATAATTCATCCCCCTCCATGATGATATGTGCCATTACCAAGCCACTCATGGTAATCCCATTTGTATTGCTATTTACCAGTTTAGGAATGAGTGTGTGATACAGTTCTGGCCACTGAGACTTGAAGAGATGCTTACTGGAAACTTCTTTTCTTTTTGTTAAAAAAAGACACAGGAGGAACAGATACAATTGTTTACATATGACAGCTATCTTGCAATCGTGTGAGGGAACTAGCCTGAAGACAAAGTCGACATGTTGGGCACGGCAGAGCAGAAAGCTGGGGAATCCCTGCTTCCTTATGGGATGATAATTCATGAACACAGCAACCCTGGAGCTGCCTGTCTGCAGACTTCTTGCTAAATGAGGTAATAAATATCCATTGTTTAAGGCAATTGGGTCAGGCTTTCAGTTACTGCCAGTTAAAGGCCTGAGAAGCATCACTACAAATCACTTGGTGGCAATGACTTGATAATAAGTACATAATTTTAAGAAGGAAGTAAATGGTCTCCTTTAAAACATGTTACAGAAATGTAGACAGTAATGAAAAAGACTTCCTTTGTTTACTAGGGAAAACTTCAAGAGGCTGTCATAACTTGGAAGAGTCTGAAGAGAACTCTGCTGTGTGGCATATTAATGATTTTCAACAGAACGGAGGGCTTTTACATACTTCTTCATTATTAGGAAATGAATGTTTTAAAGCCACTGCAAGTATTGATTCTTACAGAAGGGCACCAGAAGAAGCAGGAAAGACAACTAACATCTACTGAGTGGTTACTGTACCAAGCACTTTATGTACATTATCTTCACTGGTGTTGGAAATAACCAGGTACAATTGATATTCTCCTTTTACCAAAACAGAAGTTATAATGGAGATAAATAGTTTACCCAAAGTTAAAACTAAGTAGTAAGAAACTGAGATCTGAAGCCTAGGTCTAAGTGACTCCAACCCACATGCACTGAAGCCTCATGCTACGCAGAGTAGAAAGACATTTTGGCCACTTTCCAGTCTTCATGGACTCAGCGACAATGTCTGGAGGTTTCCTTGTTAGTTATGCAAACAGCAAAGCTGGTTACACAATAAAAGAGAGAAGCCCAGTTCTGGCACTAATTTAGGGCAAACCACAGCTGTCTTCGATGTTTTCATTGTACAGGAGATCAGAGTCAATGATCCGACAGCTGCTGGCAGCCCTCATCAAATATGCAGAATAGTAAGGCGGTTTTATCTCGGTGCCTAATTACATCTGGCACAGAGGAAATTTATTTTGCAAAGGAGGAGCCATCAATCGTACAAATGCAATATGTAACCAAATATGGTGGCCTCATTCTGTTTCCAAAGAGCTGTCCAATTATAGAGCACTTTCTGTGTTTATTAAGTGATTTTCCTCTCAATCTATGTAACCAGAATTCTGTTACAAAGCTGTTCAACGGTTTTGTTGTCTGCTGTTTCAACTTATTTTCTTCAGCTATAAAAACTATCCAGCACATAATTCCAAAAGCAAATATGATTATGCCATTCTTGTCTAGTTCAGGTTTTTATACCTATATAAACAATGTGGTAAGACCATAATTTAGTGTCTTTTTACCACTGAAAGTTGTTCATGTCTGTACTGACAGAGAAAAGGTTTTCTAGTGCTGATATAGGAGCAAAGAACAAATAGTTGGCTACTTAGACTAGCTATTGTCTTAGCTGGATGACACTCTGCTTTACGTGTTTGGTCAAGGAGCCTGCAATCTACATGTGAGTGACATGGAGATGTGCTGTCCAGATCCCCATCAAGGAAGGGCTTGCTGCCCAGTTATGGGGAGGACACTCCAGCCATCTGCTTCTTCATGGTCTGCCCAGCTGGGATGAGCTGCCTGTCAATGTCACACCCTTCCAGGGACAGTTGGCTTCCAGTGACTGAGCAGGGTAAATTCACAAAAGCCCAGATAGTTTTGTCTGATGTGGGACACTGAAGACAGTTCTTGCTCTAGAGTTCTCCATCAATTCAATCTCCCTTTCTCCCTTCCTTTCACAATGTTGGTCTCTAACAAATATATTGCATCCCAGATTCCATGTAAGCATATGCTTCTAGAGAACCCGATCTGTGATGTTGTGTAAAGTGAAATCACTTAAAAAGCTGCCTTACCTTTTTCCCTTGCTGACAGGAGGGTCTTTCAGCACAATCGCTTGAGAGTAGAACATATGCTGCATTAAAATCTAGGGATGACTCGAGTACCCAATTGTCACATTGAATTTTTTCAGTTAATTACATATCACAGACTTATATTTTTCTTATCATTCTGAACTGCATTGCTAAAATAATAAGAATTTTTTTCCCTCTTTCTTGTCTTCAGTGTAGCTCTGACCTTTCTCTCCTTGACAAGTTTTTCCTGTTTCCATTAAACCAAACCAAACCAAAAACAAAGTCCTGTTTTTCTTTCTACTTCTCTGATTGTTTCTTTATAATCTCTACTTCTTGCTCACTTTCTTGCTGGTGTCCTTGGCCTTTGTTCTACCTGTATGCCCTCTTTCCAGAGGACACTGTCACATGGCTTTAATATCTGCTTATATGTTGATTATGTCCAGGGTTTGAGTCTGAGGCCTTGTTTTTGAGCTCTACAGCCATATAGTTTCTTCAAACAAGAATATCCCAAATGGAATTTATATCTCCACACCCTCCCCACAAAATACCTAAAACAAAAATAATCAACAATGAAAACTTATTCCTCTTCCAGTAGTCTTGCCTTAGCCTGAAACTGGAGAGACATCTTAGACTTCTTACTAATTCTCTGCAGGCAGCCAGGCCCCGAATGTTACACTCTCCCCTGTAAGCAGCTGGAGTTACCCTATCTCCTCTTTACACTGTCTCTTGTCCTTGCTTTCATGAATGATTTAACGTCTCCAATATCATCCTGTATTGTCTCTCTTCTATTCACCTTTTCATCCCCTACCAGTTGATCATGCTAAATGGCAGATTAAAATGCTTCCTAGTTGCCCAGCTGAGCATGGAAGATCCTTGATAATGAGGACCTTGTGTATCTTCTGATCTCATTGTGAATCATTGTTCAGTGTTTGCATTGTTCTCTGGGCATAAATACATCAGGTAGAGCCATGCTCTGGTACCTTAGTAAGATGTGACTCCTTCTGCATGAATGCCCTTTCTCTTGCTTTTCTCTCATCAATTTTTTTCTCTTTGTCACCCTTCAAAACACAACTCCCACTGAGACTTTCTCTGGGGAATGTCTTCCCAGGTCCCCCTTCCCTGACACCTGAGCATAGGTTTATCAAAGTATCTGTCATGTTGAGAAAGATCTTGTTCTCTCAAATTGACCTGTAAAACTCCTTGAGAGCAAAGATTATACCCTATTGGAGTTTACATCTGGATGTACAACATAGTGCCTAAGACATAGTAAGCTTTGATAATGTGTTTGTGAAATGACAGAAAATGAGGTTGTCTAAAAATGCAACTACTTTTTAAAGAACCATTGTAGTGGAAAATTACAAAAATGAACATGCACATATTGACATGTTGTCATGTAGATCCTTGGCATCTTTTAGGAAAAGCCTTTGTTGTATAACTAATATCCATATATATACATATGTATATATTAGTGACATCTGCATGAGCTTCCAGTTTAACAACTATATGTTACATAAAATGATCAATATGTATAAATTAGTCATTTAAATTTTATGTAATTTATATTATTTACATATAATTTAAACTAAAGCATATCTTACATAATATAATTTTATATTAGATATTTATTATGTATGTTTATGTATTTTATAATTGTTTACTTACCTGATATATGGTAGTATATAAATGATGTAATACAAAATTATAGATAAATTGTATAATACAAAATCATTTTTATATGACTTTTAAAAGGAAAAGCCTGTGTGCCAAGCCAGCCAAGTGCCGTCAAGTCAGGCCTGTGTAGGTGTTGCTAATGAGGAATTTTGACTCAGTGTAGTATTTTTCATGGAGCCGTTGACACATAGTTTCTGCCTCTTTAAACTGATTGTCAACATTTGGGTAAATAACAATCTGCTGACTTTGAAAAACTGGTTATAATCCATTTCAAATAATGCATGCAAAACACAGCAGGCAATGGCCCATAATTGAAGGATTAGTTTCAGGCCTTAGGGTGGTTTTTAAAAATTCACAGGCTGATAGAATGTTACGCTCCATATGGACCAAGAATATTCTCAATAGGGAGTTTCCAGTCCTCTTTCCTCCTACAGAACTCTAGAATTCTATGTGTACCACATAATGGGAGGGAGAACTTTCTCTAGCCATCAGCACAGCAGCTGCAGATCTTCCCCGGTGAGAAGGTGAGCATGAGGTTGAAAGTGCCTTATAAGAATTTGAATCTAGCCGGAAATGGAATAGATTTGTATGGCCATTTAGGTTATTTCTAGTTTGTCTGCTATCAAAGGCATGCTGCAGCTGCCTCATGCCCAAACCTTTGTATCCTGCGGAATGGCTTTATTAGGCACTGCTCCTTTCCGATCTTAATGGCTTGCCAGTGTAGAGTAAGATGCGGCCCATGTGATTGCTCTCTCTTCTTATATCTCGACTGACTTTTCCTCTTGCTTTACTCCCCCCACCTATCCGTTCTCTTTCTTCAAGCTGTTCTGCTTTCTTCGAATTTCTACCCCACCTTTTTTCCTCCAGATACTGCTTTCCTTTCCTGTTTTTGTTCTTGTAGGCCCCTTTCTGAATCTCAAAGGAGGGACCTTTTCAACTTCAGCTTTTGCTGGTCTAGTCTTGTGTTCATCTAAGTTTATTAGCACAGGTAAGGGACCCTGGGTATAGTGGTTATGCACTCAGCTGCTAGCAGAAAGGTCGGTCAGTGGCTCTGCAGGGAAAAAAAGGATGGCAGCCTGCTTCTGTAAAGATTACAGCTTTGGAAACCCTATAGGAACTTCTACTTTGTCTTATAGAGTTGCTGTGGGTCAGAATTGACTAGACAGCATGGTTTCTTTCTCTCGTTTTTTGGCATGGGCAGGTCAAGAAGTAGGAGAAAAATTGTTGCTACCTTAATCTGTGTGGTGCTCTCTGCTCCTGGGCAAGGGTACAGGTGTCTTTATGAACTATTATCATTAGCATGAATTTCTGAACAGAGCAGTGATTTGGCAAGCCCTAAGCCATACACTGGGGCTCCTAACAACTTGCTTCTACTAGCAACACGAGGATCAGGAAAATACTTCCTTGCCAAGTAGCTTTGACTCATTTAAAAATGGGAGAGGAGATGAGTGTGAATTTGCTTTGCTTGAGTGACAAGGCTTTAGAATGTCGGTTTATTGTCTGAGATCTCATTTAGAGAGGCAAAGTGTATGTACATAGTGTGTATCTGCGTATATACATCCATACATGTATTTAAAAATTTACTTTTTAGGTATTACGCCATTACTAGTATGTCAGAATTTGCAAGTAAAGCTCATAAATCACTTCTCTGATATTTTTGCAAAATGAAGCTAACATGTGCTTTAAATAATCTACAGTGATTTATAGCTGAATCATGAATGGATTCTTTTCATGTTTTTAGTGGGTAGTTAACTAAAATTTAATTTTCCCTCTCTAAAAACCCAGAAACTGGGCAATGGCAAGAGTTATGTTGGGTGTACTTGAAAGGGTGGAGGTGGGGACCAGACCAGGAACGAAATCTCTTCGAGAAAGTCTACAAAAAGGGGTGTCATGGACTGAATTGTGTGCCCCCCAAAATAAGTGTAGAATTTTGATTGGATCGTGATTACCAGTATTGTGTGATTGTCCTCCATTTTGTGATTTGCCTGTGCTGTATGTTACAGAGGAATGGGGTGTGTCGTGGATTGAATTGTGTCACCCCAAAAATGTATGTGTTGATTGGACTTGGCTAGGAGTCCCAGTATGGTGCAATTCCTCCCATGTGTTGTGAATCCTGCGTCTGTGATATTGATGATGGAGAATGGGCAGCAATTGTGTTAGTGAGGCAGGACTCAAGCTACAAGCTTGTGGGGCATGAGGGGGAGAAGTGGATGGGACTGTAAATCCTTTCCTAAGGTCACATCCCTGCTCCATTGTAAAGGGAGTTTCCCTGGAGTGTGGCTTGTACTATCTTTTATTCTTTTATCCTACAGGGGTTAAAAGGAAAGGGAAGCAAGCAGAGAGTTAGAAACCTCACACCATCAAGAAAGCAGCATCGGGAGCAGAGTGTGTCCTTCATGCCTGAAGTTCCTGCACCAAGATGTTCCCTGAATAAGACTGATGCAAAACAAGGACTTTCCTCGAGAGTTGACACAGAGGGAAAGTCTTCTCCTGGAGAAGACACCCTGAATTCAGACTTGCAACCTACTGGACTGCGCCAGAATAAACTTTTCTTTGCCAAAGCCATCCACTTGTGGTATTTCTGTTAGAGCAGTACCAGATGACTAAAGCATAGGGGTCAAGCACACAAGGTAGATTGTGTGACTTCATTTAGTAGGAGAAAAAGCTCTGAGCATCATAATGATCTCAGATGTCTTCTTCTAGGAGAAATGCTTCCCTTCTTGGAATGGTTAAAGCACTGAAAGTTTATTCCACACTTTGGCACTTACATTATGCTATCCTGTAATGCTATCTGTTTCAGAAGTGTTTTATCCCCTGGTTATAACAATTATCTTTTTAAGTATATGACTTATTTAGGGTGCCCATACATCCCAGGTTACCTGGGATAGTCCTGATTTATGCCTGTTGCCATGATATAATTATTAATAGTGTCCCTTTCTAATTCTGCAAAGTGTTCTAGTTTGGGTGATAATTATAAAGTCACCTTAGTCTTACCCCCACTAGACTGAAAGCTCCCGTATCAGTCAAAGCCCTAGTATTGAAGGAACTATTTCTAGAGGTATGGACAGGGTTAAGAGAATCAACAAAGGTTGTTGAGGATCTGGGTCAAAAAGGCAAAGGCAAAGGCAGGAAATAATGCTATAGAATCTTAGAACCTAAGAAGAGGGGCCATCCCAGGGAAGTCATAATGCTGGAGGGACAAAGATGCTGTAGAACCAGCCAGGCTGGGAAGAAATTTCTACCACTCAGCCTTCTTAATCACTAATCTACTCTCTGTGCCTTCTACTGGTGAGCATAAATGGAAGTCAGGAGACAAAGGAGCTCTGGGGGTTAGCTTCTCAGGGAGAAAGGGCAGAGAAAGAGAGAGTAGAGATGGTAGGAGAGAGGAAACAGAAACTCCCTAAAGGGCATCTCTTTGTTTTCAATTCAGTTAAAAAACAAAACAAAACACTTGTTGGCCCATGAATGCAAAGCACTGTAGGAAAGGCCATGATGAATAAGACACGGCAGCTACTTCAGTATAATGTGAGCAGAGAAACTCAGCAGTGTATGGTAATTGTCAGGTTATTGACATGGACCTTAGAAGTTAAAGAAGTTCAAAGGATGAAAGATGGCAGCAGACGAGAGCAATTTGAAAAATGATTTATGGAAGAGGGGGTTTTCGGTGGCACTGAAATCAGAGCTGACTTGGGCAAAAAGGGGAAGTAGGCTTTCACTGAGGGAATGGCATGAATGAGAGTAGGGCTGTCAGCTTGAAATACATCTTGCCCTGGAAAAAAGGCTGGGTACTCTGGTTTTCACAAAATTCAAAGCAGTCCTAGGCAATTGCCTATGAAAGTGTTTAATTTGATTATAAGATACATGAATTGTCAGTGGTCATTTATTCATTCCTTCAGTAAACACTTAATTGAGTGCCTGGTATGTGTCAAAAAATAAAAGCAAAAAAAATCCCTGCACCATCAACTTGACTCTGTCATATAGATACCCTGTAGAACAGAGTAGAACTGCCCCATAGTGTTTATAAGGCTGTAAATTGTTATAAAGGTCAGCTCTGTGTTCAAACCATCAACCTTTCAGTTAGCTGTCGTGTGTTTAACCACTATGCCACTAGACCTCCTTCCAGGAAAGATTACAGCCTAGAAAATCCTATGGGCTAGTTCAACTCTGTTGTATAGGGTTGCTATGAGTCAGATAACTCAATGGCAGTGTCAAGCACTGCTGTATAGTCTGCTGATGCCCAGGAAAGTAAGAGATGGTCCTTTCCCCTGAAGAAATGGAATGGAAAAGATAGCAAATAATTATTTTACCTTGTGATTGCAGAGGAATGCCGAGATGATAGGTGAATACATAGGAGACTATCTAAAGGAGATTCAGCAGAGGGCAATTAAGGGTGATTTCCTGGTGGACGTAACAGTATGAGTTCTGAAGACTGAGCAGGAATTTTACAATTTTGTATCCATTTATTTACATCCATGGAGTACCTGGGTGGCACAAATGGCTAAGTGCTCAATTACTAATCAGAGGTGCCTTGGAAGACAAACCTGGTTATTTGCTTCTGAAAGGTCAAATATTGAGAACCCTATGGAGCAGTTCTACTTTGTACAAATGGGCCGTGTGTCAGAACCAACTCGTTGGCAACTTGCTTCACTTGTTGCTGTTGTTTTGTTTTTGGTTTATGTCCACCCTGCTTCTTTCCAAAAAAAGTTAATAATATGGTTGACTTAAGAAACACACCAAGCAGGATGAAAATAGGGAAGAAAATTAGATAAAAAATGGAGTGATCTTATTTTGCCTTTTGTCAATATACATTACAATTGAGCTATGAACAGCCTTAAAAGGCTGTAGTTTCATTTTCATTTTAAAGGTAAGGAAGCTCAGACTCAGAAGTTAAGGTACCTTGCTGAAAGTACCTAGTCCTGAGAGGCAGTGCTAGCAGAACAGAGCCAGCTAGTTTGACTTTAGAATCTGTGATTTTTCTGCCATGTGTTCTTGTGCAAGAGATATGCTTGTGGTTGACTTTTCCTGTGTAGAACTTCTTATCTGAAGATACTTGACAGGGCAGTGAAGGACAGCTGTATATGTTGAAGGTCTAAAGAATGAGTCAGTGAAGGCAACTGGGACAGATGTTTTCCAGCCAAAAGAATCAACGTGTCCGAGCAAAGAGGGGTGTTAGAGAGTACTGCATATTGGAAGGACAGTAATTGACTCATTGTGGCTGGAATGGTAAGAGGCAGGGTGAGACATACCACTGGAGAGTAAAGCATAAGCAAATTTTTTTTTTTTAATTTTTATTTAACATGGCTGAGTGAAAATATACATTCACGTATAAATTTACATGCCCACCTATATGCAGCTTCCACTGCTCTCCCTGCCCGGTGATTGCACACTATTCCTCTCTGTTCCATACATGTCTCATCCTCCCAACAGCCTCCTTTCCCCTCCTCTCCAGCCACTCCCCTTCTTCCAGCCAGAGGTCAGCAAGATGATATCCTATAGATGTATAGAACCATAAAGTGCTTCCAATATATGGTCACTCTGCATTACCAAGTCCAATCCATTCCTGTCCAAAGAGTGGACCTTTGTTATAATTTATGGGAAAGGGCAGCATCAGGGCCAGGGGCCATACTCTCAGAGGAACCCCAAAACCGCTGGACCATCAATTGAGGTCTTTTAGTGGAGATCTCACAATACACCCCTTTTTATTCTTGTGTTGCCAGTGAGACTCAACCTAGTGAGCTCCATCGTGGCTACCACTGGTGGTGGCCGGGTACCATCTGGTTCTTCCGGTCCCAAGTCGATGTAGGCACTCACTCTTGTGGGTCTCTCTGTCTTCTCGGTTGTCTTTACCTCATATCATTTTGGTCCTTGGTGAGCATCCGTTCCTGCTGAGTTGGGACCATTTGCTGTGTCCTTGGATGGTAGCTTGGCAGCTTTTAAGACCCCAGACACCACTCACCAATGTGGGGTGCAGAGAGCAGCATGAGCAAATTTGCAGAGCTTTGTGTGACCCTTCATCTGAAAATGGTAAAAGCTATGGAAGGAGTTTAAGCAGAGAGTGACATAGCCAACTGAGAAGTTTAAAATTTCATTCATAACAGCAGTGTGGAAAAATCTGGGTCAAGACAAGACAGGTTAGGGGGCTTGCTGAAGCCACAGGGCAAGAAGATAGTACCAGTAGAAAATGAAGGGGTCAGAATTTAGGAGGGTGTTCCTGATGGCACAGATAAGTTGTTACACACTGGTCTGCTAACTGGAAGGTTGGTAGCGCAAACCTACTCAGTAACCATTCCAGAAGTAAGGCCTGCTGATCTGCCTTTTAAAAACTCGACAGAGCTGTCCTACTCTCCCCATGCACGGTTGCTATAAGTTAGAATACACTTGATGACAACTAACAACGACAACAGAATTTGGGAACAATTAAGGAAACACATAGGCAGACATGGGCACTTGCAGGATAAAGGAGGTGAGTTCTCAGCTGGATAGCTAGCTAGGTAAAGCCATTCATGAGATAGGGTACCAGAGAAGAGCCAGTTTGTGGCTGGGAATGTGATGAGTTCAGATGACAGTTGGCGTTTCTGATATAGAAAATGGCCTTAGCTTTTTTACTTTCATATTTTGTGTAATGGCTCAGTTTATTATGGCCTTAGAAAATATATGACAACATTAGAGAAAATATTGGCTGTCAAGAAAACTAAATGCACTTATTTATTTTAACAAGGCTTATTGTTGCAAAAGTAGTACACATACATAACATTTAGGAAATACAGGTAACCCACTCCTGCAAATTGTCTGCTACCCACACAGTGTTATAATGACTTATAATATTTTAGTATATAGCCTTTTAGTTTTTTTCTGAGCATTTGTATATGTGTGTGTGTGTATATATATATATGTATGTAAATGTGGGTGATTAATTTCATGATTAAATATATCAGGCATTGTCATGGATTGAATTATTTTCCCCCCAAAATGTGTGTATCAGTTTGGCTGGGCATGATTTTTAGTACTGTATAGTTTTTCCTCATTTTGTCGTTTGGTAGAATTTTCCTGTGTGCTATAAATTCTATCACTATGGTTCAGTAAGATAGTTTAATGGCAGTTATATGAGGTCCAACAATTAAGTCAGTGAACTTAATTGTTCTAAGTGCTACATAACTCATTGCTGAATATCACTATGGTTGTCTTTGAAGTATTTCCTTTGGGAAGCTATGCACTGATGCCAGCACCTAGTCCACCCTTCAGAGTGATTTTGGAACTCTTTCAGAAATGGCCATTATGCACAGTGGCACAATGGAAAATTCATGAATGTAATTGTGAATGTCTGTGAAGGAGTTTTTATCTAGTAAACAAGTAATTATGCTAGAACATCCTCACTACTCAGCTGATTTGGCCCCCAGTGACTTTTTTCTTTACCCAAAGGTGAAGGAAATATTGAGAAGAAGACATTTTGATGACATTCAGGACATCAGTGGTAGTACAATGACAGCTCTGATGGCTTTTCCAGAAAAAGAGTTCCAAAATTGCTTTGAAAGGTGGACCAGGCACTGGCATTGGTGCATAGCTTCTTCCTAAGGGGAGTACTTTGACGATGACCATAGTGATATTCAGCAATGAGGTATAGAGCTTTATCTAGGATGAGTTAATGAACTTAATTGTCATACTTTGTAGCTGCAGGGGTTCAGGAACTCAAGATAGGCAAATCAGATGTCAGGCTACTGGTTTATAAGCTGTGGCATCCAGTGAATTCTAAGACTGGCAGGTAACCTATTAGCTCAAGTCCCAAGAACCAGAGGTCAGATGATGACTAGCCTGATGCCAGATCTAGAGTGAAACCCTTGCTAGAACAGCCATGTATATACTGGAAATAAGCCATACCCACGAAGAAACTTCTTTTCAACTGATTGGCTTCTCATAGCAGATCCCATCATGGAGTTGATTACATCATTACATGACTGTCAAACTACATCAGAAATGCCAAACAACTAAGTATCATAGCCCAGCCAAGCTAACACAAGCCTTAACTGTTATAGTCAACCCTTTGTCAACTTGATACTTGTACACATCTCCTTAAATGATATATAGTCTCTCAACAGATACAGTTATAAAGTCATACTTGAACATAGTGTGATACAACTAACCTTCATACAACTGAAAACACACTGACCCTATTTATTTTTTATATTTTGTAAGTGAAGAAAACAAAAATATTTCATAAACATGTATAAGGAAGAAATACTTGTAACAATTATAGTCCTTGTTTCTGTAGTTGGTCATATGGTCTTAGCTGATATTGAGAATTACTTTCGTCTACCATATATTCAGTATTTCCTTTACCCTCACTCAGCAAGCACCTCAGCTGATTGTGGTTGTTTGCCTTATAGGGTGATCCAAATCTTCATTCCTGAAAGGTCTGAGCTGTTAGTAGTCATGATTGGGTTGCTGTAGTTTTTCACTGACTTTAATCAAAGAGCATAAAAGTACTAAGAGATCTTACAACCCTAAGGGATCTCCTGTATTCTAGACATGCTTTTTCTTTACCTTTGTTATGTAATGCCAGTCTGGTTTCCTCTTATTAATCAGAATCAATGACAGCAGACAATATGTTAACTCCCTTCTTTGCCTGTTAATTCATAGGCATGAGGACCCCAAAGTGGCCAACTGCCTTTCTTAACCTTTAGCTCAGTGGAATCTGTGATATGTCTTCCCTTTGAAATTAATGCCTCTAGACCTGCAGAGCACACCTGAGGACAGGCAGCAACTTCTGTGAGTGGGCCACTAGGGGTAATAGTGAGTATACCACTTTAATTTTCACCCCCTTGATTCCTGGGTCCATGAATCCTGGCTATAACAAGAACTGAACCATATATTGGATGCTAGTTTAGAGTACAAATACAGCCTGCTGGATAACATTGCCCCAACACTGCAAGGTATTGCCACCTAGGTGGCACCATAATTATGTCTTTATAAGGCTATTCCATTGTTCTATAAAGCCAGCTACTTCAGGATGATGAGGAACGTGGTAAGACCAGTGAATTCCATGAGCATGGGGTCATTGCCTCACTTCATTTGCTGTGAAGTAGGTCTCCTGATCTCAGACAATGCTCCACGAGATAGCATGGGAATGGATAGGGTATTCTGTAAGTCCACAGATGATGGTTTCAATAACAGCATTGCATGGAGGGAAGGCAAACTTGTATCCAGAGTAAGTACTCCTTCTAGTAAGAGAAAAATGGTGCCCTTTCCATGACAGAAGCAGTCTAATATAATCAACTTGCCACCAGGTTGCTGGCTGATCACCTTGAGGGATGCTGCCATATTGTGGATTCAGTTTTGGTCCCTACTGCTGGCAGATTGGGCACTTAGGACTGGCTGTAGCCAACTCGGCATTGGTGAGTGGAAGTCTATGTAGATAAGCCCATGCATAACCTTCATCCCTGCCACCCTGGCCACTTTGTTCATGAGCTCATTGGGCAATGATGGGGAAGGCTGGGAAAAGTAGATGACTAGTTCCACAGAATGTGTCATATCCACTTGATTGTTAAAATCTTCATCAGCCAAAGTGAGCCTTTGGTGAGGATTCACATGAGACACAAATATCTTCACTTCTTTGGCTCATTGAGAGATGTTTGTCTGTGTATTTCTTACTCAATCTTCTTATCATCAATTTTCCAATCTTGTTCCTTCCAAGTCCCTGACTATCCAGCCTAACTGTTAGTCACAGCCCATGGATCAGAATACAGCCACATATCCAGTCGTTTCTCCTTCCAAGCAAAGTGAACAACCAGGTGCACAGATTGAAGTTCTGCCCACTGGGAGGATTTCCTTTCACCTCTGTCCTTCAGGGAAGTCCTAGAAAGGAGATACAGTGCTGCTACTATCTCCTCACAAGTGGTATAAGCATATCTCACAGAACCATCTGTAGGTCAAGCACAAGTTTTCTCTTCCTTAGTCAACTGATTTTAAGGAACTCCTCAAGACCATAGGTGCAGACTAGGGGAGGGTAGATAATGTGACAGGAGTAGAGACTGCGGGCATTTGGAACAGTTCCTCATGCAACTGACTTGTGCCTTCAGGTCTTGGTGAGGCATAAGTATATATGGACCCAGTCTTGTATATACCACCTGCATTTAGTGATGGAGTTCTGCTGTGCACATTCAACCTCATGACTCTGTAGGTCAGACCACACCCAGTTCACGATTGGCAGCTCAGGCTGCATGGTGACTTGGTGGCCCATGGTGAAGTACTCAGTCTCCGTTAAGGCCCAGTAACAAGCCAAAAGCTGTTTCTCAAAAACAGAGTAGTTATCTGAAGAGGATGGCAGGAGTTTGTTTCAACAGCCTAAGGGTCTGCAGAGTGCTTCACCAACTGATCTCAAACAGCATGCTTATTTGTCAGTGACATTTCAAGCACCCTTGGATCAGCTGGACCATATGCCCCAAGTGGCAGATTGGCTTCCATGGCAGCCTGAACCTGTAGCAGAGCCTCTTCTTGTTCTGGGTCCTCCTCAAAACCAGCGGCTTTTTGAGCCACTTGATAAATAGACCAGAATAAACACCCAAATGAGGGATATATTGCCTCCAAAATCTGAAGAGGTCCACTAGGTATTGTGCCTGCTTTTCAGTTGTGGAAGGGGCTTTGTCTTAGTCATCTAGAACTGCTATGACAGAGATACCACAAGTAGATGGCTTTAAAAAGAGAAATTTTATTTGGTCACAGTCTAGTAGGCCCTAGGGGAAAGCATTCTGTTGGCTCAGGAGGAAAGTCCCTGTTGTTAATCATTCCCTGGACTGGAAACTTCTGAGGCACAAGGACCCCAGGTTCTTTGTAAAGGATTCACACTGCTTGCAGCACTGCTTATTGGCGGTATGAGGGCCCCAAATTTCTCTGCTAGCTTCTTTATATCTCGAGGCTGCCTCTAGGTACAATACAGTCTTATACACTTGGTCTTTCCCTGTTGATATAAGCACCAACCACCCTATCTCATTAACATTGGACCCACAGGATCTACAGTATAGAAGAATATCACCCAATATCTGGAATCATGGTACAGCCACATTGCTATACACATCTTTAGGGGGGCACAATTCAATCCATGACTGGCTGGATGCAACAACTTATCCCTCACTTTGTAAGGAGTATCTTGATATATCCTACACCACTAGGGCCCTTGTGGCTCAGTGATTAAGAGTTCAGTTGCTAATCCAAAGGTTAGATGTCAAATCTACCAGCTGCTCCTCGGAAACCCTATGGAGCAGTTGTACCCTGTCATATAGGGTTGCCATGAGTTGGAATCATCTGCAGGGCAATGGCAACAACAACAACCAGACCCCTGGAAATATCACTGCAGTGGAAAATGCCTGAATTTTTGTTGGGTTAATTTTCCACCCTCTAGCATGCTCATGTCTTACCAACAAGTCTAGAGTCATTGATACTTCCTCCTTACTAGATCTGATCAATATAATGTCATTAATACAATCGACCAGTATGATGTCTTGTGGAAGAGAAAGTTGATCAAGTTCTCTGCAGACTAAATTATAAGAGTTGTCGCCATGAGTCAGATCCGACTTGACGGCACTTGGCTGGCTGGCAGAGTTGATATATCCTTGAGATAGGATGGTGAAGATGTGTTGCTGACCTTGCCAGCCAAAGTCAAACTACTTCTGGTGGTCCTTCAGAATAGGTATGGAGAAGAAAATATTTGTCGGATCAATGGCTGCATACACATACCATAAGATGAATTAATTTGCCCATATAATGAAACCACGTCTGGAACAGCAGCTGCTATTACTGTCATTCTGCAAGATCTACATGTATCTACATGTAATCTACTGTCATTCTCCAAGATCCACGTGTTTTTTTGCACCAGCCAGATAGATGAGTTGAATGGGAATGTGGCGGTAATCACCATCTCTGGATTGTTCCAATCCTTCCTGTTGTAAGCATCTCTATAATCCCTCCAGGGGAAGGTACTCTTTCTCTGTCAGTATTGGGGGAAGGTCCTTATTATCAATCTTTCCTGGTCAAGGAGCTTCTCAGCACAGGGACACTAGGTCCAAAGGATGTGCTATTCTCCTAGCTCTTGTTTTGTCTATGAGGTCCTCCTTTCTCTGTGCTCATTTCTCTCATATCTCAAGAGCAACTGACTCAAGATACAATCTGATCTTACATTCATGCCTCATTAACTTAACTGCCTCTCATCCTGCCTCATTAACATCATAGAGGTAGGATTTACAGCAATATGAAAATCACATCTGATGACAAAACAGTAAACAACAAAAATTAGTGGAAGCCATGACCTAGCCAAGTTGGCACATGTATATATTTTGGGGGGTGGAGGGCATTGTCAAAACTCAGTTTGTAACACACTCTAACATGCCAGTTTTCCTAAGCCTTTGAGTACCTTCTTGTAAAGTATATAGTCTGGCATTTAAATTGATTTAGTGTACACCATTGCAAACCCTGGTGGCATTGAGGTTAACTGCTGTGTCAGCTAATCAGAAGGTGAGCAGTTCAAATCCACCAGGCGCTCCTTGGAAATGCTATGGGGGCAGTTCTTTGTGCTGTAGGGGTCACTATAAGTCAGAAGAAACTTGATGGCAACAAATTTGGTTTTCTTTTTAATTGAGAAACCAGGCTTCACCAAACCAGCCAAATAAACTATTAGAACCTTTTCTAACCTCTTGAGCTGAAACACTGAATGAAGATTTTGTACATATCAATAAACTCAGACAGATCCAACCTTGCGATCCTTACACCACTATCTTACACCCCTAATAACCTTTTCCACACATATTCCCCAGGATTCTGTTTGTATGTATTAGAAAAGTCAAGTAGGTCTTTTGGAGTGTAATGTACCTCCTCCTGGGACACATTTTGTTTTTTTACCTTTTGAGTCTCTCTAGGACTTAAGTTATAAGTCTAGAAGCAAAAATTGGTGTTCTGAGAACATTCGGCAATGTGTTATGAGGCATCTGCCTCACGTGATTCCCCAGGCAATGACTCAGATGCCTCTTCAGGTGGTGACTCAGACAAAGGCTCTTCAGGTATAATTGGGTTAATCTCATCAGATGGTGATGGAAAGGCTAATGGTTTTACTGGAGAGGGTGGATTAATAGACAGAGGGAATAATCTTTTCAGTTGGGAATTAGAAATCTGGTTTGGAAAGAGTGATTCAATATAATTTAGGGGCTTGGTGTCCTTAGCTTCCTGATTATCTGCCTATATGTCCACAGCCCAAGTTTCAGGATCCCATTTCTTCTCAATAAATTGGAATTCACTCACTCTTTACAATAAGACTCTGCATTTGGTTTTCAGCAGTATCAGCACTGTTACTACAAAAAGTAAGGCTTTCCTTCAGGAAGCAAGTGGAAATTCGAGGTTGTGCATGTGATACTTGGACTTTGATGCTGAAGTCTTGCGATCATCTCATTCTTTCACCACTTGGTCTAGCAAAAAGAAGACTAAGCAACCAGCTTTCTTGTATCTTTCATTATTAGAAAATTATAGAAAGATATCAAACATGAGATCACCCAGAGCCTTGTCTCTCACTAATGCCTGATTACAGGTGGTGACCACAGTGTCATCACTATAAATGGAAGCAGAATCATAGCATCTTTGCTAACTAGCCTTGAGAACCAATTTAGAAAACTCATCCTTACAATTTTGTTTCTGTAGACCACTCTCAGTGCCAAATGTCTTAGCTGAATTTTCTAGACAAGCAAGACTAGTGAAGTGTTTATGTATCTAATATAGTAAAAGGCCTTCCAATAAGGGTGTCCTATGTTTAAAGTTGAATAAAACAAGTTGTGTAAGTGATACAGTTTTAATTTTTTCATTATTTTGAAGTACATTTGATGGCATTATGTGTGGAAAAGAACTTCAGGTAAAGTGCTGTTGAGGCACCTTTCAAATGGAGCCAAAAATAATCAGTTATCATAGCCTGACATCCTTTGCCAATGACATCACAGCCTCCCCTCATTCATCTTGGAAAAAATAAGGGCCGATGACTGCCGGACCCAAATCCACACCAAACAGTAACCTTTTGGGATGAACTGGACGTTCTTAACATTGCTGGATTCTCATAGCTCCAGATGCAAGTTTCATTTGTTAACAAAGCCAGTTGTCCAAAAATGGGCCTTGTCACTGAAGATGATTTTTTGACCAAAAGCAGGGTCAACTTCCTACTGCTACAGAGCCCAGTCAGCAAATGTACAGCACAGTCTTTGGACTTCAGTTTTTGAGTTAAAACAATTTTGTAAGGTTAAAGCTTCAAGTTCAGATGCAAAATCTGCCAAATTGTGGCCTTTGAAAGGTCTAGTTCTTATGCTCAACAAGAAATAGATTGGGATGGATTCTTGCATACATTCTGAAGGACTGTGGTGATATTTTCATTGGAAGTATGGTTCGCTGATGCTCAGGTATTGTCTGATTGGCAACAGGCCCGGCTGTCTCAAATTTTTTGACTAAACATCAAACTGTTCTTAGCGGGACAATTTTGTGCATCATAAATTTCATGTAAGGAGTGTTTGGGGAATGGAACACCCATTTTGATAATAAACTTCAATAATTTCTATGCATTGTGGAATTGTGTAACTTTTTATTGCATCTGTCAAGACTAACCCAAAACAACGTGATAAATATGGCCACTAGAGTTTTACAGATATTGTCGTCATGAACTATCAGATATAGGACATCTTTATTAGAAGACTTTTTATAATATAATATAGTAAAATATAATGTAGTGTAGTGTACTGCAGTGCAGTGCGGTGAAATGTAATGTAACATAATGTAACATGGTATATATAGAGGGATATTATCTGAAGGAAGTATCTCACACAGTTATAGTGTTGAAATGAGGAAGGGCCCGGTAAAAATTGGAGGTATTGAAAAAAGCCCCAGGAAACAACTTAATAGCAGAAAATACCATAGAATAATCTTACCTTTGTCTTACAAAACACTGTCACAAGACAAGCCTGGGGGCAACCTTGCAAGTGACAGCCTACAAGTGACCCCTAGACCTTGACCACATTTTACAACTAATAGGAGTTAACCAATCAATGTAAAGGTCAGTTCACCCTCCCTACTTTGCAATCTCACGACTTAAATACTGGGCGCTGAGGAAACTCCCCGTCGCCCCCTGCTCTGTGTAGCTTGGGGTGCGTCCCTGGTGCACCAGTATTTTTCCTATTGGGCATATTTTTTAATAAAATTTAACCTTTAAAGTAACAGTGTCGCATCTTGAAAATCACGGACCCTAACAATAGAGGCTGGCAAGTACAAAGATCTTGAGTCAGGTGTTAGGTGCCAGACTGGAAACTCCTCAGAACTCACAGAGATATAGGTGTTGGCAAACCCAGATCCACAGGTAAAATGGCAGTCTGCTGACCAGCTGAATGTCAGATCCAGAGCGGAGCAAAAGCCAGTAAGCTTTGCCTGAAAGTCCACCTTTATATCAAATATAGGCCACACTCTCGAGAAAACTCCTTTTAAACAAAATGGTTGCTCACAGCAGATTTCCTCATGGAATTGACTGTATCATTACGTAGCTGCCAAACAATTACATTACAGCTGGCAAACCACTGACTATCATTGCACATATAAATTGACACTTCACCTTAGTTAAGTATTATATGTTCCTAGGATTCATCTTTGGCTTTTGTGTTGGTCAAAAGGTGATGGTTAGTGTCATGCTTGAGGTAAACACATACTGAGACTTGTCTAGCAGGGTACTGACATTTTAGGTTGAGGAGATGCCTTGGAGACTCCTGATAAAAAAATCAAAATGATGAGGTCGGTTACAAAACAAATATTAGTATTTAACATCCCTGCCAGCAGTCAGAAAACTTCTGATTTCAGCCCTCCTCAGTCTGTTATTTCCTGGCTAATTTTTAAAAAGCAGGGTCCACCCTTAGTTTTGAGGGACGAGAGAACTGAAATTGTTCAGATTGTTGTCATGCTGTTTAAATAAATAAATTTCCACCTTGGAAAAGGAAGTAATCTTTTCCCTCAGGGACTACAGAGCTGTCACATCAAGAACTCAGTCTTTGTGCAACTTTGAGGAAGTCGGTAGCTTGTATCTAAATGTACACCAATCTCATGGATTGAATTAAGACCCCAAAATGTGTGTATCGGTTTTGTGATTGTTTGCCATTTGGTCATCTGATGTGATTTTCCTGTGTTGTAAATCCTGCCTTTATGATGTTAATGAAGGGGGATGGGCAGTTCTTGTGTTAGGCAGGACTCAACCCATAACACTGGATTGTGTCTTGAGGCAGTCTCGTTTGAGATATGAAAGACAGAAGTGTGGATGGGGTGGAGGGAGTTGCAGGGAAAGGCCTGAGGGAGCTCTTAACATTGAGAAAGCAGTGCCAGAAGCAGAAGGCACCCTTTGAACTCTGAGGTCTGCAGGAAGATTGATGAGAAGGCCAGCAGAGAGAGAAAGCCATCCCCTGGAGCTAAGGCCCCAAATTTGGACTTTTAGCCTACTTTACTGTGCCAACCTTGTTGGCTAGTAGTTAAGTGCTATGGCTACTAACCAAAAGATTGGTAGTTCAAATGTACCAGGCATTCCTTGGAAACTCCATGGAGCATTCTCCCCTGACTTCTAGGGTCACTATGAGTAGGGATTGACTTGATCGAAATGGGTTTGGTTTTCATTTTTTTTTTACAGTGAAAAATTTCTGTTTGTTAAAGCCGTCCACTTGCGGTATTTCTGTTACAGCAGCGCTAGATGACTAAGACAAACACGGACTTAGCGGCAAGGAGAAAACATATGGCCCCTTTAAAATCTTGCTTAAAAATCTCCTTGGCCAGATATTCAAGTTGTAACAAGTTCTACGTTCCACATAATTCAGACAAGTACTTTATCATTACATAAAAAGCATAATTCTTCCTCCCTTGTCCAATCACATGTTGATCATTTTCTTTTGAATCCCCACTAGAAGCACATTTAGCATTCACATTTCTGGTAACATTCTATTACTTGTACCCTCTATTTTTCTCTAAGATGATAGAAACTTTCTCTAAGGCCCTCCTTGCTTCTTTCTGAGACTTCACTTAGAAGTGGCCTGGATCCATAATTCTACCAAAAGTCTCTTCAAGGCAATCTAGGAATTTAGTGCTACCCACTGCTATCCAGTTTGTTCCAGATCATACCGACCCTTTTACTATTCAACCCCCAAACTAAAATTGTTGCCTCTGAGTCAATTCCAACTCATGTCAACCCTATAGGACAGAGTAGAACTGCCCTACAAGGTTTCAAAGAGTGGCTGGTGGATTTGAACAGCCACCCTTTTGGTTGGCAGCCTGAGCTTTTAACACACTAAGTCTCCCCTTTTACTATGAGTCACCTTAAAACTTGACAGCACTTGGCTTGGCTTGGCACCTTAAAACTTTTCCAGCCTCCAACCATTATCCAATTTGAAAACCACTTTTGCATTATAGGTTATTTGTGACAGCAGTATCCCCACTTCTCTATACCAAATTCTATCTTAGTTATCTAGTGCTGCCGTAACAGAAATACCGCAAGTGAATGGCTTTAACAAACAGAAATTTATTTATTTATTTATTTTGTAGTTTAGGAGGCTAGAAGTCTAAATTTGGGGTGCCAAATCTAGGGGAAGATTTTCTGTCTCTGTTCACTCTAAAGGAAAGTCCTTGTCTCTTGGGAGCTTCTGGACATTTTCTATGGCTTGTTGTGTGTCTTCCTCTGTCTCTGATTAGCTTACTTGTTTAATCTCTCTCATATCTCAAAAGAAATTGACTTAACATCACCTTATGGTGATTCTGTCTCATTAACCTAATGAAGATAACTAATTAGCAAATGGGATTATAACCACAAGCATAAAGGACGTATGCTTTAGGATTTACAGCACATATTTTCAGAGGACACAATTCAGTTTATAACAAATATACACATTGATTTTTTTAAAACTATTGAATTTGAGTATTTTAGAATGTATGAGTAGGATGATACTTGCTGTATGATCTTGCTAAAAGAAATGTAAAAATGCTGTGTTCTTGAATTGTGGTTAAACTTGAATATTGTGGTGAAGTTGGGGAAGACAGGAAATACTACAACAGATATTATTCAACAATCAGCTGGAACCAAATGAGATTTCTCACTGTTTTGTGCCTTTTTTTCAGTTTTAGGTTTTCAGATTCTCCTCTGTGCTGTCGTGTTAGCAGCCTAATTGCTAAAATATGCCTTTTTTAAAAAAACGAAACAAAGCAAAACTTCCTCCCGACAGTATAGGCCATCTCTTATTTTGTCCTGATCTATCAGTTTGACACTACTTATACAAACAAGCAAACTCTCCCTGCTTTTGCCTTAGAAACCTACACATTAATTGGGTTGTGTTTTAAAAATAGCTGAAGTAACTCTGTTGCTTTGATCCATCTGAATGTGTGGACATATTGTCTCCAAGGCCAACAGGTTTCTTACCACAAGGTACTATTGAAGAATTAGAACATAATCACATAAGAATAATGCTAAATTAGAGGTTACGTTCCTTGGCTAGGAATGTTTCGCCAAACTACTCAAAACTGAAATTTTAAGAAAAGATGTGACCAGTGTAAGTGTATAAAACAACAATAGTAAAACAGTAAAATTGTTTTCAGCTCTCATAAAATTTGCATACTGTCATTTTACTTGATTACACTAGTGACCCTGATGATCTATAAGCTGTACTTGTAGTAGCTGAAAGTATAACTCTACAGCAGTGTAAATTTACTCTAAAACTAATACAGTGATGATAATAAACATTAAGCATTTAGCTAACAACGATTTTGCTTTCTCGGAATTTAGACAGGATTTTTGATAGCATTTTGTAAGGCTCAGCTTTCTTTAAAACATCTGTCTAGGGAAATTCAAACTAATTTTTCTTTTATTTCCCACTTGTAAAAATCCCCATTAGCAAGCACATACATTCCGAACCAATCCATTGATCTTATAACCGTATTTTATAAAAATGTCTCAAATAATAGGGTAATGAGTTCCTTTATGAGGCCTTTTGCCTTGTTTCTTTAGAAAAACAGCTGGGGAGATTTTCCTAGCCCCTGCAGAGTTACCTTTGCCCTGATTCTTTGGAAAAGCAATTTGGGCAGAGGAGAGACTTCCAGGTTGTTTTCTGCTGGAAGCTTTGTGACTTTTGTCCAGGTTGATTAACTTTTCCTGGGTAAGCTACAAAAAAATTCATGGTTTGGATCTACCAGGCACCTACTGGAAACACTATGGGGCCATTCAACTCTGTCGTTTTAGGGTTGCTATGAGTCAGAATCTATTAGACGGCACTTTTGGGGGGGAAGTAGGGAGTGGTGGTGGTGAAAATACAAATTCTCTACAGGTGGTTGAACTACAATGAACTGGTTCAAAAGCCTGATTCAGTTTTACCCCTTGTGTTAGGCAGAATAACAACCCTCTTCAAGATGTCTACATCTTAATTTCTGGAACCTGTCCATGGGTTATGTTAAATGGCAAAGGAAATTAAGTTTGCAGATGGAATTAAGGGGATTATGCTGGATTATCTAGCTGTAATTACAAGTACCCTGTTCTTAACAGGGAAGAGGGAGGCAGAACAGTCAGCCTCACAGTAATGTGATGTGAGAGACATTCAACCATGTGACTGGATTTGAATGCGGAAGCAGGTGCTCCATCAAGGATGCAGGAATCCTCCAGGTGATAGAAAAGCAAATAAATAAATATAAATAAGAAAATATTTTTTGCTAGAACCTCCGTAACGGAACTCGACCCTGCTGACATGTTGGTTTTAGCTCAGTGAGAGACCCATTTCAGACTTATCACTTCTAGACCTGTAAAATAATAAACTTGTGTTGTTTCAAGCTAAGGTAATTTATTACAGTAACAATAGAAAGCTAACACACTGCTCAGTCTTCATTAAGTTCTCCTATGTGAGTCCAAATTCCAACCAGAGTTTTCCCAAGCAAAAACAAAGCCTCCTTAGATGCAAGGTTCTAATCTGGGCAGCCATGGAAAAGAGTTAAAAAGCTCTCTCCCTTTCACTTCTGTTCGTGGGTGGGTTTTGGCCTCTGGTCAGTGCCCAAATTCTTCATCCTCATTTAGGCTTTCGGTGGGAGTGGCTCATTCCAGTGGAGCCCAGCCTCATTCTGCCCATAGCAGTCTTCCTTCCTGGCCACAGTTCCTCCACAAGGCTTGCACCAAGAGTGAACAGCTGTGGGGCCCACTCTGAAGGGTCATGTATATCCCCAGAAAAATGTGTTCTCATCCTCTATGAAAAACCTAATGGCTGTTTTCTGGCATTCGTCATCTTCTTGAGCTAAACCTTTAGGTATGACTAAGACCTTCTGAGCTCTGTAATTGGAAGTGGTTTTGAAAGTGAGCTCAAGTATTAGATTCCAAATATCTAAGCTTCCAGGGCCATTTGTAGTCATACTTAATGAAGACGACTTTCCCTCTACTTGTTTTTCCCTCCTGTTTGCTAACATGGTGTATCCTGTTGGTATTCAAAGTGGCTCAAATTTCAATTCCTACTGACCAGAAGATGCCTAATTATATAGATACTTTCGTCTACATATTGAGATAGTGAGTGGGAGTAAGACAAGAGATGTCAAATTCACAACGTGTTTTCCTTCACTCCCTCTCATTAGGCTCTGTTCTCTTATTCTCTCTTCAGACACCTGTTTGTTCTTATTTTTCCAGTTGACAATAGCAAGCATTACTTCTGAATCAAGAACTAACCCCTAAGTGCTCCTTGGCTGAGGGTAATTTAATACATAATAGGTGATAACTATGGGGGCTTGCATGTGATTCCAGTAGCTATGCCATTGACACTCAAATACCATCAGTGTCACCCATGGTGGGCAAGTTTCAGCTGAACTTTTGGACTAAGACAGTCTAGGAAAAAAGACCTGTTGGTCTACTTGTGAAAGAATTAGCCAGTGAAAACCTCATGAACAGCGGGAGAATATTGTCTGATACAGTGCCGATGCTGGAAGATGAGTCCCTCACGTTGGAAAGCGCTTAATATATGACAGGGGCATTGCTGCTTCCTCAAAGTAGGGTCTATCTTAATGATGTAGAGGGAGTCAAGCTGTTAGGAACTTCATTTGCTGATACAGCATGGTATAAAATGAGAAGAAACAGCTACAAACATCCATTAATAAAATGTGGTATGCACAAAGTATGGATCTAGGAAAATTGAAAATGGTAAAAAATGAAATGAAACACATAAACATTGATATCATTAGTGATCTGGAATGGGCTGATATTGTCTATTTTGAATCAGGTAATTGTTATGGTCTACTATACCAGGAACGACAAATTGAAGAGAAATGGATTTGCATTTTTTAAAAAAATTTATATTTATTTATTGGCTTTTTATATTTCTCATTTGTATTTATTTACTGACTTTTCCATCACCTGGAGGATTCCTACATCCTTGACTGAGCACCTGCTTCCACATTCAAATCCAGTCACATGGTTGAATGTCTCTCACATCACATTACTGTGAGGCTGATTGTTCTGCCTCTTTCTTCCCTATTAAGAACAGGGCACTTGTAATTACACTTAGATAATCCAGCATAATCTTCTTAATTCCATCTGCAAGCACATACATTCCGAACCAATTCATTGATCTTATAACTGTATTTTATAAAATGTCTCAAATAATGGGATCTTCTAAAAGAACATTACAAGATCAATCCTAAGGTACAATGCTGTCAGTGACAGAATAATATTCACATACCTACAAGGAAGATCAGTTAATACAACTATTATTCAAATTTGTGCACCAATCATTAAGTCCAAAGATGAAGAAGTTGAAGGCTTTTACCAACTTCTGTAGTCTGAAATTGGTCAAATGGACAATTAGGATGCAATGGTAATTGAAACGAGAAAGTTGGAGACAAACAAGAAAGACTGGTAGTTGGAAAATAAGACCTTGGTGACAGAACTGCTGCCAGGGATCCCATAATAGAACATTGCAAGACCAACAGATTCTTCATTGCATACACCTTTTTTCACCAACATAAATGGCAACTATACACATGGACCTTGCCAGATGGACAGCACAGGAATCAAATTGACTATATCTGTGGAAAGAGACATCAAAGAAGCTCAATGTCATCAGTGGGAATAAGGCCAGGGAGTGACTGTGAAAGAGATCATCAATTGCCCATATGCAAGTTCAAGTTGAAACTGAAGAAAATTTTAAAAAGTCCATAAGAGCCAAAGTATGACCATGAGCATATTCCACCTGAATTTAGACATCATCTCAAGAATGTATTTGACGTGCTGAACTTTAATGACCTAAGAAAGGAAGAGATCATTAAAAAGACACGAAAGAAAGACCAAAATGGATGTCAGAAGGACTTTGACACTTGCTTTTGAACATTAAAGCAAAAGGAAGACATGACAAAATAAAAGAGCTGAATAGAGAAGATTTAAGGAGTAGCTAGAAAAGACTGAATAAAGCAGTATAATGAAATGTGCAAAGACCTGGAGGTAGAAAACCAAAAGGGAAGAACATAGTGGGCATTTTTTAAGCTGAAAGAACCACATAAAATGCTTAAAGCCTGGAGTTGCAATATTGAAGGCTTCTACAGTTAAAATATCAAAGGATGCAGGAAGCATTAAAAGAAAATGGAAGAGATGCCTAGAGTCACTATACCAAAAAGAATTGGTAGACATTCAAGCATATCAGGAAGAAATATATGATCAGGAACAGATACTGAAGGAGGAGTCCAAGCTGCACTGAAACAAAAAAGAGAAAACAAAATAATCCTTGAAAACCCAGACTCATTGCTGTCGAGTTGATTCTGATTCACGGTGACCCTATAGGACTGCCCCACAGAGTTTCCAAGGAGTATGTGGTAGATTTGAACTGCCGACCTTTGAGTTAGCAGATGTAGCTCTTAGCCACTACTGAAGGCATTGGCAAAA
Source organism: Heterohyrax brucei (assembly GCA_028571685.1). Taxonomy (NCBI): domain Eukaryota; kingdom Metazoa; phylum Chordata; class Mammalia; order Hyracoidea; family Procaviidae; genus Heterohyrax; species Heterohyrax brucei. Next base: position 65,825,990 of record CM053141.1, on the reverse strand, counting down.
AATAAAAATAAAATAAAAAGGTTTCCAAGAATTAATGGAATATCCACTGCGATGTTTCAACAAACAAATACAGCATTGGAAGTGCTCATTCATGTATGCCAAGAAATTTTTAAAATGGCTGTGTGGCCAGCTAACTGGAAGATATCCGTATTTATGCCTATTCCTAAGAAAGGTGATCCAGCTGAATGTGGTAGTTATCAAACAACGTTAACATCACAGGCATTGAAAGTTTTGTTGAAGATCTTCAAAAGAAATTGTCAGAGGAACTGCTAGAAATTCACTTCTGGATTCAGAAGAAGATTTAGAACAAAGGTTGTTATTCACATTAGATGGATCCTGGCTGAAAGCAAAGAACACCAGAAATATGTTTACTTATGTTTTATTGACTATGCAAAGGTACTTGAATGTGTGGATCATAACCAATTATGGATAACACTGTGAAGAATGGGAATTTCAGAGTACTTGATTGTGCTCACAAGGAACCTGTATGTACATAGATCAAAAGGAAATTGTTCAGACAGAACGAGGGGATACTGTGTGGTTTAAACTCAGGAAAGGTGTGTGTTCAGGGTTGTATTCCTTCACCATACTTATTCAGTTTGTATACTGAACAAATAAATCAGAGGAACTGGACTATATGAAGAAGGACACAAAGTCAGGAGTGGAAGAAGACTCATTAACAACCTGTGAAATGCATGTGACACAAACTTTCTAGCTGAAAGTGAAGAGAACTTAAAGCACTTACTGATGAAGATTAAAGACCAGAGCCTTCAGATATGGACTATACCTCAACATAAGGAAGACAAAAATCCTTACAAATGGACCAGTAAGCAACATCATGATAATGGGATAAAATACTGAATTTGTCAAGGATTTCATTTTATTTGGATTCACATCAACATCCATGGAAACATCAGTCAAAAAATCAAAAGATTCATTGCATTGTGCGAATCTGCTGTGAAAGACCTTATTTAAAGTGTTAAAAGGCAAAGATGTTACCTTGAGCACGAAGGTATGCCTGACCTGAGCCATGATATTTTCAGTCACCTCACATGTATGTGAAAGCTGGATGATGAATAAGGGAGGCTGAAGAAGAATTGATGCCCTTGAACTATGGTGTTGGAAGAAAAACATTGAGTATACCATGGTCTGCCAAAAGAATGAACAAACCTGTGTTGGATAAAGTACAACCAGAATGTTCCTTAGAAGAAAGGATGATGAGACTCTGTCTCACATACTTTGGGCATGTTATCAGGAGACAGCCATCATGCTTGGTAAAGGAGAGGTCCAGTGGAAAAGACGAAAACCCACGACAGTGGCTGCAACAATGGGCTCAAGCATAACAACAACTGTATGCCCAGTCCAGACTGGGCAGTGTTTCATTCTCTTTTACATAGGGTCACTATGAGTGGAAACTGACTTAATGACACCACCAACAACAGCTGGAAGCCCTGGTGGCGTAGTGCTAAAGTGCTATGGCTGCTAACCAAAAGGTCAGCAGTTCAAGTCTGCCAGATGCTCCTTGGAAACTCTATGGGGCAGTTTTACTCTGACCTCTAGGTTCGCTATGAATCAGACCCAACTCGACAGCAGGTTTTTTTTTTTTGTAACAATAACAGCAGATGATGATATAAACTAACATAAGATCATAGGGGAACCATGGACACAGGAAATGGGCATATACGTATTTTTTTGCCACTTTGGGAGCACACCGTGCTTGTCTGCGGATAACTGGGAAAACCACTGATGTTGAGATCCTTTCCCAAGATGGCTCTTTGAAAGGTCTTTCAGGGAAGTTGTAACTTATTCATTACTCCTTTTAAGTCTGCTTTTCCCATGTTGGTGTATCATGAAAAATACGTGGTGCTCAAATAACTAGAACATGTTGGGTTAAGTAGTTTTCTTTGCTGCAGATTGCCCAGAGGCTTTAATGTGTGAATGTGCATTGTCACTGTTCACAAAGGGGTTCATCACGGGCATCCTCCCCTAAGTATTTAATCATGGAGCATTTTTCTCATAACAAGCCTATTAACAGGTCCTAGAGCAATGTACCAATGACTGTAGTGTGGTGAACACTCAAGATCTTTCTCAAAAGCTTTGAAGCCCTTTTTAGAAGCTGTAAGAGGTAATGCAACTGACAACCCTCATCCAAGAATAAATTGGCTGAAATTAGCTAACTATATACTTAGCAAGGCCTGACAAACAGCTGCTTCTTTACTGAGTTTGAATTTCAGTTTTTTCATTACCTTATGATTTACGGCTAAATAGTTGACCTTTCTGAGCCTCTGTTTCTTCCTTTTTTTTTTTTTTTACTATATATACTTTTTAATTATGATTGAGTGAAAACGTACATTCCCATGTAAATTTACATGCCCATCTATAGGCTGCTTCTACTGCTCTCCCTGCCCGGTGACAGCACATTATTCCTCTCTGCTCCATACGTGTCTCATCTTCCCAACAGTTTCTTTTCCCCTCCTCTCCACCCACACTCCTTCCTACAGTAAGCGTCAGCAGGATAACATTCTACAGATGCATAGTACCATAAAGTGCATCTAATATGGGGTCTCTCTGCATTGCCAAGTCCAATCCATTTGTGTTCGAAGAGTGGACCTTCATAATGATTTATGGGCAAGGGCAGCATCAGGGCCAGGGGCCATGCTCCCAGGGGAACCCCGTAGCTGCTGGACCATCAATTGAGGTCTTTTAGTGGAGACCTCAGGTGCACCCCTTTTCATTCTTGTGTTGCCAGTGAGACGAAACTGTTAGCTGTCGTGGCTGTCACAGGTGGTGGTCAGACACCATCTGGTTCTTCTGGTCCCAAGTCTATGTAGGCACCCACACATGTGGGTCTCTCTGTCTTCTGGGTTGTCTTTCCCCCATGTCATTTTGGTCCTCAGAGAGCGTCTGTTCCTGCTGAGTTGGGACCATTTGCTGTGCCCTCGGATGGCAGCTTGGCAGCTTTTAAAACCCCAGACACCACTCACCAATGTGGGGTGCAGAGAGCCCTCTTAGCAATACACTAGTTGTGCCAATTGGCCTCGATTTCACCTAAGGGCATGGTCCCCTGCCCCCGCGCCAGCTTCTCTGACCTTGCAATATTGGGTTAAGATGGAAGGAGTATTCAAGTTATGTTGAAGTCCACTTAATATTGTTCTTGTTTCGTATATGTGCTATCACCGACTTCACCCAACCAAATTTCTACCAACTATCTATTCTAAACCCTCGCCCTCCCCCCTCCCTTGCAGCCTTCAAAGAGTCTTTTCTTCTATGCATAAGTCTGTTTTTGAGTTTTTATCATATGGGTCTCATGCAGTATTTGTCCTTTTGTCTCTGACTATTTTCACTCAACATAATGTCTTCCAGTCGAAAACAGGTTGTGAGATGTTTCCTGGAATCATCATTGTTCTTTATCATTGCATAGTGCTCCATTAAGTCTATATACCATAGTTTGCCTATCCATTCCTCTGTTGTTGGGCATCTGGGTTGATTCCATCTTTTTGCTATCATGGACTGTGCTGCGAAAACCATTCTTGTGCATGTGTCCGTTGGTGTGAAAGGCCTGGGTTCTGTAGGATATATTCCAAGTAGTGGAATTACTGGGTCAAATGGTATATCTATATCCATTTTTTTAAGGAAGCGTCAGATTGCTTTCCAAAGAGGCTGGACCATTCTGCAGCCCCACCAACAGTGTAGGAGAGTTCCACTTTCTCCACAGCCTCTCCAGCATTTGTTGTTTTGTGTTTTCTGGATCATGGCCAATCTTGTTGGGGTGAGATGGTATCCCATTGTAGTTTTGATTTGAATTTCTTTAGTAACTAAAGATCGTGAACATGTCCTCATGTGTTTTTTGGTTGCCTGGATCACCCTTTATGGAAATGTCTGTCCATCTCCTTTGCCCATTGCTTAATTGGATGATTTATCTTCTTCTTATTGATATTTCGTAGTACCTTGTAGATTATGGAGATCAGGCATCAGTCTGATATAGAGTTGCCAAATATTTTTTCTCATTCTGTAGGTGGTGTTTTAACTCTTGTGATAGTCTTCGGATGAGCAAAAGTGTTTGATTCTTAGTAGTTCCCATTTATCTATTTTCTCTTCTGTTGATTGTAGTTTGTTTGACAGATTTTGAAGTCTATCTATATTGTGTATTAAACCTTACATTGTTGTTCCTACTTTTTCTTGGATCAGCTTTATCATTTTAGATTTGATATTTAGGTCTTTTATCCAGTTGGAGTTGGTTTTTGTATAAGGTGTAAGATATGGATCTTGTTTCAATTTATTGCAGATGGATATCCAATTTTGCCAGCACCATTTGTTGAAGAGATTGTTTTTGCCCCAGTTTAATGTCTTAGGGCCTTTATCGAATATCAACTGTTGACAGGCAAATGGTGTCATCTCTGGGGTCTCGATTCTGTCCCATTGATCCATCTGTCTGTTCTTGTACTAGTACCAGGCTGTTTTGACTACTGTGGCAGTGTGATAGGTTCTGAAGTTGGGTAATGAGAGGCTTCCCAGTGTGTTCTTCTTCTTTAGTAGTACTTTACGTATCCAGGGTTTCTTCCCTTTCCAAACAAAATCAGTAATTTGTTTCTCCATCTCATTAAAAAATGTCACTGGAACTTGTATTGAGATTGCATTATATAAGTATGTTGCTTTGGGTAAAATAGACATTTTCACAATGTTAATTCTTCCTATCCATGAGCAGGGTAGGTTTCTCCATTTATCTAAGTCTCTCTTAGTTTCCTGTAGTAAGGGCTTGTAGTTCTCTTTGTAAGGGTCTATTATTTCTCTGGTTAGATTAATTCTTAGGTACTTTATCTTCTTGGGGGCTATAGTAAGTGGTATTGTTTTGATGATTTCCTCATTAACAGTCTCACTGTTGGTATAAAGGAATCCTACTGATTTACTTGTTTATCTTGTATCCTGAGACTTTGCTGAACTCTTCTATCAGTTTGGGTAGTTTACTTATAGATTCTTTAGCATTCTCTGCATATACAATCATATCATCAGCAAACAGGAAGATTTTGACTTCTTCTTTGCTGATGTGGATGCCCTTTATTTCTTGGTCTTGCCTAATTGCTCTGGCTAGATCTTCTAATACTATGTTGAATAGGAGAGGTGAGAGTGGGCATCCTTGTCTGGTTCCTGTTCTCAAGGGAAAGTCTTTCAGTCTCTCTCCATTCAGGATGACGTAGGCAGTTGGTTTTGTATAAATGGCCCTTACTGTGTTGAGGAATTTTCCGTCTATGCCTATTTTGCTAAGAGTTTTTAGCATCAATGGGTGTTGGACTTTATCAAATGCCTTTTCTGCATCAATGGAAAAAATCAGGTGATCCTTGTCTTTTGTGATATTTATGTGGTTAATCACATTAATTGTTTTTCTGATGTTGAACCAGCCTTGCATCCCTGGTATGAATCTAACTTGATCATGATGGATTATTTTTTTGATATGTTGTTGTATTCTATTGGCAAGAATTTTGTTGAAGATTTTTGCGTCTAGACTCATGACTGATATCGGTCTGTAGTTCTCCTTTTGGTTAGGTCTTTCGCTGGTTTTGGTATCAGGGTTATGCTGGCTTCATAGAATAAGTTTGGGCGTGCTCCATCTCTTTCTATACTGTGAAATAGTCTCAGTAGTTTGGGAGATAACTCTTCTCTAAAAGCTTGGTAGAATTCTGCGGTAAAGCCATCTGGGCCCGGGCTTTTTTTGGTTGGCAGTTTTTTTGATGACTTTTTCAATTTCTTCCTTTGTGATGGGTTTATTAAGTTGTTCTGCTTCACGTTGTGATAATTTGGGTAGGTGGTATGAGTCAAGGAATTTGTCTATTTCCTCTAGGTTTTCAAATCTGTTAGAGTACAGTCTTTCATAATATTCTGTTACGATATTTTTAATTTCTATTGGATCTGTTGTGACAACTCCCTCTCATTTCTTATTTGAGTTATTTGTTTCCTTTCCTGTTTTTCTTTAGTAAGTTTAGCCAGTGGTTTCTCAGTTTTGTTGATCTTTTCAAAAAACTAGCTTTTGGTCTTTTCAATGTTTTCAGTTGTTTTTCTATTCTCTAATTCGTTTAGTTGTTCTCTAATCTTTATGATCTGGTTTCTTCTGTTGCCTGAGGGGTTCCTCTGTTGTTCTCTCTCTACTTGTTCAAGCTGTAGGGTTAGTTCCTTGATTTGTTTTTTTCTTCCTTCCAGATGTGTATTTATGGAGAAAAACAGACCTCTGAGGACTGCTTTGGCTGTATCCCATAGATTCTGGTAGGATGTGTTTTCATTCTCATTGGAATCCATGAATTTCTTTATTTCATCCTTGATTTCTTCTATAACCGGTGGTTTTTTGAGCAAGATGTTGTTCAGTTTCCAAGAGTTTCACTTTTTATCTGTGTTTTTTCTGCTATTGATTTTGACTTTTATGGCTTTATGATCTGAGAAGATACTTTGCATTAATTCAATGGTACGGATTTTGCTGAGAATTGCATTATGTCCTAACACGTGGTCAATTCTGGAAAATGTTCCATGTGCACTGAAGAAGAAGGTGTGGTTGTCTGCTGATGGGTGGAAAGTTCTGTATGTATCCATAAGGTTTAGTTGGTTAATTGTGGCAATGAGGTCTTGCGTATCTTTACGGAGCTTTTTTCTAGATGATCTGTCCAGTATTGAGAGTGGAGTGTTGAAGTCTCCCACTATTATTGTGGCGTCATCTAACTCTCTTTTGAGCATAGTCAGTGTTTCTTGGACATATTTAGGTGCTCTGACATTAGGTGCATAAATGTTTAATATAGTTAAGTCTTGCTTGTGTACTGAACCTTTCAGCAGTAAGTAGTGTTCAACTTTGTCCACGATGGTGGATTTTACATTAAAATTGATTTTGTCTGAGATTAGAATTGCCGCACCTGCTCTTCTTTGTTCATTGTTAGCTTTATGTATATTCTTCCATCCTTTGATTTTCAGTTTGTTCCTATCTTTAGGTCTCAGGTCAGTTTCTAGTAGACAGCATATGGATGGGTCATGTCTTTTGATCCAAGATGTCACTCAATGTCTCTTTACTGGAGCATTCAGTCCATTCACAGTCAATGTAATTATTGATAGGTATGTGTTCACTACTGCCATTGTGATATGTTTATTTTTGTGATGATGTTATCTCTGTTTTTCTTATTAGTCTTTTCTGGGACATTCTTGTGAGCTGATTTTTCACCTTTATCAGAGCTGGTTTTGTAGATGTTGAGACTCCTATGTTACATTTCTTGTGATGGTATGTTTCATCTTTGTTGTGCTTTATGGCTGCCCCTAAAATTCCCCTTAATAAACTATACATAAACCCCATTTTAACTACTACCAACCTTGTCAACTTCCTCTCCATCTGGAAGGACTATAATGACTGTAGTACATCCCTCTTTTTAATATGATGGCACCACAGTTTTCATGATGATCACTGGATTGTTTCTTTCAGTATTAAAGCTGTGATTGAGTTTGGAGCCTTCCCTAACTGAGTAGAATTCTGGATAATGTGTCATTCTAAAATATAAAGTTAGTGGCTTTGTTCTTCTAAGCCAAAGCCAAGAACTTCTTTCAGTATTTCTTGTAGTTTTGGTTTGGTTTTTACAAAGTCTCTCAGTTTCAGTTTATCTGGGAATGTCTTAATTTCATTTGTCATATTTGAAAGATAGCTTTGCAAGATATATAACTCTTGGTTGGAAGTTCTTCTCCTTCAAGGCTTTGAATGTGTCATGCCACTGTCTCCGTGCCAGCATGGTTTCTGCTGAGAAATCTTACGAAAGCCTATGGAATTTCCTTCTGAATGTTAGCTTTGCTTGGAGTCTTGCTGCCTTTAAGAGTTGCTGCTTACGTTTCATTTTGTTAAGCTTGACTACAGCATGTCTTGGAGTCTTTCTTTTGAGATCTATATTGGGTGGCATACGACATGCATCTGGGATATCTATATTCCCTTCTTTCATGATTTCAGGGAAGTTTTCCGTCAGCAGCTCAGCAACGATACTCTCTGTGTTCTCAGTTGTCCTTTCCTGTTCAGGGACTCCAATTAATCGAAAGTTGTTCCTCTTAATAGAGTCCCACATGCTTCTTGATGCTTCTTCATTTTTCTTGTTCTTTTTTCTGATTTTTCCTCATAGACGCTGGCATCAGTAGTTCTGTCTTCCAAGATAGAAATTCTTTTTTCCATTTGTTCCATTCTGTTTTCTTGGCTTTGAATGGAAGTTTCTATGTCTTTGATTTTGTTCTTGATCTGTTGGATTTCAGAGAACTGGTGTTCCATCAGGTTGAACAGCTTGCTTAATTTTTCGTTTCGTTGTGCTGCATTTTGTATAAGGTCTAGAAGGGCTCTGTATATAATTCTTTTACAGTCATCTTCCAATGGGAAACTCCTTGGTTGTTTTGTTTGTGAGCCTTCTGAAGCCATGGGTGATTTCGTGTTTGCCACAAGTGTCTGTTGCTTTTTGAGTCCCATGTCAGTAAGTAGAGGCTGGGAGAGATACTATGAGGATGGACTGCTGATGTTTCTCTAGGTTGTCTTAAAATGTAAAACAAAAGATATCTGACCACTTCCCAAGTCTGTCAGGTTTTCAGGTGTAGAGGTCCCTCTTCCGTACTGGCAAAGTAAGCACCTCTATATCCAACCTCAGATGATATGAACTAGTTCAAAATACAGCAGTACTACTGCCCTGTTGGCCTCTGCTGACAGGCCCAGACTTAGGCGACACTGTGTCAACTACTGAATTTCTGGTAGAAACGTGCTCTCCTGTGTGCAGGCTCTGGCTCCCAAGCTGAGAATTAGTTCCAGCTGCGGCCACTGTATCTAAGAAGGCACCCTCCACACGGTTGGCAGATAGCGGGGCCGAACATGCCGAGAGGTAGTGAGTCATCCGCCTCTGTTGCTGGGCCCCCACTGTAGGCAACACTGCCTAAAATACTGCTTTTCTGTCAGAGAAGCGCTGTCCTGTTTGCAGGCATTTGGCTCCAAGGCTAAGAATTAGGTCCTGCTAAAATCTCCATATCCAACATGGTGTCCCACACACAGGCAGTGTGAATCCATATGAACTGTGCTGTGGCAGAGATAAAAAGACAGGCCCAAAGTGGCTAGATGAAGAGAGTCCAAAGCCAGGTTCTCAAAATATGGGAATTTTGCCTGCCTATCCCACCAGCAATGCATCTGAATCTAGCCTCTAGGGAAGACCCAACTCCGCTGGCTGGCCAAGACAGAGATTAAAAAAAGTCAAAATGGTGCGTTTACCTTCAGTCCATGAGAGCCAGGGCTAGCCAGGAGCAGGAGTCAGCGAAAGAGAGGAGGTTTTTCGTTCAGTGGTATGAAGTCCAATTTAACAGCCCTGTGCCGTGTCCTGGGGGCTCACTAGGTGACCAGAAGGCTCTGTTTGATTATCAGTTCAGGTCTTGGTTTCCAGAGGGATATAAGGAGATGTGTGCTTAGTCTGCCATTTTGACTCCGCCTCCTCTGTTTCTTCTTTGTGTGTTATGAGTCCTACCTCACAGTGTTGTTTTGGATATCAGAGATAATGTCTGTAAGGGCCCTCACAACAGCCATCCTCCCCGCAGAAAATGCTGTGAGAAGCTTAGTCTGTTTTAGACATTTTTCTCATTCAAAGGAGGAAAAAATTTCTTTTTTAACCAAACTCTTTTTTAACCTAATCCTGATCTAAAACTTCTCATCACTTTTTTGACACTGAAAGATGTGACCTTAATCAAACATGACTACTAAATACTTGGCAAGGTGAGAACGGTGTGACGGAGAATTAAAGGAAAAATGTTGAAGGACGTTGTGTAATTATGAAAAGGTGCCTGTTATGGAACTCTTGCAAGAGCAATTGAATAAAGGCAGACTATTCAGTTGACAATGAAGGTATACTGCTCAGAGATATCTCACCCTCCCCTGTGTTTTATAAAAATGAAGACGAATGATTAAGAAGTAACTTGAGGGTCTACCCTGTGATGTAGAAGAGATGCTCACCAAACCTCCAAACTTTCAAAATTAATTTTTTTTAAGATTTTTAAAATTGTATTTATTTTGTCGTTGTTGAGAATATACACAGCAAAACATATTTGTTTGTACCTGTACTATTTTGTGACATGGATTATACTCTGAGTTGTACAATTGTCCTTTTCTTCTATTTCTGAGTTTTTCCTCCCTCTTATTCACTGTCAGTTGGAGACAACTTGATAGTAATCAGTTTTTGAAAACCCCAGTGGCATAGTGGTTAAGTGCTGTGTCTACTCACCAAAACACTGGCAGTTCAAATCTGCCAGGTGCTCCTTGGAAGCTATGAAGCAGTTCTCCTCTGCCCGGTAGCATCACTGTGAGTCAGAATTGACTGGATGGCACTGGGTTTTTGGTTTGGTGGGGTAGTGGTTAAGAGCTATGGATTTCAACAGAAGGCCAACAGTTGAAATCCACCAGTGCTCCTTGGAAACTCTATGGGGCTGTTCTACTCTGTCTATAGGGTCACTATGAATTAGAATTGACTCAGTGGCAATGGATTTTATTCACTATCTCCTAAAGGTCTTAAAATATGTTTCCAATTGCTGTTGTCACTTCAATCCCATGTTAAAAAAACAAACCCATTGCAGCTGAGCTGATTCTGACTCAGTAATCTTATAGAACAGAGTAAAAATATCCCATAGGGTTTCCAAGGAGTGCCTGGTGGATTTGAACTGCCGATCTTTTGGTTAGCCTGTGTAGCTCTTAACCATTATGCCACTAGGGTTTCCTGATTGCATGTAGATAGTTCCTAAAAGAGTATAATGCTCAAGACAGAGCATTATGTACTTTAGATGAGTGTTTATAGAACAAACTAACTTCTCATTAAATTGTTAGTACACATTGTTTTGTGATATTGGTTAACAACCTGACAACATGTTAACATTCCCTTTTCAACTCTTGGGTTCCCCTGTTACCAGCTTCCCTCTCCCTTCCTGCCTTCTCACCCTTGCCCCTGGGCTGGTGCACCCTTTTGTTATCCTTTTGTTTTCTGAGCCTGTCTAATCTTTGTCTAAATGGTGAACATTAGAATGACTTCTTTAATGAGTTAAAAGGGTGTCAGGTGGCCATACTCTCAGGGTTTCTCCATTCTCAGGTCGGTAAGTCTGGTCTTTTTTTGTGAGTTAGAATTTTGTTCTACATTTTTATCCAGCTCTACCTGGGACCCTATATTTTAATCCCTGTCTGAGCAGTCAGTGATGGTAGCTGGGTATCATCTAGTTGTACTGGGTTCGGACTGGTGAAGGCCATTGTAGATGCCATCCATTAGTCTTTCAAACTAATCTTTCATGTGTCTTTAATTTTTCTTCATTATTTCTTGCTCCTGAAAAGGTGAGACCAGTGGGTCGTCTTAGATGGCTGCTCATAGGCTTTTAGAACCCAGTACGCTATTCATCAAGCCAAAGCCAGCCAAGTGCCATTGAGTCAGATCCGACTCATGAAAGTAGAACATTTTCATTATAAACTACATTATGTCAAGACAGAGATTTTAAAATTAAATTCTTTATAATAATTCATGTGGCATGGCTTATGTTTACACTACTCATTAGAGTTTGTAAAGCCTTTCATGTATCTTGTCTGTCTAGTGCTGTCGTAACAAAAATACCACAAGTGGATGGCTTTAACAAAGAGATGTTTATTCTGTCGCAGTCCAATAGGCTACAAGTCTGAATTCAGGGTGTTGGCTCCCGGGGAAGGCTTTTTCTCTCTGTTGGCTCTGGAGGAAGTTCCTTCTATTGCATCAGTCTTTTTTGGTCTGGGAGCATTTCAGTGCAGGAATATCAGGTCTGAAGGATATGATCTGTTCTCAGTGTTCTCTTTTCTTGCTGGTATGAGGTCTTGAACTCCCTTACATTTTATGTTTTGTAGGATAAAAGCTGGGACAAGCCACACTCCAGGGAAACTCTTTACATTGGAACAGGGAAGTGACCTTAGTTAGAATGTTACAGTACCACCTTAATCTTCTTTATAGTAACCCAACCTTGTCCTATTAACTACAGGCAGAAATTAAGATTTATAATGTAGGAAAATCACAAAACGTAGCATAATTGCACAATAGTGGGAATCATTCACCAACTGTAACTGCAATCATGGATCTGTGCTGCCTGTCTGCAAAACCAGTACTGAGACAGGTAGAGAAGTGATTAAATGGGGACATTTATTGAGTGCCCTCACACAAGAGGCAAGGGGGAATCAGTTCCTCCAAATCTTGCCTGCATGCATAGGCTAAGCTTGGAGGTTATATAGCTTGACTGGGGGAAAGAGGTTGGGGGGATGCTGGTTAATATTTTTTCCTGTCCACACAAGTAATTCTTTCGATGTTTCAACAATATTCTTTTCTGGGGTTCTCCATAGGTCCAACAAGTTGGGGCTTGATAATCATCCAAACTACCTGGTGATTCAGCTCAGTAGTCTTAGAGAATGGCTGAAAGGGTATAAACAGAACAATTTAATCAATGTTTCCAAGAGGAAGGAATAGCCATGTGACTTATGACCAGTACAAGGGAAATTCTTATGGATGGGGGAGAATCAAGCTCTCAGGACTCAATGTTTATAACAGGGTTGTCTCAACTGCTGTTTGTAGCAAGATGGAGTCAGACTGGCCAAGGGCCTCTCTCTCTTTTGCAACCAAGTTACTGCCCACATTTTTGCAGGGAACATAGTTTAATCCATGACATTATCTAAGTTGACTTTAATCTTCAGGACTGCCCTGCAGTTAGGTGTGTTTTGTTACCTCTAACAGAGATGCCCTGGTGGCATAGTGGCTAGAAGCTCAGCTGGTAACAAAGAGTGTGGTAGTTTGAATCCACCAGTTGCTCCTTGGAAACCCTGTGTGAGTTGGAATTTACTCAGTGGCAACAGGTTTTGCTTATTAGAGGAAGACAAACTCAGTGAGCTGAATGACATTAAGGTGGTGCTAAAGGCAGGACTAAAACTAGCCAATAGCAAGAACATTTACTGCAACCAGGAAACAGTTTGTTATGAGTTGAATTGTGCCCCCTGGCTCCCCCTCCTAGAAAAATATGTGACTTGGAATTCTAACCCCTATACCCATGGATGTAATCCCTTTCTGGAATAGGATTTTCTTTGTTGTGTTAATGAGGCCATATCGGTGTAGACTATGCCTCAAGCCCAATCACCTTTGAAATATAAGGAGCAGCATAGACTTGGAGACAAGGAACCACAAACATGGCTGGTGTTTGGGGGAAGGTGACAGAAGTCACTCGAAGACTGCAAAGCAACTGTGGAACCCTGGGGCAATTGAGGCTAAAAGAGCCCACAGAGGGGTTGTTTTCCTTAAAGTTGGTGTCCTGAGTTTGGACATCTAGCCTTCTGAACTTCAAAATTAAAGATCAGAAAATCAGTTTCTGTTCTTTAAAGCCAGCATTTCTGTTATAGCAGAGTGAAGAAACTAAGACAGGGTAAACTGCTGAGGAGTGTGGGAGAGTTGCACATAGACTGCCAGCTTCAGGAATCCTCTCAGCCCAAGTACTCTAATTTCTTTCTTTTTTAAAAAAAATTTATTGTGATTGAGTGAAAGTGTACAATCCGGTTTAAACTCAACATATCTGCCTATGTGTAGCTCCTACTGCTCTCCTTGACTGGTGACAGCACACTCCTGCTTGCTATTCTATACAAATCATATCCTCTTAACAATCTCCTGTCCCCTCTTCTCCACCCTCTCAACTCCCCTCTAGTAAGAGTCCAGTAGGACAACATCCTATAGATGCATAGAACCATAAGTGCACACATGATATGGTCATTCCATGTCGCTGAGTCCAATCCATTCCTGTCCGAGGAGTTGACTTCAGTAATGATTTATGATCAGGGGCAGCATCAGGTCTAGGGGTCATGATCCTAAGGGAACCCTCAGGCCTTCAAACCATCAATTGTGGTCTTTTAGTGGAGTTTTCAGGGTGCACCCCTTCTTATTCTCAGGTTGCCACTGGGACTCAACTCTTTGAGCCCCATCACTGCTGTCACTGGAGGTGGCCAGGCACCATCTGGTCACATGTTGTTGTAGTCACCCATTCACGTGGGTCTTTCTGTCTTCTGGGTTCTCTTTCCTTTTTGTCCTTGGTGATCATCTGTTCCTACTGAGTTGGAACCATTTGGTGTACATCAGATGGCAGCTTGCTGGCTTTTAAGACCCCAGATGCCACTCACCAGTACGGGGAGGAGAAGACTCTCTTAGCAATAGGCTAGTTATGCCAGTTGGCCTCTATGTCCCCTGAGAGCATGGTCCATGGACCCCTGCTCCTGCTACTTTGTCATAGCCATATTATTTTAAGATTGGAAGGAATTCAGCCAAGTACTCTAATTTATAAAAGTAGTTGGAAGGATTTCTTCCATCAGTATTACTGGTTCTTGATCATCTGCTACCTCCTGAACTGACTGAATGTTGACCAATTTGTGGAATACTGACTATGAATTCCTTTCACCTTCTTTTGGTGCTTCCTGTATTGTTCATTCTTCTGTCCATAGAATATTTCAGTATTGCAGTGCAAGGGTTGAATTATTTATTTATTTATTTTTGGTCAGTTCTCTCAACTCTAAAAATGCTGAGTGTCTTTTACCCTTTTGGCTTTCTATCTTCAAGTCTTTGCACGTTTCATTGTAATGCTTTGTCTTCTTGTGTCTCTCTTTGAAATCTTCTGTTCTGGTTTTTCACTTCATCAGGTTTTTTTTTTTTGCTTTAGCTGCTTGATGTTCAAGAGTAAGTTTCAGAGTGTCTCCTGACACCCAGTTTGATCTTTTCTTTCTTTCCTGTCTTTTTAGTGACCTTTTTCTTCCTTCATGTATGATTTCCTTGATCTCATCCGCAACTTGCCTAGACTTGAGTCATTAGTATTTAATGCATCAAATCTATTCTTGAGATAATTTCAAAATTCAAGTGAGATATGCTTAAGGTTGTACTTTGTCTCTTGTGAACTTGTTTTAATTTCTTAAGCTTCCACATGAACTTACATATGAGCAATTGATGATTTGTTCCACAGTCTACTCATGGCCTTGTTCTGACTAATAGTATTGAGCTTCTCCATTGTCTCTTCCAGATGTAGTTGACTTGATTCTTGTGTACTTTATTTGGCAAGGTCCATGTGTGTCATGGATTGAATTGTGTCCCCCCCAAAATATATGTGGATTTGATTTGGCTGTGAGTCCCAATATGGTGCCCCTCCTCACATGTGTTGTGAATCCTGCCTCTGTAAGACTGATGATGGAGAATGGACAACAGTTGTGTTAGTGAGGCATGTCTCAAGCTACAAGCTTGTGGGTCATAAGGGAGAGAAGTGAGGCAAGGAAGTTGGGAACCTCATACTACCAAAAGAGAAGTACTGAGAGCAGAGCACTTCCTTTGGATCTGAGGTTCCTGTGCTGAGATGCCCTCACTGGATTTAGACTTACCTCCAGTCTGTGATGATTTCTCATATTGAATGCACTTGGAACTTGTTAATGGATTTGCAGCTTACCAGACTGTGACAATAAAAGGTTCTCTTCTGTTGAAGCAGAACCAGGTGACTAAGACAACATAAATAGTCGTTGAAAACAGGCATTTGTGACGAATAAGTCTTTGGTCTTTCAAAATTCTGTCATGAGATCTTCAGCATAATTTCTGTCACCAAGGCCCTATTTTGCAGCTATTAACTTTCTTCTTTGTTTCCAACTTTTGTATTCCAATAACCAGTAATTGATCAATGCATTTTGATTACATGCTTAATCAATTTCAGACTGCAGAATTTGGTAAAAATCTTCAGTTACCTTATCTTTGGCATTAGTGGTTGGTGCATAAATTTAAGTAATAGCCACATTAACTGGTTTTCCTTGTAAGTGTGACAGGATATTATCCTATCACTAGCAGCATTGTACTTCAGAATAGATCTTGAAATGCTCTTTAGGACAGTGAGTGCCTCACTGTTTCTCTTCAATTTATTATCCCTGGCATAGTGGACCATATTATTGTCTAATTCAAAATGGCAGATACCAGTTTACTTCAAATAACTAATGTGTAGAATATTGATGTTTATGTGTTCCATTTCATGTTTGACCATTTCCAGTTTTATTATATTTTTCATAGTTCATAAGTCTGTGTTCTATGTTCTGGCTATTAATGGATGTTTGAAGCTGTTTCTTCTCGTTTTGAGTTGTGCTACATCAGAAGATGAGGGTCCCAGCAGCTTTACATCATCTGCATCGTTAAAGTTTACTCTACCTTGAGGAGACACCTCTTCCCCACTTATATTTTGAGTAATTTCCTACCTGAGAACCTCATCTTCTGGTGCTTTGATCACAAAATATCCTGCTGGTACTCATAAGATTCTCACTAACTAATTTTTTTTTCAGAAGTAGATGTCCAGGTTGCACTGAAGGGATTTGTGAAAAACAAGGCTTCAGGAATTGATGAAATACCAATTGAGATGCTTCGACAAATTGATGCAATGCTGAAAACACTCAATTATCTATACTATGAAATTTGGAAGCCAGCTATTTGATCAACTTAACTGGAAGAGATCTGTGAATGAAAAAATTATTGAACAATGTCATTAATATCAAATGTGTCATGAATTGAATTGTGTTCACCCCAAAATGTGTGTAACAGTTTGGCTATGCCATGATTCCTGGTATTGTGTGATGTTCCTATATGCTGTAAATCCTGCCTCTGAGATGTTTATGACGGAGGATTGGCAGCAGTGGTGTTGGTCTGGCAGGACTCAATATGTAAGATTGTACTGCACCTTGAGACAATCTCTTGGGATATAAAGAAAATGGAAGCAAGCAGAGAGTTCAGGACCTCATACTATCAGGAACAAGGCAATGCCAGGAGCAGAGTGTGTCCTTTGGACCTGCGGTCCTTGTGCCTCAGAAGCTCCCAGTCTGGGGAAGATTGATGACAAGGACCTTTCTCCGCAGCCAACAGAGAAAGACTTCCTGTAGACCTGATGCCTTGAATTTGGACTTATAGCCTACTGGACTATGGCAGAATAAAATTTATCTTTGTTTAAGCTGTTCACTTGTGGTATTTCTTTTTTTTTTTT
Source organism: Heterohyrax brucei (assembly GCA_028571685.1). NCBI lineage: Eukaryota > Metazoa > Chordata > Mammalia > Hyracoidea > Procaviidae > Heterohyrax > Heterohyrax brucei. Next base: position 65,808,953 of record CM053141.1, on the reverse strand, counting down.
TATTTAACATAACTCAGTGAAAATATACATTCACATGAAAATTTACATGCCCCCCTATATGCAGCTTCCACTGCTCTCCCTGTCCGGTGACTGCACACTATTCCTCTGTGCTCCATACATGTCTCATCCTCCCAACAGTCTCCTTTCCCCTCCTCTCCGTCCACTCCCCTTCCTCCAGCCACAGGTCAGCAAGATGATATCCTATAGATGTATAGAACCATAAAGTGCTTCCAACATATGGTTACTCTGCATTGCCAAGTCCATTCCATTCCTGTCCAAAGAGTGGACCTTTGTTATAATTTATGGGAACAGGCAGCATCAGGGCTGGGGGCCATGCTCTCAGAGGAACCCCAAAACCGCTGGACCATCAATTGAGGTCTTTTAGTGGAGATCTAATGATGCACCTCTTTTTATTCTTGTGTTGCCAGTGAGGCTCCTCTCTGTGAGCTCCGTCATGGCTATCACTGGTGGTGGCCGGGCACCATCCGGTTCTTCCGGTCCCAGGTCGATGTAGGCACCCACTCTTGTGGGTCTCTCTGTCTTCTCGGTTGTCTTTACCGCATGCCATTTTGGCCCTCGGTGAGCATCCGTTCCTGCTGAGTTGGGACCATTTGCTGTGTCCTCGGATGGCAGCTTGGCAGCTTTTAAGACCCCAGACGCCACTCACCAATGTGGGGTGTAGAGAGCTCTCTTAGCAAAACGCTAGTTGTGCCAATTGGCCTGGAATTCGCCTAAGAGCATGGTCCCCTGCCCCCCACTCCAGCTACTCTATCCTTGCAGTATTGAGTTAAGATGGAAGGAGTACTCAAGTTATGCTGAAGTCCACTTAATGTTGTTCTTGTTCCTAATGTGTGCTGTCGCCGCTTTCTCCCAACTAGATTTCTAGTAACTACCTAAACTAAACCCTCCCCCCCTTGCCCTCCCTCCCTCCCTCCCCTCCCTTGCAGCTGTCAAAGAGTCTTTTCTTCTATACACAAGTCTGTTTTTGAGATCTTATCGTAGAGGTCTCATACAGTATTTGTCCTTTTGTCGCTGACTACTCTCACTCAACATAATGTCTTCCAGTTGAAACCAGGTTAGGAGATGTTTCCTGGAATCATCGTTATTCTTTATCATTGCGTAGTGCTCCATTGAGTATATGTACCACAGTTTACCTATCCATTCTTCTATTGTTGGGCATCTGGGTTGATTCCACCTTTTTGCTATTGTGGACTGTGCCACGATAAACATTCTGGTGCATGTGTCCGTTGGTGAGAAAGGTCTTGAATCTGTAGGATATATTCCAAGTAGTGGAACTACTGGGTCAAATGGTATATCAATATCCATTTTTTTAAGGAAGCGCCAGATTGCCTTCCAAAGAGGCTGGACGATTTTGCAACCCCACCAACAGTGTAGGAGGGTTCCACTTTCTCCACAGCCTCTCCAGCATTTGTTGTTTTGTGTTGTGGTATTTCTTAAGAGCACGACTAGACAACTAGGACAGCCTGCAAATACAATTTTGCTGAAGATCATTCAAAATTGGTTGCAGTAGTACATCTACAGAGAACTATTGGAAGTTCAAGCCAGACTGAGAGTAGAATATGGAATGAGGGATACCATTGTTGAAGTCAGATGCATTTATTTATTTATTGTGATTAAGGAAAAGTGTACAGTCCAAATCAATTTTGCATGCCCACTTATCTGCAGCTCCTCTGCTCTCATTGCCCTGTGACAGCACATTCCTCCTTTTTATTCTGTACTTGCTGTGTCCTCTTAACAAGCTCCTGTCCCCTCCTATCCACCCTCTTCTCTCCCGTCTAGAAAGAGACCAGTAGGACAGCATCCTATGAATGCACAGAACTATAAAGTACACACACCATATGATCACATTGTGTCCCTGGGTCAAGTCCATTTTTGTCTGAAGAGTTGATCTCAGTAGTGTTTTTTAGACAGGGGCAGCAGCAGGTCTGGAGGCTGTGCTCACAGGGGATCTCTTGGGCTGTAGGACCACCAGATGGATCTTGGCTGAAAGAAGAGAATACCAGAGAGAATGCCTGTGTTTTACTAACTATGCAAAGACATTCAATTTTGTGGATCATAACAAATAGTAGATAATATTGTAAAGAATGATAATTCCACAACATTTAATTGTTTTCATGTGGAATCTGTATATAGAAAAAGAGGCAGTCATTTGAACAGAACAATGGGGATAATGTGTGGTTTAAAATCAGGAAAGGTGTGCATCAGGGTTGTATCCATTCACTACACTTAGCCAGTATGTACACTCAGCAAATAATCTAAGAACCTGTGCTACATGTTGAAGAATGTGGCATCGGGATTTGTGGCAGTGTCACTAGCAATTTGCAATATGCTGTTGACACAGTCTTGCTTGCTGAAACTGCAGAGGACTTGAAGCACTTGCTGATGGAGATCTAAGACTGTGTACAGCCTTCAGCATGTATCATACCTCATTATAAAGAAAACAAAAATCGTTACAACTGAGCCAATAAGCAACAGCATAATAAATGAACAAAAATACTGAATTTGTCAAGGATTTCACTTTACTTGGATACACAGTCAGTGCCCACGGAAGCAGCAGTCAAGAAATCAGATTTGCTGTAAAAGACTTCATTAAAGTGTTAAAAATCAAAGAAGTCACCTAGGGAACTATGGTGTGCCTGACCCAAGCCATAGTATCTCAATTGCGTCATATGCGTATGAAAGCTGGAGAATGAATAAGAAAGAATTAAGAATTAGTGTATTTGAATTATGATGCTGATGGACAATGGTAAATATACCATGGACTCTTGGAAGAATGAACTGACCTATCTTGGAAGAAGTGTGGCCCGAATGCTCCTGAGAAGCAAGGGTGATGAGATTTCATCTTATATACCTTGATACTTCAGATATTATCATGTATTGAAATGTGTCCCTATAAAAATCTGTGTAGCCATTTGGCTAGGCCATGATTCCCAGTATGGTATGATTGTCCACATTTTGTGATTTTCCTGTGCTGGATGTTAAAGAGAATTAGAGCAAGACTGCAAATTTCTTCCTAAGTTCACCTCCCCACTACACTGTAAAGGGAGTTTCCCTGGAGTGTGGCTTGCACCACCCTTTATCCTTTTATCTTTCAAGAGATAAAAGGAAATGGAAATAAGTGGAATATTGGGAACCTCACACCTTGAAGAAAGCAGCATCAGAAGTGGAGGTTCCTGTGCCAAGATGCTCTCTGAACAAAGATTGATGCAACACAAGGACTTTCCTCCAGAGCCCAAAGAGGGAAAGCATTTCCCTGGAGTGGACATCCTGAATTTGGACTTGTAGCCTACCATGCTGGGGAGAGGCTGGCCTGAAACAGAGGCAGAGACATGCCAGTCCAAGGGTCCAGTGACGTTTATTTGAAGAGAAAGAGAGTGGGGTCTGAGCCGAGAGTGGCTCAGCCCACCTTTCCCCAGTAGGGCAAGTTTTTTATAGTTTTAAAGTTTCCATGAGGTAGTGTGTGGTGAGAAGGCTTATGGTTTGATAAGGAAAGGAAAGAGGGGTAGCAAGAAATTCTGGTTAGGGAATTTATGGTCTGAATAAGGAAGAAGTGTTGATTAGAAGGGAAAGGGATAAGGTTTGTTTATGGTCAAGATTTTGATAAGGGAAGAGCTTTCAGTTAGGAGGGCAGGAAGCCAAGCCAGTGAAAGACAGGCATAAAATTATTTATGGTTTCATGGCTATACTGGGGGCATACCAGGCTGTTTTTGGTCATCTCTGTGGGCCATGTATACCAGACTGTTTTCAGTTAATGGTAAGATCTGATCATCGGATAAGATGATCTCCCTGAATTTCAGGGACAGAGTTCCCTCAACTCCCCACTTTTGGTTTAAGGACAGAGAGGCATCATTATCTTTTTAGCTACTTCCTGCAGACAAGGGTGGTTGACTTGCCCTAGGGTGTATGGGGAGCTGGGGAGGGAGGCCCACTGGCCTCCTGGCATTCTGTAAAGAGGGAGGCCACTGGATGTTTTTAGGGGGCTTTGGTATAGATCTTGTCAAGTCTCTTGGAAGAGCAGAATCTGATTCACTTGTTAGTTGGTATTGGCTGATATTCTTAAAGGACCATGAGTTTAACTTGGAATTGTAGTCTGGAACAGATAAAGTCAATTAAGAATTAGAGGCCCAAAGGTAAGGATAACCCAAAAGATTAATAAGGGAACAATAAGTGGCAATAATAGTGACATTAGCCAATTGGGTTTTTACAGCCTTGTCTATGCCCAGGCTATAAGCTGGGGACAAATTAGGGATGGGGATCTGAAGTATTTCTTTTTGAATAACAACTGCTTATCCCTTGGTTCAGTCCTCAGTACTGACTGCAGCTCTCTCGTGTTCCCCTGTAGCAGTGGAAATGGGACTTCTTCTGTGCATGTCTCCAGAGTTGGTTCCATCTGAAAAATAACTTTGGGGAAGTTTACACAATTGTTTGGGAACTTATCTCAATGTCCCCAAATACAGTTAATATTGTTTGTCTCTAGTTTTAGTCACACCACAGAGGCCCTCAGACTCCCTGCCTTACTCCTGACTGTTTACTTGAAAGAGGTGTTACATTTGTCATAAGGTTTCCATTGTGTGTTTCCCTACGGACTATTTTTCCTGCCTCAGCTCTCAAACTTTTTATGTAACCTGATTATTTGTTCTGACATATGCCCTTCCAGCTCTCCAGTCTTTAACACATTAAGCAACAATATATGTAATTCTTAGTCCTCACTTCTCATACCCAGCCAAGCCTCCAAATTTATGTGTTCCCAGCCCACCCAATAATCCCTGCTCCAGCCATACAACAGGGTATCAAAGGATGTACAGAAAGGAACATCCCACCAACTGTGGCCCCACCAGACACAAAAGCAAACCTTTCACCTGGATTTTTAGTCCAAGCCAGTAATTACACAGTCCTGCTTGGAGGGTGGGCCCATTTAAGGTAGAGAAGGTGGCATTTCATATCAAAGACAAACCCAAATTCCCCACCCTCCACGTCAAGTGCAATCCCCGGTTTCCTCATGGAGATGTCGACAGTGCAGCCAGGTGGATCTCAGGGCCCTGTCCATAGTCTGCCTCTTTAGACCCCTCTTCCAAGAGTCATTATAGGAGTGTCTGCCTATCTGGATCTGTGGGTAGTCAGTTAGGCATCCTGTTTTAGGGCACTCCGGACGTTCCCCTTTCTGGCCTCATATTTGGGCAGTACCATTGATTGGGGTGAGTACCCATCAGCTGGTGAGGTGATCCAAGTCCTGATGCTGGGGGCCAACTGGGACACCTCAAGGTGGGCACCGGAGGGCCACAGCCAACAACTGGGACCTCTCTTTTATCCATTTCTTTACAAATCTTTCGCTATCACACAGCCCAAAGGCCTACTCTATCAATCGGGAGAGTAGGGTCCGAGGCTCTGACAGAGCCACAAAAGTCTGTACATAGGGGATCTTTCCACCCTAGGTGTGGAAACTCTGTTCCTGAGATTCAGGGATGTCATTGAGGAGCTCTGTCCCTGAAATTCGGAGAGGTCATTGAGATGATTCTGTCCCTGAAATCTGGGTAGGTCGTCTTATCCAATGATCAGACCTCACCTTTAGCTGAAAACAGCCTGGTATACATGGCCCACAGGGATGACGAAAACCAGCCTAGTATGCACCACCCAGTATAACCATGAAATATAAATAATTTTATGTTTTCTGCCCTTCTAATTGAAAGCTCTTCCCTTATCAAAATCTTGATCATAAACAAACGCTACCTCTTCCCCTTCTAATCAATACTTCTTCCTTATTCAGACCATAAATTCTGTAACCAGTGTTTCTTGCTACTCCCCTTTTCTTTCTTTGTCAAACCACATGCCTCTCGCCCACACTACCTCATGGGAACTTTAAAATTGTAAAAATCTTGTGCTACTGGGGAAAGGTGGGCTGAGCCACTCTCGGCTCAGACTCTGCTCTCTTTCTCTTTGAATAAACTTCACTGGACCCTTGGACTGGCATGTCTCTGCCTCTGTTTTGGGCAACACTATCCCCAACATACTGGACTCTGAAAGAATAAACTTGCCTTTGCTAAAGCCATCCACTTGTGGTGTTTCTGTTAGAGCAGCAGTAGACGACCAAAACAGGTATGTTATCAAGAGGAACCAGTCCCTGGAAAAGGACATCATCCTTGGGAAAGTAGATGGTTAGTGAAAAAGAGGAAGACCCTGAACAAGAGGGACTGACTTAGTGTCTGCAACAGTGAGCTCAAACATAGCAATGATCATGAGGATGACGCAGGACTGGGCAGTGTTTCGTTGTGTTTTACAGAGGGATGGTGTACATTGGGACTGATTTGATGATACCTAGTAACAACCAGCTGGAGAGAACATTGCACATTATCAGAGGAAACCAGATGCATGATATTGTTTAGATGAGACTCAGAGGTGACTTCAGAGACAACAGGGTTTGTGCCCCGTAATTAAGAAGGAAGGCTAATCCCTGCCAGTCTGACTCATAGGGCTGACAGAGTTACTGTGTGTGCTCTCTCAGCTATTTATGGAATCCCTGTTGCTGATACTTGTTGGTTAAATGCTCACACAGCAGTCTTGCCTAAAGCAGTGTTGCTTGTAGGATGTTGAGAATAAATAGAGTGACAGGTGTTGTGGAAGAGGCACTTTAAAGAATATTTAGTAACTGATGTTTTAAAGGTTCTGTATGCTTTCCAACTCGACGGCACTTGGCTTTGGCTATGCTTAAAATATAAGAAAATAAATGTGAAGTCCCTTTCTGTGGAGAGCTACAGAATGCTAAAACTTTCAGAGTGCTGACTTTAGTGAATCCCAAGTGGGCATTATTGAAGCTGAAGAGATTTGGGAAGTGGGTGGAACGTGAAGGGGAGACACTGAGAGAGAACGCTGAAATGTAATCACTTAGGCTATTTACATCCTGCTTATCATTAGAGACAATAAATCAAAACAACCTAGTAAACCATATTTGTCTATGTCTAGGTAGTAGACAGACTGTGTAGTCAAAAGGTGTGAGTGAAGAAGGTTGAGTGAAAGAGCTATTAGCAAAAGGTGGGCAGGGTTAAGGGAAACACCCTCGGGCTCCAGGGAGCCATCACCACTCCCAGACCTAAGGAGGCAAGAGAAAGAGCAGGTAAGAGAACCCAGAGAAACCTGTAGGTAGTTCAGCAGAAGGCTGTCAGGCTTAGCAGGAGCCTTTGGCAGAGGAAAGTAGCCAGTACCAGTCTGCAGATAGGAAGCTGGGGAATCAATGACCCACTTTCTTTCTTCCTGTCTTCTTATCTCCTGCTGATGACTTCCATTGGCTAAACCCCATAGGAAGTCAGAGACTAAAGGAACCTTTATGATGCAATTCACGAAGGTCATCCTCCAGAGCAACTGAACCCCTTAGAGTGGAGAGTGGATCTGGAGAACCAGAGAATAGTCACACATAAGCATCTTCAACTGCAAAGAAGACAAGGTTAATGCTCTAGAATTAGACAATGCTGGAAGATTTTGCTGAACCATTTATTTTTGTTTTTTAAGTTCATAGTCTGAGAAGACAAATATATTGAGTAGGCATCTTTCCCCACCCCCTCCCAGCAGAGTGGCTGGTGGGTTAGAACTGTTTGGTAGGCAGCTGGTCATTGAAGTACTGCATCACAGGGCTCTTAAGACAAGGGTAGACTGTGTTCAAGTTGTATATATATATGAAAAGTTTAGTTTAACTCATTAACTCATTGAATAGTTGAAGTAATACAGGGTCTCAGTTTGCACCTAGATTTAATCCATTTTAAGTATTTCCTACTTTAATACTTTCACTACATATAGCTTACATTTATCCATTAATTCATTCAACAAACATGCATTGAGTTCCTGCCTGGTGATTGCAAAAGCAGCTATAATAATTTGTCTCCTGCTGCTAACCCAGTCCTACCTTGGGTCTATAACCACCATCAGGACTGATGATGGGTAGTGAGGAAAAGGCTCTCAGAAGAAGTGACATTTAAGCAGACACCTAAAAGATGTGACCCATTGCTAAAAACTGTTGCTATTGAGTCAATTTTGACTCGTAGTGACTAGACAGGACAGAGAAGAATTGATCTATGGGTTTCCAAGGAGCAGCTGAACTTCCAACCTCTTGGTTAGCAGCCATGCTCATAACCAAAAGACACGAGAAAGAAGCCAAAATAATGAACTGAACGAAGAGCAGAGAGAACAGCAAGCTCCAAGATCCTAGATTTATTTGGAGAAGAGCTAGTGAGGCGGGCCATGGTGCTAGAGATGCAGTTAAAGCAAGCAGGGCCTATTCACGAAGAGTTTTATAGGCCAAGGTAAGAACTTTGTTCTGAGGATGATGGGTAGTTATAAGGTTCTGGCAGGAGGGTGAGATGACAGAACTGATCTTTGAAAAGATCATTCTAGCTGCTACATGGTGCATTGATTTCACGTGAATGGTTTTTAGGAGACAGTTTAGGCATATATTGCAATGGTTTAGGCAAGAAATGATGGTGGAACCAGTAGAGATAGTGAAAAGTGACTGAGTACTCATACACTTTATATTGATACTTCTGTCCTTTTAATAAGGGATGATTAAATTTTCTAAGAAAGATTTTCTTTGTGGAGTGAATTCAGGGAACTTCTACCAGGGAAGGAAACCCTAGTAGTGCAGGGGGTTAAGTGTTACCTCTGCTCACCAAATGGTTGGCAGTTCAAATCCTACAGGTGCTCTTTGGAAGCTCTATGGGGCAGTTCTACTCTGAACCATAGGGTTGCTATGAGTCGGAACTGACTCGATGGCAGTGGGTTATAGCAGTTAAAGACACTTTAATTACTGTTGTAATCAACTCAATGGATCTTATATTCATTTTATTAAAAAGGCAGATTTCCCCGTCTTTACCCCTAAGATTCTAATTCTCCAAGGCCCAGAAATCTGCATTTTGGATTTCCAATTTAGAGAATCACAAGTATTTAATAGCATCCCCTAGTGTTAACTATTTGAAATTGCAGATGTAACAAACAGTATTTTACTTTGAATTCTCCATCCCTGTCACTTGGTTGGATTGTGGTGGCTGCATGTTGCTATGATGCTGGAAGCTCTGCCACTAGTATTTCAAATATCAGCAGAGTCACCATGGTGGAGAACTTTCAGTGGAGCTTCCAGATTAAGACAGACTTGTAAGAAAGGCCGAAAGATCTGCTTTGAAAAAGTAGCAATGAAAATCTTACAGATCGCAGCTGAACTTGGCTCACCTTGCTTGCTTTGGGCACATCATGAGGAAGGATCAGTTGCTGGAGGAAGACATCATATCTGGTGACACAGAAGGCCAGTGAGGGTGATGGAGATCCTTGGTGAGGTGGATTGGTTAAATGGCCACAAAGATGAACTCAAGCACGCTGGTGATGGTGAGAAGGACACAAGAACTGGGCATTGTTTCTCTCTGTTGTAATGGGTTGCCATGAGTTAGAGGCAACTTGACAGCATCTGTTTACCTATCTGTCTTGAATTCTACATATGGATTTGTTATGTGTGTAGTGTCAATCTTTAACACCTATGATAGAGCTAATTAGATAGAGCTAGTTTTAAGGGAATAATCAAATGAGGATGAAATTCCTTCTTCTGCTCCAGTGATTATAGTGAGAGAACTCTCAGAGGTATTAGAGATAAAATATAATTGAAACTTTGTAAGTAGTAATTAATCAGCCATTACAATGTCAGAAAGCAGTAATAGCTTTGAACCTGCAACCCAGCTGGTTCTTAGTGCACTACAAGGCTCGAGGAATTGCAAGTGTTGAGATAAAATAGAAAGATAGAGGTCTTCTGTTTAAGTCATAAAAACCAGCACTTAGTTTGGCAGCAGTACCTCCACTGGGGATTGAACCAGTTCAAACCGGTTCAGTCATGGCCAACTTAATGGAACTCGAACAGACATGAACTTTTAAGATCTGAGTGATCTGGAACTGTATAATTGGAACAGGAAAAAATATGAGTTGGAGCTCTGGAATAGGAAGCTTGGAAATGAAGTAATAAGGCATTTTAGCAGCTTGATGCACAGGCTGTTGCCGGGACTCAGAGATAACACATGGCTCCGAAGGGCACAGTTGGCTGCCAGCTTTGAACAGGGCACCGTTGTCTCTGACTGTGCAAAATTCCACAAGCAAGAGATTTGGTTGCTATGAAACACTTACAGTGCCCTTGTTTTCTAGGAGGAAGATTAAGTTAGCAGGACTTTGACTTATGATTTTTCCTGTTCTGATTACGGTTCCCGTTTACCCCCCAAACCAAACCGAACCCACTGCCATCAAGTTGGATCCCACTACAAGGAGCAGGAGCAGAGCGGCCCTGTAGAGTTTCTAAGGAGTGCCTAGCGGATTTCAACTGTGGATCTTTTGGTTAGCAGGCATAGCACTTAACCTATTATGCTACCAGGATTTCCTGTCCACCCAAATTAAAAAAACTGAGGTCTGTTCCAGTGTTATTCCTTGGCTATCATCGAACCAGGGAGAACTGGTTTGAAACTCTAATTTAAACTAGCTGTGAAAAAATAGCAGTGCTATTACCAATGGACAGCATCTCCATTGCTCTAAGTAGATTAGAATAAATTATTATTTGGTCTATAACTTAGTTCGTTAGCTTGTCATTTGGAAATTTCTCCTTTAGAGTCTCAGCCAAAACTTACCTGTGAGGCCACTGTTCTAATCTTTGACCTTTTTTCCTTTGAAATTTCCAGAGAGCAGAAGGGAAAGCAGCCGCCCAGGGTTGGAGAACCCTGGTTATAGGAGGAGAAAATATTTCAAATCGTAGTTTTTCTGAAGGACTGTATCTATACTTACGTTGGCTGAAAGAGTCTTGCAGCTTTATGGTTTTCTTTGTTTTGTTCTTCTGTTTTTTGTTTTTTAAATTATTCTCACTATTATCCATGAACACTCATTTTACATTTTCCTCTTTCTTCAACATCAGCTCATATTTGAATTAGAAGCTTGTCAAGTACAAATTACTTATATTCTGTAGCCCTGGTAGCTTAGTGGTTGAGAGCAGATGAGGAGACTGGGGTACAAGGGCAGTGACTGCTCTAAGACTGCAAGAAGAAATCAACTGCTTAGCTGGAGCCAGCACCCAGGGCCTCTCATGCTAAGTCACATAGCATTCCCGGGACAGGACATTCTGTGGTCATCCATCTCCTCAACATCTGCTTGTCTTTTCTTTCAAATACATGCACTTGTGCGTAGGTATGTGTACAGGTGCACACACTCACACACGTACATACACACGCACACACATATATACACACACATATAATACACACACACACATGCATACACATTTAGTTTCTCTTTGCTTTTCCTTTCATTTTTACAAATTCCCTTCTCTATCCTCATCTTGCCAAACTGGCCAAAATAGGGAAAATTAGGTAAGTCAAACCTTAAACAAAAATCATGTATTTTTAAATAGACTCGAAGTCTCCAGCCAGCCAAACTCCATGAGCTGTATTAAGCAGTGCTTACGTCCGCTACCCTGTTTAGATTCTTTTTTGTGGGCTAAGGTTCTGACAGAAAAAAAAGGCTTATTTGTTAACAACCTAAAGAGGGAAGTACTTTAAGAGAGAAACAGAAAACAAAAGGAAAGGTGAGCTGCAGGATCGAATAACTAAAGAAGGAACATGAAATACAATTCTCGACATGCCTGTGTGTGTTTTTCCATTTAGAAACAAACCTAAGAAGCAAAAGGGTGCCTTTCTTTTCTTTTTCCCTCGAGACTGACTTGCCCTGTTGGTAATGCACCTGGACCAATCTTAAAGCTTGCCATCTAGCGGTCTCCGCAAACAGGTACAAGTTGGTAGTGTCCAAAACAGAGAGACGACTGTCTCCGTATCAGCACCGAAAACTCAGGGTTTGAGAGAAAGCTTCTGCGTTTTACAGTCAGTACAGTAGGTGGAGACACACACTGAAAAACTGGAAGATAGTCACCTTTTTTTCATTTCACTCTTCAAACACTTCGGCACTCAGAGTTACTGAGACTAAGTTCCATCGTAATTTATTTGTGATGTTTCATGTTTTCAGTGTTTCAATTTTTAAAAAATACTGAGATTTCAGGACTTTAAGTATACAGTTTCTAAATCATCTGAACCTACACACTTCATCTTAAATATTGACCACGTACAGAGATGTGGGTGAAGGAGATGCAAAGATTGGGAAATAAGATGTATTTGAACCTAATTACAATATAGAGAAGTGTTATTAACAAACAAAGAGTATATATGCGTACATATAATGTTTTATACATACAGTATGTAAATATATATGTAATCCGTGACCTATGATGGGATTCTATTTCAATGACTCTGGTCCGTTCTGATGTAAGTCAAATATGCCTGTTTTTATTTTTTAGTTTTCACTATTACTGCCTTTTATTTGCGACATCTTTATAAATCTGGTCTTCGAACATCTACAAGTGAGCATCTGTGAATGACCACATCAGCAAGTTACATGTTGCAACACTGTATATAGTACATATTCCTAATGATAAGATGTACCAAAAAACAAACACAACAAAACAGTCCCAAGTTGTAATTATAACTCAAATACGTGTAAATTAGGAACTACCTGAATATATATTTATATGCTATACATATATTATGTATATGTGTATACTCTCTCTTTGTTCATGTGTATGCAAACCCACAGAGACACACACAGAGTAACTGTGGGCCCAGGCCCTGTGCTAAGTATGTGTAACATACTGTTTAATATCTATCACAACTGTATCTTTTTGTGTAAGAGAAAGGGAGATTCAGAAAGAAGAAATCACTTTCCTGAGTTCACATAGCTGTTCAGTAGTAAAATTGGAATTTGAATTCAGATTTTCTAATTCCAACCTCATTTCAGTGAACTTTAGCAGGCTTTTATTTTGAGCCTGCCATATGCCAGGCACAGTGCTGAGTGCTAGACATGCAAAGACGGAAGCGTGGTCACCGGCTTCAGGTTTATAGTCATGTAGGGTCTGGGAATATGAAGAAATGGTTAGACTACATCACAGTATGTGCAGGACAGTATGTTGCCTTCTGAGCAAAGCAGCCAAGGCTGTTCCTTGTACCTAAGCTGTCATGGTTTCTGTCATGTGACCCCACTACCTGGCCATGACTGAATTGATAAGGAATCTGTAACTTGGTTAAAGGCAGCCATCTTTAGGCTTCACCAATGGGCGCTAGGGCAGCTTAATAGTAGAAGTCTGCCCACGAGAGAGGTGGTTCACTCACCCAACAGACTGACTCCTATGGGCAGTTTCCCGTGTGATGAACTCAGAAAGCCAAAAAACCCGAACATAATTAGGAAGAAATAAAAATGGAGGTAACAGTGGAACTGCTAAGAGGCAGAAGCAGAAAAGGGTAGAGAGTAGAGCTAAACTGCGAGTACAATAGAGTCACAGGAAGAAAGAGTCAAAGGTCCCTTTTGCAAGGGGAAACAAAAGCCCATTGTCATCCAGTTGATTCTGCCTCATAGCAACCTCACAGCACAGAGTGAAACTGCTCTATAGGGTTTCCAAGGCTGTAAATATTTTTTTCTTTGGATAGGCTAGTGAGGTCACTGAACTTCTGGTTAGGAGCCAGACACACAGGTGCTGCACTACTGAGGCTCCTTTGCAGGAGGAAGCAGCTGTTATTTCCCCAGTGGCATTCTGGGTAACTGCTTAGACTGATACCTGTGCTTCCTTATTGCTGCAGTGTCCTGTAATCAACCACCTCACTTGAGGTCACCCTATGTGAACTCCGGTCCTTGCAAACGAAAAGAATCTAACATCGGCAGTCCTGAAGTGGTGTAGAGGAGGGAGGAAGGATTTGTGGCCCGAAAAGCTGATTCAGCAAGGGTTCTTGACAAGGGGATACCCAAGAAGATTTCTGAAGTATGACAAGGAGTGTGATAGGAAGACAATCTTTGTGAAGAGTGGAGAGTCCCCCACTAGTCTGGTTTTCAGCATTACCAGCAGGAAAACTTTCATCTACCGATTCTCCTTTCAGTGTAACAACACCAGAAATTCTGTCTTCAGGAAAATGGCTTTAGGGAGGGGAGTAGGAAAGGAGTCATGGAGACTTGGGACCTGAAACATGGTGCCTCTGACTATACAGTGAGGCTTGCAACACTGGCATGATTGTTTCACCTGGGTCTATACCTTGAGAAGTACATGGTATTGGGCCAGGAATTAGTGAAAATCTGTCGGAGATATACAGTAAATATTCTTGGGGTGTCATTACAAATGATTTGGAAGGGGAAAATTTAAATTTTTATAATCTTTAGGGGGTTTATCACATATAAATTACTATAAGCCTACTGGAAACCCTGGTGTCATGGTGATTTAAGTGCTACAGCTGCTAACCAAACCGTTGACAGTTCAAATCTGCCAGCTACTCCTTGGGAACGGTATGGAGCAGCAGTTCTACTTTGTCTTTTGGGGTTGCTGTGAATCACAATTGACTCAACGGCAGTGGGTTTGGTTTGGTTTATAAGCTTACTTGGCTTAATTATCTTTATATGTTTGTGCTAACTTGTGTAAAAGCCAAGAACCCCCATGGAGTGACACTCAAGGTCCCAAGAGTCCTCTTCGGGAGGTGCAGCTGGTGAATGTGCTTGGATGCTAACTCAAAGGCTGGAGGTTTGAGGCCACCCTGAGGCACCTTGAGAGAAAGGACTGTCATCTACCTCCAAAAAAATCAAATATCAAAAACTCTGAAATACCGTTCTACTCTGACACAAATGGGGGCTGCCATGAGTTGGAGTTGACTCGACACGAATTGATTTTGGTTTAACAGCAAATAATTAAGTAAAAAAACAACTTTTTTTTTTTTTTTATTGATTTCAGAGAGGACTTGACTCATACTGTAGAGCAATTCTTTAAAGTTTTCTTTTCCTAGTCTTCTTATGCTGTAACATTTTTGACATCTAAATAATCAGAACTGGAGAGGCTCCCTCCACCTTGGCCCAGACCCTGGGAGTAGGGCTTCTTGAGAAATCCTGCAGTGACACAGGACATTTTCCTCTCAGTAGTTTTGACCCTGAGGACATTTTCATTGAATGAAGACAAATATTTTCATGAGAATTATTCCAACATTGTTGAGAATATCATCATGAAATTATTTCCTGGAGACAATGCGTTTGAGTTAATTAAATTCTTTGATGAAATTCCTTACTGTGCTGTTAAATACTTCTCAGTATTTTTTGTTTTACTGAAATAATTCAGATTTAATTCAATGATTAAATTTTGTACTCATATTGAATTTGTAGTCTTACTTTCTTCAGTTTTGAGTTTTTCTTTCGTCGTCGTTTCCTACCATGTCTAATTTTCTGGATCAGGTTTTGCAGGTATAATTTCTGATTCTTCCATCAATTTTAATGTCAATAACAAATTTTGCTGTGTGTAGGTTTTATCTTTTTCAGTTTTATTTTGTAGGATTTCTACAAGCTGTTTAATTTTAAACAGGTCAATTTTTGTAGTTTGAGAGTTACCAACATAAGATTCTTCTGCCAGTTTTTTGTCAGTATCATGTTGAGTACGTGCAGTTTTAGCTATTCTAAGTTTGAGTCGGTGTGGATTATTTCACTATCTCTTCTTCTTTTTTTGGTATGTGTGTTGACCAGTTTAAAATACACTTGAGGTGAAAACACCAAGACCAAGCTACAGTACCTTGCTTTTAGTCCATGTTCTTTTTTTTTTTTTTAATAGTAGCATCAACATGTTCTTATTGAGACATGGGTTTCATGGGTAAATAATGGTCCAAAAGTGAGAAGTTCTCAGTATTTGTCATCTTTTTCTTACTACCCCTGAGTCTATGGCCCTAATCAAATAAACTAAACCCACTGCTGTTGAGTTGATTCTGAGTAGTCACATGTGTTAACCCAGTAGAACTGCTCCATAGGGTTGTCCTGGCTGTAATCTTCGTGGAAGCAGATTAACAGGACTTTCTTCTGCTGCTCCACTGGTGGGTTTGAAATGCCAACTTCTAGGCTACTATCCAAGCCCAAACTGTTTGTGCCACCCAAGGACATATGACCTAATAGTTCTTACCTGAAAGTAATGAGATTTAAGTGTATGATTTATAAATTGCCTTTTAACTCCAATGGTCTGTGACTTAAGTTCTTGTCTGTTGGGTTTGACCTATTTGACCACAGATCTGATTCTTATTTGACTCCCTCTTCCATCCACTGTCTTCCATCCACTAACAACCAGTACTTTCCAGCAACCAGTCTTCCTTTTCTCTGTCACACCTGGGCAGAAGACTCTGACCTCGCTATGAAGCTCTGAAATCTTAATCCTACCCCTCTTGGGTTCTGACCTGTTCCAGAAGATCCATTACATTTAGGCTTTTTGGAATCACTCCATGTCTTTTCTGATTGAACAACCTCCAGGCTGGGCTGAGAGAGCCTTCTTTAACCCTGGTCTCTCTGCTTGGTGGCATAGTGGTTAAGTGCTACAGCTGCTAACCAAAGGTCAGCAGTTCAAATCCTGGAAATTCTCTGGGTAATTTCTACTCTTTCCTATAAGGTTGCTCTAAGTTAGAACTGACTTGATGACAGCAAGTTTTTTTGTTTCTGCTTAGATGTTATAAGGTTATCAGTAGCCACTCTGAGCCTTGTTTTTCCCTACTTTGCAGTCAGTCTTACTCTAATTATCTCTCTTTTTAAGTCAGGCATGGAGAGAGAGTTTGGGGGTTATGTGAGTGTGGTTTAGGGTGGACCATCCTTCCGGGCAGGAAGTGGTAGGTAGAGCCAAGGCATCCTAGGACAGGAAGGGGAGCTAAGATAGACCACACCAGCTAGAAACTCGCATCAGTTAGGATTCTCCCAGGAAACAGATGAGTCGGATTAGAGTAATCTCAGGGAATTCTAAGAAAGAGATGATTTACAGCAGTATATAAGGAATCCACAAGGAAAGTATAATGCTCTTGGGTTCCCTTGTGACTCCTGGAGTTGAAAGACTGTGGGAGGGAGCAGTAACTGGAACTTGGAAGAGGAAAATCACACAGAGATGACTGGAAGTCAGTTCTGCAGGGAAGAAGCCAGAGCACTACATACCTGGATCTCATTCTCCTCCTCCCTCGTATTTCTTGCCAGAGATCTCCAATCAGCATAACTCAGCTGGACCAGAGGACAAGGGAGCATGGTGATGAAACTGCCCTTACAGGTCAATGTCACCAGGTAGCAAGTCGGGTGAAAAGGGTGGAGGGTGGCAAACAAGAGATAACCTTCAAGGTTGCTCTACTTATCTGTTTGTGTATATCCCAGTGAAATGAGGCTAAAAGAAGACTCAGAGGGAAGGGTATCAGCATACCTACTTGTTTTTAGGTAAGAAATGAGCTTTGGACCTTTGTTCATTCCAGTTGTTGTTGTTGTATGAATCATCTCTTCTCCCTGGCAGCTGCAGTCAGAGCCATGATCTCAGTCCTACTGCGGTTCTTTGGACTGGACTGGATCGGGCTGGATTGATTAGCTCATTTTGCTGGTCTCTGGGAGGCCAGTGAGGCTAGAGTGGTAGCTTTGGGTTGTGGGAAGGCAGGATAGAAGGCTTTGGATGTGTGGATGGGGTGATGGAATTGTAAGACTACAGAAAAGGCATGGGAGGAGGGTAAAAGAGAATGGTGGAAGTGTGCCAGTGACACAGCAGGCCAAGTGGCAGGTCTGGGTATTATGTAAGAGGGCATTTCACTGGATTAGTGTTTGCAGAGCACTCCGAGCAGCTTTCAGTGGAATGAGCTGCCTCTATTCCTGGGTAGACTGTACAGAACTGAAATGCTGCAGTGGTGGGAATGAGGGGAAACAATGGGCCCCCTTCCTTCAGAGTCCTGTGGTACAGGTGATTAGTTTTGCCATCAAACACCGCTTTTCTGATTTAAACACCACTGCTAATGTACAGCTTTCATCTTAGCTTATTTTCAGAGGTGGAGAGAGGAGAGAAAGAGAAAGGAAGGAAAGAGGGACAGAGAGAGAAAGAGAGAAAGGGAGAGAGTTGGATCTCCGGTCCTCTGGTCCGATTGATAATACGTATTTGTGTGATGGTGGGTTGGTAGGTGGTGAGGAGTGTCCCAGTAGGGGCAGAATAAGCTATGGGCTGAGCAAGAACCTTGAGGCGTGTCTATTACAATCATGCTCTGGGTTAGTCGTGTGATACACGTTTAGAATATTCTCTTGGAAATATTAAAAACAAATATAATATAAGCTCATGGCAAGTAATGTGCTTCATTATACACTGGACAGTGCCTGGAAAGGACAGAGATCACAAATGAAGAAAACAAATGACCTTCCCTCACTTACATAGACACGTAGCAGCCTTATACACTACTACACAAGGAATGATATCCACTTTGATCAGCATCATAGCTTCTAAATATTCATTGGAAGGAAGAAAAAGTGAAGTGGAAGGAAAAGAAAGAATGGACAGAAGAAAACAGATAAAAATAAGTTCTTCTAGAAAGAATTTATTGTCAAATAATTTCCTGAGGGATCAGTCTTCTGAGAATCATGAAGCACAATCTTTTCCTTTCCTTCTGTTTTCTGTCCTATTCCTTTTGAAAAAAATATCTGTTAATTTTGTATTGAAAACAAAACATATTCCTTTTCTTGAGTACTCTGTAATTGTATAGGAACTTGTATCATTTCCTCCCCATAATTTTGAGAATATTTTTGAAGACAGTGACATATTCTGACTCTTTAAGAACAAAACAATTCAATTTAAAAATCACTGAGTGACAGCAATCAAAGTTCTGAAGTGATGCAGCTCGCTTCAGCACTTGTTGGAAATGTCATTAGAAAACCAACATATAGCTGGTTGTTATGGCAACCGGAATACCAGAGTTTATAACATCACTATAATTAATGTTATCCAAACGTTATTAATCTTTCAACATCACTCACATTCTCTGAAGGAGCACCAGTTCTGGCTCTCCCAGGATTTCTCAGTAGTGAAATCCATTGCAGCTTTTCTTCACATTTTATTTTACTTTCAAACAGATCTTACTCTGACTTTGCGTTAGTGAAATTAGCTATTGTTTCTACTCTTTTCCTCATTCTGTTTTGCCTGCTATTTCTTGATAAAATGTCAAATAAAAAAGAAGGAAAGGATTACAGCCAAAAAACAGAATAAAGTATGAAGATAAAAAGATTTATATATTTAAAGTAGAAAATCTGAGAGCAATATTAAAATACATTGCATACAGATTTGTAGCATTAGCTCACATTTGCATAGCACATTAAAAGCTTTAAAGAAGTTTGCATGTATTATTTAATGTAACAATCTTGAGAAGACAATGTTTTAGAGGCTCCACTCTGTGCCAGAGAATGTGATGTGCATACATTATTTTTTTAGTTTTCTCAGCAACTCTGCAAGATTAACACAACCCATTGCCATGAGTCGGACCGATTCGACGGCACTTGGCTCGGCGGCCACTGAGTTACTTCTGACTCATAGCAACTGTTGTGGATTGAATTGGGTCCCCCCCAAAATGTATGCTGATTTTACTTGGCTAGGAGTCCCAGTATGGTGCCATTTCTCCCATGTGTGGTGAATCCTGCCTCTGTGACGTTGATGATGAAGAATGGGCTACAGATGTGTTAGTGAGGCAGGACTCAAGCTCCAGGCTTGTGGGGTATAAGGAAGAGAAGTGAGCAGAGGAAGTTGGGAACCTCACACTACCAAGAAAGCAACACCAACATGTCCTTTGGACCTGAGATTTCTGTGCCAAGATGCTCACCTTGAATTTGGACTCAGCCTACTGGACTGTGATAAAGTCTCTTACTGAACAGACTTATAATTTGTAAATGGATTTATGGCTTACTGGACTGTGACCACAAAAATTTCTCTTCATGAAGCCTTCCACTCGTGACATTTTCTGTTGGAGCAGTACCAGGTGACTAAAACAGAAACCCTACAGCACAAGCAGAACTGCCTCTGTAGGGTTTCCTAGGCTGTAAATCTTTATGGGGCCAGACTGCCACCTCTTTCTCCCATAGAGCAACTGGTAAGTTCTAACTACTGATCTTTTGGTTAGTGACCAAAAGATCACTTTTGGTTAGTGACCTAAAACATGCTTGTGAATTTACACTCTTCCCTTTAAAAGAAAGAGCCTAATCTACCACTCCTTAGATATGGATTGGACTTAGTGATTTGTTTTTAGTGATTAATGTGGCAGAAATTACAAGATATGACTTCCTAAGCTAGGACACAAAAGACAGTGCTGTTTCTACTTTACTATCTTGGCCTTTTGGGGGAAAATCAGCTGCCATGTCATGACGATTATATTCAAGTAGGCTGTATGAGGGAGTTCGACTCTGTTCTATGGTGTAGCTATGGGTTGGAATTGACTTGCAGGCACTGGCTTTTTGTTTTTTTATGGAGAGTCCTAAGTGGGGAGGAACTGAGCCTCCCAGCAATAACCAACACCAGCTTGCCTGACATGTGAGTGAACCACCCTTGAAGCAGATTCTCCAGCCCCAGTCAAGCCTTCAGATGACTGCAGCCCTGGTCAATATCTTGATTGTAACCTCATGAGGTACTCTGAGTCAGAAACTGCCCAACAAAGCTGACCCACAGAAACAAACCTGTAGAAATTGTGAAGATAATTTTGGAATACACTGACGACAAAGTAACATAAGAAGTAGTTTTCCTATTTTAAGTAGAGGAAATTGAAGCTTTTAAAATTTTGGTTAACTTACTCAGGCTACAGATAGGGAGCATAGGACTACCAAACCTAGTGCTGTCAAGTCAATTTCCAACTCATAGCAACCCTATAGGACAGAGTAGAACTGCCCCATAGAGTTTCCAAAGAGCACCCGGTGGATTTGAACTGCTGACTTTTTGGTTAGCAGCCTTAGCACTTAGCCACTATGCCACCAGGGTTTCCCACAGTACTACATACTTAGATATTTCTGTTTCTGAAACCCATGTGCACTTTGTACAACATCAAGGAATCATTATCATCATTTTAAGGATGAAAAAAGCTGATGCTGGGAGAGGTTAAATAACTCGCTATGTTAGTTCCCTAAGGCTAAAAGATAGATTAACAGAAAGCGAGTGACTTATAACAAGATAAATTTGTTATCCCACATCTATAGAGACTTGAAGTCTGAACTCAGAGTGCCAGCAAGCTCCTGGTTTCTCTGAAGTCTGTAGGAGGAAGATCCTTCCTTGTCCCTGCCAGCTTCTGGTAGCCCCAGGCATTCCTTGATTTGTGACAGTGTAACTCTAATCTCTGCCTTCATCACATGTCCACCTACCCTCTGTGGCTCTCAGTGTCTCTGTTTTCTTATAAGTCACCAGTCATAAAAAGATTAGGATCCACCCTACTCCTTTTAACTACATATGACCCCATTTCCAAATAATGTCATATTCTGAGTCTTATGGAAGACACAATTCAACCCATAAATTTGCCTGTAGTTATACAGCTGGTTAGTAACAGAATTCACATCATAAGCCTTGTGTTTCTGCATCAATAATGCATTTTTTGTAAAACATTTGATGCATACAGTTGAATAAGGTAATGAAGTAGAAAATATCCCAGCATTGAAGAAATTTTATTAGGTACATAAAATTATAATCAGATACCCAGATTTTTAGTTGACAACTTCAAAATTTAAATAAGGTAGAGTTTAAAATTTTTCTCTTCATTGAATTATTAAAGTACTGAGAAATAGTTACTTATAAGAACAAAAGTATACAACTATGCCTCATTTTTGTTTATTATATGTTATGTGTTGAATTGCATCCCCTCAAAATGTGTGTTGAAATCCTAACCTCTATACCCGTAAACATGACCTTGTTTGGAAATAGTAGTTTTTCTTTTGTTTTGTTAGTGAGGCCTTGCCAGAGTAGGGTGGGTCTTAAACCTAATCATTTCTGAGTTATAAGAAGACCAGAATAGACACAGACACATGTAGAGAAAGCAGAAGACAGATGAAAGAAAAAGTTGCATCTATAAACCTAGGAATGCCAATGACTGCTGGCAGCTAGTAGGAGCTGAAGGAGTTCTGGTGATGATGTGGTTAAGTGCCCAGATATTTACTCAAAAGTTGGCCGTTCAACTCACCAGCTACTCTGAGGGAGAAAAGAGCTGCTAACCAGCCTGGGAACCCCTATGGGGCTGTTCCAATCTGGACTATATGCTCACTTATAAGTTGAAATTTCCTCGACAACACACAACAACACTGGGAGCTGAAATAAACAAGGAAGTCCACCCCCTAAAGCCATGTCCTGAGTCCCGACTTCTAGCGTCCTGAACTACAAGAAAACACATTTCTGTTCTTTCAAGCCACACGCTGGTGGTATTTCTGTTATGGCAACCTTATGCAACTAAGACGTGTTACATTTTCAGAGTCCTTGCACCTATGCCAGTTGGTGTAGCCTCTTTGCCCTGTGGCCACTCATTCAGTTGTTGTTAGGTGCTGCTGAGTCGATTCTGACTCATAGCGACTGTGTGCAAAACAGAAAGAAACACTGCCCAGTCTTGTGTGCCGTGTCCACATCATTGCAGCCACTGTGTCAGGGCATCTCGTCGAGGGTCTGCCTCTTTTTCGCTGACCCTCCACTCTGCCAAGCATGATGTCCTTCTCCAGGGACTGATTATTCAGTCATTCAGTGTTCATTATAAATTAAACACAGGCATGGCTCTGAAGTCAGCATTAGGCAGCCAGCTTGCCAAAGCTGACTGCAAAGGTAATTGAATGGCAAATGAAAGTTTGCCGTTGACTCTTAGCAGACACGACAGCACAAGGTATTACCTCTCTAGGTTTCTTTCCAGGCTCCTCGTGTCCTCTTTCCCCTGGGTCTCTCAGCAACCAGGGGTCTCCCATAACTCTGAGATATGCCTACTCATCCTCAGCTCTTGCTCTTCATCTTCCTCTCCAAAGTTCTCTTTCTTTTATTTTAAACCAGGTAATTGTACATTTTCCCCTCTCAGATGGCAATGGGTTTTGTGGGAAAAAGTGTAGTTCATCTCCAGCTGATGAAGGAAAGCTCCTTTTATAGAAGAATACCAGAAAACATATGTATAAGACAAATAGAAACCCTACATTTTGCAATCCCTAATGAAAAATTCTCATACTTGATGGCAATGGGTTAGTTTGGAACAAAAAGCTGGATGATAATGCCATGAAGTAAAAAAGGCTGTCGGGGAACAGTAAATTCTCAAAGTGTCAGAATAAAGTCCCGTGGATTACTTGCTAATTGAGGAGAGAAATTCATGCCCTTACAATGGAGAAATATAGGCCTGCTACTGCCTTAGTCAAATAATCAAATGTCTTTTCTCTAATAGCAGGAAAACCAACACTATATGTCCCTGGTATGATGCAATATAGATACAGTATTAGAAATGAAATATTCTTATTAAAAATATTTCATCCATATCTAATCAAGTCTTTAAATCTGACTCCCAATTTATGAAAAATTCAAGGAATAGAAAACAAATTAAACACTGCCAGGAGGAAATAATTAGACAAATGTAGAAAGTGACTCAGTCTATAAAACAACTGGCATAGTTCCTCGAAAAGGTCAATGTCATTAAAAAAGTTGAGAGGAACTGCTCTAAATTAAATTAAAAGATACTAAAGGGACATAACGAGCAAACGTAACATTTATTGGATCCTGGCTAAAAAATAGTCTATGTAAGATATCTTTGGAGCAATGGGAGAAATATGAATATGGACTGGGGATTAGAAGATATCAGGGAAATACTATTAATTTTGTTATATGTGTGGACCAATTATCAATTTATTGCCTCAGCTCCTTTAGCACTTGTTGTATGATGATAATGGACTGGTTTTAGGAATTTCTCCTCTACGGTGGAAAAGTTGTTAAGTTTTATCAGTAAAAGGTACAAGAGGAATTATGCAGTAAAGGGAGCTTTCTCTCCCTGGTTCGATAGGGCTGCATTTTGCTCTTTTTTCCCTCCTCTCTGGCTGTACAGCTGGTAAGCAGTGTGTGTGCTGGCACTGGGGAAAAGCTCCTGGTGGTGCACTGCCTCGGTTGTCTGTCCAGAGTCTCTTGGTAATCCTGCAGCCCCAGCCCAAACTGGTGACCACTTTGTAGTGACTGCCACCTCTGCCGTGATGTGCAGAGGCATTCCAGCTCCTCTGAATGCTTGCTCACCAGCCTTGCCTCTCCTGAGCTTTGGAGGATTGTTTCCTAGTTGTCTGGTGACTGTGGACCAGCTCTGCCTGGAAAACTTTGGTGGACTTCTGTCATGGATTGAATTGTAATTCCCCCAAAAATGTGTGTGATGATTTGGCTGGGCCAATTATTAGGAGGTGTTCCTGCATGTTGCAAATCCTGCCTCTAAAATGTTAACGAGGGAGGGTGAGTGACAGCTGTGTTCAGGGGCAGGACTTGATGTGTGACATCCTTATGTCCCCTGAGGCAGTCTCTTGAGATGTAATGGAGAGAAGTTAGCAGAGAAATCTGGGGACCTCAGACTGTCAGAGAAGCAAGCAGTGCTAGGGAGCTGAGCAGGTCCTTTAGAAAGGACCCAGGTCCCTGTGCGTTGGAAGCTTCTAGTTCAGAGGAAGACTAATGACAAGGACCTTCCTCCAGAGCCAACAGAGAAAGCCTTTCCCTGGAGCTGACACCCTGAATTTGGACTTTTAGTTTATTGGACTGTGACAAATAGAATTTCTCTTTTTAAAGCTGTCCACTTGTGTCTGTTAAAGCAGCACTAGCTGACCAGCACTAGCTTCTCCACTGGGCTGCAAGCATTCATTCCCCAAGGAAATCAAAACTTCATCCTTGTTTGAACCTCACTCTAAGTATGTCCTTATTTGGATACTATTGTTCAGCTTTAGTGCACTCTGCAGCGTTCTCTTGAAATTGTTAACGTTACTCTCCTCTCTTGTATCAGTGATTCTTTATATCTATCTTTCTCTTTTAGATAACTCTAGTTTCAGTCTTTTAATTGGACCCAAGCTAACATGGTGTAATGTTGGAATTATAGTCATCTAGTAGAAGGTTGGAAAACTTGGTAGTGTAGAGGTTAAGTGCTATGTCTATTAACCAAAAGGGTGGCAGTTCAAATCCACCAAATGTTCCTTGGAAGCTCTATGGAGCAGTTCTTCTCTGTCTTATGGGTTACTATGAGTTGGAATCTACTTGATGGCAGTGAGTTTGGTTTTGATTTTTCGTAGAAAGTTCTTATTTTTGGGTGATGTATGTTTAAGTATTTAGACATGACAGGTCACATTATCTGCAACTTTCAAATGGTTTAGCAATATGTATGTGTGTATATTGATCTACTTATTTATCTGTTTGTGCAGTGACACAAGTGTGTATCAGGGTTGTATCCTTTCACCATACGTATTTAACCTGTATACTGAGCAAATAATCCAAGAAGCTGAACTATATGAAGAAGAACTCAATATTGTTGATAACCTGTGATATGCAACTGACACAACATTCTTTGCAGGAAACAGAGAGGACTTGAAGTGCTTATAGATGAAGACCAACGACTACAACATTTGGCATAAATTATACTTCAATATTTTAAAGAAAATAAAAATCTTCACAACTGGACCAATAAGCAACATCATGATAAATGGAGAAAAGATTGATGTTGTCAAGGATTTCATGTAACTTAGATCCAAAATCAACGCCCATGAAAGCTGCAGTCTAGAAATCAAATGAGGTTTTGCACTGGGCAAATCTACTGCAAAAGGCCTTCTTTTAAGTATTCAAAAATGAAGATGTCACTTTAGGACTAAGGTACGCCTGACCCAAGCTGTGATATTTTTGATTGAGTCATATGTATATGAAAGCTAAACAATGAGAAAAGAAGCCTGAAGAAGAATTAATTCATTTGAATTATAGTGTTGGTAAAGAATATTGAGTGTATCATGAGCTACTGGAAGAATGAACAAACATGTCATGGAAGAAGTATAGCCAAAATGCTCAAGTACTTTGGACATGCTATCAGGAGGGAGCAATCCCTGGAGAAGGCTATCATGCTTGGTAAAGTAGAGGGTCAAGGTATATTTAAATGTACATTATAAATTTAACTCCTAGCCTAGGGTTATAATCCTATTTGGGAATAGGTTTTCTCTGCTATGTTAATGAGGCAGTTTCAACATGGGCTGTATCTTAAATCAACCTCCTTTAAGAATGAAACAAGTAGATTAAGCAGGCAGGCACAAATGAATGGAAAAGATATAAGCTGTAAGATTGGCAAAGAACCTAGGAATTGACGTGAAAAACAAACAGAGACCCTCCCCCAGAGCAGATGGACAAAGAGAGCCTTCCTCTAGAGCCAGTGCTCTGAATTTGGACTTTTAGGTTCCTAAACTGTGAGAAAATAGAATTTTGATTGTTAAAGTCACTCACTTGTGGTATTTCTGTTATAGTAGCACTGGGTGACTAAGACAAGTCTCAAAAACATGGGTTGACACAGTGGCTGCAACAGTGAACTGAAACACACTGTTGTAAGGATGGGGTAGAACTGGGCAACGTTTGTTCTGCTATATATGGAGTTGCTGTAAGTGGAGCTGACTCAGTGGCATCTAACATTAGCAATAACACGTATTTATGTATGTAAGTACAGGCAGTCCCTAGAATGCAAATGAACCTTGTTCCTATGTCTGTCTTTAAGTTGAATTTGCATGTGAAGTTGCAACAATTAGATACGGTTCAGCTAGGCAAATGCTTCTGTTAGTATTGTATATAGTGTATAATTCTATGCATAACAAACATTAAAGGAATACTTTCAGGTACATCAAGACATTTTAAGCATAATAAAACAGTAATAATAATAATTTTTGATGTCAGTGCAAAGTAACACTGTTTATTATTATAGGCCATTGTAGATACCTTGAATTTTTAATGGGGCTTTATGGGGATTGGTTATAATTATGAGTTGTACATATGTCAGATGTTCATAATGTGGGATTGTCTGTACATGAGTAAAGAAAATACGAGAAAATACAAAATGTTAGGAATTACTCAATCTGGGTAGGTGTTATATGAGTTCTGACAATTAAGTCCATGAAATCAATTGTTCTAAGTGCTACATACCTCAGTGCTGAACACCCCTATTGTTACCTTTGAGGTGCTGCTTTAGGGAAGCTGTATACTAATGCCAGCACCTAGTCCACCCTTCAAAGCAATTTTGGATCTTTCTGGAATGACCACTGCATACGGTGGCAAAGTGGCAAGCTGGCTGACTTAATTGTATAGTTGTCTGTGAGGGACTTTTTAGCCAGTAAACAACTGTACTGGAACACCCTCTCTACTCACCTGATCTGGTCCCCAGTGACTATTTCTTTACCCAAAGACAAAGTATATATTGAAAGGAAGACATTTTGATGACATTCAGGACATCAAGGGTAATATGACAACAGCTCTAATGGCCGTTCTAGAAAAAGAGCTCCAAAATTGCTTTGAAGGGTGGGCTAGGCACTGCTGTCAGTGCATAGCCTCTGAAGGGGAGTACTTCAAAGGTGACCACAGTGATATTCAGCAATAAAGTATGTAGCACTTTTTCTAGGATGAATTCGTGAACTTAATTGACAGTCCTCGCATATGTATTTATAGTTTCTATTCATCCAAGTTTTTGTATAATTAAATTTTTTCATAACCACCTGGCAGATTCAAACTGCCAACCTTCTGGTTAACAGACATAGCACTTAACGACTATGGCACCAGGGTTTCCTCTATGACAGAGTAAAATTGCCCCACAGGGTTTCCAACAGTGGCTAGTGGATTTGAGCTAACCAACCTTTTGTTTAAAAGCCCAGCTCTTAACCTTTTATGAGATATAAAAAACATTAAACAAGCAGTCAAGTAAATAGTGATTGGGGAAGAGAGATGCCAAGCTACCCGAAGATTACCCAAGAGCAGAGACTCAAAAGGACCTTCCTCCAGGGTCCAAAGAGATAGCCTTCTCCTGCAGTCAGACCCTGAATTCAGACTCCTAACCAACTAAACTGTAAGGACATAAATTTGTTAAAGCCATCCATTTGTGATCATTCCGTTACAGCAGCACTGGGTAACTAAGACAACCTCCCACCCAAACTTGTCTGGAAGGTTCATTGTTTTAGAGCTACTTTAAGTCTGCACACTCATAGCTGTTGGCCATTTGTCCTTTAGTTATTCCTTTTGTCTGCCTTTTATTCATATTGCTACCCCAGCAATCATTAGAAAAGCCATGAAAACATACTGAACAACTTTATTATTATCAGTCTGGCTATTCCCTTTTAGACTTTTTTCAACTAACGTGCCAACATACACATGTAGCATTTTAAATTTATGTCTTTAATTAATTTTTTTTTTACAAAAATGGGATCATACTTTACATATTGTTCTGTTCTTCCCTTAAGAGTATCTCTTGGGTATCTTTTCAGGCCATTACATGTATATCTATGAGCAGCTGCATAGTATTCCGTTGTATGGATGTATGTACTTTATTTCCCAATTTCATATTCAGGTTGCTTGTAATTTTTTGCTGTTTCAAACAATGCTGCAACAAATAACCTTGTGCATACATCTTTTGCACCTGTGTTTTTCTGCAGGATAATTTCCCAGTAGTGGAATTGCTTGTTTAAAGGCTATGTGCATTTAAATGTTCATAGATATTGTTAAATCCCTCTCCAAAAAGGTTATCCTAATTTACACTGTTACCAGCTATGTATGAGAGTGTAGTTCTGGCCTAAATTAATACCAGTCTTACTCAGGCTCTTAATACACCTTGGGACTCCTACTATTCATTCTTTATCAGTTCCCTATTTTTACTGTTTAAATAACACTGCCACGACTTTCATATTCCCAACACTTCTAATTTAATCCTGTCCTTCTAAGGAATTTATCTCATCATCGGCTCTGCCATCATCCTTGTAATGCCATTTTACTGCCTTGCTTCTCGCCTCATGATCTTGAGATGGCTGCAGTAACTCCACACATTACATTTACAGTAAGGAAAAAGGGGAAAGAAGAGCGCCAGCTTTGTATCTTTTACTAGTTAATAAAGTAAATCCTTTGTAAAGACGCTTGGAGGACCTCCTCTTGCATCTCTTTGGCAACAATGGGTCCATGGCCATCTCCAGCTGCAAAGTGATGTTTGAGATATTTAGTATCTAAAGGTGGAAGAGAACCATCATGAATATGTGTGGAAATATTGATTTACTGCTTGAGCCTGGGCATGTTGCCATTCAGAATAAAGTAATGGTTCTGTTAGCATGCAAGAAGGCAGGAATGGGTATTGGGTCATCAGCCAAAATTTTAGTCAATAGTATATGTTTTCTCAATACATATTTATTGAATGCATGGCATAAGAATAGGGTCAGTAGCCTGCTCCTGCCACCCATTGCTGTCTAGTCAATTCCAACTCATAGGGACCCTATAAGACAGATTAGAACTGCCTCATAGAATTTCCAAGAAGCACCTCATGGATTTGAACTGCTGACCTTTGGGTTAGCAGCTATAGCCCTTAACCACTATACTGCCAGAGTTTCCAAGTTTGCTATGGAGAACACAAGTGTAGATCCTGCCACCTCTCACATGCAAAGCAAGCACTTTACCATTTGAGTTAATTCCCCAGCTCAGCCTGCCCGTAGACCCTCAAGGAGATGCTAATCCTTGATTTATGAATCAGCAGTTGAAATTCCTGATTTGGGTGTATGTTGCAAATGCTGGAGATTCTGAATTGCACTTGTGTCCTGATGCGGGCTACAAAGTATGCATACCCCACTGTAGTGAAATTCTGTCCTCATTTGAATTCAAATTGATCTCACCATCCCTGAGTGGCAGATGTTATGCATCAAACAAATGACAGACTGCAGCTTTTATTTAAACAGTAAGTAAGATTTAGTGTGTAATATGTTTATATTTATCAGAGAAATATTTAACAATGTCACCCAAGTACTCTCCAAATTTTTTTTAAATGATAAAGCAGAGGACTGCTGTGAACGTGGCTGTCTGTTTGGATTTGTAATGAATAGCACTAGTGCTAGTGACAGAACAAAGGTGATGGCACTGGTTGAGCATACAGCTGAAAGAAGAAAATAATCATGCTAGGAGGGAGAGGACAAAGCTAAAAGGAAAAGAAAGAGACTTGGCTGGTAGCGGTGTCTGCAGGCATCAGCACTCTTATTCCCCTGGCCGTGCATCAAAACTTAAATCTGGTTGGTTAGTTTGCTGCTATAGCCTGGCTGATTCCTATGTCTAATGAATATCTAGTCGTATTTGAATTTGTGTGAAGTCATGAATGAAGATTGTTAACACCCAGAGTTGCAGTCTCTGTGACTTGAAGCACCTGTGCTTCTTGGTTTCTTCTTTTCCTTCTTTGTAGAGGTTAAAATACACCTAGTAATGTGTATAAAGTGTTTTGACCCCAAATTTCAGTTTGGACAATTTTTATAGATGCCTACTGCTTTGGGAACCACTGCCTATAGCACATTTTGCCCAGTACTTGAGTCCCACACAGATTCAGTACGATTACAGTCTACTAATCAACGGATTTTTAAAAAAGAATCATATTTTATCACTGTAGCAGAGGTCACTAACTTGCACTCCTGCTGGGGCTAAGCGGTTGACATGAATGAGTGAAAGGGAGGAGACGGAGAAAGCTGTGATTAATTGAAAGTAAGGTTCAGCTCCCAATTTCTTGTCAATTATAAAAATTTCAATAAACTGTTTTGTAAATCAAATTCTTTTTCACATTTTAGGGTATTTCTTTAGGATAGATTTTTAATAGGCAGAATTGCTAGATAAAAGAAGGAAAATTAGTTTTAAATCTCTCAACATAGAATGACAAATTTGTGTACCAAAAGGTGACTGTATCAGTCATAGGAATGTAGCTTATAGTCCTCCAAACATAGAAAACATAATTGACCAAGGGTCTCAGCTGTTCCTCTGACATTTGTCACCTGTTTACGGCAAGATTGAACTTCCCTTGACTGTTCTCAGTTGACCGCCTAGTGATACAGGGATACTAAGACAGTTGTGTTCCTGGGAGATGCTGGACCTCCGTGATGACTGACGTTGGCTTGACGATCCCCTGATGTTCTTGCTGAATCTCCTCCAGGTTGCCAGGGAGTCTAGAATGCTTGCACCCCGTCTTCCTTCTCTGTTTCTTTCACATGAGGTCAGAATTTCATTGCAGTCTGCTGGTGCTCTCAGTCACCTTTTCGCTCCCTCATTTTCTTTCACTCAGGCATTTTCCCTAATAAAATTCTTAGAGATTTAATTCAGTATTGGTATTTGCTTCCATAAAGGCCCAGCACAAAACAGTTGTATTAATTTCTACTTGTTTCCACAAACAATCTTGAATAACCTAATTGTTGGTCTTAACTGTCCTCCAGTCAGCCTCCAATTCATGGTTAACCCCTTCGTGACTGAACAAATTGCTGCTGAGTCCTATACCATCTTCACGATCGACTGGGGACAGGACCATGGTGATCCGTAGGGTTTTTGTTGCCTGATTTTTGGAGGCAGATCACCATGCCTTTCTTCTTAGTGCATCTTACTTACTCTGGAAGCTCAACTGAAACACATGACGCTGCCACTGACAGATGGCTGGTAATAGCTATGCATGAAGTGTGTTCGCTGGGAATCAAACCCTGGTCTCTTGCATGGAAAATAAGAATCCTACTACTAAACCATCACTGCCCACCAAGTAACCTAAGAGAGTGACTTTGTGTTCCTTCTTTGTCAGCGTTTGATGGCTGTAAAATCTTTGCTACTTTGAAAGGTAAAGAGGAGTATCTTGTTTCAATTTGCATTTTTAATTGTGAAGTTTTGCATCTTGATCATGTGATTTTCAGCCATTTGGAGGACCACCTTTGGGAGGAAAGGTCTCAATTGATTTTCCCCCGTTACCATTGCCAGCAGTCACTAGGCAGACTTCAGTGGGGATGGACACCAGCTGCTCTTCCCACAGAGGATGATTCATGGACCATGGCATGTGCTCCAGGCTGAGCGACACTAAAATAACCCAGGAGGTTCTTCTTATCATTGCACAGTATTCCGTTGTATGAATATGCCACAGTTTGTTTAACCATTCATCTATAGATGGTCATCTAGGTTGTTTCCAACTTTTTGCATTGTAGAGAGAGCTGCAATAAACATTGGGGTGCAAGTATCCATTTGAGTAGTATTCATTATTTCTTTGGGATATATTCCAAGGAGTGGGATTGCTGGGTCATATGGTATTTCTATTTCTAGTTTTTTAAGAAAGTCGCAAATCAGTTTCCAAAGTGGTTGAACCATTTTATAGTCCCACCAATAGTGTAGAAGAGTTCCAGTCCTTCCCTCTCCTCTCTAGCATTTATTATTCTGTGTTTTTTGGATTATTGCCATCTTTGTTGGGTTGAAATGGTATCTCATTGTGGTTTTGATTTGTGTTTCTCTGATGGCTAGCAATCATGAAAATATCCTCATGTATCTGTTGGCAACCTGTATGTTTTCTTTGGTGAAGTGCCTGTTCATGCCATTTGCCAGTTTTTTAATTGGGTTGTTTGTCTTTTTTTCTCGTTGAGGTTTTGCAGTATCTTGTAGATTAGAGAGATTAGATGGTGCTCAGAAGCGTGGTAGGCAAATATTTGTTCCCACTCTTCAGGTAGTCTTTTTACTCTTTTGATGAAGGCTTTGGATGACTATAGGTGTTTAATTTAGGAGGTTCTTCTTTGTGAAGTATTGTGGATTGAATTGTGTCTCCCCCCAAATTGGTAGAGCAATTTGGCTGGGCCATGATTCCCAGTATTGTGTGATTGCCATCCATTTTGTGATTTTCCTGTGCTGTAAATCCTAATCTCTGCCTGTGATTAATGTTTGGATTATGTCAAAAAGGAGTAGGGTAAGACTGTAACACCCTTACTATGAGAGGCTCCATGGAGTGTGGCTTGCACTGCCTTTTATTCTACAAGAGATAAAAGGAAAAGGAAGCAAGCAGAGAGTTGGGAACATCATGCTATCAAGAAAGTAACCCTGGGAGCACAATGTGTCCTGCAGACCTGAGGTTCCTGCGTTGAGATGCTCTCAGACCAGAGAAAGGCTGATACAACACAAAGACCTTCCTTCAAAGCTGATGAAGATTGCAGTCCCTGGAGCCAGCACCCTGAATTTGATCTTCTAGCCCACTACTGGACTGTGTAAAAATAAACTTTTCTTTGTTGAAGCCATCCACATGGAATATTTCTATTAAGCTGTACTACATGAGTAAGTCCTCAAGTATAACTTCAGAGTGGAGCAAAAGGGTATAGCAACTAGATCTGTCTCTTGCTGCAAGTGACACTAAAGCTTCAGAATGTGGTCACCAACACAGGACGCCTGAGCAGGTGGTGCACAGGGTTACCACGCTGATGAAGACATCGATGCCCGCATGACCTCACACTTCCCTGTGATCACCGAATGTGCTTTCATCTTGGTAAATGATCTGTCTTTCTTTGGACTTCAAAGATCCCAACTGCTTGGACTAGTGCAGGCTAACTGAAGGCCTTTGCCTTCTGTTAGTGTTTTTGCTGGCTTTTTGCTCTCAGCAGTGTATTTTTTGCTCTTTTGTTTCGTTCTCTGTGTAATCTTTTGGATATTTAGATTTTAAAAAATTTTATACAGTCAGACTGATTGACTCTTTATGCTTCTAAGTTTTAGAAGTAAATACACAACTCATCTGTATTTTGTTCTTTTTTCAAGCTTTACATTTAAAACATTCCATTTGAATCCATCTAGCATCTAGTGTATCTTGGTGAAGTTCTGTGATTTCTCTGAAGAGTGAACCATGTGTCCCAGCACCCTGCATTTAACTGTCTCAAATTGCATAAGGGAAATTGCATGACAATTTTTTTTCTGGAGTAAGAAACATAAAGACTCTGAGTGAAAAAGAAGCTTGGCAGACAATTAAGGCAACTGTTTCAGTTCTTCAGTTGAAGGAAAATGAAGATCAGACAAGTAACTTACCTAAGACAGTGCTGGGAGAAGAAAAGGGAGCTCTCATTTAATCCTATGTAAAATAAAAAATACCAAACAAACTCTTGTTGAATGGATCCTGACTCACAGTGACCCCATATGTTTTTAAAGCTGTGACCTTTTGAAAGCAGATCACCAAGCCTTTCTTCAGAGGTGCTTCTGGGTGGTTTCAAGCCATCAACCTTTTGTTTAGTAACTGATTGTGCCACTGAGGGGCTCCCTATCCTCATTGCTGTTGGGTTGATTCAAACTTAGTGATCCTGTAGAGCAGAGCAGAGTTGCCCTATGAGGTTTTCAACATCGTAGTCTTTGTGGAAGCAGACTACCACATCTTTCTCCCTTGGAGGGGCTAGTGGGTTTGAGCTGCCTACCTTTTGGTTAGCAGCTGAGTGCTTAACCAGTATGTCACCAGGACTCCTGCAGGACTCCCTATAAACTCATTGCTGTCGAGTTGATTCTGACTCATAGTGAGCCTATACAGACCTCCCTGTAATAAGTATTGGTTTCATTGCTTTACTGATGAGTAAAATTATGTTCAGAGAAACTGTCATGTTCTACATAAGGGCTAGAAAGACTTACGTCTGAAGCAGCCCATATTCTTTTGTTAAACCAAGCTTCTGCGACTCCTCTGAACTGCAGCATTTTGCATCGCCCACATAGCTTTTGTACATTCTGCATTGTGCTGGATAGCTGTTTGCTTCTCTTGTAAGTTCCTATCCAACTCGGTACATATTCAGAAATGGTTGATGTGGGTGATGACTTAGCTTGTTTTTCTGGAATTTGACTCTGCCTGAAGAATTGACCATATCTTCCTCAGACATCCAGATTATTTTTGAGGGGAGAGATGTGCAACATTCATTTACTTGTACTGTCTAAAGAGAGCTCTTGAAATGAGACTTAAAAACATCTCCCTCCCCCGGCAAACAATCCAGCCATTGAGCAGATTCTTACACATTTTCTTTTGAAGTAAAATATCACACTATTCAATTTCAAAACTAAAAGATTTTGAGGATAAAGGAATCAAGCTCTTTGTTGATTTGCAGTTATTTTCAAGGTCATGAAAAGACTCAGCCAGTTGTCCCTGACTCTTCCAAATTTAGATGTCTGTGTGCTTTAAGTATCCTTCCTCCTCCTTGGTATTGTATGGTGAGTTAATAAGGAGAAAATATTACTACAATCTCAGTTTTCATGTCTCTAATAAAGCCCATATTTTAAAGCAGTTGTGGAACTTTGCACAGAATCCAACTTTAAAGGCAAATTAAATACATAAAAAACTAACCCAGACAGCAAAGTTTAGTTACCTGAGAAACAACTACTAAATTTATCTCTTCAGTTAGGAATACAAGATAAATACTTCAAAAAATTTCCTATGCCTTTGCTTTCAATTTTACTTTAGGTCTTATTAAATAACACCTTTGGCAAGAAATGTACGTGTATAATTTAAAGCTATCCTGATCAGGATGTGCTATAATAACTTGACCACATAACGAATTTGTCTTTTTGCTGTGGTAATGAAGCTTATCTTTTTGTCAGTTTCAGTAGAGTGATTTAGGTTATGGGACATTGCTGTTACTTTATCTTGAATACAGATAAAGCCAAGGGTGGTAGCAGCTACAGACTACAGGCAGCCTCAGACTTACGCAGCTTACCAACGTCCCTTCTATTCACAAGAATCTTCCTTAGTAGGAGCCGCCCTTTAGTAGGTGACAGGTGGTCAGTGCGATGCTGTGCTTCACCATTGTCCCGCCCTTGAAATTTCTCTTCTTCTCTTTTCCCTCCACTGATAGGTTGTTGCTGAGGATAACTGTCATTTTCCTTTTCCTTCCTCTTTTTGCTTCTCCTTCAACCAGTTACTACCGAGTTGATTTGGGCTCATGGGGACCCTATGAGTGTCAGAGTTGAACTGTTTCATGTCACTGTTGTTAGGTGCCATCAGGCCAACTCAGACTTATAGCAACCTCTTGTACAACAGAACAAAACACTGCCCAGTTGTACATGACATTGTCAACTGTTGTTATGCTT
Source organism: Heterohyrax brucei (assembly GCA_028571685.1). Classification (NCBI taxonomy): domain Eukaryota; kingdom Metazoa; phylum Chordata; class Mammalia; order Hyracoidea; family Procaviidae; genus Heterohyrax; species Heterohyrax brucei. Next base: position 65,773,042 of record CM053141.1, on the reverse strand, counting down.
GAGCCCATTACTGCAGCCACTGTGTCAATCCATCTTATTGAGGGTCTTCCTCTTTCATGCTGATTCTTTGCTTTACTAAGCACGATATCCTTCTCTGTAGATTGGTTTCAGCTGATAGCATGTCCAAAGTGTATAAGATGTAGTCTCAACATCTTTGCCACTAAGGAGTATCTTGTACTTCTTCTAAGACAGATCTGTTTGTTCTTTTGGCAGTCCAAGACATTTTCAGTATTCTTTGTCAGCACTGTAATTCAAATGCATCAGTTCTTCTCCTATCTTCCTTATGAGTTGTTCAGCTTTCATATGTGTCATGTCCAAGTGTTTCATAGGATTTTCAGTTTTTGGAAGTATATCACCAGACCTTTTTTCTGAAGTACCTCTAAGTGGGTTTAAACCTTTTGTTTATAATTTGCCATCCAAGAATTCCTTATTTTAATGACTATGTAATTGAAATAGGATTCTATGATACGAATACATAAATTGGAACCTAGGTACTACTTATAATAACATTTCAAAGGAAAAATGTATTTCAGGCTTCCATCTGTAATGGGGGAAACTCATCTTATCTCCCAGCAGTGGAATTTAAAGGTCCCCTTCCTCGTATCCTAACTACTTTCTGGGGAGAGAAGGAAGGAAAGCATCTCTGTGAGGTCCAAGTGGTTACTATGGAAAAATAGAGTCAGGCTTTTCTAGCCTCTAATAAAGGCCAGAAAGAAGACTGGTGAGAATAAGTGAAGCGTGATGGTTAAGGCCATATGTCAACTTGACTAGGCCATGATTCTCAGTGCTATGGCAGATATTATATAATTATCTTCCATTTTGTCACTGGATGGGAGCAGCTGATCAGCTGAAAGGGGTTTCTGTGGGGGTATGAACTGCATCCACTATACACTGATAGTCTGGCAAAGCTCGCCCTCTCTCGATCCTTCTTCTGACTCACCATCCTCTGACCTCTGGTTCTTGGTGTATGAGCCAGTAACCTACTGTTTGGATTTGTTGGTGCCTGCAGTGATGTGAATCAAGAGAAGCCTCAAGTCTGATGCCTGGCCCATGGATTTGAGACTTGGCAGCCTCTACAACTGTGTGAGCCATTTCCTTGAAAAAAATCTGTTTCTCTCCCACTGTCTCTGTATACATGTTTCGCTGATTTTGCTCCTCTGAAGGACCCAGCCTAGGACACCAGGTAAGAATGAAAGCAAAAGCTCAAGGAGAAGACATCTACCACTTTTCAGTTTAACTCCGCAAAGTAACAATTTCAAAACCAAGCAATTTCTTGCCACTTTTTCTTTTCTAGTCAGGCCTGGACATAGACTGTCCAGTTCCCTTCCTACCACACCTTCTCATTGTTCCTGATCATAGCTACTCTCTTCTTTGGCCTCCTGAAGAATATAATTGGATGTTACAATTTTCTCTCTACTCACCTATCCCTGAAGTCCTCTCTGTTTTCTGAGGGCTTTGACTCTCAGTAATGAGAAGGAAATAAACAGAACACTTATGCCCTCATCCAAGTTCCTTTTCAGTGATTAATAAACAAACACGCAAGCTTGGCATTTGCCATTTAAAATGCCTAAAATAAAACTTGCATCTGGCCTTTGGCCTAGTTACTAGTTATCTAGAGTTGAGTTTCCTTGGGAGAATGTCTTTGTGAGAGATAGCCAACAGGTAGATACACAGTGGTCTTTTAGGTCTCATCTGTGCTTTGAAAAATGTGTTAATATTAAGCTCCTTTTTCTTCTTCACTTTAGGCTCCACTCATCTTCCAATGGCAGCAGCCAAGCTCTGATCCTCCTTGAGTCCAGATAAAGTCTAGATAAAGCTGGCTTCTCCATCATTCTCTTTTTTTGTTATTGACTCAAGAAACAATTGTATCACATGCTTGTGCTGACAAAGAATGACAACTTTCCAATTTGAAAGAAACTGTAAATGAAATTGGCTGGAGTCACCAGGTTCAGATGACAGTTCTGGAGGTGACCTTCTGTCAAAACCTCTGTGTTTCCATCCTAGACTATGCTAGTGCCAATAATAGCTTGGTGCCAGTTTGAGGGTTTGCCCAAACTTTGTACAGCCAAGAACAACTGAGCCATTACCTTAGTGTAACAGGTAGTTGGAAGGGGGTTTTCCCTGCCTCTGTGTCTAGTAAGTACCAATACAATAGACAGCAAGACATCAGTGAGGAGTGCAGTTTCCTTACCTACCCCCCTGTGGTGGTCAAGATTTTGTCAGCTTGGCAACTCCATGTTTGGCTGCTGTATCAAGTGGCAGGGGCTGGGTCTGTGGTGGTTTACCTCCCCTCAGCTCTCATCTCCCCGCCTTCCACCACCAACTTCCTGTCTGCTCACTGGTCAGCATTCCTGCTCTGTCTTTTGCATCTGGTTCCTGGACCTGAACTAGCAGCTGCTGGATTCATCAACACTTATAGCTGGCGAGCGAGAGTCCTATTCCCTGACCTGCCAATCCTAGGTTTGCCAGCTACTGCAGCTCTGTGAGTCAGCAGAGACCTCACTGTCTCGCCACCAGCTTGGGAGCCGCCAACCTACACAGCCAGTGATCTAGAACTCTGGTCTGTGACCTGCTGACCTTGGGTCCACCAGCTCCTGTAGCCAAGTAAGGCTTGTGCCAGGACTTGGAACATTCAGCTTTTACAATTGTGTGAGCTATTCCCTTTATATAGAAATCTTTCCTTGTACATATATGTGTTACTGGTTCCAGCCTAAGACACTCCCATACATTATTACTTAGTGAAGGAGAACTTCATTAGGTCCATTTAACAAAATCACAGATCTAAAAGGGGACCAAAGGGATTGAAGACTTGGGTAAAAAAGATTTTTCTGAAGAGAAAATTCCCTTGTTGTGAGTCTCAACTCCTGTTTTTGATGAAACTGTGAGACGTATTACCTTCCACCCCAAATGAAGTGAGAACTTCAAAGGAGGACTGACTGATTAAAGTCTTCTGGGGTGATGCTAGGAAAACCCTTCAAGAATGGAAGAGTCTATACTCCCCAAATGTGTCTTAGATTGAGTAAGTATTTTGAGGTTCTGTCCAGTGGGCCCACTTCATGAGCAGACCTAACATCCAGGGGCTGAGGAAGAGGGTCACACAAGAACATCCAAAAGAAAGATGATTCTTTCTGGGTAAGGAGAACTGGAAAAGAGAGGGATCCAGCAGGGCACCTCTGAAGAGCCCACAAAGGAGATGAAGAGGATAGAAAGAATAAGCAAGAATCATCTGCCAAGCCTTCGTAGGGATGCCAATGTCAATCATATACAGAACCTAGAGAGGAATAGTCACTGAATCAAAAAGAACATTGCTATGCCTGAGTCGTTTCTCCTGTCTTGAGCCTCTACTCTCCAGGGGTAAGAAGTGGCAGAGTAGGATGAGATACATGGTGGAAAGGTGAAGCAGCATATCCCTCCCCTACTGAGGACTTCGAGGAAGAAACAAGCCCATCTAAGAAAGGGAAAAAGAAAAAAGAATGTCAGGAAGATTTGGAGTTTTGGATAACACTATGGTTAAATAAGGAGTCTCTGATGGTGTAGCAGAACTAGTCTGCTAACAAAAAGGTGAGAAGTTCAAATCCACCAGCTGCTCCTTGGAAAAGCTATGGGGCGCTAGGGTTGCTATGAGTTGGAACAGACTTGATGGCAACATCTCCAAAACCAAAACTCACTGCCATCAAGCTACCATTACTGAACATTTTAAGCAAAGATTTTGTAGAAAAAACAGGAAAGGAAATAAATAATCCAAATAAGAAATGAGAGGGAGTTGTCACAACAGAAATAAAAAATATTAGAACAGAATATTATGAAACACTATACTCTAACAAATTTGAAAACCTAGAGGAAATGGACAAATTCCTTGATTCATATCACCTACCAAAATTATCACAAGGTAAAGCAGAACAACTTACTAAACCCATCACAAAGGAACAGATTGAAAAAGTCATCCAAAAACTGCCAACCAAAAAAAAGCCCAGGCCCAGATGGCTGCACCACAGAATTCTACCAAGCTTTTAGAGATGAGTTATCTCCAGTACTACTGAGAATATTTCACAATATAGATAGGGATGGAATACTCCCAAATTCATTCTGTGAAGGCAGCGTAACCCTGATACCAGAGCCAGGGAAAGACTCAACCAAAAAGGAGAACTACAGACCAATATCACTCATGAAGCTAGACGCAAAAATCTTCAACAAAATTCTTGCCAACAGAGTACAACATATCCAAAAAATAATCCATCATGACCAAGTGGGATTCATACCAGGGATGCAAGGTTGGTTCAACATCAGAAAAACAATGTGATCAACCACATAAATACCACAAAAGACAAAAATTGCCTGATCTTCTCTATTGATACAGAAAAGGCATTTGATGAAGTCCAGCTCCCATTCATGCTAAAAACTCTCAGCAAAATAGAAATAGAAGGCAAATTCCTCAATACAATAAGGGTCATTTATACAAATCCAACTGACTACATCATCCTGAATGGAGAGAAACTGGAACAGTTTCCCTTGAGAACGGGAACTACACAAGAATGCCCACACTCACCTCTCCTATTCAACATTGTACTAGAAGTTCTAGCCAGAGCAATTAGACAAGACCAAGAAATAAAGGGCATCTGCATCAGCAAAGAAGGAGTAAAAATCTCCCTATTTGCAGATGACATGATTGTACATGCAGAGAAGCCCGAAGACGCCATAAGTAAACTACTCAGACTGATAGAAGAGTTCAGCAAAGTCTCAGGATACAAGATAAGCATAAGTAAATCAGTAGGATTCTTTTCTACCAACGATGAGATTATTAAGAAAGAAATCACCAAATAAGTACCATTTACTATACCCCTAAGAAGATAAGGTACGTAGGAATAAATCTAACCAGGGAAATAACAGACCTTTACAAAGAGAACTACAAGTCCTTAATACGAGAAACTAAGAGAGACTTATATAAATGGAGAAACCTACTCTGCTCATAGATAGGAAGACTTAACATTGTGAAAATGTCTATTTTACCCAAGGCAACCTAGTTATATAATGCAATCCCAACACAAGTTCCAGTGACATTTTTTAATGAGTTGGAGAAACAAATTTCCAACTTTGTCTGGAAAGGGAAGAAGCCCCGAATAAGGAAAGCACTACTAAAGAAGAACACACTAGGAGGCCTCTCATTACCTGACTTTAGAACTTATTACATTGCTACAGTAGTCAAAACAGCCTGGTACTAGTACAAAAAGAGACAGATAGATCAATGGAACAGAATCAAGACCCCAGAGATGACATCATCTTCCTATGAACAGTTGATATTTGATAAAGGCCCTAAGACATTAAGCTGCAGTAAAAACAATATCTTCAACAAATGGTGCTGGCAAAATTGGATATCTATCTGCAATAAATTGAAACAAGACCCATATCTTACACTTTATACAAAAGCTGACTCAAACTGGATAAAAGACTTAATTATCAAATCTAAAACCGTAAAGCTCATCCAAGAAAAAGTAGGAACAGCAATGGAAGTTTTAATACACAGCATAGACAGACTTCAAACTCTGTCAAACAAACCACAATCAGTAGAAGACAAAATAGATAAATGAGAACTGTTAAGAATCAAACACTTTTGCTCATCCAAAGACTTTATTAATAGAATTAAAAGGCCACCTACAGAATGGGAAAAAATATTTGGCAACTTTACGTCAGACTGATGCCTGATCTCCGTAATCTGTAAGGTACTACAAAATATGAATAAGAAGAAAATAAATCATCCAATTAAGTGATGGGCAAAGGAGATGGACAGACACTTCTCTAAAGAGGAGATCCAGACAGCCAAAAAACACGTGTGGACATGTTCACAATCATTAGCCATTATAGAAATTCAAATCAAAACTACAATGAGATACCATCTCACCCCAGCAAGGTTGGCCATGATCCAAAAAACACAAAACAACAAGTTCTGGAGAGGCTGTGGAGAAATTGGAACTCTCCTACACTGTCAGTGAGATTACAAAATAATGCAACCTCTTTGGAAAGCAATCTGGTACTCCCTTAAAAAACTGGATTTAGATATACCATTTGATCCATTAATTCCCCTGCTTGGAATATATCCTACAGAATCAAGGCCATTCACACCAACAGATACATGCACACGAATGTTTATCACGAGTACTATGCAATGATAAAGAACGATGGTGATTTCAGGCAACATCTAATAACCTGATTTCAACTGGAGGACATTATGTTGAGTGAAAGTAGTCAGCAACAAAAGGACAAATATTGTATGAGACCCCTACAATAAGAACTTAAAATCAGACTCATGCGTAGAAGAAAAGACTTTGACAACTGCAAGGGTAGGGCGGGAGGGAGGGCAAAGGGTGAGGGTTTAGATTAGATAGCTGTTAGAAATTTGATTGGTAAAATCAGTGACAGCACACATTAGTAAGAGATCAATATTAACTGGACTTCAACACAACTTGAGTACTCCTCCCATCTTAACCCAATATTGCAAGGACAGAGTAGCTGGGTCAGGGTGCCAGGGACTGTGCTGTGAGGCAAAATTGAGGCTAACTGGCACAACTAGCGTTTTGCTAATGAGTGCTCTCTGCACCCTACATTGGTGAGTGGCATCTGGGAGTCTTAAAAGCTGCCAAGCTGCCATCTGAGGGTACAGAAAATGGTCCCAACTCAGCAGGAATAGATGATCACCGAGGTCCACAATGAAATGGGGGAAAGAGAACCTAGAATACACACAGACCCGTGTGAGTGTGTGTCAACATCGACTAGTCACTGGAAGAATTGGATGGTGCCTGGCCACCACTAGTGGTAGCCGCGATGGAGCTAACAAAGTTGACTCTCACTGGCAACACAAGAATAAATAGGGGTACATCCTGAGATTGCCACTAAAAGATCACAATTGATGGTCCAGGGGCATCAGGATTCCCCTGGGAACATAGCCCCTGGCCCTCATGCTGCCCCTGACCATAAATCATATTGAAGGTCAACTCTTCGGATAGGAATGGATTGGACTTGGCGACGCACAGTGACCATATTTTGTTGATACTTCATGGTTCTATGCATTTATAGGGTATCGTCCTGCGGATCTCATACTGGAGGAAGGGGAGTTGGTGGAGAGGAGGAGTTATGAAACTGTTAGGAGGATAAGATATGTGTGGAGCAGTAAGGAAGAGTGTGGTGTCACCAGGCAGGGAGAAGAGTGGGGGCTGCATATAGGTGACCATGCAAATTTATATGGGAATGTACATTTTCATTCAATCATATTAAAAATAAAAATAATAAAATAATAATAATAACAAAATAAAAATAAATAAAGATTTTGTAGAAAAATCCTTTTTAAAAGAGGGCCAGGGAATTGCAGAACAGAATTTCAAATTCTCGTGGACTCTAGAGTTCCTGGAACCATAAAGGTTGAATGAGACCCTGAAACTTTACCCTTAGGTAAACTGTAAACCTTAAACTAAAAATATTTCCTAAAGTCTTCTTAAAACGAAACAATAGTTTATCTTAATGCCTTAGGCTTAGATCATAGCAAATTATGGAAAACATTGTGGAGAATTGAAATTGTGCTGATGGGGAATTTGTACGTGGGTCAAGTGGCAGTTGGGTGATCAGACCAAGGGGACACTGCATGGTTTAAGGTAAGAAAAGGTGTCTGTCAGGGCTGTATCCTTTCACTAACCTTTTCCATCTGTATGCTGAGCAAATTGTCTGGGAAACTATAGAAGCAAAACCAGCTAAGTGTCATTGTTGTTTGGTGCCATCTGACTCAAAGTGACTGTATGAACAACAGAACAAAACACTGCCCAGTTCTGCACCATGCCCACAATTATTTTTATGCTTAAAGCCATTGTTGCAGACACTGTCAATCCATCACTTTGAGGACCTTCCTCTTTTATACAGATCCTCCTCTCTACTAAGCATGATGTCCTTCTCCAGGGATTGATCCCCCTGACAACATGTCCAAAGTATGTAGGATGCAGTCTCATTATCCTTGCTTCCAAGGAGCACTCTGGTTGTACTTCTTCCGAAACAGATGTGTTTGTTCTTTTGGCAGTCCATGGTATGTTCAATATTTTTCTCCAGCACTACAATTCAAAGGCATCAATTCTTCTTTAGTCTTCCTTATTCATTTTCCAGCTTTTCACAAGCAAAACATGTGATTGAAAATAACATGGCTCAGGCCAGGTGCACCTTAATTTTCAAGGCGATATCTTTACTTGTCAGTACTTCAAAGAAGTCTTTTGCAGCAGATTTTCCCAATGCAATGCGTCTTTTGATTTCTTGATTACTGCTTCCATGGGTGTTGATTGTGGAGCCAAGTAAAATGAAGCCCCTGACAACTTCAATTCTTTTTCCATTTATCATGACATTGCTTACTGGTTCAATTGTGAGGGTTTTTGTTTTCTTGATGTTGACTTTCAACCCATAATGAAGACTGGTCTTTGATCTTCATTAGTAAGTATTTCAAATCCTCTTCACTACAGCAAGCAAGGTTGTATTATCTGCATAATGCAGGTTGTTAATGAGTTTTTCTCCAATCCTGATTCCTTGTTCTTCTTCATGTAGTCTGGTTTCTGAGACTATTTGCTCAGCATACAGATTTAAAGGGCATAGTGAAAGGATACAACCCTGAGGCACACCTTTTCTGACCTTAAACGATGCAGTGTTCCCTTGTTCTAATCGCACAACTGCCTCTAGATCCATGTACAAATTCCTCATGAGCACAGTGCCCATTCTCCACAATGTGTTCCATAAATGATATGATCTACACAGTCAAATGCCTTTGCATAGTCAATGCAGCACAGGTAAACATCCTTCCGGTAGTCTCTGCTTTCAGCCAGGATCTATTGACATCAGCAGTGATGTCCTTGGTTGCATGTCCTCTTCTGAATCCAGCCTGAATTTCTGGCAGTTCCCAATATACTGTTGCAGAGACTTTTGAATGATTGTGAACAAAATTTTCCTTGCATGTGATGTTAATGATATTGTTTGAAAATTTCCACATTTGGTTGGATCACCTTTCTCAGGAATAGGCATAAACATGGATTTCTTCCAGTAGTTGGCCAGGTAGCTGTCTTCCAAATTTCTTGGCCGTAGATGAGTGATCATTTCCAGCACTGCCTCTATTTGTTGAAATATCTCAGTTGATATTCCATCAATTCCTGGAGCCTTGTTTTTCTCCAATGGTGTCAATGCAGATTCACCTTCTTCCTTCAGAACCATTAGTTCCTGATCATATGCTACCTCTTGAAATGGTTGAATTTCAACCAGTTCTTTCTGGTATAATGACCTTGTGTATTGCTTCCATCTTCTTTTGATGCTTCCTGAGTAGTTTAATATTTCCACTGTAGAATCCTCAACTCGAGGCTTCAATTTTTTCTTTAGTTCTTTTGACTTGAGAAATGAAGAGCATGTTCTTCCATTTTGATTTTCTATCTTTAGCTTTTTGTGCATGTCACTAGAGTACATTGCTTTGTCTTGATCCACCCTTTGAAATCTTCTCAGTTCTTTTATTTCATCATTTCTTCCTTTTGCTTTAGCTACTCAACATTCCACAGCATGTGTCAGAGTCTCTTCTGATGTCCGATTTGGTCTTTTCTTCCTTTTCGGTTTTTTAAATAACCTCCTGCTTGCTTTCTTTAGGATGTCATTCCACTACTGTCTGGCCTTTGGTCATTAGTGTTCAACACATCAAATTTGCTCTTGAGATAGTCTCTGAACTCCAGTGGGATATACTCGAGGTCATACTTTGGCTCTGGTCAACTTCTAATTCTCTTCAGTTTCAATTTGAACTTGCATAGGAGCAGTTTATGGTCAATGCTGCAGTCAGCACTGGCCTTGTTCTTACTGATGATACTGAGTTTTTCCACTATCTCATCCCACAGATGTAGTCAATTTGATACCTGTATATTCCATTTGGTGAAGTCCTTGTGTGTAGTTGCCATTTATGTTGGTGAAAAAAGACATTTGTAATGAAGAAGTCATTGGTCTAGCAAAATTCTATCATGTGATCTCCAGCATCATTTCTATCACCAAGGCCATATTTTCCAACTATGGATCCTTCTTTATTTCCAGTGTTTGCATTCCAGTAACCAGTAATTATCAATACTTCCCGACTGTGGTAAATTGTATAAATATATGTATAAAGAGAAATTTATATAAAAGAAATGGTTTACATAGTTGTAGAGGCTGAAACATTCCAAGTCTTCAATCAGAATGTAAGCCTCAGGAAGTTGCAAAGCTGGAGAGCTGAAGGTCAACAAGTCATAGAGCAGGTTTCCTGTTCACAGGCTGTGAAGGTCCACAGATCCCAAGATAGCAGGGTTTCTTTTGATTCACACAGCTGCCTGGGCTGGTGAACCCAAGATTATCATGTCAGGGAACAAGACACTTACTCACAGGCTGAGAAGACTGATGAATCCTAAGAGCTGTTAGCTCAAGTCCCAAGAAACAGATGTCAGAAGACAAGAGTGTGGCGGCTACTGGATCCACAAACTGAAATCTTGGTCAGGTGATCAGGCAGGAATTAGGTGGCAGAAGGCAGAGAGATAAAAGCTGAGGGGCTGGTGGGCCACCACAGGCCCTGTCCTCACCAGTACCACTCTGTAGGTTCCATCATGGGGGGGACCATAACATTATACAACTGCCAAAAGACTGAGAATCATGCCTTAGACAAGTTGACAAACAATCTCAACTATTCTACTTAACTAATAAAAAAAAGTCTATCTTGAACATTATGCTGTTTTAAGAACTATGTATATAGGATTAGATTGATAATATCAACTAGAAAGATAAGATAGGAACCCTAGGAGGCAGTGAGGTTATGTTGGTAAGGAAAGAACAACTCAGAAAAGTAAGGTGAGAATAGTTGCACAACTTGAATAATGTGATCAATGTCACTAACTGGTACATGTAGAACTGTTGAATTGGTGTGTGTTTTGCTGTATATATTCTCAATAACAACAAGAAGAAAACCAAACCCACTGCTGTTGAGTTGATTCTGACTCATAGTGACTATATAGCACACAGTAGAACTACTCCATTGAGTTTCCAAGGAGCACCTGGTGGATTCAAACTGCTGACCTTTTGGTTAGGAGCAGTAGCACTTAACTACTATACCACCAGGTTTTCCACAACAAAAAAAAATTGAAAACATTAAAAACAAACAAGAAACCAAAAAAAAAACACCGCTATGGAGCATAATTTTCCTCTAAAACATGTAGGGTCACCAAGAGTTGGACATCACTTGATGCCTAATAGTTTATGGTTAGAGTGGATTCTGTGATCTGGTTTGAGGTTCTAATTCCTTGAATGATATTATTTTGGGAAAAAAATTTAGAATTCCAAAGAGTATAATTTAATATCATAATAAACTAAAGGAAAAATGGTGTCCCATCTTTGAGACAATTCTTAGCAGCTGTTTGATATGTCAATTAATTTCTATGTTTTTAAATTAAGAATCCGAGTCGGATCTGACTCGACGGCATTTGGCTTTGACTTGTTCAAGAAATGTCTGACAGTACATAAATCTGGTAAAGGCAATGCCACATTGGCTGAAGAAGAGCTAGGGGTTGGAGCCATTTGCACTCCATCTACTTTACTTTCATGATTGTCATTGTCACTAAGTAAAGCTCCATGGAACCCCTGAGCTCTGTGGAACACGGAAGGTGCTATGATATACCATTCTCTACCTTGAGCTACTCAGTAAACCCAACAGTGGTATTCAAACTTATCCAGGTTCAGAAAGATGTCATGGAGCACAGTGGCTACTGTGTGGAATATCTTAAACATTAATAATAAATTGATGAATTTTTGCTAAATTTATGCTGGACTCTAGTCTCGTTGCCTTTGCAGTACTGTCCCTCTCTGCTCTGTTTTGTTATTCAGGAGCCTGACCTCTGCAGATTGCTGTCACAGGTACCTGTGACAGCTGGTTTCTGTTAAACTTGGCCAATGGGAGGCACCTGGCAGGCAATTGCAGAGAGCAAGAACACAGGTATTTCTCCACCAGCTACCAGCCCCTTCCTTGGGTGATAGGGTCTACAGGGACAATGTGTCCTCTGTGGTTCCAACTCTCTGGACAGGTCTGCCATGTGTTTAGCCTCACTAGTAGCAGGTACCAAAAATCTAAAACATTCATGAGAGAAAATCTTAAAACAGAGAACATTTTCTCCAACTGTTCATGATTTCACACCTGTGAATTGGGAGGGGAGGAATGCTGTTTTTCTGGTTTTATTAGTGGCCTATTCATTTCCAAAAGAAGCACGGACTAAAAATCATGGTGTTATCTAAACAAATTTAACTTTCAGACTGTGTCTTTAAGAACTTTTAAATTATAAAACAAGAAAGACTATGTTGAGGATTATTTCAGTTGGAACTTGGAGATTGTATTGAATTTCTTCCCTTACCAGCAGTGGTGCCTCTGAAATAAGTGATGCTATCACTTTCTTTCCATCTTCTGGCATTTTATGATCAGGAAATACTGCCACATGGCGAGTCCTTAAGGACTTAGAATATTTTGCCTTTACTTATCCCCTAGTAATATATGGAATCTATGTTAATTTAATGTATTGATTCTGGAAAGGAAGGAAACTAAAATGCTGACATATTTAGTTTAATATTTCAAGATCCTGAGAGCTTCTAAAAGGGAAAGATAGGAGAGGATTGGCCTTCCTTGGCAAATATGAGCAAATAAAAGGGGAAGACTAAGCAACTAGATGAGGAAGTATTTTCCCCATTTTTTGTATAGAATGAAGAAAGAAAAGGCCGTCTGCTTCTATTGAAATGTACAGCCTTGGAAACCTCACGGGGTAACTGTAGGTTGGAATTGCCTTGATGTCTGTGGGCTTGGTTTTGGATCATCTACTCTCCCCCACAACTCCACTGCTGTTGGGTCAATTCTGCCTTATAGCGACTCTGTAGGACAGAACAGAACTGTCCCATAGAGTTTCTAAGGAGTGCCTGAGGGATTTAACTGCTGGCCTTTTGGTTAGCAGTTGTAGCAGTTACCCACCAGGCCACCAGGGGTTTTTTTTGGATTATATAGAAGTCTTATTCTATATGTCATTTGTAAAGTGAGACTGGAAAGACCATATCCTAGTTTTCTTAATTTCCAGATGGACATTATGACATCAGTAATGTCTCATAAGTTTCTGTGAAATAGATTTTTTGTCTTCTTTTAAGTTATCTTAGAAACTTAAAGGCTCTCAGCTACTGAAAGGCCACCCTGCCTTGGTAACAGGATTTTCTGTACATTTTCAAGGAAACTTATGATGTTTAGACTACATATCATCTTATGCCTGTATTTTAATTGGTGAGAATTAAAGGAAGAAAGGCCATATCTAAGCTGCCAGTGTCAATTCTGCAAATCCTAGCCTAACCTTTCTCTTTGTAGTCCAGCTCTCCCCCATTCCCTGCACTGAGCTGGGTGCTAAACAAAGCACTTCCTTGCCGTGGCCCTTCCTGAGCATGGCTGTGCTTGCCTTGCTGTGGCCTCTTGCCTGACCCCCACCACCTGTTCTCAGGCCTGGCTAGGATTCTGCTTTAGTTCCTTGTTGATACCTCAATTGTCTGCTGAACCATGAACTCTGCCCTAATTCTAGCTTTTTGTTCAGGGTCCCTATGACTTGCCAGAATTTACCTGCTTTCTCTTCCTGAAGTTCTGCTGAAGTCCAGCTTCAATTGCTTGAACACCTTTCCTGCCCACTCCCAAAGCGAGATGCTGCTGTCCACCTTGGCAGCCAGTGTATACTATTGTTCCTAGGCTCCTACTGCCAAATTCTGATCTACCAGATCATGTTCTCTGGGTATCATTTCTCCCTATGACATTGTAATGCTGACTTCTGGCCATCCTTCTGCAGACACAGCCTATCACGAGACCAGTTCCCTTTTATCCCTAGACCCATTCAACTGCCCTGCTAATTTCTCAGCATAGGTTTCCAGGCTAATGCCCTTCCTTCTGATACCAAGGTCATTAGAAGGAGTGTAAGATATATACATGTATATATAGTCTATGGAGACTTAGTGGTGTAGTGGATAAATGTTTGGCTGCGAATCTACCAGCCATTCTTTGGAAACCCTGTGGGGCAGTTCTACTGTGTCATATGGGGTCACTATAAGTTAGAATTGACTTGATGACAACAGGTGTGCTTTTTTGGTTTTATATATAGTTTATATGGCTGTGTACATTTTCAAAATGGAAATGCTTTCTTTTTCCTGATAAGATTATTGTAGAAAAGTCAGACAGAGAACTCCTCCACTGTTAGTTAACCCCTAAATAATGTTATACCATTAAAAAGAAATATATATACACAAGTATAAACCAAACATAAATACATTTAAAAACAGAAACTGAGGTATACTTTTGTGTAACCTGCTTTTCATTTTAACTTCACAGTTTACTGTGAATATCATCCTGCCCTTGTTTTAAACCTAGACTGCCTTTGTCTCAACTGCAGGGTGGTCTATGATTTCAGTATGAAAGAATAATTCCTCTTTTCTTATAGTATTTTTGGGGGGCCATGTTGGTTACATTATTTATAGTGATAGGTCCTATGGAAATATATGTTTTATTGAGAACACCAAAGCCCTCAGTGCTTTAATGATTTTGCTGATTAAGTGGAAAACACACAAAAAGATGTCAACCTGTCAAGCAAAAGAAAATGCTCTTTCTCCCTAATGTAAATGGATTACATAAAGGCTTTGTCTCCCCCTGCATCAAGCAAGGGTGCCTCATGCTCTAAAGATCAGGTAGGTATTATTTCACATGCTTCTGGTAGAATGCTGAACTTTTAAAATGAAGAACTAAATTTTAAAACTGTCATAAATCTGAGCCTGACTTTCAGAAGGCAAGAATGCTATTTTTAGTGTGTCTGGATTGTAGTCTTTCCCTTTGGTAGTTGATGATGACTGCACAGTAAGAATGAAAAATGAAACTTCTGGAGATTGGATAGCCAAGGAGATTGAAAATAACACCCAGACAGTGGAGCCTTTGGGTCACTAATTTGAATTCAGCTCAGATCAGTGATGACTACAAATTGTTCTGTCTGATGGCAGTGAGGCTTGTAGAAAATACATTCTTCATCCTTATCTGTGTTAATTATATCTCCGTGCTTGTCGGATCCAGATTCAGTGGTTTTGGATTGGAATCCCCTAGAGGGCAGGGAGCATATCTGCATAACGTGCCAGCTGCACCCTTATTCAGAAAAGTGTTGATTAGATGATTTTGGCTAGGCAGATGAAGACGTGCTCTCTCAAGGTGAGCTGGCTGCTGGGAAAATGTACGACCAAGCACTGCTGTGAAATATAAGACTGACATCCCTCCCAGTTTGTTCTGGGTGGCCTTGAAAATTGTTTAGTTCCACACAATGACAAATAGTCTCTTTTTATAGTCTTGTCAGCAAACACTGCAGCTAGTACCCTGAAATTTAAAGACAGGCCCCTGCATCTCTTTCGTTTTTTTCTGATTTGTGTGTGTCTGTTCAGGATCGGCTCAGTTCTTCCTCTTCCACTGTCTTCCTGGATGAGGTCTGTCCATCAAGTCTGTGAACTTAATTATTCGAAGTGCTACATACCTAATTACTGAATATCACTGTGGTCACCTTTGAAATACTCCCCTTGGGAAGCTGTGCACTGATGCCGGCACCTAGTCAACCCTTCAAAGCAATTTTGGAACTCTTTCTGTAAGGGCCATTGCACACGGTGGCACAGTGGCCAGTTCACAAACTTAATGATATAGTTGTCTGTGAGGAAGTTTTTAGCCAGTAAAGAAATAATATTTCTACTGGAACATTCTCACTACTCAATCTAGTTCCCAGTGACTTTTTTCTTTTCTTGAAGATAAAGGAAATATTGAAAGGAAGACATTTTGATGACATTCAGGACATCAAGAGTAGTACAATGACAACTGTGATGGCCATTCCAGAAAAAAAGTCCCAAAATTCCTTTGAAGGGTGGAGTAGGCACTGGTGAGGGTGCATAGCTTCCCAAGTGGAGCACTTCAAAGGTGACCATAGTGATACTCAGCAATGACGTACGCGGTACTTTTATTAGAATGAGTTTGTGAACTTAATTGTCTCACATCTTACGTTGGTCGTAGTGTGTTTCTTTTTATTTTGCCTGTGTTAATGTTATCCTCTACTGACATTTATTTATTTGTGACTATGTCTTATTTCTCTATGAAGAGACCTTTCTGAGGGTCAAGAGCGTGTCTTACATCTTTTCGTATACTCCTCAGCTACTAGTACAATGTTTACAATAATACCAAACCCAAAACCCACTGCCAGGAAGTTGATTCTGACTCATAGCAGCCTTATAGACACAGTAGAACTGCCCTTTAGAGTTTCCAAGAGACACTGGTGGATTCAGACTGCTGACTTTTTGGTTCAACGTCTGTAGCACTTAACCATTATGCTACTAGTGTTTCTGTTTGCAGTAATAGGCACTGATATTTTATTGATAACAGTGGACATAGATAACATTGCTGAATAGTTGAGTAGAACTTTTACTTAAAAGTTTAGTCTTCTGTGTCAATTGCTATTATGTGAGTTACCTTTCTTTTCTGATTCTTTGACTTTTATGTGAGTAGTGCTGTGTAAGTGCAGTCCATACAAATACAGTGAAACAGGTTGATTCTATATAACTTTAGGGAGTCTATTCACACAATGGTTATGAAGATTGTTTCTTATGATTCTGAAAAATGGACATCCAAGTATGATAACACCAATGCTCAAAAATAAGACAAACATTAGTAACTGTGATAAATTAGACAAGGAAGAATAGTCAAGGTACGAATCCTAACACACTAGTTTCTGATGATAAACAGATATAATGGAAACAAAACTTTTTAAACAAAGTAATGTTTCTAAGACTTTAACCTCTGCTTTGCCTATCTCAAAGGCAGTGGGTCTGCCCATCTCAAAAGGATTTTTTTTTTTTTCCAAGGAGTCTGTTTATTCCCATTCTCAGTCCTCTAAATAACGGTCTGGCTTTTGTCATCCCAAATCCTGGTTTTTGTGATGCTGATTTAGGAAGCTATATTGAGACAGCCAGGACTAGAGAACAGAAGAGGACAAAGGAAGAAAAGAAGACCAATCCAAGATCCTAAGAATTCGGCCTGGCAGAGAGGTTGAGAGAGTAAGAGCACTGGAGCAAGGTAGGCTAGCAGAGATTTGGAGAAGAGTGTGCTTTAATTTAGTAAGTGCTGCAGAGTCCGTGAATTGGATTCCTTTTTTTCTTCCTAAGTATTTTATTGTCCTTTAAGTAAACATTTATAGTCCAAATGAATTTGCCATATAAAACACTGAGTATACACCACTATGCAACTTTAACTGCTCTCTCCATCACCACCCAGTAACAGCACACTCTTCCTTTCCATGCTGCACTTCCTGTATGGGTTGGATTTTTTTTTTAATGCTTCCATGTGGAGACAGGCTAGGTTCTGCTACAGGGCCCACATTCAAAGACTCAGAAAACATGGAATACTGGTGCCCTGCCAGTCGCCCTGGAATACTTCCCTCCGGCCAGTGAGGAAGGCAGGAGGGCTGGACTACAGACCAGTCCTAACCCGTACACTCTCCTGAGCTCTCTGTTACCAGAACACCAGGTGTATTCAGTGCTGGATTTAAAGGATGCATTCTTCAGTATACCCCTGAGGCCACAGAGTCAGCCGCTCTTTGCCTTCGAATGGCAGGACCTGTAAGATGGCTTCAGCAGGCAGCTGATCTGGACCCGCCTGCCTTAAGGGTTCAAGAACTCTCCCACCATCTTTGATGGGGCCCTTCATCAGGACTTACGTGAGTACAGGCGTCAATGGCCTGACATTTCCCTTCTACAATATGTAGATAACTTATTACCTGGGGCGCCCGACGAGGACAGTTGTTTAAAGGCCACCAAGTCTCTTGGAGAAATTGGGATATTGAGTCTCCACTAAAAAGACACAGGTCTAAGTCCGGGAGGCGACTTACTTGGGTTTCCAACTCAAGGGGGGACAATGCTCCCTATCTAAAGCAAGAAAACAGACTATCCTTGGGATTCCCACCCCGTGTACGCCGCGGCAGGTGAGGGAGTTCCTGGGATCCGCTGGGTTCTGCCGACTCTGGATCCCAGGATTTGCAGAGACAGTGCGCCCCCTATACGAGCTGAACCGAGGAAAGGAAAAGAATTTTATATGGACTAAAGAAACAGAGCAGGCTTTCCAGACTATAAAGATGTCACTCCTGGAGGCACCGGCATTAGCATTACCTAACCTAGAAAAGCCCTTCCAACTATACATTGATGAAAATAAAAGAATAGTCAAGGGAGTCCTTACTCAGACACTCGGCCCATGGAAAAGGCCAGTGGCCTATCTGTCTAAACAGCTAGACCCAGTGGCCTCAGGATGGCCAAGATGCCTTAGAATTGTTGCAGCCACTGCTCAACTAGCAAAAGACTCTGATAAACTGACTATGGGACAGCCCCTGAACATCACTACCCCCCATGCCATCGAGGGAGTCCTGCGTAGCCCGCCTCATAAATGGATTTCCAATGCTCAGCTAACCCACTACCAGTCTTTATTACTAGATCAGCCCTGAGTTGTGTTTGCTTCTAGCTCAGCCCTCAACCCAGCCATACTGCTGCCTGATCTGGACCCGGAGGACGAACTGCATGACTGCACTGAGGTGCTTAGCCAACAGTACGGCCTTTGCTGAGATCTTATGGACGTTCCCTTGCGGGACCCTAATCTCACTCTGTTCACTGACAGGAGCAGTTTTATCAGGAACAGCACCAGATACACAGGGGCAGCGGTGGTAGCCCTCCCCAGTCAACCTTGACACTGCATTAGTGGTGCTGTGCAAAGAGATGTTGCCTACAAGTGGGACTGCGACAACTGGACATGTCGCTGCTGTGCCAGCTGTGAGGTTTGTATG
This sequence comes from Heterohyrax brucei, assembly GCA_028571685.1. Taxonomy (NCBI): domain Eukaryota; kingdom Metazoa; phylum Chordata; class Mammalia; order Hyracoidea; family Procaviidae; genus Heterohyrax; species Heterohyrax brucei. Next base: position 65,754,134 of record CM053141.1, on the reverse strand, counting down.
AGTCAATCCAGGACTACAAGCACCTGTGCCGAGACCTGAGCCTGTGCCAGGATCTGTCCTCGTCCCTGCAATCTGACAGCTTCTGCCCACCAGATGCCGGCCTTTCAGATGACAAGGAGCCTCCTGACGCCAGCCTGCCCCCTGCCCCGCCACCCCTCACTGTTACCCAGACACGCAATGCCTGCGACCAGTGACTACAAGATGCCTCCCACATCAGCAGGCCGAAACAATGGAAGCCTGAGGCAATAACCTAGCTGACTGAGCAGCTAAGGAAGCTGCCCTCAGTCTCCCCGAGATCAATTCTATCCAGCTCCCCGAGCCAACCCTTCCCGAAGAGCCCACCTAGAAGAGAAGAAAGGATGACACTATACTTCGAGAGAGCTCCCCATTCTCCCTCAAAAGTTGGGAGAGAAGCTCGTCCGCCAGATCCACCAGACCACCCATCTGGGAGCAACAAAAATCCAGGAACTTCTGTCTCTAAGCTACTATATACCCCAACTACCCCAGTTGGCTAAAGGAATAATGCACATCTACCAAGCCTGCCAGGCCACCAATGTAAGCAACTCTGGTAAGGCCCACCAAGGTAAGAGAGAAAGAGGCACTATGCCCGGAGTACATTGGGAACTGGACTTCACTGAAATTAAGCTTGGCAGATATGGATATAAGTACCTTTTAGTTTTTGTAGACACATTCTCTGGTTGGACTGAGACATTTCCCACTAAGAGAGAGACAGCACAGGTAGTCTCAAAAAAAAAAAAAACAAAACTCCTAGAAGAACTCATACCTAGGTTTAGGGTTCCATTGACACTAGGCCCTGCCTTTATAGCCATAGTCTCTCAGGGAGTAACATCTGTTCTGGGGATTAATTGGAAATTACATTGTGCCTATCACCCCCAGAGTTCAGGACAGGTAGAGAGGATGAACAGGACCCTTAAGGAGAACTTAACCAAATTAACCCTAGAAACTGGTGGTGACTGAACGGCTCTGCTTCCCTTTGCCTTAATGCGTGTGCATAATTCTCCCTACCTCCAAGGCCTTACGCCCTATGAAATTGTTTTCAGGAGGCCACCACCTCTTTGCCCTAAACCAAGGGATGACATGCTTGCTGAAATCTCTAATCATGACCTGCTTAAGTCCCTCCAGGCCCTGCAGAAAACTCAAGATCTGCTTTTCACCTTGTTGAGACGCCTCCACAATCTCCATCCTGTAAAGCCACATCAGTTTCAGCCAGGGGTCTAGTCTGGGTCCAGAGACACCAAAAGGAGACTTTGGAGCCCTGTTGGAAAGGACTGCATACAGTAATCCTGACAACTCCCACTGCTGTCAAGGTTGACAGGATCCGGCCCTGGGTCCATCACTCCCATCTACCTTCAATGGAGGGTGTGACAACATACTGGCCTTGCGGCGACTCCATAAACCTTGGCCGACAAGTTCAAGAACTGACCCTAACCAGCCCTTCCGAGGTGACTTCACCAGTTTTTCACCTTGATTTATGTGACTTTGTGGGGGGTTCTATAGGCTCACAGCTTAAGAAAGACCCATACTGGGGGATGTATACAGTATGCTGATGGGTGGGGGTGTGCTTCTAACTGCCTCATACAACAACTGGCTAAGAAACAATTTTACGTCTGTCCCAGGGCTAATGACTATGGATCATGTGGAGGAACAAATGATTATTTCTGTTATACATAGGGCTGTGAAACCAATGCACCCTGGACCAGGGAAAATAGGGACCTCATTAGGATCAGTCGAGTCTCTGTTCTCTTGGTCTCCGTGGCTGACCACCCTCATCACTGCATTAACAGGACCACTTGTCCTCTTCATCTTAGCTTTAACTGTGGGTCCCTACATTCTAAATAAACTACTTAAATTCATATGAGAAAAACTAGCCACAGTCCAGCTCCTAGTCCTAAAACATCCGCCCTAACACCAGACCTACCACCCCCTGAACAGCCAGGACCTTGATCAGCCCAGCACCCACTCAGAGTCTAAGATTTGACTCTGGAGTAAGAACTCAAGCGGGAAATGTTGAAATGAGGCCGAAGTGACAGCCTTTGAGGAAGGGCGCAGTAAAAATTCAAGGTATTAAAGAAAGCCCCAGGAAACAACTTAATCGCAGAAAATACCATAGAATAATCTCACTTTTGTCTTACAAAACATCTGTCACAAGACAAGCCTGGGGACAGTCTTGCAAGTGACCTCTAGACCTTGACCACATTTTACAACTAACAGGAATTCCAGGTGGCCTTAACCAATCAATGAAAAGGTCACTTCCCCCTCCCTGCTTTGCAATCTCATGACTTAAATACTGGGCACTGAGGAAGATCGTCGTTGCCCCCTGCTCTGTGTAGTTTGGGGTGCATCCCTGGTGCACCAGTATTTTTCCAATTGGGCATATTTTTAAATAAAATTTAACCTTTAAAGTAACAGCGTTGCATCTTGAAAATCACAGACCCTAACAAGACATTTGCTCACAGCCAATTGCCCAGGACAGGCCCACGACTTGACTGATGTGGAGGGGCTAGAGGGGTGCTGGAAGCTTAGTTGCCCACAAGCCTGAAAGTTTATCAGGGAACACTGGTCATGTCTGCTACTAGCCCTTCAGAGGCACAGGAAGGACTGGAATTCCTTTCACTTTTGGTGACTCTCTTACACATCATACCTATCTGAGACCTAGCCACAAAGGACCCTGGGGTTTATTTGGTTTATACAGAAAAAGGAGACCTGGTGTAGCAGTGGTTAAGAGCCATGGCTGCTATGGAAAGGTCAGCAGTTTAAACCCATAGGCTGCTCCTTAGAATGCATCCTATGGGGCAGCCCTAGTCTGTTTTTGTAGAGTTCCTATGAGTTGACATTGGCTCAAAGGCAATAAATAAACAAAAACCAAATGCACAGTTGTCAAGTTGATTCTGACTCATAGTAATCTTATAGCTCCACAGAGTTTCCAGGGAGTGCCTGGTGGATTTGAGCTGCTGACCTTTTGGCTAGCAGATGTAGCCCTTCACTGTTGTAACACCAGGTTTCAGCATGCAGAAAAAAGCAAATGTATGAAATAAACCTTCCTTAGGAGTTTTTGAAAAATACAATGAAGTAGTTTTTATCCTGTTAAGTACTGTAGGAACTTTTGAAATTTTTTAAACTGCTCTTTCTCTCTCTCTCATGAGAAAATATTCACACATTATTCCCATGATTTATTCAGAAGAAGTTTTAAATTTGGTTTTATTTCCATTGTTTCCTTTATATTCATTTTATTAGACATCTTAAGATGGAAAAAAGGTTACACATTCCCCTCAGCATCATTAAAAATAAGCCTGTCTAGGATGGCGTAAATGTGATGGTCATTCATGATTCCTTTGAGTTTCATGACTCTTCCAAGAAGGTAAAAAGTCTATATTGTGGATCCATAGGAGAAATGTATCTGGCAGGATTTGCTCTGTGTGATTTCTTAGCAAGTGTATTTCAGTAGAGGACAAAGAAATACAGAAGCACATATTTTTTTATTTGTTTTGAAAAGTGGCAGCATAAATTAGGGAACAATTCTAAGTCTGTCTGCAATTTTGTCAACAAGAACAACTATCTTTTAGGAGAGCTCTCAGATTATTTGTGTCTTGTCAGCATTTCAACGATTTCAACAGGTGGCACATAACATTTAAAAAACACAAAGCTGGTTGCCGTAAATGAAATAGAGAGAAGGCACGATTGAACACTTCAGTGTGCAATTACATTTTCTGCATAATTAGTCATAAATTGAGCATCCAAACATAGTTGCATGCGTAATTAATTATGACTTACTTAAAAGCACTCAGGTTGCGACACTTTGTTATTCGTTTCCTGCAAATCAAATTATTGAAGTTTTCATTGCCTTTCAAAATAATTTTCCCTGCACTATTTTTTTAAATTTCAGCTGAGATATAAGGTTGATTACAACATAAATAACTGACGCAGAGGGGTAAATACCAGTGAGGCAGCAGCAGGGAGAGATGGTATTTAAAGGCATATGATTTCTGAAGGCTAGAAGAACTAATTCTGAAGCTGAAAGGGGAAGTTGAGTTTGGAGGTGACAGGGCTAAGGAGTGTATTTTAGTTTCCTAGTGGCACTTTTAGCAGAAGTACCACAAGCAGGTAGCTTTAACAAACAGATATTTATTTCCTCACAATCTAGGAGGCTAGAAATCTGAATTTAGAGTGTTGACTGTAGGATAAGGTTATTCTCTGTGTAGGCTCTGGGGGAAGATTCTTGCTATTTTTTCAGTGTCTGTTACGTGGTTCCTTGATGATCTTCATGTGAAGTGGTGTCTATCTTCCCTCATCTCTGCTTGCTTGTTTGTGTCTAATATACTGTTTTTATATCTCAGAAGTGATTGGCTTAAAACATACCCTATAGTGATATGATCTCATTAATGTATGTTTTAGTCAGCTAGGGCTGCTGTAACAGAACGACCACAGAGTGGATGGCTTTAACACAGGAAAGTTCAGTCTTACACAGTCTGGTAGGTTGCAAGACCATAATCAGGGTGTCCACTCCAGGAGAAGGCTTTCCCCTTGTTGGCTCTGGAGGAAAGTCTGGTATTGCATCAGTCTTTGTCCAGGGAGCATCTTGGCGCAGGAACCTCAGGTCTGAAGGATGTGCTCTTTTTCCGGTTCTGCTTGCTTGATGGTAACAGGTTCCCAATTCTGTGTCTGCTTCTCTGCCCTTTTATCTCTTGCAGGATGGAAGGATTAAGGGTAGGACAAGCCATACTTCGGGGAAACTCCCTTTACAGCAGAGCAGGGAAGTAATCCTATGAAGGAATTTACAGCCCCACCCTAATCCTTTAACATACAGTTTAGGGAAACCACACAATGGAGGACAGTCTCAAGATACTGGGAATCATGTCCCAGCCACATGGCTACACGTATTTTTTAGGGGACACAATTCAACCCATGACAATGTAACAAGGAAGTCCCTATTCCAAATTAGATTACATCCAGAGGTATAGGAGTTGTACCTAGTGTATAGTTACCTATTGTAACACCTATTTTGGGGGGACACAATTCAATCCATCATAGAGTGAAAGATTTTAAGTGATGTTTTTGATGGAGTTAGCAAAGGAAAGATATCACTTTAAGAGAATTAATACAGATGAAGACTGTCTACTGATTAAGTGATTAAGGACCTGGGGATGCAAGTAACATTGACGTGTTTTACGTGTTCAGCTGAAATGTTCTGTCAACTAATGTATACTTCACTTGTAGCAGATGTAAATCATATGGATTCCACATCATGCCTCTTTTCTAACAGAGTTTGTTCATTGAGGAAAGCTGAGATATATTGCTTGTATATGAGTGTTTCCATGTGCTGTGAGATGAAATCTCAAAAGCAATGTCTGTTGTAAGGGCTGCTTAACTATTGGCAGTGCCTTTTCCAGCAGGATCAGCCATAAAACTAATCCATTTGAACCTACTACTAGGCTTTTCCAGAAGGAGCCTTAATAGCACAATAGTTAAATGCTCTGCCATTAATGCACCTAGTGGCTCTGAGACCTGGCAACTGCTTACTTAAAGACTACAAACTAGAAAATCTTGTGGGACAGTTCTACTGTGTCTCATGGGTCATTATGTGTCAAAATAGACAATTTGGCACCTAGCAATAATAATAGCTGTTTCCATATATGGACTCCAGGCAAGTGTTTATTAACTTTTCTCATTAAGGGTCGCTAATAGTGTGGAAGGAGCCCTGGAGTCAAAGTGGTTAAGAGCTTGGCTGCTAACCAAAAGGTCAGCAGTTGGAATCTACCAGCTACTCCTTGGAAATTCTATAGGGCAGTTCTACTTTGTCCTCTAGGATTGCTATGGGTCCAAACCAACTTGACAGCAGTAGGTTTGGTTTTTGGTTTTAATGGTTTGGAAATTGAATTGAATTGCTAATCTGGGGCCATATTCCAAACTGGCCTTCTCAGAAATGATAAATTTCTTTGAAGTATTTTGTATATGTTAGAAATCCATGTGAACTTTTTATTCTATAACGTATTCATGTCTTTTTTAACATCAAAATAACATTTTAAATCATAAATTGTGTGAAAAACAACAAAATGTTTCTTACCCAAGCCATTGGTTAATGAGTGAGACTCTTTTCCACTGGTTCTCTCAACTGTGAAGAATCAGATGAGTGATGGAGATGGAGCACAGTATATCTGATTTGGTGTCCAGGCAATTTCTCTTCTCTTAATATTTCAAGAACCCAAATTTATAAATATCTGCAGACTTTTCAGAGCTTTATTAGCTGTGTCAGCATTGACTAAGAGGAGGTCTGGGGCATTTTTATGCAACTATTGGTAAAATGTTAGTAATTACATCTTCTCATTGAGAGCTAGTCAAGACACTCATGTCACATGGCTGACTGAAAGTCTCTGCCTCATTTTTACCATCCCTTAGAACACAGTGAGAAGATCACAAGGCAGCTGTTTTAGGGTAAAGCGGCCTTAGAGAACACAGTGACTACTGTTGCAATCCAATTTTGTAATTGTTTTGATATATTTTACTGTACCCACAAAATTGACTGCCACAGTTTTTATACTGTGTGCATATATGCACATAAGTCCATACACTTATCCTCTAGTCAATAACAGATTCATTAAAAAAAGAATCACATTATCTAGTTGGAAGTTCCTTCATGATAAGAATATCATAAAAATGTTGAAAATCTGCTTAAGACTTCATTATAAATATAACCCGTTGCCACTGAGTCTATTTGGACTCATAATCACCCTGTAGGACAGGGTGAATAGAACTACCCCATAGGGTTTCCAAGTCTGCAATCTTTACGGGAAGAGATGAACACATCCTTCTCATGTGGAGTGACTTGTGGATTTGAACTGTCAACTTTTTGGTTAACAGCCAAACTTTCTAGCCACTGTGCCATCGCATCAGGGCTCTTTTATAAATGTAGGAAATAAAAAACAATTATAGGGCAAAATTCTTCAACTTCATGTTGCCCCTAAACTATTAAGTAAAAGAGAACTTGGACAGTTATCCAGATGTATGTTTGTATCACATTACTGTGTATAAAAGCTTACTGCTCTTTGATAAGGGGACTTCTTTGGATGTCCCTTTTAATCAACTATTTCTTCAACTATTTCTATAGTGCAGGGATTCTCCAATACACTGTCTTGTTATGGGCTTACCAGGAACAGAAATGGCCAATCTGTTCACCTCTACCCTGGCTCATGAAGAACTTCCCAAACAATTCTGTTCAGTTATTTCTTGGTCTGGTAAAATCAAGCTTTGGACACGTTGTCAGCAAGGATTAGTCCCTGGAGAAGGGCATCATGCTTAGTAAAGTAGAGGGTCATTGAGAAGGAGGAAGACCCTTGTGTTAGTCATCTAGTGCTGCTGCGACAGAAATACCACAAGTGATTGGCTTTAAAAAGAGAAATTTTATTTTGTCACAGTGCGGTAGGCTAAAAGTCCAATTTAGGGTTTCAACTCCAGGGGAAGGCTTTCTCTGTTGGTGCTGAAGGAAGGTCCTTGTAGTCAATCTTCCCCTGGACTGGGAGCTTCTGATACAAAGGGATCCAGAGTCCTTTCCAAAGGATGCCCTCTGCTCCTGGCACTGCTTCTTGGTGATATGAGGTCCCCAAATCTCCTTATTAGATTCTTTCTTTCATATCTCAACAGATTGCCTCAAGGCACAGTATAATCTTATACACTGAGTCCTACCCCACCAACACAACTGTCACCCATCCTCCCTCATTAACTTCATTGAGGCAGGATTTTACAATACATAGGAATATCACAGAGTACCGAGAATCATGGCCTAGTCAAATTGCTGCACATATTTTTGAGGGAACCCAAATCAATCCATGACAACCCTCAGTGAGATTAGTGGATTGACACAGTGGCTGCAACAAGGGCTCCAGCATAAGGAAGACCATGAGGAGAACACAGGACTAGGTAGCATTGTGTTCTGTTGTGCATGGAGTCCCTGTGAGTCAGAACTGACTCAATGGCACCTAACAACAGCAACAATGGATTAACACTTCAAGATGTAATCCTGCCACAGTACAGAGTTTCTCTGAATTTTCTCCTGTTAATTCTTAGGTGATTTTGAAACTGATAAATCTCAAACAATTCTTTGGTTGAAAACGCTTTATATGTTCTCACCATTAAACCCATCATTGTTGAGTAGGTTGCAACTCATGACAACCTCCTGTGTGTCGGAGCAGGGCTCTGCCTGTAAATTTTCACTGGTTGATTTTTTGGAAATGAATTGCCAGGCTTTTCTTCTGAGGCACACCTAGATGAACATGAGCTGTTAATCTCTGGTTGGCAGGCAAGTGTGTTAACTGTTAGTACCCCTCGGGGACTCCTATTTCACCTTTAGTCAACCTTTATACTGCATGTAGCCTCTGTCAGTATGCTGCAACTTGGCTGAACAGTGTTCGAAAACCTTTAGAGGTTTCTAGGATCCTTTCCAGCTCTGGAATACTTGATCTTCAGTTCTTTCTTGAGGCTAGGAAGACTACTATGCTGCTCTTTCTTTGCTCTCTTTTGTTTTCCTTCAGTAGCTGGTTGTTGTTGTCAGCTGTGGTCTGGCCTGGCTCTCAACTCATGAGGACCTTCAATTCATGGCTACCCTATGTACAGTGGATCACTACTGTGATCCATAAGGTTTTTGTTGGCTGAGTTTTGGATGTAGATCACCAGGCCTTTCTTCATAGTCTGTCTTAGTCTGGGAGCCCCATGGAAATCGATTTAGCATCATAGCAGCACTCAAGCCTGTATTGACAGATGGTGGTAGCTGTACATAAAATGCATAGGCCGTTTAACTTCTCTGAATTAGGTGTTCTTTTCTGGCAAACAGCTTTTAAAATTGCTGTTGGGGGGCCACATTTTTTTCGGGGGGAGAATGACCAAAAGGAAGGCCTATGAGTTACAGTCACCCAGGAGTACTGGCCTGAGAATTGCCCTCAAGCCTCCAGACTGGAGGTGGCTCAGCTATGGGCTTTGTACCACCAAAGCCAGGACCTGGGATGTCTGGATCTGAACAAGGCCAAGCTGGCACCAAGGTTTTCCTTTAACAATAAGAGCCCTTCACACCCTGTTGATTCAAATCAAAGGGATCTACATGAATTTTCACATCTCAGTGATTATTTCATATATGGCACTGCATGTTAGTTAGGCTCAAAATTGTGTCTATGTATTTCCTACTTTCCAAAATCAGTTTTACCTCATTTGCTCTTCTGAAATATTTCCAATTATTTGAGGGCCCAATTGTTCATAAAGTGATCACTCTGTGCTAAAAAGGCATTTTAGGGGGAAAACTCCCCATCATCCTCATTGTATTATATCCTGGTTTCAGAAAGACCTGACCATTTAAGCTCATTGAAATTTTAAATGATTTCCTCTGTTCCAAACTTTGAAGTCATTTTTTTTTCCAGGTCTTTAAATAGTATTTCTTTTGTAGTTGGGAAGGTCTTAGTCAATGAGTTGCAACAAGAGAGCCTTGTATCAAATCAGCCACTACCTGGGGAGCTTGAATGAGCAATTAGACCCAAGGATGACAAAACCTTTAGTACACAGGCCAAGAGATTTGATTCAATTGGCACCGAAAGAACTCTTGGTTGATGGTTGTATTAATCAGAATTGAGGATGCTATTCTGGGCTTAGGGACTAGAAATAAATCTTGTTCAGTCTCCTTCTGACATCCTGCACATCCGTATATAGTGAATAGCGCTACCTGATGATAACCCACACTCCCTCATTGTCTTAGAGGGAACTGTGGCCAGATTTACCCTGGTTCACCCTAGGATCTATTTTATTTCATTATTTGCCTGATCAATTGATGCTGGACATAAAGAGCTGGTCTAAGTGATGACATCAATGCTGAAGTGTCTGTCAGTTTGACTCCTGTAGTGCTCAGGGATACTATTAATAAATAGAGTTATCTTCGAGCAAAATGCAAAAATAGCTATCTCTCTGGGCAAATGAGTTACAAAGACACATCTTTTTTTTTAACAGGGTATTTTCAGACTCTCCCGGGGATTGGGGTAGATTTTACCCTGTTCAGACTCCCTTCTTTGAATGCTGTCATGTGCCCTCCCAAAATGTGCTCCCCCAAAACTTGGCTAGGCCATGTTCCTAGTATTGTGTGATGCTCCTACATGCTGTAAATCCTGCCTGTACAATGTTAGCAAAGGAGGATGGGTGGCAGTTGTGTTGGTGCGGCAGGACTCATTGTGTAAGACTGCATTGTGCTTTAATTGCACTGTGCAATTTCTCAGATATAAAGGAAAGAGAAGCAAGCAGAGAGATTTGGGGACCTCATACCACCAAGAAGCAGTGCTGAGAGTACAGTGTATCCCTTGGACCTAGGGTGTCTGCACCTCAGAAGCTCCCAGTCCAGGGGAAGATTGACGATAAGCACTTTCTTCCAGAGCCAACAGAGAAAGACTTCTCCAAGACCTGATGCCCTGAATTTGGACTTGCAGCCTACCAGACTATGACAGAAGAAAATTTCTCTTTGTTAAAGCCATCCACTTGTGATATTTCTGTTAGATAAGACAGATGCCTTTGTGCAGTGTTCACAATGCATACCCTGGGGGTCAGGAAGGGGTCGTATAAATGCTCCTGACAAGAGGGTTGCAAGTAGATAACACAAGAAGGCATTACCTGGTCCTGCACCATCCTTAACAATCCTTGCTGTGTTTGAGTCCACTGCTGCAGCCACTGGTGTCAATCCAGCTCATTGACGGTCTTCTTTTGCACTGACCCTCTACTTTACCAAGCATGATGTCCTTCTCTAGGGACTGATCTCTAGTAAGTCTGGTCTTTTTTGTGAGTTAGAATTTTGTTTTGCATTTTTCTCCAGCTCTGCCTGGGACTTGCCATTGTGATGTCTGTCAGAATAGTCAGTATTGGCAGCTGTGTACCATTTAGTTATACTGGACTCAGTTTGGTGGGGACTGTGGTAGTTGTGGTCTGTCAGTCCTTTAGACTAATCTTTCCTTTGTGTCTTTTTCTTTTTTTATGATTGAATGAAAATGTACATTCCAATATAAATTTTCATGCCCACCTATTTGCAGCTCCAACTATTCCCCCTGCCCGGTGACAGCACACCCTTCCTCTCTGCTCCATATGTGTCCTATCATCCCAACTATTTCCTATCTTTGCCTCTCCACCCACTCCCCTTGTTCCAGTAAGAGGTCAGGGGGACAACACCCAATAGATGCATAAAATCATAAAGTGCACACATGATATGGTCACGTTGTGTCTCCAAGTGCAATCCTTTCCTGTCCAAAGAGTTGACCTCCATTATGATTTATGGGCAGGGGGAGCATCAGGGCCAGAGCCGTGCTCCTAGGGGAACCCCGAAGTCCCTGGACCATCAGCTGTGGTCCTTTAGTGGAGATCTCAGGATGTGCCCCTTTTTATCCTTGTGTTGCCAGTGAGACTCAACTTTGTGAATTCTGTCGTGGCTATCACTGGTGGTGGCCAGGTGCCATCCAGTTCTTCTGGTCACAAGTCGATGTCATCACCCACTCACATGGGTCTTTCTGTCTTCTGGGTTCTCTACCCCCCATGCCATTTTGATCCTTAGTGATTGTCCATTTCTGCTGAGTTGGGACCATTTGCTGTATTCTCAGATGGCAGCTTGGCAGCTTTTAAGACCCTAGACGCCACTCACCAATGTGGTGCACAGAGGGCTCTCTTAGCAAAATGCTAGTTGTGCCAGTTGGCCTCAATTTCCCCTCAGAACATAGTCCTTGGCCTCCTGGCCCAGCTACTCTGTCCTTGCAATGTTGGGTTAAGATGAGGAGGAGTACCCCTAATGTTGGGAGGAGTACTCATGTTATGTTGAAGTCCAGTTAATATTGACCTTCTTTCTAATGTGTGCTGTCACAGATTTCACCTAACCAAATCTCTATGAACTATCTAATTTAAACTCTCCCCTCTCCTCCCTCTTTCCCCATCCTTGCAGCCATCAGAGAGTCTTTTCTTCTATGCATGAATCGGTTTTTAAGTTCTTATTGTAGGGGTCTCATACACTATTTGTCCTTTTCTCTCTGACTATTTTCACTCAACATAATGTCCTCCAATTGAAACTAGGTTATAAGATGTTTCCTAAAATTATTGTTGTTGTTGTTATTGCATAGTGTTCCATTGAGTATATGTACGATAGTTTAGGTATCCATTCCTCTATTGTTGGACATCTGAGTTGATTCCACCTTTTTGCTATTGTGGGCCATGCTGCAATAAACATTTGTGTGCGTGTATCTGTTGGTGTGAATGGCCTTGATTCTGTAGGATATATTCCAAGCAATAGAAGTACTGTGTAAAATGGTATATCTAGATCTAGCTTTTTAAGGAAGTGCCAGATGGCTTTCCAAAGAGGTTGCACCGTTTTGTAATCCCACCAACAGTGTTGGAGAGTTCCAGTTTCTCTACAGCTTCTCCAGAATTTGTTGTTTTGAATTTTTTGGATGATGGCCAACCCTGCTGGGGTGAGATGGTATCTCATTGTGATTTTGATTTGAATTTCTTTAATAGCTAATGATTGTGAGCATGTCCACGTGTGTTTTTTGGCTGCCTGGGTCTCCTCTTCAGACAAGTGTCTCTCCATATCTTTTGCCCATCGCTTAATTGGATAACTTATCTTTTTCTTATTGATATTTTGTAGTACCTTATAGATTACAGAGCCTAGGTGTTGGTCTGACATACAGTTCCCAAATATTTTTTCCCATTCTGTAGGTGGCCTTTTAATTCTACTAAAAAAGTCTTTGGATGAGCAAAAGTGTTTGATTCTTAGTGGTTCTCATTTATCTATTTTCTCTTCTGTTGCTTGTGGTTTGTTTGACAGATTTTGAAGTCTGTCTATGCTGTGTATTAAAACTCCCTTGGTTGTTCCTACTTTTTCTTGGATGAACTTCATTGTTTTAGATTTGATATTTAAGTCTTTTATCCAGTTTGAGTTGGTTTTTGTATAAGGGGTAAGATGTAGATCTTGTTTCAATTCATTGCAGATGGATATCCAGTTTTGCCAGCACCATTTGTTGAAGAGATTGTTTTTACCCCAATTTAATGTCTTAGGGCCTTTGTTGAATATCAGCTGTTCATAGGCAGATAGTGTCATCTTTGGGGTCTTGATTCTGCTCCGTTGATCTATCTGTCTCTTTTTGTACCAGTACTAGGCTGTTTTGACTACTGTGACAGTGTAATAGGCTCTCAAGTCTTGTAATGAGAGGCCTCCCAGTATATTCTTCTTCAGTAGCACTTTACTTATCTGGGCCTTCTTCCCTTTCCAGACAAAGTTGGAAATTTGTTTCTCCATCTGATTAAAAAGTGTCACTGGAACTTGTGTTGGGATTGCATTATGTAAGTAGATTGGTTTGGGTAAAATAGACGTCTTCACAATGTTAAGTCTTCATAGCCATGAGCAGTGTAGGTTTCTCCATTTATATAATTCTCTCTTAGTTCCACATAGTAAGGACTTGTGGTTCTCTTTGTAAAGGTCTGTTATTTCTCTGGTTAGATTTATTCCTAGGTACTTTATCTTCTTAGGGGCTATAGTAAATGGTATTGATTTGGTGATTTCTTCCTTAATAATCTCATTGTTGGTATAAAGGAATCCTACTGATTTACTTAAGTTTATCTTGTATCCTGAGACTTTGTTGAACTCTTCTATCAGTTTGAGTAGTTTACTTATGGATTCTCTGCATATACAATCATATCATCTAGAAATAGGAAGATTTTTAGTTCTTCTTTGCTGATACAGATGCCCTTTATTTCTTGATCTTGTCTAATTGCTCTGGCTAGAACTTCTAGTACAATGTTGAATAGGGGAGGAGAGAGTGGGCATCCTTGTCTATTTCTTGTTCTCAAGGAAAACTGTTTCAGTCTCTCTCCATGCAGGATGATGTAGGCAGTTGGCCTTGTATAAATGGCCCTTATTGCATTGAGGAATTTGTCTTCTATTCCTATTTTACTGAGAGTTTTTAGCATGAATAGGTGTTGGAATTTATCAAATGCCTTTTCTGCATCAATAGACAAAATCAGATGATTCTTGTCTTTTGTGGTATTTACGTGGTTGATCACATTAACTGTTTTTCTGATGTTGAACCAGCCTTGCATCCCTGGTATGAATCCAATTTGGTCATGATGGATTATTTTTTGGATATGCTGTTGTATTCTATTGGCAGGAATTTTGTTGATTCATGAGTGATATTGGTCTGTAGTTCACCTTTTTGGTTGGGTCTTTACCTGGCTTTGATACCAGAGTTATGCTGGCTTCATAGAATGAATTTGGGAGTATTCTGTCCCATTCTATACTGTGAAATAGTCTCAGTAGTATTGGAGATAACTCTTCTCTAAAAGCTTGGTAGAATTCTGTGGTGAAACCATCTGGGCCTGGGTTTTTGGAGGTGGGCCGTTTTTTGATGATTTTTTCAATCTCTTCCTTTGTGGTGGGTTTATTTAAGTTGTTCTGCTTCACCTTATGATAATTTTGGTAGGTGATATGAATCAAGGAATTTGTCCATTTCCTCTAGGTTTTCCAATTTGTTAGAGTGCAATCTTTCATAGTATTCTGTTACGATATTTTTGATTTCTGTTGGATCTGTTGTGACAACTCCCTCTTATTTCTTATTTGGGTTATTATTTTGCTTTCTTGTTTTTCTTTAGTAAGTTTAGCCAATGGTTTGTCAATTTTGTTGATCTTTTCACAAAACCAGCTTTGTTCTTTTCAATTTTTTCAATCGTTCTTTTCTAATTCATTTAGTTCTGCTCTAACTTTTATGATCTATTTTCTTCTGGTACCGGAGGAGTTCCTCTGTTGTTCTCTCTCTACTTGTTCAAGCTGTAGGGTTAGTTCTTTGATTTGGTTTCTTTCTTCCTTCCAGATGTGTGTATTTACGGAGATAAACTGACTCCAGAGCACTGCTTTGGCTGTATCCCATAGGTTCTGGTAGGAAGTGTTTTCCTTCTCATTGGAATCCATAAATTTCTTTATTTGATGCTTGATTTCTTCTATAACCCACGGTTTTTGAGCAAGATGTTGTTCAGTTTGCATGAGTTCCACTTTCTATCTATGTTTTTTCTGCTGTTGATTTTGACTTTTATGGCTTTATGATGTGAGAATATGCTTTGTATTAATTCAGTGGTATGGATTTTTGTTGAGAATTGCTTTATATCCTGACACATGATCCACTCTTGAGAATGTTCCATGTGCACTGGAGAAGAAGCTGTAGTTGTCCTCTGATGGGTAGAAAGTTCTGCATATGTTGATCAGATCTAGTTGGTTAATTGTGGCAAGAAGTTCTTCTGTGTCTTTATAGAGCTTTTTTCTAGACTATCTGTCCAATATTGAGAGTGGAGTGTTGAAGTCTCCCACTATTGTTGTGGAGTGATCTATCTCCTTTTTGACTGTTGTCAGTGTTTCTTCATTGTATTTAGGTGCTCTAACATTAGGTGCTTAAATATTTAATGTTGTTAATTCCTGCTTGTATATTGAACCTTTCAGCAATAGTGTCCATCCTTGTCCACAGTGGTGGATTTTACATTAAAATCCATTTTATCTGAGATTAAAATTGCCACATCTGCTCTTCTTTGTGTACTGTTAGCTTGATATATATTCTTCCATCCTTTAATTTTCAGTTTGTTTATATCTTTAAGTCTAGGGTGAGTTTTCTGTAGGCACCATATGGATGGGTCGTGTCTTGTGATCCAGGAAGACTTTTGATGACTCTTTACTGGAGTGTTCAGTCCATTCACATTCAATGTAATTATTGATAGGTGTGTGTTCAGTACTGCTGTTGTGATATGTTTATTTTTGTGTTGATATTTTCTCTGTTGTTCTTATTAATCTGTTCTAGGACATTCTTCTTTGTGAGTTGATTTTTCATCTTTTTCAAGGTTGGTTTTGTGGTTGTTGAGACTCCTGTAGTATGTTTCCTAATTTGATATGTTGCATCTTTATTGGGCTTTATGGTCACTCCTCTGATCCCCCTTAATAAATTATGTATAAACCAAATTTTAATTAGTACCATTCTTATCAACTTCCTCTCCATCTGGAAGAACTATTAACAAGTTTAGTACATCCCTCTTTTTAATATGATGACATGATAGTTTTCATGATATGATCACTGGATTACTTCTTTTACTATTATAGCTTTGAATGAGTTTGGGACCTTCCCTGAGCAGGATTCTAGATGATGTGTCCTGTATTTGCTTCTAAAATATAAAGTTAGTGGTTTTGTTCTAAGACAAGAGATTCTTTCAGTGTATTTTGTAGCCTTGGTTTGGTTTTTACAAAGTCTCTGAGTTTCTGTTTATCTTTGAATGTCTTCATTTCATTTTCATATTTGAAAGATAGTTTTGCAGGATATAGAATTCTTCGTTGGAAGTTCTCCTTCAAGGCTTTGAATGTGTCATGCCACTGTCTCTGTGCCAGCATTGTTGCTGCTGAGAAGTCAGAAGAAAGCCTACAGGGTTTCCCTCTGAATGTTAGCTTTGCTTTCAGTCTTGCTGCCTTTAAGAGTTTTGCTTATGTTTCATTTTGTTAAGCTTGATTATAATATGTCTTGGAGTCTTTCTTTTGATATCTATGTTAAGTGGCATTTGATATGTGTCTTGGATATCTATATTCTCTTCTTTCATAATTTCTGGGAAGTTTTCTGGCAGCAGCTCAGCAACAATACTCTCTGTGTTCTCAGTTGTCTTGCCCTGTTCAGGGAGTCCAGTTAATTGGAGATTGTTCTTCTTAATAGAGTCCCATATGCTTCTTCATTTTTCTTGTTTCTTTTTTTCTGATTTCTCCTCATAAATGTTGGAGTTGGTAGCTCTGTCTTCCAAGTCAGAAAGTCTGTTTTCCATGTGTTCCATTCTGTCTTCTTGGCTTTGAATTGAAGTTTCTATGTCTTTGTTTGGTTCTTGGTCTGTTGGATTTCAGAGCATTGGTGTTCCCTCAGATTGAACAGCTTGCGTTTTCATTTTGCTCTGTTGCATTTTGTAGAAGGTCTAGGAGGGCACTATACATAATCCTTTTGTATTCACCTTCCAATAGTTTCAGAAAGGTATCTTTGTCTGGGAAGTTTTGTGGTGCTTTGTTTTGAGGGCTTTCTGAAACTATGGGTGATTTCTTGGTTGTGGTTTTCTCCAGAGTTTGTTGCTTTTGGGGCATCGCGTGAGTCAATAGACGCTGGGCAAGATGCTGTGAGGATGGACTGCAGTTGTTTCTCTAGGCCGTTTTAAAATGAAAGGTCAAAGGTATCTGACAAATTCCAAAGTCAGTCAGGTTTTCAGATGTATAGGTCCCTCTTCCCAGCTGAGAAAGCACCTCTATTTTGAACCCCAGATATTATAAGCTAGATCAAAATACAAAAAGGGTACTTCCCTGCTGGCCTCTGCTGTTGGGGCCCAGCTATAGGTGACACTGTGTAGAATCTTGCTTTTCTGCTCGAAAAGCGCTCTGCTCTGGGCAGGCATTGCCTCCCAGCCCAGGAATTAGGTCCAGCTGAAGCCTCTGTAAGAGTATGTCTTCCTCCCAGTGAAATAAGATGGTGTCCTGCACAAGCTCGATGCCTGGCTGGGTCCAGGCTACTTTATGTCAGAGGCAGAAAGAGAGGACGAAGGTCCCGAGATGCACTGAGTCCACAGCCTCTGTTGCCAGGCCCCAGCCATAGGCAACACTGTATAAAATACTGCTTTTCTGCCAGAAAGTCATTCTCTTCCAGGCAGGTGCTGTGTCTCAGCCTAGGAACTAGGTCCAGCTGGGGCCTCTGTGTGAGTGTCTCTGCCTCCCAGTGGAACAAGATGATGTCCTGCACAAGCCTGCCTCTGTACAAGCTACATGGAAAGAGAGGCCAAACATGCTGAGATGCACAGAGTCCAAAGCCGGGCTGTCAACATATGGCAATTTTGCCTCCCTATCCCACTAGCCGTGTGTCTGAGGTTAGCTGCTAATCAAGTCCCAGTTCTGCCTGCCAGCTAAGATAGAGAAAGAAAAATATTAAAATGGTAAGTTACCTTTGGTCTGTGAAAGCCACCTCTTGCAAAGAGCAGGGTCAGCAAAAGAGAGGAGGTTTTCCGTTCAGTGGTATGAAGTCCAAATTAACAGGACAATGCTGTGTCCTAGGGTTCACTAGTTGTCCAGAAGGCTCTGTTTAATTGTCAATACAGGCCTTGGTTTCCAGAGGGATTTTGGAGACATGTGTTTAGTCCACCACCTTCTCCCTTGGGTCTTCAGTTTTTCTTCCGTTTCCCTTGCTTCCAAAGGGGTGAGACCAGTGAAGTATCTCAGCTGGAAACTCACAGGCTTTTAAGATCCCATATACTACTCATGAAAGTAGGACGTAGAATGGTTTCTTTATAAACTCTGTTATACCAACTGAGCTAGATGTTCCTTGGAACCATGGTTCTCACAGTCCTCAGTTCAGTAATTCAGTCCCTCAGGGAGTTTGGATGTGTCTGTGGAGCTTCCATGACCTTACTTTGTACAACTTGTGTGGGCTTTCTCAGTATTGTTTCAGTAGTTTTCTCAAGGAGTCTTTTGGATTTTCTATGTATAGTATTGTATCATCTGCCAATAGGGAGAGTTTCACTTCTGTATCAATTTGAATGCCCTTTATTTCTTTTTATTGCCTTATTGCTCTAGCTAGGACTTCCAGCACAATGATAAATAGGAGTAATGATAAAGGACAATCTTGTCTTGTTCCTGTTATCAAGAGAATGTTTTTAGTTTCTATCCATTAAGGATAATGTTGGCTGTCAGTTTTGTATAAATGCTCTTCATTATGATGGGGAATTTCACTTCTATACCTATTTTATTGACAGTTTTTATTACAAATGAATGTTGGACTTCGTCAAACACATTTTCTGTGTCAATTGAGATGATCATGTGATTCTTTTGTTTTATTTATGTGGTAGATTACATTGATTCTCTAACATTGAACCATCCTTGCACACCTGATGTGAATCCTACTTGGTTGTGTTGTATTATTTTATTTTGATATCATGTTGAATTATATCGCCTAGAATTTTTCCATCTATATTCATGAGAGATATTATCCTATAATTTTCGTGTGTGTGTGTGTGTATGTGGTGTCTTTGCCTAGTTTTGTTATCAGGGTTATGCTGGCTTCATGTTTCAAAATAGTTTGAATAGTACTGGTGTGAGTTCTTCTCTGAATGCCTGGTAGAATTCTCCAGTGAAGCCATCTGGGCCAAGGCTTTATTAGGTTTGTTTTTTAGCGTTGCCTTTTCAATCTCTTCTCTTGTTATTGGTCAATTCAGACTTTCAATATCATTTTGTGTTTGTTTGGGTAGGCAGTGTGTTTCCAGAAATTTGTCCGTTTCTTCTAGGTTTTCAAATTTGTTGAAGTATGGGTTTTCACAATACTCTGTTATGATCCTTCTTATTTAACATAGGTCTGTTGTAATGTCCCCCATTTCACTTCATATTTGGGTTATTTGCATCATCTTCTGTTTTTCTTTTATTGATGTGGCCAGTGGCTTGTCAATGTTGCTGATCCTTTCAAAGAACTAGTTTTTGGTTTTGTTGATCTGTTTTATCTGAAATGTGGGCAGGGTCAATTCAAATGGCTTGTTGTTTCCCTATTCTCTATTTCATTTATTTCTGCTCTTTACTATTTTTTTTCTTCTGGTGGCTGTGGACTTCTTTTACTGTTCTATATGTTTTGATTTTGTCCTTTTTTTCTTTCTGATGTATGCATCTATTTGCATAAACTGACCTGTGAGCACCGCTTTTGCTGTGTCCCAAAGGTTTCAGTATAAATTGTTTCCATTCTCATTTAAGTCTAAACTTTTTTGATTCTGTCTTTGATTTTTTCTATTACTCAGTGGTTTTTAAACCATGTTATTCAGTGTCCGTGTAATTGATTTTCTTTCCTTTGCTTTTCCCTCTGTGACATTGTGATCACAGTGTACTTTGTATTATCTCATTGTTTTCGACTTTTTGAGGGTTGCATCATGGGTGAAGATGTGGTCCACACCCTGAGATCTCCACTAAAAGGCTGCAACTGATGATCCAGGAGCCTCGGAGTTCCTCTGGGATCATGGCCTCTGGCCCTGATGCTGCCCCTGTCCATAAATCATAATCATCAACTCTTTGGATAGCAATGGGTTGGACTTGGCAATGCAGAGTGACTGTACCTTATGGGCACCTTATGGTTCTATGCATCTATAGGATATCATCCTGAGGAAGGGGAGTGGGTGGAGAGGAGGGGTTAGAAGACTATTAGGAGGTTAGATCATGTGTGGAGCAGAGAGGAAGAGTATGCTGTCACCTGACAGGGAGAGCAGTTGGCGCTGCATATAGGTGAGTATGCAAATTTGTATGAGAGTGTACATTTTCATTCATTTCGTGTGTGCTGGAAAATGATGTGTACTTTGAAGCTGTTAAGTGTTTCATACATGCTGTATGAGTTCAAATTGACTGATTATGTCCTTTAGATCTTCTGTTTCTTTCTGAATTTCTTTCTAGATATTCTATGCTTTCCCAAGAATGTTATGTTGAAGTCTCCTACTATTATTGCAGAGCCATCAATTTCTCTTTTCAGTTCTATTACAGTTTGTTTTACGTATTTGCACCCCTGTCATTGGATGTGTAGATGTTTATTATGTTCATGTCTTCTGGTAGATCATTCCTTCAGTCATTACATAGTGCCCTTCTTTGTCTTTTATGGTAGATTTTGTTTTAAAGTCTATTTTATCTGAGATTGGTATTACCACTCCTGGTCTTTTGTAGTAGCTGTTTACTTGTTAATTGTTTTCCACCTTTTGATTTTTTGTAAATTTAAATCATTGTTTCTAAGGTGTGTCTCTCTGAGACAGCATGTTGATGAATCCTTTTATTTCTTCCCCCCCAATCCATCCTGCTACTCCTTGTGTTTAGGTCATTTACATTCAGTGTAATTGTTCATAGGTGTGTGTTTATTGCTGTCATTTTGTAGTGCTAATGTTTCCTTTCTATTCTTACTCTCTTATGCTGAATTTCTTTTGTTTGTAGGATTTTCTCGTTTCTTTTGTTTTCATAGATTTTGTTTTTACTGAGACTATGGTTTTCTTTTTATTCATATGAGTAGATTTGTTAGTTTCTTTGTAATTACTTTGAGATTTACCTTATCTTCCTAAGTTGAACCAGTCTTTTATTACTTCTTAGTGCATTGCCTTCCTCTCCATTAGAAAGTTCTACACCTACACCATTTATTTTCTCTTTTATTGTCCTGATGTCATTGTTATTTATAGATTAACCTCTTTGCGTCCCTGGGTAAATCATTTAGTTTGAATAGTATTGAGAGTGCACTTCCTAGGTTGGTATATGGCTGGTGCT
Organism: Heterohyrax brucei; assembly: GCA_028571685.1. Classification (NCBI taxonomy): domain Eukaryota; kingdom Metazoa; phylum Chordata; class Mammalia; order Hyracoidea; family Procaviidae; genus Heterohyrax; species Heterohyrax brucei. Next base: position 65,732,809 of record CM053141.1, on the reverse strand, counting down.
ATCTTGGATCCTACAGTCAGGCTGTCATCTGATGATGTTTTTTCTCAGACTGAAGGACTCTCTTTCATAATTCTTGTAAGTTTGGTTTGGTTTTTACATATTTCTTCAATTTCTGTTTATCTCGAAATGTCCTAATTTCACCATCATAATTGAATGAGAATTTTGCAGGATATGTTATTCTTGGTTGGCAATTTTTTTTTCTTTCAAGGTTTTATATATGTCATCCCATTGCCTTCCAGCCTGCATGGTTTCTGTTGAGTAGTCAGAGTTTAGTCTTATCATTTCCCCTCTCTATGTGACTTTTCTTTTTTCTTGAGTTGCTGTAAGCTTTCTTTATTCTTAGTTTTTAGTGAATGTGATTATGGTATGCTTTGGTGATTTTCTTTTAGGGTCACTCATGTGGGCTTGTTGAACTTCTTATATGGTCAGCTCTTCATATTTCATAACATTAGGAAAGTTTTCTGTCAACAATAGTCAATTTTTCAATGATCTTTTCTGTGTTTTCTGTTCTCTCTTTTGTTCTGGACCTCTGATCACTTGCATATTTTTGCTTTTGATTGTATCCTACATTATTCTCAGGGTTTCTTCATTTCTCTTCATTCTTTGTTTTTCCTGATTTTTTTCCCCTAAACAAAGTGGTATCCAAGTATTTCCCTTCAGTTTCACTGATCCTGTCTTCCAGCTTTTCAACCCTGCTCCTCAGACCTATGACAACATCCATTTTTGAAATCTTGTTTATCTTTTGGATTTCTCATTGTTGTTCTTTTATAATTTCTAGTTGTGAATTTATTTTGACTTATTTTTTCCTCTATTATTTTCGTGAATTCTGTCATTGTTTTTCTTTCTGCATTTTCCTTGCTGATGCGGGCAGGGTGAATCCAAGGGGCATGGAACTGGTGCTTCCCATCTGAGTAACCTTGGCTTTTTGAGAAGCAGCAGAAGGTTTACAGGGGGAACAGTAGTGCAGGGCAGGAAAGTGTGTATTGCTGATTACCAGGAGCTCTTTCTTCTGCTGAGAGCTCTGTAAAGCTGCTATTCCATACTCTCTGTCTACAGATCTCTGAGAGGAGTGCAAGATGGCAAATCGGTGCTGTATTAGTTGATAAGGGAACTCTTCCTTATCTGTCCTAGCTCTCTGTTCTCTGTCAGTTTCTTATTCCATTCAATGTCTGGTTGAGTTCTTTATCTCTTCATTTGATGCTTAAGGTTCCAGGATTGAAATTTGTTTCTGTTTTACTTACCTTTTTGGGTCTTTGCTGTTGAGAGATGACATATTGCTTCTTTCTATATAGTGCCACATTGGCTCCATTCCTCAAGGTTTTAGAGGTTGAAAGATGCTCAAACTCAGTTTATTCTTCAGACATTTGTGTTGGTGTTTGTTGATTTTATTTGATCAAATATTTATGAAATACTTACCATATCATATACACGGTGGTGTAGTGGGTAAGTGCTATAGCTGCTAACCAAAAATGTAGTTCACATCTGCCAGGCAGTCCTCAGAAACTCTATGTGGCAGTTCTGCTCTTCCCTATGGGGTTGCTATGAGTCAGCATTGACTTGATGGCATTGAGTTTCGGTTTTTTTGTTTTTTAAGTATTGTATAAAGAGCTATGGTAGAGAAAAGGGAGGAGGCATGATTTCTGACATCTAGGAAATGACAAGGTAACAAAGGAAAGGAGAATTGAGCCAAAAAAAGGATATCTTGAGACTATAGGTGGCTATGTGAGCACCTCAGGTAGGGATCAGGAGTCACAACATATACAATTGCCAGAGGCAGGCTTCAACTCAGCATCCTGGACAGGTAGGTTCAGTTAACAGGATCTAGATGCCAAGTCAGAACCAAAGTGAGTTAGGAATTCCTGTGTCCCTAGTGAAATTCCAGTGGTAAGACTTGGAGACATGGCAAATGCTAGCTAGGAGTGTGGCTCCAGCATTATGTCCAGCCCCAAACTGTGTACTTGTAGCATGGGGTACACATTCATACTAAATAGAAATATAGTGTATATATGCATCCTGTATTCAGCTGGACAACTCTTGCCAGGGCAGGATCTCAGACTGGGAGCCTTGACTGAATCTCTGATTGAAAAGGTTACTGTGGTACCAGAAAAAAATTCCTTTACTCTAGCCTGTTACCAGAACAGTTGCATGAACACCAGTTCAAGAGGCATTTCTGAATTCCTTGTGGACAATTTTTCCTTTTAGGAGGGAGAGATTATGCTGGCGCAGAAGGCAGCCACTGCACAGAGCGCCTGCTTTGTCTCAGACCTTCAACCTCATCATGCCAGACTGCCTGTCTCAAGAATAAAGGTGTCTGCATGAGATGTGCACCCTGGGAAGAGATAGGGCAGATGGGTACACCTGTGAACACTGCTTCATGTGGTAAGGGACAGTATCTGGACATACTCCTGACTACTGAACCATGGTCACAAGGGTTTCCAGGAGGGTCAGGATCAGAACTCATAACCTCTAAACCCAGGACCTCCTGGGACCCCAATTCATTCCTTTATAAATATCAAATTGAAGTAATTACTGATCAAACATGCTACTGAGATGAATAATGAAAAGTTAATAATTGTTTTCCTTCCCTTTTAAAGAAAAATACTGCACTCCGACGCCCATTTGCAGATATTTTCAGTTAAAATGTCACATAATATTTGTTATATCAGCAGGAGAATGGAAACTGAGTTGGCAGTGAAGCACTGCAGTGACAACTGTTACCTTGGAAACTGTAGTAAGCAATCATAATTACAATTAGCAAGACTCACACAAAGTATACATAAATATTCGTGTGCCAGAGAAGAGTGTCACATACATCAGACAGCAAAGTAAACTGTGGGGCCATCATCTTTTTCCCTTTGACATGTCCTATAAAGATTAAGGCTCTGTTAAGAAGTATGTAGCTTCTTTAAATTTAGGTGAATATATTTTCTTATGTGCTACTTTTGGGGCTTGTAACAGAATGACATTTGACTTACCACAGATTATGTGGAAACTTCAGCTGACCCTTTGTGGAAGTACAACCCATCCTGAACAGACTTTTAGGTAAAGCCTGATCTCGGAAGAAAACAAGGCAGTTGTAAATAATAAATGGTGCTATAGCACAATTGCAAGGGTACTCTGGGGAAAGTACTGCAACACAGAAGGAGCCGTTAAAATCTGTGATTTAATCGTTCGCTGATACTTGACTCTTGATTTCTTCTTTATTGCCACGGAAGTGTTTTCTTTGATTCAGACTTCACTGTCAAATTGAAAGCAGTCAGAGGAACAGTGAGTGATAGATTTGTTCTCACTTGGATACACCAGGAGTGGCCTGTCCTTGGTGAATGTGTTCACGGACAAGGGAGAAAAGACAGTTAAGTTAGGAGTGTGTGTGAGTCTGTATTTCTGTACACTTGTGGGAACAAAGATTTGACGGTAAATGTGTCTTCATAATGAAACAATTGTTATTTCCAGGGCCACAGGGCATGCCAGACACCCATTTTCTTGCACATGGTAGAGTTTTCTGTTCAGCTTGTCTGAACATGTTGGCTGCCTGGGGCTTTCCAGAAAAACACATGTTGTGAGTGGTTGCCATGATGTGAGGGCCAATGAGAGGAAGAGATGTTGAAATGCTCTCTTTGAGAGCAGAGGTCCTGACCTGTGCTTGAAAGAAGGCTGCTAAAATGAATAAAAGAAAATTGCCCTGAGCAGAGACACTATAATAATTGGAAGAACTCATGTTTCAGGCAGTGGCATCTATGCGGGAAAGACAGTGGATGTAAGGACAACTGATGCCCTGCAAACTGCCCACACCAGTCTCAGTGACACAAGTGTTGGACATGTGGCTCCCACAGGAGCCTCATTCTCTTAGAAATGAAGGTTCAGTTACATATTGTTGCTCCCTCTGACTTATGAATAATAAACTGGTGTTGGCTGTCTGGATGATTCCACTCTTTAGCAGTGGTAGTATCTGCAGCCATGGTGCTTTGCCTGCTCCTCGTCAGATTCCCACCCTTTATACCCCAGGCTACCTCTCTCAGAGAAAGGAAGACAACTGGCACTGTGGGAAATTCAGTCAGTCCAAATCCAGAAAGTGAAGGGTGTTAGGTTCCCCACCTCAGGGTTCTGTCCAAGCTAGGGATGGAAACTTGTTTCAGTTAAATGAGAACTTCATTCATTACTTTCTGCCACAGCTGGAGTCTTAGTTACTTATCAGATGGCTTATTGGAAGTCCAACTCTGTATTAGGTCTCTAAAGGGATAAAAAGGCAATGACAGGACACCCAAACAGGTAGTAAAGCATACGATATTGACCATCATCAAACATGGAAATGTTAGGCCCCTGGAAATTCTTCAAAGAAGAAATTGCTATGGGCTGAGATAATTCGAAAAGGCTTTGAAAAGATGTTACTTGGCGAAAGCCCTTGCATTTTGGTAGAAGTTCTAGAAATGGAGTGTGTGTGTGTATGAAAGGGGAGAAAGGATGAGGTTGTAGAGTGCCTGGAGGAACCCAATTTGAGAACGGAGTCAAGAGAGCTAGAGTAGATTTTGAGAGAGCAGCCCTTGTGTGAGTCTTTGCCCCTCCTCCTCTGTGTTGCTTTTGTAAAACTTTGGGCCTGGACCATCTTCTTACAGGGAGAGAGCACGATTTGTGTGAGGCATTCAGATTCTTTGGTGATATCTCCCTGTTATGGGTCTGATGAGTAGTTCTTTGTTCTGCTTGCAAATAGGTGTCACATGGCACATGTTTGCTTCTGGTAGGAAGGGAACAAGTCCCCACATCTGTACCACAAGAAGGGTGCATGCAGTGCAGCATCTGGTGTCAGCTTCAGCAGTGACCTTTCTGGCCATGGGGAGCCAACACCCACGGTTGAAGCTGATCTTCTGTGTAAATTAATGCTCTTCTATCCGACTCGACGGCACTTGGCTTGGCATCTAGTACCTACATATCGTTCATGTCTTTCTTAACAATCTTTTCTAATTTTATATCATGATATTGTTATTATTTTTTAAATTGTGCTGTAGGTGACAGTTTACAGAGGAAATTAGTTACTCATTACATAAATTTTTTTGGACGGTCCTGATACCTGCTCAACAGCTGAGCTTGCTCCTGTCATCCTGATTTATTGTGGGAGTTTACTGGTCTATGTGTGTGAGACTGCAAACAGTGTCTCTGGGCTTTGCTTCCTCTCTGAAACTCCATTTCCACTTGGGAGTCTCCACCCATATGGCTCACCAGCTCCTCCCTCAATCTGATCTCAGCAACTTGACCCTCTCAACAGCTCTTGTATCTTGACTTCTTTATTATTTTCTTTTTCTTTCTTCCTCTTCTTTCTTTTATATACATCTTAGTATGGAAACTCTGGTGGCATAGTGGATAAGTGCTACAGCTGCTAATCAAGAGGTTGGCAGTTTGAATCCATTGGTTGTTCCTTGGAAACTCTATGGGGCAGTTCTGCTCTATTTTGTGATTTTCCTATGCTATAAGGGGATTAGGGTGGGACTGTAAATCCCTTCATAACATCACCTTCCTGCTCTATTGTAAAGGGAATTTCCCTGGAAAGGGAAGCAAGCAGAGAGTTGGGAACCTCACACCATCAAGAAAGCAGCACCAGGAGTACAGTGTATCCTTAGCCCTGAAGTTCCCGCACCAAGATGCTTCCCTGAACAAAGTTCGATAAAACACAGGGATTTTCATCCAGACCTAACACAAAGGGAAAGCCTTCACCTGGAGAGGACACCCTGAATTCAGACTTGTAGCTTACCAGGCTATGTAAGAATAAGCTTTTCTTTGCTAAAGCCATCCACTTGTGGTATTGTTTTAGTCAGCTAGGGCTGCTCTAACAGAAATGCCACAGAGTGGACAGCTTTCACTAAGGAAGGTTTATTTTTTACACAGTTCAGCAGGCTACAAGTCCAAATGCAGAATATCTGCTCTAGGTGAAGGCTTTCCCCTTTGTTGGCTCTGGAGGAAGTCTAGTGTTGTATTGGTCTTTCTCCAGGGAGCATTTTGGTGCAGGAACCTCAGGTCTGGAGGATGAGATCTTGTCCTGGTGCTGCTTTCTTGATGGTGTGAGGTTCCCAACTGTTTGCCTCACTTTCCTTTTATCTCTTGCAGGACGAAAGGATTAAGGGTGGTTCAAGCCACACTCCAGGGAAACTCCCTTTACAGTACAGCAGGGAGGTGATCTTATAAAGGGATTTACAGTCCCACCCTAACCCTTTAACACACAGCATGGGAAAATCACAAAGCAGAGGACAATCACAAAATACTGGGAATCATGGCCCAGCCACATGGCTACATATATTTTTGGGGGGACACAATTCAACCCATGACAGGTATTTCTGTTATAACAGTATCAGATGACTAAAACAATAGCAATGGATTTTTTTTTATTAATAATCTATAAGTTGATAAACTATAGACTCCACAAACATAACTGTGTTAAATCTTTACGTCATCCTGAGACAATGTAAGATTGTGAATCATCTAGAAAGTCACACTAGGCTTCTAACAATTAGGGATCTATCATGCCCAAGTACTTTATCATTTCTAAAACTTTACATTTATTAGAGAAATACATACATGTAGTAAAATGAAATAAGATCACATACGCCAAAACTGCTGGTGATGAAAAGCAACAATGTTTCCACCCTTCTTTCTTCATTCCAGTCCTACTTTTATATTCAGAACTCACTTCTTTTATGTTCAGGCCTGTTGAATTAGGGTTTTCTAATAATTACCTCTGCTTACATGATATACCTTCATCTTTTGATTATTTTTAAACTTTAGACAATATATGTTGACTCGACCATGAATGACTAGAACACAGCTTACTTATAACACATACTACCTTTTCACCTCTACAATATTTGGTTTTTACACTGTTATTTTTGAGTTATTTTATTGGATAGCATTTTAATATATGGCACTATATTTCTCTGTTTCTTGTTTCATTCTCTTTATTTCATATCTCTATTCCTCTCCTCCCTGCCGACTCCTATCTCATCTCGGTAATGTTTTTACTTTTCCTTTCTCAAAATTCTTGATGTTTACGTCCGTCCTGAAATGACAGTTAGCCCTTATGAACTTTTGCTATAGACTGAAAACCAAAACACAGCATTTATGTTACTATCACTATGTGAATATTGTTCACTGAAGAGCCAGTTGTGTGTTAGGACTGTATTTTCTTTTTTATGAGATGTCCTCTGGGTCACTCAAGATACAATTATAATGGTTGTAACTTCAAGGTCAAAATATTCCTTTTCTCTTACATTCAAAAAATTGTTTGAACTTATAGGATGCTTCATAAATCAACCATGAATTTCTCAAACATCTTTGACCATTGTTTTTATTGCCTCTTTTCCCTGGGGTTTCTAATGGTCTCATATGTAAACCAAAAGACTTAAGTAGCTAATGTGGATTTTGTCTGTATTATGGAGGAATGTCCTCTGTTCGACCACTGTGTACAAGCTGGGGGCACATCACCAGCAGGCTTAGCTCTGAGATGAGCAGGCTAGGATCCCCTGCTTAGAACATAAAAGGAGGAAAAATCTCAGGGCAAAAATCGTCTAACTCAAAGCCTTAGCAGAATGCCTGGTACAAATTGTGTTCCCTCCCTATAAAAAGATGTTCCAGACTTGAAGCTTTGAAGAAGCAACCCAGAGGAGGAGTAGGTAGATGGAAGGTCTCCCCACGTCTCTGAATTTTTGTTGAGGATAAATTTTGTGCTGCCTTCAGCGAGATGGTGGATGGGAGGCAGTAGAGGGGTGGAGAGGTAGTGCTCTTTTGCACAACGGTTTGGGTACAGAAACTCAGTACTTCCCTTGATAGCACATCGTTTCACCATCTCCCTCTTCTGCCTTAAATTCCTGCTCTAAGTCTGGAATTTTGCTCAGGCTGGTCTGGGTAGATCAGATTCTACTTCCTCTGCAGCCCCTCACCTGTGTGTTTTGGGCTCCTATCTACTTTGCATCTTCCAGAAATGTTTTGAAACCCTTCATTTGCTGATTAATCACTTTATCATTGTTTTTATTGCTATTTTTTTGGGAGGTTCAGAAAATGAACAGGTATAAGCTATACTTCTGTCCATGATACCACTTTTATCTCTTCACTGCTAAACAGTTTTTGTATTAGTTTCCTATGGCTGCTATAACAAATCACCACAAATTTAGTGACTTACAGCAATATAAATTTGTTTTCTTACAATTATGGAAGCCAGAAGCCCAAAGTGAAATTACAGGGCTACATTCCAGGTATCAGTAGGGATGGTTCCTGATGGAGGCTCCAGAGGAGAATTTGGTGCTTGCTTTTCCAACTTCTGCATGCTCCCAGCCTTCATTGGCTTGTGGTTGTATCACTCTAACTTCTTGCTTCCATTGCTACATCTCCTTTCTCTTTTTAGATCAGTTCGGCCTTTGCCTTCCTCTTAGGAGGACATTAGGATTACATTTAGGGCCCACCTCAACAATCCAGTATAATCTCTCCCTCTCAATATCCTTCACTAATCATATTTGCAAAATCTACTTTGCCATATAAAGTAACATTTACGAGCTCTAGCAGTTGTAACCTGGGTATCTTTGAGAATCACTTTTTTTAAACCAACACAGTCTTCTTTGGTATCTTCCTCTCTGTTACCACAGATGTCAGTCACCAAGTCCTATAGTTTGATTAGTCCAGTGGTTCTGAATCCTGAGTGGACATTAGAAAATCTTGAGAGCTTTAAAAAATACCAGTGTCCTGGTTCTGTTTCTAGGCCAAGAGAATCAGAATCTCTGGGGAGTTAGACTTAGGAAATGTTACATATATGTACCACAAATTGTCAATTTTTCATACTGTGGTAGACTGTATTGCTGTGATGCTGGAAACTATGCCCCCAATGTTTCAAATACAAGTAGGGTCACCCCCAGAGTGGACAGGTTTCAGCTGACTATGACAGACTACGAGGAATGACCTGGTAGTCAATTTCTGAAAAAAAAAAAAAGAAAAAATTGGCTAGTGAAAACTTTCGGATATATTATAATGAAGTGTATATAAGACCTAGATTGAGGGAGGGATTTGCTGAGTAAAAAAATATTGAATGATACAGGAAACACTGAAGGAAGATGGAAGGAGTACACAGATCACTGTACAAAAAACAAAAACAAAAACAAAAAAACTAGTTGACATGTAGACATTTCAGGAGGTAGTATATGATCAAGAAACAATGATAATGAATTAAGAGGTCCGAGCTGCACTGAAGGCATTAGGGTAAAAGAAGGCTCCAGGAATTGATGAAATAGTGATTGAAATGTTTCAACAAAACAGATGCAGTATTGAAAATGCTTACTTGCATATGCCAGGAAATATGGATGATAGCTACCTGGCCAACTGATGGGAAGAGATCCACATACATGCCTGTTCCAAAAAAAGTGATTCATCAGAATGTAGAAGTTATTGAACAATATCATTAATATCACATGAAAGTAAAATTTGCTAAAGACCATTCAAAACTTCTTGGATGTAGTACATAGACAAGGAACTGTAGAAATTCAAGATGAATTCAAAAGAGGATGTGAAATGAGGAATATCATTGCTGGTGTCAGATGGATCTTGCCTGAAAGCAGAGAATACAAAAAAAAATTATTTGTGTTTTATTGATTACACAATGATTATAATTCAACTGTGTGGATCATAACAAATTATAGATAACATTACAGAGAATGGAAATTTGAAAACTCTTGTGCTAATGTAAAACCTGTACATGGACCAGGAGACAGTTATTCCAGCTGAATAAGGTGATGTTTCATGGTTTAAAATCAGGAAGGGTGTGTGTCAGGATTATATCCTTTCACAGTACTTAATCTATTTGCTGAGCAAATAATCTAAGAAGCTGGACTATATGAAGAAGAAAGGCATCAGGATTGGAGGAGACTCATTAACAACCTGAGATATGTAGACAATACAATCTTGTTGGCTCAAAGTGAATAGCCTTTAGTATGGGTTGTTGTTACTGTGGTTAGGCACCTTCCAGTCAGTTCCGTCTTACAGAAACCCTATGCACAACAGAATGAAACACTGACCAGTCCTGAGCCATGCTCGTAATCATTGCTATGCTTGAGGCCACTGTTGTAGCCACTGTGTCAGTTCATGTCATTGAGGGTCTTCCTCTTTTACACTGATTCCTTTACCAAGTATGAAGCCCTCTTCCAGGAAAGATCCCTTCTGATGCCGTGTCCGAAGTATGTGAGATGGTCTTTCCACCCTTGCTTTCAAGGAGCATTCTGGCTGTATTTCTTGCAAGACAGACTTGTTCATTCTACCGGCAATCCATGGTATATTCAGTGTTCTTCACTTGCATCATAACTCAAAGGCCTTAATTCCTCTTCTGTCTTCCTTACTCTTTGTCCAGCTTTCACATGCATATGAGGTGACTGAAAACACCATGGCTTAGGTCAGGCACACCTTAGTCTTCAAGGTGACATCATTGCTTTCTAACACTGTAAAGAAGCCTTTTGCAGCAGCTTTGCCCAGTGCAATGCATTATTTGATTTCTTGACAATGCCCTACTTCCAGTGAGGTTGATTGTGGATCCAAGTAAAAAGAAATCTTTGACAAATTTAATATTTTTTCCATTTATTGTGATGTTGCTTTTTGGTCCAATTGTGAGGATTTTTGTTTTCTTTATGTTTAGGTTTAACCTGTACTGAAGGCTGTATCTTCAGCAGTAAGTGCTTCCAGTCCTCTTCACTTTCAGCAAGCAAGGTTGTGTCATCTGCATATCTCAGGATGTTAATGATTTCTTCCTCCAGTTCTGATGTCATATTTTTCTTCATATAGTTCAGCTTGTTGGATTATTTGTTCAGCATGTATAGTGAGTAAGTATGGTGAAAGGATACAACCCTGACATGCATCTTCTCTGATTTTAAACCACACAGTATCCCCTTGTTCTGTTGGAATGACTGCCTCTTCATCTGAGTTCAGGTTCCTCATGAGCACAACTAAGTATTCTAGAATTCCCATTCTTTGCAATATTATCCATTTTTGTTAGGATCCACATGGTCAAATGCCTTTGCATAGTCAGTAAAACAGAGATTAACATCTTTCTGTTGTTCTCTGCTTTCAGTCAAGATCCATCTGACATCAACCGTGATACTTCTCGTTCCATGTCCTCTTCTGAATTAAGCTTGAATTTCTGGCAGTTCCTTGTCGATTTACTGCTGCAACTCCCTGTGACTGATCTTCAGCAAAATTTTACTTGTATATAATATTCATGATATTGTCTGATAACTTCCACATTCTGTTGGATCACCTTTCTTTACAGTTGGCATGTATGTGGATTTTTTTCCCGTTGGTTAGCTAGGTAGCTCTCTTCTAAATTTCCAGGCAAAGTTAACTGAGCACTTACATTGCTGCACCCATTTGTTGAAACATCTCAACTTGTATCCTGTCAATTTCCAAGGCTTTATTTTTTTTGCTAATATTTTCAGTGCAGCTTGGTCTCCTCCCTTCAATATTGTTGCTTTCTTGTCAGATGTTACTTCCTGAAATGGTTGAACATTGACTAATTATTTTTGGTATAGTGACTATGTGTATTCCTTCCGTCTTCTTTTGATGTTTCCTGCATGATTTAATATTTTCCCTATTACGACTCAACGGCACTTGGCTTATAGAATAGTTCAGTATTGCAACTAAAGACTTGAAATTTTTCTTCAGTTCTTTCAGTTTGAGAGATGTTGAATGTGTTCCCCATTTTTGGTTTTCTATCTCCACGTCTTTGCACATTTCATTATAACACTTTGCTTTGTCTTCTTGAGCCATCCTTTGAAATCTTCTGTTCAGCTCTTTTATTTCAAATTTCTTCCATTTGCTTAAGCTATTGTACATTCACGATCAGGTTTCAGAATCTCTTTTCACATTCATTTCTGTCCTTTCTTTCCTGCCTTTCTAATGGCCTCTTGCTTTCTTTGTATGTGATGTCCTTGATGTCATCCCACAGCTCGGCTCATAGTGTTCCATGCAACAAATCTGTTCTTCACAGAGTCTCTAAATGCAGGTGGGATGTACTCAAGTTTGTACTTTGGCTAGTGGACTTATGTTGATTTTCTTCAGCCTCTTCTTAAACTTGCATGTGAGCAACTGATCTTCTATTTTTTAGTTGGCCCCTGAACTTATTTTGACTGCCAATATCGAGCTTTTACCTTATCCTTTCTACAGAAGTAGTTTATTTGACTCCTGTGTCTTCTATCCAGTGAGGCCCTGGTGTGTAGCTGCCATTTATGTTGTTTAAAAGAAGGTGTTTGTGGTGAAGAAGCTGTTAGTCTTGCAAAATTCTATCACTTGGTATCTTTTCTATTACCAAGACTGTATTTTCCAACTACTGTCCTTTCATCTCTGCCATTCCAATCATCAGTAGTTATCAATGCATCTTAATTGAATTTGTGATCAATTTCAGATTGCAGAATTTGGTGAAAATCTTTAATTTATTCCTCTTTGCCATTAGTGGTTTGTGTGTAAAATTGAATAATAGTTGTATTAATTGTTCATCTTTGTAGGCATGCTAATACTAACCTGTCACCAACAGCATTGTACTTCAGGATACATATTGAAGTGCTCTTTTTGGTGATGAATGTAACACCATTCCTTTTCAGTTTTTCATTCCTGGCATAGTAGACTGTATGATTGTTCAATTGAAAATGGTCAATACCAGTCCATTTCAGCTCACTAATGCCTAGGTTATTGATGGTTATGCATTCCATTTCATTTTTGACCGTTCCCAATTTTCCTAGATTCATATTTTGTACATTCCATGTTGCTATTATTATGGATGTTTATAGCTGTTTCTTCTCATTTTGAGTTGTGCCACATCAGTAATCAAGGGTTCAAAAGCTTGACTCCATCAGTGATATTAAGGTCATCATTCCATTGAGGAGAAAGTTCTTTCCCAGCCACGTTTTGAGTGCTTTCCAATCTGAGTACCTTATCTTCCAGCGCTATACTGGACAGTGTTCTGCTGCAGATTAGAAAGTATTCGTTGGCTAATTCTTCCAGAAGTAGACTGCCATGTCCTTCTTCTTGGTCTTCATTTGGAATCTCAGTTGAAACCTGTCCACCATGGGTGTCACTTCTGGTGTTTGAAATACCAGTGGCATAGTTTCTAGCATTGCTGCAGCATGCAAGCCACCACAGTCAAACAAACTTACCGACACATGGCACCAGTACAGATTACATCTCAACATAGAGAAAATAAAATTCCTCACAACTGGACCGATGAGCAACTTTGTAAAAGATAAAGAAAATACTGAAGATGTCAAGGATTTCATTTTACTTGGATCTACAATCGTTGCACAATGGCAGTGATAGTCAAGCAATCAAATGATGTATTGCACTGGGCAAATCTTCTACAAAAGTCCTTGTTAAAGTATTAAAAAAACAAAGATGTCACTTTGAGGACTAAGGTGTGCCTGACTTAAATCACTGTCATAGACTGAATTAGGTCCTCTCAAAAGGTTGTCAACTTGGCTGGGTTGTGATTCCCAGTATTGTAGGATTGTCTACCATTTTGTCATCTGACGTGATTTCCCTATGTGTTGTAAATTCTATCACTATGATGTAATGAGATGGATCAGTGACAGTTATATGGATGACATCTGCAAGATTGTATAGCATCTTATGTAAATTTATTTTTAGATACAGGAGACAGAAACCAGTAGGGAGACATAGGGACCTCATACCATGAAGAAAGCAGTGCTGGGAGCAGAGTACATCCTTGGACCTGAAGTCCTGTGCTGAGATGCTCCCAGACCAATGGAAGACTGATTACAGGACTTTTCTTAAGCAATGACAGAGAAAACTTTCTCCTGGAGCCACTGCCCATTTTTTAGACTTTGAGCGTACTGGAAACAATAAATTTTTCTTTGTTAAAGCCATGTTGTTGTGGTACTTCTGTTATAGCAGAACCAGGTGACTAAGACAGTTATGGCATTGCCTCATATAAATGAGAAAGGAAGATAGAATTAATACCTTTGAATTATGGTGTTGGTGTATACTGAATATACCACAAACTGTCAGAAGAATGAACAAATCTGTCTTGCAGAAAGTACAGCCAGAATACTCTTTGGAAGTGAGGATGGCAAGACCTTGTCTCCAGTACACTGGACATGTTATCAAGAGGGACCATTCCCTGGAGGAGGATACCATGTTTGGTAAAGAAGAGGGTCAGTGAAAAAGAGGAAGGACCTCGAAGAGATGGACTGACGCAGTGGCTGTAGTAATGGACTCAAACATAGCAATGATTGAGTGGATGGCTCAGGACTAAGCAGTGTTTCATTGTGTTGTACATACGTTTGCTATGAGTCACAACTGAGTGAATAGCACTTAACAACAATAGCATATATATGTATGTTTAACTTTTATTTTGTTAAAATTTCAACTTAAAGGAAATTGCAAAATATAGTAACTTCCATATTCTCTTTACCAATTATTCTCATATTGCCCATTTGCTCTCATTTTTTTCTGAACCATTTGAGAGTAAATTTTAGTCACCATACTCCTTTCCTCCTAAATCCTTCAGTTACTTAATGAGAATAAGAACATTCTCTTTTGTAATCACAGTCCCATTACCGTATGCTTAATATGGAGTCAATACAGTTTTCTTTCCCACTAATGATAAATGAAATCATACCAAGATTGCAGCCCCTGCTGTTTTATTGTTTCTATTTGTCTAGAATACCTTTCACCATTCCTTTATTCTTACCTGTGTGGATCACTTTGTATTAAGAGCAATTCTCATATATACAGAGCATATAGTCAGGTCTTCCTTTGTGAAAACAATAGGAAATCCTCTAACAAATGAGTTATGCTTATGCATATTTACTGACATGATTGATGTGTTTGGTCTCAACTCTGGTGTATTATTTCATGCTATAATTATTTTGCTTTTTATGCTACATTTACTGTGGTTTGTACATAATTTATTTTCTTTGCTTTTTAAAAATTATTTTGGCATTCAGAATGCATCTGTTTTTGTTTTACATGTTACCTTTGTGCTTACATCTTTTAAAATTGCCCTTTATCCCCTGGTATTTAACTTTTTTTTTTCTTTTTTAATCTGGTGTCCTTTAAAGTGTGAGCTTTAAATGGCATCCTTTGAGTCTCATCTATTGACTATACAATTGTTCATAAGTTACGTATAATAAAATCTCCAGGTGATTTATTGTGCAGTTACAGCTGAGCATCACTGGGAGCTGGCCTAAGCACTCCTCCTTCCATCGCTATCCTAATCCTCCTTCCATTACTCCTGCATATATTGTAAGACCTCTCTTTAGCTTTCCCTAGATGCCATCCATTCAGTGTTGTCTAAATATTGTTATTGTTAGCAGCCAGTGAGTTAGCCTCTGACTCAAGGAAACCTTATGTACAACATAAAGAAATGTTGCCTCATCCTGCACCATCTTCATGATTAGTGGTATTTTTAAATCCGTTGTTGTGGCTATTGTGTTAATCAGTCTCACTGAGGGTTTCCCTCGTTTACCTCTCATTGATGGACTAGCAAGACACCGTCATTTAATTATATGCCTGCAAATTACAATGGTTCATATTTTGGTCCCAGACGTAGATCATACCACTATTTTCTGTTGCACTAAGTTTCTAGGCAAAGAATGTCAGTGATCCTTGAAGTGTTGACCAGGTAGATGAAATGCCAAAGGGGTCATCACCTCAGTGTTGTAAAGCCAACCCTGCTACCTACTTGATGTGTGGTCTTGAACAAGTCACTTAACCTTTCATGTTTCTCATCTCCAAGTTCTATTACTGGGCATTTACATAGGACTTGTTGCCATAGGAACAGAAAATAATACTGACCTATCTCTCAAGAGTGAGTGTCATGGGGATTAACTAATTTACAACTGTGAAAAGCTTTCAACACACAACTGCTAAACAACAGCCAGGCCGTAAAGAGAATTTAAAACAGCATCAGCTCATGCAGCATGCCCATTTGATGCCCATCATTATATGTTTAACTATTAGTATTACTACTCATAATAAACTTTTATGAGGTACTTTCAGTGGTTGAAGTGTTTTTATGACAGTTAATCAGTTGTTCCAACCAGCGCTATGAGGTGGGTTAGTATTTTTATCGTCCCTGTTTTGGAAGTTATGTTTGTTAGGTGTGTGCATCATTGAAAAACTAAACTTTTTCATATTTGGAAGCGATCTGTGATTGGAAACAATTTTCATGCAGATGTCATACCTCTCACTTAGCACCAGCTGTGGAATGACAGGAGGCTGGGTTATGCTTTTGATTCCCAATGTGTAATACTGGCAAGTGTTTTAATTTTTAATTATTTTAATGTTTGCCCAAAACTATACAGTGCTAATTCTTGAGCGTGTACAATCAGAGTACAGTTAGGAAGATTGAAACCACTCTAGATATTTCCAACAAAAGATGTTTAATATATCAAGTTGGTTACACATGTTTTGAATGGGCTATAAGAGCAAACAGGAAGATTAGGTGCTGGGGCAGCAGTTATGAAAAGGTGATGTCTAGAAACTAGCAACCACAGGATAAATCCCACTCTCAGGACGAGGAGAACAAAACGGAGGAAGTTGTTATCGGAGGCTAGGAGTGCCACTCACTGATGGGGCTGGAGCCACAAAGACAGCGAGAGTTACAGAGGGGAAACAGCAGGAAAGAACAGGTTCTCTCCTGCTTATTGGCAGAAACTAGTACAAAGCAGAGATAAGAAAGCCTGAGAAACACAAGTTGCAAGTTCTCACCTCCACTTCTCACAGCCAGGTGAAGAAGGGTGCATGTAGGACTGAGCGATAGCAGGTGAGTTACTAGCATCTCCTGTAAGTTTCTTGAATATATTTTGGAGTCTCGGAGACATCCAGCAACTTGTCTCAATGTTCTTACACTAGCAAGTGATAGATCTGCTATGAAAACTCAAGGCTGCCAACTCCAAATAGAAAGTATGTTTCCAGGCACTGTGTGTAATCTTTCTTAGTCCAGGGTCCTCAACTTCGCGATGGGGCTTGTGGTGGCAGACGGTAAGAGTGTCCATTGCTGCCTACCTTTAAGGGATAAACAGGATCAATTTAAAGCATGTATACAAAAGCACCAGTCATCGTTAATGCAGCCTACAGAGATATAATAGTATTGTTGGTTTGCAAAGACAAATCCAAAGATGGATGGGATTTCTCTTAGAATGAAGCTGGAGCTCCTTATGTTAAGGCTGTGGATGCAAATTGAGCAAACTGAGCTGTGTAGCTACTCCACCTGACAGTTTGTTGTTGCTGCTGTTGAATTCACGTGGGGTTTTATAGGACACATTGAAGAATTTTATTTGCAGGTTCTAATTTATCCTGACAGGCTTTGAAAATGTTACCAAAATGTCATTCATATAATCCCTGTTTTTAAATAACGATCTGTTACACTATTACTCATAATCTCATTTATAGAAAGGGAAACAGATGTAATACTCACTCACTGGATATTGGTTAGAAAGCGATAATGAATGTCCAGTCTCCTGATTTCCATTCTAAGAGTGGGCATGATGGTTTATGAGAAATAACCTTTCTTCTTGGGTAATCTGAGGCAAGTCACTTCACTGAACCTGCTACTTCATTAAGAAAATAGAAGTATACTTGTCCAATGTATCTAGCATGGGAGCATGAAGATCAATTGTGATAATACATGAAAAGTGGTTGGCAAAACTTAAAGTGTTGTACCAAATGTTGTGTACTGTTGTTAAGTTGCCACAACACCTCTGGACTATGTAAAAATACGGCCTCTACAAAAGTTGGGGGATCCTCATGAGAAAACAAGACTCGGTGGCATCCTGTCATCAATCATTCCCCAACGTCATGAACTGTACTTAATGTTTATGCCCACCCTTTCCCATGAGAGACAATGAAATCATTTTCATAACTTGTTGTTTTCTCAAGTAGCAGCCTCACCATCTGCATTACTCCAAGAAAGGCTGTGCCATAATCACTCACACGAAATCCCTGTTTCTTGTCAATCTCCTTTTGGCTACAGAACACCATGGAGGAAGGCAATATCCAAATTACTTTCAATCCAGTGAGTCACCCCAGACAACAACAAAAACTATGAGAGTAAAATCTAAACCAAAGCTACTGGCTCTTAAGTGACTCATGCATTAGAAGGTGATCAGCCATTGACAGGGACCCTTGAATTTCTGGGTAGTGCAAATTGTTAGTGCACTCGGTTTATGTGTATCTGTCCTGCGATGCTTAAGAAGAAACGCCTGGCCATTGAAAACCCTGCCGAGCATGGTTCTCTGAGACAGATGAGTAGCCTTGGGTCTGAATTGACTCAGTGACAGCTGGTTTATGCCACTATGATCAATTTGTTTAAGATGCTTTGGCTATGGTTGTCATTCCTGGGAGTTTTCTTTCTTCTTGGCAGTGATTCAGCTGGTAAAAACAAAATTTGTTTCATTCTCTACAGATCAGCAATCACAATTCTTTGATTGTTGGGCTGATAGGAAATTAGGCTCTGTTGTCCCTCCTCCATATGTAGTCTCAGTGACTGAGGTCATTTAGGGCCAGAGGCACATTTTTGATGAGGAGGAGGGCTCAGTATCCATCCATTTGGACAAAGCCCAGAGGCCGTTCTCTTGCCCTAATGGCTATTGAAGCCAGAAGCTGATCTTCATACATTTCCTTCCGTTTAGTGGTCCTAATGTGAAGCGGAAGGGAGCCATAGAGAACCACATGATTTCTGATTTTCTGGGTACCCCCTTCATGCCAGTGGACATTACGTAGGAATGCTTTATTATGCAATCAGAATCTAGCACACTTTTGTATCAAATAGAGCAAGGTGATGAACAATGATGGCTCCATTAAATTGTGATCTCAATAATTCACAGACTAAGAAAGAAGGAGCTACAGGGAAAACCAGTTTGGTTTCCACTTCTCAATGCCACAGACAGTTTAAAAACAATTTGTGGGCAAATAATACAAGTCTCCAAAAATAGTGTGCTTTCTAAAAGGCTATACCCAAAGGAAGCATTTCTGTTTGAATTTAATTGATTTAAAATTAGCGTTCCCTTCCATTTGATGGCTCCATTCTTGTTTACTAGGAAAACATTTGCAGCAAAACACATACTGCATGTGTACCTGGGCATTGAAATTCTCCTTGGCAAATACTATCCATTGCAGTGCCTTCATGCATATTTGCCTCAGAGACTTGCACCACACAGAAGGAACATTAAGTCTCCCAAGGAAATGCTATCTTTACTTGACAACACTGATGCTGATTTTGAAAGTCACCTCTGAGGACACAGTTGTAAGGATATGTCTTGGCCTTCCAAGCAGCTGAACTGTTGGAAAGCTCCAGAAAACATTCTGTTAGGAAAGTATTACTGGTATGCAGTAGTGTTGGCTCCCTTTGTTTTTGGAAAATGGGAAGTAAGGGAAAGGAGGATGGATTGGTTGTTTAACAAGGAATAGGAACTGGTTTGTCTAGAAACAGCTTTTTGTTGTTGTTATAATCCCTTTGCTGCTGCTTCAGCTGGGAAAAGGAGAAGATTTATAACATGCAGAGAATTCTAAGAATGGGTGATGGGTGCACTGGCTCATTTTTAAAAAAGGTTCTAATTTACATTATAACCCCTATTCCTTTAGCAGCTTAAGCACACACACACACAAGTGTATGTATAGGTATGTTTCTTTTCATAGACATTTTATATCTTCATTGTGGAAAATAAGAGTAAATAGAAAGAAGAAAATAAATATCGTACTCAACCTTACTTCCCAGAAATATTTTCTTAACATTTCTTTTAAGTATGTATATGTATAACTTGCAGCATATTATTTTACCAAAAATGAGATAATATGGATATTCTGCATGTAGTCTTTTTTTTTTAACATACTGCACTATAAATAAATTTTCATATTGTTCTTCTATATTATTATTAATGGTGTTGTTGTTAGGTACCATTAAGCTGGTTCTGACACATACTGACCACATGTACAACAGAACAAAACACTACCTGATCCTGCACCACCCTCACAGTATTTCTTATGCTTAAGCCTATTGTTGTGGACACTGTCAATCCAGCTTGTAGAGGACCTTCCTCTTTTTACTGGGTCCTTTGCTTTACTAAGCATGATATCTCTCTGCAGGAACTGAATCCCTCCTGGCAACATGTCCCAAATATATGAGACATAGTCTTGCCAACCTTGTCTCTAAGGAGTATTCTGCTTGTACTTCTCCCAAGACAGATTCATTTGTTCTTTGAACAGACCATGGTATATTCAGTATTCTTTGCTAACACCACAATTCAAAAGTATCAATCCTTCTAACATTTTTTTATTCATCATCTGGCATTTGCATGCATACAAGTTCTGACAATTAAGTTTGTGAACTTAATTGCTCCAAGTGCTACATACCACATTGCTGAATATCACTATGGTCACCTTCGAAGTATTCCTCTTGGGAAGCTATGCACTGATGCTGGTGCCTAGCTCACCCTTCAGAGCAAGTTTGGAACTCTTTCTAGAAAGGCCATTGTGCATGATGGCAAGGTGGCACATTTATGAACTTAATTGTACAGTTGTCTGTGAGACAGTTTTTAGCCAGTAAACAAATAACTGTATTGGAATACCCTCCCTGCTCACCTGATCTGGTTCCCAGTGACTTTTTTCTTTACCTGAAGATAAAAGAAATGTTAAAAGGAAGACATTTTGATGTCACTTGTGACATCAAGGGAAATATGATGACAGCTCTGATCACCATTCCAGAAAATGAGTTCCAAAATTGCTTTGAAGGGTAAACTAGGCATTGCCATGAGTGCATAGCTTCCTAAGGGCAGTACTTTGAAGGCGACCATAGTGATATTCAACAATGAGGTATGTGACATTATTTCTAGGATGTGTACACAAACTGAATTGGCAGTTCTCATATGAGTCAATTGAAAACAGGATGTCTTGAGTCAGATGAACCTGAATCTTCAAGGTAACAGCTTTGTTTTTTAACATTTTAAAGGAGCCTTTTGCAGCAGATTTGCCCAATGCAATGTGTCTTCTGATTTTTTGATTGCTGCTTCCATGAGTGTCATTTGCGAATCCAAGTAAAATGAAATCCCTGACAACTTCAATGTCTTCTCCATTTATTACGGTGTTACTTATCGGTCCAATTGTGAGGATTTGTGTTTTATTTATGTTGAGGTGTAATCTGTACTAAAGGCTATAGTCTTTTATCTTCACCAATGTCTCAAGATGTCTTTACCTTCAGCAAGTAAAGTTGTATCGTCTGTGTAACACAGGCTGTTAATTAGTCGTTCTCCAGTCATGATGCTGTAGTCTTCATATAGTCCACCCTCTTGGATTATTTGCTCAGCATACAGATTGGATAAACTTGGTGAAAGAATACAACGCTGATGCACACCTTTCTTGATTTTAAACCATTCAGCATTTCTTTCATATATTTGCATGACTGTCTCTTAGTCTATGGACAGTTTCCTCATGAGCATAATTGTCTGAAATTCCCATTCTTTTCAATGTCGTTAATTATTTGTTGTGAACTGCACAGTCACATGCCTTTGCATAGTCAATAAAACACAGGTAAATATTTCTCTGGTATTCTCTGCTTTTAGCCAGGATCCATCTGACATTAGCAAAGATGTCACTGGTTTCAGAACCTCTTCCAAATCTGGCTTGAATTTCTGGCAGTTCCCTGTCTATGAGGCCTGCCAATTAAGTTTGCAAACTGATCCTAGAAGAAGTTCTACATACCTCATTGCTGAATATCACTATAGTCACCATGAAATACTCCCCTTGGGAAGCTATGCACCCACATCAGTGCCTACTTCACCCTTCAAAGCAATTTAGGAACTCTTTTCCTGGAATGGCCATCAGAGCTGTCATCATATTACCCTTCATATCCTGAAGTCATCAAAAGGTCTTCTTTTCAATATTTCTTTTATCTTCAGGTAAAGAAAAAAGTCACTGGGTACCAGAAGAGGTGAGCAGGGAGGACATTCCAATATATTTATTTGCTTGCTGACTAAAAGTTTCTCAGAAACAACTATGTAATGAAGTACATCAATTTGCCAGTGTGCCACCGGGAACAATGGCCATTCCAGAAAGAGTTCCAAACTTGCTTTGAAGGGTAGACTAGGTGCTGGCATCAGTGCATAGCTTCTCAAGGGAAGTACTTTGAAAGTGATCATAAGATATTCAGCAATGAAGTATGTAGCACTTAGAACAATTAAATTTGTGATCTTAATTGTCAGATCACCTGTGTACTGCTGCAGTCACTTTTGAATGGTCTTCAGCAAAATTTTACCTGTATGTGCATTAATGATATTGTTTGATAATTTCTACATTTGGTTGGATCACCTTTCTTGGAAACATGCATAAACATGGATCTCTTCCAGTCAGTTTGCCAGGTAGCTGTATTTCAAGCGACTTGGTATAGATGAGTGAGCACTTCTAGTGTGCATCCATTTGTTAAAATACCTTGATTGATGTTCTGTCAGTTTCTAGAGCCTTGTTTATCACCAGTGTCTTCAGTATACCTTGCACTTACTTCTTCCTTCAGTACCATTGGTTCTTGATCTTATGCTACTTCCTGAAATGATTGAATGTTGAATAATTCTCTTTTGGCCCAGTGATTCTGTATTCTTACCATCTTCTTTTGATGTTTCCTGCGTTGTTCAATATTTTGTCCACAGAATCCTTCACTACTGCAACTTGAAGCTTCAGGTTTTTTCTTCAGTTCTTTCAGCTTGAGAAATGCTGAGCTTGTTCTTCTCTTTTGATATTCTAACTCCAGATCTTTCACATTTCATCATAGTACTTTGTCTTCTCAAGCTGCCCTTTGAAATCTTCCCTTCGAAATTTTCCCTTCAGCTCTTTTGCCTCATCATTTCTTCCATTTGCTTTAGCTGTTCTACATTCTGTGCAAGTTTCTGAGTCTCTTCTGACATCTATTTTTGTCTTTACTTCTTTCCTGTCTTTGTGTGCAATGGCATACAAAAACGCACAACAACATGAATGTGACTCAGCAAGGTACCATGACACATCAACATGAGCACAGCTGTGAGACACTGATATACTAAGATTATGAAGGCTTATTGAGTTGTTTGTACAGTGCTGCCAATGTAAGCATGTAGTGACAACTTAGTGAACTTAATTGTCATTTTTAATGACTGCTTGCTTTCTCATGTATGATGTTCTTGATGTCATTCCACTGCTCATCTGGTCTTCAGTCACTAGTGTTCAACGAATCAAATTTATTCTCCAAATGAGCTCTAAATTCAGATGGGATATACTCAAAGTTGTACTTTGGCTTTCATGAAGTTGCACTAACTTTCTTCAGCTTTAACTTCAACTTGCATATAAAGTCTGACAATTAAGTTCACTAACTCACTACTATGCACTTATGTTGGCAGGACTGTACAAACAACTCGGTAAGGTTTCATAACCTTGGCATATCAGTGTCTCACAGCTGTGTTCCTGTCAACATGTGGCAGTGTCTTGCTGAGTGGCATTCATTATTGTTGTGTGCTTTTGTGTGCCATTGTGAGAATTTTGGAGCTTGAATTAGAGCAACAAACAAACATGAAATTTCTTGTTAAATATGGCAAGAATGGAAGTGCTAATGTCATGAAGAAAAGGGCAGTATACAAATGGATTCAGTGTTTCTCTGAGGGGAGAGAAAATATTACTGATGAAGGGAGGTCAGTGTGGCCAGTGACAAGCAGAACTGACGAAAACATTGTAAAGCTTCATTGAATTGTGCATCAAAATCATTGGCTGACTCTGAGAAGCATAGCAGACCAAGTAAACATTGATTGAGAAATAATTAGGAAAATCTTAATTGAAAATTGTGGCATGAGAAAAGTGTGTGCAGAAATGGTTCTAACGGAACTCACCAATGAACACAAGCAAAAGAGAGTCAAAGTTTCCCAAGACCCTTTGCAGAGGCAAGGTGATATTTTCGGCCATATTATCATTGGTGATGAAACATGAGTGTACCAATACAAGCCTGTCAGAGTGCACAATGGAGGTCAGCCAATTCTCCATGCCCCAAAATGTCCCTTCAGTCCAAATCGAGCCACAATGATGTTGCTACACTTTTTTGATATCAGAGGGATTGTTCATTATGAATTTGTACCAACTGGACAAACAGTTAACCAAGTTCGCTATTTGGAAGTGCTGAAAAGGCTGCATGAAGAAGTTATATGAAAACAACCTGAACTTTTCAACAACAATTCATGGCTCTTATATCATGACAATGCACCAGTTTTCATGGCACTGTGAGGGAGTTTTTAGCCAGTAAACAAGAAACTGTATTGGAACACCCTCTGTACTCACCTGATCTGGCCCCCAATGACTTTTTTGTACCAGAAGATAAAGGCAATATTGAAAGGAAGACATTTTGATGACATTCAGGACATCAAGGGTAATACGACCACAGCTCTGATGGCCATTCCAGAAAGAGTTCCAAAATTGCCTTGAAGGGTAGACCAGGTACTGATGTCAGTGCATAGCTTCCCAAGGGGAGTACTATGAAGGTGACCATAGTGATATTCAGCAATGAGCTAGGTAGCACTTTTTTTTAGCAGGAGTTCATGAACCTACTGTCAGACCTTGTATGAGCAATCCATAGTCCATTTCACAGTCAGCTCCCGGCCTTGTCTTAGTGATAATATTGAGCGTTTCCACCATCTCTTTCTTTAGATGTGGTTGACTTGATTTCTGTGTATTCCATGTGGTGAGGTCCATGTGGATAGTCACCATTTGTGTTGGTAAGAAAGAGTATTTTCCTTGGTCTTGCAAAATTCTATCATGTGATCACTGGCACTGTTTCTATTTCCAAGGTCATATTTCCCAACTATTGATTCTTCTCTGTTTCTAAATTTCATGTTGCAATCAGCAGTTATTATCAGAGCATCTTTATTGGATGTTTGATGAATTTCAGACTGCCTTTAGTGATTGGTGCACAAATTTGAATAATAGTTGCATTAATTGGTCTACCTTGTAGACTTAGGATGTTGTCTATCACTGACGACATTGTACTTCAGGATAGATCTTCTAGTGTTCTTTTTGACGATGAGTACAACGCTATTCCTTTTCAATTAGTCATTTGGCATAGTGGTCCATTTGATTGATTCAAAATGGCCAATATCATTTCATTTCATCTCATCAATGCCCAGGATATTAATGTTTATGCTGTCCATTTCATTTTTGACCATTTCCAATTTTCTTAGATTTGTACTTCATATATTCCATGTTCCTTGAATTAATGGGGAGATACTGGTGGCACAGTGGGCTAAGTGCTATGTCTGCTAACCAAAAGGTTGGCAGCTCAGATCCGCCAGGCACTCTTGGGAAACTCTAAGGGGCAGTTCTGCTCTGACTTCTAGGGTCTCTATGAGTTGAACCCGACTCGACAGCAGTGGGGTATTATTAAAGGACATTTACAGCTATTTCTTCTCATCTTGAGTTGTGCCACATCACCAAATGAAGGTTCTGGAAGTTAGACTTCATCCATATCATCTATTTTGATGAGGCAGCTCTTCCCCAGTTTTGTTTTGAATGCCTTCCCACATGAAGAGCTTGTCTTCTGTCACTATGTCAGACAATGTTCCATTACTAGTTACACGATTTTTTTTTTTTATTTAATATAACTGAGTGAAAATGTACATTCACATGAAAATTTACATGCCCCCCTATATGCAGCTTCCACTGCTCTCCCTGTCTGGTGACTGCACACTATTCCTCTCTGCTCCATACATGTCTCATCCTCCCAACAGTCTCCTTTCCCCTCCTCTCCGTCCACTCCCCTTCCTCCAGCCAGAGGTCAGCAAGA
The DNA here is from genome assembly GCA_028571685.1 of Heterohyrax brucei. Taxonomy (NCBI): domain Eukaryota; kingdom Metazoa; phylum Chordata; class Mammalia; order Hyracoidea; family Procaviidae; genus Heterohyrax; species Heterohyrax brucei. The sequence continues at coordinate 65,707,005 of CM053141.1, read as the reverse complement.
TGATATCCTATAGATGTATAGAACCATAAAGTGCTTCCAACATATGGTTACTCTGCATTGCCAAGTCCATTCCATTCCTGTCCAAAGAGTGGACCTTTGTTATAATTTATGGGAACGGGCAGCATCAGGGCAGGGGGCCATGCTCTCAGAGGAACCCCAAAACCGCTGGACCATCAATTGAGGTCTTTTAGTGGAGATCTCATGATGCACCTCTTTTTATTCTTGTGTTGCCAGTGAGGCTCCTCTCTGTGAGCTCCGTCATGGCTATCACTGGTGGTGGCCGGGCACCATCCGGTTCTTCCGGTCCCAGGTCGATGTAGGCACCCACTCTTGTGGGTCTCTCTGTCTTCTCGGTTGTCTTTACCGCATGCCATTTTGGCCCTCGGTGAGCATCCGTTCCTGCTGAGTTGGGACCATTTGCTGTGTCCTCGGATGGCAGCTTGGCAGCTTTTAAGACTCCAGACGCCACTCACCAATGTGGGGTGCAGAGAGCTCTCTCAGCAAAACGCTAGTTGTGCCAATTGGCCTGGAATTCACCTAAGAGCATGGTCCCTCGCCCCCCACCCCAGCTACTCTATCCTTGCAGTATTGAGTTAAGATGGAAGGAGTATTCAAGTTATGCTGAAGTCCACTTAATGTTGTTCTTGTTCCTAATGTGTGCTGTCGCCGCTTTCTCCCAACTAGATTTCTAGTAACTACCTAAACTAAACCCTCCCCCCCTTGCCCTCCCTCCCTCCCTCCCCTCCCTTGCAGCTGTCAAAGAGTCTTTATTTCTATACACAAGTCTGTTTTTGAGATCTTATCGTAGAGGTCTCATACAGTATTTGTCCTTTTGTCGCTGACTACTCTCACTCAGCATAATGTCTTCCAGTTGAAACCAGGTTAGGAGATGTTTCCTGGAATCATCGTTATTCTTTATCATTGTGTAGTGCTCCATTGAGTATATGTACCACAGTTTACCTATCCATTCTTCTATTGTTGGGCATCTGGGTTGATTCCACCTTTTTGCTATTGTGGACTGTGCCGCAATAAACATTCTGGTGCATGTGTCCGTTGGTGTGAAAGGCCTTGAATCTGTAGGATATATTCCAAGTAGTGGAATTACTGGGTCAAATGGTATATCAATATCCATTTTTTTAAGGAAGCGCCAGATTGCCTTCCAAAGAGGCTGGACCATTTTGCAACCCCACCAACAGTGTAGGAGGGTTCCACTTTCTCCACAGCCTCTCCAGCATTTGTTGTTTTGTGTTTTCTGGATCATGGCCAATCTTGTTGGGGTGAGATGGTATCTCATTGTTGTCTTGATTTGAATTTCTTTAATAGCTAAAGATCGTGAACATGTCCGCATGTGTTTTTTGGCTGCCTGGATCTCCTCTTTAGTGAAGTATCTGTCCATCTCCTTTGCCCATCGCTTAATTGGATGGTTTATCTTCTTCTTATTGATATTTTGTAGTATCTTATAGATGATGGAGATCAGGCGTCGATCTGACATAGAGTTGCCAAATATTTTTTCCCACTCTGTGGGTGTTCTTTTAATTCTATTAATAAAGTCTTTGGATGAGCAAAAGTGTTTGATTCTTAATAGTTCCCATTTATCTACTTTCTCTTCTGTTGATTGAGGTTTCTTTGACAGATTTTGGAGTCTGTCCTCATTGTGTATTAAAACTTCCATTGTTGTTCCTACCTTTTCTTGGATGAGCTTTATCGTTTTAGGTTTGATATTTAGGTCTTTTATCCAGTTGGAGTTGGTTTTTGTATAAGGTGTAAGATATGGATCTTGATTCAGTTTATTGCAGATGGATAACCAATTTTGCCAGCACCATTTGTTGAAGATGCTGTTTTTACCCCAGTTTAATGTCTTAGGGCCTTTGTCGAATATCAACTGTTCATAGGCAGATGGTGTCATCTCTGGGGTCTCAATTCTGTTCCATTGATCAGTCTGTCTGTTCTTGTACCAGTACCAGGCTGTTTTGACCACTGTGGCAGTGCAGTATGTTCTAAGGTCGGGTAATGAGAGGCCTCTCAGTGTGTTCTTCTTCTTTAGTAGTACCTTACTTATCCGGGGCTTCTTCCCTTTCCAAACAAAATTGGTGATTCGTTTCTCCATCTCATTAAAAAGTGATGCTGGAACTTGTATTGGGATTGCATTATATAAATAAATTGCTTTGGGTAAAATAGACATTTTCACAATGTTAAGTCTTCCTATCCATGAGCAGGGTAGGTTTTTCCATTTATCTAAGTCTCTCTTAGTTTCTTGTAGTAAGGGCTTGTAGTTCTCTTTGTAAAGGTCTGTTGTTTCTCTGGTTAGATTAATTCCTAGGTACTTTATGTTCTTAGGGGCTATCACAAATGGTATAGATTTGATAATTTCCTCCTTAACAGTCTCGTTGTTGGTATAAAGGAATCCTACTGATTTACTTATGTTTATCTTGTATCCTGAGACTTTGCTGAACTCTTCTATCAGTTTGAGTAGTTTACTTATAGATTCCTTGGGGTTCTCTGCATATACAATCATATCATCTGCGAACAGGGAGATTTTAACTACCTCTTTGCTGATGCAGATGCCCTTTATTTGTTCGTCTTGTCTAATTGCTCTGGCTAGAACTTCTAGCACAATGTTGAATAGGAGAGGTGACAGTGGGCATCCTTGTCTAGTTCCTGAGCTCAAGGGAAAGTCTTTCAGTCTCTCTCCATTCAGGATAATGTGGGCAATTGGCTTTGTATAAATGGCCCTTATTGTGTTGAGGAATTTGCCATCTATGCCCATTTTGCTGAGAGTTTTTAGCATGAATGGGTGTTGGACTTTATCAAATGCCTTTTCTGCATCAATGGACAAAATCAGGTGATCTTTGTCTTTTGTGTTATTTATGTGGTTAATCACATTAATTGTTTTCCTGATGTTGAACCAGCCTTGCATCCCTGGTATGAATCCCACTTGGTCATGATGGATTATTTTCTTGATATGTTGTTGTATTCTGTTGGCAAGAATTTTGTTGAAGATTTTTGCATCTAAGTTCATGAGTGATATCGGTCTGTAGTTCTCTGTCTTTGTTGGATCTTTCCCTGGCTTAGGTATCAGGGTTATGCTGGCTTCATAGAATGAGTTTGGGAGTACTTCATCCCTTTCTATACTGTGAAATAGTTTCAATAGTATTGGGGATAACTCTTCTCTAAATGCTTGGTAGAATTCTGCCGTGAAGCCATCTGGGCCCGGACTTTTTTGGGTTGGCAGTGTTTTGATGACCTTTTCAATCTCTTCCTTTGTGATGGATTTATTAAGTTGTTCAGCTTCACGTTGTGATAATTTGGGTAGGTGGTATGAGTCAAGGAATTGGTCCATTTCCCCTAGGTTTTCAAATTTGTTAGAGTACAGTCTTTCATAGTATTCTGTTATGATGTTTTTGATTTCTGTTGCATCTGTGATGGCAACTCCCCTCTCATTTCTAATTTGGGTTATTTGTTTCCTTTCCTGCTTTTCTTTAGTAAGTTTAGCCAGTGGTTTATCAATTTTGTTGATCTTTTCAAAAAACCAGCTTTTGGTCTTTTTGATTTTTTCAATTGTTTTTCTATTCTCTAATTCATTTAGCTCTGCTCTAATCTTTATGATTTCCTTTCTTCCAGTGCCCGAGGGGTTCCTCTGTTGTTCTCTTTCTACTTGTTCAAGCTGTAGAGTTAGTTCCTTGATTTGGTTTCTTTCTTCCTTCCCGATGTGTGCATTTATGGAGATAAACAGACCTCTGAGCACTGCTTTGGCTGTATCCCATACGTTCTGGTAGGAAGTGTTTTCGTTCTCATTGGAATCCATGAATTTCTTTAAGTGATCCCTGATTTCCTCTATAACCCATGTTTTTTTGAGCAAGATGTTGTTCAGTTTCCAAGAGTTCCACTTTCTATCTCTGTTTTTTCTGCTATTGATTTCAACTTTGATGGCTTTATGATCTGAGAAGATGTTTTGCAGTAATTCAATGGTATGGATTTTGTTGAGCATTGCATTATGGCCTATCACGTGGTCAATTCTGGAGAATGTTCCACGTGCACTGGAGAAGAAGGTGTAGTTGTCTGCTGATGGGTGGAAAGTTCTGTATATATCAATGAGGTTTAGTTGGTTAATTGTGTCAATGAGGTCTTCTGTATCTTTACTGAGCTTTTTCTAGATGATCTGTCTAGGAATGAGAGTGGAGTGTTAAAGTCTCCCACTATTATTGTGGAGTCATCTAACTCTCTTTTGAGCATAGTCAGTGTTTCTTGGACATATTTAGGTGCTCTGACATTAGGTGCATAAATGTTTAATATAGTTAAGTCTTGCTTGTGTACTGAACCTTTCAGCAGTAAATAGTGTCCATCTTTGTCCACGATGGTGGATTTGACATTAAAGTTGATTTTGTCTGAGATTAGAATTGCCACCCCTGCTCTTCTTTGTTCATTGTTAGCTTGATATATATTCTTCCAACCTTTAATTTTCAGTTTGTTCCTGTCTTTAGGTCTCAAGTGAGTTTCTTGTAGACAACATATGGATGGGTCATGTCTTTTGATCCAAGATGACACTCGGTGTCTCTTTACTGGAGCATTCAGTCCATTCACATTCAATGTAATTATTGATAGGTATGTGTTCACTGCTGCCATTGTGATATGTTTATTTTTATGTTGATGTTTTCTCTGTTGTTCTTATTAGTCTGTTCTGAGACACTCTTTTTTGTGAGTTGATTTTTCACCTTTTTCAGAGCTGGTTTTATAGTTGTTGAGACTCGTGTGTTAGATTTCTTGAAATGGTATGATACATCTTTGTTGTGCTTTACAGCTGCCCCTATGAACCCCCTTAATAAACTATTTATAAACCCAATTTTAATTACTACCAGTCTGGTCATCTTCCTCTCCATCTGGAAGGACTATAACGACTGTAGTATATCTCTCTTTTATTATGATGACACCATAGTTTTCATGATGATCACTGGATTGCTTCTTTCCAAATCAAAGCTGTGATTTACTTTGGAGCCTTCCCTAAATGAGTATTGAGTAGTGTGTCATTCTAAAATATAAAGTTAGTGCTTTCATTCTTCTAAGCCAAAGCCAAGAACTTCTTTCAGTATTTCTTGTAGTTTGGGTTTGGTTTTTACAAAGTCTCTGAGTTTCTGTTTATCTGGAAATGTCTTAATTTCATTTTCATGTTTGAAAGACAGTTTTGCAGGATATATAATTCTTGGTTGGAAGTTCTTCTCCTTCAAGACTTTGAATGTGTCATGTCACTGTCTCCGTGCCAGCATGGTTTCTGCTGAGAAATCTGACGAGAGCCTACAGGGTTTCCCTCTGAATGTTAGCTTTGCCTTGAGTCTTGCTGCCTTTAAGAGTTGCTGCTTATGTTTCATTTTGTTAAGCTTGATTATAATACGCCTTGGAGTCTTTCTTTTGAGATCTATATTGGGTGGCGTACGATATGCATCTGAGATGTCTATATTCTCTTCCTTCATGATTTCTGGGAAGTTTTCTTTCAGCAGCTCAGCAACAATATTCTCTGTGTTCTCAGCTGTCTCACCCTGTTCAGGGACTCCAATTAATCGAAGGTTGTTCCTCTTAATAGAGTCCCACATGCTTCTTAATGTTTCTTCATTTTTCTTGTTTCTTTTTTCTGATTTCTGTTCATAGACACTGGCATCAGTAGCTCTGTCTTCCAAGTCAGAAATTCTTTTTTCCATTTGTTCCATTCTGTTTTCTTGGGTTTGCATGGAAGCTTCTATGTCTTTGATTTTCTTCTTGATCTGTTGGATTTCAGAGTACTGGTGTTCCATCAGATCGAACAACTTGCTTAATTTTTCATTTTGTTCTGCTGCATTTTGTATAAGGTCTAGAAGGTCCCTGTATATAATCAATTTGTATTCACTTCCTGATGCTTTCATAAAAGTTTCTTCATCTAGAAAACTCCTTGGTTGCTTTGTTTGGGAGTCTTCTGAAGCCATGAGTGATTGCTTGTATGCCACAATGGTCTGTTGCTTTTTGGGTCCCATGTGAATATATAGAGGCTGGAAGACGTACTGTGAGGATGGATTGCAAATGTTTCTCTAGGCTGTCTTCAAATGTAAAGCAAAAGGTATCTGACCAGTTCACAAGTCAGTTAGGTTTTCAGGTGTAGAGGTCCCTCTTCCCATCTGACAAAGTAAGCGCCACTGTATCCAACCCCAGATGATAACAAACTAGTTCAGAATACAGCACTGCTAGTGCCCTGGTGGCCTCTGCTGACAGGGCCTAGCCTTATCCAACACTGCGTCGAGTACTGGTTTTGTGATAAAAAAGCGCTCTCCTGTGGGCAGGCTCTGGCTCCGAAGCTAAGAATTAGGTCCAGCTGCAGCCACCGTACCCAAGATGGCGTCCTCCACACAGGCAGCAGACAGGGGGGCCAAAGGCGCCCAGAGGCAGTGATTCCTCTGCTTCTGTTGCAGGGCCCCCAATGTAGGCAGCACTATGCAAAATCACTACTTTTCTGACAGAGAAGCACTGTCCCGTTTGCAGGCGCTGGCTCCCAGGCTAAGAACGAGGTCCCGCTAAAATCTCGGTACCAACATGGCGTCCTGCACCCTGACCACGGAGTTCCGCACAAACCCCACTAAGGCAGCTACAAAACGATAGGCTCAAAGTGTCTAGATTAACAGAGTCCTGAGCCTGGCTCTCAGAATATGGGAACCTCGACTGCCTATCCCCCCAGCAGCGTGTCCGAGTCCAGCCGCCGGGCAAGGCCCAGCTCCGCACGCCAGCCGAGACCGAGGAAAAAAAAAAGTCAAAATGGTGCGTTTACCTTCCGTCTGTGAGAGCCGGGGCTAGCCAGGAGCGGGAGTCAGCGAAAGAGAGGAGATTTTTCACTGAATGGTATAAAGTCCCAATTACCAGCTCTGTGCCGTGTCCTGAGGCTGATTAGGTGCTCAGAAGGCTCTGTTTGACGTCAATTCAGGTCTTGGTTTCCAGAGGGATAGAAAGAGACATGGGCTTAGTCCGCCATCTTGACTCCCCAGTTACACGATTTTTGCTGGCTAATTTTTTTCAAGAGTAGACTGCCAGGTTTTTCTTCCTAGTTTGTCTGAGTCTGGAATCTCAGCTGAAATCTGTCTAGCTGCTGGTAATTGAAATACCGGTGGCCTAGCTTCCAGCATCAAAGGAACATGCAAGCCATCAGAGTGTGACAAAATATACATATATATATTAATAGCTTTATAAAATTTTATTATGTATATAATGTCCAGTGTCATATTAATAGATATTTAGGTTACTTCCACTTTTCACCAATTTCAGTGTGTAGTAAATATTCTGGAGACTACAGTTTGGTGTTTGCTTAGCATAAATGATAAGATATGGAACATGTGAATCAAAACTTAGATATGTAAAACTTCTAGGCTTTTGATATGTACTATCAAATTTCTATCAATAAGGATTGTGCTAATTCTTGTTTTTACCAGAAGTATAAGACAGTGGCATTTCCCCATAAACTTAGCAATGCTGGACATCAAAAAATATTTCTCAAACTTCATGGGAAGTTCACATGGGAACTTGTCTCTCAAACTTCATGGGAAGGCACATCCTATTCAAAACCTGTGGAACACTCACAACAAAACTGTGATTGATACCTTGGTAGATTTTTGGCAAAGTCCAGTCATTCAGCATGGCCAGAAGCTGTACTGAGTTGATTCTGACTCCTGACAACCCCATGTGCATCAGAGTAGAACTGTGGCCCATAAGGCTTTCGGTGGCTGATTTTTTTTTAAATTGTGATTAAGTAAAAGTATATAATCCAGATCAGTTTTGCATGCCCACCTATCTGCAGCTCCCTCTGCTCTCTAAACCCGCTGATGGCACACTCCTCCTTTGCACTCTATACACCTAGTATCCTCATAACAAGCATCTGTCTCTCCCCCTCCACCTTCTCTCCCATCTAGAAAGAGACCAGTAGGATGCACAAAACCATCAAGTATACACACCACATGGTTACACTGTGTCCCCAAGTCTAGCACATTCTTGCATGAAGTGTTGCCTCATTACTGGTTTCCAGTCAGGGCCATCAGCAGGCCTAGACGCCGTGTTCCCAGGGGATCCTCCAGGCTGTCTGACCAACAGTTCAGGTCTTCTGGTGGAGTTCTTGGGCTGTACACCTCTTTTTCTTGTGTTGCCTCAGGGACTCTACATTGTGTGCCCCATCACGGCTGTCTTTGATGGTAGCCAGGCATCGTCTGGTTCTTCTGGTCTTGTGTTGATACAGTCTCCCATTCATATGGCTTCTCTGTTTCCCGGACTTTTTTTCCCTCATTATCTTTGTTGTTCTCAGTGATCGTCTGTCCTGGATGAGTTGGGACCATTTGGTGTACTTCAGATGGCAGTTTACTGGCTTTTAAGACCTCAGACACCTCAGTGGCTGGTTTTTTGAAAGTGGATTGCAGGCCTTTCTTCTAAGGTGCCTCTGGGTGGATATAAACCTCCAATCTTTCAATTAGCATAAATTTGTCCTATCCAAGGATTCTTGAGGCACCTCAGAATACCAAAAAAGGCACAACAATAACATGGAAATGCTGAGTTGAGGTCAACGAGATAACAAAGATGGAAGTGGAGCTCTGAGCTAGTGGTGCTGTCGTTAAGGTGCATCCAGAAAGGAAGAGCGGCCTGCCACAGGCTGAGAGCTGTGCAAGTACTTACTGTTAATTTTCTTAAAATACAGCTTGAAAGAGGTCTTGCTTGTACTCCTTACACTAGCTGAGGGCTTTTCCTCTTATTTCCTCACGGTATTCTGCCTCTCCTGGCCTAAGGAAACCAAGTATAAACGAACGTGATTTTCGTATTTTACTGACACAGTTCATCCACATGTTAGTCGTGTATATGCTAATTGGTGTTATTAAAGCACAGTTTGTAGCCAAACAGTTTGTAACCCCTCTGTGACCTCAGTTTCCTTAACTGAAGCTTAAAGGCTTGGGGGAGATTGTGCATCATGTCATCCTGAAGGCTGCGTCTACCTTTCTCTCAGGTGGAGGTGGGGCCCTGGGTTGGGGCCCACTGGGGTGAAAAGCTGTTTAGAATCTGGTACCTCCTTGCTTTAGCAGAGCAGATCTGATTTTTATTTGCTATGTATGATTTTATTTAAAGAAAAAGTCTACATTTTAAAAGGTTTCAAAACCTTTGGATAGCATGTTAAGCTCCCTTTCAACTGTAATTCTGTGGTCTATAAAGTGGGCTTATTATTTGTATGGGAGATTGCAGAGTTTAGAACACTTTTCAATCTATATGTATTCATATAGTCTATACACTTACTCCTTGAAGTAGTAAGGAAGTGTACCGTCACTCCTGTTTCACAGACTCAGAAAGATCAAGTAACTTCCTTAGATCATACAATAAAGTAGAGCTAGAACTTAAATTTGGGCTATTTCATACCAAGAAACTCTAGCAGCATAATGGTTAAGAGCTGCAGCTGCTAACCAAAAGCTGGCAGTTGAATCCACCAGGCATTCCTTGGAAACCTCGTGGGGCAGTTCTACTCTGTCCTATCGGGTCACTGTGAGTTGGGATTGATTTGACGGCAATGGAGGTTATTTATTTATTTAGGTTTGTTTGACACTAAGTACTCTCATTTTCCAGGAAACCGTGGTGGTATACTGGTTAAATGCTCTGCTGCTAACCAAATCCTCCAGGTGCTCCTTGGAAACTCTATGGCACAGTCCTACTCTGTTCTATAGAGTGTTATGAGGTAGAGTTGACTCAGTGGCAGTGGGTTTGGTTTATTATCATTTTCCCACTACTCTTGTGAGAAGTTAAGAGTTTTATTCCTAGAAGTTTTAAGGAAAATAACAAAGAAAGTAATGTTATAGTACTTAAAAAGTCTAATTAAAAAGAACAGTATATGTTTATTTTTGAAAAAGTTAGTTCTGTAAGATTGTTTTTCAACTTATCATTCATCTTTGTCTATCTTAATAAAAGTTATCTTTTCTGGTGTATAAGGTCTAGAATGACCATTTCGATGAATATAATGATCATTTCTATTAGTATAATGAGGTTAGATAGAGGGTCATCATTTTCGAACTTCCAGATAAATGTAGAATTATCTGAACCAGCCTGCATTAAGAGAAGGCATCTTGAGTTCTGCACTTGCAAAGTTACACTTAGCAACTTTTAAAGTTCGATGTGGCAGAGTCTAAAAATATACCAAATGCTTTAAACACAACACGGTAGAGCACCACAGCACATTTTCTAAGAATACGCATTGCCTTCCTCTTTTCCAGTTTTTATATCCCCTTCATATTCAGCAACAAATCATTCTTTCCTCTCCTTGATCCTGTCATCTTTTACATGAAACACAAGTGCTGTGCTTTGTGGAAGGACAGACCTTACTACATGCATTTGAACAGCTTCTTTCCTGCTTTTTACCCTTTAACCCCACACAGATTGGCTAGAAAGGCCCTTTTCCCATTCTAGTCCTACAGTTTGAATTTCAGTTTGTTTACTACTCCAAAATGGCTATCTGTGACCTAGAACTTCATTGTATTGGTTGCTATCTGAAAGTGCCTCTTATGTGCTGCTTACCTATATTTGGATATAACACGATGATACTCCAGGATTCCTAGTAATACTTAATGGCGGGAATGACTACTGCTGTTCTTTTATTTAATCTGTTGAGTAGACAAGGTGACCTGCTGAGAAAACAAAGCGATCGCAGCTGCTTTCTCTGTCTCTCTCTTTCCGTATCTCTGTATTTTTTTTCCTCCCCTCTTAAACAATTACACTCCCTGTCCTGGCTGCAAAGAACCTCTAAGAAGCAACCAGAAGACATCTCTGACTGGACCTTTCTCTGGGGCAGTGAGTCGGTAGGCTAGCAAGTGTCAGAGGGATGGACACACCCACTCCCTTTCACAGATTTGAAATAAGGACTAATGAAAGAAGACATTTCTCCTTTACTCTGAGAAAGCAATAGCCTGGAGCCAAATGTATCTTCTGATTTTATTGATACACAAACCCCAAAAGCTTAATGAAAAGGAACTTGGAAGGAGAGGAAGATTATCAAATTGCTTTTAGACTCCCTGCTTGATTACTTTTAGGTACTGCGTACATGTGCCAAATTGTGTGACTGATTAAATGGTTTCCCTTTACGACATTGTTAATCACCATAATTATAGTAACTTATATTTGTGTAGTGCTCTACAGTGTTTAAAGCATTTTTATAGCCATTGTCTTATTAGATCTTCACGACAAACTTGGGAAGGTATTCTTGCCGGAAGAACAGTCCTTTCCCTAGGAGGGTTGTCTTCTTTGAGCAAATTGCCACAAGAATGGACACGTGAGGAACATTGTGGGAAGAAAGGGACACTGACTGAGGGAAGCCAGGTGAAACCATGGACACTAAACAAATATCATCTGGCCCCTGACTCTACGTACCCTGAGGAGTAACCAGCCTCGAGTCAATTTAGTAGAGCATCGCATTAATCCCATGGAATCACTGTGCTGAACAAAAGGTCACATACAGTAAGCCAGTCCTAGATCAGCTGCACTTCTGACACAGAGAGCATGAGTTGGGAACTTGCCTGTCTCGTCTATCAATATCATTCTTTATACAGCTTTTATTGTTAATTGTCAGTACTTCCTGGCTTCTGCCCTACCTCTGGTAGATGTGAACTGCTCTAAGAACTTAGGGCTGAGTTCCTACAGAGTCCTGTAGATAAAGCTGATGGTGACTGGATCAACTCCATTGCTTTTCTTTCTTGTATCCAGCTGCAAGACAGCCACTAACCTCTATGTACCTATCATTATTAGCTGTGGGACATCAGAGGACCTCTTTATCCCTGTCTGTCTCTGAGTATAGCAGCATATTACCCTCTTATCCATAAATAAGGCCACTACTATTGTTTCTTATCTATACCAAACCAAACCCACTGCCATCAAGTTGATTCTGACTCATGGTGACGCTGTAGACAGAGTAGAGCAGCCCCATAGAGTTTCCAAGGAGCACTTGGAGAATTTGAACTGCCGACCTTTTGGTTAGCAGATGTAGCACTTAACCACTATGCCAGCAGTGTTTCCTTCTTATAGACGAAAACAAAACACAACTATGTTAAGAGGCTACATAACTTGTTCATACAGCTGGAAATTGGTAGTATCAGGACCAGTCTTTAGACCTTCTAGCTCCAATTAGCTACCTTTCAGCTGGCTGCTGTTGAGCCAACTCTGACTCATGATGACTTTACTTCCACTGAGCTACAAGGTCATTGAGAGTCAATGTGAAACTGTGTTTACTAAGAACTATCTCCCTGTGCACGGGGGTGAAGCAAGAATGGCCGTGTTTAGCATGCACAGTTTTACCTTCTAATCATGGCTGCTTAAAAAACAGGTGAACTTGAGTAGGATGTGTCAGATTGTCTTTTCTGGAAAATTGGAAATGGAATGGATAGATGTTTGTTATTGGATTTTATGAGTCACTTGAATGGATGAGAATTAAACTTTGTAGTCAGGGCCACCATGCTTAGCTGTATAAACATTTAGCAAAGAATAAAAGGCAAAGAAGAAAGCAAGGACAAAGAGCAGCAAGGTGAGGCACTGCACAGCACTGGGGAAAGAAAGCTGGGCAGCAGCATGAGCAGCTGCCTCGTGTCTTAATTGCATTTTACTTTCAGGCTCCAGATGCATAAGAAACCCAGCCCTGTTAGATTTCTTGCTCTTGGATTGTGAGAGGCTCTTCAGAATTCTTTCCAATAAATTCCTGTTTTGGCTTAAGTTATATTAAAGAGGGCTTCTAATACAGGTAGTCCCCAGGTTACAAACACAATCCATTCCTAAATCTGTCTTTAAGTAGAATTTGTAGGTGAGTTGCAACAGGTACATATGGTTCTTGTTGAGCCTTACTTTAGTACAAGAAGAAATCCCAGTAGTATAGTGGTCAAGAGCTATGGCTGCTAACCAAAAGACTGGCAGTTCAAATCCATCAGGTGCTTCTTGGAAGCCTTATGGAGAAATTCTGCTCAGTTCTATAAAGTCACTATGAGTCAGATTTGACTTGAAGGCAACGTGTTTTGTTTTTGTTTTGTTTTTAATGCAAGAAAAGTCTTGAAGACTTTTCAATGATTTGAAAGCTGCTTGTGCAATAAGTGAGGGTGACTGTAATAAAGGATTTGTTGTGAGTAGGGGTTGGTTCAGACATTTCAAAGTGAGGGCAAATTTACATAACACAAAAGGGTAAGAACTAGTTTTCTGTAAATTGGATATTCATAAGCTGAGACTTACTGTACTTGCTATCTAATGAGATTTAACTTAGAAGTTCTGGAAAATGTTGTTAGCTGCCATCGAGTCAGTCCCCAACACGTGGCAACTCCATGTACAACAGAAGGCAGTGCCATCGGGTTGACTGCAGATCAGGCCGTGCCATCCCCGTGGTTGACTGCAGATCAGGCTGCTAGGACCCATCAGTTTTTCACTGGTTGATTTTCAAAAGTAAACCACCAGACCTTTCTTCTCAGTCCATCTTAGTCTGGAAGCTTCACTGAAACCTGTTCAGCATCATAGCAACATGCAAACCTCCACAGACAGAAAATGAGTGGCAACTGTACTAGAGGAGCATGGGCTCGGAGTCGAACCCTGGTTTCTTGCATGGCAGGCAACAATTCTACCACTGAAACACCACCATTCTCATTCTGAAAAATGGTCTCTTAAATTATCTTCTTCAAGCATTTTGGTCATTGGTTAGGTACGGAAAAGATCATTTGCATGGCCGTGCACACCCTCAGCTGCACTGATGTTAGATATTCATGTCCTGCAGCTGCTGCCCAGTTGGGTGGAAAGGAGATTCTGCTTTCCTCAACTTTGCCTAGTCTCCCCTTTTTCTCCATCCTGTAGGCCCCTATGAAGAGCACAGCATCTGGCCTGATTGGTAGATAAGTTATCCTTCTTGACACCCATCTCATAATTCCCTTGTGCTGCTGCATGCCCACTTTCTTTTGCTTTTGCAGGCACCCTGTCACTCATTGTTTGCTAATGACTAGTTGGCAGGCATGGAAAGGAGAAGTGGCAGCCAGCCTGGCCTTCAGACTGGAATAAAGCATGTTTTCTAGAAAATGAAAACATTATTTGGTAAGAAGCACGTTCCAGCACTGAATATTTCTCTTTCAAAGTCCTGCTGGGCTCCTTCTGTCTCTGAGTGTCTGCCTTTCCTTTGTTATTTCCTCCCACCTCTTTACCGGATGGAGACTGGCAGTGCTGCCTTATTTGGGGACAGGGCCCCTCATAGGTGGGGGCTGTAGAGAAGGCTCTAATATGATTTCAGGAAAGCAAAATATTAGACTAATTGTAATCATAAGAGAATTCCGCACTTTGTCAAAGCCTTTGAAGCCTTCTCAGATAAAGCCTATAATTAGCAAGAGATTTTGAGTTTTGTATGATCTTCATTTAAAAAAGAGTTTCCAAGACCTGCAGAGTAAACTTGTATTTAATATTTGTTCCAGAGAACAACCTGACTCTTGACATCATTTCTCTTCATTACCTTCCTGTTCACCTGGAAGGTGGTTTACTCACCTGCTTCCTCCCAGAGCTTGAAAGCCAGGCAGCTGGAGCCAGCCTTCTGAAGCCAGGCCATAGCCTGTTTCTAGGGAGAATAATGTTGTAAATTTTGATAATAATGCTAATTTTTCCTTTATTGTATCATGCTATCCTAAAGACTAATTTGAGTCCACCAGCTGTTCCTTGGAAACCCTGGTTCTACTCTATTCTATAAGGTCACCATGAATTGGAATCGACTCAATGGCAATGGATTTAATTTGGTTTTGGGTAGCTATCAAGCAGCCTTCAAAAATCCAAACCCCCAAACCTATCCCAACTCGGCTCAGGTTTTTGCGGCCCTCTAAATGCTTCGTGGCCAGAAGAGGGCGTTGCTCACTGATATTTTTTCCCTCTTAGCTAAGCAAAAGCCCTAGGAAAGGAAATGACTTTCAAGTTCACACTTTGTTTTCCACCCGACGTAACAACACAAGAGCAAAAAAGTTCTTCTGTTGAAGACAAATAGTCAAAAGATATATTAGTAAATGCAAAACAGGTAGCTAGCACAGAACTCTGCTCAGTGAACTGGGGCCTGATGGCTTCCGGTGACCATATTTCTTAGGCGGCTTGCTCCGGTTGGAAACCAAGCGGCGCACAATGCACAAAGCGCCTCTTGCTAGCGAGGAGCAGTGGGTGATATATTTGTTTGTACTGTGGGATTGCAGTTCTACTAGAAGGAACACTTGACATTTTGATGAGTGCCTCCAGGGAGAAAAGGTACTAACTTCGGAACTTAGTTTTAATTATACTAAGGAGATTACATTATTCAAAAGCATCCCACTGGTAAGGTGCAACATTTCCTGAAACAGTTTAGTGGAAAATGCCACATTAATCAGTTCGATATTTCACTCAGAAGGCTTAATGATGGGAGAAGTTTAAACTATTGTGGCACGATAATTCAGTGAACCTCAAAACCAAACCCACAGCCATCGAGTTGCTTCTGACTCCCGGTGACCCTGTAGGACAGAGTAGACCTGCCTCATAGGGTTTCCAAGGCGGTGAATCTTTATGGAAGCAGACTGCCACATCTTACTGCCGCAGAGCAGCTAGCGGGTTCAAACTGAAAACGTTTTGGTTAGTGGCTGAGTACTTTAACCAAAATCTCATTACTTTTGAGTGGGTTCCAATAGGGGTCACATAGAGTAGAACTGCCCCTTATGGTTTGCAAGGAGTGACTGGTGGATTTGAACTTCTATCCTTTTGGTTAACAGCCAAAAGCTTAACCACATCACCACCAGGCTTCCTTAATAATGCAGAAGGGGTGGAGGGTGAAAGAAGAATGTTAATTTAGAGAAAAAGGCTTAAGTAGTTGTTAGTTCCTCTTGTGCTTTTCCCTGTTAAAAACTGGCTGGCTGTGCTAAGAACTCAGTAGGAATCAACATATGGGAGCCTGCAATTCCTTCAAATAGAGGGGTTCACGAAAGACAACAACACTAGGTCAGAGGAGTATGTTCTGTTGAATCCAGGCCCTGTCCACAGCTGTTCTAATCTGCTCAGGTTGGTGATGAATAGCTACCCTCTCGCTCCCGTCCAGACAGACAAAAGATCTTTGTCAAGCATGGCATTTGATGTCAAAGGAAGATGGGGAAAATTGATTCTGGAGCATTCTGTCTTTCTCACTCTCTTCCCCAACTCGTATTCTAGTTATTATCTTCAGCCTTCAAAATTGGAATGAGGATCTAGCTGGAAAATTTAAAAAGTTTGTTTTTACCAGGTGGGCTTTTAGCTGGAAGGTGGGCATTGTGGCTGTACTAAGACACTGAAAAACGGAACAATGATGAAGACTAGAAATTCAATTCCAATCTTAATGTCTGTAAACATACAAATCAACCTGTGAGAGTCCTGACTTTTGGGGTGCTTGATGGTGAGAGGAAACCCTGGTGATGTAGTGGTTAAGAGCTATAGCTGCTCTCTGCACCCCACATTGGTGAGTGGCGTCTGGGGTCTTAAAAGCTGCCAAGCTGCCATCCGAGGACACAGCAAATGGTCCCAACTCAGCAGGAACGGATGCTCACCGAGAACCAAGATGACATGCGGTAAAGACAACCTAGAAGACAGAGAGACCCACAAGAGTGGGTGCCTTCATCGACTTGGGACTGGAAGAACAGGATGGTGCCTGGCCACCATCCGTGATAGCCATGATGGAGCTCACTAGGTTGAGTCTCACTGGCAACACAAGAATAAAAAGGGGTACATCCTGAGATCTCCACTAACAGACCTCAACTGATGGTCTAGGGGTTTCGCAGTTCCCCTGAGAGCACGGCCCCCGGCCCTGATGCTGCCCTTACCCATAAATTATAACAAAGGTCCACTCTTTGGACAGGAATGGATTGGACTTGGCAATGCAGAGTGACCATATATTGGTTGCACTTTATGGTTCTATACATCTATAGGATATCATCCTGCTGACCTCTGGCTGGAGGAAGGAAAGTGGGTGGAGAGGAGCGGAAAGGGAGGATGAGACATGTATGGAGCAGAGAGGAATAGTGTGCTGTCACCAGACAGGGAGAGCAGTAGAAGCTGCATATGGGTGGGCATGTAAATTTATACAGCTATGTACATTTTCACTCAGTCATGTTAAATAAAAAAGAAAAGAAAAAAAGAGCTATAGCTGCTAACCAAAACATCAACAGTTCAAATCTACCAGGCACTCCTGAAACCCTGCAGGGCAGTTTTACTCTCTCCTACTTGGAAATCCTGGTGCAATGGTGGTTAAGTGCTACAGCTACCCTGACCTATAGGGTGACTACGAGTTGGATACAACTCAATGGCAGCGGGTTATGCTAACCAGAAGGCTGGCAGTTAGAATCCACTGGGTGCTCCTTGGAAACTCTATGGAGCAGTTCTACTCTGTCCTATAGTGGGCCTGTGAGTTGGAATTGACTCACCAGCAGAGAGTTTGGTTTCTTTGGTTTGTATAGGGTCACTGTGAGTTAGAATCGACTCAATAGCAATGAGTTTTGGGGTATGATAGTGAAAACCCAAAAACTAGCTCAGGCTTGGGATCAATAATTTACTGCTTTTTGTTAAATTGTAAACTTTGGGTAAGACTTAGTCTGATACCTAAAGAAATGTTTTCTTTGTAACCAACCTATAATAAGGCACTTTCAGGCACCAGTTGTAAAAGGAAGTTATGCTAGTAGAAAAGAATGTCCTGTGGTAGCATTGTAATCTCAGCTATAAAATACCAATAGACACCACGAGGTAACCAATCAGCAAAGCACCAAGTAGGAACTAATCAACATACCGTTTCAATCAATCAGGTAAACCTACATGCATTGTGTTCTCCAGCCAGTGTAAGGGCCCTGCTTTCGTTAACCCATCTCTGACTTTTACAAAGCACTAGTAAGTCAAACAGAATATTATTTGTTACTTCCTGGTTCAACAACATAAATGTTGCCTGGAGATCTGTAACTTGTGGAATGTGTATACCCCTAGTTTAAAGTGTGTCTTGTCTTTAATCTCCTTGCTTTTATTTTAACAGAGCATGGGTTTT
This sequence comes from Heterohyrax brucei, assembly GCA_028571685.1. Taxonomy (NCBI): domain Eukaryota; kingdom Metazoa; phylum Chordata; class Mammalia; order Hyracoidea; family Procaviidae; genus Heterohyrax; species Heterohyrax brucei. Next base: position 65,688,974 of record CM053141.1, on the reverse strand, counting down.
TATTGTTTGATAAGCCTTGCTGTTAGGTGCTATCAAGTTGGTTCTGACTCACAGTATTCAAAAAATCAAAACATTGCCTAATGCTGTGCCATCCTCTCAATCTTTGCCATGTTCAAGTCCACTGTAGCAGCCAGTCTGTCAGTCCATCTTGATGAAGATTTTCCTCTTTTTTTCTGACCTGCTAACTTACCAAACTTTATGGTCTTTGCCATCTCCTGATAAAATGACCAAAGTACTAAAGCCCTTGCTTGCAAGGAACATTCTGGCTGTACTTCTTCTAAGACAGAGGTTTGTTTTTCTGGTAGTCCATGGTATATTGAATACTGTTCACCAATCCCATAATTCAGAGGTATCAATTCTTCTTCTGTCTTCCTTATTCCTTTGTCTAGTTTTTGCATGCATAAGAGGCAATTGCAAAATATCGTGGCATGAGTCAGGTACACCTAGTCCTGGAGGAGATGTCCTTTTTTTTTTTTTTTTTTTTTTTTTTTAACACTGTAATGAAATCTTTTGCAGCAGATTTGCTAAATGCAGTAGGCCATTTGGTTTCTTGACTGCTGCTTCCATGACCGATAATTGTGGATCCAAGTAAAACAAAAATCCTGACGACTTCAGTATTTTCTCCATTTACCGTGATGTTGCTTGTTGGTCCAGCTGAGAGGATTTTTATTTTGTTCATGTTAAAGTATAACCTGTATTGAAGGCTGTAGTCTTTGATCTTCATCAGTAAGTGTTCAAATCCTCTTCACTTTCAGCAAGCAATGTTACCGGTTTAATGCAAGTTGTTAATGAATCTTCTTCCTTTCCTGATGCCATGTGCTTCTTCCTTAGCTCTACCTTCTTGAATTAATTTGCTCATCATACAGACTAAGTATGGTGGAAGGATACAACCCTGCTGAACTGCTTTCTGGATTTTAAACCATGTGGTATTCCCACCATGTAGTATTCCCTTGTTCTGTTCAAATGAAAAAGTTCTGCATGAGCATAAACAAGTATTCTGGAATTCCTTTTCTTAGACATGTTATCCTTATGATTAATCAAACTGGAAGAACAGTTAAAAAAACAAGTTAATTAAGATCAATTGTTCTCCCAGACAAGCAGTCCAGCAAACAACTGTAGGGGCTTCAGTGACCTCATGGCTGACGACAGTGAGGGAACTAGTTAGAAGGCAGAAACAATCACTGCTTGAGCATAAGTTTGTTAACAAGTTTTATCCAAGAGCCAGTTTGATGTCACTGTAGCTACTGTCACAAGAAAGTTAAACTGCCTTGGATTGGAAACTAAAGATCAATACCCAAGTAGGATGGCTAGATTGTCCAAAATGTACGCCATGTGACATTTCCCTGCCTTCTTTCCTGTTTCTCAGTGAATGTCATAACAGGAAATTACTACGCGTGCGCTGCAGGCCCCTCCTGCTTTGTGCATCAGAGCCACCTTTGTTTTTGCCTTCAAGGGTCTCTGCTCCTGCCATTGAAACATCATTTCCTCCAAGTCACTTGATTTCTTTCACACAAGCCTATCGCTGTGTAACTTGACTGTTATACTACGTATCTCCTTCTAGACAACTTGCTCCATGGAAGAAGTCTAACCTCAGAATTCTTTGAAATGCTAGCTTCCTTTTTCTAATTCAGAATTTTTTTTTAATTGTTTTTTTAAGTGGCAGTTTACAATTCAAGACAGTTTTTCATACAAAAGCTTACGTACACGTTGTTATATGACCCTAGCTGCTCTTCCTGCAAACTCTTCCCCTCCATCCCGAGTTTTTCATGTTCTTTCGACCAGGTTCTCCCAAAAGGAGCTCCCCAGTTAGCCTCCTGCATCTACTTAAGCTGGGAAGTACACTTTTTGCTAGTATCATTTTATGTCTCGTAGAGCAGTTCACTCTCTGCCTGAGGATTTGGCTTTGGGAATGGTTTCAGTTCTGGGCTAACAGAGAGTCTAGGGGCCATGTCACCTGGGAATTATCCAGGAATTTTTAGTCTTTTTATGATAGTACCCCATTTTATACTGTCCCTGATATGCTTCTGACACCCTATCAAAGTAATGGACATTTATCAATATAGCGGATCAGAATTTTGTTTTAAGAAGTATACAATGGCTGATGAGATTTTAACACTCCAGGAAACCAGTAAGTATGATTTCACCACTAAAATGATTATTTTTGAAAAACTAGTTTGCTGTTCTGTTGAGTCTCCATCATGATGACCCATGTTGTCAGATCAGAGCTGTGTTCCGTAGGGTTTTCAATGGGCTGATTTTTTGGAACTAGATTGTCAAGCCTTTCTTCCTACTTGCCTCTGGTCAGATTGAAACCTCCAACCTTTTTGTTAGCAGTTGAGTACCTAAGGTTTGTACCACTCATGGATGACACATAATATACATGTTTGGAGGAGATAGAAATAGAAGTATTCTGACTTCTAGTCTGAAACATCCATCACTGTGTTGGTGGTATTGGAAAGTCATAGCTGCTTTGTTTACTGACACACAAAGTGTTTTGTCAGGTTTTGGGCTAATTCTTTAAATTAGATTAAAGGCAGAGTATTTGATTATTTTGGGCTCTGCATTTATTCCTTCTTGTGATTCCTGGGGTCTTGTCCTGATGCTAAAACTCATGCACTTATCACCTAGTTTCTTCTCTTGATTGCTGTTTCCTAGTTTTAGGATTCCAGATGCTGTTCTGCTCTTCAAATGTGGTGAACTCGATCTACTGACTTTCACTGAGTGTATTTTCTGAGCCTCATAGCTATAACCTGATGCCACTGAGTTGATTCAACTCATGGCATCTCCACCTCTTATAGAGTAAAACTGTGCCCCATAGGGTTTTCAGTGACTGAATTTTTGGAAGTAAATCACCAGGACTTTCTTCTGCAGTGCTACTGGGTGAGTTCAAATTGCTGACCTTTAGGTTAGTAGCTGATCTCAAACTGCTTGTGCCACACAGGGACCTTCTCATAACTATACCCTTGTCTTAACAAAAAGGGTGAGAAGGTTTGGAACACTGTTTTACAGGTAGTCTCTCACTTACAGTGTATCTAATTTTATGACACACTGCTTTTAGGACCCCTCTCCCCCTTTTTTGGTGCATCTTATTGTTAGTAATATGTAATACATGAAGTGGTGCAGTATGTAATTAGTTGGTGTTATTCTTCTCTGATGTTCACTCTCAGATGTTGAGTTTTATGATTTACTATACCACATACTGGGATATAGACTTAGGTGTGTAAACTACATCAGGGACTTCAGTTGCTTGAAAACATGGAGCCAACTGATGATCACTTTGCTGAAGTTCCTCAGCAGATTTGGGAAGCAGTAAGATGCTACCAAGAAATATCTGCATAAAGAAAAAGAAACGGATCATAGAGGCACCTCTCACTGATTTTATGACTGGAAACACCATTCCCATTCCCATTCCCATTCCCAGAAATGATCCAGATGATCCAGAACTTTCCATAGGTGGAGTTATTACTGCAAATGACAAAATGTCACATTTGTCCAACTCGTCTTCATCCTTGGAGTAAATTTTTACCATGTGTATCTTTATAGTTTTACACATTTATGCATGTATCATCATATATCTATAAGTTTATATGTAATGTTTCCAGCTTCTAAAGACAAATTAAGATCTTATTTATAAAGGTACTGATAATAAAAGGCATTAATAATGAAAACTGAAAAAAAAAGATTGCTATTCGACTTACCTTGGAATGCTTTACAATGGAGGCATTGGGATGGAACCCTGTTGTAAGTCAGGGACTACCTATACAGCAAAATTAGAAGACAAAATTGTAAATGCTATACTACCTAGGAGTAGCTGTGTACAAAGTGGTAGAAGGTAGTTGAACTGATTTGAACTGTGGAGTCATCATTAACTATTATAAAAAGTCTCGATGGCACTGTGAACACTGACATCCAGCTGTCATTGTAGGTTTACTATAGCTGACTTTTCATTTGATGTAACAATTCTAGTGGGAAAAAATGATAAAAGATACCTCACCCATGCCCTGTGCAGAAGAGGACCTGGGTTTTAATTCTGTGGCTGCCTGTCCCCTGTGCCTGCCCTATAATTGCCTTTTATGACTTTATGAAATGTTGTTGGTACTTGTCATGAACTGCTGCCAGCTGCTGGCCTGACCTCCTCCTGTACAGATATTCTGTTTTCTTCTGCTTCTTATTATATTTTAAAAAATTATTTAGAGTATGATTTCCTTCCCACCATCATAGTAATCATTTACAAAGTCTTGATATCTGTCTCATATTACACAGTATTCATACACTCTTAAAAACTGAGGGCAGGAGAGCTGTGGCCTTCTAAATGATTTCCCCATGGCTTTGGGCTTCCAGAACTTCCATTGGATTCATATTCTATCCATGATTGCTGGCCAGCTCCATCTGTTGTCCATTCTTTTCTTCAACATCCAAATTCATCCCCTTGTATGGTATCTCTAGAACCATACATCTATGGGTCATAAATTGCATAATGATTAATTTAATAAAAAATTTTAAGTTACAATTCCTTTTTAAAATTAATTCTGATGATTTAAAATTTAGAAAATGCTACATGTACAGCATCCTTTTAATGTTCTTTTTTGTTAAAATGTCACTGAATAGTGGCATCACCAGCTTACTAACGTTTCAAAAAGTATAAAATTGGCAAGTATTAAAGCAGTACTGTTTCTTCTTCTTTTGAGTTGGCCACATTAGCGAAGGAAAGTCCTGAAAGCTTTATACCCCATCCACATCATTAAGGTTGACTCTACTTTGAAGAGGCATGATCTTCCCCAGTCTTATTTTGAGTGCTTTTTTTACCTAAGGAGTTCATCTTCTGCACAGTATCAAACAATGTCTCATTGCTATTATTCATGGTTTTCACTGGCCAATTTATTTATTTTTTTAGAAGTAGATTGCCAGATCCTTTTTCATAGCCTGTCTGCAAGCTCTGCAGAAACCTGTCCACAATAGGTAAACCTGCTGGTATTTCAAATTCTGATAACTTAAGCTTCCAGCATCACAGCACAACCAACTGACAGACAAATGGTGGCAAGTTCAAGTTGAAGATGAAGAAAATTCAAATAAGTCTGTGAGAGCCAAATGCAACCTTGAGTGTATCCCATCTGAATTTAGAGACTGTGTCATGAATAAATTTGATGCATTGAACATGAATGACTGAAAAAAGTAAGACACCATTAAAAAGACAGGGGGAGAAAAAGACCAAAATGAATGTCAGAAGAGACTCTGAAACTTGCTCTTGAAGACAGAGTAGCAAAAGTGAATGGAAGAAATAATGAAACAAAAGAGCTGAACAGAGGATTTCAAAGGATGGCATGAAAAGACAAAGTAAGTTATTATAGTGAAATACACAAAGACCTGGAGCTAGAAAACCAAAAAGGAAGAACATGCTGAACATTTCTCAGGCTGAGAGAAATGAAGACAAAAAAATCAAATCCTCTAATTGCAATAATGAAAGCTTCCATGGGCAAAATATTGAAAGATGCAGGGAGCATCAGAAGAAGTTAGAAGGAATACATGTAGTCACTGCACCAAACTGATCAACATTTCATCATTTCAAGAGGTAGTATATGATTAAGGACCAACGGTATTGAAGGAAAGAGTCCAAGTTGCACTGCAGCACTGGAGGAAAACAGGGCTTCTGAAACTGACCCAGTACCAACAGTGATGTTTCGACAAACAGATGCAGTGATGGAGGTGCTCACTTGTCTATGTCAAGAAATTTGGAAGACAGCTTCATGGTCAACTAACTTGAAGAGATCCATATTCCAAAGAGAGGTGCTCCAACAGAACGAGGAAATTATCAAATGGTATCAACATCACATAAAATTAAATTTTTGCTGAAGGTTATTCACAAAGGGTTGCAGCAATATATTTATAAAGAACTGCCAGAAGTTTAAGCTCAGATTCAGAAGAGAAAATGTGGAAACAGAAATATCGTTGATGATGTCAGATAGATCCTGGCTGATAGCAGAGGATACCAGAAAGATACTTACCTGTGTTTTATTGACTATACAAAGGCATTTGACTGTGTGGATCATAACAAAGTATGGATATTATCATGGAGAATGGGAATTCTAAAGCACAGTTGAGTGTGCTCGTGTGTAATCTATATGTAGACCAAGAGGTAGTTGTTCAAACAAAATAAGGGGATACTGAGTACCTTAAAATCAGAAAAGGTATACATCAGGTTTGTATCCTTTCACCATACCTATTCAGTCTGTTTGCTGAACAAATAATCCAAGAAACTGGACTATATAAAGTACATTGGAAGAAGACTCATTAACAGCTTATTTTATGAAGGTGACATAACCTTGCTTGCTGAAAGTCACAAGGACTTGAAGCACTTATTGATGAAGATCAAAGACTTCAGTCTTCAGTATGGATTATGCCTTGATATAAAGAAAACAATAATTCTTATGTCTAGACCAGTAAGTAACATCATGATAAATGGCAAAAAAACCTGAGGTTGTCAATGCTTTCGTTGTACTTTAGTCCACATTCAATTCCCATTGAAGCAGCAGTCAAGAAATCAAGTGACCTATTACATTTGGCCAATCTGCTGCGAAAGGATTTGTTAAAGAGTTAAAGAGCAAAGACAGCATCTCAAAGACTAAGGTGTGTCTGATCCAAGCATGGTATTTTTAATTGCCACATATATATATGAAAGCTGGACAATGAATAAAGACGAACAAAGATGAATGGATACCTGTGAATTATTGTGTTGGCTAAAAATATTGAATATACCATAAACTGCCAGAACAAATCTATCTTGGAAGAAGTATGGTTAGAATATTCTTTAGAAGCAAGGATGATGAGACTTCCTCTTACATACTTTGGACGTATTATCAGGAGAAACCAGTACCCAGAGAACAACATCGTGCTTGGTAAAGCAGAGAGTCAGCTAAAAAGAGGAAGACCTTCAGTGAGATGGATTGACACAGTGGCCGCAACAATGGGCTCAAACCTTGCAATGACTGTGAGGATGACATAGGTCTGGGAAGCATTTGTCCTGTTGTACATAGGGTTACCATGAATTAGAAATGACTCCACAGCAGCTAACAAAACAGCAACAACCACAAAACAGTACTTCTTAGCTTCACCACACTTCAGAATTGCCTGAGACTATTCTAAAACTTAGTTGGCCAGGCCACAGCCTCAGAAATTCTGTCTCAAGTTTGTCTGGGGCTATAAGCACCTTTTAGATGAACTATGAGAACTGTTACACACAAATATTAGCATCAAAATCCTGAGCTGTGAACACATAATATGATTGAGCAGCATACTTTGTAACTGGTTAATTTTGTCTTTCTTGCCTGATCTTCTAGGCTCTTTGATTATGATCTGTGGTTTTTCTCATGGGGCCTCTTAATATTGTATTCCCCAAATCATGAGCATTTTTAAAAATTCACTTAAAATAAGGAAAAAAATCATCATCATTAAAACAAAGAAGCATTCACCAATGCTTTTTCCTTAAAATCTGAAAATTGTAGCAGCCACCTTTTCCTTATATTTTTTAGAAACCTTGGTGGCCTAGTGGTAATGTGCTAGAGCTGTTAACCAAAAAAGTCAGCATTTCGAATCCACCAGGTACTCCTTGGAAACTCTGTGGGCAGCTCTACTGTGTCCTGTTGGGTCGCCGAGAGTCAGAATGGAATCAATGGCATTGGATTTGTTTTTTTTTTCCTTTTTGACGGCAGTAATGTTAGGAGTTTGAATTTTGTTTAGAAAATGGTTCTTTTCAATTTTCCGAATTTATTGCATTAAAAAAATACATACATGTTATAGTCTCTGAGTGCTTTTCTGGGACTCTGTCTTGACAAGTTGTTATACAAGTATATGAGAATTTTTCACAGGAGCTTGGATGCAATGGCAAAAACAAAACAAAAGCCCAAAATAAACAACAACAATAAAATCAAAATAGCTACCGTAGGGGCAGTGGTTAAATAAATTTCCAGTCTCTATACAATGGAAAAATATGAAGTTTGTAAAAATGAGTTATGTCTTTTGCCTGGGAAAGGTTTCTACGATACATTTTATGTGTAAAAAACAAGATGAAGAACACTGTAAATAGTATGTCTCCTCTCCATTTTTTTGGTGCTTGTGTGTAAAAAGAAAACAGAGTGTGTGAATGCTTGTGTGTACATGTGTGGAATAACAAGGAATCCTCCATATTATTAACAGGCATTAATTCCTGGCGGCTGTGAATAGGAGCCATTTAAGTGAGGGCTTTCACTGTATTGCTATTTCATTTCAAAATTTTTCTTCAGTGAATCATACCAAAACCCAAACCCGAACCCACTGTGGTCCAGTCAGTGCTGACTCACAGTCACTCCGTGTGTTACAGAGTAGAATGGCTCCCCAGGGTTCTCTTGGCTGCCATCTTTACAGAAGCAGATCACCAGGCTTTTCTTCCATGGTACAACTGGGAAAGATAGAACTGCCAATCTTTTAGTTAGCATCCAAGCCTAAACTGTTTGTGCCACACCTTTTACAAATATGAGAAAGGAGTAAATGTCCATTGTTGTTAGGTTCCCTTGAGTCTGTTCCCCTGACTCCTAGTGAATCTGCCTAAAAGAATGAAACACTGCCCAGTCCTGTGTTGTGCCCACAGTCGTTTTCATATATAAGCCCATTGTTGCAGCCACTGAGTCAATCCATCTCCTTGAGGGTCTTCCTCTTTTTCTCGACCCTCTACCAAGCATGATGTCCTTCTCCAGAGAAGATGCCTCCTGACAAATGTCCAAAGTATGTAAGATGCAGTCTTGCCATTTTTGCTTCTAAGAAGCACTCTGGTTGTACTTCTTCTAGAACAGATCTGTTTGTTCCTTTGGCAGTCCATGGTACATCCAACACCACAATTCAAAGACATCAGTTCTTCTTCTGTCTTCCCGTTCATTGTCCAGCTTTCATATGCATATGATGAAACTGAAAATATCATGGCTTGGGTCACGTGCCCCTTAGTCATCAAGGTGATATCTTTACTTTTCAACACTTTAAAGAGGTTCTTTGCAGCAGATTTTCCCAATGCAGTACGTCTTTTGATTTCTTGACTACTGATTCCATGGGTGTGGATTGTGGAATCAAGCAAAATGAAATTCTTAACAACCTCAATCCTTTCTCCATTTATCATGATGTGGCTCAGTGGTCTGGTTGTGAGGATCTTCGTTTTCTTGATGTTAAGCTGCAACCCATACTGAAGGCTGTGGCCTTTGATCTTCATCAGTAAGTGTTTCAAATCCTCTTCACTTCCAGCAAGCAGAGTGTGTCATCTGCATAACACAGGTTGTTAATGAGTCTTCCTCCAGTCCTGATGCCTTGTTCTTCTTCATATAGTCCAGCTTCTTGGATTATTTTCTTGAAATATCCAATAGTATTTGGCAATGTTTGACCTAACTTGGTAGCAGTTGCTCCGTTCAGCAAGCAAGTCCATAATTCCTTCACAGGTGAACTCAAACCACCATCCTTTCAACTAGCAGCTGAATGTGTCCCTGATGGCACAAATGGTCAATGCACTCAGCTGGTAACTGAAAGGTCTTTATTCAGAGCCACTCCAGAAGAAAGGCCTGAGAATCTGCCTCTGAAAAATCAACATTGAGAACCTTGTGGAACACAGTTCTTCTGTAGCATACATGGGATTACCATGCATCCAAGTTGACTGGACAGCAACTTGTTTTAACCTATGTAATTAAAACACAGTAGCCCTGGTGGTACAATGTTTAATGTTCTATGCTGTCACATGAGGTTGCTTTTTGTGAAAGTGACGACAGCATGTAACAACAACAGCAGTTAAAAAGCAAAATGAAAGAATAAACAGAAACAAACAGTTGAAAATGGCCATCTTAAGGGCCTGTGTCTCTGGCAGGACTCTTGTGTTACAAAAATATCTGTCAGCTTGGCTAGATCATGATTCTCAGTATTGTATGATAGTCTACCATTTCGTCATTTGATGTGATTTTCCTATGTGTTGTAAATCCTATCACTATGATGTAATGAGATGGATTAGTGGCAGATGTATCAATGAGATTTATGAGATTAGGTGGGGTCTTAAACCACTTTCTTGGGATATAAAGAAGAGAAGTGAGCAGAAAGACATGGAAACCTCATGCCACCAAGATGGCATCGTTAGAAGCAAAGCATGTCCTTTGGACCCGAGGTACCTGTGCTGAGAAGCTCCTTGCCAGAGGAAGCCTGATGACAAGGACCTTCCTCAAGAACTGACAGAAAGAGAAAGGCTTCCCCTGGAGCAAACACCCTGAATTCAGACGTGTAGCCTACTAGACTATAAGAGAATAAATTTCTCCTTGTTAAAGCCATTCACTTGTGGTATTTCTGTTAGAATAGCAGTAGAAGACTAAGACTAAGATGTGCTACTCCCCACCAAGTACCAGAGACCCTCTGGTTGATTCTTACCCACCCACCTCTTTGGCATGTTATTGCCGGCTTAGCCTCTGCTAACCTGTTTTAAGTGCCACTGCGGGCTGAATCTGCTCAGTTCACAGGGAGGTGGTGTAGGGGCTGGGCTGGGCTGAGTTTGGCCCTCAGGAGCCAAGGGTGGAGATTTCAGAAATTAAACTGCAGGTTACATCTCAACGCCAGGCTGTGTCATGGACTGAATTGTCCCTAAAGTGGAAGAAACCACATACAAGTTTTCTCAGAGGAAGAATAGAAAGGAAAGATGGGCTCTATTGTTTTAGCCCTTCTATTATCTAATTATATTATCAATTTTGCATGGTCAACATCACATGCCAGATTCTCTAAGTTCTTTACATGTATTATCTCAGTTAATTTTTATAGCCACCCATGAGTAGATGCTATTAACCCCCTGGTTTTACAGGTCAGGAAACTGAGGCACAGAAAGATTAAGTAATTTGCTCCAGGTCATGAAATAGTGTCAAAACTGAACCCAGATGTTCTGTCTGTCTTCCTATATTGGATCAACTCCTCCCACTCCTATCTTCTCCCAATCCTTTTTATCTTCTTTTGTAAAGGAAAGAAATGAAACACCAATTACAAATTCATGCCTTGGGATAAAAACATCCTGGAATTTAAGGATAATAAGATAATGAATTTAAAAATAAGATTTCGATGACAACAATACATAAAAACGTATCTGGGCACATCCATTTCCCTGAATTATGTTTCCATTTTTTTCTTTGCTTTGATGGAGTCTCTGGAAGGTGTAAATGGTTAACTTGCTCAGCTGCTTACTGAAATTTCAGAGGTTCAAGCCCAAGCAGTGATACTTCAGAAGAAAGGCCTGGTCATCTACTTTGGAAAACTCAGCCACTGAAAATGCTATGGAGCATGATTATACTCTTGTATACATGGGATTTTCACAGCTCAAATTATCTCAATGGCAACTGATCTTTGCTTTAATAATATTTTCCTAGTGTTTTACTGAAAAACAAAAAAAGGCAAACCAGTTGTCATTAGGTCAATTCTGATTCATAGCAGCCCTGGTGGTACTAAGAACTTGGCTGCTAACCAAAAGGTCAGCAGTTTGAATCCACCGGCTGCTCCTAGGAAACCCTACGGAGCAGTTCTAGTCTGTCCTACAGGGTCATTGTAAGTTGGAATTGACTAGATGGCAATGAGTTTCCCTGGAAACCATCTCTCAGATTTGCAAATGTAATTTAGCCCATGTCAGAGAATCAGCAAAGCACAGCAGCAAAACCATGGCCCTGAGTCAGACTCCTTGAGTTTAAGTCTTGGCTTCACCACTCCTTAGCTGTGTGATCTTTGGGAACTTATGTAATTTCTCTGCATATCAGTTGCCTTATATGTATATTAGGGGCTAGGAGTAGTACTCCCACAAGTGTCTGTCAATTTCTCATACTGTAGCGTTTGTGTGTTGCTATGATGCTAGAAGCTGTGCCACCTGTATTCAGACACCACCAGTGTCATGGATTGAATTGTGTTCCCCCCCAAAATATGTGTAGGTGTGTGGTAGGGCCATGATTCCCAGTATCTTGTGACTGTCCTCCATTTTGTGGTTTTCCTATACCATCTGTTAAAGGATTGGGGTGGGGCCCTAAATTCCTTCATAAGATCACCTCCCTGCTCCACTGTAAAGGGAGTTTCCCTGGAGTATGGCTTGCCCCACCCTTAATCCTTTCACCCTGCAAGAGATAAAAGGAAAGGGAGGCATGCTGAGAACTGGGAACCTCATACCATCAAGCAAGCAGCACCAGGAGAAGAGCGCATCCTTCAGACCCAATGTTCCTGCACCAAGACGTTCCCTGGGCAAAGACTGATGTAATACTAGACTTTCCTCCAGAGCCAACAAGGGGAAAGCCTTCGCCTGGAGCAGACACCCTGAATATGGACTTGTAGCCTACCAGACTGTGTAAGAATAAACGTTCCTTTGTTAAAGCCATCTACTGTGTGATATTTCTGTTAGAGCAGCCCTAGCTGACTAAAATAGCCAGCAAGGTTATCCATGACAAACAGTTTTCAGCTGATCATCCAGACTTAAGACAAAATAAGAAGAAGGATCTAGAAGTCTACCTTCTGAAAAGAATTAGATGGTGAAAACCTTATGAATAGTGGTGGAACATAGTCTGAGACAGTGTCAGAAGATAAGCCCCCCAGGTTGAAAGACACTCAAAAGACAACTGGGAAAGAGCTGCCTCCTCAAAGTAGAGTTGACCTTAATGATGTAGATAAAGTCAAACTTTCAGGACTTTCATTTGCTGATGTGGCACGACTCAAAATGAGAAGAAATGGCTGCAAACATCCATTAGTAATCAGAATGTGGAATGGATGAATTATGAACCTAGAAAAATTGGAAATAATCAACAAAATGAAATGCAATACATACACATTGATATCCTAGGTATTAATGAGCTGAAATGGATTGGTATTGGCTATTTTGAATTGGATAGTCACATAGTATACTATGCTGGGAATAAAAAAGAGGAATGGCATCATATTCATCATCAAAAAGAACAATTCAAGATCTAATCTGAACTATGATGTTGTCAGTGATAGGATAATATCCATATGCTTACAAGGAAGACCAGTTAATATCACTATTATTCAAATTTACTTACCAACCACGAAGGCCAAAGATGAAGAAATTGAAGACTTTTACCAGCTTCTGTGGTGAGAGATTGATCAAACAGGCAATCAGAATGTATTGATAAGTATCGGTGACTGGAATATGAAAGTTAGAAACAAAGAAGGATCAGTAGTTGGAAAATATTGCCTTGGTTGTAGAAATGATGCCAAAGGTAACATGACAGAATTTTGCAAGATCAATTACTTCTTCATTGCAAATATATATTTTTCACCAACATAAACAGTGACTATACACATGGACCTTGCCAGAAGGAATACACAGGAATCAAACTGGAAAGAGACGATGGAAAACTCAGTATCATCAGTCAGAACAAGGCCAGAGGTTGATTTTGGAACAGACCATCAGCTGCTCTTGTGCAAGTTCAACTTGAAACTGAAGAAAATTAGAGAATGTCCCTCAGAGCCACAAAATGACCTTGAGTATCTCCCACCTGAGTTTAGAGTCCATCTCAAGAGCAGATTCAATGCTTTGAACACTAATGACTGAAGACCAAATGAGTTATGGAAGAACATTAAGGACATCACACATGACAAAAGCAAGAGGTCATTCATTAAAAAGACAGCAAAAAAAGAAAAGCCAAAAATTGATGTCAGAACTCTGAAACTTGGTCTTGAATGTTGAGTAGTTAAAGAAAAAGGAAGAAATGATGAAAAGAACCAAACAGAAGGTTTCAAATTGTAACTGAAGAAGATTAAGTATTATAATGATGAGTGCAAAGAGCTAGACATAGAAAACCAAAAGAGAAGAATACACTTGTCATTTATCCAGCTGAAAGAAATGGAGAAACAACTCAAGTCTTGAGTTGCAACAGTGAATAATTCCATGCAGGAAGGGTAAAAAAAAAAGAAAAAAAGATGAAAGGAATACAGAGTTATTATACCAAAAAGAGTTGGTTGACTTTCAGCCATTCCAAGAAGTAGCATATGGTCAGGAACTGATGGTACTGAAGGAAAAAGTGCAAGTGGCACTGAAGATATTGCTGAAAAACAAGCTTCCAGGAGTTGACAGAATATCAACTGAGATGTTTCAACAAATAGATGTGGCCCTGGCAGTGCTCATTCATCTATACCAATACATTTGGATGGCAACTACCTGGCCAACTAACTAGAAGAGATTCATGTTTATGCCCGTTCCCCAGAAAGGTGATCCAACTGAATGCAGAAATTATCAAACAGTATCATTAACATTACACAGAAGTAAAATTTTTGCTGAAGATCATTCAAAAGCAGCTGCAACAGTATATTGACAGGGAACTGCCAGAAATTCAGGCTGGATTTGGAAGAGGATGTGGAACCAGGGATTTCATTGTTGATGTCAGAGGATTTGGGCTGAAAGCAGAGAACACTGGAAAGATGTTTACCTGTCATTTATTGACTACACAAGGGAATTTGACTGTGTGGATCATAAAACTCTACGAAAAATATTGTGGAGAGTGGAAGTTCCAGAACACCTAATTGAGCTCATGAGGAATCTGTGTTTAAACAGATTGTTTAAACTTAAAGTCAGGAAACTTGTGCATCAGGATTGTATCCTTCAACATACTTATTTGGTCTGTGTGCAAGCAAACAATCCAAGAAGCTAGACTGTATGAAGAAGAACAAGGCATCAGGGTTGGAGGAAGATTCATTAACAACCTGTGTAATGCAGATGATGCAACCATGCTTGCTGAAAATGAAGAGAACTTGAAACATTGATGACAATCAAGGACAACAGCCTTTAGTACGGATTACACTTCAATATCAAGAAAACAAAAATCCTCACAACTTGACCTATAAGCAACATCATGATAAATAGAGAAAATACTGACATTGTCAAAGATTTCATTTTTCTTGTATCTACAATCAGCACCCATGGAAGCAGCAGTCAAGAAATTAAAAGACACATTGCACTGAGCAAGTTCACTACCAAAGGCCTCTTTAAAGTGTTGAAAAACAAAGATACGACCTGACTAAAGCCATGGTATTTTCAGTTGCAACTTATGCATTCAAAAGCTGGACAATGAATACAGAAGACACAAGAAGAACTGATGCCTTTGAACTGTGGTGATGGAGACGGATATTGAAGATAACTGTGGACTGCCAAAAGAATGAACATATCTATCTTGGATGAAGTACTAACCAAGTGCTCTTTGGAAGCAAGAATAGAGAGACTATGTCTTACATACTTTGGACATGTTATCAGGAGAGGTCAGTCCTTGGAGATAGATAGCATGCTTGGTAGAGCAGAGGGTCAGTGAAAAATAGGGAGACCCTCAATGAGATGGATGGACACAGTGGCTGCAACAATGGTCTCCAGCCTTGCAACAATTGTGGGCATGGTGCAGGACTGCGCAATGTTTCCTTCCATTGTGCATAGAGTTGCTAATGATTTGGGACCAATTTAATGGCACCTGACAACAACAACAACAGAAAGCATCTTCTGGGTTGTTAAGATAACCAAATAAGTGAAACTGATAAGCATAACAGTATCCGGCACATAGAAATTTCTATAAAAAGTATTTGTTAAGAAATTTAAAGAATTAAGAGCACACCAAATGATCCCAACTCAGCAGGAACAGATGATCACCAATAATCAAAATGACATGGGGGAAAGAGAACTCAGAAGACAGAAACCCACGTGAGTGGATGACTACATCAACATTTGGCTGGAGGAATCAGATGGTGCCTGGATACCACCAGTGATAGCCATGATGGAGTTCACAAAGTTGAGTCTCACTGGCAACACAAGAATAAAAAGAGGTGCACCCTGAGAACTCCAGTAAAAGGCTGCAATTGATGGTCCGGGAGCCTCGGGGTTACCATGGGAGCATGGCCCCTGGTCCTGATGCTGCCCCTGTCCATAAATCATTATTGAGGTCACCTCTTCAGACAAGAACTAACTGGACTCAGTGACACAGAATGACCACATCGTATGAGCACTTTATGGTTCTATGCATCTATAGGATGTCATCCTGCTGGCCTCTTACTGGAGGCGGGGAGAGGGTAGAGAGGAGGGGAGGAGACAATTAGGAGGGTATGACGTGTATAGAATGGATAGGAGGAGTGTGCAATCACCGGACAGGGAGAGCAGTTGGAGCTGCACATAGGCAGGCATGCAAATTTATATTGGATTATACACTTACACTCAATCACAATTAAAAAAAAAAAGAATTAAGAATAAGGTGGAACAAGCCCAAATTGTGTTTAATCTAATCCACTAATATTTTTAAAGGAGAGAAAAGAATAAAGAAACCATGTATCTTAAACTTATCTGGTAGGTAGCAATAGCTAGTACCAAATACAGCCTTTAGAATTTCCAAGTAAGTAAAAAATCTTCAAATTCAGGAAGATGATTATGATTCTCAAGTAATGGATTTAGGGTCCACAGAGAGCGGAGCTTAATAGCCAGTGGGAATGAGGCCCCCAAGACAGCCCATTCTGAGCTAGGTACCAGGCTGCTGGGGCTTGGGGCTTGGGGCCTTCAGAATCTGATGCTCACTTGAGTTGTTAATGTAGCTATTAGCCTGGAGACTTCGCTGCTTTCACAGCACACATGTCCGTGTTTTCCTATTTCAACTTTATACTTATTTCCCCTAAATTTCCTGTTTTAGGACCTTACCCTGTGTTTCTTTTGTGCTTCACATTCTTAGAGCTGGCATTATGGTTTTAGTGTCTTTAGGGCATTAAAATCTATATTTCACTGTAACAAACAGGAGCAAATCTCAAGATTTCTAGCAGGAATTTTTTTCAGCCTTTCCCCTATTGATGTTTGCAGTTTCATTTTGCTCTAATTATCCCCAGCGGTGCAAAGAGGCAGGAACTCGGCCCCCACGATGGATGCTGCGCTGCTACCGTCTTTTCCTGCCTAGAAAATGGAAAGGATCCTGGGGGCAAACATTAGCCCCCTTTAACACTGTGCATGGTAGGGGGAGGAGGGGACTGTAGCATCTATGTTTTAACTTTGTCTATTGATTATTCCTACCATCATCGCTTCTGCTTTAGTAAGAGCTCCTTGAGAGGGAGGAAATTGCACCAGCTACATGAGAACAGTAAAGGCATGCACACAGAGCTTGCAAACCGTTTGGGATCACTCAAACTGAAAAGGAGCTATAAAATGTAAAATAGCATCATTAATATAGTACTTTTATGATCATAAATAGAAACAAGTAAAATCAGGCTGCTTGGCTGAGTTTTCCACTGGACTCCCCTCAATGGCTAGGATGGGGTGTCCTTCCTCTCTGTTGCTCATCTCATATTCTGTAACATGCATCTCTGCAATTGTCATAAGCAAATCATTTAACCCACAGGAATAATCCTGCAAAGGTGATGTCAGTGCAAACGTATCTGTGGTTGTAAAGACCAGCCATGCACAAACACCCCAAGGAAAGGTCTTTATAAATATGAAGTGCTCTATCAATAGCAAATACTACACTAATTGATAACATACATGCAGAGCCGAAAGCATGCAGGGAGCTGGACTTCAGAGTGCTAGACAAAATCCACCAGTTCAGGAAGCACTGGAGAACTAGAGGGGTGAACTTTGCACAGCTGGACCACATGGCTGAGGACCCAAAGCATTGATTTTGGCTCCTGGATGGTTATTGTGACAACCTCCAGTGACAGTGATGACAGGTGGTTTGTAGTCCTAGGTTTGGGGAGGTGCTAAAGAAGGGTTTTATCATTTGGTAAGGTTACTTAATAGGTTAATTAAAATGATAATGGAAGATACCAGGAAGGCAGGCCCTTGAGATAATTGCTGCCAAGCATGAAGCGGAGACAATTCTCCATGACCTTCACATTCATCAAAGGCTTCCTTAGTGATATGCCTTCTAAAACTCTGCAGAGCAAGATGGCAAACTTTGGGATATCAGGAGAGGAGGAAGTACAGTTAGATGATGATTTAGTCAGCTAGTGCCGCTCTAACAGAAATACCAGAGAGTGGATGGCTTTAACAAAGAAAGATTTATTGTTACACAGTCTGGTAGGTTGCAAGTCCGTATTCAGGGTGTCCGCTCCAGGGGAAGGCTTTCCCCTTGTCGGCTCTGGAGGAAAGTCCGGTATTGCATCAGTCTTTGTCCAGGGAGCGTCCTGACGCAAGAACCTCTGGTCTGAAGGACGTGCTCTGCTCCCGGTGCTACTTGCTTGATGGTTGCGAGGTTCTCAAATTGTCCTTTGTTTCTTTTTCCTTTTATTCCTTGCAAGCTAAAAGCATTAAGGGTGGGGCAAGCCATACTCCAGGGAAACTCCCCTACAGCAGGAATTTACAGCCCCACCCTAATCCTTTAACATACAGGTTAGCAAAACCACACAGTGGAGGACAGTCCCAAGATACTGGGAACCATATCCCAGCCACGTGGCTACACACTTTTTTGGGGGGACACAATTCAAACCATGACAGATGATTTAGTGAGATGGTTCAGTGATAGGATTAATTCTGAAAAAATCAATCAATGAAAACTCTATGAATCGTAATGGTCTGACCTACAACCAACCACAGGAATGGTGCAGGGCTGGGGGCATTTTGTTCTGTCGTGCCTGGGTTCACCGAGAGTCAGAAGCTGCCTTGATGGCAGTTTCACGACCCTGGTATAGTAGTTCAGAGAATGGCTGGATCTGAATTCCAGCTTTACCACTTACTGGTTGTGTAATGTGAGGAATGTATTCTAACTTCCTTCAGTTTCAATTCCTTCTCTGTAAAATACCTACCTCATAATTACATGTGAGAATTAAATGTAGAAACCTAGAACAGTGTCTGGCACATGGAAGCCCTTGCTAAAGATGTCCTCTTTCTTATGCCTGTCTCAGATGTGTTGAGAGGGGTTTTGAAGTACCCCAAGTGGACACAGCCTGCTTTATCAGCTTGCAGATACGAAATAAAATCACAGCTCATTTTAGGATTCCAATTAGAGGACTTGAACCATTTCATTTACTGGAATGTCCAGCTTTGCTGGCTCCACCCCTTAGGAAACTTGGAGTTCTAAGGGTTTATCTTGCAGCCCACAGCACAACTTGGGTGTGCGCCTTAAGGATGATGGGCTATTGTAATGATTAGTAGAAACTTGTTTCTGCATGGGTTAATGCACCACCAAGCTGTAGACATGGTGACATAGCAAAACCCTGGGAAGTCAAAAGGTCCCTTGGCTCTTCCTTACTGGGATGAAAGTGTGGTGGTGTCTGAGGAGATGGAGGTGCCCTGTGTACTGGTGCAGTTTCTCTCCCAGAATGCAGTGCTTCTTCAGGTCTGAGGAAAGGTTGCCCTGCAGCTTCTACTGATGTTGGCCAGAAGAATTTCACATCAGGGGATCCAACATTACATTTTTTTAAATTCACCCACACAGCTGCTTTCCTAGCATACAAAATAATTTGAGAACCTCTATTTTTTGATCCCTCGATTCCACATAGGGATTGACCCCAGAGGTCAATTCCTTCTACTTTCCATGCTGATTTCATTTCAGAAGGCTTTTTCTCTTTCTTAATCACCTAAGCATTGATCAGGGATACACCTGACAGGTGTCAATAACTTGGAATCTCGTGAAAAAAGACTGAGGTCTCAAGCTTTCACTTCAACAAAACCCACTGTCTTGTGCAAATTAACCTACTCCCCCGCCCCGCCTCCCTCAGTCCTGAATATCAACAATTTCTTCATCAGGAAAACTGAACTTCTGCCTCACCAGATACTCTGCTCCAGTCCTATTTTAATGTCTTTTCTTTTGCCTGATACTTGTTTTTATGGATTATCAGTCATACGGGAATTTTCTGAGTGCTGTCAACAATGTCAAGTAGAATGACTGAACAGTACGTATCATTTCCTGGTGACCTTTACTTGATTATGCATTTGAACAACTCTGCTTTCAAGAGAGAAGGTAAGAAGGAAAAATATTTTTCAGGAAGAGGAAACATTTTTATTGGCTACAAATATTTGTTGAACACTACCGCAGTATTATGAGGCTCTTCTAAGATAATTGGTATATCTGAAATGTTTCTTGGTATAGGAAAATTTACACAGAGAGAAATAGACGTTGTTCAATCTTCCTTGTACAGCCTGTTTTTTTTTTTACAAAAAATCTAAGACAAATAGGAAACCCTGGTGGTATAGTGCTCAGATGGCTACAGCTGCTAAGCAAAAGGTCAGCAGTTCAAATCCACCAGGTGCGGCTTATAGACTCTATGGGGGAAGTTCTACTCTGTCCTGTAGAGTTGCTATGAATTGGAATCAACTTGATGGCAGCGTTTTTTTTTAAAGACAATTCGTGTCTTAGTGATTCAGTTAGCTATTGCTGCATAATGAACCACCTCAAAAATTGGTGCTTTAAAACAACAATCATTTTATTATCTCTCATGATCTATGGGTTGACTATGGGCTTAGCTGGGAGGTTCTGTTGGGGCTGCTATCATCTGGGGGCTGAAATGGGCTGCTACAACCAAGATGCTTACTCACTTGACTAGCAGTTGGTGCCGAGGTGGCCTGCGAGCTCAGCTGTAGCTAGGGACCAGAGTGTCTTAGTTTTCCTCCATATGGCTCCTCCACATGGCTTGGCCTCCTGATGGCATAACAGCTGGCTTCCAAGAGAGAGGGTAGCAAACTAGGAAAAGCCCCAAGATGCAAGAACTCATTAAACCTCTGCTTGTGTCTGCTTTGCTAAAGTTCCATTGACCAAAACCATTCACGTGGCCAGAATGTGGGTGGTGACTCCACAGAGGGGTGAGCACTAGGGGCTTTGTTTATCAAGGAGTCCCTGGGTGGTGCAAATTGTTGACACATTCAGCTGCTAATCTAAAGGTTGGAAGTTTGAGTCTACCCAGAGGCATCTTGCAAGAAAGGCCTGGCTAGCTACTTTCTGCAAGTCAGTCATCGAAAACCCTTTGGAGCACAGTTCTACTGTGACACATGGTTGCTGTGAGTCAGAATGGACTAGTTGTTCACTGAGATCCACCTAAGTAACAATCTACCACACACTGAAACTAATTTGAGTGCTAAGAAGGACAAATGACAGTCTTAGAATCTGGGGACTAGAGGAGGCCTTAGAGAATTTCCAGTTCAACTTCTTGGTTTAACAAATGAAGAGACGAAGACCCAGACAAAGTGATTTACTTGGAAAAGTGACAGCTCAAACATAGGCTGTTTGCTGCGAAATCTATTCTGAGCCATGCTCTATGTAGGCACCGTACCTGTCTTCGACAGGCCAACCTCCTACCTGGAAAATTTAGAGTCTAAAGGAAAAGGCTGTAGATTA
This sequence comes from Heterohyrax brucei, assembly GCA_028571685.1. Taxonomy (NCBI): domain Eukaryota; kingdom Metazoa; phylum Chordata; class Mammalia; order Hyracoidea; family Procaviidae; genus Heterohyrax; species Heterohyrax brucei. Next base: position 65,667,672 of record CM053141.1, on the reverse strand, counting down.
GATCTAATACCTAATGCTGCCTTAACCATGGTACTTCACTGCCTTCCCATTGTTAATTAAGTGTGTAATGATCATATTAACATTAAGTTCAGGTTATAATTTATAGCACAGTAGTTATATTTTAATGTGTACTTTATGGTGCATTGGAGTTCCTGAATAATCAATGTGTACTCCTCTAATCCTGCCTAGTTTATAATACTTGGGGAAAATTTTAGTATTTTAAACAATTATAAGGATTTATAGTTTGTGAATCTTTGCTTTTGTGAAATATTTTTGTTCAAAGATACTATTTACTTGAAGCCAAGTGTTTTGTCAGCAATACAACATCTAATTGTAACGTTCCTATGGGAAAATGTAATTTGCTTTTCAATGATCTGCTTTATGACATGGTCTCCAAGAATGTGTCGTTCTGCAATAAACAGCAGATAGAGACTGTGTCTCTTGGAACGTCACACCAATTGGCTGGCACAGCAGGACTGTAGGACTAGGGTTTAGAAAGTAGTACTAATCTTTCTGTTGATATGAGAAATCTGAGCTAGAATGACAGACTTCTCTGAAGGACAGTTGGAAGATGGAAAAGGGAGCAAAATAGGAAATGGGAAGTTTCTATGGTTCTTTCCATAGTCATCTCATCAGTCACTAAGTTCTTCCTGTTGTTCAGTATCACTCACGTTGGTTTTTCCTTTCCAGTAATACACAGCTGCAGAGGGGACACTCAGAGAAGCTGTTGGACAAGGTAGGGTTTAGGTGTTCCCAAAGTCCTCTGCTGGAGGCGATGATTCAGCTGGGACATTAGTGATGAGTTAGCTGGGTAAAGAATCTTCTGGAAAGAAGAAACAGGATATGGAAAGGACTGGAGTGAAACAGAATATGACAGATTTTCTCAGTCTGGTTGGAATGGAAAGTATGTATGCGTTTGGGGAGAAGGAGGGAGAATGGAGAGAGCAAGTGGGGGGTGGCAAGGCCTGAGGCTAGAGGTGCAAGAAGTGGCCATATCATAAATGTCTTTTCAAAAACTTTGTGCTTCATTCTATACGAAATGGGATGGTACTGATGGAGATGGTGATCTGATCAAATTTCCTCTTTAAGAATGAACATTCTGGCTCCTGTTTGGAGGTTGAATGGAATAGGAGCACATTTGGAGACAATAATCATGCAGAGAGATACAGTTGCCTGGCCAGGGCTGGAGACAAGCAGTGAATGTAAGATATGTAGGCAGGTGAATCAGTAGGCCTATTTGAGCTATTTATGGAACATTTGAGTTGAGGAAATGAGAAGGCACTAGCTGTTGTCTGAACCTGAGGAGAGAGGTCCAGATCTGGAGAATTGTTGTCATTATATACACAGATTTGGATGCCATAAGAAAATGACATTGCCCAGGAGAGTGAGAAGAGAGAGGCCTGAGAATGAACCCTTGGAATGCCCTTGCTTGGGCCCAGTCCTGACTTCTCTGAGAAGCATTTCCTCGTGTCTCTCGGTAATGTACAGTGACTTCCACTTAATGTCTATTTGCAGAGGACAGCACAGGCATTAGCTGAAGTAGAATACCTTTGACTTAAACCTTTCTAATCAAGAGCTCTGGAACCCCGATGGTGGTTAAGTGCTATGTCTGCTAACCAGAAGGTTGACAGTTCAAATCCACCAGGTGCTCCTTGCAAACTCTATTTGGAAATGCTGGCGGGGATCTGGTTAAGTGCTATGGCTACTAACCAGAAGGTTTGCAGTTCAAATCTGCCAGGCACTCCTTGGAAATTCTATGGGGTCGTTATACTTTGTCCTGTAGGGTTGCTAAGTATTAGAATCAACTCCACAGTAGTGGGTTTAGTTTTCCTTTTCTTTTTTTTCTTTTTTGTTTTTCAACCAAAGACTAGGTCTCTGGATAGTATAGATGTTTTGTGCTCAAATTTGACCCACCCAGTGATGTTGTGGAAGAGAGGACTTGTGATTTGCTTTTGGAAGATGACAGCCAAGAAAACCCTATGGAGAAGTCTCCTTTGTAACACACAGCGTTGTCCTGAGCCAGAATCCACTCTATAGCAACAGGTTAGCCAAGAGCTGCAACACTGGGGGCCAAACCCAGTCTATGATTGCATTTCTGGTGGATGCTCTCAGCTTTCCTAGTTACCTCTAGCCTCCCGGTACCTTTTATCCCTTGGACCAAAATACAACCTAGATTAGGCAACAAAAACAAAAATCCCACTGAAAAATAAAAGATATGGGAAATTAGAATACAGAAATCAGCCTTCCTCCTCAAGTCTGGTTACTAGGTGTGAGTGTTTTCAAAGTCAAGAGGCCGAGTCTCCTACGGGATCCTGACTGAGTCTTTTCCTCAGCTCTGGTGTACAGCCTTTTTGTGGGGTCCTGATTACCAACTCTTGTGGAAGGAACCTGAGCATGTCTTCTTTATCTAGAGTTCATGCTGCAGCATGTGAGTGCCCCAAAAGAGAGTCAAAGAGCCCTGTATTGCTCTTCATAGCTGCTGGCCACCAGCTGTCCTTCCCTCATAATCTGCTGAGATAAATAGTTTTCACAGTAAAAAACAATCTTACATAGAGGAGCTGGTCTTTCTCAGGGAGTAGGTTCTAAAGTCAGTGCATGAGACAGAATCTATACAAGAAATTAACCTTCAAAACAACTTAGAAAAGAATTCCATTGCAGATGAACACATCTTCCCAGCATGTTCAGTAGAGCTGGGCTGACTGTTCACATTCCTCACAGGCCAACAGATGAAGTAGCTGTCCTGGGTTAGTTAACGCCAGAATGCCCCTCACTGCGGTGAGATACTCAGACCATTTAAGGCATTGTCATGGATTGAGTTGTGTCCCTCCCAAAAGTGGGTGCAACAATTTGGTTCAGTGACTCTGTGTATTTCTTTTATCTTCTTTTAATGCTTCCTAGTCTTTTAGTATTTTCTCCAGAGAATCCTTTGATATAGCAACTCAAGTCTTGAATTTTTCTAACTCTTTCAGTTTGAGAAATGCAGAAAGTATTTTTTTCTTTTCATTTTCTATCTCCAGGTCGTTGCACATGTCATTATTATACTGTCTTTTGCCGTCTGGAGTCATCCTGCGGAAATCTTCTGTTCAACTCTTTTGCGTCATCAATTCTTCCTTTTGCTTAAGCTACTCAGCATTCAAGAACAAGTTTCAGAGTCTCTTCTGACATGCATTTTGGTATTTTCTTTCCTTTCTGTTTTTTTGATAACCTCTTGCTTTCTTCATGGATGATGGGCTTGATGTCATTCTACAACCCATCTGGTCTTCTGTCATTAATGTTCACCACGTCACATCTATTTATTGAGATGGTCTCTAAACTCAGGCAGGACATACTCAAGGTTATACTTTGGTTTTCTTCGAGTTGTTCTGATTTTCTTCAGCTTCAACCTGAACTTGCATATGAACTTGCGGAAGACTGGATTATGTTAAAGAGGATTAGGGTGTGACTGCAGTACACTTACTAAGGGAGTTTCCCTGCAGTGTGGCTTGTACCACCTTTTATTCTACAAGAGATAAAAGGAAAGGGAAGCATGCAGAGACCTCATACCATCAAGAAAGCAGCACTGGGAACAGAGCAAGTCCTTTGGACCTGAGGTTCCTGTGCCAGGGTACTCCTTGACCAGAGAATGATTGATGCGACACAATAATCTTCCTCCAGAGCTGAGAAAGAAGGAAAGCCTTCGGAATTTGGGCTTGCAGCCTACTGGACTGTGCAAGAATAAACTTTTCTTTGTTAAAGCCATCCACTTGTGGTATTTCTGTTATAGCAGCAATAGCTGAGTAGGACAGGCATGAAGACTGAAAACCATAGAGAGAATAGCAGAATCTCAGTTCCTATTCCACTGCTGGAGTCTCCGGGTAGTGCAAACAGCTAACATACAGATGAAAAATTGGTTTGAGTCCACCCAAAGGTGTCTCTGAAAAAGGGCCTGCTGATCTACTCCTGAAAAATCATCCACTGAAAGCCCTGCAGAGCACTGCTCTATCCTGACACACACTGGGTCACCGTGAGTTGAATCAAGTCCGTAGCAATTGGTTTTCCACTTCTTGGGTAGAAATGCTCATACTTTTAAACAGGTTTGTTCTTATCTCCCTACCTCTCTTCATCCTCTTTTAGAAATTTTATTTATTTTGTTATTGTTGTTGTTGAGAATATACACAGCAAAACATACCAGTTCAACACTTTCTGCAGATACAATTTACTGCTGCTGATTGTATCTTTTGAGTTGTATAATTATTTCACCCCCCTTTCAGAATTGTTCCTCCACCATTAACATTAATTCACTGCCCCCTAAGTTTCCTATCCTATTTTCTGAGCTACTGTTATCAGTTTGATCCCATGTAGATAGTTCTTGAAAGAGCATAATGATCAAGGTAGACATTTTTTCCTAGTTTTGCTAAGCTATTGTTTGGTTTTAAGACAATTTCAGGGAATATTTTTGGTTTTAGGGCTAAACATTACCTCGCGGCTCCAGGAAGTCTAGAGTCCATGAGAATTTGAAATCCTTTTCATCTATGAAATCTTTGATTAAAATGTTCAGTAATGGTAGCCAGGCACTGTCCAGTTCTTCTGGTCTCATGGCACAGGAGGCAGTTAGGCAAGCATTCCATATTCTTCTATTTCTGACTCTACTTCTCCCTCTGCTACTCCAAGAGATTAGAGACCAATTGTTGTACCTTGTATGGCTGCTTAGAAGTTTGCTTGTCTGTTTTTTGTAAAGCTTTTAAAAAATTATTGTTATGATTAAGTGAAAATATACAATCTAAATCAATTTTGCATGCCTGCCTATCTGCAACTCCATCTGCTCTTCTTTGTGACAGCACACTCTTCCTTTTCACTCTTTACTTCTAGTATGCTCTTAATACCCATCCCTTCCTGTCCACCCTCTCCTCTCCCATCTAGAGAGAAACCAGTAGGACAGTCTCCTATAAATGTATAAAACCATACAGTACATGCACCACATGCTCACTCTGTGTCCCCAAGTCCAGTCTATTCTTGTCTGAAAAATTGATCTCAGTACTGGTTTTAGGTCTGAGCCAGCAGCAAGTCTAGGGGCTATGTTCCCAAGGGACCCTCCAGGCTGTCAGACCATTAGTTCTGATGTTTTAGTAGAGTTCTCAAACTGCAAACCACTTTTTCTCACACTACATCAGGGACTCTACATTGAGTCCCCCATCACCACTGCATTTGATGGTGGCTGGGCACCATCTATTTCTTCTCGTGTCTGTCATACTCATGCAGTCTCCCATTCACATGGGTCCTTCTGTCTCCTGTGCTCTTTTATCTTCATGTCTTTGATGTTCTTGGTCATCATCTGTTCCAAATGGGTTGGGACAAATTGGTGTTCCTCAGACAGCAGCTTGCTAGGTTTTAAGACTCCAGATGTCACACACCAATGTGAGTATAGAAGACTCTCTTTGCTAAAGACTAGTTATGCCAATTGACCTCTATGTCCCCTGAAAACGTGGTCCCCAGACCCCTGTCCCTGCTACTCTGTCCTTTGAAATATTGGGTTGAGTTTAGAAAATCTTTCAGTTTGTGGTATAATCAGTTATGTTGATCTGCCCGCTACTGAGTGCTGTCTCTCCCTTCTCCTAACCAAATTCCTATTGACTAATCTATGAACAACTTTCTCCCTTCCTCCCTACCTTTGTAGCTGTCAGAGTGTTTTTTCTTCTGTACCTAAGTCCATTTTTAAGTCCTTGTAGCGGAGGTCTCATACAATACTTGTCCTTTTGCAGCTGGCTGATTTCACTTGGCATAATGTCTTCCAGTTGAAACCAGGTTATGAAATGCTTCCTGGAATCATTATTCTTTATCATTGCATAGTGTTACATTGTGTATATGTTTGTTTATCCATTCATCTGTTGATGGCACCTAGGTTGATTCTATCTTTTTGCTGTTGTGGGCTGTGCTGCAATAAACATTTATCTTCATGTATCTGTTCATGTGACAGCCCTTACTTCCAAAGGATATATGCCAAGCAGTGGGATTGCTGGATCATATAGGCTTTTACTTCCAGCTTTTTAAAAACTTGGATTGCTTTGCAAAGAGGTTGCATTTTGCATTCCCACCAGCAGTGTAGGAGAGTCCTAATCTCTCCACAGCCTCTCCAGCGTTTGTTGTTTTGTGTTTTTTGGATTATTGCCAACCTCGTTGACGTGAGATGGTATCTCTTTGTAGTTTTGATTTGGATTTCTCTGATGGCTAAAGACCGTGAGCATTTCCTCATGTGTCTTTTTCTTTTTTTTGGTTGGTAGTTTTTTTTATTACTTTTTCAATTTCTTCTTTTGTGATGGATTTATTAAGTTGTTTTACTTCTCCTTGTGATAATTTTGGTAGATGATATGAATCTAGAAATTAGCCCATTTCCTCTATGTTTTCAAATCTGTTAGAATACAGTTTTTTGTAGTATTCTGTTCTGATACTTTAAATTTTGGTTGGATCTGTTGTGATGTCTACTGTCTCATTTCTTATTCGAGTTATTTATTTCCTCTCCTGTTTTTCATTTGTGAGTTTAGCCAATGGTTTATCATTTGTTGATCTTTAAAAAAAACCCAGCTTTTAGTTTTGTTAATTCTTTCAGTTGTTTTTCTATTCTCTAATTCATTTAGTTTTGCACTAATTTTTATTATTTGTTTTCTTCTGGTGCCTGAGGGGTTCTTTCATAGTTCTTTTTGTCCTTGTTCAAGTTGTAGGGCTAATCCTTTGGTTTGGGCCCTTTTTTCATTTTGGATGTGTGCATTTATAGAGATAAATTGACGTCTGAGTACTGTTTTGCTGTATCCCATAGGTTCTGGTAGATGTGTTTTCATTCTCACTTGATTCCATGAACTTCTTTATTGCATCTTTGATTTCTTCTATAACCCATGGATTTTTGATCAAGGTGTTGTCCAATTTCCATGAGTTCAAATTTCTACTCATGCTGTCTCTGCTATTGATTTCAACTTTTATGGCTTTATGGTCTGAGAAGATGCTTTGCAATAATTCAGTGATTTGGATTTTGCTGAGGCTTGCTTTATGTCCTAATACATGGTCTATTCTGGAGGATATTCCATGTACACTGGAAAATGTTATTGGGTAAAATGTCTGTATATGTCAGTCAGGTTGAGTTGGTTGATTGCCACAATAAGATCTTTATCTTTTTTTTCTTGATGATCTATCCATTACTGAAAGTGGAGTGTTGAAGTCTTCTACTATTATTGTGGAGTGGTCTATCTTATTTTTCAGAGTTGTTAGCATTTGTTTCATGCATTTAGATGCTCTGATATTGTGTGTATAAATATTTAAGCAATAAATAGTGCATAAATATTTAATATTGTTATATCCTCCTTATGTATTGAACCTTTAAGCAATAAATAGTGACCATCCTTGTCCACGATGGTGGATTTCACTTTGAAATCTATTTTTTCTGGGATTGATATTGCCACTCATGCTCTTCTTTGCATATTGTTAGCTTGGTATATATTTTTACACCCTTTGCTTTTCAGTTTGTTCATCTCTTTGAGTCTAAAGTGTGTTTATTGTAAGCAGCATATAGATGGATTGTGTTTTTTGATGCAACCTGTTATGCTCTGTCTCTCTATTGGAGAATTCAGTCCATTTACATTCAGTGTAATTATTGATAGATACATATTAGTGCTGTCATTCTGATGCCTTTTTGTGTTGTTGATGTTTTCTTTGTTCTACTTAATGTACTGTTCTGAGTTGTTTTTCTTTATGGGTTTTCTCTTCATCCTTTTCAATGTTGATTTTGTGTCTGTTGAGACTCCTGTGTTATGTTTCTTGTTTTGATAAGTACTACTGTTAGTGTGTTTTGCAGCTACCTCTTTGTTCCCCCTTAATGTTCTAAGTTTAAACCGATCTTTAACTTCTGTATATCTCCTTAACTTCCTCTCGATCATCTGAAAGGGCTATAAATACTGTAATATATCCCTCTTTATAGTATGATGATGCCATAGTTTACATGTTAAGATCTCTGTTTCCCTATGTTTAATGTTTTAGCTTTGTGACTTCTCTGAGCAGGGCTCTGGGTGCTGTGTCATGCATTGCATCCTTGAGTATACATCTGATGTTACTGTTTTCTAATTGAAGAGCTTCTTTCAGTATTTCTTGTGACTTTGGTTTGGCTTTTGCAAAGTCTCTAAGCTTCTGTTTACCTGAGAATGTCTTAGTTTCAGTGTCATATTTGAGAGACAATTTTGCAGGATATATAATTCTTGGTTAGAAATTTTTCTCCTTCAAGGTTTTGTATATGTCATCCCACTGTCTTCTTGCCAACCTGGTTTCTGCCCAGAAGCCAAAGGACACCCTACACAGCTTCTCTTTGTGTGTTGGTTTTGATTTAAGCCTAGCTGCCTTTAAGAGTCTCTTCTTATGTTATGTTTTATTAAGCTTGATTATAATATGTCTTAGTGTCTTTCTTTTGGGGTCCACCTTTTGTGAAGTTTGGTAAGCATCTTAAATATCTACATTCTCTTCTTTCATGATGTCAGGTAAGTTTTCTTTCAGCAACTCTTCAACAATTCTCTCTGTATTTTCTGTTAGGCCTCCCTATTCAGGAACTCCAATCTCTTGTAGATTGTTCCTCTTGATACAACCCCACATGCTTCTTAATGTTTCTTGATTCTTTTTATTTTTTAATATTTTTTATTATGATTGAGTGAGAACATACAATCCCATATAAATTTGCATATCCACCAATGAGCAGCTCCCACTGCACTCCCTGTTCAGTGACAGCACACTCCTCTGTTCTGTACTTGTCATATCCTCCTAACAATCTCCTATCCCCTTCTCTCCACCCTTTCCTCCACATCCAGTAAGAGCTCATCTGGATGGCATCCTACAGATGCATAGAACCATAAAGTGCACACATGATATGGTCACTCTGTGTCACCAAGTCCAATCCATCTCTGTTTGAAGAGTTGATCTCCATTATGATTTATGGACAGGGGCAGCATCAGGGCCAGGGGCCATACTCCCAGAGGAACCCCAAGGCCCCTCGACCATCAATTACCATCTTTTAGTGGAGATCTCAGGGTACACCCTTTTTTATTTTTGTGTTGCCTGTGAGACTCAGCTTTGTGAGACCCATTGGGCTATCACTGGTGGTGGCTGGGCGCCATCCAATTTCTCTGGTCACATGTCGATATAGTGGGTCTCTACTACTCACGTGGGTCTCTCTGTCTTCTGGGTTTTCTTTGCCCCATGTCATTTTTGTCCCTGGAGATCATTGGTTCCTGCTGAGTTGGGACCATTTGGTGTATGTCAGATGGCAGCTTGGCAGCTTTTAAGAACCCAGATACCACTCACCAATTTGGGGTGCAGAAAATTCTCTTAGCAAAATGTTAGTTATGCCAATTGGTCTCGATTTCCCCTGAGAGCATGGTCCCCATAACCCCCCCCATTGCCCCAGCTACTCTATCCTTACAATGTTTGGTTAAGATGGGAGGAGTAATCATGTTATGTTGAAGTCCAGCTAAAATTGATCTTCTTTCTAATGGGTGTTGCCACTGATTTCACTCAACCAAATTTCTATCAACTATCTAATCTTTACCTTACCCTCTCCCTCCCTCCCTCTTGATCCTTGCAGCCATCAAAGAGTCTTTTCTTCTATGCATGAGTCTGTTTTTTAGGTTCTTATCGTAGGGGTCTCATAGAATATTTGTCCTTTTGACACTGACTACATTCACTCAACATAATGTTCTCCAATTGAAACCAGATTATTTTTCCTAAAATCAACACTGTTTCTTTTTATCATTTTATAGTGTTTCACTAAGTAGATATAGCATACTTTACTTATCCATCCCCCTGTTGTTGGGCATCTGGGTTGGTTCCAACTTTTTGCTATTGTGGACTATGCTGCAATAAACATTCGTGTGCATGTATCAGTCGCTGTGAATGGCCTTGATTCTGTAGGATATATTCCAAGCAGTAGAATTACTGGGTCAAATCATGTGTCTATTTCCATCTTTTTAAGGAAGCACCAAATGGCTTTCCAAAGAGGTTGCACCATTTTGCCATCCCACTAACAGTGTAGGAGAGTTCCAATTTCTCCACAGCCTCTCCAGTATTTGTTGTTTTGCATCGTTTTGCATAGATTATGGAGACCAGGCATCAGTCTGACATATAGTTGCCAAGTATTTTTTCCCGTTCTGTAGGTGGTGTTTTAATTCTATTGATGAAATCTTTGGATGAGCAAAAGTGTTTGATTCTTAGTAGTTCCCATTCATCTATTTTCTCTTCTGTTGATTGTGGTTTGCTTGTCAGATTTTGAAGTCTGTTTGTGTTGTGTATTAAAACTTCCATTGTTGATACTAATTTTTCTTCAATGCACTTTACCATTTTAGATTTAAGATTTAGGTCTTTTATCCAGTTTGAGTTGGTTTTTGTATAAGATGTGAGACATGGGTCTTGTTTCAGTTTATTGCAGATGGATATCCAATTTTGCCAGCACCATTTGTTGAAGAGGTTGCTTTTACCACAGTTTAATGTCTCAGGACCTTTGTTGAATATCAACTGTTCATAGGAGAGTGGTGTCATCTCTGGGGTCTCAGTTCTGTTCCATTGATCTGTCTGTCTGTTTTTGTACCAGTACCAGGCTGTTTTGACCACTGTGGCGGTGTAGTAGGTTCTAAAGTCGGGTTGTGAGAGGCCTCCCAGTGTATTTTTCTTCTTCAGAAGTGTTTTACTTATCTGGGGTTTCTTCTCTTTCTAGAGAAAATTGGTGATTTGTTTCTCCATCTCATTAAAAAATGTCACAGTAATTTGTGCTAGGATTGCATTATATAAGTAAATTGCTTTGGGTAAAAAGAACATTTTAACAATGTTTAAGTCTTCCTGTCAATGAACAGAGTAGGTTTCTCCATTTATGTAAGTCTCTCTTAGTTTCTTGTAGTAAGGTGTTGTAGTTTTCTTTGTAAAGGTCTGTTATTTCTTCAGTTAGATTTATTCCTAGGTATTTTATCTTCTTGGGGGCTATCGTAAATGGTATTGATTTGTTGGTCTTGATTCTTTTATCTAATTTCCCTCATAAATGCTGGTGTCAGTTGCTTTATCTTCAGTCTCGCTAATTCTACATTCCATTTCCTTCGTCCTTCTCTTTTGATTTGCATTGAATTGTCTGACTTGGAAATTTTGTTATTCATCTGGTGAATTTCAGATTGTTGGTATTTCAGCAGTTCATATGGCTTGCATAATTTTTCATTTTGTTCTGTTGCACTTTGTATAATCTCAAGAAGGGCTCTGTACATAATTCTTTTGTATTCTACCTCTGATAATTTCAGAAAGAGTTCTTCATCTGAGAAGTTTTTTGATTATTTTGGGAGTTTTCCAGTGCCATTGTGGTCTGTTTCTTTAAATGGTCAGATATTGATTGTTGTCTTTATATCATCAAAAATCTGTTCAGCTTCTCTGGTGTTGTTATGAATTGACTTGTATCCCCCCAAAATAGGTGTAGCCATGTGATGGGGCCATGATTCCCAGTATCTTGTAACAGTCCTCCATTTTGTGGTTTGCCTATGCTGTATGTTAAAGGATTAGGGTGAGACTGTAAATCCCTTCATAGGATTATCTCCCTGCTCCACTGTAAAGGAAGTTTCCCTGGAGTATGGCTTGCCCTACCCTTAGTCCTTTCATCCCACAAGAGATAAAAGGAAAGAAAAGCAGGCTCAGAATTAGGAACCTCGTACCATCAAGAAAGCAGCACCGGGAGAAGAGCGCATCCTTCAGACCTCAGGCTCCTGTACCAAGATGCTCCCTGGACAAAGGCTGATGCAAACTTTCCTCCAGAGCTGATAAGGGGAAAGCCTTTCCCTTGAGCAGACACCCTGAATATGGACTGGCAGCCTACTGGACTAAGTAAGAATAAATATTCCTTTGTTAAAGCTATCTACTGAGTGATATTTCTGTTAGAGCAGCCCTAGCCGACTGAAACAGGTGTCTTCTGCTGAGAGAGACCTATTTACAAGCTTTTATGACCCCAAACATTATGCAGCAAAACAAAAACACTGAAGATGTTATTAGATCGATTAACAGATTTTTCCATGAAACCATGACCCAAAATACCTGCATCAAGAAGTGAAATCTCGTAAGGTTTTTTCTTGTACATAGGCAGCCTCAGCAGCTACTCTTTTATGTCATTGCTGTAAACGTATCTATCACACTTTTGTCACTTTAACTTTTTACAATTGTACAAGTTATTGACAGCAGTTCTAATAATTGGTTGCACAACTCTATCCTTAATCAGGGGGACATTTCTGCCTCTTTCCTCCATTTTTAGCTGTACATAGTCTGGTGAATTTCCTGTAACCCTGAAAGGATGGTTTCACTATTAACATGCAAAACAGTTTATTTTCTCATTGTCAAGTGTTCTATCATCCCCAAAATAGTATATTTAGAGTTCTTTTTGAGTGATCATAAAACTCAGTTAATTGCCCCACCCAGAACACACAGCTCCCTCATCTCTCTATGCCTCCAAGGGTAAATTCAAATTTTATCTTTAAAGAAACAGAAAATCTGCTGGCGGCTTTCAAATATGGTCCTTTCCCCTACTTTAGCTTTTGGCTATGGAGATTTAAGCAAATCCATCTAGAGTACCTGGTTACACCATAGCCCTGTACCTTCCCTATCTCCCCAAATGTGTGTTACACAAATCTGGCTCTGAGCTGTCATGAAGATCATTTCACCTATCTGAATTGCTCATTCATTCTAGACCCTTATCCTCTTTACTTTGCTTCTACTCATTATTCCCATCCTCTTAATTCTAGACTGAAATCTGTGAGACACTCTTGACTACCAACATTCAGTGCTGTCTCTCTCAATATCAATTATTGTACAACATGGTGTTTCTTTATTCCTTATGTTGTAGACTAGAATTATACTCTATAGGATTTTCAAGGCTGTGAACTTTTGGAAGTGTGTCATCAAGGCTTTCTTCCAACATGCCTCAGGGTGAGTTTGAGCTGCCAGCATTCTAACTAGTAGTCGATAGTTTATGTGTTTGTGCCACTGACGAATCCTTATTTGACTTCAGATTTTGCCCAAGTCTAGCTCAGTCCAACACAGGCCATGTTTCAAGTTTGGATTGTCCATTATCAAAACCAGGGTGTTCCATTATAAGTGGGTATGACTGTAGCATTGAAAGGATTGGAGTGGGGCAGGGTAGCAGAGAACACATAACACTCATACATGGATTCTCAGCCTGGGGGGATGACAACAGCCTCAGGATGATCATGGAAACAAGTGCAACTTAATGTTCCATTTATTCAATGATAAATCAAAGAACTCAAAAGTGAATGGAAAAAAGTGAATGCTAGAAACTCGAAATTATTTTAAGAAAAGGGTGGGAACCAGCCTGTAGAGGAGTCAGTCACCGGCAGTTTACATATCCAGTTTACATCACCAGAATACATATCAGAGAATACATATATATGTTATTTGGGAAGGAAGGTAAAAATAGGATGTATTTTTTTTCTAACTGAAGTAAAAATTCAAATCAAAGCCAGAATCAAGGTGGCAGGTCTTGTTTGAAAACTCCTTTTGTTTATAATGTAGATTTTTTTCCTTTATGAAACAGATGCTTATACAAGCATTACCAGTGTTGTCAATAATACTGTAACATTTGCCTTCCCTCCCTTTATTGCTTGGGGAACATGTTGGGTTTTGGCACATTTAGCTTTGCCATTTACTTCAAAAATCACAGCTGTGTAGTTGTGTAGTGCTACAACTAAGTTGATTTTACTGAGAATAAAAATTGAAGTAAAAAATCTCTAACTATCTTCCAGTAATCATAGGCCTGAAATAGTTTGGCTTTTTTTTTGAACAACTTGATTTCGGTACAATGATGCTTCAATAAGAATCTTCCTGCAAATTTAATTCAAAAGGGAAGGCTTTGTTGTTAATAAACACAATGGCAGTTTGTACATCTCTATATTATTATATTGCTTCTCATTATGGTAATTCATTTGCTTCTGCTTTGTATGGATATCAAATAAAATTCTCTCTCGCTCCTGGCAAGTGATTGCCATTATGGAGGCACTCTGGGAGACCAGCTAAGCAGTGCTTGGTGTCATAGCAAACACAATTAGCAAAATGGCATCCAGAGTGGCGTTATGGAGTTGCCCTGTGGTGAGTGTCTGTGTTTTCTATTTAGCAGGGCTATAGGTTACTAGGCTTTGCTGTGTGCCTTCTCTGTTTTCATCTTCCTACCATTTTCTATTCAAGTGGAACAGCATGAGGACTTTGTGTGAACTGTATTTTCTCTTTTTTTCTGAGGGCTTCTTCCTCAGCACTTGCTGGGCTCATAGAGCTCTAGGTTATTTTGCCTTCCTAGGAGCCTGTGTTTCTCTAGCAAAAGGTCAATGAAAGCATCACTAAATGTCTGATATCATTGTGGTTTTTTCACTATGTTTCACTTCTCTGTCTGCCATTTATCAGTTATTAGAGTAATGCTGAGTTTTATGTGATGTTAAAACAACAATCACAAGAAAATCACTTTAAAAGTTGTTATGAACTACCTCTGTATTAAGACAAAAACTATTTTTCTGCAGTGATACAATTTGAGGTGGAATCATAGTTGAACACTCAGAAGATTTAGGTTTCTCTGTCAATGATGGATCGGCCTACATGGAATAGACAGCACCGACTGTGTCTTTGAGATAAAAGGCAGAAACATTGTCCTTGGGTGAAACATGAAGACAGAGGTGGTCTAGGTTTAGATGGAGTGGTTCTCCTACTAGACACACAGGATTGAATGTTTCTCCTTAACACATAATCCAAAACACCCAAACCTGCTGCTTTTGAGTTGATTCTGACTCACAGTGACCTGGTAGGACAAAAGAGAACCGCCCCATATGGTTTCCAAGACAGTAATCTTTGTGGGAGCAGACCACCATGTCTTTACTCCATGGAGCTGCTTGTAGGTTTTTTTTGAACCACTAATCTTTCAGTTAGCAGTCGAGTGCTTTAACCGCTGCACTGCCCAAGCTCCTTTCTTAACACCTACTCATTCTTTAGTATTCATTTTGATTATGTTGGGAAGCTTTCTCTGGTGCTGTGAGGCAGAAATGATCACCCTGTTGTCTAGATCACTTGTGAACTATCTTACTGAATGTCTCCCCATTTGCCATCTACTTCCTTCTTGATAAGAGAATTTTGCAGCTATGTGTCCTGGGAATGATCTCATTTTAGCTCCAACAGGTGATTCATCACTGACTTAAGGGAATTGAATTCTTCCTCTATGTGATTAGGTTAGATATTAGCTAAATGATTATTTATGGATTTTGTTTTGTCCCCCTGTCTTAGTCATCTAGTCCTTCTATAACAGAAATATCACAAGTGGATGACCTTAACAAAGAGAAATTTATTTCGTCACAGAAAAGTAAGGTAACAGTCCAAACTCAAGGCACTGATTTTAGGTGACACCTTTCTCTATCGGCTCTGGAGGAAGATCCTTGTTGTCCATCTTCCACTGTGCTCAGAGCTTCTGAGGCTGAAGGACCCCAAGTCCTTTCCAAAAGATGGACTCTGCTCCCAGCACTGCTCCTTGGCAATATGAGGTCCTCAACTCTTCTCTTTCTTCCCTTTGCTTTATATCCCAAGAGGTTGCCTCAAGGCACAATACAATCGTGTGCATTGAGTCCTGCTCCACCAACACAACTGTTGCCATCCGTCCTCATAATAGATGTAGGATGCACAACATGGAGGAGCTTCACACAACACCAGGAATCATGGCCTAGCCAAATTGCTACATACATTTTTTGGGGGACACATGTCAATCAATAACAATCCCCCCAAAGCAGTGTTGAAGCCCGAACTCCTATATCATTGAATGTAATCTTGTTTTTGGAAATAGATTTTTCTTTGCAGAGGTTATCAGTAAAGTTAACAATGTCATACCAGAGCAGGGTGGGTTACAATCCTAATGCCTTCTGGATTGTGGTTTATGAAGAGAAGGACAGACGGGAAACCGTCAGGAATACAAGTGGAAGACAGCATTGTGATGTTCTGTCTACAGGCAAAGGAATTCCAAGGATTGCCTGTAGCCAACAGAAACTAGGAGACAGGCATGAGATAGTTCCTTTTTCAAAGAAAGGAGCTAGCATAGCAGTGATCATTTAGCCTCAAGAACTGTGGAAAAATAATCTTCTGTTCTTTAAATACATATATTTTATTTTATTTTTTTGTATTTTATTA
Organism: Heterohyrax brucei; assembly: GCA_028571685.1. Lineage (NCBI taxonomy): Eukaryota > Metazoa > Chordata > Mammalia > Hyracoidea > Procaviidae > Heterohyrax > Heterohyrax brucei. Next base: position 65,651,481 of record CM053141.1, on the reverse strand, counting down.
CAGCAGCTCTAGGAAACTAAGACAGGTATCAACTGGAAGTACAATTATGGCCAGTAAGACTTGAGGGAAAGTATACTGGAGGGCTTCTGGAATAGTTTGTCACTCTTATTAAAATGAAAGGCTGTGTAAAGATGTGATTCCTAGAACTGTGGCAAGTATCTTGTGATCATGAGAGTCAGCCACGAGGATAATAGTCAACATGCTGAAAATGGTTGCGTGAAAAGACAGAAAGAATCTGGGCTTTTGATGATTTACTGTTCGTATCCTCAACTAGTTACCTGGAAAACTCCCTATTTCTGGCCTTCTTTTACATTAAATAATAAATTCTTAGATTTTTTTTTTCTTCTACCTGCAGCGTGAAACATTGATACTGATATACTACTTCATACTTTGTACATTTATAAATGGTCCTACTGATGTAATTATTTGTTTTCAAGCCTAACTCCCTGTTATGTAGTAGTTTTCTACTCATTTTGAAATTCCTGGCTCCTAACACTGAGCCTCTTATGTAGCAGATGCTAATTAAATGTAGAATAAACATTGCATAGGAAGAATGCTTATTGTTAGGCAACTCAGACTCACTGCCTAAGTACCTCTCCACAACTTAGCCCAGAGCTGCCTACAACACAGCACCAACAAAAAGCCAAATGAAAGTTCTCTTACCTGAACGCAGAAGTCAGATGCACTTCTTTTGGTGCTGTCTTGGAAAATAATCAATGTTTTTTAGATGAGCTTCCCCGAGAAACACTTTACTTTTGTGCTTTCTTCAGAAGACACATCCCTACAAAATTATTCATAAATTTAAATTTTATAAATATATTTTAATTATGATTCAGTTGATGGCTAAAGGAGTTCCATTTTTCCCTGTAAAGTAAAAAAAAGAGAGAGAGAGAGAAAGAAAATCTGAATAACCGTTCTCTAATTTATCAAGAAAACCTAACACATTGCTTTTGAGTCAGTTCCAACTATTAGAGTAGAGTTGCCCCACAGGGTTCCAAGGCACTAAACATTTGTGGAAGCAGACTGCCACATCTTTCCCAGCAGAGCATTTGAACTTCTGAACTTTCAAGCCCACCAGCCCTCAGGGTCCTGGTATTTCCAATTGTCTTATATGCATGTGAAAGCTGGACAATGGACAAAGAACGGATGCATTTGAATTACAGTGTTGGTGAAGAATATTGAATATACTGTGGACTTCCAGAATAATGAACAAATCTGTCTGGGAAGATGTACAGCCAAAATGCTCCTTAGAAGGAAGGATGGTGAAACTTCATCTTACATGCTTTGGACATGCTATTAGGAAGGACTGGTCCCTGGAGTGGGACACCTTGCTTGGTAAAGCAGAGGGTCAGTGAGAAAGGGAAAGACTCTCAGTGAGATAAATTGACAGAGTGGGTCTGTGCCAATGGAATGAAACATAACAATTGTGAGAATGACGTAGGACTGGGCAAGATTTCATTTTGTTGTGATTGAGATTGCCTCATTCCAACTCAGTTCCAATGAGGTTGCCTCAAGCCAACTCTACAGCACCTAACAACAATAACAATTTGTGAGGACATTGAAGAAATAGGACCAAAGCATCCTTAAAAGTGAAACTGGTGAAACTTCATCTTGCTTACTTTATACACAGTTTCAGAAAAGACAGATTGATAGAAAAGGGCATCACATTGTGGTTAGTAAGGTAGAGGGTCAATGAAAACAAGGGAAATGCTTAATAGGATGAGTTGACACAACAGTTGAAACAATGGACTCAGTCATGCTAACAATTGTGAAGATGGCACAGGACTGAGCAATGTACTGGTCTGTTATACACAAGGTCTTTGTGTGTTTGAACCAACTCAACAGCAAATGACAACAACAACAGCAGCAACAACAATTCATTGTGATATTTTAAAATTTACATATTTGTGTACAGAAAACTCATTTTTACGCAGAGCTCAAAAAGTTAAAATCACTGCTTCCTCCTCCTTTTTGGTCTACATTTTACTTTTATGAAGCACAGAAACATGAGAAGTAGACAAATGAAATTGATTTATTTAGACTTCCCAGATAATGTTATAGGATGTATGTGTATTCTGCTTACTCCTTTAAACTTTTCTAACTACAGTCCTACCTTTAGGCAAGTGATGCATTTTTTTTTTTTTTTAAATTGGAAGAGTATTTGAATTGGTGGTTGTTCTCAGGTTGATTCTTTGAAGTCTCTCTAAGCATAACATGCCCATATCCTTTTTATGACCAGTGGGATATACGGTAACCCACCAACATTTTCTGCCTCTCAGGTTTACTGGGAAGCTGGTTTCCCATTGTGAGTGTGTGCTGCCACAAGGTAGGGATCTTTATGACTTCTGGAAATGAAAAATGGGCATGTGCAGAAAGTTACAGTTTCTATAAGGTGTTACATGAGGTGTGTGTATTCCTGGTAGGAATAACAGAAATTTTGAAAAGTAATTTGGGACACATGTATTAGTGGAATTTGGGGGGACTCTGGCGGTAGAATTAGTGGGATGCCATGTGTCCTTCTGGACTCTAAGGGTGTGTTACAGGAAGGGGAAAGAAAAACTATCTGTACTACCTACCAAAAATTCAATGATACTCAATGATTGAGCATGCCTCCATTAATGAAAACACATTGGTATCAATGAAACATTCACAGCAGAAAATAATGTGGTCTTGGAAAGATTACAGGAAGTATAATGGCAGTGATTTATCTCTTGACTTCACCGAAACTTGGGTTTTTGTTCCCATTTAGTGTCTGTCTAGTTAGTGGGCTTGGAAGTCTGCTCCTGCTTCTTGGGATTTTTTTTTTCTTAGTTTTTAAAATTTGTCATTTTTTTATTTCATTATTTCTGAAGTTTTTATCATGCATTTTTTATTTTTATCCATTCTTTGTGACTGAACTACCGTTTCCACTGAAGCCAGGAAATTTGCCGCCTTTCTCATCTCACTTCTGGGCCTGGATGAGACCAGGTTTTAGTGGCAATACGAGCAGAGTAAAGAGAGGAACTGAAGGTAGTTTTTCTCTTTTATTTTAAGATAGCACAGTTCCTGACAGCTCCACATGCGGTTCTTCACACCATTTTGCGTTTTCAAGCTCTTCCGTGAGGGAGAGGCAGGGATCGCGTTAACCTGTGAAGAAAGACAAGTCTAGCAGACGATGCTGAACATTGGAGCACAGCTTTCACCAGGGGCCACCTGCTGTGAGAGTGCTATGGTGCTGACTCAGAGGTAAGGCTGTTTCGTTGTTTATTGTGAAACATTATTTGCAAATTGTAAAAATGGATATAAAGAAGTCTTCTGGAAAGAAGAGCTAGCAGGAATGATTTCGTGCACGTGGGAATGGTATCTTTGCACATAACTGTTTCTCTCCCTGTCTGCTGCATCTCCAACCTTCATTCATTTTCATTGCTGCCACCACTGTGGTTCACACTTTGACCAGCTCTTCCATGGCTTACTGGCTCTCATCTTTCTCCCTCAAATATGGGTCTCACATTTCTTTTACAGATATCTTCTTAAAAGAACATTTTATCATAGTATGTTCTCTCTTAAAATCCTTCAGTGGTTCCTGTTATGATGAATTCCAAACACTCCTCAGTGTGAAATGGAACATTGGTAGTGCAGTAGTTAAGAACCCAGCTGTTGATCAAAAGGTCAGTAGTTCAAATTCATCAGCTGCTCCTTGGAAATCCTGTGGGGCAGTTCTACTCTGACCTATAGAGTTGCTATGAGTTAGAAATAAATTGATGGCAATAGGCTTTTTTTTTTTCTTTCTTTTTGGTGGTATAAAATACAAAGTCATGGACCATGAGGGCAATCTGTCTTCTCACCCAGTGTCTTGGAATCAAGAACACTGACTATTAAATAATATGTTTTAGTAAGTTTTGATAGCATATTTAACCCCTTGTCACCTCCGTGAATCAATATTTTACACTCTTTGCTACTCTTACTGTCAACAATTGGATTATACTGAATGACTTGTAATTTCAGGAACATTCCTAGTATAGAGATTTTGGCATTTACTCTTCCATAAAGCTAAGTAAGTCTTATTTTTAAAAAATCATTTTATTTTCAAAGAAGGAAAGTAAAAAATGACAGCAAGTATAGCAAGTGTGCAGCTGATTAAATCTATCTACAGTATATCATAAGCCCTAGACACAATTCTGCTATCAGTAGCTCCATGTCTGGTGAAGCAGAACTTAAATTTTAATTTATTTATCGGATCCAACTCGATGGCACTTGGCTTGGCTTACTTCATACAACTTAGCAAGTGAATCGCCATTTAGGGTTACTGGCACTTTGGTACTGAGAAGTGGATTCAGAAATTATCTTGGGACATCACAGTGGGGAAAGTATCAGGATAAATCTTTTTAAACACATAAAAGTAAAGCAAATGTCCACCCACTGTCTTAGAGGAAACTGAATGTAGCCAAGGCAAGTTACTCAATATAGTGTTGTTTACTGAGCATCTCTTTAGCCAAATTTCTCTATTCTAAATGAATTAGAGATTTCTGTCTTCAAATATAGTTTTAAATGCAGTAACTTCCTTGTCCTCTAACATGATGTTTATGTTAGTTAGCAAAGCCTAGGTTATGTGGTAGTAACAAATTGTCCCTGGAATTCCATGACATTTAACATGACATATGATTAATTTCTTGTGAAAAGTAGGCTGGAAGACCAGCAGCAACAAGGCAGTTCCCTTCTAAATAGTGACTCAGGAATTTAATTGCTTTAATTTTGTAGCTCATTAGGCTCATTAGGCATATATTCTGCCTTGCGAGTAACTATAGTCAAGGACTTCCAAATGTTTTTCTACTGTATCATAGAGATTGCCACATTTCTAGCTTTCAGTGTCAGTTTCTTGTGCACATAAAGTCTGCTACCAATCTGGCTATTCTCCAGGGCGGGTCCCTTATAATGAGTGACTCCGGCGCCTAAGCCATTATATCAGCAAAACTTAATTTTTGTGATTGCTGTGGCAGAGGAAAAGAGAATCTGAGGGCTTTTTTTCTGCCTCAGGCAAGAAGACTACACTAATAGCCCACTGGCCAGAACTAGATACATGGTTCCAACAGGACTGCAAGGGTATCTGGAAAATACCTGTTTGCTTGCCCAGGAAAAGCAAAAATAAATGCAACTTGGGGACTACATGGCATGGCACCTGCTCAGAGTTAGTTAGAATTGAGCGACTCAGCCTTTGCGGAATGCTCTGTCTGTATTCTGACAGCCCTCTCAGAGCTATGAAAGTTGGGTTTCAACCTCTGAGTGTGACTGATTCCCTTGAAGGTCCTGGCTGCTCCCCACTCTTAGTCACACTTGGAAATGAAAGGTGGTCCTTGAATTTAGGGTGAAAAAGGAGCATTTTCACTGTCTGGCCTGGAGGATTAGGAGCCTGTGTGTGTGCAGTAAAGTGGTCAGGAGATTCCCTCGATGGTGGTGGAGAAAAGAGTACAGCTGGGTTGATCCTGCTATTGTGGAGTGGGGGGAGGAAGGGAAGGGAGAAGGGGAGGGGAACCCGAGACCTAAGCAGGGACTCAGAAATTGGCTTTAGGACTTATGAACTCTAGGAGTGACTACAGCCAGTAGATGAATAGGTGGTTCCTGGCCCTGACCTTTCTAACATTCCAAGTTTTCACTCTAGTGTTGATCAGCAACACGGACGGGCATTGATCAACACCATTGGCTGTACCTGTCAGGCAGTCAGGAAGAGAAGAGTGTTCATGCTTAGATCAAACCTCTTTGAGGCGTATGTTATGTGATGGTATAATAGGACACGAAAGCTTTGGCATTTCAGGGTTTAGAAGGCAGAATGAGTATTACAGTTGAATTATATCCTCCCCTAAGATACGTTGAAATCCTAACCCCTGCAGTGGTGATTGTGACCTTACTCAGGGAGATAAGTCTTTTCTTTGCAAATATTCTCAGTTAATGGAGTCATGTTGGAGTTGGGTAGGTCCTAGTCCTAATCAGTCCTGTGTTGTTGTTACATTGTTAGGTGCTGTAGAGCTGTCCTTTCTCCGTGGTGACTAGCACCCAGCACCTTTTGAATTTCTTCAAATTTTACTGTGCCAGAAAAAGGAAAGTGAATTAAATGTGTCATTTTCAAATTGGACAATTTTGCAAATAGATTACTGATGCAGAGCTGAATATATCAAACATATTGAATGACACTTTCATCCAACACACTACGGGGTGAAGTAGAACTGCTCCATAGGGTTTCCAAGGAGCGGTTGGTAGGTTTGAATTGCTGATGTTTTCGGTTAGGGCCAAGATCTTAACCACTACTGTCACCCTATAAATGAGAAGGACAGCCGGAAACAGTCACACCAAGAGATGAGACTGTATGTGAGGCTCAGTCTACAAGTCAAGGAATGCGTTTAAGTACCTGGGGCTACATAATTTGAAAGACAAAAGGGAAGATCTTTCCCTAGGGTGGACACAGAGAGCACAGCTCTGCTGACACACTGAATTCAGATTTCTAGGCTCCAGAACTGTCAGAAAGTGAATTCCTGTTCTTTAAAGCTACTCATTTTGTGGTATTTTGTTGCAGCAGCCCCAGGAAACTGAGTTCGTGGGAAAAGAGACATGTGACCACCAGGACCAGTTCATGAAACATGTAAGAAAGGTTCAAAGAGACCCAGAAATTTCTCAGGCTAGGGAAACCCTACACCTTTCACCATGGGCATTTGGGAGCCTGGAGTCACTATGGTTCAAACATAAAAGGAAATATAACCTTATTTTGTAAGGTAGCTGGTAAAGCAGGAGACATAGGTTGCAGGTATCACAAATGCTTGAAAAGCACTTCGCAGTCTGTTTTGACATACATTAGCTCTGACTTTTCTCTTCTGATAACAGAAATTACACTTAGTATAAAAGATAGAAAAGCTTTTTGCAAGAAAAATGAAATGTTATTCATCATTATTAATGATAGTGACTGCAGCAATAACAACAACAGCAAACTTACCACAACAGTAATGAGCACTACAAACTTATTTGTTCTTGATATTTTCTGGACACCCACTTCTCTTATTTTAGTCTTTGTTTTGTTTTTAAAATTATCCAGCTCATTTTAGTGTCAGCTTTAGTTGCAGCACTCATCAACTCAGAAAGCCCATAACCTTGGATGAAAGTGTCACTCAATATGTTTGATACATTCAGCTCTGCATCAGTAATCTATTTGCAAAATTGTCCAATTTGAAAGTGACACATTTGATTCACTTGACTTTCCTTTTTCTAGCACAGTAAGATTTGAAGGAATTCAAGAGGTGCTGGGTGCTAGTCACCAAGGAGAAAGGACAATAAAGGATTGTGTAAAGTAGTCAAGAGAGAATCCATGAGCATTGAGCATCATTAGTAGTTGAACTGAATGAAGAGTCCTATGAAGTTGAACTTCCCAGATGAAAGACAATGACATCTGGAGGGAAATGGAATCTTTTTAAGTGTTTGTTGTTAAAACTGGTTGATGTAGTTTTTTAAATATTTAAGCTTAATTTATTCTAATTATTAAAGTATTGCAGAAGAAAAAGAATTGTCTACAATTCTACTCGGGAAAGAATTACTATAAATATTTTGGCATAGTTGCTTCCATTCATTTTTTGATTCTTACATCCACAAAACAAAATTCTAAGTATTTTTTCTAAAAGCAAATGAGGTTTGCATAAAACAGAAGTTCTTGTGTTAAAATCTTGACTGAAAGGTGAATCCCCACTGTAAATTTGTTGGACTGCCATTGAACTTCAATGGCGTTACCAATGCAAGGCATTACTAATCAAAAAAGAGGCCCAATTCTAGCCTCCAAGAGCTTAGGATGCCCAGATATAAATGTCCAATTTAAATTAGGGAGCACTGATTGAGGTAATTAAGCTGTGGAAACAAAGGAATAAAAAGTTGGATCCTGCCTTCCCCTTAACAATCTAATGACTTACACATAATACAATAATCAGTAAATTAAACCATTGCAACAAGCAACTTCTTAGGAGTTCAGGGCATAGAGCAATCAACACAGGTTGAAATGATAGTAAACACTTTATTGGAAAGGTGATTCTAGAGTTGGATCCTTTTAGGATGGGAGGGATTTGAATGGGAACCAGTAAGGCCACAGAGTAGCTCAGCCAAAGGCTCCTGAGCAGCACAACTGCAGCCGTGGGCCGGGAGGACGAAAGGACAACAGAGGTTTGTGGCGATGGTGGGAGATGAGAGTGGTAAAGCAAATTTACCCAGAGTAGGCCAAGGTCAATACATTTTCTGGATTGTCTATTCCTAAGTCCCTAAGGAATGGGTTTTCTTTTTGAACTCAGATCCCAAAAGTTTTCATGAGTAAGCCTTTGCAACATACTTCTATTTCTTAAATGAAGCAAGAATTATTTTCTTTCAGAATAATTGGTCAACTTACTGAGACTCACAAAAACCACTGGGATCTTTGTAATCGAGTCCCACAATTTAATTTTGAACTTTCAACATTTTCCCTTTTATATAAGTTAATTCTAGTAAAGGGAAATACCTAGTAATCCTCAGTATTTATAAGCTTTTTTGTGATATTTTCCATGAGGTAGACTCAGAGTAATATAAACATGTTATTAGAACAGATTGCTGGAGGTCTTGCAGAACAGTAATTAAAAACACAGATGTTGTATTCTGCCACTGTCCAGGTATGTGAGCTTGGGGAAATTTCTTCATATCAACTGCATGGAAGAATAATCCCACTGAATGTAGTTATTGTGGAGATTAAATTATATATATACTCTGTATTATATGTAATATAGATTATAAGATATATATATTTTAATGTAGATTATATATTTGGAAACCTTGGTGGTGTAGTGGTAAGTGCTACAGCTGCTTACCTGAAGATTAGCAGTTCACATCTGCTAGGTATTTCTTGAAAACTCTGTGGGGGAGTTCTACCCTCTACAGAGTCACTATGAGTCAGAATTGACTTCATAGCAGTGGGTTTTTTTTTTTTAATACTCTATATTATATAATTTTGGGTATAGAAATGTGCTTAATGAATGGTGGCAACTACTAATATAAGCCAAGCCAAGTGCCGTCGAGTTGGATCCGACTCATGGGGATCCTAATATAAACAGAAAGTAAATAACTGACTTCCTTGCAGTTTGCTATTGGTTCACTTAAGGTTTAGAACTAGTTGGAAATCAGTACAAATTGAATGTATTGCAAACTCCACCAGAGCAGTGGTTTTAAAATGGTAGATGGGCCAATGTGAACACCAGAATGGTACTATGTTCTTAAATTCATTAAGCAGTTCAACATAAATAATGTGAATCCATAACCTATTAGGTGGTAGTCTTAGTTTCCTAGTGCTGCTACAACACAAATACATAACAGGGTGACTTGAAAGAAAGAAATGCATTTTTTTCATAGTTCTGGAGGCTAAAAGTTCACATCAGGGTTATGGCCATTTTGACTCCTTCCTGGCATTCCTTCGTTCCTTGGCAATCTTCACATGGCATCTGTCTTCCCCAGTGTGTACTCATGCCACTGTGTTTAATCTGCTCTGGAGGAAGGTATTTTTCATTAACTTTGCCTTTATGTAGGAGTTTCTCAGGTGCAGAGACCCTAGCTCCAAAGGATGCACTCTGCCCCTGACTCTGCTTTCTTGCTGGCACGAGGTTCCCCGTGTCTCTCTGCTCAACAGTATCTTTTGTATCTCAGAAGAGATTGGTTTAAGACATAGTCCCTAATCTTGTAGATCTCATCAGTATAACTGACACTAATCAGTTTCATTAACATCATAATATGGGATTTACAACACATAGACAACGACCTCAGATGACCACATAGTAGATAATCAGAGAATACTGGAAATCATGGTGTAGCCACATTGATGTGCTTGTGTTCTGGGGACACAATTTAATCCATGACATGCCTCACAGGTTTTCCTTGGCTGCAATCTTTAGGGGAGCAGATCGCCAGGTCTTTTCTCCTGTGGAGATGCTGGTGGGTTCAAACCACCATCCTTTCATCTAGCAGCCAAGCACACCACTTGTGCCCTTAGGGCCTCTTCCCCAGGTATAGGAGTTAGGGTTCCAACACATGTTTTGGGGGACATGATTCAATCTGCAACAGTGGTCAAAAAGTTCAATCACCCTTAAAGCATGATTTATCTTTTAGCATGAAAAGTTTATTTTTCTTCTTTTGTTTTACAATAGAAAGACATTTTGAGACTATATCCTAATGAGAAGTATAACATTTGTTTGTGTTGTAAGGTATATATTTTGGATAACATATGAGCTGTTTGAAAAATTAGAAGCTTAAGCAGTGGTAGTGTCCAGAAGAAAGGCTGCTCTACCACTGTGGACCAGAGAATGTTGAGAGTTTTTTTTTGTGTGTGTGTGCCTTTGTACATGCTCTTCTTTCTGCTTGGGATGCAATGTTTATAACCCTTACTACTGCACAAAGGTCTGGCTAACTCCAATTTACCCTTCAAGTACACTTCCCTGGTTCCCCTGACACCTCAGTTTTAGGAGCTTCACCCATTTCTTCACGGTATTTTATTCTTTAATTAATAGTATCCTTCTCACATTTGTGGAGACTGACTAACAGGAATGTGGCCGAACAGTATAAACTGTTCATACACTTATCCTATAAACATTTAGCATAAAGATGCTTCTCAGCTTTTAGTAAAATGTAATATCTGCATCTCAAAAACAGGTAAAATCAAAATATTCCAGGCAATTTCATCAAGCTTTATTCCCATTCCTTAAGAAGTTGGCCTTTGAGTCCGACAGCAGTATAGGTTCCAAATGATCTGTATAATTCAAGTAAACCATGCATGTCATGTAATAAAATCTGAAGGTGCATTTGAAAATGTGCTTTATGGACCTTGCCTAGAAACCCTTTGGCTAGACCAAGTCAGATGAATTGGATTTCTCTTGCTACTGCAGCTTAAATTAACTCACCATCTACTGTAGTGAAAGAAGGAAGATGATTTCTGTGCCGCTCCAGAATGGATCGGTTTGTGCGTCTGCTTTCTCCATGGGTCTGTGAGTTTCATGAGAGCCGGGGCCCTGCCTTGACTTTTTGCATCCTCTGCACCCATTACAAAGCCCACTCCATAGTAATGTAGGGCTGTTCAATCATTTCTGACTCACTGTGACTCCATACATTGCAGAGTAGAACTGTACCCCATGGAACTGTCGTGGCTGTGAACTTTTGGAAGCAGATGACCAGAACTTTCTTCTGAGGTGCGTCTGAGTGGGTTTGAACAACCAGCTCACAGTTAGTAGCTGAGTCCTCAACTGTTTGCAGCACCCCGGGTCTCCTTTTCTTGGTAGCTTCTCACATTGTTGAATGGAAAGAAAGTTGAGAGACAGATGAAGAGTTCATCAGTGATGGGTTAGATAGTCTTTTAAATCTGAGTCCAAATTATTATAAATGGAGAACTGGTTTCCCCTTTTTTTCTCAGTTAGCTCTCTCGGAAGGTGAGGAAATTTTCCTGCCCAGGCCAGAAGAGCAGCCCATAAAACTCCTGCTCATGCTGCAGTGAGCAAACAGGAATGAAGGGACATGAAACAAACAAACAGACAGACAGACAAACAAACAAAACCGAGAGCACAAAGCAGTTCTTTCCATATTAGAACACTTTGGGTTTTAGACCTGAAATTATATGGTGAATGTTTCTTCTTTTCTTCCTCAGAGAAAAAGTGCATAATTTTTTTTTGTTATCTATCATGTTTTTAAAGTTTTGTATGACCCTGAAAACAAAAGGAGCACTCCCCCAGAGCTGTCTTTAAAATGGTTTGGCTGGATGCCTTTTGATATTGTCAGTAGTCAAAAACACTAAAGTTGCCTTTGCTGGATGTTTTGTTTTCTTCTATGCATCACTGCCATGCCTCTGCCTGGTGGTACTGTATTTACTAAAAAGAGGTCTAATGAGAGTGAGCCCACTTTCTTCTTTGTTTAACAACAGAAATCAACAGCATGCTTATCTGTCTTGCCCTACCCACTCCCTACTATCATATTCCCCACCCAAAACTGAGAGCTATAATTCTGGCTTTACCACATAGAATCTTTGTGCTTTGGCAAACTGCCTAACCTTCTAAGGCTTGTTTTCTTCAGGTCTCATTGGAGACTCTATAGAGCAGTTCTACTCAATTCTGTAGGGTTCCTATGAGTTGAAATCAACTCAATAGCAGTGAGTTTCATTTTGAGCTATTGTGTACCAGGGCATCCCTGATGGTATAGTGGTTAAGTGCTGTAGCTGCTAACTAGAAGGTTGGCAGTCCCAATCTGTCAGGTGCTCTTTGGAAACTCTACGGGGCAGTCGTACTCTGTCCATAAGGTCACTGTGAGTTGGAACCAACTCAACAGTAGTGGGTTTAGTTTTTTGGCTTATTATGTATCAGGTACTGTTCTAGTGGTGAAAAGGACAGACATAGTCCTTATTGTTATGGAGCAAATATTTCAAGGGAAGGAGTCAGACAACAAAAACTCAGAAAATCAGGAGACTATCAGATGATGAGAGTACAGGGATAGGTTTCCAAATAAACAAAGTACGCTCAAGATTATTTGGGTTTACTTACTAACCTGTAGTGCACAATTTCACCTATAATTAAGCCTGTGCATACCTTGCTTACTGGTTAATCCAACCCTGGTGATAGGTGCTATGTAGATAATTAGAATAGAAAGTGATTGGAGGGCTGACTCATGGAATGCTTCTCTGAAGGGCTAAGCATTTAACATTAATCTGAAGTTCAAGGCAGAGGAAGCAGTGAAGTGCTGTGACTTGAGGCAGGTAGTCATTAGCTTTATGTGTCTGGAGAGTGCCAGTGTGGCTGGTGCTGTTCCAGGGGTATGTGGGTAGTGCTTTGCAAATCAAGGAAGAAATTTAACATGGATTTTAAACACAGTGGGAGGCCTTTGCTAGCGTTTTGTAAATAGGGGAATGATGTGATCCAAAATACTTTATAAAAGATCTTGACAGCTGCTGTGAAAGTGAATTGTAAAGGGGTAAAAATGAAATCATAGAAATGAATTAGGAGACTATACTACTAGTCCAATCTACAGGCAATGGTGGCTTGGACTCCAGTGGACGAAGTAGAGAAGGAGAAATGTGGTTGATTGTAGGTTTGCATACTAAGCACTTGGTCTTGTACCTGATGCAAGTAAACTCTGGATAATATTATCACTGTTATTGACTTTTTGAAATGAAATTAGACAAAGCAGTGAGTCAACATGACTATGTCTTTAAGACTATTATGGATTTTACAGAAAATTAGATATGCTAAACCAAATATTATTTGTATACAGATTTGCCCAACATGATGTGTCTTCTGATTTTTTGACTGCTGTTTCCATGGATGTTGATTGTGGATGCAAGTGAAACAAAATCCATAGCAACTTCAATCTTTTTTCTATTTATCATGACATTGCATGTGTCTATTTGTCATACTGTGGGGCTTGTGTGTTGCTGTGATGTTGAATGCTTTGCCAGTAGTATTCAGATATCAGTAGTGTCATCTGTGGAAGACAGATTTCAGCTAAGCTTCCAGAATAAGACAGACAAAAAAAGAAGGACCTGGCAGTCCACTTCTGGAAAGAATTAGCAAGTGAAAATCTTATGAACAGCAGAGGAACATTGTCTGACAGAGTGCCAAAAGATGACTGCCCACGTTGGAAGGCACTCAAAGGATGATTGGGAAAGAGCTACCTCCTCAAAGTAGAGTCAACCTTAATGATGCAGATGGAGTCAACCTTTCAGGACCTCCATTTGCTGATGTGGCATGACTCAAAATGAGAAGAAAGAGTTACAAACATCCATTAATGATCAGAACATGGAGTGTATGAAATATGAATCTAGGAAAATTGGAAATCATCAAAAATGAAATGGAACATATAAATATCAGTATTCTAGGCATCAGTGAGCCGAATGGATTAGTATCAGCCATTTTGACACTGGACAATCATATAGTCTACTCTGCTGGGAATGACAACTTGAAGAGGAACGGCATTGCATTCATTGTCAAAAAGAACATTTCAAGATCTATTCAAAAGTATAGCACTGTCAGTGATAAGATAATACCCATAAGCCTGCAAGGAAGACCAGTTAATACAACTGTTAATTCAAATTTATGTACCCACCACTAAGGCCAAAGATGAAGAAATGGAAGATTTTTACCAGCTTCTGTAGTCTGAAATCAATCAAACATGCAATGAATGCTCTGACAATTATTGGTGATTGGAGTGTGAAAACTGGAAACAAAGAAGAAGGATCTGTAATTGGAAAATATAGCTTTGGTGATAGATATGATTCCAGAGATTGAATGACAGATTTTTGCAAGACCACTGAATTCTTTATTGCAAATACCTTTTTTCAGTGATGTAAAATATGAATACACAAACGGACCTCTCCAGATGGAATCAAATCAACCATATCAGTGAAAGAGACAATGAAAAAGTTCAATATCATCTGAACAAGAACAGGGGCTGATTTTGTCACAGACCATCAATTGCTCATATGCAAGTTCAAACTGAAACTGAAGAATATTAGAACAAGTCCACCAGAGCCAAAGTATGACCTAAGGTATATCCCACCTGAGTTTAGAAACTATCAAGAATGGATTTGATACATTAAACACTGATAACTGAAAACTGGGTAAGTAGTTGAAGGACATCATACAGAAAAAAAAAAAAAACAAGATGTTATTAAAAAGACAGCAAATAAAGAAAATACCAAAATCGATGCCAGAAGACTCTGAAACTTGCTCTTGAATGTCAAGTAGCTAAAGCAAAAGGAATAGATGATGAAGTAAAAGAACTGAAGAGAAGATTTTCCAACAGAAGATTTTTCAACAGATCTGAGAAGACAAAGTAAAATACTGTAATGACATATATGAAGAACTGGAGACACAAAACCAAGAGGGAAGAACATGCTCTGCATTTCTTGAGCTGAAAGAACTGAAGAAAATATTCAAGTCTTGAGTTGCAATAGTGAAGGATTCTACAGGGAAAATATTAAATGACTCAGGAAGCATCAAAAGAAGACGGAAGGAATAGAGACTCATTGTATCGAAAAGAATTGGTTGACTTACAACTGCTTCAACAGGTAGCATATGATCAGGAACCAGTGGCACTGAAGGAAGAAGTCCAAACTGCACTGAAGGCACTGGTGAAAAACAAGGATCCAGGAACTGATGGAGTATCATTTAAGATGTTTCAAAAAACACATGAAACCTCGAAAGCACTCATGCATCTGTGCTAAGAAATTTGGAAGACAGCTTCCCGGCCAACTGACTGGAAGAGATCCATATTTATGCCTATTTCCAAGAAAGGTGATCCAGTTGAGCACAGAAATTATTGCACAATATCGTTAACATCACACACAAGTAAAATTTTGCTGAAGACCATTCAAAAGCAGCTGCAGCAGTAAATTGACAAGAAACTGTCAGAAGTTCAGGCTGGATTCAGAAGAGGACATGGAACCAGGGATATCATTGCTGATGTCAGATGGATCTTGGCTGAAAGCAGATAATACCAGAAAGATGTTTACCTGTGTGTGATTGACCATGCAAAGGCATTTGACTTGCGGATCATGATAAATTATGAATGACATTGCTGGGAACAGGAATTCTGTAATGCTTAATTGTGCTCATGACGAATTGGTACACGGATCAAGAGGCAGCTGAGCAAACAGAACAGGGGAACACTGTATGGTTTAAAGTCAGGAAAGGTGTGTGTTAGGGTTGTATCTGTTCACCATATCTATTGTTGGTATGCCAAATGAATAATCCAAGTAGCTGGACTCTATGAAGAAGAACAAGGCATCATGATTAGAGGAAGACTCATTAACAACCTGTGTTATGCAGATGATACAAACTTCCTTGTTTCAAGCAAAGAAGACTTGGAACACTTCCTGATGAAGATCAAAGACCACAGCCTACAGTATAGATTACACCCAACATAAAGACAACAAAAAGTTTCACAACTGCACCAGTACACAACATCATGATAAATGGAGAAAAGATTGAGGTTGTCAAGGATTTAATTTTACTTGGATCCATAATCAACACCCATGGAATCAGTGGTCAAAAAATCAAAAGACACATTGCACTGGGAAAATCTGCTGCAAAAGACCTCCTCTTTCAAGTGTTGAAAAGCAAAGATATCACCATGAAGACTAAGGTGCACCTGACCCAAGCCATGGTATTTTCTCTCACATCACAAACATGTGAAAGCTGGACAATGAATAAGGAAGACAGAAGAACTGATGCCTTTGAGTTGTGGTGCTGGAGAAGAATATTGAATATATCATGGGATGTCAAAAGAATGAATAAATCTGTCTTGGAAGCTGTACAACCAGATTGCTCCTTAGAAGCAAGGGTGGTGAGACTATGTCTTACATACTTTGGATGTGTTGTTGGGAGGGATTAGTATCTGGAAAAGGACACCATGCTTGGTAGAGTGGAAGGTCAGCAGAAAAGAAGAAGACCCTCAAGGAGATGGATTGACACAGCAGCTACAGTGATGGGTTTAAGCATAAAAATGATTGTGGGCATGATGCAGGACAGGGCGGAGTTTCATTCTGTTATACATAAGGTCACTATGAGTTGGAGCTGACTTGAAGGTACCTAATAACAGTACAGAGGTTCAGTTAGTGTTGTTTTCAGACACTATACTTGTATGTAGGGTTGTCAACACAGTTCTCTTTACAGTTTGAGAAAAAATTCATCATTTACTTCTTTCAGGACACACTCTTTAGTCATTTTATAGTGACAAAATCCTGATTATCTTCAAATGACTGATGTGAAACTGATCTCCACATTGTGTGGAGGAGGTAATATACTGCATTGCTCAGGAATTTATTATGAGCAAGGAGTTAGAAAAAATTAGGGAGCTAATGTCTGGGAAGAAAAAAAAACCTAAAAAATGACACAGATAGATCAATGTATCTATGGATACAGGTCATGCAGTTTGATGCCAGAAGAGCCAAATGAAGAAGTAGTGTTCTGAAAACAGCCTTCAATTACCAACACCACTCAACTCTGAGCTAGAGAAATATGAAGACTAGTGACATTCATACATACAGAGATGCTGCAGTTATTTAAAGTTGTAAAGAAAGAGAACTGTTCTTTTTTCCCTTTCTAAAAGTGAGTATTTTGCTTTACCCTTTAACAAATGCGCATATCTTTTCAGCCTATTGTTATAAAAAAAGTTTGTATTTTACAAGCTAAAATATCTTAGACCAAGGAGTCTCCAATGAAAGACAGACATTTCTTCCAATATTAAAAGTCACTGGAGGAAGATTGGCTTTTCAGCTAAGTGCTCTCATAACTTTGTTGTAATCCCTGTGATACGTAAAAATACGTAAAAATACAGAAACACATTCTAAGAAATAGTACATTCTGAAGGTTATTATTCTGCTAAGCCAGAGAGACTTTGTCTTAAAAATGTGGGCACAAATATTCTGCAAACATCTGTGACTTCTAGATATACTGAAGCAGTTATTAAGGTTTACTGAGTACCCACAGTGGGACAATATCTGTGAATTTTTGCTGTCTTCAAAATTTCTCCCTTTTCTTTCTTTCTCTTTTAAACTCAGGTGGTTAAAATAAGCATCTATATACAAGAAGTATAATATATAACAGCATCATTAGAGATATGGTTTTTAAACCAATAAAACTAAATCCTAAATTCTAGCATCAAAAAGACTTCCCCAAACTGCTTGCTCTGTGGCTCACTACTTCTTTAAGACACCAGTGGTGAGAATTTTCAGACATCCTGGCTACCCTATCCTTGTCTTGGAGATGTATAATACTATCAATACCTCAGAATTCTTTAGCTTTAAAATCAACCAACTTTAACTATGTTCAACCCAGTTTCCCCAAATTTAGTTGATGGAGAAGATTTTATTTCCCACAGGATACCTGTTATAACAGACCCTATTAGCTGTAGTAATAGAATAGGTTAGGATGTCCTGTAGTAACAAATCAATCCTGGAATTTCAGTGGCTGAACTCAACATAATTCATTATTTGCTCACAAAATTGCCATTGTAAGTCTCAAAGGACTCTCCCCTAGGTGGTGAGTCAAGGTTCTAGGCTTCTCCTGTCTTACGACACCGTTGTCTTAACACTTCAATCCAGAGTGGCTATAGTATAGAGAAAGAACGTATGGATGTGGTACACCAGCTTTCAAATGCCTTAGCCAGAAGTGACACTTGTTACATTTCAAATTTCACTGACCATAATTGTCACATGATCCTATCCAAGTACAAGGAGACTGGAAAGAACAACCTCCTTCCCTGTGCACTTATGAAGGAAAGAATAACTTACAGATGAGCACTAAAGATCACTGCAATAATAAACTAGCTAATACCTATATCTCACATTTTCCTTACTCCAAATTCAGTTCAGGTGTCAATACATCCACAGTTAAAATTATATTTCCAGACTTCATTGCATGGAAGGATGGCTGTGTGCATTCACATTAATATAATATGTAGGTGTCGGTCTTTGGGGGAGATATTTCTTCATGAATAAAATTACAAAGTTTTGTGGGCAGGTTTTTGACCTTTCTGCTTTCTTGCTGGGAATGCAATCATTCTCAGAGGTAAAGTAGTTATCTGGTGACCACGGAGACAAAAAACAAACAAAAAAAACACAAGAATTTTAGTTTTGGATTTCTGTAAAAGCAGAGCCTGAGATAAGGGTTTGGGTGCAAGGAGTTTCTTTGGGAGGTAATCCCAGGGTGCAGAAGTAGGGAGACATAAAGGAGGAAAATCAGTACATGTGTGTTATCTAGTTGTTGCATTTGTGAGCTATAAGGAGTCAATTCTGCTAGGACCTCTGAGAAGCATACAAAATGCCTCCCAGGATTTTTTACCTGAAAGATGGAATGTGGGAACACTTACCTACAAATTCCCATCACTCATTATTTGAGGGTTACCCTACACTAACTTTTCTGTGCTTATAATAAGCTGAGCTTGTTCATGGGCCAAGGAGGCTCCTGTTGCAGAAGAAAAACTCTTAAGTTTGGTTAAAGTAAAATAAAGAGCTTTCTTGAAGTACAGGAATCATCTGAATGAGAGGCGTGGGCTCTCTTGAAGTGAAACTGATGGATCCAAGGTGGGGCTGTGCCAAAGTTTTAGTTATAGGACAAACCCAGCAGGTACAACATGCAGCCGTCTGATTGGTTACATCACAGAATGATGAGGAATCCTGGTCATAGGACCTTTACACATGATTACTCACAGGAACACATTCCACACATGACCACAGCTTACTGGGGATGGTTAGCGTGTAGTCTCAGAATGACTACACAGCAAATATTCTGAGAACTGATTATTAGAATAACTTGTTTAAGACAGAACATTTCCTGAGGATGTCTTGTACTAAGGCTTTAATAATCACTTGCATCAAAATCCCTGAAGAGAATGCATGCCAGACCTATGGGCTCACCACAGAGGAAAACAACTTAGTAAGCAGGTCTAGCTTCTGTTACAAAGGTCAACTGATTCTGTAATCAGAACTGGAGTCCAAGATGGTATTTGGGTACTGACTTTAAATCAGCTATTTTACTTTTAGTTAAGTGTATCTAAAATTTCATTCTCCTTATCACTTCTTTGGCATTGGATAAGACCCAAAGGCAGGAAAAAAGACCAATGCACAATAGTGGATCTGAGAGGGCTGTTGCCGGTGCTAGGTGAGTTTAGGCTATCTACTACAGCGGCAGCTGTAAATCCAGGGATCCAAGGGACGTAACTTAGGGTACTGTGATGGTTGATGTTATGCAACAACTTGGCTAGGCTATGATTCTCAGTGGTTTGGCAGATGCTATGTAATCGTCTTCAATTTTGTGGTCTGATGTAAGGAACCAGTTAACTGAACGGATGTTTGGGCAAAGCTTGCTTTTTTTTCTCAATCCTGCATTCCTTTTGTTGCCTAACCTTGGGTTTTTGGGTGATAAGCCTGTACAAGTCTCTGGCCTGCTACCTGACCTGCAGATTTTGGACTCACCAACCCCAGCAAGCCTGTGAGCCCGCAGAGGTCTTCAGCCTGTTGCTTGACCCATGGATTTGGGACTTGACAGCACCCACAACTGTGTGAGTCATTTCCTTGAACCCAATTTCTCTCTCTATATATTTATATACTTTTCACATGTTTTTTTCCTCTATGAACTGACACTAAGAGAGGCACTAAAGTTTTCCTTCATGCTCCAATCTTTCAAGACTGAGATCTTTTTGTGCCCCACATTAAGCCTATTCTGCCACCATGTCTTCAAGTCTACGGCTAGCCATAATCCAATTAAGACAAAATATGAGAAAGTACAATAAGCCTGGTCTTCGGGCTACAACTGATATTTATAATCTCCTTCTCCATCTTCTACCACTCATCCTGTATTTCCCTCAGCCTTGGCCATCAGTTTTGCTGCTTCAGATTGTGCCTCATCATCTTAGTGCTGATATAATGGAGACACCATAATTGGATGGCTTTAACAGAGAGAAATTTATTTTGTCACTGCCTGGTAGACTGTAAGTCTGAATTCAGGGCATCAGTTCCAGGGAAGTCTTTCTCTGTTGGCTCTGGAGGAAGGTCTTGCTCATCGGTCTTCCACTGGGCTGGAAGCTTCTGAGATACAGGTACCACGAGTACCTTCCAAAGGACATGCTCTGCTCCTGGCTCAGCTTCTTGATAGTATGAGTTCCCCAACTCCTGTCTTGTTTCTCTTTCCTTTATGTCTCAAGAGACTATGTGAAAGCATGATACAGTCTTGCATACCGAGTCCTGTCTCACCCACACAACTGCCACACATTTTCCTTCAATGGCATCATAGAGGCAGGATTTACAAAATTCAGGAACCTCACATGATACCAGGAATCACGGCCTAGCCAAAAGGCTACACACATTTTCTGGAGGACACAGTGTACTACATGACAGATCACCACTCAGACTTTTATCTCTGAGGGTCTGACTCCTCATGACAATCAAGAAAGATTTCTCCTATCAGTATAGTGACTTCTCCCTTTAATTGTTGGTCTGCAGGCATGAAAAGCTCAGAGGGACCAGATGGCAGTTGATTATCACAGGAACTCATGTTGTTGCTACATAATGCGGGCAGGAAGCAGTACGTCTAGAACTCAGAAGATTCACTGATGCTTCCATTCCTCGTGATAATGACAATTGTAGACTAACAGGGGTATTGTAACTGGAGGGACAGACCTTCAGATACCACAATCAGGGGCATATTAGAAGTGTTTTCCAAGCCTATAAACTCTTCCCATCCATTTGTTGTATTACATCCTCTCTTTTTTCCTGCCTCTGTCCAATAACCTTAAGGTCCTTTCTCATATGTGTTCCCCTGATTCCAAATGGTCCTGAAATCCTCTTGATAACTAGGCTGTTCACTCTCAGAGCCAAGACTGTATTTCTCTGCAGAGCTATCAGAGACCTGACCCCAGTTATTGTGCAAAATCAATGAGGCAGGCAGTGACTCATCTAAGCAAGATAAGTATAATTCTGTAAGTTATACCTTTAGGAGAGGATTTGTGTATTTTCCAGGCAAATTGCAAGTGGTCTTCTCTAGCAAGAGTACAGGGTGTTTGGGATCAGGAGAATCAAGAATCCACATTTTTGAATGGAATCCATCAAAAAGGAGATGAGCACTTCCAGTGCCACCGAGGAGGCAGTCTAACTTTGACAACATGCTCCCGGTTGATGATTGGCTTCTTGAGCCAGTCTTTATCTTTCTTTCAAGCTTTGAGTCTTCCAAGGCAGGTGAGAGAAACGAGCCAACTCCTTAATCCTTATAGTTGAGATTGCGCCCACATCATATACATGCTAGAGTTTCTGTAGAACCAAAGATGTCCCCTTTCACCTGTTCTTTACCTTACTGCAAAATAGATGACAGTCTTCATAATTGTGGCGCTCGGCTACCTGAGGCCTGATCTCTACCCTACTTACCACCAGCACTGGGACTGTGCCCATTAGCCTGTGAGTGATCTATTTCAAGAATCCCATCCTGAGGGTGTGCTCTTTATGGCTGCTCACAGTACTGATTGAGTTTGTGCTCCCCCCACCCCCCAAAACACATCCTGAGGCCACAAACTGAGTTCAGGTAGTTAATTTGGGAGGGGTCGCCAGAAGCAAATGTGAGGGAACATGGAGAATAAAGCAGAAGGAAGAAAAGCCAGTATCAGGGGGCTTTCTTTTCTTATATTGTTGTAAAAGTATAGACAGGAAATTTGTCAATTCAACATTTTTCATGTATACAATTCAGTGATACCAATTGTATCACGCAAGTTGCACAGCTATTACCTGTACCTATTTCCAAATGTTGTGTCATCAGGGTGCATTTTTTGAGGTGGATGCTGTAACTAATGGGGATAGAGTCCATCAGGACCCCCGGGAAGCGTACAGATAATTACCCTAGAATTGTTTTTCTGAAGGACAAGAGACTAGACAACTTACATACTGTCTTCTATCTCCCGCTGATTGTGGGTTGTTCCTGGTAGTCCTTAAGGTATGCAAATGACACAATCTTGTTTGCCCCAAATGAAGAAACTGAAAATATCTATTTATTAAAGTAAATGTCTACAGCCTTCAGTATGGGTTATGCCTGAACATAAGGAAAAAGAAAGTTCTTTAATTTGACCAATAAACAATATCATGATAAATGGTCAAGAAATTGAATTTGTCAAGGACTACATTGTTCTTGGATCAATGACCAATGCCTATGGAAGCAGCAGTCAAAAGACAAATGACACGATGCATTGGGCAAAGCTGCTGCAAAAAGCCTCTTTAAGATATCACTTTGATGACTAAGGTGTCCCTGACCTAAGCCATGGCATTTTCAATCATTTTACATGCATGTGAAAGCTGGACAATGAATAAGGAAGACCAAAGTAGAAGTGATGCATGTGAATTGTAGTATTGGTAAAGAATATTGAATACACCATGAATTGTCAGAAAAATTAACAAACCCTGGAAGAAGTACAGCCAGAGTACCCTTAGAAGCATTTTGTCTTTACTTACTAAGGATACATAATCAGGAGGGACCAGTCCCTGGAGAATGACATCATGGCTGGTAAAGTGGAGGGTTGGTGAAAAAGAGACAGGCGTTTAATGAGATGGATTGACACAGTGGCTGCAACAATAGGCTCAAATATAGCAATGATTGAGAGGATGGCGCAAGATGAGCAGTGTTTTGTTCTGTTAAACATAAGGTCCCTATATATCAGAGCCAATTTTATGGCCCCTAACAACAACAAACCCTGGTGGCCTAGTGGTTAAGTTCTACGACTGTTAATCAGAAGGTCAGCAGTTCAAATCTGCCAGGCAGTCCTCGGAAACTATGGAGTAGTTTTCTGCTGTCTTATGTGGTTGCTACGTGTCAGAATTGACTCGACAGTACTGGGTTTAGTTTTGGTTTTCTAACAACAATAACCTAGGGGCTTTATCTTTCTGCACTGCAAGACTGAACAGTTTGTCCGTGTTGAAAAAAGGCTCAAGGCAAAAGTAGAAAGCACTGGCTTCTTTTTTGCGGCAAGATGCTAAGATGAGCTCTTGTGGAACTGTTCATTGCATCTAAGACTTACATCAGAGGTGTGGGATACCAAAGGTGTCTCCTCAAATTAGACTATCAAGAGTAAGGCTGAGTTGTTGATTCTATCATTATGCCTCTACATACGTCTTCGGTGCCTAGATTATCTGCTTCTGGACTTTTTGCTCAATAAGACAGTTGTTGCTAGCTGCCACTGAATCAGTCCCGTGCTGGCCTCCTGCACAACAGTCCTGCTCCAACTCTGTGATTGATTGTGTATTGGACTATTATGGTCCATAAGGTTTTCATTGGCTGACTTTTCGAAGTAGATCATCAGGCTATTCTTCCTTTTTCATCTAGTCTGGAAGCTCCACTGAACTTGTTCAGCATCATAACAACACATAGTCCACCACTGACAGACAGCTGGCAGGAGGTGCAGTGACCAGGGATCAAACAGCGTCTCTTGCATTGCAGGCCAGAAATCTACCACTGAACCACCAAAGACTTCTACATCCCCTATAGCCAAACTGACCACTTGTCACTGAGTTCCTCTAAACTGGGACCTGTAGGATTTTTCAGTGGCTGATACTTTAGTAGACTGTCAGGCCTTTCTTCAAAGGCACTGGGTGGACTAGAACTTCCAGTGGTTTTTGTTAGCAGCCAAGTACATCAACTGTTTGTATCACTCAAGGACCAAAGTACCTATAGTGGTTAACAAAATGACCAACAGAGTAGCTGTCCTTTCCTGCTAGAATGAATACCATGTGCCCTACTCTCCCACCAATTATTGCATTGATTGTGGGGATGGAAGTTAGGTGGCAGGCACATGAAGTGGGAAGCAGGACTGTGGATGTTTCTGCTTTATGTTGGACCTGTCTTAGATCTCTGCTGTGGCAGTCAGAGCAAAAGAGCTGGTAGTACTCTCACCTGTGTAAAGACAGCTGCATTTCTTCACTGTGATCAAGAGTGGCAAATTAGTGATCTAATTTTATGGAAAGAAGTATATATGGGAACTTAAGTGGAGAAGAGTTATCCAATGATTCCTTTGTGTTGTTAGCTTTCTCAAAGAGCAGAGCAGTATCTTATTTACTTGTTCTTGTTGTTGTCCACAAAAGAAATAAGAATAAAAATAGATCAATAAACTTGTTTTATAAAAACAAGCTCACAGTATACAAATTATTTGTAATATGCTTTTACTATTTGATATATGATGTGAAAGGCATTTGTGTGTGTGTGTGTGTGTGTTTATCACCATTCCTGCTGGTTATACATTCCCATTTTAGCACATCAACTGATGGATGTTTCATTTATTTCCATTGTTTCATTATAATCCTATTTGTTGTGATACAGCATTCTTACACACATAATCCTTGTACACTTGATCAATTATTTCCTCAGGAAAAAATCCTAGGTGTGAGATTGCTATATTAAAGAATATTCAAATTAAAAATGTGAATTAATTATTGAATGATCTTCAAAAGGTGTTTTAACAATTTGTCTTCATTCTAAAAATGCCAGTTTCTCTAGTAGGTTGAATCACCCTCATTAGGAAAATGGAATCTCATTTGAAGTCAGTCACTGCCCTCAAGTTGATTCTGATTTACAGCGACCTCATCAGTCAGAGTAGAACTGCCCCATAGAGTTTCCAAGGAGTTCCTGGTGGATTTGAACTGCTGATCTTCTGGTTAGCTGATGTAGCACTTAACCCAATACATCACCAGGATTTCATCCTATAAAGTACAAGTGTATTTAATGATTAGTAGCTAAACATCATTTCAGAAACCCTGGTGACATAGTGGTTAAGTGCTGCATCTGCTAACCTAAAGGTCAGCAGTTAAAATCTTCCAGGTGCTCCTTGGAGACTGTATGGGGCAGTTCTACTTTTTCCTACAGGGTTGATATGAGTCAGAATCAATTTGACAGCAGTGGGTTTTTGTTGTTGCTGTTTAAGCATCATTTTGGAGCCCTGGTGGCATACTGGTTAAGAGCATGGTCGCTAATCAAAAGGTCTACATTTCGAATCTACCAGCTGCTCCTTGGGAACCCTGTGAGGCAGTTCTACTCCTTCCTACAAGGTCATTGTGAATTGGAATTGGCTCAGCAGTAATGGTTTTATTTTTAATTATCATTTCGTATATTTAGTAACTGTCTTCTATTGGGTAGCAACGGTTTTCTTCTCATCTTTCTGTAATGTATGTTTCTTTTTGATTTATAAGAACTCTATATACTTTATACACTTAAAAGATGAGATTATTAATGATTTATAGCTCATATATGTTGCAAAACACTTAATCCTTTTAGGATATATTTAAAACTATTTTTTAAATAGGGGTTTTATAACATAGAAATTATAAATCTTATATACATAAATCCACAGATTTTTATCTTTTCCTTAATGTTTCAAGACTTCATTTTAAAAAGCTTTCCACATTCCAAGATTATAAAATTTGCTTCCATTCTCTTTTAGCACATTTATGATTTTAAGCATGTAAATCTTGATTTTCCTAGGTTTAATTTTGGTGTAAAGTGTCACGTAAGGATCTAGTTTTATTTTCTCAGGTATTTGTCAGTTACTCTAAAGCAATGAAGATTTCCTGTAGCTGATTTCCACAATTATCTACTAGTTTTTTTGATCTTGATATTGTTTTTTGGAGAACCCACCCCACTGCTGTTGAGTCAATTCTGACTCATGGTGACCCTGTAGAACAGAGTAGAACTGCTCTATAGAGTTTCCAAGGAGTACCTGGTGGATTCAAACTGCTGACCTTTGGTTTAGCAGACATAGCATGTAACCACTACAACACTAGGCTTTCCTTTTGTGGAGAAGAGGATGGAAAAATACCACTGAGGGGTAAGTCAGAGCTTTCAACTGGTTTGTTCCAGTTCAAACCCCTGTTGAGAATTTGCGTTTGCTCCCAAGATACACAGAATCAGAATCTGCAGTTTAGCATGATGTCCAGGTGATTCTCATGTATAATAAATGGTATGAACCATTACTCTACTACTGGTTCTCAGAATTGGTCCTTAACCAGTAGCCTTAGTGTCACTTGGGAACTTGTTAGAAATACACATTATAAACAGAGGTTTGAACCTGATAGCACTCAGGCTAAAATGGTCAGGTTTGGGGAAGCTGTAGATGGTGCCCAAATGCTGACAATTGTCACTTTATATTTTGTTGCAGTGTTTTGACAAAATCCAACCAATCTGACCTTTTCTTGCTCCCATTCCAATCTTTCTCTTTTTATAGGAAGATTTTCTATCCTTAGTTTATGAGGTAAGGTTATGGACATTTGTTCTTTGCTATCTCTTCAAATTTTGTGTGATCATCACTCATTCATTTATGTCTTTTTCATCAGAGAGCACTGAAGCAAGAGGCAACTTGGTTTTGCTTGTCCAGGGTATGCATACTGTGGATCTATTCTTTTCCTTTTAGTTCCTTCCTCCCCAAACTTCAATACCGTCTGATTATTTTCAGAGCAAAAGCAACCTGTATTTATGCTGCAGGCATCAGTGAGATCTCCCATATATTTATGCTGCTAAATTTTTTTTTTTAGTTCTAAAAAGAGTGATGGGGAATATATTATTTGCCAGGACCAGTGTAATCTTGCCACAGTGATCATCTCAGATCCAGGATGGCCAGAATGTGATTTATTTGCTTTCAAGTGCTTTTTTCCTGATCACCTAGAAAATCCTTCCAAAATGGAAATAAGTCCTGTTTTCATTTGGCAAAAATGACCACACACTCAGATTCAATATTTTCATGATACCTAACCTGAAAGTAACAGAAGAAAGATACCACGTTTATAAAAGTATTTGAGGCTCATGAGCTATATTTTTAATTTACTCATGTTATTAAGAAAAAACAAAAGCAAAAACCTGTTGTCCAGTTGATACTGACTCGTAGTGACTTTATTGGGTTTCTAAGGAGTGACTGGTGGATTAAAACTGAGGACCTTTAGGTTAGCAAGCATAGCTCTTCACCACTGGGCCTCCAGGACTCCCTAACCAGGTTATTACCCCTAACAATAAGATTTTGTCTCAGCAAGTAGCCCATGATTTATTTTTAAATTTTCATGACTATGGGCAAAAATACATTCTTCAGAAAATTTGTAAAAAGCGTTGCATTCTTTTCATCAGTAGAAAAGATGTGTTCAGATGTCTTCCTGATTCCACTGTATTATTTTGTAGTATGCTTAACACAAAAGTAGCTTGAAAAATACATAGTATGCTTTTCCTGAGGTTTCAAACACGGGCATGACAAGGGCATGTGCCTACATATCAAAGAGGATCCTGCGTTGTAATTTTAAAAAAGGAAGGGGTTAGAGTGGCTTTAGTTCCTTCTGCTCCTTGATTAAATCTTGATTAAAATCAGTCTGCTGATTTAGAATGGGAGCAGTCTTCTTCCTTTCTCTGCTGTAGGTAACATCACTTGATTGCTTGAGACAGTTAAAGGTGCTTTGGTAGTAAAAGGACAGCAAGATTAATGGGCAGTCATTTCCATAGTAACAGCAAAGCACTATGGGAGACACAGCCACTTGGGAGTTGGAGTTACACGTGCCAGAATTTCAGCTCCCATAGCAACAGCAGAGTGTGGGGTGGGGTCTGTGGGGGATGAATATGCTGCAAAACTTAGCTGAAGGTCCGTTTAGCAAAGACAATGTATAATCAGAGTTGGTTGACAATCTATTTTAAAATTCAAAGTTAAATAAATCAAATTTGAGGCCACAAGCTGATGCAAAACATTTAAAATATACTGTATATCCACTGAAAATTTCTGAAGCATAAGCACAAATAGTTTAAGAACTATCCAATTGTGACAACTTGTTAGTTAAAAAAAATCCAATTACCAAGATTTTTGTCCCAGAGTAGCTGCAGAAAATTACACAATTAGAGCAATTTTTCTCAGCTGCTCCACTATGGAAAATGAAAGTAATTATACCAAAATAGTGTAAAATACTTTTCACAACTACAAGTTAAATTTTGCTTTCTTTGGAAGAAATTCTGTTTTTCTGTGTAGATAGCTATCTCAACCAAAAGTTGAAGAGAGATGGCAGTAAAAAAGAGAAAGCAATAGCTAAAAGAAGAATAAGAAATAGAGCAAAAGGTGAGTGAAATATTATATGACTTAAGAGATGCTAGAAATGAATTCAGAAAATCCTAACAATCTGGTATTCCAATTATAATAAGTAAAAGAAGTTTAACACAAAACTGTCCTCCTCCTCCCTGCCCCTTTTTTAAAACAACAGAATTAAAGTTTCTGAAGGTCTTCTTTGTCCTACAAGAAATTATAATGAATTTAGGGAGCATGCCATCACTTAGTAATAGACATTCTTTTCTGTCTAGGCCTTTTGAGTAAGATGTACCCAGCTAGTGAAGCAAAAGGTTGGAAATTACCTGATGAACTGGGGTTAATTACTAGTCAAACTCAACAACAAACAACAACTTGTTGCCATTGAGTCAGGGTAAATTTGTATGTTTGTATCTGCTCTATACTGACGGCATTTATTCCATGGAAGTATTTACTGAGATTTCACTGAATGTGCACTGTGGATTTGGAAAACAGACAGCAGTGATTCAACACAATTCCTGCCCTGGGTACTCTGTTTTCTGACTGCACTTTGGGCCCAGTAGAACCTGAATGTTGCATGGTAAGGACCTGATGCTAGGGTCTCGGAGACACTGAAAATGAGTGGTTACTATAAGAAATATCTATAGGATTGTCTGCTGGGCATTAGTTTCCATAATCTGGAAACTGTACTTCCCTACCATCCACACAGCATTATTGTACTTTGACCCTGATTCCCTCTCTATAGTTGATTGATCCCGGAATGGGCACCTAAGTTAGGGCTGGCTAGTTGAAATCATTGCGAGAATTTTGGAATTTGAGACTTAGATCTGAATCAGTATGTCACCAGTGGCTATAGCTGCTAAGACGTAAAATTTTGATGTTGTTACTGATCACGTTAAAACCTCAAGAGAGAAGAATAAAGGCACTAGAGCATAGCAGAGAAAAGAGATGGAGACTTCATTTAGATAGCATACTATGTCCAAGTCAATTGTTCCTGAAACCTGGCAGAATTGCATTTCCTATGGTTTGATTGTTCCATGAAATGCTCCAATATCCTCCGCAAACACACCTACTCTCCTTTTTCTGCTCAAACTAGATTAAGCTAGGTTGCTGCCTCTTGCAACTAAAAGTCTTAGCTAATGTAGCAGTTATTCTCCAAATCCTCTAAAAAAAGCATAACAAAAGGAAAAAGTGGAACAGCTACTTAGAAAAACACTGTGGGAGATAAAGCAAAGAAATAAAAAGCAGTTGCAAAACTTTGCTTTCCTTGCAATTCAAAGGTATGCCAGGAAACAAAAGAGGCTCAGAAACCCCTACAACCAAGAAATCATCAGAGGTGACAAGACTACCTGGAGTGAAAATGCAATAAAAATCAGAATGTCATGTCTTTTCTAACTACCTGTAGAGCAGGAATCTGAGCCCAAATCCTAGTTTACGGTCTTCACTTCATGTTACCCACTGTAGGATGTTCCGGATAGGCTCTTTCCATTTGCAAGAAACATTTACACTCAACTGACTAGTCTAATGTCTAGATAATAGGAATTCTTAAAAGAGAGGACAGAGAAAGTAGAGGGGGTGATATGACCCAAGACAAGTCCTCTGGACTGAATGACATGAGTTTCCAGATTGAATGGGTTCACTGAGAGCCCAGCACAATAGACGAAACCAGATCCTCATCAAGGCGTATCACTAGCGAGTTACAACCACTGAGGACAGAGGATATTAAAGTCTCCGGAGATGAGGGAAGAAACAGCAACCCTGGAAGCTAGAAGACAATACAGCAATGTCTTCAAAGTCATTTCCAATTTAGAATTCTATATTCAGCCCAAATATTCATTACACAAAAGTGTGAATAAAGGAATTTTAGATAGGTCTCAAAAATGTATTTCCTGTACATATTTTCTAGGAAAATTACTGAGAAGGTCATTGCACTGAAAGAGTATTAAAAATCAGGAAAGAATGATATAGGGTAATAAGAAATAAGAGATTTAGCACAGTCTAGTAGCAAAGACACCTGCAGGACTATGGTGGATGCCAGGTTGACAGCTGTGCATCAGGTTGATAGAGCCACTAGTTCACACTGAAGTAAGTTAAAAAATTGGTTACCCTGGTTTTGTGTGCACCATCACCATCTTTGTTACTCTGGTTCTGTGATCACAGCCACCTTTCTCCAGAATGAAAATATGTACATATAGTGAAAGTAACAAAAATGTAGTAGTGATCTACTACTGTGTAACGAATTACCACAAAATTTACACCTTAAAGCAACGTATATTTATCATCTCAGTTTGTGTGAGTGGAAGCCCAGGCACAGCTTAGCTGGGTCCTCTGCTCAGTCTCACAAGGCAGCAGTGAAGATGTCATCCAGGTGTAGACTTTTTTCTAGAGCTTTGGTTTTCTTCCAGACTCACGTAGTTTTTGGCAGATTTGAACTCCTTGTGGTTGTAGGACTGAGGCCCCATATTCTTGCTTCATATGTGGCCACTGTAGTCACTTCTAGAAGCCACCTGCAGTTCCTTACTACATGGCTCTTTCGCAGGCCTGTTTACAACATAGCAGTTTACTTCTTTAAGGCCTGCAGTGTAATTTGTCAGCCTGCTAAGACGATGTCTTACATAGCATAACCTAGTGAAGCCAGTGGCTGTCCTGTCATCTGTACCACATTCTGTTGGCCAGAACCAAGTCCCAAGTCCTGCCTACACTCAAGAGGAAGGGGTCATACAAGGGTGTGACTCACTGGGATGCCACCTTAGGGTGTGTCTACCATAAGAACTACTAATTTAGTTGATGAAATATACAGCAATGATAGTACATGACTGAGATGGAGGCAATAAAGAAGTATGTTCTAACATGAATGGTCACAAAGATATCTGATCTTCTTTTAGCCAGGATCTCTATGTCTCAGAAACTTCCAGTCCAGGGGAAGACTGATGACAAGACGTCCCTCCAGAGCCAACAGAGCAAGCCTTCTCCTGGAGCTAGTGCTCTGATGTCAGACATGTAGCCTACTGGACTGTGACAGAATAAAACTTCTCTTCATTTAAGCCATACACTTGTGGTATTTCTATTGTAAAAGCACTAGATAACTAAGATATCTCCCTACCTATGAAAGTGACCCCTTTTTGGGAATTAGTCTTTGAAGACATTATCAGTTAGGCTAACCTGAGGTCATACTGGGATAGAACTCATTGCCATCAAGTCAGCTCTGACTTATAGTGACCCGACAGGATAGAGTAGAACTGTTCCAAACTGGAGGAGGGTAGGCCCTAATGTGATGTGAGTGGTGTCCTTATGAAAGAGACACAGACTGCGGAAGACAATGTGAGGACAGAGGTAGAGACTGAAGTGTTGCAACAGTAAGGATTGCTGGGAGCTGCTGGGAGCTAACAGAGAAGGCTAGCAACAGATTTTCCCTCACAGTTCCTGGAAGGAATCAGCACAACTGATACCCTGATCCAAGACTTCTCACCTCCAAACTGTGATACAATAACTTTCTGTTCTCGTAGGTTACCTAGTTTGTAGTACTTGGTTATGGTTTCCCTAAGAAACCAGTATAAAGAACAATACATACATCAGTAGCATTTCTTTATCCCGGCAACAAAGAAATAAAACTTGTAAGTAAAAATTGTATAATTCATGCTCAAATGAAATACCAAATGCTTAGAAATGAATTAGATGAAAACCATATATGACTGCAACCCGCACACACACAAAGAAGCACAAAACTTAAAAAAAAAAAACAAAAACAAAAACAAAAAAACCTTAGCTAAATTAAATAAGATCTAAAGAAAATGAGGTGGTAATCCTGATAGGGTAGTGGGTTAAGTACTATGTCTGCTAAACAAAAGGTGGGCAGTTCAAATCTATCAAGTGCTCCTCGGAAACTCTGTGGGGTAGCTCTACCCTGTCCTATAGGGTCACTATGAGTTGGTATCAACTCAGCAGCAGTGGGTAGTACCATATTTATAGGTTTGAAGATTCAGTATTGTTATTATGTAGAACTGTGGGAATTTTCACATACTGCTGATGAGAGTACAAACTGATACAACCACTGTAGAAGTCTGTTGGGTAATAGTTCCTTGGTGCTGCTGTAATAAAGATATTACAAGTGGGTAAACTTAAAAAAACAAATATATTTTCTTCCATTTCTGGAAACTAAAACTCCAAGTCAGAGTCTTGACGTAGTTGATTTCTTCCTTGTGGGTGTTCCTAGGCATTCCTTGGCTTGTAGAAGATCCTCACTTAGTGTCCATTCCCCTGCCCCATATACGTACCTCTAAGTCTAATCTGCTCTTTTTATAATAATTTAGAAGTCATCAGATTTAGAATTCACCCTTCTGGGCTCACTTGGGTACCATTTCATTAACATAACAAACGAGACTTTACTTCCAAAGAGGATTGTATACACAGGTATAGCTGTTAGTATTGCAACAAATATTTTGGAAGGACCTAGTTTAGTCTGTAACAGGCAGTATTTAATAAGGCTGAATACATGACTCAGCAGTTTCACGCATAGGAATAAATTCAACAGAAATGCACATCTGTGTGCCCCAAAGTATTCTGAATGGAATTAAACTTATCGAGGATCTGTTTTTTTATCCAGGACGTGGATAACCCATAGATTTAACAGTCCTCGAGTGTTTAAGAGTTGACCATAATCTGTTACACAAATATTCTCAGGAATAGATTGGCTTTTTAGTGACAAAGTACCAATTTCACTTGAATCTTTGTTTTGGATTAGAGTATCAAAGTAGAAATACGTGCCTGGGTTGTTTTGTACTGAAAGTTTATTTTACTATGGGTCTAATATCTAGAACCTGGCTCAGAATCAGCATCAAAAGACAGATGTGAAGATTTAGATTTATTAGAGAAAGTAAATTTTGATGGAAAGGATAGCCTTATGGTTTGAGTGGAGGTTCTGGCATTGATACAAAATGACTATATGACTTTGGGTCAAAAGCAACAACAAATCAGCAAGAGTTTGAGGATTCCGGCCAAATAAATTGAAGTGCTCTGATTGTTAATGATTTGATTATGGGAACAGACGAGTTCAAAAATATAAAGACAAAAGATAAGAAAAAATACCAGAATATAGAAAGACTCTTACTGATGAAGTTTCCTTGGAGATTAACAATCCTTTACTGTCTCTTTGAACAAGTGTTGGTAGTAACAATCTAAAAAAGGATAAAAGAATTAATGCCATTTTACCCAGTGCGCCTATTCTTCTCTTTGTTTCCTTTAATGTAAATTTGTGCAGTCATTTTTTTTGCTACCTGAAAGTTATATTCATCTCTGCAATTCTATGTTTGACCTCCTCTTTTTATGCAAGTGATGTTTTACTTTGATTTGAATATTTGACTGGGATATGAAGGGCCAGATTTTACCCACTGCATTTTGTGGGCATTTTCTCTTTCTTTTTCCCCTTCTCTGACCTCTTGAGCCTGTTATCTCTGCATATTCATCTTCTTCTTCCTATAGATACCTATATATGGGAAAACATTTGGCAAACTCACTCACTGACGGGCAACATTTGCTTTGATGATGCTTTATGCATACATCATGTAAATTGCATTTAGCTACTAAGAAAAAAAAGATGTAACTAAGAGTTTTACCATCTGTAGGTGGTGCACATGATTAATGCTACTAACCAAAAGGTTGGAAGTTCGAGTCTGCTGAGGAGCCTTGGAAGAAAGACCCAGCAATCTACCTCTGAAAAATCACAGCACAATTCTACTCTGATACACGTGTGATGGCCATGACTAAGAGTCAATTCAATAGCAACTGTTTTTTTTGAAGGGTGGTTTCATCGTATAACAGTTTATTTTACTCATGTAACGAGAGGCCTGAAGCCAGAATTTCATGGCTTTGGTATAGCTATAATCTCAAAGTCTCTATGATTATCTTGACCTTTCCCTTATGGTCCTAAAAGGACTATTTCTGTTCCACTGTTGGGTCTTTCCATGCAAGAAAAAGCAAGAAGGTTAGAAGGAAAAAAGATCAGTTAAATCAGCCTACTTTAAAGACCTTTTCCAGAAGCCCTGCACAATGACTCCAGCTGCATCTCACGGATCAGACCTGTGTGACATGACTGTCTATGGCTGCACAGAAGGCTGGGAAATGTGTCTTTAGCTCTGTCTCACAGGGTTGCTATGCGCTGAAACTGACTTGACAGCAACAGGGTTAGTTTTTTCCTTCTTTTTGTGGTTCCACAATGTATTATCTTGTTTGCTTTTTAAGCTGGAGGTCAAACAGGAAGTCAAGTGAATGAATCTCTAACTGTAGAATTGCAGACACTGGTCAAGTATAGGAGGCATTTTATCACAAGGGAAGCCTCTGGGGAATCTAAATTATCATCATGTGGCCCATAGCCTACTGTGTTTCCTCTTCAGGAAGGCCTCTATTAAGGTATAATTAAGAACTAATAAGTGGACTGAACTCTTTTACTCATTGAATGGATGCTTATGCTGCTTGACTTCCGGGGCTGTGAGATGCCCAGAGGAAATACAGGAAAGAGTGCTGCGAGAGGGGAAGTGTGGCTCTTTGTGGCTCAGCTGGGCTGTTCTCGGCACTGTAGAATGAAAGGCATGAGAGGAGAAGAAAATCTCAGTGTGGAAAGAATCATTAAACTCGTCTAGACAGATATCAGTTATTTCCTATCAACTGCTCCCTTCAAGAAAACTAAATTTGTGCCATTGTAATGGTTCCAAAGGATGCAGGGAATGTGCTGTCCTCTCCAGGCACTTCCCCAGGGACTCTGTCCTGTCTCCACTCACGGGCCCTGGCTGCTGCCTGAGCAGTCTAGGTGGGCTGGAATTCCGTGACCTTCAGCGTCTGCACCTTCACAGGGTGCTTCTCCAGGACTAAATGCGTGTCTGTCTCATCACGTTGGATGGTGCCATCTCTGCCACCTGCACACTGCTGGAGCTGGAAGTCTGTGAAAATGGATCACACCTGCTATTCTTCAAGGCTAGAGATTTTTACTATTTTACTTGCTTATTGGGGAAAAAATGCTCTCTGTATGTTATACTCAGCTATAGAAAGTCCCACATCAGGGATTCTTGAGCTCCCCAAAATTTAGCACTGAAGATGACACTTCTTTCCACCTTTGCACATAGCCACTTTCTGCAAGTGCATATCTGTGCTTCCAGTTGGGCAGGGTCTAGGTGAGTTCTCATAAAGCAGCTGCTGCACTTTTCTTGGAGAGGGTCTGTTGCTGAGTCTAACTTACTCTCCTGTGGTAAATTCTTTCAGAACGTCCTTTTTTGCATGGTCTCCATGTCTGTGTAAGTCCAAACTGTATTGGTGGACTGGGGTAAAGTCTTTTTTTCAGTGGAGTCTCTTCAGCAACTGTGTAGATCAGAACATGTATATGAACATATCAGTTACTTTAAAAAGTTTAAAAAAGTCACTCCAAGTCTAAAAATAGATAGATATAGGGCAGGGTAGAACTGCTCCATAGAGTTTCCAAAGAGCACCTTGTGAATTTGAACTGCTGACCATTTGGTTAACAGACATGGCACTTAATCACTACACCACCAGGGTTTCCCCTACTGGGTTAGTGTTGGTAAAATCAGTTGCCATCAAGTGGATTCCAGCTCATGGGGGCTCACGTGTTTCAGAATAGAACTGCCCTCCACATGTTTTTCAACAGTTGTTGTCTTTTGGAAGCAGATCTAATGTGCCTCTGGGTAGATTCACACTGCTCACCTTTGGTTAGTAGCTGAGCGCTTCACTTGTTTGTGCCACCCAAAGACTCTTTGAGCTTTGATGCCTCAACTCACTGCCATCAAGTCTATTGTGACACACAGTGACTCTGCAGGGTCTGCAGCAGACTGCCATAGCTTTCTCCTGCAGAGCTGCTGGTGGTTTTGAGCTTCTAGGCCACCAGGGCTCTTTTAAGTGTTGCTAATCTGCTTGCTACACCCTCCACTACGGAGCTCCATTCTGAATGCTGGGGTTTTGCCTCGGAGCCACAGAGGGAGAAAATATTTTGAGGGAAAGGTGGTATCTACCAGCCATCAAAGACACATTTACAACAATTGAGCACTTTATGAACACAGCACGAGAGTGAAGTAATGTCTGTTTCCCATTAATGGTTCTGAATAAGTTAAGACACAAAGAAACAGGAGAGCTGGAATCAAAATACTGCCTCTATGAGTGAAAGAAGAGTGGAAAAGGTGGTTTTATGTCTATTGCTGTTGTTGTTAGGGGCCATCTGACTCTCTGTGACCCTGTGCATAGCAGCAGGAAACATTGCCCAATCCTGCACCGCTGTTGCAGTCATTGGTGTGCATGAGCGCCAGCGTCTTTTTCTCTGATTCTCTACCTTACCAAGCATGATGGCCTTCTCAAAGGACAGGTCCCTTCTGATAACTTACCAATTATTGATAGATGTTTGCAGCTATCATTTTGAGTCTACTACACAAGACAAGTAGTAGACTTACACACCTGTCCTGACAGCACTGGGCAGGACAGGATGGCAGGAAAAATGACATTACTGAACTAACAGTGCCTGGTTTACCTTCCCAGATGTGTCAGTCAGATAAATTACTCCAGCTCACTAGGCATGGTGTGAGCAAAGTGTTAAGAACAGACAAGTGTGTGTTTAAGGAAACCTCCCTTATAGAAGGAATTACTTTTCCTTCTAACATAAAATTGCCAGTTATAAGCTGGTGGGGGGGGTATTAGGTCCTGGGCAGCACTAATGGTTTGTCATTAACTACTAATTGATAGGCTTATGGTTTGAACCCTCCCAGCTGGGCTATGAAGAAAGTACCGGCTATGTGTTTCCATAAAGGTTATACCCCAGAAATCTGTGGAGTGGTTCTACTCTGTTAAACATCAGATCTCAATGAGTCAGAATCAACTCAATGGCAATGATTTTATTGGGTAAGTGGTGAGTGCATAGGTATTAATTACATCATCTCCTAGAAAGCTTAAAGCCTAGAATACCCTATGGGACAGTTCTACTCTATCATATGGGGTCACTATGAGTTGAAATTGACTTGAAGGTACCTAACAACAGCATTATATCATCTAGCTTTCAGTTGTATATACATAGGTTTTTTTTTTCCTACCTTATTGACTGTTTCCTAAACCCAGCTCCCTCTTCAGAGCCTGAGAATTTCACTCTTGTGCTCTCTTCATAAAGTGTCCAGTTATTGTAAATGTGTCTTTGATGGCTGGTAGACATCAACTTTCCCTCAAAACACTTTGTCCTCTGTGGTTCTGAGGCAAAACGCCACCATTCAGAATGGAGCTCCGTAGTGCAGGATGTAGCTAAGTAGGTTAGCAACGACCTGTGGGCCCTGAGTAACTGCACTTCGCTTCAAAGCCCATTTGCCCACAGAGCCGTCCTTTCACTCCTGGCCGTGTATCTAAAGATTAAGCTCCCTTAGAATATTCTGAAGTAGCTACGGAAGACTCTTGTGAAGTCAAGAGACAAAGAGTCATTCTGCTCTCAGAAATGCCTACATTTCTACTACTGAGAGTCTCTCGTGCACATACTCTGTCTCCTGCTCTCTATCCCGCCGATTTCAATCTGGCGGGACTGCCGCATATCTCTGTGCTCGGTACCGCACATGTGCATATGGTGCATGCTAAATATAAATGCTGTTTGGCAGGATCTTTTATTTTCTGCCTTTGTTTCAGGAAATGCGGTGAAGAAAATGTGTAATGTGTGCCCTCTCCAAAATGAGAGAGACTTTCAGGAAGTGACAACAAACCACACATTTGTACATCATTTTGGCATGTGTCAGTCGTGGCAGCAGTGACTGCCCAATGCTGTGTCTGGACAAACTGGCGCCGCTGGGCTGGTTTGTATCCTCTTTTCAACAGATAATCAGTCAAAGTCCTACATTGCTGAGCCGTTTTATTGACTCTTCAGGGGCCAGTATTCAGGCTCTTGTTCATCCTTTCCTGCACTCGTGAACTAGGCGGGATAGGCCAGTTTATGCCGCAGTAGTAAACAACTCAAAGCTGTCAGTGGCATGACAGAACATAGTTTTATCTCCTGCTTATGGTACGTGTCCGGTGTCGGTGGTGGGAGTGGAGGTCAGGCTCTACTCATCCCAGTCACTCAGGTCATTAATGTGGTCACACTCTGGCTGTTGGAGCTTCCTCCTGGAAGTGACATGCATCCCCCTGCTCCCACTTGATTGACCAAAGAAGAGCAGGGAAGTGAGTCCCACCACGTAGCTGAAAGGCAGAGAGCCAGAAACATTTTGTTTCCAGCACTGATGACTGCACATCTCCTGCCAGACATGTGAAGAGTGGAAAGTTGCTCCCACTGCTGTTGTTGAAGTGGCCAGGTACTTTCTGGATGCACCAGTGGTACTATGGAGAGAAGAGAGTGAGATATTCCATCCGAGGTATAACCAAGGTATGACAGGTAGGGCAAACGCACTGAGCGCTGCTTGAGGACGGGTGTTAATGAGCATCTGTGTCTATTGGCCATCACAGTTTCCATCACCAGCTACCAGAGGTGGTTTAGCAATTTAATACTAACAGCTATAGGTACCACTTTCTGTAGGTAGGCCCTTGTATCTAAGGTGTAAGT
This sequence comes from Heterohyrax brucei, assembly GCA_028571685.1. Classification (NCBI taxonomy): domain Eukaryota; kingdom Metazoa; phylum Chordata; class Mammalia; order Hyracoidea; family Procaviidae; genus Heterohyrax; species Heterohyrax brucei. The sequence goes on along the minus strand of CM053141.1, from coordinate 65,612,366 downwards.
TACTTTATAAAGACATCTCATAGAGAAGCAAAGCACTGAATGAAAAAGTGCTCAGCCTTTCAAAGAAGTGTCATAACCAAAACCAAAATCCACTGTCATTGTGTTGATTCTGACTCACAGTGACATGACAGAACAGAGTAGAACTGCTCCACAGAGTTTCCAAGGAGCTTTGATGGATTTGAACTGCTGACTTACTGGTTTAGCAGGCATAGCACCTAACCACTATGCCACCAGCATTTCTGCATAGTATAAAGAAAATTGGAGACCCCGATGGTGTGGTGGTTAAGTACTACAGCTGCTAATCAAAAGGTTGGCAGTTCAAATCCATTAAGCACTCCTTGGAAACTCTGTAGAGCAGTTATACTCTGTCCTATAGGATTGCTATGAGTTAGAATCGACTTGACAACAGTGGATTTTTTTTTAATAAGGAAAACTGGATTGGGGCAGTAAAGTAAAGAAAAGAAAAGCACACAATGCAGCCTCCATTTTTAGCCTCTGCAGCTGTGTGAGGGTCTCACACGCAACGTACCATCCAGACTGGAACAAGTGTGAACACTAGTAAAACACCACGTGGGAGTCAACCTGCTTCCCATGCTGTCTTCCAGGCTTTCCAGTATCTCTGTGGGCTCTGTTCTGACTTCTTCTGCTGGTGGCAGGGACTGTGGTTTGTCAGATCTTAAGGACTGCAAGAAGTCCCAGAGCCACTTAGCAGGTGAAGAATCATGACTGTGTCTGTGCCAGCTTTGAGGGCCGAACATCTTTGGACTGATTGCAGTGGATGCAGGAAAGGCTCGAAGGAGGATTTCAGCTTCAGAGGGCAGCTGAGAGGGCTCTGTCTGGTAACACTGGTCATAGCTGGCAGGCGGGCTCCTGAGGAGAGGCACCGGGCATGTTACTTTTCTTCCCCTGGATAGATGACTCCTGTGTCAGCAGAGGTGAGCTACGGAGAAGAGCAGTGGGCTCTCTGGGGGACCCAGAGAGAGGTAGCAAGACTGATTGGACTGTCCACGACCGCTTGGCACAACGTGAACCTCAGCAGTTTGTAGCAGGATTCTGCTAATGAATGTGGAGCCACGGGACTGGCAGCTCCATTTCCTCTGGTATTAACGTTTTTTACTTTGTTTTAATGAGGGAAATGAGATTCTTCTCAGTTTCCTATCACTGAACCTGGTTTGGGAGGGTCTGACATTTAACAACAGTGCTTTGAAAAATATTAAACATTATACAAATATGAGGAGTTGTTGCTGTTATTATTCTTATGAAGCACAGACCCAGCTTTGCATCAGCCTTAATATTGAGGGGATATTTAAGGGATTAGGAGGGACTCCGTGACTATTGGGTAGTGACTCAGAATGGCCTTCACAGAAAGGGCCAACTAATCTGGCCATATTAAATCCATTTTTAGAGGCTGAATATCCAAACGCTCAGTCAATAAACTGCAAGCTCAGACACAGATCATAAAATTGGATCATCTCACATCAGATGCAACATTCTCATAAATTATAAAATATGTCGGGCAATTAACTCTAATTTGAAGCTGTAACTTGATTATCTTCTGAGCAAAATTGGGGAAATGGCTTTGGGCAGGGAAAGTGGTCCCAAGTCTCCTAATATGTAGATTCAGCCGAAGTTTCAGGGTATGTATCTGAGTGCATGGTGTGTGATACACTACAGTTATGTGTTGGACTTGGTTATGACTCTGGGTAACTCAGGAGGCAGAGATGTGGGTACACTTATCAGGCCCTAAAGACTTTTTTTTAGTTAAGCCTTATTTGGATGAAGAGTGGGTTATGGTCAGTGTGAACTAGTGAAAATTTGAACTACAGACATTTTAGAAGATATCCATTTGTGTATTTTTTTCAAGTATAGAGAAATGCAAAACTAATGGGTAGCAGAGTGCGGCCAAACACAGTTCCATCCAAGCCTGCTTCATTATCTTAATTGTTGTTTGCATCAATACTATGCTAAAGCTGCTCATTCTTTAAAATAGGTCAAGTGTTTGCCTTTTTTTTTTTTTAATATCAATTCTCTAAAAAAAATCCTTTTTTCAGTTGTTCAGAAGAGAATCTCAGCCAGATTGAGGAGAATGATGTGACTGATAATGTCTGTCTTCACAGTCTAACTTCTCTCCTTTTTCCCGTGAATACCAGGCAGAAGATTGTACAACTTTTTGAGGAATCCAAAACCATTCTAAATGCTAGGTCATAAAGCCAGATATTGCTTTGTTAAAAACAAAACAAAACAAACAAACAAAAAAACCCACATAATTATTTAAATCTTGTATATAGTGTCCTCATCCACTATGTCTGCCAGTGCAGTTGTAGGCAACACCACTGAGTGGGTCAGGTTCTCACTGACATCCTTTAGCATGTGGCCTTTTCGTTCCCTCTAACTTCCTTCTACACTTTTTCTTTCTGTCTTTCTGCCTGTTTTTCCTTCCTTTCTTTTACTCTTTGTCTTTCTCTCTTTTCTTCTCTTTTTCTTTCCCCACTGCATTTTATGCATATATATATTTTAAATAGTGTTTTAGGTGAAAGTTTGTAGCTCAAGTCAATTTCTCATTCAAAAATTTGTACACATATTTTTTAGTGACAGTGGGTGCAGTCTCCACAATGTGACAGCATATTTTCCCTTTCCACCCAAGGTTCCCTGTGTCCATTCTACCAGTTCCTGTCCTTTTATCATGATGTTGCTCTTGGTCCAGTTGTGAGGATTTTTGTTTTCTTTATGTTGATGTGTAATGTATAATAAAGGCTATAGTCTTTGATCTTCATTTTATGGGAATAGGGTCAGCCTAATATGACAGGTGTCTCTGTAATTTAGTAATCTAGTGCTGCTATAACAGAAATAACCACAAACAGATGACTTTAACAAAGGGAAATTTAGTCTCTCTGTCCAGAAGCCTAGAAGTCAATTTCAGGGTGCCAGGTCCCCGGGAATGTTTTCTGTCTCTGTCAGCTCTGGGAGAGACTTCTTGTTATTAGTCTTCCCCTAGGAACTTCTCAGAGCAGGGACTGCAAATCCAAAGAACACATTCTGCTCCTGGCTTTTTGTGCTTGGTGGTGATGAAGCTCTTCTCTTCTTTGCTTGCTTCTGTCTTTTATAGCTCAGAAGAGACTGACTCAAGATACATCCTAAACCTGTAGATTGTGTCCTGACTCATTAACATAACTACCTCTAATTCTGCCTCATTAACATCAAAGAGGTCAAGACTTACAACATGTAAGATAATTACATCAGATCACAAAGTAGAGAACAACCACAGGATACTGGGAATCAGGGCCTAGCCAAGTTTTAGGGGGACACAATTGAGTTCATAACACTTCATAAAAAGAGACACAGAGAGACCCAAAGGGAATATGACCATGTAAATACATAGCCATAAATGCTGATAATAGATAGATGTGTTGGGCAGCTTAATAAGAAATAATCCTTAAACCCATGGGAATGAATTCTGTTTGGGGCTTGAGACACTGGAATAATTAGGTTACATTAACCCTAGATAGATGACTATTGATTCTGCCCACCTGGCACAAGCTTTCTCTAAAAATAATATTACCAGTTTTTAAGCACTCAGTGTACAATGTACTAATATTTTATTTTATGTCATTGTTATGGAGTGAGCTGTGTCCCCCCAAATAGGGGTATCTGTTTGACTAGGCCATGATTCTCAGTATTGTGTGATTGTCCACAGTTTTGTGATTCTTTTTTTTAAGTGTTGTAAATCCTGTCTCTGTAATGTCGATGAGATGGGATTAGTGGCAGTTAAATTAATAAGGCAGGACTCGATCTACAAGATTGGTTTGTGTCTTGAGGCAGTTTCTTTTGAGATGTAAAAGACAGAAGCCAACAAAGATACATGGGGACTTCACACACCAAGAAATAAGAGTCAGGAAAATAGCTTTAGACCTGGAATCCCTGTAGTGAGAAGCTCCTAAACCAGGGGAAGATTGATGACAAGGACATTCCTCCAGAAATAACAGAGATAGAAAGTCTTCTACTGGAGTACCAAAAATGAAAAAATAAAAAAACCCTACTGCTGTTGAGTCGATTACAACTCATAGCAATTATATACGACATAGTAGAACTTCCCCAGAGAGTTTCCAAGGAAACTCTATTGGATTAGAACTGCTAACCATTTGGTTAACAGCCATAGCACTTAACCACTATACCACCAGGGTTTCCTTCCCTGGAGTAAGTAGCCTAAATTAGGACTTCTAGTCTTCTAGACCGTGAGAGAATAAATTTCTCTTTGTTAAAGCTACTCACTTGTGCTGTTTCTGTTAGAGCAGTACTAGATTATTAACACAGGGACCATCACAGTAACTACTTGAAGTAGTTATTAGGTCTGTCTTATAAACAGAGACTTTAGTACTGAGGAAAGTCAAGTATCTGCTCAACGTAATACCATGAGTCAGTGGGAGTTTGAACCAAGTTCAAATCCAATCAAAGTTCTTTCCATGTCACCACTCTGTCTTGGTCATCCAGTGTTTCTATACAGAAATATCTTAAGTGGATGACTTTAACACAGAGAATCTTTTTTCTCCCACTGTCTAATAGGTTACAAGTCCAAATTCAGGATGTCAGCTCCAGGGGAAGGCTTTCTCTCTGTGTCAGCTCTGGAGGAAGGCTTTTGTGATGCATCAGTCTTCCTTTGGTTTGAGAGCATCTCAGCACAAAAATTTCAGGTCCAAAGGATGTGCTGTGCTCCTGGCACTGCTTTTTTGGTGAGGTCCCCTACTCTTGGCTTGCTTTCCTTTCCTTTTATCTCTTGTAAGATAAATGATGATACAGACTACAACCCAGGGGAAGTCCCTTTATACTGGAGCAAGGTTGTGGCCTTAGTAAGGATGTTAGTCTCACCCTCATCCTCTTTAACATAATCCAGTCTTTCCCTATTAACCATAGGCAGAGATTAGGATTTACAGCATAAATGAAAATTACAGTCACAAAATAGAGGACAATCATACAATATCAGGAACTATGGCATGACCAAGCTGACACATATTTTGGGGGGGGATACAATTCAACCTATGACATTCTTTGTAATCTGCACTTAATAAGTGTTTCTTCAAATTAGCATACCTTTAGCTTTTCCATTTGAGATCCCAAATATTCTGATTCAATGATAATAACCATTATCATCAATGACAGCCATCTACTGAACAAATACTACAAGCAAAGCGTTATGTTCTTCTAAAATAAACAGGTGTTTCTATAGACATCATAATCCACTGCTGGAAGTCTGGATTCCACGCAACTTCTTTCCTATTTTTGAATACCATTCATTAAATGTATAGTATTTTTCATATAAATAACACAGAAAGTAGAAACAACTTTGTTTTTCAGACTGTGATCAGATGATGTGGTTACTTTGGGCAGAACATAGTCTTTGCTATCCAAGAGTTTGTGATTCACTAGGAGCACAGCATTCATATTTATAAACAAACATTGTAGAGGCATCTATGGTGTATATCCACATTAGGGTGCACACAGGGAGGGATTAAGCTGTAAGCAAAGTATGCTTTGGCTTAATTGTGTTTACTCACTAGTTTATAGTGCAGTTTCATCTGTTTTTCACCACAGACTGTGAAACTGTGCATTACAGATTAGTAAGTAAGTATAAATAAGCCCATGCCTACCTTACTTGTTGGGTAATTCATCCCTGGAAGTAATACAAACCACCGGAGTTCAGCATAGGGAGAATCTGATGAAGCATTTGAGTTGGAGAGAGTATGATGATAAAAAGGTCACTTGAGCTGTATCTGCAAATGAGAAAGCCTTAGATAAATGTGGAAGAAGAGAGTGGTAAGAATGCAGGTATGTAAGGCCAATAAATAGTTCCTTTTCCCAACATCCACATTCGCCGGACAGTTTTTTATATTTTCTCTTTAGCGTTGGGTGCAGACCTCACCACAAAAGACTCTTGCATGGCGAGACTCGTGCCTTACATTCTCTCTGATGTTAAACATGCAATCCTTTGAATATTTGATTTATAAAAAGAAGATAGCATGTTTTCAGCTTCTGTGGAATTCACAGTTGTAGGAGACTGGAGAGTTAACAGCTGGGGCTACCTGGCTCAGACGAGGTCAGCAGTGAACACATTAGGAGGCCCGGTGTCCAATGACTAAGTACCTGGCTGCTGACCAAAAGGTTGACCAGTAAAACTAACCCAAAGGCTTCACAGAAGAAAAGAGCTGGCAATCTGCTCCCATAAAGATTATAGCCTAGAAAACGCTGTGGGGCAGTTCTACTCTGTACATGGGGTTGCTGTCCCCTTGCCTTCGAGTCGATCCTGACTTCTAGCAACTCTATAGGGCAGAGTAGAACTGCCTTATAGTATTTCCAAGGAACAGATGGTAGATTCAAACTACTGACCTTTGTGGTCAGCAGCCTGAACTCTTAACCACTGTGCTACCAAGGCTCTTGATATAAGCCATAAACTGACTTGATGGTACCCACCATGACAATAATATATTAATGTAAAGAGATTCAAAGATCACTTCTTAAGGTGAAAATGTTATCAGGATGTAACACTGTATTTTATGATCTGTATTCTAACTATCCAAATATTGGGAATTTCATGAAAACGTTGGTATCTTTTTGTTAAAACTATCATCTCTATCTTCTGCTCTGCTATGTCTGTGGCCACCTGGCCTGAAAGGAATGTACTACACTGGATCTACCAGGTTTTTCTGGTTTAGAGGAAGTGCCTTCTATGGGGCAGGAGAATACAAGATATCATGTGTTCTGCTACTGATAACAGAGAAGTGTTTGTGTGAGTTCCTGGATCTAGTATTTAAGTCTAGTGTTTCTGAAGGTTGGCTCTGTGGAACATTAATCTCATGGCACACTTCACAGTACGTGGGTTCCATGCTCAGTGAAGTTTGGGAAACGTGCTTCACTTGGAAATTTGCAGCACACAGTAGTGTATACACAGCTCTGATAAATCTTGTAGAGAAACCATTTTCAATTTGCTTAGCTCAGTATTTACTAAAGCGATCTCACCACAAACAGTCCCTGTGCCCCTCCATTTAACTCCGCCTTCTCCCCTAGAAAACACCACTTACATTCCAGAATCATCAGAACTTAGTTAGGAAAATGGAAACCACATCAGCCATTTTAACAGAGGAAATGCAGCTGTAAGAAGTTGGTAAACAGGTGTTACGGAAGTGAGAAACCAAGAAAGAGAACACTGAGGCATCTCAGAGATAGAAACTGTGGGAAGGGAAGAGACTGGGGCTATCAGGACCCGGAAACTGGGAGCAGAGGCCCTGCAGAGCTGGGACGGAACGTCTGGGAGGGGCAGCACCTGCTGCTGATTCGGTTCAGGCGCTTGGAGCCGAGCTGCCTGGGCACAGCTGCGCCCTCGGGGGCCCAGGGACCGGGCCTCGCTGAGCCGGCGCGCTGACCTCTCAGGTGGTGGCTGCAGCTGCTGGTGCGCGGCTGTGATGAGGAAGGAAGTGGGTGGAGGGTGGAAAGCTGGAAATGGAATACAAGGGCTGCTGGACCCAGCCTCGGGGGCGAAGGGCACAGATGAAGCGGTGCTAATTAGAATGGAGCAGCACTGATAGGAATGGCCAGCAAGCAGGAATGAGTCAGTTCTGCTTCCTCCCTCTTGCTGTCCAATTCCTCACTACTGGCAGAATTTAGCACGGAAGCACGGGGGGCTCAGTGCTAAAATTCTCACCTTTTCTGAGTGCATTCTCAGACCTCACGTATAGCCACTGCTCTCAGTGTGTGCTTTTATCATGCTGAGCATGTTTCAGAGGAGTTTCCATACTAAGATGGACTAGGAAGAAAGGCCTGGCAATTTACTTCCAAAAATCAGTCAGTAAAAACCCTGTGGATCACAATGGTCAGAGTGACAGGGCTGGGCAGCATTTTGTGCCACTGCGGGAGCAGTCCCTATGAGCGGGGGCAACAACAGGGAACCCGCTGACTAAGCAGAAGTGTGATATGCAGAGTACCTGCGTCAGAATAGAAACGTGGCTAGGAAGCTGAGAAGTTATACGCTACTGAGTTGATTCCACCTCGTAGGCATTCAGTGTGACAGAGCAGAACTTCTCTATAGTGTTTTCTAAGCTGCAGCTTTTATGGAAGCAGGTTACCAGGCCTTTTTCCCATGGAACCACTGGGTGGATTCAAACAAAACCAGCTTTTTGGTTAGCAGCTGAATGCTTAACCATAGCACCTGGTGGGGGAGGGGGGCTTCTCTGTTAGTACTAATGATAATAATGATCTCTGTCTCTGAGTCTTTGTCTTTCTATTTCTAATTAGAGAACTGGTGGCGGAGTGGCTAAGAGCTTAGTTCCTAACCAAAAAAGACTGGCAGCTCAAATCCACCAGCCACTCCTTGGACACCCCGTGGAGTAGTTAGTTCTACTCTGCCCTATAGCATGGCTATAGGTCAAAATCTCCTTGCTGGCAATGGGTTTGATTTATATATATATATATTTAATAACATAAAATAATAGCTTAATAATTGTCCTTTTAGCTATTCAGTGTCCATATGTACCCTTCTGCACGAACTTGAATTTCTATACAGCAACAATAACAACTGTATGAGAATCAAATGTCCTTCCTATGAATAAAAATATTTCCTTTCTCTTCCTCCAAAGAGGAGCCACAAAGTCTTGACAGTAATTGTATTCGTCTCTGGGGAACACTTATTCCTATTCAAATTCAGTCATGAACCCATTTGTATTCTGTTGCCTAAAGAATACGTTGTAAAGTTATCTACTGCTAATGATACTTATACAAAATAATGAAGAGAGAGAAGCAGAGAAGGGAAAACAAATTTGTCTAGAGTATTTAAAACCTAAATGTGCAGAGAAACACCAGAAATTAGTGTAACGGAATGTACTTATTGTAAATAGATACGATTCCAATCGGGCAACATCAAACTGAAAGTGTCTGGGAGGCTTTCTGAAGACAGGATCTGAAAACAGGTTACATAGTCAGGGTTTCGGCAAGGTAGTAGTTTCCTGAAAATCATTCCTATAAATTTGTTCCATGTTTCTCAGGAGCACATGCAGATTCTCAAGGCCAGTCTGATGTAAAACAGTCATTAAGGACACGCCATCTATGCTAAAACAGTGTATGGCCAGACCCTGGAGTTCTTGTTTCTCTAAACTGGCTTCACATAGATAGTTCTCCAAAAGGACCCAGTGCCTGAAACACATAGTCTCCTCTGAGCTGCTTACTAGGCTGTTATTTGACCTCAAGATGCTTCTAAACCCAAACCAAACCATTGCTACTGAGTCAACTCTGATTCACAACAACTCTATAGGACAGAGTAGAACTTAGGAAACCATAGGGTTCCTAAGGAGAAGCCAGTGAATGTGAACGGCTGGCAAGTGTTCAACCACTATGCCACCAGGTCTCCAAATGTGTCTCTAGAAAGACCAATTTGTTAAATGCTCAAGACTTAAAAAGGTAAATGGCCTGGGTGGATCACTGCACTGCCATGGACCCAAGAAATCTGGGTTCCAGGAGAACTAAAGTAGTTCTTCCAGAAGTACTGGGAAATTTGTTAGGAAACGTTGTTAGGAAATTTGAGCACAATCACTTAATTTAGATTAGTTTAGACATCAAGCTTCTAGATTTTATGAGTTTAGTATTTGTAATATGGAATAGAGAAGCCAAAAGCTAGCCAAGTGCTGTTGAATCTGATCTGACTAATGGTCGCCATGAATACAGCAGAGAGTAGCTATTTCATCTGTGATTTTAAGCTGTGTAAAATAACCAGTATACAACGATGATTTAGGCTGCAACTTCTTCTTGCCTCATCCTTTTCACAGTTTTTCAGATGGAAATTATTAATCATGGGCATTTAGTACCTAAGCAAAGATGGGGAGACTTTCGCTCCCTCACTTTGGCCATATCATTAGGAAAGACCAATCACTGGAAGAGAATATTATGTTTGGCTGTGTAGAGGGCCCATGAAAATTAAGAGAAATCTCAGTGAAATGGATTGACACAATGACAGCAACTATGGACTCAAACATACCAAAGACCATGAAGATGGCACAGCACCAGGCAACATGCTGTTCTATTACACATAAGGTTCATGAGGCAGTTGTGTGAACAGAACAAGGGGACACTACATGGTTTAAAGTCAGGAGAGGTATGCGTCAGCATTGTATCCTTTCACTGTATCTTTTCGATGTGTGTGCCAAACAAATAATCTGAGAAGCTGGACTATATGAAGAATGAGGCATGAGATTGGAGAAAACTTACTAGCAACCTGCAAATGCCATAATGGTTGCTGGAGGTGAAAAGGATTTAAAACATTTACTGATGGAGCTCAAAGAACATTGCCTTCAGCATGGGTTGCACCTGAACGTCAAGAAAACAAAAATCCTCACAACTGGACCAGTAGGCCACATCATGATAAATGGAGAAAGGATTGAGGTTGTCAAGGATTTCATCTTACTTGATTCCACAATCAGTGCCCATGGAAGCAGGAGTCAAGAAATCAAAAGACACATCTCATTGGGAAAATCTGCTTCAAAGGACCTCTTTAAAGTATTGAAAAGTAAAGATGTCATCTTGACCTAAGACATGGTATTTTTAATTGCATCCTAGGCATGTGAAAGCTGAACAGTGATTAAGGAGGATAGAAGAACCAACACTTTTTGCAGAGGCCTGTCACCCACAGAAGCCTCTGTAAGCAAAGTCTCACGCCTTTGTGATGGCGGGCGGACGCATCCGACCCTTGACATATTTTTTGATTGTGCTCTCCCTGATGATATTTTGCAACCTAATTAAACCTTCCTCAAAAATACCCCCTTATCTCCCGGCACAAGGATCAAAGAAGATGCCTTCTAAGAAGGGTTTTACAACCCCCTTGGCTTAATGAATTCTGACACAGCACACCCAGCCCGGGATTACTAAGGCCGGCCCGGCTCCACTGGCTTCCCCCAACTGCACTTCCCCCTCCACATGTGAAATACAAGATTGCAGGAAGGCCCTGAGAAACTCCCAGGGATGACCCTGTACACAGCTCTTAGATACAGACATTCCACTCCCTACATGAGGAAGACAGATAGGCTTCCAAGTTTATTATATTTGGTATGGCAAATAGACAAATACTAAAGAAATACCCTTCTTAGAACAGTTTAAGAGAGGCTTAGAGTGGGGGACAGTGGGCGCTTATTGTCCCCACAGGAAAAGATAAAAAAGAGCAAAGAAGGAACAAATAGAGACAGCCAGATTAACTTTTAAGATGAGTCTATCCCTTCTTCCTGCACATTTGACCTCGAGTCATAGATAGAGCTGATTGAGCTCAAGGTATAGCTTTATTTTCACTGTTGATTATAATCACAATATATTTGTCTCAGGCCATTGCCTAAAAGGCCCTAATGATTAACATGAAAAAGACCACAATGTATCGCTTCTTTGCTAGCCAACAGAGAGGACCCTAATGATTAACATGAAAAGAGACCACGAGGTATCAATTCCTTACTAACCAACAGCTTATGTGGTCAAAAGGGCAGAGTGAAATCATGTCATTGATTATATAAAAAAATAAAGAAAGGCAGACCCTGACAGGTTGCCAATCTCCAGGTTCCTGGTTGTCTCAGTCTCATCATTTCTTCTTTGCTGACGCCACCCATCTCTTCATGATCCCAGACCCTGCCGAGGCTGGCTCCCGGAAACTTTTGAATTGTGGTGCTGGAGAAGAATATGAAATGTCCCATGGATTGCCAAAAATAAGAATAGATCCATCTGGAGTAAGTACAACCAGAGTGCTCCTTGGAAGCAAAGATGGTGAGACTGTGTCTTACATACTTTGGACACATTGTCAGGAGAGATCAGTTCCTGGAGAAGGACATCATGCTTGGTAGAGTGGAGGGTCAGCAAAAGCGTGGAAGACCCTCAACGTGATGGATTGACACAGAGGCCACAACAATGGGCTTAAATGTAAAAACAATTGTGGACATGGCACAAGACTGGGGGGTGTTTCATTCTGCGGTGCGTAGGGTCAGAACTGACTTGATGGCACCTAAGAATGACAACAAATACATAAGGTAGAAACCCTGGTGGCATAGTGGATAAGTGCTATGGCACTAACTGAAAGGCCAGCAGTTAAAATCCACCTGCTACTCATTGGAAGCTCTATGAGGCAGTCCTACTCTATCCTACTCATAGGGTCACTATGAGTAAACCCTACTCATAGGGTCACTATGAATTGGAATTGACTGGAAGGCAGTGGTTTTTAGTTTTATACATAAAGTCACTTTGAATCAGAGCTGACTCCAAAGCAACTAGCATACCCAAATACTTCACAGTTGTATATTTTCTCATTAATTTTAGGTCCTGAGTCCCTAGTTATAGATTTTTACTGGTGGTACTCTTGGCATGGAAAATTCTGGCAAAATGAAGACCATTGCTCTGATGGTGTAGTGGTAAAGTGCTACGGCTGCTAATCAAAATGTCAGAAGTTCAAACCTGCCAGGTACTCCTTGAAAACTCTATGGGGCAGTTCTTTTCTGTGTATGGTGTCACTATGAGTCAGAATCAACTCAACGGCAATGGATTTGTTTTTTTTGTTCGGCTGTCTTTCTAAAGGGCGATAGTGAATATTCTGATGTTTCAATCTGCGTATCACAGTGTGATGTTTCCAACACTGGTGGCAGCAGCTTTTAAAAATGTGAAGTGTGACCTTCCCAAGTACACCCTGGGTTCCCATACCATTCTAACTTTCTTTGAGGGAATAACAGATGTTCCAGCTTAGTTAGCTGGTGGGCCAACAACCGTGGGAGAACAATGTAATGTAGGGAGAAAAGATATTATAAGATCTCAGAACTTGGCTTCTGCTGTAACTAGTAGCACTCTACCTCCTTTGGAAGTCATTTGCATTTTGAGGCATCTCACCTGAGAGGATGCCTTTTACAACTGATCTTAATGATTGTCCCATTACAGTGCAGCTTTTCTCTGTACACGCTGGATAAACAGTACACTGCTCTTCGCACTAGCAGTTTCAGTTGTCACAAGTCTAGTCTTTGGGACCTGGATAGTACCTTCTAGCAACAGATTTATCAGTCTTGGGAATTTTCTATGGAGCTCTAGATTCTAAGAGCAACAGTTACTTCTGGATAAAATAAATGTGATGTATAAAAACAAACAAAACAGGATCCCTGATAGTGTAAACAGTTAAGCTGTCTGCTGCTAACTGGCAGGTTGGTGATTGAAGCTACCCAGCAGCTCTATAGGATAAAGGCCTGGCAGTCTGCTTCTGCCAAGATTACAGCCAAGAAAAACCTACTCAGCAGTTCTACTCTGTCACATAGGATCACTATGACTTGAAAACAGTTTGGCAATACTTAACAACAATGGATAGTCTAAAATAGCGCTTTATCCAAAATGATGTCTGTGTATTGCAGACCCACGTAACATAGAAAATGTTTTAGGAGAGTGTGCAGGAGGACATAGGTCCTTGAACACAAGGAGATGGTATAGAAGTTGGGTCTTGACGTAGTGCTTTATTTTGTCTACCAGTTCACTCTAGGGAGTGCAAATGATGAAGGTGCTTCGCTGCTAATTGAAAGGTTGAAGGATCAAGTTCACTCAGAGGTGCTTCAGAAGAAGGGCCTGATGATCTATTTTTTAAAAAATCAGTCATTGAAAACTCTAAGACAGGGGAGGAGTTCTTAAAAGCGTGCTAGTAGCCATGCAAGGTATAGCAATTTTTCTCTATTTGCCTGAAATAACAGAGAAGAACGAGAGTCCAGAAAAGAAAGATGATGTAAAGTATGTGACTAATTATCTCCATGAACAGCTGTATTCTGACGGTGCCTCACTACCATTATGCAACATTTTAGCAAAAGATAGACAAGTTGTGACCAAGCTGGAGGAATGTAGAACAGAATTTCCTATTCTCATGGACTCCAGACTTCCTGGAGCCATGAAGGTTGAATAAACCGCTCAAAGTACGTCCCTGTTAACCAAAAATATTCCCTGAAATCTTTAAACTAAACAACATTGTAGCTTAACTAGTAAAAAGTGTCTGCCGTGAGTCTGTGCTCTTTTGAGAACTATCTATATGTGATCAAATTCATGCCAGCAACTCAGAAGATTAGCTAGGAATCTTAGAGAGCAGAGAATTTATTTTGTTGCTAATGGAGGAACAACTCAGAAAAGAAGGGTGAAAATGGTTATACAACTCAAATAATGTGATCACTGTCAATGAATTGTACATGGAGAAACTTTTGAGTTGTGTATTTTGCAGTATATATTCTCAGCAACAACAACAATAAAATTATATGCATACAAAAAAGGAAAACCCTACGGAGCACAGTTCTGCTCTGACTCACATGGGATTGCTGTAAGAACCAGCTCAATGGAAACTGATTCCGAAGCTGAATTTTTAATTCTCTTCCTCTAATTGCTAATCTGAGTACAGAAGTATTTAACTGTGTGAATCATCTCAAATTATGGATAACATTTCAAAGAATGGGAATTCTAGAACACTTAATTGTGCTCATGTGGAACATGTACATAGATCAAGAGGCAATCACACAAAGAGATCGAAGGGATGCTGTGGGGCTTCAAATCAGGAAAAGTGTGTGTCAGGGTTGTATTTTTTCATCGTAGTTAATTAGTTCATTTACCATGCAGATAATCTGAGAAGCTGGACTACGTAATGAAGAACTCAGCAATAGGACTAGAGAAAGACTCATTATTAACCTGTGATATGCAGATGATACAGCCTTGCTTGCTGAAAGTGGAGAGGACTTGAAGCACTTACCGATGAAGATCAAAGACCACAGCTTTCCATATGGATCACACCTCAATAAAAAGAAAACAAAATTCCTCACCACTGGAACAATAATCAACACCATGATAAATGGAGACAAGATTGAAGTTGTTAAGGATTTTATTTCACTTGGATCCACAACCCACAATAAAGGGCACATTGTGTTTGGCAAATCTGCAAAAGACCTCTTGGAAGTGTTCAAAAGCAAAGCTGTCACTCTGAGGACAAAGGTGTGTCTAATTCAAGTTATGATGTTTTCAATTGCCTCATATGCATGTAAAAGCTGGACAATGAATAATGAAGACGGAAGAAGTGATGCCTTGAGTTATAGTGTTGGTGAAGAACAGTGAGGGTACCTTGGACTGCCGGAAAAAGGAACTGGTTTGTCTTGGAGGAAGTATATAGCCAGAATGCTCCTTAGAAGGGAGGATAGTGAGACTTTGTCTTTAGTATTTGGACAGTTATCAGGAGGGGATCAATCCCTGGAGAAGGACATCATGCTTAGTAAAATAGAGCATCAGTGAAAAAGAGGAAGATTCTCAATGAGATGGATTGACATGGTGGCTGCATTAATGAGCTCAAACATAAAGAGGATTGTGAAGATGTAGCAGGACTGGGCAGGTAGTGCTTTATTCTATTGGTTATAGGGACACTAAGAGTTGGAACTGGCTTGAGGACACCTAACAACAATCTGAGTGTAGACACTTTATGTCCTCAGGAATTTTCTAGCTGTCTGCCTCCAGGGTAATTTCAGATCAGTTGATCTTTCCTGGCTGAGGACCTCACTGGAGGGTCCTGCTTAGAGCAGCTTACTCAGTTCTCAGACAGTGTGTCCAAAGCCTGCAGTAACATGTCTCATAACTCCGTGCTATCATCTTGCAAATTTGGCTGGATACTTGCTTAATAAATGTTCGTTGTATCATGTATATTAATCTCTAGTCTCAGGGTTGAATTTCTATCACCCTAGGATTGTATGTGTCAGATCCAAAGTTTTGGCTAGAACTGTGCAAAATTTAGACTGGAATTAAAATTGAGCTCGGGTGGAATGTTTAAGGGTGTCTGCCATATGAAATGGAGACCTGGTGTCATAGCGGTCATGAGCTCAGCTGATGACTAAAAGGTTGGCAGATCAAATTTACCATCCACTCCTTGGAAACCCGATGAGCAGTTCTATTCTTCCTGTAGAGTTGCTGTGAGTGGGAATTAAGTCAACAGCAATGGATTTGGCTGTGGGTTTGGTCATATAAAATCAAAAAACAAACTCCCTGCCATTGAGTCAATTCAGACTCATAGTCGCCCTATAGGGCAGAATAGAACTGTGCCAAAATGTTTCCTAAGCTGCAAATCTTTATGGAAGCAGACTGTTAACATCTTTCTCCTGTGGAGAAGTGGGTAGGTTCAAACTACAGCCCTGTCAGTTAGTAGCCAAGTGCTGACCCACTGGATAGCCCGGTTTCCTTATACTCACTCTACAGAGTCGAGTGAGCTTTTCTATCACAGTTCATGGCTAGTGAACAGGTGGGCCTAGATACAGTTTTTTGAGCATCTAGAATTGGATCGAGATTCTACTTCCTGAATCTGTTTCAACTTTCCTACCACAGATTGTCTAACTATGAGATCTCAATTGTTGAACCACTTTCTCAGACACCACAGCAAAGGGTTCTTTGGTCTTAGGCCTTTGTTTTTTCTTTCTAGAAGTTTGAAGCTGGCTGAAAGAATTAGAGAGATAGTTTTGGAAATTGTGATCTCCTTCATTCTCCAGTCATAATCCCTCTGGAGGTTCCAGTACTTTGGTCATATTTTATAACACTTGGTGAAAGAAATGACAATCCACCTATTCATTCATTCAGCCCATGAATCTGTTTTTCTCTGTTTTTTCTTTTTTCACAGTTCTGTGTCTCACATCAGAAATATAGTGATGAACAGGATGAAGTCGTGCCATAGTGGGGGAAGACAGACAATGATCAGCCAGGTATAGTCATGAATGCTTTGAGTGTATGGCAGGGTGAGGTGACAGAGAATGATTGCTGGGGGGTGGGCATGACTTCTGTCATGGTGACAGGAAAGACTTGTTAGGAGGTGAAACCTGAAGTGAGACATACAGTGTGAAAGGGAGCTAGCCATGTGAAGGCCAGGAGATGAACGTTTTCAGAAGCAAGCACAGCAAATGCAAAGGGTGAAGACAGAAAGTATGCACCTCCTGTGTGACAGATGCGATGCTTCTATATGACATGTCTAAGAAGTCCTTCTATAAACCCATGTGAGAAGAATGGATGAGAGAAGGCTGGGATACATCCTCTGGTCACCTGCAAATGCCTGCAGATGTAATTGGCGGTTCTTACTGATGGATGTGCTTTAAGTGTTCTAGACATAGACTGGGAACTGGGTGATTTTCTTGAAATCTCCCCCCATAGTCAATTTTTTCAAGAACTAAAAATAACAAATTGGCAATCTACCCACACATGTTCTTTTGTAGCATCCAAGGACACTACCGTAACATGATGGATAATATCATGAGCTGTCTCAGTTATTTGATGAGTTGTGTTATAAAAGTGAAGCCAGTTTCATCTTGGTGAAGTACTTAGCAAAGGGAGCAGTATTTCCAGTCGGCATACGTAGTTACATTTTTATTTGTTTTCAGTTTTGCTTTCCTTCATGTGCAGGTGAGTATTAACAATATTCTGTGTTAGCAAGAAAGAAGATTTCTGTTTGTTGCTGCTGTATAAAGACGGAAGTTCCAAGGAAATGGGTCCTGACATATTGATATCCCCTATCTCAGCACACAGGCTGGTATGAGAAATGGTTATTTATGGGGAGTTATGTGGCTTGTGGAAACCCTGGTGGCATACTGGTTAAGTGCTGTGTATGCTAGCCAAAAGGCAGTTCAAATCCACCAGGCACACCCTGGAATCTCTATGGAGCAGTTCTACTCTGCCCTATAGAGTCGTTATGAGTTGGAATCAACCCAACGGCTGTGGGTTTTGTTTTGTTTTGTTTCTTATGTGGCTGTAGGAAAGAGCTGAAGAAATTACCCTGCCATTACCAACTTTTTCTGACTCCCCAACCCATGAGATTGCAAGGCATGGCCTTTGTCTCTAACTTGTTGAACCCAAACCTGACATAGTACCCTGAAGAGTTAGGCTAGTTGATATGGAAACTGTTACTTGCTTCTTATTGTACTTTATTTCTGCTCAAGCTGTAACAAAGGGTACTCACCATTGCAGCAGAATTAGGTTTACCACAATGCTAATTAACACAACTTGAGCTTCAGGGCTCTTCAGTTGCCAGAGTTCCTTCTAGATTAATATTAGCATTCATATCTAATTTTGTATTTGATATTGTGTAGTCTTTTATCTAAGAAGACATCTCTAAATTATGTAAGATTTGGGTCCCATAAATCTGCTGTGGTCCTGTATACTGTGTGGTTGCTATATGAAGTCACTGAAGCACTGTGATTTGAAGATATGTATGTGCCTAGGTAAAATTCCTGGAGAAGGATACCATGCTTGGTACCACAGGCGAGGGAAAAAGAGATAGACCCTCAGTGAGATGGAATGACACAGTGGCTATAACAGTGGGCTCAAGCATAGCAATGATTAACAATGTAGGGCTGGGCAGTGTTTCATTCTGTTTTACGTACTGTGTACCTAGTGTGCACTGTGAGTCAAAAGTGACTCAGCCAAGGCCAAAAAGTGCCGTCGAACAGCACCTAAAAACAACACGGGTGAAATATGCATGATGCCAAGGGTCTAGTAAATTTTACTGTAGGATTCTGTGAAAGTCATAACAGAGAGGGTGTGTATTGGCACTTGGAGTTTGGAACTCAAGAAGACAGTTGATATTAATGAACATCTTGTGACCTTAGTAGATTTGGTGGTCTAAAGATAGGCAGTACTCAAATGTACAACTAACTTCTGCAGGGAGGTCAAGGTTCCTATAGCAGAGGAGTGTGGTAAGGGTAGTAATTAGCAAGATAAGCTGAGTCTTAGTTGTTTAGCCCTATTGTAACAGATATCTCACAAGTAGGTGGCTTTAATGAACAGAAATTAATTTTGTCTTAGAAGTCTAAATATATGATATTGGCTTGAAGGGAAGACATACTCTCTTTGTCAGTTCTGAGAAAGGTCCCTATATCTTGTGAGCTTGGCATCTTCATGTAGCTTGGCATCTCTATTCCCCCCTATCGGCTTGCTCACTTGCTTGTCAAATCTCTTTTGTATCACAAAATAGATTGACTACTGTCTAATCAATAATAAGAAAACTCATTCCCAAATGGGATGATAACTACAGGTATAGGGGTTAGCATTTACTATGCATTTTGGGGGGCAGGTGAAAGGAAGGAGGAGGGTTCAATTCAATCCGTAACTGGGCAAGTTAACAAAAGAAAAACTTTAGAAGATGCAAATAACCCAAGTAAGAAATGAAATTGGGAACATTACAACAGACTCAACTGAAATAAAAAGAATCATAGTAAAGTATTATGATAGCAGTGGGTTTGGGTTTTTTTGAATGCATGGATGTTCTGATATTAGGAAATCAGTCCAGCTAATACACTCCATAGATAAAAAGAAAGAAAAGAACCACATGATCATCTCAACTGACACAGAAAAAAGCATTTGACAAAGTCCAACACCCTTTCCTGATAAAAGTTCTCAGTAAAATAGGAATAGATGGAAAAGTCCTCACCATACTAAAGGTTATCTATGCAAAATCAATGGCCAACATCATTCTTAATGGAGACAGGCTGAAAACATTCCTCTTGAGAATGGGAACAAAACAAGGATGCCCTTTATTATCACTTCTATTTAACATTGTACTGGAAGTCCTGGCTAGAGCAGTAAGGCAAGAAAAAGAAATAAAGAGCATCTAAACTGATAATGAAGAAGTTAAACTGTCCCTCTTTGTGGATGATATGATACTATACATAGAAAACCCAAAATATTCCATAAAAAAACTGCTAGAACTAATAGATTTAGCTGGGTAGCCGGATATAAGATCAAAATACAAATACCAGTTGGATTTCTGTATGCCAGTAAAGACAATGATGAAAAAGCAATCAGGAAAACAATACCATTTATAATAGCCCCTACCAAACAAACAAAACAAAACAAAAACAAAAAAAAAAACCCTTAGGAATAAATTGAACCAGGGTTGTAAAGAAAAAAAAACAAAAACCCATTCCTCTGGAGCTCAATAATGAAGTCACACTCAAGGCTCACCCTTCAGCCAAAGTTTAGACAGGCTTATAAAACAAAATGAGACTAAAGGGGCACAATAGCCCTGGTAGAAGATGAAAAGGCAGAAGGGGAACAGAAAACTGGCAATGGGGAACACAAAGTTAAGAAGCGGTTGTTAACCAACATCATAAAACAATATGTATACTGTTTAGTGAAACACTAGTTCCATAAAGGTTCTGTAAACTTTCTTCTAACGTATAATAAAATATTTAAAAACAAACAAACAAAAAACAGAGTGGGGAGAAACCTCAGAAAAAGAGGAGGATTGAGATCCTACAATGGCATGTATGTATATTAAGAAAGTTAACTGTGATTGTAAGTGTGAATGTGACAGTCTTTTCTCCATATGTAAATAATTAAGACAGAGGGGAGATAGGAGCTGCACATGTAGAACCTAGATTTCAGTTTATAATTCTAACTTATTTCTCATTGCACTTTATTTCTATTTGTCCTATAAAAAGAATGTACTTCCAGTCTGAAACCAGTTTATGAGTTTTTATCATTTAGAAGACAGGAGTACCTTATCTGTTCTTACTCCTTAACCAAAAGACAAGCTTCAAGGCCAGAGCTTCTTTCTAGGGGATAAGGACTGACAGAGATGACAGAAGCAATGTGTACTTCTTTGACCAGATTTGAGAGGTTCCTATCAGGACATGGTCCCGAACTTAGAGACAGGTTACAGCATGGCTGTAGGTTTTTATAGGGGACATCTATTATTTTGGCCATCTGACATCCATCACTAGTTCCTTCTTGACCATAATTTTTTTTCCATAGTATATGTTTTGCATTATGGGTGGACTTCAGGCTGCCTCCCGTTGGTTGACATACATCTCCAGTGCCTAGATATGGATGGTCATAGAGCTTTGAGTTTCTATGAATATGTGCTATGTCCAACAGTGGGTACAGGACCTCATAAGTCCCATGAACACACAGAACTTTTATTGGGACTGCTAAGAGAAAAGTAGGTCATGTTTTCCATATGCAGATTTTATTTCTTAGATTATATAAACCTTTTCATATTTTTTATTTCTTCTTAAGTCAGTTTTGTTAATTTGTGATTTTTCAAGGAATTTTTCATTGCATTTAAATTATTGAATTTATTGGCGTAAAGTTTTTTTAAAAAATGTTCCACTGTTATCCTTTTAATGTATTCAGTACCTAAAACCTGAAATCAAACCAAATCTGTTGCTGTTAAGTTGATTCTGACTCATAATGACCCCATAGGTCGAAACAGAACTGCCCATAAAGTTTCCGAAGAGTGGTGAATTTGAACTGCCAGTCTTCTGTTTAGTAGCTGTAGCACTTAACCTGTAGCCACCAGGGTTGCCTTGCAGTACCTAGACTCTCTTTTTCCCTTGATACTGGTAGCTTGTGTTTTTTTCTTGTTTTTTTTTTTTTGTCATTCTTGATAGATTGTTTATCAGTTTTATTAATGTTTTTAAATTTGAACCAATTTTTGACTGTAAGAATTCACCCATTGTTAGTGTGTTTTCTGTTTCATTGATTTCTGCTCTGATTTTTAGTAGTTTTTTTGCCAGCTTCTTTGGATTTAATTTGCCTTTTCTTCCCAGCTTTTTAATTTAGAAGCAGAATATTGATTTCAAATCTCTTTGTTATTCTTGTAATATGGGCATTTAAAGCTATGAATTTCCCCCTGAGCACCATTTAGCTGAATCTTACAACTCTGATATGCTGTTTTCATTATTTTTTGATTTGATACATTTTACAATTCCCTCATGATTTTTTTATAATGCTTTTTTTTAAAGAATGTTTCAAGTTTACAGGAAAATTGCACAGAAAGGATAGAGCGTTACCATATATCCCTTCTACTTTCTAATTTTATTGTGGTCTGGAAACATATTTTTTTAGGTTTCAATTTTTTGAAATTGAATGAGAATTGTTACACTGGTCATGTGTTCTATTTGGGTGTATCTTCTTTGTGCATTTGGAAAAATGTAGTTTGAACTTAGAGGTTTGTTAATATTAAGTAGATTCAGTTGGTTGATAGTATGTGGAAAATTTTCTACACCGCTGCTGATTTTTGTGTTGCTCTATCAATTGTTGAAAGAGGACTACTAAGATTCCTAGCTTTAATTTTGGGTTTGCCTTTTTGTTGTTGCTGTCCTGATGGTTTTTGCTCAGTGTAATTTGGAGTTGTGTTAATAGCTACATACGTATTTAGTCTTCGTGATGAGTTGCCCCTGTTGTTATGTGTCATTAAGTCAGTTCTGACTCATAGTGACCCTGTGAACAGTAAAACCAAACACTGCCTAGTCCTGGTCTTCACAACCACTGTGATGTTTGGCCCATTGTTGCAGCCACTGCATCAGTCCATCTTCTTGAGGATCTTCCTCATTTTCTTTGAGCCTCTAAGCGTAGTATCCTTCTCCAGAGATTGGTCCCTCCTGATAACATGCACAAGAGATATAGTTATGTCATCATTGCTTCTAGGGAGCATTCTGGTTGTACATCTTCCAAAGCAGATTTGTTCCTTCTGACAGTCCCTAGTACAGTCAATGTTCTTTGTCAACTCTGTAATTCAAAGATGTCAGTTCTTTAGTCTTCCTTAATCGTTGTTCAGCTTTCATATGCATGTGAGGTAATGGAAGACACCACGGCTTGGGTCAGGTACAACTTAGTCCTCAAAGTGACATCTTGCTTTTGAATATGTAAAGAGGTTTTTGCAGCAAATTTATTCAATGCAATACATCACTTGATTTCTTGGTGACTGCTACCATGGGCATGACTGTGGACCCAAGTGAAATAAAATCATTGACTTCTTCAATTTTTAAATTTTTTTTTTTACTATTTTATTGTGCTCTAAGTGGAAGTGTACCATCTAAGACAACTTCTCATATAAAAACTTACACATTGCTATGTAACTCTAGCTGCTCTTCCCACACAGTGACAGCACACTTCTCCTTTCCATCTTGTATTTCCTGTGTCCATTCAGCTAGTTCCTGTCCACTCTGCCTCTCTTCTTGCCTCTGTACAGGAGGTGGCCAACCAAGAAGTAAGTACTCTTTTCACCAATATCATTTTATATCATGTAGTCTGGCCCAATCTTTGCCTGAAGAGTTGCTTTCTGAATGGTTTCAGTTCTTGGCTAATAGAGAGTCTGGAGCACATGTCTTCCAGGGACAGCTTCAATCTGTTCTCCATTTTCACTGATGTGCTTATTGGTCCAGTTGGGAGGATTTTTGCTTTCTTTGTGTTGAGGTATAATTCATACTGAAGGCTGAAGTCTCTCTCTCTCTCTCTCTTTTTTGGACTTTAACAAAAATAAATCTATTCTCCTACAGTCTTAGAGGCTAGAAGTCCGAATTCAGGATGCCATCTCCAGAGGAAAAAGTCTCTCCTTGGTTGGCTCTGAGGGAGTGTCCTTGTCATCAATCTCCCCCCAGGAGAGGAGATTTAACAGTGTAGGAACTGCAGGTCCAAAGGATGCACACTCCTGACTTTTCTTGCTTGGTGGTTAGGAGGTTCTTCTGTCTCTCTACTTGCTTCTCTCTCTTTCTACAGATGGAGTTGATTTAATTTCTGTGTATTCCATCTGGAGAGGTACATATGTACAGTCACCATTTATGTTGTTAACAAAATGTATTTGGAATGAAGAAATTTTGGGTCTCACAAAATTCTGCTATGCAATCTCTGGCTTCACTTTTATCAATAAGGCCGTGTTTTCCCACTGCTGATCCTTCTTTGTTCCCAGCTTTTGCATTCCAATCACTAGTAATTATCAATTCATCTTTATTGCATGTCTGATCAATTTCAGAGAGCAGAAGTGGGTAAAAATCTTTAATTTCTTCATCTTTGTCCTTAGTTATTGATGAGTAAATTTGAATAATAATCGCATTAACTGGTCTTCCTTATTGATGTATGGATATTATCCTATCATTGACAACTCGAAGAAGGATGGTCTTACATTTATTGTTAAAAATAACATTTCAAGCTCTATCCTGAAGTACAATGCTGTCAGTGACTGAAAAAAGAACAAACAGATTTGTCCAGAAAGAAGTACAACTAGAATGTTTCTTAGAAGCAAGGATAGCAATACTGTGTATTACATAGTGTGGACATGTTGTCCGGAGGGATCAGTCTCTGAAGAAGGATGTCATGCTTGATAAAGAAGAAGGTCAATGAAAAAGAGGAAGACCCTAAATGAGATGCACTGACACAATCCCTGCAACAATGGATTTAAGCATAAAAATGATTGTGGGCATGGAGCAAGACAGTGTTTCTTTCTGTTTTGTGTAGGGTTGCTATGAGATGGAACCAACTTAACAGCACCTAACAACAATGACAAAATTACTGACAGCATTGTACTTCACAGGATAGATCTTGAAATGTTCCTTTTGGCTGTAGTACCATTCCTAATTGACCCTATTATCTTTTTGAAGTATTCCTCCTTATTTTTGCTGATATTTCTTGTGTTGAAGTCTGTTTATTTGTTAGAAACCTAAAAATTCTATATTTTAATTCTACATTTTGTGTTTGCTTGCTGTGTTTTTTCTCATCTTTTTCATTTTGAGCTGTATGTATATTAACTGCATTTTACGGTATACAGTTAAATTATGCTTTTTTATCCAATCAGATAATCTCTACCTTTTATATGAGTGTTAATTCCATTTACATTTGAAAACTTTTATTTTGTTGTTGCTGTTCAGAATGCACACAGCAGAATGTATACCATTCTTCAAGTAGTGTATCTATGGAAGGCAGGGCGAAGATGGCAGAGTAGTCAGACACTTCCTGTGATCCATCTAACAACAAAAACCCAAAAGAACAAATGAATTGATTACATGCGACATTTAGGAGCCCTGAACGTCACAAGGAAAGACTGAACGATGGGGAGGGGAGTCTAGGTCCACAAGAAGCTAAGTCTGGCCAGACCTGACGCGCTGGTAATTGGCTGCAACCAGCATGGTGAATGGAGCAGTGGTGTTTGGAGAGTGTCCTCTTCAGTGGGAGAGAGTGAGCATCGAAGTGTATACTTCTCTGCCAGAACAGTGAAAAGTGTCAGTTTAACTTCAAAAGGCAAGAAATTTGCATCTAATTTATCTCTCGTGAGGATTTAAACTTTTCTTTGGGAGAAGCCTCTCTTCCTTTTCCCAGTGCTTCCCCCTGCCTTCTCTGCAGTGCTCCAGGATCTAGAGTCTGATGCCATTAACTGAGTCAAAAGTAGAACTCCTTAAGCCCTCTTTGAGACATTCTCCTAGATTCAGAGAGGGAATAACTTAACAAATAAAGCAAAGAGAAAAAAATCTACTGACTTCCCTGAGCAGGAAATTTAGGACAGAAACAGTTCCTTAGCCTTAGTATTAAGGTTTAGGTTAGAGTTCCTCATAGACACTCAAGGACTGCTGTCCCCTGCCTTCCTCAGTGCATGCCCTCACTCCAACAATAATCACTCCTGCCCATTTAGGACAGTAGGGGAGAGCCTGCACCACACATCTGACGAATGACTGCCTGGACGTCTGAGTTGAATCCACACGAGGAAAGTACACAGACTCCTGTGGTTCCATGGCTGGCAGCAGCTCTAACCACCTGCTGACAGCACATTAAATCTTAAAACGTGCCGATAACCAAGCTAGCATACATGACCAGCCTATTGGGACATTTCAAAACAAAACAAGTTGTGCAACCATTGTCATCTACTTTTTCCAAACTGCTTCACTTCCATTAACATGAACTCACTGCCCCCTGAGTTTCCTATCTAATCTTTCAAATTGCTGTTCATTTGATCCTGTTGTAGGTAGTTCTTAAATTATAGATATAGTTGTCATCTTGCTATTTGTTTTCTACTTGTGTATGTATTTTTTTGTTCTATATGTTAATTTTTTTCCTTCTTGACAACTTTTGGCTTCAGAGACAGGTTTTTTTTTGTATTGTACTTTATCTCCTTTGTTGATTTTTGGCATTTATTTACTTTTAGTGCTGTAGGGACACAATATGAATTCTTATCAGGCTTATTGTGAGTTAATAATACACCATTTCATGTGTAAATGAATCTTACAACACTATAGTTCTAACTGTATCCCTTCTATTCACTGTACTATTATGTTATATTTTACTATTTTATATTCTTTCCAGCAGTGAATGAGTTACTGCTGCTTCACAACCTTGCTAGCACTTGGTATTTTCAGTATTTTGGATTTCAGCCATCCTAATAGCTGTGTATTAGTATCTCTTTGTTGCTTTAACTTGCAATTCTCTAATGATATATGTAGTTAAGTGCCATAACCAAAAGTGCTGCTAAACAAAAGGCTGGCAGATCAAATCCACCAGATGCTCCTTGAAAAATCTATGGAGCAGTTCTGCTCTGTTCCATAGAGTCACTACGAGTTGGAATCAACTCCAGCGGTGAGGTTTTTTTTTTTTTTTTTAAATGATATGTGATGTTCAGTATCTTTTTCATATGCTTATTTGCCATCTGTATATCTTCTGTGATGACATGTCTGTTCAAATCTTTTGTCTATTTTGTAATTGGCTTTTTTGTTTCCTTACTGTAGTATTACAAGAGTTTTTTAAAACTGTATTTTGGATACAATTCCTTACCAAGTGTATGTTTTGCAAACATATTATCTCAGAATGTAGTTTATTTTTTTATTTTCTTGGGACACATTCATTTTTAATGGCTAACTTTTCTGTCTATATACACTTTCAAAGTACTGTAAATACTTATCATATACTATTTTTGAGGGTATCTCATGTGCTTTGAAAACCCTGGTGGCATAGTGGTTAAGTGCTGTGGCTGCTAACTAAGAAATCTGCAGTTCAAATCCACCAGGCACTACTTAGAAACTCTGTGTGGCAGACATGTTATCACGAGGTATCAATCTCTGGAGGAGAACATTGTATTTGGTAGAGAGTCAACAAAAAACAGGGAACTCTCAGTGAGATGGACTGACACAGTGGCTGCAACCAAGGTGTCAACATAGCAGTGATTGTGAGGTTGGTGTTAAGACCAAGTAGAACTTCCTTCTTTGTACATAGAGATGCTGTGAGTTAGAAACAACTCGATGGCACCAACAATGATGACATATATACTTGGTGAATATTTAAAAAAAAAATCCATTGCTGTGAAATTGACTCAGCGATGCTATAAGACAGAGTAGAACCATCCCATAGTGTTTTCAAGGAGCAGCTGGTGGATTCAAACTACTGGCTTTTTGAGTAACAGCTGATGTCTTAACCACTGTGTCACAAGGGCTCTCTAGTGTGTGTGTGTGTACGCACACACATATTTATATAAAGTATACATATATATAAAGTGTGTATATGTAAAGTATGTATATATAGAATATGTGTGTATATATAATACAAAAAGTTGCTTATAAATCTATAATATACTCATCAAAATTAGGAAATTGATGTTGATATGACACTAACATAAAAGTCACATATATTATTAATATATCACCAATTTTGAGGGTATCTCATGTACTTTGGAAACCATGGTGGCATAGCAGTTAAGTGCTGTGGCTGCTAAGAAATCTGCAGCATCCTTTAGACTGGAGTCACACATTGCATTCAGCTGTCATTTCTTTTGAATTTTCTTCAATTTGGAACAATTATTCAGATTTTCATTTTGTTTCAAGACCTGATATACTTAAGTGTGCAAGCCAGTTACTTTGTAGGATGTCACCCAATTTGAGTTTGATATTTCCTAGTGATTAGATTCACATAATGCATTTTTCCCTCTTCAGGAATACCACAGAAGTGATGGCAGGATGTACTTGATATTCTATTGCTGGTGATGTCTATTTTTTTCACAAGGTTAAGATGCTGTTTGTTAGATAATTTCACTGTAAAATTAATTAATAAGTGCTTTATAGGGTAGTACATTGGCGTGATGTAAATTCCTGGTCCTCACCAAATTTTCACCTGCTAGTTCTAACATTCTTTGAGGATTCTTGCCTGGACTGATTATTACTGCGATGGTCGTCAAACAATTCTGGCATACTTTCTGCATTAGAGTTCCAAAATTTGAGGCACTTGACTTATTTCAGACTTATTGGCCCAGGTCTGAACGCTGACTCCATCTTAGCTTTTGCTTATTTCCCTTGCAACAATCAAACCCTCAGACAGGCTGAAATACATCACAAAGGATAGTCCCTGCAACTGACAAAGCCTTAGGCTGACTGCAGCACACGACAAAGGGAACATATTTCTCAGCAGTTAAGTTAGAGATGTAGAAAGAATGTTTCTAAGGGAGGGTCTTGATGTAAGACCCTCACCAGAAATTCCCTCATCAAGCGTCAGGAAATGTTTTAAGATAATTACCTTATGACCATTTGTGAAATCTCTTTAGTCACATATATTAATCAAACCAAATAGCCTATATTCAAGTCTTGAACAAAGCACAGTAAGGCTACCTCCCCCTCCAAGTTTTCCACCTCCAGCTTCTCTGATCAACTTCCAGTCAGAATGTTGTACTGTTAGTTTTTTATTTTATCTCATAAATATGCCTCTGTTACTCCACATTTTGCAGGGTTTGATTTTGCTTTGTGAGATGAAACGTGTTCCTGGTTGGAACTATTTTGAATCTTCAAGAAATCTCTTTGCTTTCATTTTAACAGAGTACATGCTCTTTCTCCCTGACATTTATAATCATCATCTATCTAATTCCATCATTCCTTCTATTCTACATTTATTAGTTAGAAATCTTCTATAAGTTTGCAATTTCTCTTTTCTCTGTTTATATATATATTCATGGGTTCTCATTTAATTTGTTATGATTCAGTACTGACATTATTTGCTGTGATATTCAGGTTGTGCTTAATTTGATGAATGGGAGCCCACTTCAGTTTGGTTTCTGTATATTTTTGATGAGACCCTGTCATTCTTTGAAAACCTGTTTACATCTGATATAAGATATTCCATGCTTAGGTTGTCCTTTCCTTGTCCCAGCGCTGGAATCAGCCATTTCTCCAAGGACTTCTAGTTTCTTTTAGTAGAAAACGGTATTTAAAAATAAAAATCTGCAATATTGGGTCATCAGTTGTAATTAATGCATTGTGCTAATGCAAGATGTTAATAATAGGAGAAACTGAGTGTAGGAGAGACATGGGCTGTATATGAACTCTACTTTGTATACATTTTGTTTTTCTGTAAGCCTAAAACTGCCCTACAAAATAAAGCTAATAAAAAATAAAACAAGACCTGGGTGCCAGGTGAGTTCATTGCTACTCAATAGACAGAGACTTGGAAAATAAGATGTATGTATATATGAGTTCTGACAATTAAGTTTGCAAACACATCCTAGAAAAAGTGCTACATATCTCATTGCTGAATATCACTATGGTCATCTGTGAAGTACTCTCCTTGGGAAGTTATGCACTCATGCCTGTACCTACTCTACCCTTCAAAGCAATTTTGGAACTCTATTTCTGGAGTGGCCATTAGAGCTGTAGTCACATTACCCTGGATGTCCTGAATGTCATCAAAATATCTTCCTTTAACTATTTCCTTTATCTTCGTGTAGAGAAAAAAGTCATTGGGGGCCAGATCAGGTGAGTGTGGTGGGTGTTCTAGCACAGTTATTTGTTTATTGGCTGAAAACTCCCTCATAGACAGCGCTGTGTAAGCTGATACATTGTGACACAAGAGCCATGAGTTGTTGGCAAGAAGTTCAGGTCATTTTGTCCAACTATTTCATGCAGCCTTTTCAGTACTTCCAGATAGTAAACTTGGTTAACTGTCCGGTTAGTACAAATTCATAATGAACAATCCCTCTTATATCAAAAAAGGTTAGCGACATTGTTGACTCTTGCTTTGGACTGATGAACTTTTTTGGTCATGGTGAATTGACTGACTTCCATCGTGCACGTTGATGCTTTGTTTCAGGGTCTTATTAATCACTCATGTTTCCTCACCAGTGATAACACAGCCCAAACATTGTTTTGCCTCTCCTAAAGTTCTTAGCAAACTTCAACTCTCTTTTACTTTCTGTTCATTGATGAGCTCCTTCGGGACTGTTTTGTACACGCTTTTCTCATGCCAAGATTATCAGTTAAGATTTTCCTGTTTCTCTATTGGTGTTTACTTGGTCTACTATGTTTCTCACAGTTAGCTGATGATTTTGATGTACAATTTGATGAATTCTTGCAATGCTTTTGTCAGTTCTTCTCATTACTAGCTGCCCTGACCTCTTTTTATCACTGATGCTTTCTCCCTCCTCAGAAAAATGTTAAATCCATTTGTGTACTTCCATTTTTTTCATGGCGTTTTTCATGTAAACTTGAACTAAAATGTCTCTGATCCCCTTCCACTCTTGTCAGGTTTAACAAGAAATTTAATATTTGTTCATTGCCCTAATTTGAGTTCTGACACTCTCATGATGGCATTCAAAAACATACAACAACAATAACAAACGCCACTCAGCAAGACACTGCCACATGTCCACACAAACACAGCTGTGAGCTATAGGTATGCCAAGGTTATGAAACCTTACCAAGTTGTTTGTGCTGTGCTGCCAACATAAACACATGGTGGCAATTTCACAAACTTAATTGTTTGACCTCACATACATTCATATATAAACCTCACATACATTCATGTATAAACATTTCTATATTTTTCTATACGTGTATTAAAACTATTAGTTTATACAAATACCTATAATTACAGTCTGACATCACATGATTTATTCTAACCTTCCACTTCATATGGAATACAGTAAGAAGTTTGTTTCCATTATCTTCCACATGCTTATTTTCTCAGTTCCTCATATGTTGTCAATCTCCAGATCACATGTGCTATCTCTTCAGCCCTGTGCTTCCAACTCATGACTATCTATACCAGTTGAGAATCACCCTATGTCATGGATTGAATTGTGTCCCCCCAAAAAGAGGATTAGGATGGGACTGCAATACCCTTGCTAAAGCAGTTTCCTGGGAGTGCAGCTAGCACTACCCTTTATCCTTTCATCCTATGGAACATAGAATGAGAGAGAAGCAAGGAGCACTGGGAGAAGAGCAGGTCCTTCAGACTCAGAGTTCCTGTGACAAGATGCTCCCTGACCAAAGATTGACACTATACAAGGATTTTCCTACAGAGCCAACAAAGGGAAAGCCTTCCCCTGCAGTGGGCACTCTGAATTCAGACTTGTAGCCTACCAGACTGTGTAAGAATAAACTTTCCTTGTTAAAACCGTCCATTTTGTGGTATTTGTGTTAGAGCAGCACCAGCTGACTAAAACACCACACTCATACCTATTGGGAAATCCATGTCGAGAGAAGCCAGTGTTGCTGAGGTCAAGAGCTTGCCCTCCCCTGGATCTGGTGGCTCACTGATCTTGAGTTCCCTCCTGGTCCAACATGCTGCTCACACAGCTTCCAGTGCATGCAAGTTCTGTGCTAGCTGTGGCTACATGCAGGCCTAAAGTTCTCCCAGCTCCAGTGATCGTTCACCAAGAGTTGAAATTGTTCACCACTGTCTACCACTTGAAAGTCCTGGTAGTGCTTTGGTTAAAGTGCTTGGCTGCTAACTAAAAGGTTGATGATTCAAAGCCACCAGCTGCTCTGTAGGAGAAAGATATGATGATCTGCTTCTGTGAAGATTGTAGCCTTGGAAACCCTATGGGAGAGCTCTACTCTGTTCTATATGGCCACTGTGAGTTGGAATCGACTTGGCAGCAACAAGTTTGGTTTATGAGTTTATCTACCACCCACCTGTGGAAGTGGAGAATTCCTCCGCGGTCTTAGTGGCCCACTGGTCAAGAGTAACCGTTAGCCCCAGCAATGCACCAACTCATGCTGCCTGAGCCCTAGACAGAAGTATGGTAACTGAAACTCATCAGTAAGTTAGAAGATCCTGCCCCAGATGTTGCCAGAGGCTTGTTTATTGAGGAGGAAAGAGAGATTCAACAGATTATGGTTGAAGGAAATTATGACAGATAAATAAAATTTCATGTTTTAATCTTGTGTTGGTCATTTGCCTGTTTGCTCTCAGATCTGTTCCTCATTCTTCCCCTGTTCTATGTTGAACACAATTTCATGTCTCAAGTTGCCTTACTGTTTATCTTCCAGTTAGATCTGTCCAATAAGAGGCACTGGAAAGAGATTACGGAGCAGAAGTAAGAACTGAGAGTAATTCCCTCTTTTCCTGCGGACTCAGTTATTGTCTCCTCAGTGGCTGTATCTCCTCTGTGAATCTAGATTCTGACTGTCAGACTTGCCACAGCTCTAGAGTCTGACAGGCTCCTAGGTCCCAGTAATACTATGTGTCTATTTTTCCTTCCAGTCGAGGAGTGGTGGTTTCCTGTTATTTCCAGTTGCTGGATTTCTTCCTTTTGGGCTCTTAATTCTTCTATTATTCACGTAATCAGCTCCTTGAATTAAATTCTTTATATTTTGAATATCTAGAGTGCTTTACAGTTTCCTAACATGGCCTGAAAAGAGCCCAACAAGTTGACTGTCTTTACTAAGCTTGTTACATGAACCTGGGGCTGTTATAGTCAACATTTTCTAATTTGGAGAAAGTCTGTATGAAAATGGAAATAACAAAGGAAATGGAACCAAAAGACAGTAAAAAAAACAAATAAATAAAAAGTAGGTTCTGATGACTTTATATGAGCCTTTGATCAACTGTCACCTGAAGCCAGGATGACCTCTGGAATTTTCTGTTACTGAACCAATAAGTCCACTTTTTGTTTCTGTCTTAATTTTTACATCTTTGTTTAGAAGTCTTGACTATGAAATTAATTACAAATTATAGGCAATTTACTGATCCATGCAGTTTACTCATGTTCCACTTGAAAGTCGATTTCCCAATAGAGTAGATATCATTGATACAATATACTTATTTATAGTCTCCAAAGAGGAAGTTTTGTTACAGCCTCTCCTTTTATTGGTCTTCCTGTCCGTTAGTGTGTGATTCTCATGTTCTTTTCTGAGCTGCCACGTTCTGACAGGGTATCATATATCTGCTACATCAGTGGAAGGGACAAAATAAAAAATTTATGTAATTCACGACAGACCTGAAAAACTAGCCTCTCATTTAAATATTGCAGAAAAAAAAATTGAGTTATATGCTACACAAGTGACAGGAGAATGGGACTCTTAATCTATGTGAAAGGAAATTGGATTCAAGTTGTTTTATCTCTTGCAGATGTTCAACATTATTTTTGTCAGCTAGTAGTTAAGTTGAAGAGAGACATCTTTCTCAGAATAGAAACATGAAATAATAATGTCCTCCAGCATCATCTCATCATGTTAAGCCATGAGATGGATGATATCCTGATGTGAAAAGATGCAAATGATACTGGTTTTGAAGTATTTGTGGGGCTGGAAGAGAGGCTGAAGTTTTGTTCTACAGCATACTGCTTCTGCATGAAAGAGATAAAGAATTCCAGAGAAGATTTGTTGAAAAGAAATCGGATCCTAAGCCTGCTTACTCACTCCAGATTTACTTTGGACAAGAATTCGGTAAAGATTTGGATTAAAAATATCCCTGCACAAAGTTAACAGTAGTATGGTTTATCACCCAGTGTTCTTGGAGGCCACAGATCAGAGTATGTTGCTTAGATTTGATCTGATCTAACTGATAATGTGAGGGATATAACTCTTCTTAGGGCAAACTCATCATGGATGAAAGTCTTTGGCCTTCCTCACCCTCTGAAGTAAATGCACTGGCTTCTCTCACCTGGCATATGACTGTTTATCACCTTTTTTGGGAAAACTTGGTGGTGTAGCAGTTAAGAACTACAGCTGTTAGCCCAAAATTGCATAGTTCAGCAGTTCAGATCCACCAGGCACTCCAGGATACTGTTTGGGGGCTGTTCTACTCTGTCCTATGGGGTTAATGTAAGTTGGAATTGACTTGATGGAAGTGGGTTTGGTTATTTACTTATTCATTTTTGTTATTACACTGTGTATTTCTCAGCTCTCTCACCTGAGCCATCAGATGCCTTCTGTCTACAACTTCAGGTGTACCCAGTTTCTAGTTAGCATAGACAAGTTCTGAAAGTGTCTAACTGGTTTCACACCACTGGCTTTTATAAATAGACATGCTGTTTGAGATATGCTAGCTGGTGACTAGAGGGACTTTTGGGTACCCCTGTCCTTTTTAATGGTGGTTTTCCATGACAAGTGGGTTACTGTCTCGACTTCCCTATCTGGCAGCATGTAAGCTAAGCCACAAATCCCAATTAAACTGGCTGAGGCTCTGATCCCCAGGGGAAACAGATGAATTCTATAGTCCCCATACCTGTTCTCAGAGGGCCAGACGTAGATCTGAATGAATTTCACCAGGCCTGTGGCTAATTTGCATAATACAGTCATACACATTGAATCTTGCCCCATCGCCCTCATTAACATCAGGTGTTGTTGCTAGGTGCTGTTGAGTTGGTTCTGACTCACAGCGACCCTATACACAACCAAATGCATCCTGGTCCTTGCATCATGTCCACAATCATTTTTATGCTTAAGCACATTTTTGCGGACACTGTGTCAGTCCATCTTGTCGAGGGTCTTCCTCTTTTTCTGCTGACCCTACACTCTACCAAGTCTGATGTCCCTCTCTAGGGACTGATCCTTCCTGACAACATGTCCAAAGTATGTAAGACACAATCTTGCCATCTTTGCTTCCAAGAAGCACTCTAGTTGTACTTCTTCCAAAACAAATCTATTCATTCTTTTGGTGGTCCATGGTACATTCAATAT
Organism: Heterohyrax brucei; assembly: GCA_028571685.1. Taxonomy (NCBI): domain Eukaryota; kingdom Metazoa; phylum Chordata; class Mammalia; order Hyracoidea; family Procaviidae; genus Heterohyrax; species Heterohyrax brucei. Next base: position 65,577,699 of record CM053141.1, on the reverse strand, counting down.
CCTTCACCAGCACCACAATTCAAAGGCATCAATTCTTCTTGTGTCTTCTTTGTTCAGTGTCCAGCTTTTGCATGCATATCATGCCATTGAGAATAGTATGACTTAGGTCAGGTGTACTTTAGTTTTAAAGGTGACAGCTTTTCTGTACAATGTTTTAAAGAGATCCTTTGAAGCAGATTTTCCCAATGCAATGCATCTTTTGATTTCTTGACTGCTGCTTCCATGGGCATTGATTGTGGATCCAAGTAAAATGAAATCTTTGACAACCTCCATCCTTTTTCCATTTTTGACAATGTTGCTTACTGGCCCAGTTGTGAGGATTTTTGTTTTCTCGATGGTGAGGTGCAATCCATACTGAAGGTTGTGGTCCTTGATCTTCACCAGTAAGTGTTTCAAATCTTCTTCATTTCCAGCAAGTAAGGTGGTGGTGTCTGTGTAACACGGGTTGTTAATGAGTTGCCCTCCAACCCTGATGTCTTGTTCTTCTCTGTATCATCCAGCTTTTTAGATTATTTACTCAGCATGCTGATCGAAAAGGTACAGTGAAAGGATACAACCCTGGCACATAACTTTCCTGACTTTAAATCATGAAGTGTCCTCCTGTTCTGTTAACATTATAGAATCAGGATTTCCAACCTGGAGAACCATTATACATCACTGGGAACGATGGCCTAGCCAAACTACTACATACGTTTTTGGGAAGAGACAATTCTTTTCATGACAACAACCCTATAGACTAGAGTAGAACTGCCCCATAGGGTTTCTCCCATGGAGTCCCTGGTGGATTTGAACCACTGACCTTTTGGTCAGCAAGCAGATACTCCACACTAGAGTGGAGCCCTGTACTATCAAGGGTCCTCTAGATTTGGAATATATATTATAAATGACATTTTTACAATAATAATAACTCAACATATATTAGGTACAGATCTTATGCTAAGAACTTTACATTCATTATTTAATCAAAACCTGGACAACCCTGTAAGGGAAATATTAACTTTATCATTTTCAGATGAGAAAAGAACACCTAAAAGATTACATGATTTTCCTCAGATTACATAGAATTGAGATTTCAATTCATGTCTGTTTGACTTTAAAGTTTGAACTTCTAACCATGATACTATCCAGACTCACTTGTATACTGGGTATGTGATTATAATTTTCACAACTTATAGTATGAAACACAAATTTTCACAATTTATAGTATGAAATAATAATAATTCATAGTACAAAGATAATCTCACTGCTGGTTAAAGTGAATATGAAGGGTTTCTATCTTGTTTATGAGAAGGAATGAGGTAAGACAAGTTTTAAAAAGTTATTTTATTTAAATTTTGCTGTATAAAGACATGTATAAAGATGAAAAATGAAAATATAAAATATCTCATTGTCTCCCATATTATCTTGTGTACTTACATGCATGTACGTATGTATGCATACAATTTTCAGGCCTTATTTTATGTTGGGTACTGTTCTGTCTTAGACTATGTTCCCTTAAAAGCACACTTCCAGGCAGGGAATAAAGTGCTGATAATTTATTTGGGAGGTGCAAATCTAGGGCAGCAACAGTGAAGGCAGGTAAAGCAAAGCTAGAAAAGACGCGCAGCAGTGCAGAGGTTACTGCACCAATTACTGCTTTGAAATGAGCCACGGGCAGATGTGGGCAGGCCAGTCAGCAGGTATGTTTGGCAGACTGTGTCGGACTTTTCTGGAAAGACTCTATAGAGAAACCATGCTCCAGAGCAGTTGATTGGAGACAGGAAGCTGGGACAATTTATTTTCCTGACTCTTTTTCCTTTGGTCAAGTTATGTCAGAAAGCGAGTTAATTCCCTTGTATTTTCAGATCCTTGTGGTGTTATGTTTCTTTCAAATCTGGAAATGGCAGGAAGAATGAGCAACTCTAGGCATGTGGCTGGTTGGCCCCGTTGTGCAGAGGTAAGCAAGCAGAAGTCTCTCCCAGGGCAAGAATCTGGTTGATCCCCAGTGACACACACAGCGTGACTTGAGAGGCAAGCAGACAGGCTAGTTAAGAGGAGCATACAGTTTGTGTTTGATGTGTCTACTTATAATTCACAACCACCGTGAGAGGTAAGTATTAGGTTCTTACTTTACAGCTGAGGAAACAGGTTAATTTACCATAGCTAGTGAGCAGTCAAGCCTGAGTCTGAATCCCAATCAGTTTAATTTCAGATTCTGTGTTCTACCAGAAGCTGCTGCCCAGATTCCCTTGTGTGCTTTAATTTAAACTAAAAAACAAAGAAACAAACAACAGTCAAGAAACAACTTAGGACTATAATACATAACTCTGGAAGATATAAAGAACAAAATAAGATTTTGAAATAATCATTTCAAGATCCTTTTCTTTAGCATGTAATTTTATCTTTCAGTTTTTCTATGGTATATTTTATATAGCTGAAGAGATAATGCAAACTATAGTTCTTGTCACTGATCAATATGTCAAAAGTATTATCCTATGACAATATGGAAACTCTGGTGGCGTAGTGTTTAAGCGTTATGGCTGCTAGCCAAAAGGCCATCAGTTTGAGTTCACTAGGTGCTTCTTGGAAGTCCCCTGGGGCAGTTCTTCTCTGCCCTATTGGGTTGCTATGAGTCAGAATTGACTCAAAGGCGATGGGTTATGACAATACCAATTTCTATGGTTTTATAATCGCACCTGGATATAGTGTAATACACTTGGGAAGCAGCAGGACTAAGATGGATTCTCTGCCTTAACTGGGGAGTGGATAGATCTTCCAGGACAAGAAAGACGGCAAGTAAACTGGTCTAATCTTATAAACACACTTAATGACAGACCTCCTGACAAACTAAATAACTTTTGCTAATAAGTGAGTCCTTGTCCATGGAATGCTTTTAGCAGAATGTGCTTTCGTGTCTAGGATTTCTTAAATAAACAAATCTGGAATCTACAAGTTTATGGGGCATAGCTCTCTGGCAAATATCATTTAAGTTATGCAAACATCAGTATAAAATGGAGATATTTGGGATGCTTCTTGAACTAAGTAGTCCTTCTGTTTAAAAAGATGGCTACATACCTTTTTTAGAGACTTTATCTGTTATTCTGGGCCTTTTTTTTTTTTTTTTTTTACTTTATTTTATTTTTTTGTGATTGAGTGAAAGTATACAATCCAGTTTAAGTTCACATGCCCACCTACGTGCAGCTTATGCTGCTCTCCTTGCCTGGTAGACAGTACACTCCTTTCCGTTCTATACAAGTCATATCCTTTTAACCTCCTGTCTTTTAATCTCCTGTCTCTTCTTCTCCCTCCTTTCGACTCCCCTATAATAAGAGGCCAGTAGAATGACATCCTATAGATGCATAGAACCATAAAGTGCACACACTATATGGGCACTCTGTGTTGCTGAGTCCAATCCATTCCAGTCAGAGGAGTTGACCTCAGTAATGATTGGGGCAGCATCAGAACCTGGGGCCATACTTCCAGGGGAATCCCAAGGCCTTTGGACCATCAATTGTGGTCTTTTAGTGGACTTCTCAGAGTGCCCCCCTTTTTATATTGACAGTGAGACTCAACTTTTTGAGCCTCATCATGGCTGTCACTGAAGATGACTGGGCACCATCTGGTTCTTCTGGTCACACATTGATGGAGTCATGGAGTCACCCATTCATGTGGGTCTTTCTGTCTTCTGGGTTCTCTTTCTGCATGTTGTTTTGGTCCTTGGTGATCATCTGTTCCTGCTCAGTTGGGACCATTTGGCGTACCTCAGATGGCAGCTTGCTAGCTTTTAAGACCCCAGATGCCACTCACCAATATGGGGTGGAGAAGACTCTCTTAGCAAAATGTTAGTTATGCCGATTGGCCTTGATGTCCTCTGAGAGCATGGTCCCTGGACTCCCACCCCCACTACTCTGTCCTTGCAATATTGGGTTAAGATTGGAAGAGTTTTCAGGTTATGTTGAAGTCCAGTTCAATTGATCTTTTTTCTAACGTGTTTTGTCACTGATTTTACCCAACCAAATTTCTATCAACTATCTATAACCAGCTCTCTCTCTCCCTCCCTCCCTTGCAGCCATCAAAGAGTCTTATCTTCTATACATGAGTCTGTTTTCAAGTTGTCTTTAAGGTGTCTCAATCAATATTTGTTCTTGTGCCACTGACTACTTTCACTCAACATAATGTCTTCCAATTGAAACCAGGTTATGCGATGCTTCCTAAAATCATCATTGTTCTTTATCATTGCATGGTGTTCCATTGAGTATATATACCGTAGTTTATTTATTCATTCATCTGTTGTTGGTCATCTGGGTTGATTCCATCTTTTTGCTATTGTGGACTGTGCTGCAATAAACATTTGTGTGCATGTATCTGTTCATGTGACTGCTCTTGCTTCTGCAGGTTATATTCCTCAGCAGTGGGATTCTTGGGTCAAATGGTATATCTATTTCCAGCTTTTTAAGGAAGTGCCAGATTGCTTACTAAAGAGGTTGCACCATTTGGCCATCTCACCAGCAGTGTAGGAGAGATCCAAATTCTTCACAGTCTCTCCAGCATTTGTTGTTTTATGTTTTCTGGATCACGACCAACCTTGTTTGGGTGAGATGATATCTCATCGTAGTTTTGATTTGAATTTCTTTAATAGCTAATGATCATGAACATTTCCACATGTCTCTTTTGGCTGCCTGGATATTCCCTTTAGAGAAGTGTCTGTCCATCTCCTTCACCCATAGCTTAGTTGGATTATTTATCCTTTTCTTATTGATATTTTGTAGTACCTTGAAGATTTTAGAGATCAGATGTCAGTCTGACATATAGTTGCCACATATTTTTTCCCATCCTGTAGGTGGTGTTTTAATTTTTTGGATAAAGTCTCTGGATGAGCAAAAATGTTTGATTCTTAGTAGTTTCCGTTTATCTATTTTCTCTTCTATTGATCATGCTTTGTTTGTCAGATTCTGAAGTCTGTCTATGATGTGTATTAAAACTTCCATTGTTGAACCCTTTTTTTCTTGGATGAGCTTTATCATTTTAGACTTGATATTTAGGTCTTTTATCCTGTTTCAGTTGGTTTTTGTCTAAGGTGTAAGATATGGGTCTTGTTTCAATTTACTGCAGATGGATATCCAATTTTGCCAGCAATGTTTGTTAAAGAGACTGCTTCTACCCCAGTATAAAGTCTTAAGTTCTTTGTCAAATATCAGCTGTTCATAGGAGGATGGATCTCTGGAGTTTCAACTCTGTTTCATTGGTCTATATGTCTCTTTTTGTACCAGTATCAGGCTGTTTTGACTACTGTGGTAGTGTAATAGGCTCTCAAGTCACGTAATGAGAGGCCTCCCAGTGTGTTCTTCTTCTTCAATACTGATTTACTTATTTGGGGCTTCTTCCCTTTCCAAACAAAGTTAGTGATTTGTTTCTCCATCTCATTAAAAAATGTCACTGGAATTTGTATTGGTATTGCATTATGTAAGTAGATTGCTTTGGGTAAAATAGACATTTGCATGCTGTTAAGTCTTCCTATCCATGAGCAGGGTAGATTTCTCCATTTATGTAAGTCTCTCTTAGTTTCTTGTAGTAAGGACTTGCAGTTCTCTTTGTAAAGGTCTCTTATTTCTCTAGTTAGATTTATTCCTAGGTATTTGTTCTTCTTAGGGGCTATAATAAATGGTATTGATTTGGTGATTTCTTCATTAACAATCTTGTTGGTATAAAGGAATCCTACTGATTTACTTATGTTTATCTTGTATGCTGATACTTTGCTGAACTCTTCTATCAGTCTGAGTAGTTTACTTATGGATTCTTTAGGATTCTCTGCATATACAATCCCATCATCTACAAATAAGGAGATTTTTACTTCTTCTTTGTCGATACTGATGCCCTTTATTTCTTTGTATTGTCTAATTGCTCTGGCTAGAACTTCTAGTACAATGTTGAATAGGAGAGTTGAGAGTGGACATCCTTGTCTAGTTCCTGTTCTCAAGGGGAATTGTTTCAGTCTCTCTCCATTCAAGATGATGTAGGTGGTTTATGTTGTATTAAAGGCCCTTATTGCATTGAGAAATTTGCCTTCTATTTCTATTTTGCTGAGAGTTTTTAGCATGAATGGGGGTTGGATTTTATCAATTGCCTTTTCTGCATCAATTGACAAAATCGGGTGATTCTTGTCTTTTGTGTTGTTTATGTGGTTAATCACATTAATTGTTTTTCTTATGTTGAACAAGCCTTGTATCCCTGGTATGAATCCAACTTGGTTGTGATGAATTATTTTTTTGATATGTTGTTGAATTCTATTGACAAGTATTTTGTTAAAGATTTTTGCATCTAGGTTCATGAGTGATATTGGTCTGTAATTCCCTTTTTTTTTTGTTGGATCTTTCCCTGGCTTTAGTATCAGGGTTATGCTGGCTTCATAGGATGAATTTGAGAGTATTCCATCCCTTTCTATGCTTTGAAATGCTCTTAGTAGTATTGGAGTTAACTCTTCTCTAAAAGCTTGGTAGAATTCTGTGGTGAAGCCATCTGGGCCAGGACTTTTTTTTGGTTGGCAGTTTTCTGATGACTTTTTCAATCTCGTCCTCTGTCATGGGTTTATTAAGTTGTTCTGCTTCACCTTGTGATAATTTTGGTAGCAGATATGAACATAGGAATTTGTCCATTTCCTTTAAGTTTTCAAATCTGTTAGAGTACAGTCTTTCATAGTATTCTGTTATGATATTTTTTATTTCTGTTGGATCTGTTGTGACATCTCCCATCTCATTTCTTATTTGGGTTATTTGTTTCCTTTCCTGTTTTCCTTTATTAAGTTTAGCCAATGGTTTGTCAATTTTGTTGATCTTTTCAAAAAACCAGCCTTTGGGCTTTTCAATTTTTTCAATTGTTCTTCTATTCTCTAATTTGTTTAGTTCTGTTCTAATCCTTATGATCTGTTTTCTTCTCTTGTCTGAATGGTTCCTTTGTTGCTCTGTCTCTACTTGTTCAAGCTGTAAGGTTAGATTTTTGGTTTGGGTTCTTCCTTCCAGGTGTGGGCATTTATAAACTGACCTGTGAGCGTTTCTTTGGCTGCATCCTGTACGTTCTGGTAGGAAGTGTTTTCATTCTCATTGGAATCCGTGAATTTCTTTATTTCATCCTTGATTTCTTCTATAACCCATGGCTTTTGGGGCAAGATGTTGTTCAGTTACCATGAGTTCCAGTTACTATCTATGTTTTCTCTGCTATTGATTTTGACTTTTATGGTCTGAGAAGATGCTTTGCAATAATTCAGTGGTTTGGATTTTGTTGAAATTTGCTTTATGTCCTAACATGTGGTCTATTCTGGAAAATGTGCTGTGTACACTGGAGAGGAAGGTGTAATTATCTGCTGATGGATAGGAAGTTCTGTATACGTCAGTGAGGTCTAGTTGGTTAATTGTCATAATAAGATCTTCTGTGTCTTTATAGAACTTTTTTCTAGAAGATCTGTCTAATACTGAAAGAGGAGTGTAGAAATTTCCCACTGTTATTGTGGAGTGAGCTGTTTCATTATTGAATGTAGTTATTATTTCTTCAATGTATTTAAATGCTCTAGTATTGGGTGCATTAATACTTAATATTTTTAAGTCTGGCTTGTGTATTGAACCTCTCAGCAATAAATAGTGTCTATCCTTGTCCATAATGGTGGATTTTATGTTAAAATCTATTTTATCTGAAATTACTATTGCCATACCTGCTCTTCTTTGTTTATTGTTAGCTTGGTGTATATTCTACCATCCTTTAATTTTCAGTTTGTTCATATCTTTAAGTTTGTCATGAATTAAATTGTGTCCCCTCAAAAATATGTGTAGCCATGTGACTGGGCCATGATTCCCAGTTTCTTGTGATTGTCCTCCATTTTATGATTTTCCTATGCCGTATGTTAAAGGATTAGGGTGGGGCTGTAAATCCCTTTATAAGATCACCTCCCTGCTCCACTGTAAAGGGAGTTTCCCTGGAATATGGCTTACCCCACCCTTAATCCTTTCATTCTGTAAGAGACAAAAGGACACAGAAGCAGGCTGAGAACTGGGAACCTCACAGCATCAAGCAAGCTGCACTGGGAGAAGAGCACGCCCTTCAGACCTGAGGTTCCTGTGCCAAGACACTCCTTGGACAAAGACTGATACAATACTGGATTTTCCTCCAGAGCTGACAAGGGGAAAGCCTTCCCCTGGAGTGGACACCCTAAATTTGGACTTGTAGCCTACTGCACTGTGTAAGAATAAACTTTCCTTTGTTAAAGCCGTCCATCTGTGATATTTCTGTTAGAGCAGCCCTAGCTGACTAAAACAAAGTCTAAGGTGAGTTTTTTGTAAGGAACCTATAGATAGGCTGTGCCTCTTGATCCAAGATGTCCTCGTTGTCTCTTTACTGGAGCTTTCAGTTCATTTACATTCAATGTAAGCATTGATAGGTATGTGTTTAGTACCATCATTTTGATGTATTTATTTTTGTGATGATGTTTTCTCTGTTGCTCTTACTATTCTGTTTTGGGACATTCTCCTTTAAGGGTTGATTTTTCACCCTTTTCAATGTTGATTTTTTGTTTGTTGAGACTCCTGTATTGTGTTTCTTGTTTTGATATATTGTATCTTTATTGCACTTTGCAGCTACCCTTATGATCCCCCTTAATAATCTATGTTTAAACCCAATTTTAAGTTCTACATATCTTATTAACTTCCTCTCCATCTGGAAGGACTGTAACTACTGTAGTATATCCATCTTTTTAATGTGGTACTATTGTAGTATTCATGATATGATCACTGGATCATTTTTAATATTATAGCTTTGGCTGAGTTGTGCCTTCCCTAACTGAGTAGGTTTCTAGATGATGTGTTCTGTATTGTCTCCTAAAATATAAAGTTAATGGCTTTGTTCTTCTGTTTGTCTGCAAATGTTTTAATTTCATTTTCATTTTTGAAAGACAGTATGGCAGGATATGTAATTCTTGTTTTGAAGTTTTTCTCCTTCAAGGCTTTGAGTATGCCATCCCACTGCCTCCGTGCCAACGTGATTTCTGCCAAGAAGTCAGATGAAAGCCTACAGGGATTTCCTCTGAATGTTAGTTTTGCTTTGATTCTCACTGCCTTTAGGAGTTTCTGCTGGTGTTTCATTTTGTTAAGCTTGGTTATAATATGTCTTGATGTCTTTCCTTTGGGATCTATATTGTGTGGCATTTGATACGCATCTTGAACATCTAAGTTCTTGTCTTTTGTAGATGAGTCGGATCCAACTTGACATCACTTGGCTTGGCTGGCTATTCAGGAACTTCAGTTAATCATAGATAGTTCCTTTTGATAGAGTCCCACATGTTTCTTAATGCTTCTTCATTTTTCCAGTTTGTATTTGCTGATTTCTCCTCATGAATGCTGTTGTCGGTAGCTCTGTCTTCTAAGTCAGAAAGTCTATTTTCCATTTGTTCAATTCTGTTTTCTTGGCTTTGAATTGTGTTTTCTAATTCTTTAATTTTGTTATTGATCCATTGAATTTCAGAATGCTGGTGTTCCATCAGTTCAAACAACTTGCTTAGTTTTTCATTTTGCTCTGCTTAATTTTGTATGTCTAGGAAGGTCTATACATAATTCTTTTGTACTTGACCTCTGAAAGTTTCAGAAAGGCTTCTTCATCTGGGAAGTTCTTTGGTTCTTTCTTTGGGGAGCTTTCTGTAGCCATGGGTGTACTTTTAAGTGTCTGGCCTAGGTTTGTTGCTTTTTGGGCATCTAGAGGTTATTTAGTTTCTCTGATGTTGCCTTAACAGGAGTTGAAGCACAGTCTGAGAGTTGATCACCAGTCAACTCTAGGTACTCCAGTGACTGGGCCCAGTGGAATCTCTGGGGTAGCAGTCCCCACTGTCTGGCTAGTGACCGCCCCCATGGAGTCATGGGGGGGGTCATCAACTGACTCTATGTGTGGGTCAGTAAAGCCTGGAAGAGATACTGTCAGGCTGCACCACAGTTATTTCTCTAGGTAGTCTTATATTGGAAGGTAAAAGCTATCTGACAACTTCCAAAATCCATCAGGCTGTCAGGTGTGCAAGCCCCTGTTTCCGACTGGCAATGGAGGCACCTCTATATTCGTCCCCTGATGCTGTGATCTAGTTCAAAGTACAGAGAGGCTTCTGTGCTGGGGGCCCACCTGTAAGGCTACACTGTGCTAAACTCAGCTTTTCTGCTGGAAATGCACTCCTGGGCTGGCACTGTCTCCCAACCTGGAGATTAGCTCCTGCTGAGGCCTCTGTTTGGGTAACTCTGCCTCCCAGTGGAACAAGATGGCTTCCTGCACAAGCTGTCCAACCCATTGTGAAACAGCTGAATCAGTGGCAGAGGTTTGGAAAGATAGGGTGAAGCGGCTGTCATTCTCTAAGTTCAGAGCCAGGCTGTCAAAGTGTATCTGTCCTGCCCATTGATCACGTCAGCAGTGTGTATGAGCTCTGTTGTCAGTTAAGCCCAATTGCTGTCTCCAGCTAACAAAAAGAAAAAATAGTTAAAAACAGCAATTACCTTCAGTCCATAAGAGCCAGCCATTCAACAATGATGGGGGCCAGCAAAAGAGAAATTTCCCGTTTAGTGGCATGTAGTCCAAGTTGATAGCCCTATGCCATGTCCTAGGGCTCACTGAGTGGCCAAAAGTCTCCATTTAATTATCAGTCTAGGCCCTAGTATTCAGAGGGAATTAAGGAGATGTGTGTCTAGTCTGTCATCTTGACTCCACCCCCAGAATACTTCTGATGTATAAAGAAAAAGACCCACAGAGCTGTGCTGGGATACAGGACCTCTTTCTGCTTTACTTGTGCCTCTTGATTTCATGCTTCTTTGAAATTACTAACAAAGCTCATTGCTGGAAAAAATATCTGATTTGTGTTTTATTTGACAATCTGATTTTCTTGTATATTGTGTTACCTTAGTACATGGTAATTTCTTCATAGATGTCATTTTATTTAATTGTATATTAAGGTGGCATAGTCATTAAGTGCTATGGCTGCTAACCAAAAGGCTGCCAGTTTGAATTCACCAGGTGCTCCTTGGAAACTCTGTAGGGCAGTTCTATTCTGTCCTATAGGGTCAGTATGAGTTGGAATCTACTCAGTGGCAGTGGGTTTGGTTCTGGGTTTTCTAAATATTTTGTAACTTTAAATATTGCTATATGTCATGGATTGAATTGTGTCCCTCAAAAATATGTGTATCAATTTGACTAGGTCATGGTTCCCAGGATTGTTTGGTTGTCTATTATGATATGATTTTCCTATGTATTGTAAATCTTGCCCCTATGTTGTGAATGAAGGGAGATAACCAAAATGCAAACCCACTGCCGTTGAGTCAATTCCAACTCATAGCAACTCCATAGGTTGGAATAGAACTGCCTCACAGATTTTCCAATGAGTGCCTGGCAGATGTAAACTGCCGACCTTATGGTAGCAGATGTAGCACTTAATCACCATGCCAAAGGGGAATAGTTGTCAGTTATATTGTGAAGCCAGGCTTAATCTATGAGATTGTATTGTGTCTTGAGCCAGCCTCTTTTCAGATCTAAAAGACAGAAGTGAGCAGTGAGACAGAGGGACCTTATACTACCAAGAAAGCAGTGCCGGGGGCAGAATGCTTTTTTTGGACACGGTTCCTTAAGGAACTCCTAGTCCTGGGGAAGACTGATGACAAGGTCTTTCCTTTGGAGAGATAAAGGCTTCATCCTGAATTTGGACTTCTAGCCTACTTTACTGTGAGTAAATAAACTTTTATTTATTAAAGCCATCCACTGGTAGTATTTCTGTTATAGCAGCACCAGACAGCTAAGACACTGTGATTCACAATTATAAAATGCTCTGTGTAGTAGTAATAATAATGTCAAAAGAACCTGTCTAGCTGCAGGGGTGATAATGTAAATTGAGATTAGTACAAGGCTGATCCCTATGAGGTAGAACTGAGACAAACTTCTACTTTCCAACCTTTTGCCTAATTCTGATATTAGCTGTCCCTCCTACTGCACTCTCTATTTCTCTTCTGGATTTGATAATCTGTTGGAATGATCACATAGAACTCACAGACCGTAGTTACAGTTAAGTGGTTTATTAAGGAGCAGGGTTGTTTTAGTCAGCTAGTGCTGCCTAGTGCCAGTGCTGCTCTAACAGAAATACCACAAAGTGGATGGCTTTAACCAAGGAAGGTTTATTCTTACACAGTCTGGCAGACTACAAGTCCAAATTCTAAATGTCCACATCAGGGGAAGGCTTTCCCTCTTGTTAGCTCTGGAGGAAAGTCTTTGTTCAGGGAGCATCTTGACACAGGAACCTCGGGTCTGAAGGATATGCTGTTCTCTTGGTGCTGCTTTTTTGATGGTGTGAGTTTCCAATTCTCTGCCTGCATCACTTTACTTTTATCTCTTGTAGTATGAAAGGATAAAGTGTGGTATAGGCTGTACTCCAGGGAAACTCCCTTTACAGTAGAGCAGAGAGGTGATCTTATGAAGGGATTTTCAGTCCCAACCTAATTCTTAACATATAGGAAAGTCACAAAATAGAGGACAATCACACAGTATTGAGAATCTTGGCCAGCCATGTGGCTATGCATATTTTTGGGAGGACACAATTAAATCTATGACAAGGGTACAACTAGGAACCAGGATCTGAAGCATGTTGGCAAAGACTCTGTTCTGTGCAGGACAGCTCTCTCAGCCCCCTGAGGTAAGAGTCCTCTCCACCCCCCTGAGGACAGGCTCCTCTCGCCTCTCTCAGGACAGGGTCATCTTGTCTCTGCTGCGTGTCTCCACTGTCTCTGCCATTGGACCCTTTCTAGGCCTGTCTCCATCTTCACTGCTAAAGCCCTTGGCCTGTGTTACAGCTCTTTTAGGAGTTTCCTTGCCTCGTCTCTCTCTGCTTGTTTCTTCTGCTTCTTCCGGCTGCTTCTCTTCCTGCTTCTTTCTGTATCTAAAATATCTCTGTGGGGCTGGCTACTTAAAAGCCAAGCCAAGCCAAGTGCCATTGAAACACAAACTTTTTGTCCATTTCAAAGCATGACTCTCCTACCAGGGCCGCAGAATGAGCAATCTCCTCTCAGTAGGTGACAGACACTTCATTTGCATAGTATGCCACAACTCACCTCATTTGAATAGTCTACTAACTAGTTCTTGAAAGGTGCATACCAATCACAGGGAAGGCTGAAGCACAGGATCAGATAAAAATATCAAACCAAGTTATTTAGCACTTACTCAGGAAATTCAACAAATCCTCTAGGGTAGAAAACTAGGTCAAAGATAACTCCTCAGTTCTTAGGAGAAATACCTCTCAAACTGGTTTTCCAAAGAACCAAGGCAAAAGGCCACACAAAGCAACCCATTCCACCATAACAACTCTTACTAAATGATTGTTTGAGAATAAATATTATTTATAATTTATACATTGTAAGCACATATATAAATATATGAATATATATCTACAAAGCAAGAAGTACTGGCTATTCAATATTTTTTAATAGCTACACAATGAAGTTTTCTGCAAGAATATATTGCCATGATTCCTGTTCCTGCTACTGCAAACAGAAGCAAAGGGACCAAAGGAAAAGGAACAAAAGGGGAAAAAAGGAAGAAGAATTTCCCTGTGATTAGTGTGCACCTTTCAACAACTAGTCAATGTAAGACTATGCAGATGAGTGAGCTGTAGCCTTCTATGCAGAAGAAAATCCTTTTACCATTATTCTTCATCAGTCCCTTCTGTCTATCTGTAATCTTTATTTTCTCTAGCACTATTTTTCCCTTCCCCAATACCTTCATTCCTAGTTCTTGCCCCCTTGTGTAGTTGTTGTTAGGTGTCACTGAGTCAGTGCTACTCATAGTGACCCTATCTACAGCAGAACAAAACACTACCAGGTGCTGTGCCATTTCCATAGTCGTTAATATGCTTGAGCCCATTGTTGCAGCTATTGTGTTAATCCATTTCATTGAGGGTCTTCCTCTTTTTTGCTGACTTTACCAAGCATGATATCCTTCTCCAGAGACTGATCTCTCCTGATAACATGTCCAAAGTATGTGAGAGGAAGTCTTGTCATCTTTGCTTCTAAGGAGCATTCTGGCTGTACTTCTTCCAAGACAGATCTGTTCCTTCTTTTGTCAATCCATTGTATATTCAATAGTGCCAGTGCCATAATTCAAATGCATCACTTCTTCTTCAGTCTCCTTTATTCATTGTACAGATTTCACGTGCATATTGGGCCATGAAAAATATCACTTGGATCAGGAGCACCTTAGTTCTCAAGGTGATATCTTTGGTTTTTAATACTTTAAAAGGATCTTTTATATAAAGTTTGCCCAAGAAGATCCCACTTCAGCTTCAGACTCCTAAACTCATCCCCTCATCCTTCTTTCTCCTATCCTCTTTCTTCTGAGTGTGTTATAGTGAGAAAGATAAATGGGAAAAATGGGTCAACATCACTTAGGTGGTGTCTTTGAATGTGCTGTAGGTTGCTGTGCTTCAGGCATGCCATGTGTAATTGGAATCCAAATACTATAACTCTCAAGAGGCTTACAAAGTCTGACAATGAAGTCCATAAATTTAATTGTTCTAAGTGCTACATACCTCTGTTTGGGAAGCTATGCACTGATGCCAGCACCTAGTTCACCCTTCAAAGCAATTTTGGAACTCTTCTGGCATGGCCATTGTGCGTGGAGGTGTGGTGGCAAGTTTGCGAACTTAACTGTATAGTTGTCTATAAGGGAGTTTTTAGCCAGTAAACAAGTAACTGTATTGGAACACCCTCCCTACTCACCTGATCTGGCCTCCAGTGATTTTTTCTTCACCCAAAGATAAAAGGAAATATTGAAAGGAAGACATTTTGATGACATTCGGGACATCAAGGGTAACAAAATGATAGCTATGATGGTTATTCCAGAAAAAGAGTTCCAAAATTACCTTGAAGGGTAGACTAGGTACTGGGATCAGTGTGTAGATTCCCAAGGGGAGTACTTCAAAGGTGACCATAGTGATATTCAGCAATGAGGTATGTAGCACTTTTTTCTAGGATGATTTTGAGAACTTAACTATCAGATTTTGTATGTGTGAGTTCTTTGTGTGTCCTTCAAGGGCTTCTTTCTTTCCAGATAAGCAGCTGATACGTCTGCCAAGATCCCCTTAGCTTCCAGCTCAGCTCCTACCCAAGTGGCCTATTCCACAGCCTCTTGTTGCTGAAATGCTCTTGGCTGGTACGCTGTCCCATTAGTCAGAATACTGCCTAATGGGGCTCAACCCGGCTACCTCATGTGCACTTGACTTCCCAGGTCACTCATGTACTTTTTCACGTAAGTATCTGGAGTAGAGTTTGCTTCACCACTACCTGCACTTTGTTTTGCTTTTTTTTTCCCAGATCTTTTGCTTTCAGCCTTCGTTAGGTGTTATATCCCCTCATAAATGTGTATAGCAGTGTTTCTGAGCCATGATTCCCAGTATTGTGTGGTTGTCCTCCATTTTGTGATTATCTCTGCCTATGGTTACTAAACATGACTGGATTATGTTAAAGAGTATTAGGGCGGGACCCAAATGCCCTTACTAAGATTACATTCTTGATCAATGTAAAAGTGAGTTTCCCTGGGGGCTGGCTTGTATTCTTTTATCCTTTTATCCTACAAGAGATGAAAGGGAAGCAAGCAGAGAGTTGGGGATTTAATACTACCTAGAGGAGTGCTGGAAACAGAGCATGTCCTTTGGACCTGAGGTTCCTGTGCTGAGATGCTCCCAGACTGGTGCATCCCGAGGAGGTTCATCCGGAGGCGACAGAGAGAGAAAGCAAGCCTTCTCCTGGAGCCGATGCCCTGAATTTGGACTTGTAGCCTACTGGACTGTGAAGAGATAAATTTCTCTTTGTTAAAGCTGTACGCTTCTGGTATTTCTGTTATTGCAGCGTTAGGTGACTAAGATCATGCGCAGAGTGGAGCATCAGCAAGTGTACAACTTAAGGAGGTGCTCAGTGGGGAATGAGAGACTTGTCCAGGCACTGTAAGTATCTGCCAAGGATTCTCTTACGTCTCCCCTCACTTGGCTTGTTGTGGGAGGGGTGCTGAGACAGAAAAGTGCACCGAGATCCTCCTATCTGATCTCTATAATTTTCTTTGAATTCTTAGTTTCCTGCTACCTAGGTTGGGTCAGACCTCAGGATGGAGATGATAGCGTGCTCAGTAGGGATATGTCCAGACCCTTGGCACCTCTTTTTAGAATATGGGATATTTTCAACCTAGGGCCTTAATCTCTAATTCTGAAACAACAGGAAAGATCCTATTGAACACATGCTCGGTAAAGAACTCAGGAACAAATGGAGAAGATGTGGGAAAAGAGCCTGGGGAGTTATTTTGACATGAGTTTAACCATCAAAATAATAGTTATGAAATGTAAGTCCTTTAAATCTTGAAAATATAAAGATAATGGCTAATCAATGTTGGTAGTTGGATACAGGAAATATGGAAGGGATTAAAAGAGTTAATTTTTTTCATCTTTCAAAAGATATTCTTTAAAGTTGAATTGCTGAGTGAAATCTGTCAGTCAGAATAAAAAATACTGTATGACCCCACTTATATGAAATAGGCAAATATACAGAGACCAAAGTTTGTTAGTGGTTACTAGGGATATGAAGAGTGGGGAAAGGGTAACTCTTTTCTTAGGGGGTATTGAATTTCTGTTAATAGTGGTGAAATAATTTGGAAACTGATAGTGATAATTGTACAACATGAGGAACATAATCAATGTCACTAAACTGTGCATATAAAAATATTCAGTTGGCAAATGTATTGTTAGGTATATTTTTGCCACATAAAACAACAAAAATATTGCATTGTTAAAAATTGTAACTTCAAGTTCTTAGTGGAATATTATTCAACCACAGAGAGAAATGATACATGCTTTCACCTGGATGAAACTTGAAAACGTGCTCAGTGAAATCAGCCACAAAAGAACAAATGTTGTATGATCCAACTTACATGAAGTTGGCACATGTATAGAAACCTGTTTATCAGTGGTTATGAGTGAGAGGGGCATGAGAAACAATTGCTTAGGGGACACTGAGTTTCTGTTAATGGCAGCTGAATAATTTGGAAAGGGTAGTAGTGATGGTTGCACAAAATAATGAATGTAATCTATGCTGCTGAATTATACATGTAAAAATTATTGAATTGGCAAATGTTTTGTTATAAATATTTTTACCACAATAAAAAAATAATGTCTCTATCTTGTTAGACATTGTTTGAGGCAGTTCTGACTCACAGAGAACCTTTACAACAGAATGAAACAATGCCCAATCCTAAGCCACCCTCATAATCCTTGCTGTGTTTGAGCCCAGTGTTACAGTCACTGTGTCAGTTCTTCTCACGGAGGGCCTTCCTCTTTTTCTCTTACCCTCTACTTTACGCAGTATGATGACCTTCTCCAGGGACTGGTACCTCCAGATGACATGTCCAAAGTACATGATAGGATGTCTTGCTATCTTTACTTACAGTACTCTGTGCTATATTTCTTAAAAGTAAGACTTGTCTGTTCTTCTGGAAGTCTGTGTTGTTGTTGTTGTTAGGTGTTGTTGAGTTGATTCCCACTCATAGCGACCCCATGTACAACAGAATGAAACACTGCCCCCTGCGCCATGCCCACAAATCTCGTTATGCTTAATGGATGTTTGTAGCTGTTTCTTTTCATTTTGAGTTGTGCCACATCAGCAAAAGAAGGTCACAAAGGCTTTACTCCAGCCACTCCATTAGGTCAACTCTACTTAGAGGAGGCAGCACTTCCCCAGTTGCCTTTTGAGTACCTTCCAACATGGGGCACTCACTTTCTGGCACTGTATCAGAGAACATTTCAGTGCCATTCACAAGGTTTTCACTGGCCAATTCTTTTCGGACGTAGACTGCTGGGTCCTTCTTCATTTGTCTTTGTCTGGAAGCTCAGTTGAAACCTGTCTGTGATGGGTGATCCTGCTGGTATCTGAATATCAGTGGCATAGCTTCCAGTATTACAGCAACACTCAAGTCCCCACAGTTCAACAAACTGACAGGCGAGTGGGGGATGGCAGACCATGATATACTCATTGTTCTGTGCCAACACCGTAATTCAAAGGCATCAATTCTTTTATCTTCTTTCTTGTTACTGGCCAGGTTTCATGTGCATACGAGGTAATTGAAAATACCATGATTAGAGTCAGCTGCATTTTAGTCCTCAAAGAGGTATCTTTGCTTTTCAACACTTTAAAGAGGTCTTTTGCAGCAGGTTTGTCCAGTGTAATGCAACATTTGGTTTTGTGACTGCTGCTTTTGTGGGTATTGATTGTGATTCAAGTAAAATGAAATCCTGAACAACTTCAGGATTTTCTCCATTTATCATGATGTTATTTACTAGTCTAGTTGCAAGGATTTTTGTTTTCTTGATGTTGAAGTGTGAACCATATTGAAGGCTGTACCACCAATATTCAGATACCAGCAAGATCCTTGATCTCTGCTAAACCCAGTGCCATCGAATCAATTCTGACTCCCAGTGACCCTATAGACAGAGTAGAACTGCTCCATAGAGTTTCCAAGGAGCACTTGGTAGATTTGAACTGCTGATCTTTTGGTTGGCAGATGTAGCACTTAACCACTATGCCACCAGGTTTTCCTGATCTCCATTAGTAAGTATTTAAGTTCTTTCCACTTTCAGCAAGCAACACTGTGTCATCTCAGGTTATTAATGAATCTTTCTCCGATTCTGTTGCCCATTCTTCTTCATATAGTTCAGCTTCTTGGATTATTTGCTCAGCATACAGACTGAATAAGTATGGCAAAAGATACAACACTGACACACACCTTTCCTGACTTTAAACTGTAAACCACACGGCATTCCCTTGCTGTGTTCAAATGACTGTCTCTTGGTCTCTGTACAGCCTATTCATGAACACAGTTCAGTGTTCTGAAATTCTCATTGTTTGAAATGTTCATAATTTATTATGATCTACACATTCTAATGGCTTTGCAGAGTCAATAAAATACAGATAACATCCTTCTAGTGTTCTCTGCTTTTAGCCATGATCCATCTGACATCAGGGATGATATATGCATCATTCCACTATTTATTCTGAATCCAGCTTGAATTTCTGGCAGTTCTCTTTCCATGTACTGCTGCAACTACTTTTGAACTATCTTTAGCAACATTTTATTTGCATGAGATATCAGTGATATTGTTTGATAATTTCTACATTCTGTTGGATCAAGTTTCTTTGCAATAAGCACATATGTGAGTTTCTTTCAGTTGGTTGGCCCGGTAGCTGTCTTTCAAATTTCTTGGCATAGATGAGAGAGCACCTTCAGTGCAACATCCATTTGTTAAAACATTTCCATTTTTGTTCCATCAATTCCTGGAGCCTTGTTTTTTGTGAATATATTTTTATACAGTTTGGATTTCTTTCTTTAATTTTGTTGGATCTAGGTCATATGCTGTCTTCTGAAATGGATGAAGTTTGATCAGTTCTTTTTGGTATAGTGATTCCATGTATTACTTCCATATTCTTTCAATGCTTCCTGTATCATTCAATATTTTGCCTAGAAACCTAACTTGTTGCTGTTGAGTCAATTCTGACTCATGCTGACCCTATATAACAGAGTTGAACTGCCTTGTAGGGGTTCTAAGGAATGGCTGGTGTATTCTCATTGCCAACCTTTTGGTTGGCAGATGAGCTCTTAATTACTCTGCCACCAAGACATCATTTTGCTCACAGAATCTTCCAAAATTGCAACTCATAGCTTGAATTTTTTCTTCAGCTCTTTGAACTTGAGAAATGCCAGACATGTTCTTCTCAGTGGTTTTCTAACTTTAGGTCTTTGCACATTTCATTATATACAGTATTTTGCTTTATGTTTTCAAGCTGTCCTTTGAAATCTTCTGTTCAGCTCTTTTACTTCATCATTTCTTCCATTTGCTTTACCTGCTCAATGTTCAAGAGCAAGTTTCAGTGTCTTCTGATATCCATTTTGGTCTTTCTTAATGATCTTTTGCTTTATTTATGTATAATTTCATTGATGTCATTCCATTACTTGTCCGGTCTTCAGTCATTATTGTTTAATGTGTGAAATATATTTTTGAGATGGTATCCAAATTTATGTGGGATATACTCAAAGTTGTATTTCAGTTCTCATGGGCTTGTTTTAATTTTCTTCAGCTTCAACTGGAACTTGCACAGAAGCAACTGATGGTTTGTTTTGCTGTCAGCCTGTGGCCTATCTCTCTTCACAGATGTAGTCAATTCAGTTCCTGAGTTTTCCATCTGTATAGTCTTTGGAGTCTGTATAGTCATCACTTATGTTGTTGAAAAAGGTATTTGCAGTGAAGTCATTGGTCTTGCAAAATTCAACCATCTATTCTCCAGCACCATTTATATTACCAAAGCCATATTTTCTAGCTACCAATCATTCTTCTGTATTTCCACCTTCTGCGTTCCAACCACCAGTAATTATCAATGCTTGTTGATTGTGTATTTGATAAATTTCAGGCTGCAGAAGCTGGTAAAAATCTTCAGTTTCTCCATCTTTTGCCTTAATGGTCAATTTGATTAAGATTTTTTTATCGTGATTAAGTAAAAGTTTACAATCCAAGTCAATTTTCTGTATAAAACCCAAGTGTCTCCTTCTGTAACCCTATGTGCTCTCCTCACCCTGTGACAGCACACTTCATTTTCACTCTTTACTGCCAGTATCTACTCAGCCAATACTTGTTCCCTACTCTCCATCTTCTCCTCTCACCTCTAAAAAGAAATCAGTGAGATAGCCTCATATATAGATATTAAACCATCCAGTACACACACCACATGTATCACTCTGTGTCCCCAGGTCCAGTCCATTCTTTGTGTGAAGTGTTGGCTTCAGTACTGGTTTCAGCTCAGGGCTAGCAGCAAGTCCAGGGGCCATGATCTCAAGGGACCCTCCAAGTTGTCAGACCATCAAGTCCGGTCTTTTAATAGAGTTCTAAATCTGCACACCCCTTTTTCTCTTGCTACATCGGGAACTCTACACTGTGCCTTCTCAGGGCTGTCTTTAGTAGTGGCTAGGCACCATCTGGTTCTTCTGACCTCATGCTAATGTAGTCTCCAGATGATATGGATCCTTCTGTCTCATAGGCTCATTTTTCCTCATGTCTTTGATGTTCTGGGTTGTCACCTGTTTCAGGTGGGTTGCTAGCTTTTAAGACATCAGACACCACTCACCAATATGTGGTGCGGAAGAGTCCTGGAAAAAGACTAGTTACACCAGTTCACCTAGATGTTCACTGAAGACATGATCCCCAGCCCCCATCCCTGCTACTCTGCCCTTTGAAATATTGGGCTGAACTTAGAAAACTATTTACCTTGTGGTACAGTCCAGTTATGCTGAGCTGCCTTCTACTGTATGCTGTCACTCCCTTTACCTAACCAAATTCCCATCAACTATCTAATTTATGAATAGCCAACCCTCTCCCACATTCCCCACCCCTGTGTAGCCATCAAAAAGTATTTTCTTCTGTGCATAAGCCCTTTGTTAAGTCCTTATAATAACGGTCTCATATAATATTTGTCCTTTGGCAGCAGATTGATTTCACTCAGCATAATGTCTTCTAGCTGATAGCAGGTTATATTTCTTAAAATCATCATTGTTCTTTATCACTGTATAATGTTCTGTTATATGTGTATATACCATAGTTTGTTTATCTGTTCATCTGTTGATGGGCACCCAGGTTGATTGCATCATTTTGATATTGTCAACAGTGCTGCAATAAACATTAGTGTGCATGTATCTGTTAGTGTGACAGCCCTTATTTTTATAGGATAAATTCCAAGCAATGGGATTGCTGGATCTTACAGTATTTCTAATTTTAGCTTTTTAAGAAAGTTGATATGTAAATTTGATCAGAAGTCGTATTTACTGATGATCTTTTTAGGTGTATGGATATTATTCTATTACCAACAGTGTTATGCTTCTGTATAGATCTTAAAATGTTTTTGACAATTAATGAAACGCCATTCCTCTTCAAGTTATCATTCCTGGCATAGTAGACCATATGCAAATGGCCCAATGCAAAAGGCCCAATGCCAGTCCATTTTAGCTCATCAATGCCTAGGATATTAATGGTTATGCATTCCATTTAATTTTTGATGATTTACAATTTTCCCAGATCCATACCTCCTACATTCCACTTTCCAATTATTAGTAGATGTCTGTAGCTCTTTCTTCTCATTTTGAATGGTGCCACATCAGCAAATGAAGGTCCTGAAAGTTGGACTCCATCCACTTCATTACAGTTGACTCTACTTTGAGAAGGCAGATCTTCCTAGTCTTAGTTAAATGCCTTTCAACTCGAGGAGCTCATCTTCTGGTGTTGTATCAGACAATGAACATTCTGTTGCTGTGCATAAGGTTTTTACTGGTCAATGTTTTCAGCAGATGAGTGTCAGGTCCTTCTGTCTACTCTCTTTTTGTCTGGAAGCTCCACTGAAACCTGTCCATCAGGTGTATCCCTGCTGGTGTTTGAAATACCAAGGGCAAAGGATCCAGTATCACAGTAACTTGCAACCACGACAATACGAGAAATTGACAGATGCGTTGTGGTATCTGTCTATACCTTAATGATAATTCTCTTCCTTATCTGCTGTGGTGGAGTTGGTTCCAATTTGTAAGAACCCTATGAGACAGAGTAAAACTGCCCCATATGGTTTCCAAGGAATGGCTAGTGAATTCAAGCTGCCAATCTTTTGGTTAGCTGCTGTAGCTCTTAACCACTGTACCACTAGGGCTTCTTTTTCTTTTTCTCAGCAACTTAACAGTTTGGGCAAGGATCTGTGTCCAGGGAGTTGTCTCACTTTTTGCTGCCTTCCCTGATCCTCTTCCGTCCTCAGCACATGTAATGGAGACATGCAGTGATGTGTGGGTGGGGGGAGGATAGGCCTTGCTAGCACACTAGCTGCCATCCTTTAGAGAGGAACAGAGGCCTTTCATCTCCATGCATGATTTGCACAAAAGTCACAAAATATTATATCATGTCTAAGAAAAATTCCCTTGAATAATTCCCATCTTGTGCACAGAATAATGGTTCCTTTTAACTTTTAAAAGGGCTGGGGAAAAAAAAAGTACATCTTCTTTCTCTATGGGCACCAAGGCAAAGCATATGCAGTCTGTTTGGAGAATGCAAATGCCTCAAGCTGCCCATGTCTTTCACCAGCTCTCAGCAAGTGGCCATTTAGTCTTAATTGCCCCTCACAGCATAGTCCAATTAAGAATGGGCATCAGCAGGGTAAGGGCTGTTTGTTAATCCATAAAAGGTATGAGAGACAGTACTTGTTTTGCCTGCGGTTTTTATTCACATGTTTGGGTGAAAATCTAAACAGCTGGAACTCTCGGCAAGTGATATGTGTGTGTATTTAATCTGTTGGGGTTATGGGCAAGACAAGTGTATAAATATATTTCACAAAAAACAAAACTTTTCCTTTTTGCTGTAAGGGAGAACTTTGTCAGGATATTACTGAAACCTTCCAGAGCACAATGTTTAGAATTGTAGTGGGGGAGAAGGGTGGAACTGGCTCAGAGGAGAACACCTTTGAATCAAGAGTGTATTTTGCAACATGAAGATAGCTTTAGTCCCCTGGGAGATGGTTTTTCTCTATTGAAACGCACAAATCTATGAGGAGGACACATTTTTGTGGGTTATTTAGAGTTTTTTTTTTTTTTTAAGTAGAGATTTTAGTTTTTGTGAATTTGCTTTCTGTATGTCACTTTGATGTGGTTCAGGGAGAAGTGACATTCTTCAGTAGACACAGGATAAACTGAAAAATAGCGGGAAGTGTGGGTGTGCAGATTCATTCTTGTGATATGATGAAAACAGCCTAACATCGGAAAGAAAATATGTATTATGTTGCTGTTATACATTCTCAGCTTTCTCAAAAGTTTCCACACTTCTTTCTGTATGAAACAGACTCTGGTATGCTCCACTTGTCCTGTGGTGGTTCCTTACACATCTAGAGACTGCATTTTTCAGAGAAGGGGAAGGTTGAAAAGGCTTCTGAGTGATCAGACCATTGGGGCTACTTATGGAATCCCAGAGTGCTGCAACAAGATATGTTGTCTGGAAAAGTCAGGCTCAGGAAGTATTGAGAATGTGAGAAGGTAAGGAAGAAAGAACATCTGGTTCTCTTGGAGACAGAGAGAAGAATTGTACCCGTGGCCATGGATATTTTTGCCCTCCCAGAGCCTATGAGGCTGCACACGATTTACATATTTACCTGGGCTTCGAAGACAGGCAGAACATCATTTCCTTATTTTTTCTCCCCCAGTTTCTCTTAAAACCTACTGCTATTGATTCTGACTCGTAGCAACCCTAAAGGGCTGAACAGAACTGCTCCATAATGTTTCCAAGGAGTGCCTAGCAGATTTGAACTGCCCAAATTTGGATTAGGAGATGTAGCCCTTAACCACTGGACCACCAGGGTTTCCTTACCGACTCTCAATGCCACGGAGATTTGCTCTGTTCATGCCATGCCCACCCTGTTAGCTTTCCTCCACAAACCTAAGAAATGGGAGGTCCACAAACCTAAATAATGGGAGGAAGTCCAGAAAGTGATTCATGAGTCTGAGCTGTTAAGTAGTCTTTAACCTGGTTTAGCTAAGGCTCCAGATTTTCTTGTTCTTCAGTTTAAGATCCTCCACCCCTTTTTTTTATTAGTTTCCGTATTTACTGTATTGTCAATCATTAAGCAACACAATTGTGTTGAATAAAACCTTTTCTGATTTTTGGAAGGTACCTGCTTTCAAATTAATGATCCTTCTCCAGAAAATGCAAGAACCCTCCTCCCTCTCAGTGGGCATTCTTGCTGGCTGCTGTCTTCAGGTAATGATATTTACCCAGCTCATTGAAATGTCACACTTAGGACTGAGCCCTATAAATTATTATTGTGCTCATGCTATATTGTAAAGATAAAGGTCAGATCAGAGCCCAGGTTTATTCACACCCCTGATATATCTCTGAAGGTTAATAGAAAAAGCAACTATTGGGTCTTTCTGTGAAAAGTACACAGAAGTGAAAGGAACTTTTTTTCCTTCAACAAAGGAAAAGAAATAACCGTAGAAAGAATGGACTTGGAACAAACCTGATAATGGTTTGCAAGTAGTGACTCCAATTTTCTGCACACTTTCTGAGCCAAACCTATTACCACTGAGTTGATTCCAACTCATAGTGACCTTACAGGACAGAGTAGAACTGCCCCATAGGGCTGCCAAAGAGCAGCTGGTGGATTCTAACTGCCGACTTTTTGATTAGCCAGACACTTAACCATTTGCACCACCAGGGCTCCATATATTTCAGGGAGCACCACTAACCGGTCCTAGAACCTGCTAGCTCTAACTCAAGCAGATAGTTCAACAAGGAGGGGATAATAAATGACGATAAGCCCTGCAGGAGCTCCCGCTGTGTGGACCAAAAACCAGTGTTGTGCAGCTGAAGAGGTGCACATTGCTGGTGCTTTTGTGGCAGCAGCTTTTCTGAATAAATCACAGGCTGTGTTGTTAGCTGTCAGGACAACAGGACAACAGGTCTCACCAACACTTAATAAAAAGATTCCAGGCCATATACATCAAATGATTTTCCTTCCATAAAGTTTGACTTGAGAAGTTCGAAAGAATCTGCTAGGCTCAACTCCATTTTTCTCCCTTACTTGCCCTCTTCAGGGCTTATCTCTGCATGGAGAATGATATTTAAGGGCTTATTTTTCTAAACCATATGAACGAGAACTGGTGGTTGTCTCTTTCATTTCTATGATTCATTCTATTCTTCCTCCTCTTTTTTTTCCTTTTTCAACTGAATTTTGTTGTCCTTATTTTAATATTTTCCCTCCTATATTCTCAGACAGTTTTTCCCTCTAAATTCCTGAATTTTTCCTAAATTCTTATCTACAGTAATTACCATGAGCAACTCTAAGTGTTTTCTATGCCTTTGGCACTGTACTGGACATGGAATGAAGAACAGCTCATGTTTGATGTTATTTCAGGCATTTATGAGCTAGTCCTTATCATCTTAGCAGCAAGACAAAAAATGTATTATCGTGGTTATTCTGGTTTTAAAGCTCTGTAAATAATACAGGGCCCAGTCTTACAGGGCAGTTCTACTCTGTCCTATAGGGTTGCTATGTGTCAGAATCAACTTGATGGCAATGGATTTTGTTATAAATAGTACACACACTTGCTAATAATAAATGCATATTCAGTGCTACTCCATATTACTACACCCGTAAGTGAATATTACCTCATTCATTTTCATGTTTACTTTAATATTTCTTGCTTATCCTTCCCAATGCTTAGAGGAAAAATTAGAGAAAAACATCTACCTGTCTCTAAACCTCTACCATCATATTTTTTCTGTAGGCCTACCTTCTACTTTTTTTTAATTACTTTTGAAAATAATCATTGCTGCTGCTAGCAGGTGTTTCTGGACGAGACATAATTTGTATTCAATGGAGACAGAGTTAAGTAATAGGAAGTTTAACACCTGCCACAGGCGGGAATGAGGAGAAGGGGTAGCTAGACTTTACTGTCTCTCTGTCTGGCTATTTCCTTCTGTTCTCTGTGTGTATTCTATTTTCTCCTAGTCTGGAAACCCTGGTGGCTTAGTGGTTAAGTGCTATGTCTGCTAACCAGGAGGCCAGAAGCTCAAATCCACCAGGTGCTCCTTGGAAACTCTATGGGGCCATTCTACTCTGACCTAGAGGATTGCAATGAGTTGGAATCAATTCGGCAGCAGTGGCATGTTGGCATTCTCTCCAAGATTAAGTGTTTTTGACCCAGTAATGAGTTTATAATTCTTTTTGAGAAACACGAGCAGTGAGTTGGAGCTGCAGCAGCAGCAGATTTATTTTTCCTGATGCTTAGTTTTGAACTAGAAGCTGGAAAATGAGAACTACTAATTGCAAGTCACTCACAAATCATCTTTATCTTCATTCAACCAACTTTTATTGGGTAACTACCTATCCAGGTGCCGTCCTAGACATTTGGGAAAAATAAGCAAACAAAACAAATCAAGACCCTTACCCTTGGAGAACTTACATTCTAGTGTGGGGTGATACATAATAAATGATAGCCTAATAAATGAATTAATTAGCCAGCATGTTTAGAAGTTGATGAGTGCTAGGGAAATAAAGAAAAAAAACAGTGAGAAATAAGGAGAATTAGTGCATTGCAGTTTTAAAATAAGTGATGCAAAGCTGTCCCCATTGGGAAACTGACATGGGATAAGTCTGCCTAGTTATCTGTACCCCTGATTCATGGGGTCCCCATGTACAACAGAATGACATGACACCTGTTCCTGCACCCTCCCCATGATGAGTAGGGAAGTAGACCATTGTCATCCATAGGCTTTTCTTGAGCTGTTTTCCAGCTATAGATCATTTTCCCTTTTTTTCCCAGTTAATCTTAATCTGGAGGCTCTGCATCACAGCAACCTGCAAGCCTCCACTAAAGAACTGGCATAAAGTGCATATGCTGGGAATCAAACAGGAAATCTACCTGATTGAAGGCTAGAATTCTACTAGTGAGCCATTAGTGCCACATCTCTCCTTATCTAGAGCCCACAGTTACTGCAAAACTGACCATGGGTGCCCTTGTGTCTAAAGGAGAGAGAAGAAAACATTAGGAGGGCTGGGCTGTCATCACTTTTGCTATGCATCATCTCTACTTGATGTGAGAGGATCTCCTCTTTTTGTAAAATAAGCCACTAAGAGAGAAGTAGACACTGGACCAGCTTTTTTATCTGGTTCCTCCTAGTGCTGGAAAAGTGTTAGTGCAGAGAAGAGATATGCAGGTGAAGAGACATAGTGGCCTTTAGAGCGTACTGTAAATGGAGTGTTCCCGAATTCTTAACACCACTCAGTACAACTCTTTGGTCAATGCCTCATTTCTGGGACACTAGATGGAAATCATGTAAAACTGGAGCTTTAATTCAGAAATGCCTGTCCAAAAATATTCTGCAGGATTTCTACCAAGAGTTTGTGAATGAGTTTGTGTGTGCCCCTCAGTGAAATGGAATGGCACTGCTGCTACAACAGTGGGCTCAAGCATAGTAATAATTTTGGGGATGGTGCTGGACTGGGCAGTGTTTCATTCTGTTGTATGCAGGGTCACTAGGAGTTGGAACTGACTCAGTAACACCTAATAAGGACAACAACGTGTATGTGTTTGTGTGCATGTGACTAAAATCAGCCTATTCTTCTTAGTAAAAGATACTATCTACGTGCACAGTGTTGCATAGCTTTCACTTTATTTTACATAGATCACAATTTGTAATTACTGTGTTTTTCATATATCATTATGTTAATAACTAGAAGTTGCAATATTCCCAAACTGTGAAACAATGATTCTACAACATACATCTTTTTGTGAAGTCTAGAGCAAGGCTTTTAAAATTGTTTGATAGCTCATAGCATTTCTAATGGAGACTGACTATTTAATTCTCTTCCTTGAGAGAACTTGGAGTCTGATAAGTAACACGTCAGAAATGATTATGGAAAAGCAAAACATAAATGTGCCCCAAAAGAATAAGTATATCTTTGGGAAATGAAAAAAATCTCCTGAATTTCCATCCTGTCACATGTTAAATTGAGAGCCCTTTAGATAAGATCAAACCTTAGGCCGGGCCCAAATTTGATGCCTTCAAACAAAAGGCCCTGCTCCATTCTCCTAAATGTGGAGGCAAGAGAAGCTAATGTGTTCCAGTAGCCTCCTAGTGAAGTGTGAGGGGTTTCACAGAATTTGGAGTAGGCTGGTGGTTACTTTTTCAGAATAAGAATACATCTTCTGGCTATCAGGCTGTGGGGCAAAAACATCTATTGGAGGGAAACATGGGGCCATTCTTTTGCTGAGAGAGAGTGAAGCTCAGAAGAAATGAGTTCTGAAGAGGCAGCTGAAACTTTTCTTGCCTGAAAGAAAGGGAAGGCCCCAGGTGAAAGGTCTGGGCCCAATTCTTGTTGCCAAACATGAAAAGTGAAGGAGAACTGGTCAGAACTGAGATGGGGAATAGCAAGAATTGCTGAGGTGCAATTCTTTTCCCATAAAACACTTTTTGCTGTGAGAAACAAACATTACCTTACAAGTGGAGTGGATAATTTCTGAGTTTTTATCTGTGCTTTCCATGTTAACTGGCAAGCCTGGCCTGGCCTGTGCCTCGGGTTCTGAACTCTGGGTTAGAATTTTTGCTTTCTCCTTTGCTCTCTGTATGGCTCTGGCCCAGGTATTTAATCCAGTAGGTCTCTCTTTATGGCAACAGCACTTGGCTTGGCTGGCCAGGTCTCTCTTACCTGTCTGACAAATGAAGGTAACACTATTTGTCTCCAACACAGTTGTGTGTGAGAATTCTGTTTTTAGATGGAGAGGATTAATTAATGCCCTAATCCTAGTCTTGTTACCAACATGTGTAGACAAAACAAACAAACAAAACCTCTTTGGAAGATTATGCCATTTAGAACAGTTGAACAGTTTGTGTGGGTTGAAATACAAGCATAAAGCACTCTTTATTTTTGCTGTCCTCATCTGAGGCATATCTTAGTGTGCTAAAGAAAATATTTGATTAAAATCATTAAAGGACAAGACAAGAAAAAAAAAACCCTCTTTTTCTGCTGGACGTGTTACTTTGAATGGTAAAAGCTTAGAGAAAGTTCTGGATTATAGCATATTTTTTTGTCTAGAATAAAGATTAAAGCTTTTATTCTGCCTTTCTAAATTCAATAGTGTGTTTCATTGGTATAGTCAGTCACATAACATGGGATTTGGTGATTGTAAAAACAACATAATTTTTATGCATGCATTTTCTTTCTTATAATGTTATTTCTTTGGATAGGGCTAAAGAGGTCTAGCTGGCTCTCAGTCTTTTTTTTGAAGAATGATATTACAGTAAATTTAGGTTGCCCAAGGATTGATGGTTAAAGAATTTTTACTTCTAGAGGGATTTCAATTCTTATTGGAACTTCTACCAAAGACTGAGTTAACAGAAGAAAATGAAGCAAAGATCTCCTCAAATTGTTACTTGTTAGTTACTGAGGGTAGGTCTCCATCAGGGAAGAATAGAGATTGTATTGAATAAAGTGAGGTCTGTAGATTTTCTCTGAAAGAAGTTTTTCTCACAGATAACTAAAAATTGCTTATATCTGGCATTATGGATTGAACTGTGTTGTAACCAAGGTACCCGTGCATGTAACCTTGTTTGGGAATAAGATCTTTGAAGATATTGTCACTTAACATGAGAGCATACACGGATAGACTGGGTCCTAAACCAATCTGATTGGTGTCCTATAAAAAAGGATAGTGTCATGGATTGAATTGTGTCTCTCCAAAAATGTGTGTATGAGTTTGGTTGGGCCATGATTCCTGGTACTGTGTCATTTCCCTTCGTGTTTTAAATCCTGCCCCTATGATATTAAATGAGGGAAGGATAGGTGGCAATTGTGTTGGCAAAGTGGGATTCAATCCATAAAAATTATATTGTGCCTAGAGGCAATCTCTTGGGATATGAAGAAACTGGAAACGAGGAGAGTTGAGGACCTCATAGCATCAGGAAAGAAGCAGTGCAAGGAACAGAGTGTGTCCTTTGCATTTGGGGTCCCTGTACCTCAGAAGCTTGCAATCCAAGGGAACATTGGTGATAAGTATCTTCCTCCAAGAGCCAATGGAGAAAGACTTCCCTGAAGCTGATGCCCCAAATTTGAATTTGAAGCCTATCTTTTATGAAGAAATAAATTTCTCTTTGTTAAAACCATCCAGTTGTAGAATTTCCATTATAGCAGCACTAGATGACTTAAGACAGAGAGACACACACATTAAGAAAAGACAGTCAAGTGATGATGAAGGCAGAGGAGTTGATTTCATCTGTTTGCTATTGTGGACTGTGCTGCAATGAACATTCTTGTGCATATATCAGTTGGTATGAATGGCCTTGATTGTGTGGGATATATTCCAAGCAGTGGAATTACTGGGTCAAATGGTATATCTATATCCATTGTTTTAAGGTAGTGCGAGATTGCTTTCCAAAGAGGTTGTACCATTTTGCAATCCCACCAGCAGTGTAGGAGAGTTGCAATCTCCCCATAGGCTCTCCAGCATTTGTTGTTTTGTGTTTTTTGGATCACGGCCAACCTTGCTGGGGTGAGATGGTTTATCTCATTGTTGTTTTGATTTGACTTTCTTTAACAGCTAATGATCGTGAGCATGTCTGTATGTATTTTCTGGCTGCCTGGATCTCCTCTTTAGAGAAGTGTCTATCCATCTCCTTTGCCCATCACTTAATTGGATGATTTATCTTTTTCTTGCTGATATTTTGTAGTACCTTATAGATTATGGAGATCAGGCATTGGTCTGACATAGAGTTGTCAAATATTTTTCTCCATTCTGTAGGTGGCTTTTTAATTCTATTAATAAAGTCTTCAGATGAGCCAAAGTGATTGACTCTTAGTAGTTCTCATTTATCTATTTTCTCTTCTGTTGTTTGTGGTTTGTTTGACAGATTTGGAAGTCTGTCTATGTTGTGTATTAAACCTTCTATTGTTGTTCCTACTTTTTCTTGGATAAGCTTTATCATTTTAGATTTTGATATTAGGTCTTTTATCCAGTTTGAGTTGGTTTTTGTGTAAGGTGTAAGATATGGGTCTTGTTTTAATTTAGTGTAGATGGACATCCAGTTTTGCCAGCACCATTTGTTGAAGAGATTGTTTTTTCCTCAGTTTAATGTCTTAGGGCCTTTGTTGAATATCAGCTGTTCATAGGCAGATGATGTCATCTCTAGTGTCTTGATTCTGTTCCACTGATCTATCTGTCTGTTTTTGTACCAGTACCAGGCTGTTTTGATTACTGTGGCAGTGTAATAGGTTCTAAGGTCAGG
This sequence comes from Heterohyrax brucei, assembly GCA_028571685.1. Taxonomy (NCBI): domain Eukaryota; kingdom Metazoa; phylum Chordata; class Mammalia; order Hyracoidea; family Procaviidae; genus Heterohyrax; species Heterohyrax brucei. The sequence continues at coordinate 65,545,844 of CM053141.1, read as the reverse complement.
TAATGAGAGGCCTCCCAGTGTGTTCTTCTTCTTTAGTAACGCTTTTCTTATCCAGGGCTTCTTCCCTTTCCAGACAAAGTTGGTAATTTGTTCCTCCATCTCATTAAAAAATGTCACTGGAACTTGTATTGGGATTGCATTATATAAGTAGATTGCTTTAGGTAAAATAGACATTTTTCACAATGTTAAGTCTTCCTATCCATGAGCAGGATAGGCTTCTCCATTTATGTAACTCTCTCTTAGTTTCTTGTAGCAAGGGTTTGTAGTTCTCTTTGTAAAGGTCTGTTATTTCTCTGGTTAGATTTATTCCTAGGTACTTTATCTTCTTAGGAGCAATAGTAAACGGTATTGACTTGGTGATTTCTTCCTTAATAATCTCATTGTTGGTATAAAGGAATCCTACTGATTTACTTATGTTTATCTTGTATCCTCAGACTTTGCCAAACTCCTCTATCAGCTTGAGTAGTTTCCTTATGGATTCTTTGGGATTCTCTGCATATACAATCATATCATCTGCAAATAGGGAGATTTTTAGTTCTTCTTTGCTGATGCAGATGCTCTTTATTCCTTGGTCTTGTCTAATTGCTCTGGCTAGAACTTCTAGTACAATGTTGAATAGGAGAAGTGAGAGTGGACATCCTTGTCTAGTTCCTGCTCTCAAGGGAAACTGTTTCAGTCTCTCTCCATTCAGGATGATACAGGCAGTTGGCTTTGTATAAATGGCCCTTATTGCATTGAGGAATTGGCCAATTATTCCTATTTTACTGAGAGTTTTTAGCATGAATGGGGGTTGGATTTTATCAAATGACTTTTCTGCATCAATAGACAAGATCAGGTGATTCTTGTCTTTTGTGGTATCTATGTGGTTGATCACATGAACTGTTTTTCTGATGTTGAACCAGCCTTGCATCCCTGGTATGAATCCAACTTGGTCACGATGGATTATTTTTTTGATATGTTGTTGTATTCTACTGGCAAGAATTTTGTTGAAGACTTTTGCATCTAGATTCATGAGTGATATTGATCTGTAGTGCTCCTTTTTTTGTTGTGTGTTTCCCTGATTTTGGTATCAGGGTTGCACTGGCTTCATAGAATGAGTTTGGGAGTACTCTATCGCTTTCCATAGTGTGAAATAGTCTCAGTCTGACTCGACGGCACTTGGCTAGTATTGGAGATAACTCTTCTCTAAAAGCTTGGTAGAATTCTGCAGTGAAGCCATCTGGGCCCAGGCTTTCTTTGGTTTGCAGTTTTTTGATTACTTTTTCAATCTCTTCCTTTGTGATGCATTTATTAAGTTGTTCTGCATCACCTTGTGATAACTTTGATAGGTGATATGAATCAAGGAATTTGTCCATTTCCTCTAGGTTTTCGAATTTGTTAGAATACAGTCTTTCATAGTATTCAGCTATGATATTTTTGATTTCTGCTGGATCTGTAGTGACAATTCCCTCCCATTTCTTATTTGGGTTATTTGTTTCCTTTCCTGTTTTTCTTTAGTAAGTTTAGCCAATGGTTTGTCAATTTTGTTAATCTTTTCAAAAAACCAGCTTTTGGTCTTTTTAATTTTTTCAATTGTTCTTCTATTCTCTAATTCATTTAGTTCTGCTCTGGTCTTTATGATCTGTTTTCTTCTGTTGCCTGAAGGGTTCCTCTGTTGTTATCTCTCTACTTATTCAAGCTGTAGGGTCAGTTCTTTGATTTGGTTTCTTTCTTCCTTCCAGATGTGTACATTTATGGAGATAAATGACCTCTGAGGACTGCTTTGGCTGTATCCCATAGGTTCTGGTAGGAAGTTTTTCATTCTCATTGGAATCCGTGAATTTCTTTATTTGATCCTTGATTTCTTCTATAACCCATGGTTTTTTGAGCAAGGTGTTGTTCAGTTTCCATAAGTTCCGCTTTCTATATATGTTTTTTCTGCTATTGATTTTGACTTTTGTGTCTTTATGATCTAAGAAGACGCTTAGTTAGTTCAGTGGTATGGATTTTGTTGAGAGAATTACATTATGTCCTAACACATGGTCTATTCTGGAGAATATTCCATGTGCACTGGAGAAGGTATAGTTGTCCACTGATGAATAGAAAGTTCTGTATATGTTGATGAGGTCTAGATGGTTAATTGTGGCAATAAGGTCTTCTGTGTCTTTAATGAGCTTTTTCCTAGATGATCTGTCCAATATTGAGAGTGGAGTGTTGAAGTCTCCTACTATTATTGTGGAGTGATCTATCTCCTTTTTAAGTGTAGTCAGTGTTTCCTTGACATATTTAGGTGCTCTAATATTAGGTGCATAAATATTTAATATTGTTAAGTCCTGCTTGTGTATTGAACCTTTCAGTAATAGTGTCCATCCTTGTCCACGATGGTGGATTTTACATTAAAATAAATTTTATCTGAGATTAGAATTGCCACACCTGCTCTTCTTCGTTCATTGTTAGCTTGATATGTGTTCTTCCGTCCTTTGACTTTTCAGTTTGTTCCTATCTTTAGGTCTAAGGTGAGTTTCTTATAGACAACATATAGATGGTTCACATCTTTTGATCCAAGATGTCACTCAATGTATTGATAGGTTTGTGTTCAGTGCTGCCATTGTGATATGTTTATTTTTGTGTTGATGTTTTTTCTGTTCTTATTAATCTATTCTGTGATGTTCTTCTTTGTGAGGTGATTCTTCACCTTTTTCAGGGTTGGTTTTGTGTTTGTTGAGACTCCTGTATTACGTTTCTTGATATGGTATGTTGCTTCTTTATTATACTTTATGGCTGCCACTATGATTCCACTTAATAAAGTATATATAAACACAGTTTTGATTGCTACTAGTCTGGTCAATTTCCTCTCCATGTGGAAGGACTATAACAACTGTAATACAACCTTTTTAATATGATGACATCATAGTTTACATGATATGATCACTGGATTGTTTCTTTCACTATTATTTGATTGTGTTTGGAGCCTTCTGTAACTGAGTAGGATTCTTTATAATGTGTCCTTCTAAAATACAAAGTTAGTGGTTTTGTTCTTCCAAACCAAGAGATTCTTTCAGTATTTCTTGTAGCTTTAGTTTGGTTTTTACAAAATCTCTGAGTTTCTGATTATTTGCAAATGTCTTCATTTCATTTTCATATTTAAAAGATAGTTTTGCAGGATATGTAATTCTTGCTTGGAAGTTCTTCTCCTTCAAGGCTTTGAATGTGCCATGCCACTATCTCCGTGCCAGCATAGTTTATGCAGAGAAATCTGAGGGAAGCCTACAGGGTTACCCTCTGAATGCTAGCTTTGCTTTGAGTCTTGCTGCCTTTAAGAGTTACTGCTTATGTTTCATTTTGTTGAGCTTGACTATAATATGTCTTGGAGTTTTTCTATTGAGATCTATATTGAGTGGTGTTTGATACGTATCTTGGATATCTATATTCTCTTCTTTCATAATTTCTGGAACGTTTTTTGTCAGCAGCTCAGCCACAATACTCTCTGTGTTCTCAGGTGTCTCGCCCTGTTCAGGAACTCCAATTAATTGTAGATTGTTCTTCTTAATAGAGTCCCACATGATTCTTAATGCTTCTTCATTTTTCTTGTTTCTTTTTTCTGATTTCTTCTCATAGATGCTGAAGTCAGTGGCTCTGTCTTCCAAATCAAATTCTCTTTTCCATTCATTCCATTCTATTTTCTTGGCTTTGAATTGAAGTTTCTATGTCTTTGATTTTGTTCTTGATCTGTTGGATTTCAGAATACCGATGTTCCATCAGATCAAACAGCTTGCTTAATTTTTCATTTTGCTCTTCTGCATTTTGCATAAGGTCTAGTAGGGCTCTCTATATAATCCTTTTGTATTCACCTTCTCATAGTTTCAGAAAAGCTTCTTCATCTGGGAAGTTCTGAGGCGGTTTCTTTTGGGGGCCTTCTGTTGCCACTGCTGACTTCCAGATTACCGTCCTCTCCGATGTCTGCTGCTTTTGGGGCATGATGTGGGTCAACAGAGGCTGAAAGAGATGCTGTGAAGATGTACCACAGTTGTTTCTCTCAGCCATCTTAAGATGAGAAGTAAAAAGTATTTGGCACCTTCCAAAGTCAGTCAAGTTTTCAGGTATCTATGTCCCTCTTCCCAACTGGCAAAGTAAGTACCTCTATATTGAACACCTGATGTTATAAACTAGCTCAAAATACAGAAAGGCTACTGGCCTGCTGGCCTCTGCTGCCAGGCCCTAGCTGTAGGTGATATTGTGTAGAACTCTACTTTTCTGTCAGAAAAGCAGTCTCTCCGGGTAGGAACTGCCTCTCAGCCCAGGAATTAGGTCCAGATGAGGCTTCCGTATTGATGACCCCTGCCTCCCAGCAAAATAAGATAGTGTCCTGCATAATCTTGCCAGCTGGCCAAGAGTGCTGAAATGCCCAGAGTCCACAGCCTCCACCACTGGGCCCCAGCCCCAGGTGACACTGAGTAAAACACTACCTCCCTGCTAGAAAAGCATTCTCCCCCCAGCAGGAGCCATCTCCCAGCCTAAGAACCAAGTCCGGCCGGGGTCTGTGCCTTGTCTTCTCTGTTTTCTGATAGGCCAGAGGAGCTGAGGTATATAGAGTCCAAAGCCAGGCTCTCAGAACCTGACAATTATCCTGGTCCCACCAGCAGTGTGTCTGAGACTAGCAGTTAATCAAGTCCTCGTTCTGCCCACTGGCCAAGACAGAGGAAAAAAAAATCAAAATGGTGAGTTACCTTCAGTCTGTGCAAGCCTGTGCTCACCGAGAGTGGGGCCAGAGAAAAAGAGGAGGTTTTGCGTTCAGTGGCATGAAGTCCAGATTAACAGCCCTGTGCCTCATTCCAGGGCTCACTAGGTGTCCAGAAGGCTCCCTTTAACTATCATATCAGGTCTTGGTTTCCAGAGGGATTTAGGGAGATGTATGTTTAGTCTGCAGTCTTGACTCTGCCCCCAATACTATAAGTTTGTTATTTCTTCTGTTATCCAATGGTTTTGAAGCTAGATATTATTCAGTTTCCATGTATTTGAAAGTGACTGAGTGAATGAGACAGTGAGACAGAGAGAGAGAGAGAGAGAGAGAAAGATTTATATTAAGGAAATGGGTCACTCACTTGTAGAAGCTGGAACACGCTAAGTCTGTGTGTCAGGATAGAGGTGTCTCCTCTCCTTATTCATATAGTGGCAGCCTAGATTCAAAAGGGGAAGGGAAATAGACTCCAATTCTTAATAGAAGGTGTTATTGATGACAATATTGAAGACTGTATACCACAGTGGCCTATCCCATAGTCTCCTGTATGGTCCTTTTGGAGGATACCAATAAAACAGTTCAATCCCAGGCGTCTTTTACCTTATCCACATTATCCAAGCACAGCTCATGTATTCTTGCCATGCTGAGGGATGGGAGTACTTACATTTCTCCTCTGGCTGTTTTTGTGTGCTCTAGCAACACTGGGTGCTCTGCAGCTCCAGTGGTTTCAGATGGAGATACTCCATAGTCTTCAGTGCAGTGGAAGGGGTTACTGTTTTGTTCCCTTCCCCCAAACTTTTGAACATTTTGAATGATTCTCTTAGGGCTTCTCTACCTTCCTTGTTTTAGGAGGAATGAAATCAACCCCATCCCTCTTCTCCCCTGACTGGGGACAAACCCAGGCTATTACCGTCAGGATACAAACTGAGTAATGTTAGAGTGAACACATGATGCTATGTAGCTCTATCTATTTACCCTCACCTCTCCCATCTAATCCAAGTCACCTAACATATTCAAGCAAAGTCATGTCTGATAAATTATAAACTATCTGAGCTGGAATTAACCTTAGATATAGTCCTGTTCATCAGTTTCCTATTTTTGCTTTACAAACTGCTAAAGATTTTGTTTCTCTTCTCCTGCAACTTAATGGCAGCAACAGATAGGAGCTGCAAGGAGTATGGGTGGGTTTCTAGCTCTTGCCTCTTTCCTCTTCAAGCAGTTCTATTTTGATATGTTTTATCTGTTGGACTTTCCTATAGATTTTGTTTTAATAAGAGTTCCGTTGTTGAAACCAGTTTGCAATTTCTGAGAACAAGGTCCAGGGAGGTTAAGTAACCTATCCAAGCCAAGAAACAGAGTAGCCTGAGCAGTTAACAAAAAACAAACACAAAACAATGAAATCAGGTGCCACTTGCATTGCTACTCATGCCAACCCCATGAATTTCAGATGTAAATGTGCTCCACAGGGTTTTCATGGCTATGACCTTCTGGAAGCAGATCACCAGGCCTTTTTCCAAAGACACCTCTGGATGGGTTTGAACCACTAACCTTTGGGTTAGTAGTCCAGAACTTACCACTCAAGTTAAGATTTGGCCCACCCAGGACCTCCAGGCAATCAATGTTGTAGTTGAGTATTTTCTTGTCAATTTGACCCATAGTGACCCTATAGGACAAAGTAAAACTGCCCCCACAGGGGTATGTGCATTTAAATTTTCCTTCTCCCTCTTCGCACGTTTAGTACTCAGTCTTTTGCTAGGCTATAATCTTTATGGGAGCAACTCACTAGATGTTTTCTCCCCAGGAATGCCTGGTAGGTTCAAACCACTGACACTTCAGTTAACAGCTGAGCATTTAACCATTGTGTCATTGGGGCTTCTTAGGAACTCAGTAACCAAAAGCCCAAACCCACTGCTGTCTCGTCAATTCTGACTCATAGTGACCCTCTAGGACAAAGTAGAACTGCCCCGTAATGTTTCCAAAGACTGGCTGGTGGATTCAAGCTGCTGATCTTTTGGTTAACTGCCTGAGTGCTTAACTAATGTACCATCAGAGCTCCTAGGAAGTCAGTAAAAAATGAACCCACTGCCATCGAGTGGATTCTGACTCATGGTGACCCTATAGGACAGAGCAGAACTAACCCATAGAGTTTGCAAGGAGCAGCTGGCAGAGTCAAACTGCTGACGTTCTGGTTAGCAGTCTGAGCTCTTAACTACTGTACCACCAGGGCTCCTAGGAACTCAACAGAAGGCATTAAATATAGCCTTGAAGGTGGAAGAAGATCTGGGGATTACACTTAACAGACAAGACCTCCCCACAGTTTACGTGGTTTGAATATGGCTCTCATGCATGTGGATGTGATGACTCAAGAGGCACACTTGAGATAAAACAGATGACTGTAGAATTGTCTTCAAGGAGAATGGAGCCAGTAAAATCCCCACTTTTGTTCTGATGACTAGGCTATATGCTTTTAAATTTGTCTTCTTCCTCTTCCCACATTTAGTGCTTAGATTTTCCCTTACACTTTGAATAAGCATATAGACAGTCTTGGTTTGAAGGGACATCAAATTTTTCACTTGCCTCTGGCACTCCAGTGAGCCCTTCTGTCTTGGTGACCTCAGGAATTTTAAGAGTCTCCAGACTCCTACTCCAGTGCCTTTCTCTCTCAATGAAACTACTTCTCATATATAAATAAACCAGGAAGAAGATGCATACCAATATACAAGGGACACACACAAGGAACTTGCCTTCAAACAGCCTCATTTTCTTTATTCCCATAAATCAAGAATATAGTTTCTCTCTCTTTCAGCTGTAATGATACTTGCTGATGTAGTGTCTATGTCCCTTTGGATAATGTAAAACAAAATTGTATTAATAAGATATTACTAATATTAATCAATATGAAATGCAATAGTGTTCTGGGGTGAGGAAGTCAGGAAAGAACACTGCAAACTCCTCTGGAATCTGCAAGACCAGACACTGCCCCATGCTTCTTGCTAAATACTCAGCCTGGAAATGGTCCCCTAAAGTGCAGTAAAGCATGCAACTCTAATGTTTGTGAGAGGCTGGAATTATGTCTTAGAAAACTCTAGCATGTCTCTTCAATCATGGAAACAGTGATAAATGTTAAATTTCATGTAATTATCCAGTCACAGTGGAAGCTGCATCACATTCTGTGCTATACACTGCTCAAAAAAGTCAGGGTTCATATACTCCTAGTATATAGGCCACATTCTAATTGAGCTTCCTGATGTATCTGACAGATGGGAAGTAGCTCGTTTTGACCCCAAATATGCTGTCTTTGTGTTCCCATAACATAATAACATGAGATTATTACTTTTGTATTTTATACAGGTCTGTAATAAAAGCCCAAGACCCAAGGACAGCAATCATAAAACTTTTTTTTTTCCTTTTTTCATTTGGCTGTAAGAAATTCTTAGTACGGGCATTCTCTCATTAAACCAGGGAAACATGGTTGTATTATTTTATTTTGTAAAGTGAGGCACTGAGCTACAAGGGAGTTAAGCAAATTCTCTGAGTCCCCATAAACTAGTGATAGAACTGGGAGTCAAGCCAGTCCTCCTGATTTTTGGGTCTTTCCAATCTTTTAAGAAGTATGAACCCCTTTCAAAGTTTAAATCTAACTCTACAGAGCCCCAGAGCCACATACCTTCCTCATGTGTAATTCTTCATGTCTATTAGTTGCTACTCATCAGAAATGGCAAGTGCCAGCTTAAACCATGGATGTAAAAATTATTTTCTGGGAGAAAACCAATAAACTAACTGAAACTGAAACCAAAATCAGAATAGAAATCAAAGTCAAAGCCAAAACCAAGTCAAACAAACCACCACATGGTTAGTGAGCTCATATGTCATCATTACGTTCATAAATACAACTCTAAAGACCTATAGATACAGCACTGCCTTGTGAGAGTAGACAGCCCCACTCCACACGACTTTTCACTTTCAAGAAGAAGCATTAGGGTATTATCTTAAAGATTGCTCAAGATCTCAAAGAAAGAGACTTAAACACATCCTCTGTTGATTCCTTCTACTTCTTGATTACTAGTTCTCCGCCTCCTGTGACTGCTCTTCTTTTCATATTCTTTACAAACATTTTTTTCCTCCACTATCCTTTAGATTGTGGTAGTCCCTGGGCTTATATAAGAGTTCCTTTTCTCATCTCCACTTATATTCTCACTCTGGATGATTTTATACACTCTTGTGGCTTCAGTTATTGTAAAGATGTGGATGATATCAAAATTGGAATTATCAGTCCAGGCTTACTTTAACTTCTCCACGTGGCTGTACCTCAAGCCCTTCAAATTTGACATCACAAACTGAATTCACCATATTTTTCATTCCTTGTCTCCTTTGCCCACCCTTTGTCTTCACTCCAGATTTCTAGTACCTGTCATGATAGAGGACATCACCATCCACTTTGTTTTATCACTCAAAAGCTGGGTGTCACCCTTAACTCTTCCTTCTGTTTTACTTTCCACATCTTATTAAATACAAGGCCCTGCCCATTTTATTTATTAAACATCTCGGCTCCAATCTGTCTACTTTTATCCATCTCTGCTGTTACCATTCAAGTCTAAACTATGGTCTTACACTCTGCCTGCTCCAGCCTTCTCCATGTACCCAATATACAACCACCTGATAGAAGAGTTGGACACCCAGGAGATACGCATTGTACATTGGCTCTGCTGTTTACTGGCTGTATGAAATTGGGGAAAATAACATGATCTTCCAAGGATACACTTTCATTCTGTGTTGCAATAGGAGTAAATAACGACAATGTGTCTTCTGAAGTCTGGGACTTATTTCTAAAAAGCCTTCCCAGTTTTAAGATCTGCGATTCTGCACAAGGCCTCAAATACACTGATAAACTGAAATTAAAATGATTTAAATATAGATTAAAAAACAAACAATACAACAAGAAAACAAGTGATAATGGCTTTTCAGAACTGACAATTTTTAATGCTTTTTGGTCACTCAGCACTTTTTGAATGCTGAATGTTTTGAAGTTTTCCATCATAAGATTCCTCTCACTCAAAAACAACGGCACCAACTCAATTTCTGAGTTTCCATTGGTGCTAAAATCGTAGGCATGTGGCTTCAGCCTTGGCAATCAAACACATCTTTCCTGAGACTTAAGTTTGGAAAGATAATGTGAAGAAGAAAGTCCACTCTGACAAGGAGAACAGAGAGACATTCATCTTTTAGAGGCAGCATTGGCAAGAGCCTAGTCTGCCACAGCTGGACTCAGCTGTTCAAGTGGAGAATCAGTGCTGGTGGCAGTGGCAGGAGGGTCTTTACTGGAGTAGTCTGACGGTTTAATTTGGGCATTATTTATGGCTTCATAGCCTTCAAGCTCAGTTCTCTGACCTTCCTGGAGATTGTATAGTCTACCTTATATTGTTTAATAAATCATATCTTTGTTTAAACAAACTGTGGTGTCTTCTGTTGTTTGCAGCCATGAATCCTAAATGGTGTACAGTTCTTTGTCCTTCAAACTTTAGTTTGAGCATCATTTTTTCTAGGAAGTCTTCCCTGATTTCCAAAATTAAATATCTTTGCTGTGTGTGCTTTCTTCTCTTAATGTTTGTCACATTTGTGTAAGTGTCCTAAGTACTAGATTATGTCCTGTGCTACACTGTAAGCTATATTGAGAGCAGTGGTTATGTGTGTCTTGTTTCTTTCATCTTTAGCACCCAAAATATGGTATGACATACAGTAATAATTCAGTGAATGTTGAACTGCATGTAATTATTGACGTTTGAATAACTCATCCTGTAACTAAAGAACAGTTCTCCTTTCTTTTTTTCCACTTTAGAGATAGTGCTCATTGTTCTCAAATTTTTTTTTTTTTAATTAATGTAAGATTAAAAGGTAACTTGGACCAATATAGAGATTATTAGGATGTTTAGGAATTATTCCTGATTCATTATTAAGCTTTCTTGAGCCCTTGAAGTTGCCTGATTTCTTTGAAATTTTCTACTTTTAAAGATGATAAAGATAGGTGATAGGATACATACTAAGTTGCTTGATTTCTTTGAAATTTTCCACTTTTAAAGATGATAAAGATAGGTGATAGAACACACCTATTAAAATAGCTGTAAGAAATACATTAACTCACAAGGACAAAGAGAAAGGGAGCAAGAGCCTTAAGCATATAGAAGAGGGCAGAAGAAGTCAGAACCTGAAGTATGTAAAGGGTTTCTGGTCCAGATGATAACTCACGTCTCTCCTCGCGATAGGGTGGTGTCATAGTAGATGGGAGAGGGTAAGGTGTAGGTGGTGGTGTACTGGTGAATGTTTCACAACTAGCTCTTTGGGGAAAGGAAGAAAGAAAGAGAGTAGCATTTACTGGTTTCTGTGGTAGAAATACACCAACCATGAACAACTATTCAGCAAAATGGTATTGAGTACCAGTTATGCACTCAGCGTTGGACTAGTCACTGAATTTATAAAGAATGAAGAACATCCTGAAGAGGTAAAAGACAATATATCTGTACACAGTGACCACTGAGTCCCAAGGGTGTTGAGAAAAAAAAAAAAGCACATGACTTACAATGTGGCCCCCAAATGTATTGCTGGGAATCCTGAGAAAATAACAGAATTTGTGTGTTTTCCAGAGCTCCTCTCTTCCTGCTGTGACATGGCTGGATCCCTAAAGAACAGCCCAGAAGGGACAGACTTAAACTCCCTGAAGAAATGAGCCAAGTCTAGGAAATCTGAGTTTCAGGCATTGTGCAATGGTGTCAGTCTATCCCTCTTGTCACAGATGGAATTTTGCCTCCCTAAAATATCTGCCAACTTTGCTATGGCAGGATACCCAGTATTGTGTGACTGGCCACCATTTCCTAATCTAAGGTGATTTCCTTTGTGTTGTAAATCCTGCCTCTATGATGTTAATGAGGTGGGATTAATGTCATGTAAATAAATGGGGTAGGATTTAGTCTACAAGATTAGATTGCCTTTTAAACCAATCTGTTTTGCGATATAAAAGAGGGAAGAGAGACAGGAACCTCATGCCACCAAGAAACAAAGGTCAGGAGAAGAGTTCGCCCTTTGGACTTGTGGTGCCTGCACTGAGAAGCTCCTTGGCTGGGGAAGGTTGATGACAAAGACTTTCTCCCAGGGGTGATGGAGAGAGCTTTTCTCTTAAGCTGGCACTCTGAGTTTGAGCTTCTAACCTCTTAAACTGTAAAAGTAAATTTCTGTTTGTTAGAGTCATCCACTTGTTGTATTTCTGTTATAGCAGCACTAGATAACTAAGACATATTTTTATACACAGAATTGCTGAGAACAAAACTCCAGTTAAGACTCAGACAGTCCCAGCTGGGATGGCAGTTCTGTCATGTCAGGTTGTGTGACCTAAGGTGAGTACTTACTACAGTGGTTGTCAGACTTTTTTTTTTTTTTGGTGGCATGATGGTTAAATGTTACACCTGCCAACCACAAGTTCAACATTTCGGATCTACCAGTTGTACCTTGGAAACTTGATGCAACAGTTTTGCTCTGCTCTATAGGGTCACTATGAGTCAGAATCAACTTGATGGCACTGGGCTTGGTTTGGTTTTTTACAAATATTGAAATTGTTGGCAGCATACCTGAAGAGATTCAAGATTCAAAATGAGTAAGTTGGCAACAATTACAATGTAGAAGTGTGCTTGGCTGCTAATTAAAAATGGAGAGGTTCAGGTTACCCATAGGTACTTCAGGAAAAAGCCTGGTGATCTCCTCCCCAAAATTCAGCCACTGAAAACCCTATGCTACTTCTTGTTGTTAGTTCCTGTTGAGTTAGCTCTGACTCACGGGGACACCATGTACCATACAACAAAATGTTGTCTGATTCTACGCCATTATCCTAGGCTCTTGCTACCCACCATAAAACAATTTCTAGATGAAGCACACTCCCACTTGTCTGTTAGTTTGTCACACTGTGGTGCTTGTGTGCTGCTGTGCTGCTGGAAGCTATGTCACTGGTATTCAACTATCAGCAGGCTCACATATGGTGGACAGGTTTCAACTGATCTTCCAGACAAAGACAGACTAGGAAGAAGAACCTGGCAGTCTACTTCTGAAAATAATTAGCCAGGGAAAACCTTATGAATAGTAGTGGAACACTGTCAGATACAGTGCTTGGAAAGTGAGCCCCACAGGTTGGAAGACACTCAAAAGACTACTAGAGAAGAGATGCTTCCTCACAGTAGAGTTGGACTTTCATGTGCTGCTATGGCATGACTCAAAATGAGAAAAGCAGCTACAAATATCCATTAATAATTGGAACATGGAATGAACGAACTATGAATCTAAGAAAATTGGAAACCATCAAAAACAAAATGAAACACATAAAGATCAATATCCTAGGCATTAGTGAACTGAAACAGACTGGCACTGGCCATTTTGAACTGGATAGGAATGACAACTTGAAGAGGAATGGTGTTTCACTGATAGTCAAAAAAGAACATTTCAAGATCTGTCCTAAAGTACAATGCTATCAATGACAAGATAACATCCATATGCCTACAAGGAAGGCTAGTTAATACAACTATCTTTTAAATTTATACACAAACCACTAAGGAAAAAGATGAAGAAACTGAAGATTTTTACCAGCTTCTGCAGTCTGAACATACAATCAAGATGCATTGATGATTACTGGTAATTAGAATCCAAAAGCTGGAAATGAAGAACGAGGAGTAGTAGTTGGAAAATGTGGCCTGGATGATAGAAATGATGCTGGAGATTGCTTGATAGAATTTTGCAACACTAAGGACTTCTTAAAGGCAAACACCTTTTTTCACCAGCATAAATGGCAGCTATTGAAGGCAATGGCAAAAAACAAGGCTTCGGGAATTGATGCAGTATCAACTGAGATACCAATAAACAGATGCAGTGCTGGACATGTTCACTCATCTATGCCAATAAATTTGCAGGAAAGCTACTTGGATAATCAGCTGGAAGAGATTCATATCTATGTCTATTCTCAAGAAAGTTGAGCCAACTAGATGTGAAAATTATCAAATAATATCATTAATATGACACGTAAGTAAAATTTTGTTAAAGATCATTCAAAAGTAACTGCGGCAATATATCCACAGGGAACTGCCAGAAATTCAAGCCAGAGTCAAAAGAGGACATGGAACCAGGGATATCATTGCTGGTGTCAGATGGATCTTGGCTGAAAGCAGAGAATACCAAAAAGATGCTTACCTATGTCTTATTGACTATACAAAGGCATTCGGCTGTGTGGCTCATAACAAACTATGGATAATATTGTAGAGAACAGGAATTCCAGAACACTGAATTGTGCTCATGAGGAATCTGTACATGGATCAAGAGGCAACTGAGCAAACAGAACAGGGGAACACTGTGTGGTTTAAAGTCAGAAAAGGTGTGGGTCAGGGCTGTATCCTTTTACCATACCTTTTCAATCAATAGTCAATCAATATTCAAGCAAATAATCCAAGAAGTTGGCCTGTATGAAGAAGAATGAGGCATCAGGATTGGAGGAAGACTTATTTATAGCCTGTGCTATGCAGCTGATAGAATGTTGCCTGCTGAAAATGAATATGATTTGAAACAGCTGCTGATAAACATCAAAGACCACAACGTTCAGTATAGATTGAACCTCAGCATCAAGTAAACAAAAATACATCTGGACTAGTACACAACATCATGGTAAAGAAAGGATTCAGGATGTCAAGGATTTCACTTTACTTCGCTTCACAGTCAATGCCCATAGAAGCAGCAGCCAAGAAATCAAGACACATTTCATTAGGAAAATCTGCCGCAAAAGATCTTTACAAAGTGTTGAAAGGTAAAGATGTCACCTTGAAGACGAAAGTGCACCTGACCCAAGCCATGCTATTTTCAGTTGCGTCTTATGCATGTGAAAGCTGGACAATAAATAAGGAAGACAGAAGAATTCATGCTGGTGCTCAGGAAGAATATTGAACATACCATGGACCGCCAAAAGAACAAACAGATCTGTTCTATAATAAGGACAACCAGAGTGTTCCCTGGAAGCGAGGAAGGAAGGACTACATCTTATATACTTTGGATATGTTGTCATCTCTGGAGAAGGACATCATACTTGATAAAGTAAAGGGTTAGCAAGAAAGAGGGAGACCTTCAATAAGATGGACTGATACAGTAGCTGCAACAGTGGGCTTCAGCAGGACTGGGGACTCTTTTGTTCTGTTGTGCATAGGGTCATTGTGAGTTGGAACCAAAACTACGGCACCTAACAACAACACAGGAAGCTAAAGGCCAAGTTAAAAATCAAATGCCTTTTGGGGGGAAAAGTACTGTGCAGTGGCCCTACCAACATGTGCATAGCAGTGGGCTACCAAGGTGAACATAAACTCTGCATAAAGCGGAAGCCCAGAGCACCTGCAGGGTTTGAGGCTTTAAAGCTTACGGGAATATGGAAGTTCACTTTCTGAACCAGTCAAGACCATCAGTCTCTGCTTTTCCCTTATTTGGTCTTAATGGTATATGTGTCCTTTACCCTTCTGGAGATACATGCGCACACAAAATTCAAGATGGTTTCCATCGCTGAGGCTTCTGGGTAACTGGCAAAATTTACTATGAGCTGTTGCCCCGCGTAGATCTCTGGTTTCCTCAACTGATTCCCCACCTTGGCACAGCTTTTCTGGCACCACCAGAGGAGGGTCATCTCATGGTCACCTCACCTGAACTCACGCCTGCATCAAGATGACCAGGCCGGGTGATTCTGAGAAACAACTTTAAGGAAAGATATGTGATGAAGCAGGGAAGGGGGAAGAACTTTACCTTTAGGCAAAGTTCCGGCTTGTGTCCAAGAATTCTAGCCTTTATCTACTCTGTCTCAGTGCCGCCTTCAAGATCATGGGTGTACACAAATTCATTGTTGCATCCACTACACGCGAATGCCCTCTAACCTAGGGAGGTAATCTGCTAGCAGTGTATCAGATAACAATCTGTTGTGACCCGCAGAGTTTTCACCTTCAGAAAGTAGCTGGCCAGAGCTTTCTTCTAGTCTTAGTGCGGAAGCGCTGTTGAAAACCTTCCACCGTGGATGACCCTCCTGGCGTTTGAAACGGTGGCAGGTCTTCCAGTGTCACAGCAACCGTCAGCAAACTGAAAGATGGATGGTGGAAGTTACTGGTTAGAAGCACGAAAATGTGAATTAAAGTAGTGAAGTAACATTGCACAAGCCTTAAATATCATCCTTAGTTAGAGTTTCCCTAGAAATCATCTATATGAGTAAATTTTATCATTAGGATGTTAATAATGAAATCATATTATCATCAGTGTGGATTATTGTTGTTCTTGAATATACTGAGATGATTAATGAACAAGAGAAATGGCAAGCAGAAAAAAAAGTTAGCCAGCATCAGCCCTCTCTCACGTTTGTTCTGTCCATATCCTATTATCAAATTTCTCCAGAGAATGCTAGGTTCTGTGTGATGTTTCTTTTATGTTTACTTATTATTGGTAGAATAAAGTGTATACTTCATTATTATTATCATCACTCAAAATATATCACCTAGTATACACACACAAAAACTAAAACAGCAAACCTATTGCCCTTGAGTTGATTCTGACTCATAGTGACCCTATAAAACAGAGTGGAGCTGCCTTATAGAGTTCCAAGGAGCTCCTGGTGAGTTTGAACTGCCAGCTGTTTTAGCAGCTGCTGTACTTAACCACGATGCAACCAGGATTTCTGATACATGAAAGCTCTGTGTATCTAGCATTAGAATGTGTGGGAAAAGGCAATGCGTGGACCTCTAGTTATATTTTTTAATTTCATTAGAAATCGTTAAAGGATAGAAGCTATCCTTTGGCTTACTGTCAATTTTTTTAAAAAAGTGTTTGTTGTCTGCTTTAAATAGACATTCACCAAAGTCTCACTGCCTTCCCTTTTTGAGCCTGTTTCTTTGCCGCTGTTTGGCACTGCTGAGTCAGCTGCATGTCACCGTGGCCGTGGCCGTGTGTACAGCAGAGTGAAGCCTCCTGATCCGGCCCCGGCCCTGCAGTCCCTGCGGTGCTGGAGCCCGCTGCTGCCCGCACTGCGTCAGTCCATCTCACTGAAGGTCTTCCTCTTTTTTGCTGACCCTCTGCTTTACCAAGTGTGATGTCTGCGCCGCAAGTAGATGGCTTTAACAAAGAGAAATTTATTTTCTCGTAGTCTAGTAGGCTTGAAGTCCATATTCAGGTTGCCAGCTCCAGGAGAAGCATTTTCTCTGGCAGCTGGTCCGGGAGCTTTTCAGCCAAGAGCCTTAGGTCCAAAGGACTCGCTCTGCTTCCAGTACTGCTTTCTTGACAGTGTGAAATTCCCGTTCCCTGCTGGCTTCTCCTTCCTTTTATCTCTTGTGGGATAGAAGGTGATGCAGGCCATACCTGAGGGAAGCTTCTTTTACATTGGATCAGTGATGTGACTTTAGGGTGTTACAATCCTACCCTAACCCTCTTTAACATAAAATTACAGTCAAAAGATAGAAGCCAAGCACACAATACCGTGAATCATGGCCTAACCGATTTGACACATATTTTGAGGGTACAAAACTCAATCTACAATAATGTCCTTCTTCAGGGAAAGGTCCCTTTTGATAATATTTTCAATGTACATGAGACAAAGTCTTGCTGTCTTCGTTTCCAAGGAGTGTTCTGGCTGTACTTATTTCAAGACAGATTTGTTCCTTCTCCTTTAGGATAGATAAAAATCCTAGTATATGAAAGAGCAACTGTCTGGGAATGCTCTTGATTCTTGCTGTCCTGAATTTCTCCTACTGCTTGTCCGGATTGAAGACCTGTTGCTCCTTGAATGTGGGCCTATCTTTTTTACTGGAGTTCCTACCTTCCCTGTTGTTGTTGTTGTTATTTTTGTTGCTGAGTGTCCTTGAGTTAGGTCCAAGTCGTTGTGACCGTATGTACACCAGAACAAAACATTGCCCAGTCCTGCGCCATGCTCACAGTCAGGGCTATGCTTAAGCCCATCATTGCAACCACTCTGTCAGTCCGTCTTGTTGAGGGTCTTCATCTCTTTCAGTGACCATCTACTTTACCAAGTATGATGTCCTTTTCCAGAGACTGGCCCCCCCTGATAGCATGTCCAAAGTACGTAAGAGGGAGGCTTGCCATCCTTGCTTCTAAGGAAGATTCTGGCTGTGCTTTTTCTAAAACAGACTTGTTCATTCTTCTGGAAGTCCATGGTACATTTAGCATTCTTTGCCAATGTCTAATTCAAAAGCAACAATTCTTCTTCATTCTTCCTTACTCATCAGCTTTTACATGCAAAGAGAGGACTGAAAATACTTTAGTTAGGGTTATGCTCGCTTTAGCCTTCAAAATGGCACTTTTTTGTTTTTTAAAGTCTTTTGCAATGGATTTGCCTAGTGCAATCTGTTGTTTGTTTTACTGATTGCAGCTTCTATGGGCGTTGATTGTGGATACAACTAAAATAAAATCCTGATAACTTCAATATTTTCTGCCTTCTTAGGTTAAAGCAAATCTGTATCAACTTTCATTTTCAGACAGCAACTATTTCTGTAGCTGTGGTGACATTTTTACACATAGAAAAATGTATGCTGCCCATCTGTCATGTAAAGACATAATGTAGCTAAACCATCTACCCTGCCTTTTACTTTCTTACGAATGATGGAAATACAAAAGGCTAGATCAGACCTCTCCTTGGAGAACTGCTGTCAGGAGATCCTCTTTTGTGTGTTATGCTACCAAGAAAATGAATATTTAGCTGAGGCATGATCAAAAGACTGCACAAGCACCTCTGTAAGAGGATGTGGTTCAAGCTTCAAATGCCTTCAATCTCTATTTTGAGATTCTGAGTCTACAAATGTGTCACTTTTTATGCCAGACTCAGGGGTCAGGGATACTTCCCCGAGACAGTGGGCAATGTAGTGAATGAAAGGCCAGGAGATCTGGACAAGTGAATGTGTCCTGTAATTGGCTGATTATAGGACCCTGAGTAAGTCTCTTCACTTTGTCAGAATTGGTTTACTTATCTCTAAAAGACAGAATTTGATTCAATCACCATTTCTAACATCCTAGTTGTACCAAGATTACTTTGATAGTCCAGTGGTAGAATTTTTGCCTTCTGTATGGGAGACCGAGATTTGATTGACAGCCAGTTTACCTCATGTGCGGTCTTGCATGTTGCTGTGATCCTGGACAACTTTCAGTGAAACTTCTAGACTAAGACAGACTAGGAGGAAAGATCTGTGTTTCACTTCTGAAAATCAGCCAAAGAAAAGCCTGTGGAGTCCAAAGGTCCAACTTGTAACTAACAAATCTTGGGGATAGTCCAGGACAAGACAGTGTTTTGTTCTTTGTGCATGGAGTTGTTATGAGCCAGGGCCTGACTCAGTGACAGGAAGCAACAATTATTACCAGGTCATTTACTTTGACTGACAGTTGACCTAAAGTTCCCTAGAGTTGGCTAGAAATATGGCTGTTGAGTGGACTTTCAATTGCTTGGAGGGTATGCCCTAATTCATCCATATTTATGCTTTTTCTTCTAAATGTCCATCTTTGATCAGCATCCCAAATTTCGTGTGATAAAGTACATATTCTGTAAACATAGACCGAAGCAAAGCCAGAATACACACATAAAATTATAGCCAAACTAGTCACTAGAAAAAAAATAAAACCCTGAAAATGGGGAGTAACAGCTAGGATGCTTGATTTGCAAGTCTCGTAAAGTGGATTATTGTTCCTTGTTTTTAAGATCCAAGCCTATGGCCATGTAACTTTGCTTTGTTTCTTGCCATAGATGGAGTGTGCTTTCTGCTCCACTGGTGTTTAGATTGGTCATTTGATGGGCTCTGGCCAGGGAAATGTTACCGGCCATACTGCACTAGCAGACTTCACGTGTTCCAGCGTGGTGTTGTTGGCCCTCTGCCCTTCTGCCGTTTACCCTGAAAAGAACAAGTTGCCAACAGCTGCTGGTCCAAGGAGAATGAGAAATGACTCACAAAATGGACATAAACCCTGTCTGAAGCTGGAAGCAGAGAAGACCTACAGACCCAAGAACAAGACAAAAAAATATTTGTTGTAAATCACAGAGATTTGAAGTTATTGTGTAGAAAAACTACATCAGTCAGACTTCTCTAGAAAACAGAAACACAGAACATGTGTGTGTGATGTATAATATATAATCTTATATGTAAATTTTATATGTACATATATGTACACGTATATACATAAAAGTTGCATATAAGGTTATGTTTATATATATATAACTACCCAAGCCAAACTCAGTGTCACTGGGTCTATTCTAACTCTTAGTGACATTATAGGACAGACTAGAACCACTGTCTAGAGCTTCCAAGGAGTGCCTGATGGACTCAGATGCTGAGCTTTTATTTAGCAGCTGTAGCACTTAACCACTAAGCCACCTGATTTTCCATGTATGAATATAGATAGATATAAATGTATTTATATTAAATAACTGGTTCACAAGATTGTGGGGGCTGGCTGGTCTGAAATGTGTAAGGTGTGTTTTCTTGCTGGGGACTTTGGCAGAATTTTCATGTTACCTATCTTAAGGCAGATTTTCTTCTTTGGAAAACTTCAATTTGTGGTCTTAGGGCTTCAACTGATTAGTTGAGGCCCACCCACATCACTGAAGTTAATCTCTTTTACTTAAAGTCCACAGATTACAGGTGTTAAACCTGTCTAGAGACACCTTCGCAGAAATACTTAATGTTTGATTAAATAACTAGGTACCATAGCCTTGCCACACTGACATACCATCGCACTGACCAGCATGCATTTTTTTAAGAATTTAAATTCACTGATCAGAATGCATTTGTCTGAGAATTTAAATTCTACAAACAGAGTTATTCTGTTGGTTTTGTGCTCTTTAAAAAGGTACCTTCTAGGAATAAGTTTTAAAAAATGCTTTCTTGGCACTTTTTACCTAAATGAGAGTGAATTTCTGTAGTCACTTCTATACAGCACATTGTGAGGAATAAGGAGGGAAAGAAAAGCTGTGGCTGTGCAAAGGGGCAGGGAGAAAGGGCTGTACCAGTGGGGGTGGAATGGGTTGGTGGTAGGAAAAGGAGACTTTAGAAGCCAGAGGCAAATCTGACCAGTTTTGTAACTTGATCAAGGGCTTCTTTGGGCCTGAGCAGGTCTGTGTCTGATCTCAGGATCCTTTATGCATTGATAACTTTCAGGTTTCTATCTCAGCCCTTCTTCTCTTTTCACTCTGCATACTCTCTGCCTGGACAGTCTCTCATCCACTCTCACTTTATATGCTTATACTTACCAAGTCTCAGTCTCCTGGGGTGCCATTCTCTGAAACAAGAAGTCTGTGTACATATGATGGCCACATGAGTGACCACTGACCCTCAAACTCAATAGTCCCAAATAGAGCTTGTGAAATACTCTCTACCCAACTCATGCTTCTGCTCCTTTTCCGCTGGTCGTCTTCTCAGTGAATGACACCACATCCATAATATTGTCCCAATTAAACTTAGGTGTCTGTCTTGACCTCTACCTCCCTCATCTCTTGCAATTGATGAATCCCTTCTTAACACTCATCAGTTAAAACTCTTCAGTGACACCCAGTTGCTGTTGAGATAAAGTCCAACCGCCAGAGCAGGACAAATCTTTCCCATCTTTCTAGCTTCATCTTGTGCTGCTTTGCCCTCTCACCATCTGCCAAAGCCCTGGTAAACACCTTCCTAGTGAACTTCTAGAGTCTGTGTTCTGAGTTTTTGTGTGTAGCTCTTGGCCGTTCTCAGAATGTCTCCCTAACCATTTTCCTCATAACACAGTTTTCTTAGGTGACTCCTATTCAGTCTTCAGTCTTAGTTTAGATCAGTGGTTCTCAACTGTGGGGGATGTTAACTCCTCAGAAGAGATGTAGTAATGTCTCGAGACATCTGGGGTTGTAACAACTGGGAGGAGGGTGCTACTGGCATCTCAGTTGTAGAGGCAAGGGATGCTGCTAAACATCCCACAATACCTGCCACATCAAAGACTGCCACAATGAAGTGTCAATAGTACTGCCTTTGAAAACTGCTGGTTTAGATGTCATTTCCTCTAGAAGGCCTTTGCTGATCTCCCTAGAAGAGGCTAAGTGTCCCTCGTGCGTATTCTTATGCTCCTCTCCTTGGTCTTACAATACTGTCCCTGCATTCCAATGCTCTCTGTTCACTTGTCTGTCTCCTTGTCTGGAAAATGGGCTTCTGGAAGTCAGGAACCATATCTTGTCATCGTCCTTCTTCCCAGAGCCAGCACAGGTCCAGGTGACAATCAGCGTGCAGTATGTATTGGTTAAATGAGTAAACAAATGAGTAAATGAAAAGTCCCTCCATAAGGGGGATCTGATATACTATATTTTTTTCAGCATGTATGTCATTTGCGCATAGCAGAGCCTGTCTTCAGAAATTTGTCCATGGCAAAGGAAACCAGACTGAGAAACAACAAAAGCTTGAAGTTAAAGAACAATCGCTGTAATCCATGCCCTTCCAGCACAGCCAGGAAAGGCATTCAGATTTCTCCTGTCTACGTGGGCCACAGAAAACTGCATCCCTGCCTAAGGAAATGAGTGTTTGAATAGTTATTTGGTTTTCTAGTGGCTTCTCTTGCCATAACGTTCTGGTCATGGAAATAATTCATCCCCACAGTGTGACATGTGCTGCAAGATGATTACTATTATTTATATTTCCATAATGTGATTTTTACATTAAATAATAGCGAAATAGTTTATGTCATGACTTTCTTTTATAGGTGAAATACCATGTAATACAAGTTAAGGCAATGTGAACCAATGTATTTCATCACCCAACACTCTAATCTATTAAGCCTGAGATATTTTCAGGGACTTTCCTTAAATCCTTGGGTGGTTTAAAGTAGCTTCAGAGGGATTAGTGGCTTAGAGGTAATTGTTATTGCTAATATTTTATTTGAAATGTCCTGTTCAGCAAAGGTAATGTGACATTTTGCTCACTGGCAAGGTTACCTTCTTAAAAAAAAGGATGAGTCAAAAGGTCAGTGCCCAGGAAAGGGAGGGATGGTCATACGTGAGACAAAGGACAAGGACCTGAGCTGAGGGGACCAGAATCAGTTAGCTGAGTCTGAGCTGTTCTTCCTGTGGTCTATGCACAGTTGAAGTTTTTACTTTATGTGATTGTGAGATTAATCTCACCTCCGTTACCTAGGGCTGCTGTAACAGTGGGTGGTTTTACAGTACAGAAATTTCTTTGCTCACAGTTCTGGAGGCTAAAAGACCAAGTTACAATGTGAATTATGTAGATCTCTTCCTTTTCTGTAGCTCCAGGAGTTCCTTGATGAACTGTCTTTTCCTTTACACACATGTGGTTGTAGTTTCTGTGTGGGGTGGGAGAGCATCTGTCTTCTCCTGTGTGTCTGTATCTAATCTGCTGTTTCTGTAACTCAGAAGTGATTAGATTTGGAGTCCACCCTACTCTGACGTGTCTAATTAATGTAATATAGAAAACTCTATCATGGGGGAAGGGGCGGGGAATGGCAAAAGTTAATCCATAACGTATCTAGGCAGTAAATCAGCTTTGAAAAGAAACTGAGCTTTGTTTTTAGTGAAAAAAAGGAATGAAACACACTGAGATAGCTCTTTGTGGGCTTGTTCTTTTTACACAGAAGACAAATGTTGTAGCTCCTTGAGACTTCTCTCTGTCCCTAGGCCATAGATCCCAAATATAAAGGATATGAAAATTTACTTTGGATACTCATTAAAAATGAAGATTCTCTGGGCTCCATATCCAGCAACTCTGATTTAGAGTTCTGAGATGGATCCAGGAATCTGCGTTTTAACCAAAGTGCCAACGAATTCTAATGCAAGAGTTGTTTACACCACATCTGGAGAAATACTAGATTAACCAATCTCTTTCTTGCTCACGACATCATATTTCTCAAATTTATGTTTATGGTCCAAATGCATCCTCTGAATTCTAGACTCAGATATTCAAATGACAATCCAAATCTCTACCTAAATGCCTCAAGGTATCAAAGATTTTTAAATTCAGTCTGTTCAAACCCAAACCTAGCCTTCTTCTAGTATTTCCTACTTCAGTGAGTGGCACCAGCACCCATCCAATTCTATACCATAAAAACCTGGATGTGACTTCCCTCTCCCTCACTATGTCAAATCCATCATTGCTGTCTTCTGGTCCCATCTCTTACCACCTCTCGTCTGGACTAAAACAATCACTTACTAACTAGTCACTTTGTCTTACTTTTCAGTCTATTCTTAATGAACCAGAAGGATCTTTGCAAAATGTAGATTTTGATGTTGTACCATTCCCTACTAAAACATTCAGTGATTCCCCATGGCCTTTAGGAGCAGGACTAAGATCTTTCCTTTGGCTTAAAAAACTCTGCTTGATTGGGCTCTTGGCTACTATTGCAGCCTTCTCTCACACGATTTCCTCTCTGACTCTCTATGCTCAAGCCCACCATGCTTTCTTCAGTTCCTGAAAAGTGCTGCACTCAGGCCCAGCACAGTGCGGACCAGTTCTCCCCGACCCCAGCCCTCCCTGCTTTTCATAACCTAGCAAATACCTCAGATGTCTTTTTCAGATGACATCTCAGAATCTGCCTTCATGACTTCTTAAGCTTGCACAGGTTTCCTTATCATACACTCTTGGAAATACAACAGTTGATCCTAATTATTCTGATATTCTGTGTTTTGGAACTTGCCTGTTGCTTAAAATGCTCAGGAAGCTTTCACCATATTCATAGACATGCGTGCTCATGTGTAGAGAGGTGACAATTTTCACCTGTGGTTGAAACAGCATGGCTTGATACTAGCTAATAAAGTATTCTTGAAGACTCTGTAGAATGTAACTACAGTGAATAGTGATGGTGTATAATTTTTGTAATGATAAATTTGGTTTTGTGAGCATTTGATTAATGTCTGTCTTTCTCTAGGCTCTAAGGTCTACAAAGACAGCAGTTAGATCTTATTTATTTGCTTATTTTGTTTGCTCACCACTGTATTGCCAAGGTGCTTGGCTTATAGAAAACAGACAAACACAAACCAGTTCCTGTGGAGTAGATTCTTGTTAATGGACAGCTCACGTGTGTCACAGTACACCAGTACTTTACGGTTTTCAATGGCTGGTGTTTTTAAAGTAGTTCACCAGGCCTTTCTTCTGAGGTACCTCTGGGTAGATTATGACCTCCAGCTGAACTGCCAACATTTTAGTTAACAGCCAAGAGTCTTTGTACCACCCAGGGACTACTTTGGTATTTGGAGGACCTCAATAAATATGGATTGTGTAAGGTGTATCACTGAAAGAACAATTTTAGACAGAAATCAGGATAGGCCTAGCAGGCAGAGGCTAGGTAAGTAAAGTAAAGTAGCTAAGTAGAGGGTTAGCTCGATAATCAGGTAGGTACGAAAACATAACTATAACTTTTAAGCACAACCATTAAGAGTACACCAACATTGTGCTCAGTGCATTATTTTAAGCTGAGTTGACTTTACAGCAATAGAAGGCTGAGGTTTTGTTTATTTACTTATAATAGTGATCCTGATTAAGACATTCTGAGATTTAACTCAACAATAAGAAAATGTGCTTGGAATAAGAGCTGAATGCGTCTGTTAAGGGGACCAGCATTTTAGCGTCACTGGATTTTGTGTGTCATACGGATCTGTTCTTTGTTCTCCTCAAAAAAGGCTGGAGAACTTTTTAAGTGGAAGTCATAAACTGAAGAGATGGAAGAAGGAACAAATACAAAAGGCCTTTCACAGTAAAAGCCAAAAACAAGTTAGTTAGTTTCCAACACTTTAAAACTGAAATATTTCATGTAAAAGTCGAGGATACACATCTTTTTGTAAAATTGGGGGCTCTGGGAACACTGACTCTTACAGCATTCTTCCATGGTTGTGGCTGGTTGAGTTGAGTACAGGTCACGCCCTTCCTTACCCATCCAGCGTCACTGATTTATGCTACCTGCCTGGCCTCTGGAGTAAGGTGACTGAAGCCATGGTATTTTCAATCATCTCACACGCAGGTTTTTAAAAAGTAGCAAATGGAAAGGATAGTATAAGATACGAGTTGTATCTGTAAAATAAAAAATAGACATGACATTATTACTTCAATAGGATATGCCAGAAAAGTAGAGCCATTTTAAATGGCTGTTTCTGATTTTGCAGAACTCAGTCCAAGAGAAGCAAATAATTCCTTTGATACTCCTATTCCTTAGGTAAGAAATCTCTTCTACAAGTGTCTTGAAAAGCTATTTGTTTCTAGTTGCTGCTCATTAGTATCTGATAGATATGTCTTTAAAACTATGTTAAGGTAGTATGGAAAAAGACTCCTCTAATATTTTTCTTGTATTATCTACTATATGCCTGATGCTGTGCTATGCATTTTTGTATAGGGCCAAGTTTGCAAACTAGAAGCTCACAGACATATTTTATTGAGCCTATACATTGTTGTTACTAAGTTAGTTTCCAACACTTTAAAACTGAAATATTTCATGTAAAAGTCGAAGATACACATCTTTTTTTTGTAAAATTGGGTGATCTGGGCACACTGGCTCTTACAGCATTCTTCCATGGTTGTGGTTGGTTGAGTTGAGTAAAGCCTGCTGACTTTAACAGATCATGCCCTTCCTTACCGATCCAGCTTCACTAATTTATGTTAGCTGCCTGGCCTCAGGAGTAAGGTGACCCAAGCTGTGGTATTTTCAATCACATGCATGTAAAAGCTAGATCATGAGTAAGGAAGACTGAAGAAGAATTGATGCTATTGAATTAGTATGTTGGTAAAGTATATTGAATATGTCATGAGCTGCCAGAAGAATGAAAAAACCTGTATTGGAAGAGTACAACCAAAATGCTGCTTACAAAGATGGCAAGACTTCATGTCATGTACTCTGGACGTATTATCACAAAGGACCAGTCCCTGGAGGACATTGTCCTTGGTAATGCAGAGGGTTAGAGAAAAAGGAGAAGACTTTCAACAAGACAGATTGACACAGTAATTGAATCAATGGGGTCAAACATAAGCAACTCTTGTGAGGATGGTGCAGGGTCAGGCAGCACTACGTTCTCTTGTGCACAGGATCACTAGGAGTCCGAGCTGACTGAACAGCATCTAATGACAGCTGGCTCTACAGATCTTGCATTTGTCAGTTTGGTAGAGCTGATTTCTTTTAATCCTCACCAGAACCCTGTCTTTTTATCTCCATTTTACAGATGAGGATGCTGAATCTTAGTGTGCTCACTTTGGAGAATTCACGTTAGTTCTGCGAAATTGTAATTCTAAGCTTTCCCATCGTGTGAGAGCAGGCTGAAGTAAAATAGTCAGCAGGTCTACAATCACACTCCTGCTGAAGAGTGTCTGGGAGCGTCTGGTCAAAGACGATGGGTGAACACCTGCGCTTACCACTGCTCACTCTCCAAACCATACTCAAATGAGAGGAGTAACCGAAAAACCCAGAACCATTACTGCCCAGTTGATGGTAATTCATAGCAATGATGTAGTGGAACTGACCCACAGAGTTTCTAAGGCTATAATCTTTATGTTACGAAAGCAGCTGCTGCATCTTTCTCTCACAGAAATGCTTAATTTCTTCTACAATCCAGAAGTTTTAGAGAAAGGTGTTCAGCTTCCACGTTTGAATTTTTTTTCTTTGCTTTTTGTGTTCTTGATTCTACTTTTATAGGTTTATGATAAGAAAAGATGCTTTGTCATATTTTAGTGCTTTGGATTCTGTTAAGGCTTGCTTTATGGCTTAATATGTGGTCTTTTCTAGAGAATATTCCACATGCTTTGTAAAAGAAAGCATGAGGTCTGACAATTAAGTTTGCAAACTAATCCTAGAAAAGGTGCTACATACTGATTGCTGAATGTCACTATGGTCACCTTCAAAGTAGTCCCCTGGGGAAGCGATACACCAATGCCAGCACCTTTCCACCCTTCAAAGAAAGTTTGAAACTCTTTGTCTGTAATAGCCATTAGAGCTGTCATTGTATTACTCTTAATGTCCTGAATGTTATGAAAATGTCTTACTTTCAATATTTCTTTATCTTTAGGTAAAGGAAAAGTCATTGGGGGCCAGACCAGGTGGTTAGGGAGGATGTTCCAATATAGTTATTTGTTCACTGGCTAAAAATTCCCTCACAGACAACTGTACAATTAAGTTGGTGAACTTGTTGCCGTGCCACCAGGCCACCATGTGCAATGGCCATTTCAGAAACAGTTCTAAAACTGCTTTGAAGGGTAGACTAGGTGCTAGTATTGGTGCATAACCTCCCAAGGGGAGCGCTTCAAACGTGATCACAGTGATATTCAGTAATGAGGTATGTAGCACTTAAAACAATTAAGTTCATGGATTTAATTGTCACATCCAACAGGCTGCTGTTGGGTGGAGTGTTTTGTATATATCTGTGAAGTCAAATTGGTTGATTGTGGCATTTAGATCTTCTGTGTCTTTATTTAACTTCTTTCTGAATGTTCTTGGCTTGGCTTCTGAATGTTCTGTCCTTCACCAAAAGTGCTATATTAAAATCTCCTGCTGTTATTGTGGAGCTGTCTATTCCTCTTTTCAATGATGTTTGAGTTTGTTTTATGTATTTAGGATCTCTGTTGTTGGGTGTGTAAGTATTTAATATGGTAATGTCCTCTGGGTATATTAATCCTTTAATCATTATATAGCATCCTTCCTCATCCATTGTGGTGGATTTTTACTCAAAAGTCTATCTGTCAGAAATTAATATTGTCATGACTCGATGGCACTTGGCTTTGGCTGGCAGTTTTTTTATTGTTTCTTGGTTGACACATTTTTTCCTCCATGCTTTGAGTTTTAACTAATTTGTGCCTTTAAGTCTAAGGTTTGTCTCTTGTAGGTAGTAAATGAATCTTTATCCATTCTGCCACTATCTCTTTATTGGTACGTTTAATCCCCTTACATTCAGCTTGATTATTGATAGGTGTGAGTTTAGTGCTGTCATTTGGGTATCATTGCATTGTTGACAGTTTCTTTATTCCACTTAATTTTCTGTGCTCGGTTTTTGTTTATTTTCTTTTCATCTTTTTTCATTTTTGGTTTTGTATTTGCTGGATCTTGATACTTTTCTTGTTTTTTATTTTGATGCATGGGATTGTTAGTTTTCTTTGTGGTTACTTTAATTAGTTACCCCTATTTTTCCAAGTTTAAACCAATCTTTTATTTCTCTGTATTGCCTTGACTTCCTTTCCATATGAAAGATCTATGACCATATTTTTTAGTCCCTCTTTTTTGTTTTAATGTTGTCATCTTTTGCATGATGACATCTGTTTCCCTATCTTCAGTGTTTTAGTTTGGTTTCTTTTTGTGGTTTCCCTTTCTAGGTTGATGTCTGGTTGCTCTGTTCTACATTCTAGTCTTGCATTGTGATATGATGGTACTGATTTTCTAACCAAAGAATTCCCTTTGTATTCCTGGTAATTTTGTTTTGGTCCTTGAAAATTCTGTAAACTTTTGCTTATCTGAAAATGTTCTAATCTTGCCATCATATTTGAGAGATAATTTTGGTGCATATGTAATTCTTGGCTGGCAAATTTTTTTTCCTTCGAGGCTTTATGCACATCATCCCATTGCGTCCTTGACTGCATGAATTCTGCTGAATAGTCCAAGCCTGGTTTTATTGACTCTCCTTTGTAGATGACCTCATTTATCCCTAGCTACTCTTGGTTTTGGCCAGTTTGATTATAATGTTTCTTGCTGACTGTGTCTTGGGATTTACCTTGTGTGGGGTGCAATGAGCATCTTAGATCCTTCACAATGTCAGGGAATTTTTCTGCCAACAAATCTTCAATAATTATCCCTGTATTTTTTGTTATTCTACACACTCTGCCTCGTTCTGGTACTGCAGTCTCTCACAGATCATTCCTCTTCATGAAATCATATGTAATTATTAGATTTTCTTCATTTTTTAAAATTCTTTTATCAGCTTTTCTCTCAAATATGTTAATGTAAAGTACTCTATCTTCAAGCTTATTAGTCAAGACTTTCATTGACTCAATTCTACTCCTATAATTTTCTATTGAGTTGTCTACTTCTGAAATTTTGTAGTTAATCTTGTGGACTTCTGTTTTCTGTCTCCCTAAGGATTCTTGCTGTCTGTTAAATAATATATCATTATGACCTTCTCTAATCTTTTTTTTATTTCTTGTATTGCTGTGTGTGTGTTTCTTAACATCTTTTCCATTTTGCCTGACCTTTTGAAGACTTCTATATATTAATCTTTTGTAATCTGTATCTGGTAATTCCAGGATATTGTCTTCATCTGGAAGATTTCTTGATCTTTATTTTGGGAGCTTTATGAAGCCACTATGATCTGGCTGTCAAAGTGATTCTGAATCATAACCACCCTAAAGAACTCAGAAACAGTATTTATTTATTTACTGTTTTCTTACTGTGTCCTAGCTTCTTGTTTTGTTTTGATATAACCAAATAGGCTGGTTATGTGAGCTAGTTTGATTACTGATGTCTTTGAACTCCAATGTCCTGTCATCACTTGGTTAGAGCTGTTATTAGGTATGTGATCCCAGGAGTCGGTTCACTTTTCTTGTGTGGATTCAGCTCAGGTATCCAGGTAGTTAGTCACTAACTATGTGGTGCAGGATCTTACAGTCCTAAATGAGCAGGGGTGATTGGTATCTGATTTCAGTAGAGTTGTCATGTGTTGAGCAAGGCATGGATGGAGCCATCAGGCCTCAGGCCCCTGCTGTGGAAAGATGAGAACTCTGCTTAATAGGCAATATGGTGTTAGATGTCATCAACCTCACTTTCCTTCATGTAGCTGATACAGTGAAATTAGCATTCAGGTATACCCTTTTTTACTGTGCTATTGAAGACCTACATTATTGTAGTGGACCTATACACGTCTGTGCAGGTGTGAAAGGTATTTGAAGTCTGTGAACTCATTATGGCTGTGCCTGCACAAAGAAAATCTTTCTGCCTTGACTTCCTGGATTATTTTTCTCTGTATTTTAATTTGTTTCCTCTCCAAGGCAGGTAGAACAGCTCAGGGTACTTTAGGGGTCCTACCTCTGGCCCAGGGGATGCATCAGTTTCTGAAATTGGCTTGGATCCAGTGCAGAGCAGGAAGAGAACAAGTAAATAGAGAGCTTTTTTTTTTTGATCCACATGGTAGATTAAATGTGAATATTTTTCCAATCAAATGGGGCTTTTCACTGATTCTGGAGGCATGAGTGGACTCTCTGCTGCACAGTCACTCCCAATATAGAAAACGTGTGTTGAACACCACTGTTTGCCTCAAAGAGTTCACACCAATGGATCATGGCAGCAGGGTGCCAGTTCCCACCAGGTCTAGTCTGATGATTCCTTGATGCTTCTGAGCTGTCTTTCCCCTCCCTGGCACTCACTGTGATTCTTCAGCTTTGCAGTTTTATGTTCAGGGCTCCTAGAATGTCATATGTAATTGATTCACTTGTTTTTTCAGGTCTTTGTTGTAGAAGGAACCACAGGAAGTGTCTGACTACTTTTCCCTCTAGGCCTTGACTCTTCACAGCTTGGAACTGTTATAATAACGTAAATGTTAAAACTGCTCTAACCAAAATTATGGCATAGCTCTCTTGGGAGGATTGAGAAAGGGAAAGAGCATTTAGATGAGAGGAGAGGAAGAAAGTGGTGAGAGTAGGAAGTGCCTAGATAATGTCTAAAACAGAAAAATCAAGATGACACAGTGTAGCTCAAAACCCACTACTGTCAAAGTGATTCTGAATCATAACCGCCCTAAAGAATTCAGAAACAGTAGGATTTCCAAGGCTGTAAATCTTTATAGAAGCAGATTAGCATGTGGAGTGGCTGGTGAGTCTGAGCCTCTGACTTTTGATTAAAGCAGAATGCTTGGCCACCAGGGCTCCTAGACACAATATAAACATGTTTTTTTCTGTTTGTTCTTGGTAGTGTAGGTGTAAATACTTGGAGAGAATTCAGAATTGTTTTCTTACAGAATTGTGTGTGTCTTAAACTGTGTGTTCTAGAGAAAAAGGAGGACAAAGTTAAAAATATAAAGAAAACTTCTTGGAAAGCAAATCAATAAGAAAGTGAAGGCATTTGTTTAATGGGCAAGTGATGCTTGTCCCAAAGAGGTCAAAGCTGGGTAAGAGTATAAATGATGGCATACTTCTTTGTTTCTGAAGTGAGCAAAAACTCTCTATAGACCAATTTCTAAATCATCTTTGTGACTCAAAGCGGCTTCATAATTCTACAGTCTTGATCATGGCAGAGATACTTCATCACCCAGGAGTGATGCCTAGGGCTTTAATGATTAAAAATAAGTAAATAAAAGAAAAAAAAAATAGGTCTGCTCATTGCTCAAGACCTCCTTCTCCTATCCACCAAGAAATAGTACTTAAAGGAAGATGCATGTTAAATTCTTCCAGATTTTTAGATAAAAGTGATAATAGGTCTCTGTGTTCTGTTGCAGAGTTAGCTCTGACTAAAATCATACCCTTGATAATTTATCACTCTGCTCCCCAAGACTTGTATTCAGGTAGGAATTGGATCAAGCTATTTGTAAGCCTTATTAATTACAGATATACAAGACATCTCTTTTGCTTTCTTTTATCAAGAAGGAAAGTTGATTTCTTCTCTTTTCCAATACCTAGACAAGGTAATCTTTCCAAGTAATATTAACATTTAGGGTATACAGTCTCTCAAATTACTCATCCCAAGGATCAGATATTAATACCTTTTAAAAACATCCACGCCTGTCCTCTAGAGATCCCTTTGGAGACTGAATGAGACAACTGAAAGTACAGAAAACTTCCTTCTTGGTGAGACTTTGTAAGGGCAATTTTCTCAGATGGAGGATTCTAGAACATTTATGTCATATTGATTTATAAGTGTATCCAACTGTAGTTATTTGCATTGTCAATCTACTTCTGTACATTTTCTTAGATTATGTTCCTGTGAAAGGTGTTCTCCAGATACCTGTGTACATGACGGGGAAGAACAAAGAAAAAACTGCAGTGACCAAAATTTACTTTGCCATTTAGTCTGGGTGCTCATCCCACACATATTCCATTGTATATAATTTTAAATAAACAAACAAATGAGCAAAGCTGACCATACACAGTTAGCAAGTGTGGTCCCTAGTCCTCTTCCATTATCTGTATCTTTTGAGGGTCTTTAATGGTCATTAAGTCACAAGCATCCCTGCTGGCACAAGGAGCTCCAGTGGTACAGAACTCAGCCAATAAGTGAAAGGACCACATCTCAAACCCACTGGCTATTCCAGAGAAACATGCTGTTTCTGCTAAGATTTATGGCCTTGAAAACGCTGTGGGGCAGTTCTAGTCTGCCTTATGAGGCTGCTGTGAGTCCGACTTGATGACAGTGAGTTTGGGCTTTCTTTCATGGCTCTGCAGTGGCTGACACCATTGTAATCTGGCAGGATCTAGAGGCTTATCATCATGAGACAGATTTACCAGACTTGAAGTAGGACTTCTGGCTTTGGCTGCAGATGCAGAGAATTCATTGGTGCAAAGAGATGTAGATTTTAAGGCAGCTGTATTGCCAAAGACATCCTAAATCTAACTAACCCATTGCCATTGCATT
Source organism: Heterohyrax brucei (assembly GCA_028571685.1). Lineage (NCBI taxonomy): Eukaryota > Metazoa > Chordata > Mammalia > Hyracoidea > Procaviidae > Heterohyrax > Heterohyrax brucei. The sequence goes on along the minus strand of CM053141.1, from coordinate 65,512,540 downwards.
GATTCTGATGCTTAGTGATCCTATAGGGCAGAGTAGAACTGCCCCATAGGGTTTATGACTACTGGCTGGTAGATTCGGATTGCTAACTTGGTTAGTAGCTGAGCTCTCAACCACTGCAACACCAAGGCTCCAGCTTGGTTAACAAGAGCTGATTATTGCTTTTAAGTCTTCCTCAGGCCCCAGAAATGGAACTGTGACCAGTTAAATTGTTCTCCTTTCTCCCATCATACCCAGGAGCTTTCAGCACCTGATAAGGCATTCTGTATATAGCTTAAGGATGTCTTACTGCTTCTCTGCCCAAGGGTGCTTCACTACCTTCCACTTCCACTTGGAGCAGAGTAATAAGACACAAAACTACCCTTAGAGGAACTCCATGTGCTGTATCCCCTGAAACATGTGCCCTCTAACCATCATATTGCACCCCCCAGCACCCCTGTGTGTGTAATTAGTTCCTGTAACTGCCTGCCTATTCCCAGAAACTGTGAATTTTGTATAACTTACCTATCCGTAAACCTTATAACTGCTCTAGAATCCCTAGCCTCAGGGAGCTTGATTTGAGACTTAGTCTCTGAGTACCTTGCTTGACTAGTTTAAAATAAAGCCTACTTTCTCTTTCTCCAAGAGTTGATGTCTGTCGATTGACTAGAGTTGTCCTGCTGTGCAGGGCCCACCCTCATTGTGTTTCAGCACCAGCACCACCACCAACCAAAAAACTGCTAAAATGGTGGTTTCACAAATAGCTATTCTCCCTTATACCTGTGTCAGGTGGGGTCACAGAAGACAAGGGTCAAGTGAACTCCTTTTATATGGCCAGTTGGGGAAGGGATGGCACCAAGATTAGGGGACCTGGGCAAATGAGAATTTCAATTGCTGCTGTTCTTTTCTCCATCAGTTTATATTGCATGTGTTGAGGATGGACAGTCTATCATTTGGACCAAGGTAGGGAACCATTTGGAGTGATATCTGAACTGACAGAATACATGGCACATTATATAGGGATGCAAGACCTGGGAACTGGATGCAGTAACTGGATAGGACTCTGATTGGATTGTCTTCTTTTGGGAACGGAATGAAAATGTTCTGCCTACATATGAGCAACTAAAACAGTGTTTGTATGAGAAGAATAGTCTTTAAGCATGTTGGATAGCTGAAGGTATACCACAGTGGACATTGTCAGGAAGCCCCAACAATTATTCTATTTATTCATCATGAAGAATGGTCTTGTGATTTTAGTAAAATGTACTCTGTCTTTAGCTTCAGGGGAGGTTTCTGACTAGTTTAAGTCAATAAAAGCAACTCTGTCTCTCTTGACACAATGATTGTTTCAAAGACAACTTTGGGCAGCCTGAGGCCAACTTATTGTTTGTTTATTAATTTATTTATCTGATGGTCGTAGATCCAGCACTTCTCCTGGGCCATACTGGGGAAGCTTATAGCTTGGGTGCAGCAGGGGGGGATTTTGTTACCAAAAGGAACCATTAGGTAAATTCAACAATTTATTTTATTCATACCCAGAATTTAAAAGCTTCCAGAAAGCATCTGATATGACATGTTGAACATTACCAGTATAGTCTCTGACTGCCTGGAGCAGGGAGCCACAGGATCTGGTCTCTTCACGTTCTGAACGGAAGAACGACACCTGGATTTATGAACCCACCAAGACTACTCGATACCAAAGAAGCAATTCCATAAAACGGAATCTGGGTGTTATTAGGAAAGGGGAATAGTGTGCTACAAGACCAGTAAGTGATGAGTATCCACAACCATACTTCTTTCCTCCTTTATAAAACAATAATGAATCCTTAAAAGGTACTAGTCAATAAATTTCCAAGGAGTGGTTGGTGGTTTGACTTTTTGGATAGCAGCCAAGCTTTTAACCACTGTACTACCCAGGATCCAAGTATGTATTAAGCATCAACAATTCACTTAGTCTTTCCACAAACCCAATAAAGTCAAAATTACATCCCACTTCCCTTTTAAGGTGAGAAAACTGAGCCTTATAAAGAAAAAAATAATTCTGAGGTTACCCAACTAATAAATGGAAAAGCTCAGGTTATTTGGCTCTGACATCTTTGCTACAACACAGGGGCAGTTCGAGATGAGAGTGTGGCAAATGCAAGTGACCTGATTTTCTAAATTACCACATTAATTAACACACAGTAATAGCTGCAGACCCTACTGTTCAATGAGTCAAATCTATTTTTGAGATGGTCTCTAATTTCAGGTGGACTATATACTCAGGGTCATACTTTGGGCTTCTTGTGGACTTTTCTAATTTTCTTCAGTTTTGACTTGCATTTGTATATGAGTAACTGATGGTATGTTCTGCAGCCAGCCCCTGACCTTGTTCTGACTGATGATACTGAGTTTTACCATTGTCTTTTTCCACAATTGTAGTCAATTTGATTCCTGTGTATTCTATCTGACAAGGGTCATGTGTATAGTTGCCATTTATGTTGGTGAAAAAAACTATTTGCTGTGACGAATCATTGGTCTTGCAAAATTCTATCATGTGATCTCCAGTATCATTTAAATCCCCAAGGCCTTATTTTCCAGCCACCAATCTGTCTTTGTTTCCAACTTCTGCATTCCAATCACCAGTAGTTATCAATGCATCCTGGTTGCAAGTTTGATCAATTTTAGACTGCCGAAGTTGATAAAAAAAATCTTCAGTATCTTCATCTTTGGCCTTAGCGGTAGGTGCGTAAGTTTGAACAATAGTTGTATTAACTGGTCTACCTTGTAGATGTGTGGATATTATCCAACTACTGAAAGCATTGTACTTCAGGATAGATCTTGAAATGTTCTTTCAATAATGTGTACAGTGCCATTCCTCTTCAAGTCATCATTCCCAGCATAGTAGACCATACGATTATCTGATTCAAAATGGCCAGTACCAGTCTGTTTCACTCACTAGTGCCTAGGACATCAATGCTTATGGATTCTATTCCATTTTTTCCAATTTTCCTAGATTCGTATTTCTTACATTACAGTTTCTGATTTTTGGTGAATATTTGCAGCTGTTTTTTCTCATTTTGGGTTATGCTACATCAGCATATGAAAGTCCTAAAATCTTGACTCCAAACATGTCAATTAGGTCAACTCTACACCGAGGACACAGTTCTTCCCAGTTGTATTTTGAGTCTTCCATCCTGAGGAGCTCCCCTTCCAGCATCACGTCAGACAGCGTTTTGTTGCTATTTGTAAGCATTTCACTGGCTATTTCTTTTCAGAGGTAGTCTACTGGTCTTTTTTTCCTAGTCTGTCTTAGTCTGGGAGCTCTGCTGGAATCTGTCCACTGTGTGTGACTCTGCTGCTATCTGAATACTGGTGACATAGCTTCCAGGATCACAGCAGCACACAAGCTCCCACAGTTTGACAAACTGACAGATGTAACATCATGATAAATGGAGAAAATACAGAAGTTGTCAAGGATTTCATGTTACTTGGACCCACAGTCAATATCCATGGAAGCAACAGTCAAGAAATAAAGAGATGCATTGCACTGGGAAAATCTGCTGTGAGAGACCCACTTAATGTGTTGAATAGAAAAGAGATCACCTACCTAAAAGACAAGGTGTCTTTTAGATTAATTGCTGTGTTAATTGCTGTGTTGGTAACGAATATTGACTATACCATGGACTACCAAAAGAGCAAACAAATCTGTTTGGGAGAAATAGAGCCAGAATACTCCTTAGAAGAAAGGATGGCAAGACAGTATCTCACATACTTTGGACATGGTATCAGGCGGGATTAGTCCCTGTAGGAGGACATCATGCTTGGTAAAGCAGAGGGTCAGCAAAAAAGAGGAAAACCCTCAGTGGGATGGATTTACATATGGCTGCAACAACGGGCAGAAGCATGACAACGGTGGCAGGGATGGCACAGCACAGGGCAGTGTTTTGTTCTGCTGTACATAGGCCTGCTGTGAAATGGAACGGACTTGATGGCATATAACAACAACACTCGCTGAGGGTCTAAATCAGAAATTTTAGACTAAATTTGAAACAATTCTACTTGTCATAGATCATGGAACATATATGAGGTCTCCCAATTAAGTCTGTGAACTTAACTGTTCTAAGTGCTGCATACCTCACTGCTGAGTATCACTACCACCACTTTCAAAGCACTCCCTTTGGGAAGCTGTACTCTGATGCCAGTGCCTAGTCCACCCATCGAAGCAATTCTAGAACTCTTTCTGGAAAGGCCATTGTTCACAGTGGCAAGGTAGCAAGCTCGTTGTATGAGGCTTGTTTTCCTATCCAGGAGTTGGGGCATTTCAGCCTTTACAATTGTATGAGCTGTTTCGTGTATATAAATCTCTTTCTACGTATGTTTATTTGCTTTACTGGTTTTGCTTCTCTAGAGAAACTAGTCTAAGACAACACCACTCTATTTAGCTATCCATAACTGTAAATGAAGGAGCTCTAGTGGAGCAATGGTTAAGTGCTAGGCTGCTAACTGAAAGGTTGGCAGTTTGCACCCACCAGCTGCTCTGTGGGAGAAAAGACATGGTGATCTGCTTCCGTAAAGATTTCAGCCTAGGATGCTCCATAGTGCATTTCATTCTGCAGTGTGGTGTCTCCGTGAACTGCAGTTGACTTGACAGCACATGACAGCAACAAGCATACGTAGTGTACTTGGCTGCTAACCAAAAGGTTGAGGCTTGAGTCCACCCGGAGGCACCTTGGTGGAAAGGTCTGGGAATTGGCTTTTGAAAAATCAGTCACTGAAAACTCTCTGGAGCACCATTCTAATCTGAAACAGGGGGGCGGAGTTGCCACGAGTTGGAGTTGGCTTGCCAACAATGGTTTTTTTCAACTGGTAAGATTAGATCTACTGACAGCAAATGTCTACACACGTTTTCTCCACTTTAGTAGATATCCTTGACACCAGAAATATTTTCAAGATTCCAAACTGTGAATTTTTACAGTGGGTTTTGGACCTTGGGATTGTTGGAGGACATATTTCAGAGTCAATGAAATCCTATGGACAGTGACCCAGGACTGAGGTAGGTTTCTGAGTTACAGTATTTTTAAAAATCTTATCTAGTTTCTTTATAACACTGAGAAGGGGAAACTGAGACATAGAAAGATGATACCTGTTTTCACTCTTGTCGTATCCTTAAGTTATCTTTACAGTACTGATTGCTGAATTATGTGTGACATTAATTATTCAGTATATGTCTCCCACTAGAATGTAAGTCCCTGGCATGCAGAAGCTGTGTCTGTGCTGGGCATGCTATACTCCCCATCACTGAGCTTAAAATGTGGCCAGTGATTCTTGCTGGATAAATGAATGAGCAAAGGGAAGGAAGTGACTCATTCAAGGTCACAAGTATCAAGATTCAAAAGGCACTAGGAGGGTGGTTGTGAAATAAAGGAACTAAGGATAACAGTTCAAAATGAAATATGACTTTCTCTCTAAATGGAAAAAAGATCATTTAAAAATACATGTTTTGAATCCAACATCATTTTATTTTATAAAACAGTATTGTTTAACTCAGAAAGCTAGTGGTTGGAACAAATAAAATTCAGTGACTCAATACAATTGTTCTGTGCTAAAAATCAGACCTGGTTAGAATGATTATAGATTAGAACATGGACTAGATAAGTTATTGTTTATAATGCCACATTGTTTAAACAAACACTGGCAACTGAATGTTCACAGTGACATTGTTTGTAATAGCTGAAAAATCGAAGCTCCCAAATGTCTACTGAATAATGAATGGATAAACAAAACATGATACATCCAGACAATAGAGTATTACTCCTACATAAAAGGAATGTAGTACTGATACAGGCGTGTAGTACTGATACGTGCCGCACGAATGCAGTTTGAAAACATTATTTAAAGAGAGTATGCCCTATGTGAAAGGTCACATATTATATGCTCTTGCTGCTGTTAGTTGTCACTGAGTCAGTTATAATTCACAGTGACCTTATATATGCGGAGTAGAATTACTCAACAGAATTTTGAAGGATGTGACCTTTCAGAAGCAGATTGCTAGCCCTGTTTTTCAAGGTATCTGTGGGTGGGTTCAAACTGCCAACCTTTCAGCTAGTATCTGAACACTTAACCATTTGCACCATTCCATTTACATGAAATGTCTAGACAGAAGGTTCATAGAGGAAGAAAACAGAATAGTGGTTTCCAGGGACTGGGTGGGCTCCTGGAGGAGTGGTCTAGACTGAATTTTATGCCCCTGAAGAATAGGTTGAAGATGAAGCCCTTTTACCTCTTGTTTGAAGATATGGCTTTCTCTTGTTATCAGTTAACTGGTATCAGTCAGTTAAGGTCATAATGGAGTAGGACACATCCTGATTCTAATCCTTTCTGAGTTGTGTCTTCTAAATGAGGATATTAGACACAAAGAGACTCAGACACAGGGGAAGACACTACAGGAAGATCATGTACAAGGCAGGGTACACCAAGAAATGCCAGGGCTGCGAGAAGCTGAAAGAAACAAGGATGAATCGCCCCTTAGAGCTGACAGGGAGAAGGCGCACCCCTGCTGACACCCGGATTCAGGCTTTTGGTCTCCAGAACTGTGAAACAACAAGTTCTTGTTCTTGAGAGCCACTACTTTTTTGTATATGTTGTAATGCAGCCCTAGGAAACTGAATTTATGGGCATGGGTTTTCTTTATGGGTTGATGAAAATGATTCTAGAATTAGACAGTGGTAATAGTTCCATAACATGGTGAATACATTGAAAGCTACTGAACTATACAAAAAGGTTAAAATGGTAAATTTCATGTCAATTAAAAAAAATTAAATGGCAAAAACCAAACTGATTAAGATATATTGTCTTCTGTGATGCTATTTGGAAGAGGAAAGAATGCGAATTGTTTTTAAAACATCAATATAAAGACTTTTTTTTTTTTTTTTTTTTACTGGTAACTGGTTTTCAATATATTAGAAATAAACCGTTAAGGGAACATTTGGCTATTCCAGTCTAGGCTCTGTCTTCCACCATTAATCACCATGATGACTGTAGTCACATAGCAGATGGTTCACCAGGACTGTGTCAGAGGCACCCTCTCTGGTTCAAGACTGCAACCCAGCCACTTTCCATGTTACCTTTGGCAAGACAGCTAGACATTCCGTACCTCAATTTCCTCATCTGAAAAAATGAGTATAATAATAATGCGTACCTCCAGTGAAATAGTGTGTATCAGCATTTATCAACCTTGGCTTCCTGTTAGGTTGCTGACTTTTTAGTTTCCAGTGATTCTACGATAGAACCAGGCATTATGCCTGATATATGTAAGCACTAAACGAATGATAGATTCTGTAATTTTGTTAAAGATTGTATTAGTTTCCTAGAACTGCCATAACAAAGTATCACAAACTGAGTGGCTTGAAACAACAGAAATTTATTTTTCCATAGTTCTGGAGCTTTTGAGGTCCAGATTCAGGGTGTCAGCAGGGCCATGATCTGTCGAAAGGCTCTACGGAAGATTCTTTCCTGTCTCTCAGCTTTTGGTAGCTCCAGATATTCCTCTAATCTCTGTCTTCATTGTCACATAGATATTCTCCTTCTGTGTCAATTTGTGTCTCTGCTACCACTGCTAACCAAAAGATTCACGGTTCAAATCTGCCAGGCACTCCTTGGGAACCCTGTGGGACAGTTCTACTCTGTCTATAGGGTTGCTATGAGTTGGAGTCGTCTCAGCAGCAGTGGGTTTGGTTTTATGGGGTTTATATTGGATTAGGACTCACATTACTCCAATATGACTTCATAATAACAAATTACATCTGCAAAGACTGTTTCTAAATATGGTCATATTTGCAGGTATCAGCTGAGCACCTGTATATATCTTTTTGGGGTCATAAACTCATAACAAGGGCCTATTTATTAATTTTGACATATACAAAAAGTCAGCAGTTCAAATCCACCAGCTCTGCTTCTTGGAAATCCTATGAGGCAGATTTTCTTCTGTCCAATAGGATTTCTATGAGTTGGAATCAACAGCATTTGTGTGTGTGTGTGTGTGTGTGTGTGTGTTTAATAAGATTACATATGCCTGTTATATCACAACAAGGAGTGCAGAGGTTAAGAAAAAGTATGTGGAAAGAGGAAATACTTTCTTCAGCAATTTATATTTTGTTCAACAAACATTGTACCTTCTACAGTCAATAGGTGGACTCTGAACTCTTCAATTTTAGTAAAAGATCTCTGCTTTCTGTTTTATGAAATCTTCTTATAAGGCTAATTCATCTAACATTATACAAATACTTTATTTATTAGCAGTTTCTTTATTCTCAAGAACCACTCCTGCTTTTGGTGTGCCTCAATTATATAAAGGTATTTTTTTAGATAATAACAATAATGCTGTTTAAAGATACGAATAAAAAACTTCACCTCAGTAATTACATAGACATAAAATTCAGTCTCCCTGGTTTAAATGGATTCATGGTTAATCCTGTCCCTAGGATGACATCTGGTGAACAGGGAGCCCCCGAATGTCTCACTCACCCTTCCTGAGGCTCGGTTTCCTTATTGGTAAAACAAAGGAGTTTAAACCAGATGATTAGCACATTTCCACGTATTTATAACATTTTGTGAGGCAGTGAGTTCGTCACTGGATTTTGTGGTACTAGGCTTGACTGTGGGTGGGGTTATAGACCTGTTAAACAGCACCTAGATCAAACATAAGCTCTCCTACCAGTCACTGGGTGCAGAGTCACTTTCCCTGCCGCAAGGTCCCTGAATATTTTCCCACTGGATGTTTTTTGTTTTGATGTAATTTTCTGGTCTGATATGATTTTTCCTACCTTGTTTAGCTTTTGTTTCTACAACTTTTTTTTACTAGCTAAAAATAAACCAGCAGTTCTCATTGAATATAATATTTCCCACAAGATGCATTTTGGAAATTTGTGGGATTTTTTGGACTTCTACCTTAGTCAGACTTGAATATTTACATGCTAAAACATACGTTTTTTTTGGATCAAAAATTGCTTTTGTTTTATTTCTTCCTTACGTATATCAGTCAGGGATTATACTTATTTTTTTAAAGTTAGGTAGATAGGTAGGTTACGTATTTGTGAATGTTACTACAGGACAGCATAACAAGCAAGTCTGTTTCCAGCTCACGGTGACCACACGTGTTGCAGAGTAGAACTGCTCCACAGGATTTTCTTGGCTGTAATCTTTATGGAAGCAGATCATCCGGCCTTTCTTCCACAGTGCTTCTGGGTGGGTTCAAACTACCAAATTTTAGGTTTGTACATAGTGGAATGTAAATCATTTTCATTATTCAGGGACCTTTAGAATAGTATTAGGAACACTATAAAGCTTTTATCATAAAAAGGGTCATAGAGAGGTACTGATACAAATATAGATAGATCCATAGAATAGAACTGACAATTCAGAAATTAATTAATGCATTTATGGCAACTGCTTTCCAACAACGGTGTCATCATAGGTTGAATTACGTTCCCCCTGAAAATGCATGTACCAATGTGGCTGAGTCATGATTTCCAGTATTATGTGATAGCCTAGAAGTCTGGACTGTGCGTTTGCCTGGGAAGAACTTTTTGGTATTAAGAAAAGGTTCCTTGTGATTACAATGTAACTTGATTAAGTTACATCTGTGTTTAAGGAAACAGTCAAGTTAGAAAATCTAGTGATTGTACCCTGAGATACAGATTAGAGGGAAAGATACTCAGATTCTTTTTGTCTTCAAACCTTGTTCAAATTATGTATCCCTTTAGTGAGCATAGTGATTAATAACTGGTTATTTTAATAAAGATTTCAACTCAGTGGAAAAAGTACGGTGAAACAGAAGGGAACACCCTTTTCTGTAGGCCTTGGTTAAACCTCAAAGCCACAGACCTGGCAATAATCTTTTTCTTTAATTTGATATGATTGAGTGAAAATGTACATTCCCGTATAAATTTACATGCCCCCCTATATGCAGCTTCCGTTGCTCTATCTTGATGCTGTTGACTGTTTTCCTTAGTGGAAATGACCTTCAAGAAGAAATGAAAAGCTTCAGAGGACAAACTTTGTCAAGTCCAACTTACAGAATAATGACAGTGACCATACCCTCAACTCAGCATCATGTGAACCTCATGTAAATACTGTTAAATTAATTGTATTTTTTGAAAACATATTAAACACCTTGTTATTTTTTTCATTCATTAAGATTTGCAGAAGATTGAATGATATTATAATTCCTGTTTTCACTTTTTTAAATGGCTACAGCAAATGAAAGGTTTTAAAAATATGTACTTCACTGAAATTTTCCTACTCTTGTTCTAGACTGTTCCTTTTATCTTTATAGATTGTCAATATTTTGATAAAAGCCATTCTAGCTTTCTTATGCTAAGTATATTGCTTTAAAGCCACAGTTTTCTAGGAGTAATTATCAGTCTTATAATGAACAGCATGGCTAACTTCTCAAGCAGCATAACTTGCATTGATTTCTTAAATTTGAAGGTTAACTTTAAATTATTTCTGTAATAATTTTTTAGTATTCACCACCAAGTCCATACCGGTCAGCTCAGGCTCTGGGGAATTCAGTATCTGTCTTGTATACTCAGTTCATCTTTTGCAACTCTATTGGCCAAGTTGCAAATTTATCTGTAGTATGCCTGAATGGTAATACTGAGAAAACAGCTACCCTCTGGGGGCTAATGTCACTTATTCACCACTGAGAATGCATGCAACTTATGAATCATCAGATTTGTTGACTAGATTATTTAATTTAATTCTATATAAATTATTGAATTCCTAAGGCCATTCTGGTATTCAGTATGAATAAAACAATTATTCCTGGGCACAGTCATCCAGATAACACCACATAATTTACCAACTCCCAAGACGGTCATCAAATTGCAGCTATCCACTGCTCTACATGAACTACTCATGCTGAGTTTTGAGGGTTATAGTGTTACTGAAGTTGTTTGGGTTCAATAACAGACTATATGTTATTCTATATTTAATGAGAGAAGATCCCAATTACATAGCATTGTGGGAAATCATAAATTATTTCTGGGGGGCCACTTTGCCCTTAGTTTGCTAACTTGTTCCTTTCTTTTGTCAGCTATTCTTGTCCATGGAGAAAGAAATGATTCCATTTTTTTCCAGTTGTAAGTCTGCTGCTGAGAAGCATTTCTTTAGGTTAACAACACCTTGACATCATTTGTAGCTGATCAGTGGCTGGTGGTAGTAGCATATGTGGCAGGTGCATTCTCTCTTGAAGGTTAATTTATATAACTTACATACTCCAAATATTACGTCCCTTGTCTTAGACTGGGCTCCCTGGAAACAGATTCTGAGGCAGAGAATTGTGTGCTTCCTGTAAGGAAGTGATTGAGGCAGCTGTATGGATTGAACTATATTTTCCCCAAATACGTGTTAGAATCCTAAAGCCCAGACCTTTGGATGTGATGTGCTGTAATCATTTTCCATAATACAATGTGATATGATCAACCATTCAGTCAGTTGAGGTCATAGCAGTGTAGACTGCGTCCTAAACCTACTTTTGAGTTACATAAAGAGCAGCATAGACACAGAGACAAATGGACACGTGGAGGAAGGCAGATACCGTGTGAAGATCACCAAGCAACCAAGTAATTCCCAGAGCTACTGAGAAGCATAACAAAAGTTATGAAAATTGTGTAAGACAGCAGTGTTTCAGTCTGTTGTATATAGATAGGTTTGCTATGAGTCAGAACTGACTTGACAGCACCTAACAACAACTAAGAAGAATAAGTTAACACATCAAGAATCCAATTTGTCCTTTTAGCCTCCAGAATTGTGAGAAAATAAATGTTTGTTCCTTAAAGCTGCTCACTTTTGGTAGCGCTGGTACAGAAGTCCTAGGCCACTAAGACTGCAGGATTGGGTACAGGGAGAAACTTGTAGAGGACAAAGTCGAAACTAAAGCTCTGCAGGTCCAATAGGGAGCTCCAGAGTCGGGATGGTCTTCTGAGTCCCTCTAAATTGAGGCAAGAGGTTTAGGGTTTGTATCTTGGCATCAATAACTGACTGTGAACTGCTTCCTGGGAGGGAACATGACTCTATGGTTGGAAGCAATTTCCAGCAAGCTGTTAGCCACCAGTATTCCCAGGGGCGGCTAAAATGAATAACTCAGTCTTATGGGGAGATCTTGGAGCACCATCCATCCACTACCCCTGTTCTAAGGAAAAGCTTTGGTGAGGAATATTGAACAAGACTGAGGTATGGAGGAACAGCATGATTTCATTAATACATGGTATCAGTTCTTTCCTGTCAGCAAGGCTCAACTAAAATCTATGCAAATTTTTAACTCTTCCCTTTCCTTTTCACTCCCTCCTTCATCCTAAAGGAGACCAGCCGTGGAATAAGGTGGACCCTGGAGAATTTTGATCCTGGAGGAGAGCAGTGTAGTGTAATTCCTGTGAGATCAACTTAGAAACACTGGAGTTGGAGCCACCAAGTCTTAGAGGACTGTGACTAAAAGGACACTTGAAAAAGGAGAAACAGAAAGGAGCCAGAAAGAGTAGACCATGACAACTTCTTTCTTTCTTTCACTCTCTCTCCCGCCTCTTCCTTCCTTCCCTCCCTCCCTCCTTCCTTCCTTCCGTCTCTGTCTCTCTCTCCCTCTTTTTCTCTCCTTCCCTCTCTGTCTCTCACAGTCAAATTGTCCTCAGATTTGCCCTTCTCTCACTAGCCACGCTTACCCACCCTTTCCAATCTTAGAAGGAGTGTCCTTACAAGAATGCTCAGGTAGAGGCAAAAGACAGTCCTTGTTATCAAGGCCTTGCCTTAAACCTGTCCTTCTTTTTGGTTTCCCGTGATTCTTCTTTCAGTTATTTATTTCCCTAGTCATTCATTTGTTCCCTCATATAGAGAACTCCTACTATATTCTAGGAGGCCCAGGTAGCACAGAAGGTTAATGTGTGCATCTGCTATCTGGAAGGTTGGAGAACTGAGTCCACCTAGAGACTCCTCAGAAGAAAGGCTTGGAGATTAACTTCTGAAAAAAAAAAAAAAAAAAAAAAAAACAGAAATCAGCCACTGAAATCCCTGTGGAGTATAGTTCTTCTCTGACTCATGCGAGGGCTCCACAAGTTAGAATGGACTCACGAGCAACTGATTTGGTTTGGGCTTTTCCTGTGTGCTGGCTCTATTCTTATTCTGTCACCTTAAGGGCTAAGGTTCACCTGACCCAACCATGGTGATTTTAATTGCCTCATATGTTTGTAAATGCTGGACAATGAATAAAGAAGACTGAAGAAGAATTGATGCCTTTGAATTATGATGTTGACAGAGAATATTGACTATATCATGGGCTACCAAAAGAGTGAAGAAAAATTGGTCTTGGAAATAGTACAGCCAAATGCTCCTTTAGAAACAAGGTTGTTAAGACTATCTCTCACATACTTTGGATATGTTATCGGGAGGAACTAATTTCTGGAGAAGGACATCATACTTAGTAGCATGGATTGAATTGTGTTCCCCCCCCCCAAATGCATGTAGCAATTTGGCTAAGCCATAATTCCTGGTATCATGTGGTTTTCATGTAAGTTGTAAATCATGCCTCTATGATCTTAAAGAGGCAGGATGGGCAGCAGTTGTGTTAGTGAGGCAGGACCCAGTCTATAAGACTGTACTGCGCCTTGAAACAATCTTTTGGGATATAAGGGAAAGGGAAGCAAGTAGGTAGCTGGGGAGCTCATACCACCAGGAAAGCTGTGCTGGAAGCAAGGTGTGTCCTTTGGAAAGGACCTGGGGTCCCTGCACCTCAGAAGCTCCCAGTCTAGGAGATTGTCCACCAGGACCTTCCTTCAGAGCCAGCAGGTAGAACCTTCCCCAGGAGATGACACCCTGAATTTGTACTTTCAGCCTACTTTATTGTTAAGTAAGAAATTGCTCTGTGTTAAAGCCGTCCACTTGTGGTATTTCTGTTGTAGCAGCGCATTTAGTAACAGAGAGGATCAGCAAAACAGAGGAAGACTCTTGGTGAAGCGGGCTGAGGCAGTGGCTTCGACGATGGGCTCAAGCATAGCGTGTCGTACGGATGGCTCTGGATGAGTCAACATTGCATTCTCTTGCACACAGGGTTGCCGTAAGTCAGGAGAAACTTGACAGCACCTGACAACAACAACAGCTGAGTTCTGGATATCCTGGTTCTTGACTGACTGCCTAGAAACGTTAGCCACTAGTTTTGCTTTGCCGTTCTGATTCCTATTCAGTTATTTGACTTACAACTTGTAGCTGGCCATGATCTTTGTTCTCCATGTATGTGCTAGATTTAAGCAGTCCTCTTGTTTCTAATTGGAAACCTTGGAAGACTACTTGAGAAGACCTGGTCTATTAAGTAGGTTCTAAGAACTCCTTTGAAGTTTAGATCTGGATCCATTTCCTCTGATTCTTTGCTGGCACCTGCAATCCACTGCCACTCAAGGTGAGCAAAAGTTCCAAGATAATAATGACTATGGCAAATAGGCAGATCTTGAAGGCCTTGGGACAACACTCAGGGATGTAGAAAACTGGACAACAATATTGGAAGAATAGTTTGTCAGTAATAAGAAACTAATCATTTGGTTTGTATACATAATTATTTGCCTCTTTGCTTATTTCATTTCTTTCCCAGGGACTGAACCAAGTTGAACAAGTGATCTACTTGAGGTTGGAAAATACTTTGATGTTTCTGATTCTATTTTCTCTTTATAATGGTTTCAGGTCAGTTTAATTATGTTTTAAAGTTGTTCATTTAATGTTTTTTTTATTTCTTCAGATTAAAATAAAATTCCTGAAAAACAATGTTGAATTGTTGTTTTATCAGTTATGATGGGTCTAGTATGTAGGTACTATTATCTTCCTCTTACAGATGAGAAAGACAGAGAGTAACTGCCCTGTGTTACCCGGAAACCTAACTCTCAAGTTTGTCTTCTTATCCATTAAGTTATACCACCTAGTTAGAAACACACCCAAAGATAATTACAAATATAGTTACCTTGTTTTGAATACCTCCTTGCTACTCCTTTGTGTATAGTTACTTTCTCTCTGTTCTATTTGTTCAAGCCAGTGGGCCACAGCCTGTGAAAAATCACTTGCTTTGCAGTTTAAACAAAGGAACTGCTTTTCCATCTTGTTTCTTTATTGACTCTGTATGTATTTTCTATTTTCACTTGAAGATGTACATGGAGTCCCTTGGCTATCCATGTTAATTTTTTCCCTTTGCCTTGTTTTGTTTTTCCTTTGAATTTTGTGGCAGTGTTGTATGACTTAGTAAAGATAAGGTTTTATGAAAGGCTGAATATCAAAATTAACTTGCATCTCAAGGTATTATGGGTAAAATTTGAAGAAAAGACATTTGAAAATCTCTATTGAGGTTTTCTAACTGAGTCTATTTTAGGCTAATACAATAGTCTGCTTGATTTATGATTATATATTCTGATGTATAAATGTTTATAAACAGTTTAATAAAAGGCTATTGCTCCAAATTCCAAATTAGCAGTGAAGGTGATTTCTATCAGAGAAGACATTTTATAGAGGATTCTGTTTCTGACGCTTAATAAAATGAGTTCTTTTTCTCAATATAATATAGACTGTTGACTTGTAGCATAGCTCTAGAGACCTGATGTTGTAGTCAAAGAGTAAAAACATATCTCTGCTCATTGTTTATTTACTACATTTTGGGGTACATATGGCAAAATGGTTTTCCCTGTGGTTCCTACTTTTTTTGTCTCTTGATTATACATTAAAAATAGGTGCATAAGGTTCCTCAGTATCTCACTGTAACCAAGTGAATCTCGAAGCCCCTTTTATTAAGTGACATTTCTAGTATTTTAATGAGGGTTTGACATTTTCACATATTACAATTTTGTTTTATTTTTGTATTCATTGAAGTGACTTTCATGCTGTCTTTGTGTGCTGTCAAATTACAGTTTCTAGAAGTACTAGGAAACACCTTTTACAACAGAAGAAGTACATCAGAAAATCATTCAGGATGTTCAGTGCTTGTACTCAGAAGAGTGTATTTTTCAAAAATGTCTTGCAAGGCTTTAAGTGTAGAGTTTTTGTTCTGAGCAACACAAAATACTAGATTCTTTTGAAATGGCAAAGGCTATGCATGGTTTAGACGAGGTCTTACAAGTTCAAATACCTGAAGAACTCTTAGGTGACATAAATGCAAGAGGCAGGTGTGGGGACCATGGAGGACGGAAGCAGGCATGCCCCACCCCAAGGAAGTAGCTGTGAATTTGCTCTTTCTGATTGTAGTTATGAGGGAATGTCCAGTATCACCAGACTCCTTGATGTTCCAACGGAATCTGGGATTCTGGATGTTTAAGTGAAATATTCTGATTTCTAGCTTTGACTGTTTTCTGCCTAGAATGCCTAGCACAAAGTCAGATGCACATTCTATGTTCACAGAAAATAACAGAATGAAGCTACTTGCCTCCGAGTAGTCAAGGAGCCCTGGTGTAACAATGGTTAAGCACTCAGCTGCTAACTAAAGGTTAGAGCCATGTAATGCTGGGTGGTGCAGAGTAAGAAAGACCTGGTGATCTGCTACCATAAAGATTACAGTCTAGGAAATTCTATGGAATAGTTCTACTCTGTCGCTGTAGCGCTGCTGCAGGGTCACTATGAGTCAGAATAGACTTAATGGCCCTCAACAACAGCCAAGCAAGAAAGGTGTGGTTGGAGGTCTGGTTTGAAATGACCCAGAAAAACAGAACCGCATTCCAGGAATCTACGACTGCCTAAGGACGGTTTTTAAAGAACCTAGTGAGAGACTGAAGGCACAGCAAAGATAACTGAAATGTAAAGTCAAGTCATATAAATTCCCAAAGAGATGCACAAACAAAATTGAAAGGAGAGAAAAAGTCACATCGATTGGGGAATGGCATCATGGTTATTGAGATGCGCCTCGACAATGGAAGGACTGTGACAGATGTGGGCTGAAGGACATTTCAGTAAGAGCAAAGGCATGAACATGGAAGAATACAGGAGTGGGCAAGAGAAAATGTTCACAAAGTAGTCATTAGACTGGCATGTTCAGAAGAATGGTCAGAAAGGAGGGTGGCAAGGACGGGACACTGAGTGCTGGAAAAAGGAGTTTATACAATTATTTTGGTAGGGAATGCTGAACTATCAATGCTTTTTGACTTGGACTGTACTGTGTCTAACATTTTCTGCAAGTGAACAGTTCAAGA
Source organism: Heterohyrax brucei (assembly GCA_028571685.1). Taxonomy (NCBI): domain Eukaryota; kingdom Metazoa; phylum Chordata; class Mammalia; order Hyracoidea; family Procaviidae; genus Heterohyrax; species Heterohyrax brucei. Next base: position 65,495,381 of record CM053141.1, on the reverse strand, counting down.
ATAAGATGAGAAGACAGGTAATTTGTTCAAAGGTTGATTGAAGCTCATTTGGGTCTATGCTTTGTCTTCTTGGCTGCAACTGGCTTTTTTTACACTCAGGTAAAACATTCAGCTACTTCTGCCCCATGGGACTAAATTAATTCACAGGAGACATCAGCCTAGGGTGTTCAGCCCTCAAAGCCTCCTAGCGGCAGAATGCATGGATTCTGTGTTCCCTATTCTTCCTGGCTGGTAGAAAGAAGAGTGTTCTAGGCCGAGAAGACAGCCAGCACAAAGACCAGGAAATGGAAGCGTGCCTGACTGGGTGTCTGAGTGAGGCTGAAGTGCAGTAAGTGAAGGCAAAAACAGCAAAGCGTGAGACTGGAGAGGTGGTAGGACCCAGATTGGTGAGGCTTTTTTGAAAGCAGATGGTGGAACACTAGAGGGTTTGAGAATGGTGTGAATTCTGGACCTAATGGAATTGATCTAAATTCCCTTAATTTGTCTTTCTTATTTTCTATCTTCTTAATCATTTCTTCTATTTTGGGAGAGTCTCTCAACCTTGTCTTTAATTTACCTATAGACTTTTAATATCTGCATTACATTTTTAATTTCCAAAAGCGCAAGTTCTCAGGCAGATTCTTTTTCAGTATCTTGTTTCATTTCATGGGACTATGGTTTGTAAACTTTCCTTCTTTGCCTGCTTTGTTTCACTTTGTTATGAAAGCCACAAGACTTTTTTGGTGGCTTTGGGCCCCACTTTTTGTATTAGAAGCTTTCTTCAAATATTGAAAGTCTTTTGGTTATCTGTTCACTAAATAGGTGATCAGAAGCCCTGATTGTGAATGCAGAGCATATAAAGTGATGGCTTCTTTAGAATGTTTGGGTAGAGACCCAATATTCTGGTGAAGGTACAAACCATCAGCAAAGATACATCTTTTAAGAGAGCGAAAAATTATCTAATCTCATGTATGGGTGGTAGAAAAGGAAGAAGTGGAGAAGCTGTGTGGAACTCCGGAATTGAGATTTCTCAGATCCTAGTCATGGTTAGTGGTAGAATACTTGCCTGCCATGTGGGACACTGGGTTTCATTCCCAGCCAGAGTACTTCATGTGCAGCCAGCAATCATTTGGTGGTCGATGCCTGCATATTGCTATGCTGCTGAACTAGTGCTCAAAATAAGATAGACTAGGAAAAAACGCATGGCAATCTACTTCTGAAAACCATCCAGTGAAAATCCTATTAATTAAAACTGTAGGAAGATCTGTGAGTTGGAGGCCAACTGGACCAGAGGCTAATCACATAGCAGTAGGAAGAGGGAATTGGAGGTTTTACAGACAGTATGCATACTTTAACTTAGTCATCCTGATTTTACTAAGGACCTTTCTTTGGTTGTGCTTCTACCTTCCCTAAAATTTGTCAGAGAATCTGGGAAGGTTTGTTTGTGTCCATTTTCTGGTCAGCTGTCATTGTTCTCTTAATGTTCCTGGAGCACATTCAGATGTTTGCTACTGTGGTGGGAAGACATCATAGTCAGGATTGTTGTCTGTGCCTTGGAATTCTGCCATGGTGCTGTCTCCACCAGGGAGGCCCCAGGTCAAGGCAGAAACACTGCCTGCTCTGCTGCTGTGCGGGAGCACAGTGCAGGCAGTGTCATGAGCCCCGCTAACTGTCCCCCACGCCCAGAACTGTTCACACTGCCTCCATGGCCTCTGCGATGGGTCTCTGCTGATTTGCCATGAAGGCTTTTTCTTCATTGTCAGATTAAAGACAAGATAGAGGGGGACCCTTAACAAACTCTCTGGGCCTCAAATACTTTAGCTAAAGTAAAATGTTAAAATAAGGACTGCATCTGTAATCAGTTGTATTATGCCAATATTATCAATTTCTTGATCTGTTAATGTATAATAGTTATGAAAGATGCTACCACTGGGGGAAGATGTATGATATGCACACAGCACCCTGTACAATTTTTGAAACTTCTCACTAGTACAAAATAAATTAGCACAAAACAAAAATTTAGTTCAACATCAAGATCTCATTTTGTGACCCTAAGCAGACCATCCACATTTAGCCTATAAAAGAAGTTAGAGAAGACAAGAAAGAAGTTAAAAGTGAGAAATCAGGCAGAAAATTTCAGTGAGGTGATTGGTGATTTGAGAGCTAAATAACTGGGTGGAGGTGAGGACTGTGTTCCCCTCACATTGATCTAGTTTGTTGGTAGTTGTTGTGGAATCGATTCTGACTCATGGCAATCCCATGTGTGCAGAGCCCAACTGCTTCATGAAGTTTCTAAGGCTGTGACCTATTGGAAGCTGATTACCAGGCCTGTCTCCCATGGTGCCTCTGAGTGGGCTTGAACTACCAATCTTTCACTGAGTAGTCAAGCACTTATATGTTCGTGACATCCAGGGATCTTCAAGCCTATTTAGTGAGAGGGATTTCAGAAAGTCAAATGGAGCTTGGTATGCCACCTGAGTAACAACTCTCACTGGATGTTCAAGCCAAGATGGAGAAACGGGAGGGGTGACTACATTAAAACCAGCCAATTCCTTCCCGTAGTGACATAGATATGGGGCACTTGAGACTGAGAATGACATATGATTGTCTTAGATTCTGCCCTAGAGTGTGCGTGGAGGGGAGACAAGACCTCCTTAAGAAGAGGTTGAAGATATGTCCTCCAATGCCTGGAGGTTCAGAGAATAATTGACCAGCTACAGGAGACTCACTCCTCTGGGTCAAGAAAACAGCTAGTGAGAGGTCTACAGGGAGGGGGCTGGAGAGGTGTCTCCAATCATGTCTTCAGAGAATCAGCTTCTAATCAGTCACGGACAGTGGAAACCAGCCCCAGCCTTGATGTTGCTTGTCAAATAAGACCTTTCTCTTGTATCGCCTTTTACCCCCTCACTCCTTTCCTCTTTGTCTACCCTTGAGGAATCAGATATGAAAGTTAGACAACCGGGGGAGGATGGGAGAAACCCACAGCAGGGAAACCAAAAAAGATGACCTGTTATTTTCTATTGTTGGTGGCCAACCTGAAGGAGACCAGAGATGAGCTGGGAAATGGCTTTAACTTTGAATTAAGTTCAGAGAGTAGATTATTCCTCAGACTTGTCATATTGATAACTAAACTGAGACAATTTGCAGAATGAAAATTAAGAGCTTTTCTTATCAGAGAATGAGAAGGATAAACTATATAGCTTGCCTGGGATTTTATCTAGGTCCAGGGACAGAAATACTCACATAGACCTCATCTGAATGGTCAGTAGGAAGTAGGAGAAAGAACATTGTTTTTCATATGTACCCTACTTGTTCAACGTGGAGTTGTTATTGTTAGTTGCTGCTGAGTGTACTCTGACTCCTAGTGTCCTTGAACACACATTTCTTACTGGTTAATTCCTTGAATTCATAACTGACACAGAGTCATTTTTACCCCCAGGAAGACAGAGCACCAAACCAGCTGTGAAATCTAAATGAATTTTGCTGTTAGCCTGTGTTAGCCTAGGAGCAGCAGTTGCATAGATCAAGTAGGTTTTAAGGTTGAGCCCAGGCCATTGTTCTAGACTGTACTTCACTTCTGAAGAATTTCCTCTAGGGACTCATGCCTTTTTTTTTTTTTTTTTAATTTTTAGAATTTGTATGAGAACTCCCAGTAAGGAGTCATACTGGTGCAAAGGTTAAAGTTTAGCAGTTTGAACTGGTGCAGTGGTTCCATGGGAGAAAGACCTGGAGACAGGCTCCCACAAAGGCCACAGCCTAGAACACCCTGTGTGGAAGTTCTGCTCTGTCACATGGGGTCACACAACAACAACTGAGTAACGCTATGAGCCAGGATTCGAAACCCTGGTGGCAGAGTAAGTGAAGTGCTACGTCTGCTAACCAAAAGGTCGGCAGTTCAAATCCACCAGACATTCCTTGGAAATTCTATGGGGCAGTTCTACTCTGACCTACAGGGTTGCTATAAGTCAGCCCTTCTATCCTGAACTACCCTTAATTTACTCTCACCTTCTTACTGCCACACACATCTTTGGACTTGGAGAACAAGATAGGTGGAGGGACAAGTAAGTCAGGAGCCCTTCTCCACGATGATCTGAACACATAGTAGATTTCTATCTTACTGGAGTTTGGGTTTTAAAGGCAGACTGCAAAACAAACACATTGTACAGAAAACAGCTCTTCAGAATTTCCTTGGGAAGGTACCATATTGAAGATTTATAAAAACATGACCATTTTTTTTTATTCCTGCATTGAAACAGTCTACTGCTTTCTTCTGTTGAGCACTGGTTGAAGCTGGTTTGAATTTAAGCATAATGTTGTATGAAAAATATACATGCTAGAGTGAACTCCATGTGGTGATATATTGTCACTGTGAAAAGTATTCTGGGACCACAACTACCTGAAGAACATGTCTTAGTTTTCTAGTGCTGCTGCAACAGAAATACCACAAATGGATAGCTTTAAAAAAATGGAAGTTTATTTCCTTGCAGTTTAGGAGGCTAGAACTGAATTCAGAACACTGACTACAGGGGAAGGCTCTCTCTGTTACCTTGGGAAAAGTCCTAGTCTCCTTCAGCATCTGTTCCTCAGTTCCTGACAATCTTCATGTGTCATCTGTCTTCCGCACTTGGGCTTGCGTCTGTGTCGGTGCTGTTCCTCATAACTCAAATGTGATTTAGGACACATCATAAATCACATTAACATAACATAACATAACATAACAAATCGTATTAACATAACAAAGACACAGCTTTTCCTCAAACAGGATTACGTCCACAGGTATGTGGTTAAGATTCCAACATGTATTTTGGGTAAAAACAATTTAATCCACAGCAGATGTCAATTTTTGACCTCTTCTTTCAGCCTCTCTCTAGGACATATGAGGTCTAACAATTAAGTCTGGGAACTTAATTGTTCTAAGTGCTACATATCTTATTGTTAAATATCACTATAGTCACCTTTGACGTACTCCCCTTGGGAAGCTATGCACTGACACCGTCACGTAATCCACTGTTCAAAGCCATTTTTGCACTCTTTCTGGCATGGCCGTTGCTCACAATTGCATGGTGGCAAGTCCACAAATTTAATTGTACAGTTGTCTATAAGGGAGTTTTTAGCCAGTGAATAAATAACTGTATTGGAATACCCTCCCTGCTCACCTGATCTGCCCCCCTGTGACTTTCTTCTTTACCTGAAGATCAAGGAAATATTGAAAGGAACACATTCTGTTGCCATTCAGGACATTAAAGATAACGTAAGAGCAGTGCTGATGGCCATTCCAGAAAAAGAGTTCCAAAATTGCTTTGAAGGGCAGACTAGGCCTTGGTGTCAGCACAGAACTTCTCAAGGAGTGTACTTCGAAGGTGACCATAGTGATATTCAGCAATGAGGTATGTAGCATTTTTTCTAGGATGAGTTTGTGAACTTCATTGTCAGTCCTCGTATGACCACTGAGTAGAACTTTAGAATGAAATCTCATTCTCCCTCTCTCCATCTGTTCCTCCCTTCCTGCTTCAGTTTCCTTATTTGGTTGATCAAGTTAAATGTACACATGATGTGATTTGTCTATGCTCAGACGTGGAAGAAGCAGGTTGTATTTGGCAAAGCACAGGACCTTTGCTACCTGCACTAATCAGAATACGGGGCGCATCCCCAGGGAGTTGCTTGCTATGGTGTCACAAGAAGTCTGAGTCAGCCAGGTGTGGATTAGGAACTGCCATAGTCATTCTGGTGAAGAATGTGTTAGAGTAGAGACAACTGGTGTTCAGGCATGGGACAGCTACCTCTTTTGATTTCAAGGGTCTTGTTACCCACACATGTTGTGATGGGTTAATGTGAATATGTATGTAAGACATTTAGTTCAAGGTCTAGGACATGCTAAGCCAGCACTCAAGATGTGGTAGTTTTCTGGCAGCCTCCTAAATGTGTAAGCAAGCCCCGTTCATTGGACAGGGGTGAAGTGAAATATGATAAAAACAAAGAGAACTTCGCTGGGCCGAGACCACTTAGGTGTCATATAATTAGACGTAACTGCAGGATCAACAAAGTGGAGGTGATCTGGTGTAATAAGGAGACCACTGAAATGAATGCACAACATGATGAATGTGATCAATGTCACTAAATTATACATGTAAAAATTATAGAATTGACAAATGTTTTGTTATATATTTTTTACCACAGTTAAAAAAAAAAAAAAGAGAATGAGACCACTGAACTTTAAGCCAAGAGACCTTGCTTCTAACTCTGAGTGAACTTCTGCCAAGTCCTCTCTGCTCTGTTTTCTTAGTGGTAAAATGAGGGAATTGGACTAGATGATCTTTAAGATTTGCTCCAGTTTTAAGATATTAAGACTCAATATCATTTTCCACTTTAAAAACACTAAAAAATTCTCTAATGCCTGTCAAATGAGACCCATTTCTTTGACTGGTCTTAAATGTTCACCATAAAATTGCTTTTAGTTCCTTCCAGTTTTCCCCCCACACTGTCACCCTTGAAAACCCAAGACTCAAGAAAATGCTCTACGTTGACCATTCCCTAAATTTCACCCCCTGCCCCCATCATGTTTCCTCTTTCTTGAATCTCTGCTCCTTTTCTTCTGCAGCTATCCCAACCATCTCTAACTGGATGCCATTTCCATGAATCTCTTGTATATCTCCTCAACAAGTGTGTACTGTGTTCTCTGTTGCCTTCAATCAATGTCTTCTGGGTTTCAGCTGGCAATGAAGGAGCTCTTGAGGATAGGAGGCTTCTTTCATTTTGTCACACATCATCTGACCACTTCTGGAAGCTTTGCCATTGTGGAGGCCTATATGGTCTTGTATCTCAGGAGAATGTGTGACTTTGGCTGGTAAATGATGGAAAGACCCTTGAAATGAGGCTTTTACAGAGCTCTACCAGAAAAAAATACAGCTCTTCACAGTCAGGTTCTGGAAACAGCCAAGCGTAGTTGACATTTCTTTTAAGCACCATGCAAAGTTTCCTCCAGAGGAAAGAGATTAGAAGACAATATTAATTATTCTCAAGACTGTGATGCCTGATTTTCACTAATTGCTTAAATTTGCCACCTGCCTATTCTGACTGGTGACATTCCAGTGTTAGAAATCCAGGCCTGCAGAGAGAAAAAGCTTTCCTTCTGAAATGGGCTGCTGGACCTCTCCACCATGTCTAATGTGAGAAGCCAGAGCCAGGGCTTGACGGTGCCAGTGAGGGAGTCTGAGTTTAGGACTCCTAATCTCTGTTTCTCACCAGTGATGAGAATTCAAGAAATCTTTCCTAACCATGTAGTCAAGGCATACTCTCTGGGTTCAAACTCTAGTAGTCTCTGTCTTCCTGTCTTGCTTTCTTCATAACTCTGGGAAAGTCAGTTAAACTCACAGTGCCTCAGTTTCCTCAGCTGTAAATGAGACCATAATAGGCTTATCACACAGCATTACTGGGAGCATTTAAGAGAAAAAATGTATGTATATATTTATACATATATACATGCACACACAGATTCAACCTCTCCTTGGTTATCACATTGATAGGTTTCAAAGACTGGGTTATTACATGAAATAGGCATTTTCTGAAAACAGAGGATGACCACATTGGATAAAAGCATATAGAATGACTACATCATTATGTAACTGTCAAATCACTGAGAATCATGGCTAACCAACCTGACACAAAACCTTAATCATCAAAACCAGTGTTAGTCTTGTCTTGAACTTTGGAATTTGTTTCTGCCAGATGTACATTGTTAATGAGTAAAATAGATTGTAGCTTTTTCTACTATTGTCATAAATGCAAAATATCAGGCAATGAGATAGTCAGTGAGGAGACTGTAAATAAAACCAGTTGCTGGCAAGTTGATTCATGGAGATCCCTTGTGTAAACTTCTGGAAGTAAATTACCAGGCTCTCTTCCAAGGTATCTTCTGGGTGGATTCAAACTACCATCTTTCGGTTAGTAGCCAAACACTTAACCATTTAGGCTACCCATAGGCACTTGGCATACATATATATATCCACGTAATTCTATATAATGTAGGATTAATTATAATTTTGTTGTTAGGTACCACTGAGTCAATGCTGACTCCTAGCAATCCTGCATGACACAGTAGCACTACTCCCCAGGTTTTTCTAGGGCTTTAATCTTTAAAAGAGCAGATTACCACATCTTTTTCCTGCACAGCCCCTGGATGTGTTTGAACTGCTAGCCTTTCAGTTAGCATTTAGTGCTTAACTGTTACACCACCAATATTCTTAATTGTAGTTATTACATACATTTAACATAGTTGTATATATTGAAATACCTATTGCATAAAATAGATAAAGCCTAGAATTTTAATGCATTCACTTCTGTTCCCCAGGTGCTTCTGCTAAATTTGAAGACTGTTATATAAGAGATCCCTCTCTGCGGCTCCTCCCTTCTCCTTGAGCTTCCTAGGGATGTTGTCAGTATATCCCACTATTGCCAGAGGCTCCATCAGTCCTAGAAATAACTGTTCCAGACAGTTTGTTTATTCCTTCCACTTTTCCTTCATGGTTTCCTACACTCCGCTCCTCTATCAGCAGGCTTATTTCCTGGGTGATCTCCGCAATCTCACCGTTCTGTGCTCAATGGCCTTGAATTGAAGTTTCTTCCAGTGAGAATGGGTAAAATGTGTCAGATTAACAAATTCCTGGTGAAAGATGAAGCAACAAGAATATAGACCCAGGACTTTAATAGTACATGTTATATTAACTTGTTCTTTCATTCATTCATCTGGTATTTATGAAGTGCCTACCTGGATACAGTGGGCTAGTGAAATTAACAAATTCCTGCTGAAATTTAAGTGCTATAAATGTGTTGTAGTTGTTAGCTGCCATTGAGTAGCTTCCAAATGAGGGTGGCACCATGTGTGTAGAGTAGGACTGTTCTGTGTGTTTTTGAGGCTGTGACCTTACGGAAGCAGATCACTAGCCTGTCTTTCAAGATGCTTCTGGATAAACCTCTTGAAAGCGTATATAATAAGTAATTAACTTATATTTATTAAGCGTGGGACAAGTCTAGTGTCTGCCCTTATCTAGCTTATATCACGGGGAACTTTGATTACAATACTATCATGGGTGCCCAAATGAGGGAAATATGGAAAGAATTAATCAATTAATCCAAAATTAGGACCTTGGAAGTAGTCTCCAAAGATGAAGAATGAGAGGAAATAGGAGCTTACCACCCAAAGATCAGGGTGCTGGTGGAAGGAGGATGAGGTGTGATGGGGTGAGAAGGGTTTCAGAGAAAAGGACAGCATGTCAAGAGCGCTGGATGGAGGAGAGGACAGTTCTGTTTGGGGCCCTGAAATAGTGACTTTCAGCTAGAGGAGTAGATATGGAAGAGTTTGGAGTTTGGACTTGAACTTGAGAGAAAAGCATGGCTACTGAGGACTGTGAGTAAGAGTATTACAAGATAGCATTCGGATTTTAGAAAGATTACTCTGGCAGACCAGAGAGAGTGTTTGGAGGAGGTCCAGAGAGGAGACAAATTTACAGCCCTGCCCTAAAAGGCCATCCTGTGGCAGAGGCAATGAGGGCGGGTCAAGAGAGAGCTCTGGATTCACTGTCACAGGCCGTGGGTTTCTAACATGCATCTTACAAACAGACTAATCATGACCTTGCACAACCATTTTTCTCTTTCTTGCCTTCAGTTTTCTGTTCTGTAAAAGGATGATTTCTAAGATGATACAAGAGGAGCCCTGGTGCAGAGCTTAATGCTCTCAACTGCTAACTGAAAGGTTGAAGGTTGGAACCACCAGCCATTCCATGGGAGAAAGATGTAGCAGTCAGCTTCCAGAAGGGTTTCAGCCTTGGAAACCCTATGGGCTAATCTACCCTGACCTGTAAGCTCACTATGAATTGGAATTGACTTGGCAGCAGTGGGTTTGGTTTTTTGGTTTTAAGATTACTGAAGTCTGTTTCTGTGTCATTTTTGAGCCTTGCTGTCAATATGAGCAGGGTTCTAGAGTGGTGCAGTTAATGCATTTGGCTACCAACCAAAAGTTTAGGAGTTCATGTCCACCCAGAGGTGCCTTAGAAGAAAGACTTAGTGATCTGCTTCCCCCCCTCCCCGAAAAGAATACATAAAACAAATAAACCATTGAAAACTCTGTGGAGCCCATGGGGTCTCCATGAGTCAGAATGGATTTAACAGCAATTGATACCAGTGCTGGTATTTGTGTGAGCAAACCAAAAATCAAACCCACTGCCATCAAATTGATTCCAACTCATAGAAACCTTGTAAGACACAAAGTAGTACTGCCTTATGCTATCTGGAAGTCTATAAATCTTTGTGGAAGTAGACTGCCACATCTTTCTCCTAAGAACGGCTGGTAGGTTCGAAGCACCAACCCTTTTGTTAACAGCTGAGCTCTTTAACAAGCATATCGCCAGGGCTTCTTAAAGTAAGCAGCTGCTTCTTATGGTTTTCCCCATTGTTTCCTTTTCCTCTGTTCTGTCTCTATCTTTCCTTCTTTGTCTCTTTAAACTTTGATATTAAAAGTGTCGAAGCTAGAAACATCTGGCATGTTTGTTTTGATTCTGTTTGCTATACCCTCTCGTCCTTAGTGATGGTGACTGTCTGCATCATTTGTTAAGTGGAAAAACTAGAGCTAACGTTCCTTCTTCCACGTGCTACCAAATTTTTCTTTCCCACTATAGTAAAAGCGAAACTCTGGTGCTGTCGTAGTTAAGTGTTACAGCTGCTAATCAAAAGGTCAGCAGTTCGAATCCACTGGACACTCCTTGGAAACTCTATGGGGCAATTCTACTGTGTCCTACAAGGTTGTTGTGAGTTGGAATCGACCCAACAGCAGCAGGTTTGGTTTTCAGTTGTAGCAAAAGAAGAAACTCTTGTGATGTCGTGTTTAAGTGCTATGGCTACTAATCAAAACTTTGGCAGTTCAAATCTACCAGGCACTGACTGGAAACTATGTGAGGCCGTTGTGTTGTGTCCTGTAGGGTCGCTGTCAGTTGGAATGGACTGGACAACAATGGCTTTATAGTACAAGAACTTCCAAAATCTGTGCTCTGCAATATTAACTTGTTCCTTCCTTTAAATCTAGTTTTATATGCCCCAAATGAGATTCTTATTTCCTGGATAACGACTTGCTTTTTTTCCACTTTGCTTTGGCTGCCCAGAATAACTTCCAAATGAATTTGTATCCTATCAATTCTTCTCCTCCATCAAAATCATTGCGAAAACCCACCAAGATCTGCAAAAACTCATTGCATTAATGTTCTAATGTTTCTTGCCATCAGTGAAACTGGACTTACTCACACATTTCAGTTGCAGCCTCTTTAAGGTTAGGATTTCATTTCACTTTTGTATTTTTGTCCGTGATGCTTTAACAACTCAAAAGGGCCACGCATCCCTGGCACTGCATGAATAAATGACACCGCGCACTGTAATAATGACAATAGGGCATGTACTCCTTTACCTGCCAACAGAGAGAACTGTTCTTTTGACTATTTTGCAAAATCGTAATGACTCACTAGAGGTTTCTTCCCACCTACCTGATTCTGAGCCCTGTGGATTATAAACATATTTTATTTAACAAATTCATTTTTATTACCACAGTCAGCTCCTATCACAATAGTTAAAGTTCTGTTTGCAGGTTCATAACTTGGCTATAAAATTTTGCTTCAGGCAGATATTTCAGTCAAATGACTCTTGGCACAAAATGTCATTATTAGAAAAAAAGTTTTAAACACCAAAGAAAGGAAGAAAAAAATGCTTTGACTTAAAAAAAAAGTTTCATATACTCTTTTATATTAAAGAAATGTTCTTCTCCTACCCCAACAAAATATAAATGCCAAACCTCAGCCATCAAAACTTGTAAAGCAAAACTGATTGAACTTCCTCCTCAGTGTTTCTCAATGGGATACTACTGAAATTTTGAATAGGACATTTTTTGTTGTACAGGCCTGTCTTCTGCAGAGCAAGGCATGTATTTAGTATTCTTGGTGTCCCTGCTTCTGCTGCTTTTCCCTCTCCCTCTACCTCCAAACTGAAGGGGCTGTGTTGGCCAATGAAACTCACCCTTTGTGACTTCTCCATTTCATTCATATCCTGCAGGAAGACCATGGCCTACTGGCTTAGAGCTGCTTTAATTTATCGAGAATGAAGTGTAGGAGTACACAAGATACAATGTTGACTGAGTTGCCTGGTCAGCTATAGGTAAAAATATGCAACTGGAGCATGGTACAAAGGATTAAGACACGTGACTGCTAAACCAAAGGTGAAGGTTAGAGCCCCAAAAAGAGATAGCTCGGAAGAAGGATCTGATGATTTACTTTTGAAAAACCAGCCACTGAAAGCCCTATGGGACACGGTTCTACCCTGACGTAAGTGGGTTCGCCATGACTCGATGGCAGCTAGTTTTTATCCTCAGCAATCTTCTGTATTCCTTTTTCACCTCTTTCCCTTTTTTTTGTCCTTAGTAAGACTTCCACTACAAATCCGTTGCCTTTTGGATGTCTGAGTCAATCTTAGTAGAGTCTTGTCTGAGACCTGCTCTTTCTCCACGCATCTGTCAAAATGCATCAGGTTTTCATCTGTGCTTTTGGGGCCCTATTTTCTGTTCAACATGGCGGTTACTTCGTGAACCCATCCTTGATAATGACTCAGTCGGTCATATCTCTTAGCAGGGCTCATATTCCAAAGATGTGACAGTTGATTTAGCCCAGATCCTGCCAACTCAGAGTGGACACAGGTGGCAGTTCTGCTCCTGACACCCCTGCTCTGTCCAATGTTGCTCTGTTGGTTGCTGAATCTTGGGGTTGTCAGGAGGAGCCTGCGACAGGGGAAGGACTAGGGTGGTCAAGGTGGTAAAGAGAAGATGCTTGGGAGTCTCAGGGCAGTTGCTGTTGGTGAGAGAAATGGAGATGCTTCAATACTGAACAACTGATATGGCAGGGTGGTACATGTTTAGTGAACACTGCCTCTACGGAGATTTGCAGTTACAAAGGAGATTCCCTGCATCCTCAAAGCCTTATTTTAAAGCAACAAATTATGTTTTTAGCAACATGGAAAGCCAGAGAAGAGTGACTTTTGACCTGCAAACATTTGAATTTTGTGTATAGTCGAAATTACTATACTTGTTGATTTCATTTTTTTTTACATTTAATGTCCCAATTCCTTCCACTCAATAAGCACTCATATTTTCCTTTTAATATTTTAATGATAGTGTAATGGAAATTTATTCTGATGTATGGTGTGAGTGAGAATCACATTTGATTTTTCCTTTTTTTATTTTTTATTTTATTATTAAATAAAAAATGAAAGTGTACATACTCTTTGCTTACAACATTGGGTTAAGATGGGAGGAGTACACAAGTTGTGTTGAAGCCTCATTAATATTTATCTTCTTACTAATGTGTATTGTCATCAATTTCACTCAACCAAATTTCTAACAACTATCTAATCTAAACCCTAGCCCCTCGCCCTTCCCCCTCCCACGCTCCCCACCCTTGCAGCCATCAAAGAGTCTTTTCTGTTATGTATGAGTCTGCTTTTAAGTTTTTATTGTAGGGGTCTTATATAATAATTGTCCTTCTGTCGCTGACTAGTTTCACTCGACATAATGTCCTCCAGTTGAGACCAAACTGAGAGATGTTTCCTGCCATCATTGTTGTTCTTTACCATTGCACAGTACTCCACTGAGTACATATACCAAAGTTTACCCATCCATTCTTCTGTTGTTGGGCATCTGGGTGGATTCCATCTTTTTGCTATCCCAGACTGTGTTGCAATGAACATTTGTGTGCATGTATCAGTTGGTGTGAATGGCCTTGCTTCTGTAGGATATATTCCAAGTAGAGGAATTACTGGGTCAAATGGTATATCTATATCCATTATTTTAAGATAACACCAGATTGCTTTCCAAAGAGGTTGCACCATTCTGCAATCCCACCAACAGTGTAGGAGAGTTCCAAGTGTATGAGTCGGATCCGACTTGACGGCACTTGGCTTGGCTGAGCTTTTTTTTACCTTTTGATTTTCTAAACCTAAGTCTTTGCACATTTCATTGTTATACTTTGTTTTCTTGAGCAGCTCTTTTACTTCTTCATTTCTTCCTTTTCTTTAACTACTCCATGTTCAAGAGCAAGCTTCAGAGTCTCTTCTGTAACCTATCATGGACTTTTTTGCTTTGTTTTCTGTCCTTTTAACAATATTTTGTTTTCTTCATGTTTGATATTTTAATGCCATCCCACAACTGGTCTGATCTTTGGTCAGGAGTGTTCAACACATCAAATCTATTGTTGAAATGCTCTCTAAATTCGGGTGGGATAGTCCCATGGTCATACTTTGGCTATAATGGACTTGTTTTAATTTTCTTCAGCTTCAACTTGAACTTGTACATGGGGAATTACTTGTCTTTTCTGCAATCTGTCCCGGGCCTCTTTCTGATTGATGATGCTGAGCTTTTCGATTGTCTCTTTTCACAAATGTAGATGATTTGATTCCTGTGCATTCCGTGTGGCAAGGTGCACTTGTATATTAGTCAGTAACATTGTTAAGAAGAAAAAAAAAATTACAATGAATAAGTCAGTGGTATTGCAAAACCCTGTCATGTAATCTCTGACATTGTTTCTATCACCAAGGCTATATTTCCCAACTGCTGATCTTTTTTGTTCATTTCAAACTTTCATGTTCTAATCACCAGTGATTTTCAATACATCTTGCTTGCATGTTTGATCAAATTCAGACTGCAGAAGTTGATAAGAGTCTTCAATTTCTTGCTCTTTGGCATTGTGGTGTGTGGGTAAATTTGATTAAGTCATAGTAACTGATCTTTCGTGCAGGCTTATGGATATTATTTTATCACAGATAGCATTGTATTTCAGGGTAGACCTTTGAAATGTTCTTTTAATGATGCATGTGATGGTGTTCCTCTTCAATTTGTCATTTGGCATAGCAGTCCATGTGATTATCTGATTCAAAATGGCCAGTACAAGGTATCATGGATTGAATTGTGTCCCTCCAAAATACTATCGACTAGACTATGATTCAAAGTATTGTGTGATTGCCCACAATTTATAAATCATATCTCCATGCTGTTAATGAGATAGGACTCAATCTACAAGATTGCTTTCTCTTAAGCAAATCTCTTTTGAGATATAAAAGGGAGATGGGGGCCTCTACCACCAAGATACTAGAACCAGAAGAACAGTGCATCCTTAGGACCCGGGGTCCCGGTACTGAGAAACTCCTTACCCAGAGAAGATTTATGACGTGGACTTTCTGCCAGAGCAAATGGAGAGAGAAAGACTTCCCCTGGAGCTGACATCCTGGATTCAGACTTGTATCCTCCTAGACTGTGAGAGAAGACATTTCTCCTTGTTGAAGGCATTCCCTTGTGCTATTTCTGTTATAGATACTGGAACTAAGACAGCAAGTTTCTGTGGACCCTCCAGACTACATGGGAAGAAGGACTGAGTGTATGTTTCTGGAAAAAATTTGCCACTGAAAACTTTATAAATAGCAGCAGAACATTGTCTGATACCGTGTGAGAAGACAAGCCCCTTAGGTTGGAAGGCAATCAAAATATGACTGAGGAACAGCTGCCTCCTCAACATAGAGTTAACCTTAATGACATGGATAGAGTAAAGCTTTCACAACTTTCATTTGCTGATGTGGCACAACTCAAAGTGAGAAGAAACTGCTGCAAACATCAATTAAATTTGGAATATGGAATGTGCGTAGTATGAAGCAAGGTAATTTGAAGTTGTCAGAAAAGAAATGGAATGATTGAAGATCAATGTTGTTTTTTATACTTAGGAATATATTTATTCTAGCATTTGTAGTACCTATGTGGTTCAAATGGTTAACATGTGTGACTGCTAACTGAAAGGTTGGGGGTTCAAGTTCTTCACTCAGAGGCACTTCAGAAGAAAGGCCTGACAATCTACTTCCAAGAAATTGGTCACTGAAAAACACATGGAGCACAGATCTACTCTGACATACCATGAGGTCACCAGGAGCTGGCACTGATGATGTTGCTTTTCTTTCTTTTTTTAAATCCTTGTATTTAAATTATCTTTTGTATTTCTGAGCAAACTTTTACAATTTTCTTCATGTAGGTCCTATACATGTGTTACTCTTAAGGACCTTCCTTTCTTCATCATTGCTTTTGTGAATGAGATCATTTTCCTTTTTTTGTGTCAACTAACTGGTTACTGTGGAGTAGGGCGCCTTAGGATCCTTCAGACATTGTTGACCACCCTGCTACGCACCAATGGGCACTGCCAGATGAACTGTCTAGGATATTCTCTAGACCACCTTCCTTCAAACATAAGTTCTGACAGGAGTGCTGGGAGCCGCAAACTACCCATAGTGCTTACAAATGCAGTTTGGTACTATTTTCAGCCTGATTCCAGTGAACAAAGCTTTAACACAAATAAAAATAATTGCTTGTTTTGACAAAATTTGACTTTTTCTTAAATATTCACAATGGGACTCATCTTCTGGAAACAGCAGAACTCTAGACTCTTAGGAGAAATTCATGTTAACAATTACACAAGGACTCAGAGGGCACCTTCCAATTATTTACTGAAAGGGGAAGTGGCTGTTGCAGGAGAGTAGAATTCAAACAGTGTTTCCATGTTTTGGGTTAAAATCATTTTGAAGCCAGAAGAGTACCATTTTAGTCATCTGGTACTGCTCTAACAGAGCAGTGGAAGGCTTCATGAAGAGAAATCTTACTGACACAGTCTAGTAAACCACAAATCCATTTCACGAGTTATAGGTCCATTCAGTAAAAGAAATTGTCACACTCCAGTAGGCTGAGTCTAGGTTCAAGGAGAGTATCTCAGCACAGGGACTTCAGGTCCAAAGGACATGCTTTGCTCTAGATGCTGCCTTCTCGGTGGTATGATGTTCCCAATTTACTCTGCTCACTTCTCTTCGTTATATCCCACAGCTGGTAATCTGAGTCCTGCTTCGCCAATACAACTGCTGTCCATTTTCCCTCATCAGCATTACAGAGGCAGAGTTCACAACACTTGGAAGGAATGGCACCATACTGGGACTCATAGCTGAATTGAATCAACACATACATTTTGGGGGGACACAATACAATCCATGACAAGTACTGTCTGTGCTAATACATTGGGTTCTTGGCAAAAACATCAAAGATTAAACACATTAGTGATTGCAAGTTTTTTACTAATATAGTTTTCTTTCCGTCCTTTTGAGCTAGGAGATAGTCACAGTGCCTGAGATGCTGGGATTCTGGGATTGTAGTTGACAGTTGACAGCAAGTATTACTTTGGTATAGAGCATTGGATGATGTCAGCTGTAATGACCTCTAATTTTAGTCCAAACATGTTGTAAGGAGAGCCTAAGTAGTTAGGGATAAAGATTTACAACAGTTGGGACATATCTTCCTGTATTTGTTCATTTTCCATCCATGACAAGACCGAGACCTTCAAAAATAACTAGTTGTCATCGAGTCAGTGCCAACTCATGACCATCCCATGTGTGTCAAAAACTTGTACACATCTTGTTATGTGACCCTAGTTGCTCTTGTGCGTTGTGACAGCACACTCCTCCTTTCCACCCTGTATTTCCCATGTCCATTCAACCAGCTCCTGTCCGCATCTGCCTTCTTACCTCACCTCTAGACAGAAGCTTCCCATTCAGTCTCATGTATCTACTTGAACCAAGGAGTGCACTCTTTACCAATATCATTTTATGTCTTACAGTCCAGTCTAATTTGTCTGAAGCATTGGCTTCTGGAATGCTTCAGCTCTGGATGAGCAGAGAGTTCACGGGCCAAGTCTTCTGGGGTCCCTCCAGTCTCACTCAGACCATGAAGTCTGGTCTTTTTATTAGAATTTGACTTCTGCGTCCCACTTTTCTCCTGCTCCATCAGGGACTCTTTGTTGAGTTTCCTATCAGGGTGGTTATTGATGGTACCTGGATACCATCTAGTTCTTCTGGTTTACGGTTAGTGGAGTCTCTGCTTCACATGGCATTTTCTGTCTCTTGGGCTCAAATTTTCCTTATGTCTTTAGTGTCCTTCATTCTCCTTTGTTCTAGGTAGGATGGGGCCAACTGACACATCTTAGATGGCTGCTTGCTAACTTTTAAGACCCCAGACGTTGGGCTGATATTTTAGAAGTAAGTCACTAGGCCTTTCTTCAGAGGTGTCTCTAAAGAAGCTGCAGTTGCTTTGTCATTGGCTGAGGCAATTACGGTCTCCTGACCACCACCAGCATGAGCATCTCCTAGGAACTTGCTAGGTAGGCAGATTCTCATTCCCACCTCAAATCTACTGAATCTGAAATTCTGGTTATGGGATCTAGCAGTACTTTAACAAACCCTACAGATGGTTCTGATACATGCAAGTTGTAGAATCACTGGCTTAGGGGAGTGTTGCTCTGCCACTTCTGCCCTGTTACTTTGACTTCAGTTTGATTCTGGCCTCTGTTGCCTTGTAAAGTATGTGTACTTTGATGTCTAGCTCCTATGTACTGATACCACTTTTGGACAGTCAACCTGACTTTCTGGACAGACCTTTTTCTAGACCTTAAGCCTAGATACGTGATATAAACATCTTTTTTTGATGCCTGAGCTCAGTGCCCATTTTAGTAAGCTTACCATCCACATCTCCAAGACTGACCAAGTCTGCATTGTCAGCTATAAAGCAAGTCAGTTCATGATAGAGATAATACAGCAAAGTAGTTAAAAGCCTGACTTTGAAATCAAACAGGCCAGATTCAAATCCTGGCTTTACTATTCACTTAATAGGTGAACTTGAGAAGCAACTAAAGGATAATAATACTTACTTCAATGATGAGATATTGTGATAAGCCTATGAAATCATCTATCAGATCCATGGCACACTTACATACCGCAAAATGTGTAAAGGTGGATTGTAATATTGTCTTTAGTCCTTAAGGTTTCTACCTAGAATGGCTGGAGATGTGAGTAGTTATTACCATCCAGTCAGGTTTATCTACTACCACAGTGTTCTGTAAAAGAATTCCTAATTTCTGTGTAAGCCGTGTTGTAAATATGATGGGAAGCACAGGTCCATGTAAACACCATGTACAGCTTGGGGCATTAATGAACGGTGGTAGCTGTTATCTCTGATGATGGATTAGGGCTACTAAGATGGTAAGTGGTACAAATGGCTGTCCTGAAGACCTTAGTGGCTGCCAAGGAAACTTAGGTGTGAGCTTTAACTATCAGAGGAAAAAAAAGAATCCAGAAGAGTTCAGAACCTCAGTTATTTCACAAGCCAGGATCAGCATCAAGAGCTATGTTCATTACTGTGATATTGGTACCCACAACTGTGGTTGTTGTCTCATTGGTTTAGTGTCATCTTGGGAAGCAAGAGTATCCAATATAAACAGATTTCTTCTTCCTTTGCTCTGCTATAAGATATTCTAATTGGCATTCTAGCATATCTGTTTTTCCAGTTTGCTTGTAGATACTCAGCTTCTTATGATCTAGGTTAGTTACGACCTGTAGAAATACCCTACCTAGCATATATATGAGGTGTATATAAGATCCTTATAAGCTTTATATTGTTTTATTGTTTATCAATTTAGTGGGATTTCTGGAGTAAAGGCAAGGCATATAATCAATAGGAAGACAGCATTTACTTTGGAAAATTGATTTTCTTTACCATGAAGCATACATTGCTCCTCTCAGCTCCTCTCAAGTAATGTGACGATAGAGAGAGGCACGTTTCCTAATGTTAATTTTTAATTTATGTTGGAACCCTAGTGGCACAGTGATTAAGAGCTCAACTGCTAACTGAGATTGACAGTTTGAATCCACCAGCTACTGTTTGGAAACCATATGGGGCAGTTACTCTGTCATTTAGGGTAGTTATGAGTTGTAACAGACTGGATGGCAACAGATTCAACTTTCTTTTTTTTTTTTAAGATTTTTTTTTCATTTGATGTTAAAGGCAGATTAACTCTAAAACTTCAATGTAATGTGTGTGGAGATTAACCAAAAAATCCAAACCCACTGTTGTCACATAGATTCCAACTCATGGAAACCCCAGGTGTTACAAAGTAGAATTGTGCTCCGCAAGGGGTTTTTTGGTGGTAATCTTTTGTTAAAAAATTTTTAAATTGTGTTTAAGTGAAAGTTTACAAGTACCGTTTCTCATATAACAACTTACACATACTTTGCCATGTAACCCTAGCTACCCACCTCACACAGTGGCAGCACTCTTTCCCCTCTGACCCTTATTTCTTGTGTCCATTTGACCAGCTCGTACACCACTCGGATGCTCCCTCTGGCCTCTGAGCAGGAGTCGTGCAGTCAGTCTCCTGCATGTGCCCAAGCCCAGAAGTACACTCTTCACCTGTGTCATTTTATGTCTTGCATATCAGTTCAGTCTTTGTCTGAAGAGTTGGCTGCCACAGTGGTTTCAGTTTGGGGTTAACAGAAAGTTCAGGGGCCATATCTGCTGGGGAATGTCCGGTCTATCAGACCATCAAGTCTGGTGCTTTTACTAGATTTCGAGTTTAGCATCCCACATTTCTTCTGCTGCATCAAGGACTCTTTGTTGAGTTCCCTACAAGGGCAGTCTTTGATGACGGCCAAACGCCCTCTAGTTCTTAGGGTATCATACTGATGTAGTCTCAGTTGTATGTTGCGCTGTCAGTCTCTTGGGTTGACGCTTTCCTCTGGTTGGTAATACTCTTTTTCTCCTTTGCTCCAGGTGGGTTGAGACCATTTACTACTTCTTAGATGGCCACTTGATAGATTTTAAGGCACAGACACCATTCACTAAAGTGAGGTGGAGAACATTTGCTTAACAAACTTTTACGGAGATGTCCCCTGAAGCCATGGTCCTCAGACCCCTGACCCTGGTATTCTGTCCCTGGATATATTTGGTGTTATTTAGATTACTTCTAAGCTTTAAGGTTAGTCCATTTTTGCTGACTTTCCTCAGCTGTGTATTATCTCTCCCTTTGCCTAAAATACTTCGTGTCAGTTATCTAATTAGTGGATACCCCTCTTCCACCCACCTTGTAACCATGGAAGAATGTTTTCTTCTGTGTTTAAACCAATTCTTGAGTTCTTATAATAGTGAGCTCATATAGTGTTAGTTCTTTCTCAATTGACTGATTTTGCTCAGCAAAATGTTCTAAAGATTCTTCCCTTTCACGAGATGTTTCCCAAATTAATCATTGTTCTTTATCATTGCATAGTATTCTATTGTGTAGAATATACCATTGTTTGTTTATCCATTCTTCCATGTAAAGCACTTAGGTTGATTCCATCTTTTTACTATTGTGAACAGTGCTGCAATGTACATTAATGTGTGTGTATTTATTTTTACAGCAGCTCTTCTTTCCCTAGGATATATTTCAAGAAGTGAGATTTCTGGATGGTGTGGCATTTCTATTTCTAGCTTTTTTGAAGAAGCTACTCACTATACTCTTCATAGAAGCAGGTTGTCAGACTTTTCTTCCTTGACATTGCTGCAGGGGTTCAGACTGCCAACCTTTCAGTTAGTAGCCAAGAGCAAATCATTTGCACCACCCAGGGATCTTGTATGGAGATCAGGAGATGGAAATAAAAGATCCTAGGAACTGAGTACAGGCAGTTCCCTGGCTACAAGTGTCCGATTTCTGGACAACTCATACTTCAGAATCGATTGCTGTAAAGCCTATTACAGTAAATCCCTGGGTTAGGAACATCTGACTTACAGGCAGTTTATATTTAAGAACAGACTGCCATAAAGCCTATTACATTAAAAACTTAGGTTAAATACAATAATGCCTAATAATGACCTTACACACTACTTTGTGATGCTCATAAGAACATCGAGTTGTTCATATTTCTTAAGTGTTTTACATGCACCTTGTTGTTGTTAGTTGCTGTCAAGTAGGTTTGGACCAATAGCAAATCTATGTACAGCAGAATAAAGCACTCTCCAGTCCTGACCCATGTTCACAATCATTGTTATGGTTGGGCTTATTGTTGCATCCACTGTGTCAACCCATTTTCGCTTATCCTTTACTTTACCAAGTATGATGTCTTGCTTCATGGACTGATCCCCCTGACAATAAGTCCAAAGCATGCGTGATGCAGTCTTTGCATCCTGTCTTCTAAGGAGCCTTCTGGTTGTGCTTCTTCCAAGATAGATCTTTCTGTTCTTTTGGTAGTCCATGGTACGTTCAATATTTTTCTCCAACACCACAATTCAAAGGTAACAACTCTTCTTCTGTCTTCTGTATTCATCATCCAGCTTTTGCATACATATGATGCAATTGAAAATACCATGGCTTGGGTCAGATACACCCAGTGGTATAGTGGGTTAAGTGCTACACCTGCTGTGGTGGTCAGGATTATGTCAACTTGGCTACTACATATTTGGCTGCTGTATTAAGTAGCAGGGCGGGGTTTGTGGTGGCTCCCTGCCCCTCGGCTCTCATCTCACGACCTTTCACTATGGCTGCTGGCCTCTCACGTGGCCAGGAGCTCCGGCTCTCTTCTTCCAGTGCCTGGTTGCGGGATTTGAGCTAGCAGCTGTTGGACTCATCAATCCTTACAGTCGGCACTTGAGAGTCCTGCTCCCTGACCTGCCGATCCTGCATTCACCAGCCTCTGCCCACTCCTGCTCCCTGACCTGCTGATCCTGGTTTTGCCAGCCTCTGTCTCTTCGTCTCACCACCAGCTTGGGATCCACTGACCTACACAACCGGTGATCTAGAAGTCTGGTCTCTGACTTGCTGACCTTGGGTTCCTCAGCTTCCGTGGCCATGTGAGGCTTGTGCCAGAGCTTGGGACATTCAGCTTCTGTGATTACATTCAAAATGCTAACGATGTATTAATTGCACCACTTGAGAAATTTCAAAAGAACAGCTAGATGCAGCAAAAGATGGAAAGAAGAAATTTGACAAGGAAAGTGAAAAATACTATTCTGTCCTTGACAAGCATTTAAATTTACCTGCAAAGAAAAAGGGTCTCATTTGCAAGAAGCAGATACACAGATTGACTGAGAACATCAAAATTTCTATGTCATGATTCCCGGTATCTTGGGACTGTCCTCCATTCTGTGGTTTAACTAAACTGTATGCTAAAGGAGCTGTAAATTCCTGCATAGGATTACTTCCTTGCTCTGCTCTGTGGGGAGTTTCCCTGGAGTATGGCTTGCCCCACCCTTAAGCTTTTCAGCCTGCAGGAGATAAAAGGAAACAGAAACAAAGAGAATGGGGAGCCTGGCACCATCAAGAAATGTGCACCGGGAGAACAGCGCGTCCTTGAGACCTGAGGTTCCTGTGCCAAGACGCTTCCTGGACAAAGACTGATGCGATATCGGACTTTCCTCCAGAGCCGACAAGGGGAAAGCCTTCCCCTGGAGTGGACTCCCTGAATATGGACTTGCAACCTACCGGACTGTGTAAGAATAAACCTTCCTTTGTTGAAGCCATCCACTCTGTGGTATTTCTGTTAGAGTGGCCCTAGCTGACTAAAACACCTGCTAACTGAAAGGTCAGCTGTTCAGATCTGTCAGGCACTCCCTGGAAACTCTGTGGGGAAGTTTTACTCTGATCTCTAGTGTTGCTATGAGTCGGACCTGACTGCACAGTAGTGGGTGAGTTTTGCAGAAGATTCACCCCATGCAAAGTGTCTTCATTTCTTGACTGCTGCTTCCACAGGTATGCATTGTGAATCCAAGTAAAATGAAATCCTTGACAACCTCAATCATTTATTTATTTATCATGACATTGCTTATTGGTACATTTGTGAGGATTTTTGTTTTCTTGATGTTGAAATGTAATCCAAACTGAAGGCAGTGATCTTTGATCTTCCTCAGTGAGTGTTTTAAGTCCTCTTCACTTTTCACAAGCAAGGTTGTGTCATCTGCATAACACAGATTTTTAATGAGTTTCCTATACTGATCCATGGTTCTTCTTCATACAGTCCAGCTTCTCAGATTATTTGCTTGCCATCAGACTGAATAGTTCTGGTGAGAGGATACAACCTCGGTGCATGCCTTTCTTGTCTTTAAAGTATACAGTACCCTCTTATTCTGTTCAAACAACTGCTTCTTGATCCATGCACAGATTCCCCCTGAGCACAATTAAGTGTTCTGGAATTCCTGTTCTCTGCAATGTTATCCACAATTTATTATGATCCACACAGTCAAGTGCCTTTGCATAGTCGATAAAACACAGGTAAACATCTTTCTGGTATTCTCTGCTTTCAGCCAAGATCTGTCTGACATCAGCTATGACAACCCTGGTTTCACATCCTTTTCTGAATCTAACCTCATATTCTTGAAGTTCCCTGTCAATATGCTGCTGCAGCTGTTTTTGAATGATCTTCAGCAAAATTCTAATTGCATGTGATGTGAATGATTTTTTTTTTTTGATAATTTCTGCAGTTGGTTGGATCACCTTTCTTGGGAATAGGCATGAATGTGAATCTTTTCCAGTTAGCTGGCCAGGTGGCTGTTTTCTAAGTTTCTTAGCATAGACTAGTGAGCACTTCCAGCACTTCATCTGTTTGTTGAACTATCTCAATTGATATTCCATCAGTTCCCAGAGCCTGGCTTTTCACCGAGGCCTTCAACACAGCTTCAACTTCTTCCTTGGGTACCATCAGTTACTGATCGTATGCTATCTCTTGAAATGCCTGAACATCCATCATTTCTCTTTGGTACAGTGCCTGCTGTATTCCCTACATCTTATTTTGATGCTTTCTGCATCTTTTAATATTTTCCACATAGAATCCTTCATGTTGCAACTTGATGGTTTCCCCTTCTAGAATGGAGTTTCTAAAATGATTCGTTGTACTCATGAGAAACCTGTACTTGGATCAAGAGGCAGTCATTTGAACAGAACAAGGGGACATTGTATGGTTTAAAATCAGGAAAAATGTGCATCCAGGGTTGCATCCTTTGACCATACCTATTCAAGCTCTATGCTCAGCAAATAATCCAAGAAATTGGACTACATGAAGAAAAGTGGGGCACTGAGATTTGGAGGAGGAGTCATTAACAACCTGTGATATGCAAATGACACAACCTTGTTTGCTGAAAGGGAAGAGGGCATGAAGCACTTACTGATGAAGATCAAAGGCTGTAGTCTACAGTATGGGGTACACCTCAATATAAAGAAAATAAAAATTCTTACAACTGACCAATAAGCAAATAAACAGAAAAAAGTTTGACATTGTCAAGGATTTCATTTTACTGGGATCCACAGTCAACAGCCATGGAAGCAGCAGTCAAGAAATGAGATGACATGATTTCATTGGGCAAATCTGCTGCAAGTAATCTCTTTAATGTTTTCCAAATCAAGGATGCCACTTTGAGGACTAAGATATGTCTGACTCAAGCCATGATGTTTTCAATTGCCTCAGTACATATATGAAAGCTAGGCAATATATCAGGAAGACCAAAGATAAATTGATGCCTTTAAATTATGGTGTTGGTGAAAAATATTGACTATATCACGAACTGCTAGAAAAATGAACAAATCTGTCTTAAAAGAAGTCTAGCAAGTACTCTTAGAAACAAAGTTGGTGAGACTTCATCTCTCATACTTTGGACATGTTATCAGGAGGGACGAGTCCCTGGAGAAGAACATCATGCTTGGTAAAATAGAAGGTAAATGAAAAAGGGGAAGACCTTCAACTAGATGGATTGACACGGTGGCTACAACAATGAGTTCAAAAGTAGGGTTGTTATGAGTTGGAGTCGACTGGATGGCATTTAACCACAGAACAAAAATTGAAAATCATATAGCCAATAACGAGCAAAGCTATCATTCAAACTTTGCTCTGTCTAACCTGGTTCTACGTCACCCCAATACCAGTTTTCACCTCCTCTGTGCCTCTCTGGAGACTGGAGTAAAATGTGGTGTACACAGCAGGCCACACTGAGGAGTCAAGCTGAGAGCAGGTATTAAATGTGAGGAAATGACTCACTTAAGCCTTAGGTAAGGAGCAGACAAAGTAGACAGGGAACTCACCACAGTTTCTACATGGTGTGGAATTCTAGGCCAGAGCATAGGAAACAGGTAGTTAGGAAGAGATGATGACTTAATAAACACATGGAAGCATGTGTTTAGGAATTTTACTAAATTACAAAGGAATTTTTAAGTAGTATAGTGAGCTCTTACACAGATTTGTGTTTCCAACCTTCAGTCATTTTTTAAGTAATTGTGTGTAGAATATGAAATAATAAAGTTATAAATATTGGCACTTTTATTTTGCTTTTTTATCTTATGTAAGTAATGATATGTTACATATCAAAGGTAACCTAGACAAGTGCTGTGTAATAGAAAAGGGGGACAAATGAGAAGGGAAATAACTTTAGGGACCCTCCCCTAACTTTCCCAATTTATCTAATTTAAATAAATGAACAGGAAAAACAGTAATGTGACTGAAAAATTATAAATAACATGTAAGGATCCTGCCGAGTCACTGTACCAATGTCTCCATCATGATCTGTAGCTAGAATAAGAGCTCAAATAATGAGAACTCAAGTAACCAGAGAAGCAGGGCAAGGCCTAGCTTGTAGACTGGAACAAATGAGCTAATGAACCACTGGAAACACGATCAGTGGATTAACTGTGAACTCACGCTCTGTCATGACACAAACACGACAGCCTGTAGTTCACTTGTATCACCCTTACTTTGGGCTTGAGATTCCTAGGTCTGAGGCAAGTAGCAATCTGAGGCCTTCCAAAGGCAGTGAAGAAGTAGCTGAACAAAAAAGGTTTTTTATCAGTAGCTTGCCAATATGAGCACCAATTCTCCTGAAAGCTGATTTTTCTACTGAGCAGGAGATAGAGCCTCAGACTGAATTCCCCAGCATTGCTTTCACGCGGCTAATTTAAGTTGCAGTGCTTTTCTACCCCATCTACCCGATATGTTTCAGCAGAGGGAAGAATAGTAGCTATCTGGGGACAGTGGTATAAAAATGCCATTTAGAAAGGAAACCCTAACTTCCGTGGCAAAACAAGCAAGAAACCCCTGGAAGCAAGCAAGTGAGAGACCCTGGAGCTGAGTAAGACCACAGTTGGGGGAGCAACCCAGAATTAAGCTCTTTTCTGGGCTCCACAGCATTGCTTGCGAGGGCCTCACTGCAGCTCCCCAGACTGGGCTGCTCTGATTGAACACTATGATTGCTCCAAGGTGTAAAGGCTGTGAAAAGCCAACCTGCTAAAGACACTAAGCATAGCAGATGCTGTGGATGCCTTGTCGTGTGTCCTTGGCACCCACTCTTCCTAACATGTCAGTGACTTTGTACTTCCAGCGCTGCAGCCCACCCCAAGAGCACTTCCAGGCTGGAGGCACTCTCAGTCCATCTGGGAAAGGTCAGAAACCAACACTGCGGAAAGAGAAGCTCTCAACCAATGACAGAGACAAACTGGTGGATAAATACCCCCAGTTTCCTCACCCTCAGGTGGGAGAATTCTGAGTCGTGCTCTGTGCAGTCTACCAGGGGTCTCTACCTGGACTAGAACAAACCACTCAGAATGAGAATCTGCTTGTGAACACCGCAGCCTCGACATTCTTCCCTTCTCAGTCTCACTTTTACCAGTCCTTCTGGGGCCACTCCCAAATAAATCACCGTTACCCAAGTCCTTGTTGCAGGATGTGATTTCTGGGAGACTCTAGGTTAACTGAGAGCTAGGAAAGACACAACAAATCCCCAACTTCTCGTTAACTCATAGCATTTCAGAGTTGGAACTTAGCTACTTTTCTAGCTTGAGAAAAGAAATACTCGTTTAAAGAGTATTTTCTCAGGACTCCAACTTTCAGTAATACCACCTTCATTGTCTTAGGTACTTAAGCCTGAAACCTGGGATTTAAATTGGTGATGGTGAACTTCATCTGTGCCCTGTGCTCCTGAAAACTAGTGATGGCTAAAGATACTCTTTGTCTCCTCTCTAACTTTTGCATTCTGGGAAATCACTTACTGCAAAGAAACACTCTACTATGTGAGTTTTTCAGTTTTTACTCTGTTATTGATAATAGTTTTATTCTATTTTGGGTGGAAATGGCCCTTGGGTGGCACAAATGGTTTGTTCCTGGCTTCTTACAACAAGATTGGCAGTTTAAACTCGTCCACTGGTGCCACAGAAGAAAGACCTGAAGGTCCACTTCTGTAAAGTTTATAGGCAAAAACAAAAACAACCCTATAGAGCTCAGTTCTACTAGGTAACTTGTGGGATCCTTAGGAGTTAGAATCAAGGTAGAATTAACTTAAAGGCAACATGTCTCTGCAGATAGACCTCATTAACAAAACAAAGAAAGCCTTATTCCCAAATGGCGCTACAACCACATGCATGGGTGTTGGGATTCTACTTTGGTTCTACAGGATACTTCGTATGATTTCAGTCTTTTAAAATTTATTGAATCTTCATATTGTGGCCTAATGAACGAGGTTCCACAATGAAGTCTGTGACTTAATTGTTCCAAGTGCTACATACTTCATAACTGAATATCACCACACTCGCCTTGGGAAACTATACACAGATGCCAGTACCTATTCCACCCTTCAAAGCAATTTTAGAATTCTTTCTGGAATGGCCGTTGCTCACAGTGGCAAGATGGAAGTTTGCAAGCTTGCTGTGAGGGACTTTTTGGCCAGTAAACAAATTATTGTGTTGGAACACCCTCCCTACTCACCTGATCTGGTTCCCAATGACCTTTTTATTTACCCAAACATAAATGAAATATTGAAAGGAAGACATTTTGATGGCATTCAGGACATCAAGGGTAATATGATGACAGCTCTGGAGGCCATTCCAGACAGAGTTGCAAAACCGCTTTGAGGAGTGGACTAGGCACTGATGTCTGCGCATAGCTTTCCAAGGGGAGTACTTTGAAGGTGACCGTAGTGATATTTAGCAGTGAGATATGTAGCACTTCGTTCAGGATAAGTTTGAGAACTTAATTGTCAGACTTCATATATCATTGCTGTTGTTGTTTTTGTTGTTCGGTGCTATCTAGTTGTTTCTAACTCACATAAAAAACCCAAGTGGAAGCCACTGCCATTGAGTTGATTCCAACTCACGGTAACCCAAAGGTCAGAGTAGAACTGCCCTATAGAATTTCCAAGGAGCTGCTAGTGGATTTGAACTGCTGACCTTTCAGTTAGCAGGCAGAGAAATATACAATGGAAGGAAACACTGCCCAGTCCTGCACCATGCCCTCAATTGTTGCTATGTCTGAGCTCACTGTTACAGCCGCTGTATCAATCTGTCTCGTTGAGGGTCACCTTCTTTTTTGCTGATCCTCTGTTTTACAAAGCCAGATGCCCTTTTACAGAGACTGCGACTTCCTGATAACATGTCCGAAGTACGTGAGACATAGGCTTGCTGCCCTTGCTTCAGTATATGTTCTATGTAACATATATCATGTTCTATGTAACATATATCTCCTTTAAAGGAGAATGCTCTTTGTGCACTTGAGAAATAAGTGTTTTCTGCTGTTGCTGTATGGAGTAGTCTATATATATTTTATGTCTAGTTGATTTATGGTGTTGTTCCAGTCCTCTCTTTCTTTGTTGGTGTTCTATCTTGTTCTATCCAGTATTGGAAATAAGGTATTGAAGTCTCCCACTATTATTGTAGAACTGTGTATTTCTGTCTCCAGGTATGTCAGCTTTTGCTTCATATATTTAGGGACTCTGTTATTAGGTGCATGTATGTTTATAATTATTGTATCTTAATCAATTTATCCTGTTATCAATACATAATGTCCTGTTTGTCTTCTGTAACAATTTTTGGGTCTACTTTGTCTGTGTATCAACCATATTTTCTAGCTTCTATAACACAATGTTTTAATATCCATATCAAGTCACCCTGTTTTTCCTGAGAAGAGCTCTCTGTTTCCTTTCACTAAACATTCAAAGCCTCAAGACATGTGTTTCAGATATAGTGGATGGATAAAATCCCTTCATGTGGTGGCTTCTTGCTATCACATTTACCATGAAAACCACAATAAAGGTTCTTGCCCACTGTCCCAACCATCTCTGCCTTGTGACATCCTGTTGAATTTTCCCCATGTGTTCCTGCTGGGCATGCTGGGAATACCATGGGCTCTGAATATAATAAACCTTTAAATGTTGTAGCCTCCTTCTCTTGATTTGTGTTTGACCTTACCAGTCTTCAAATATTTCTCTTGTACCAAGTGAAAACAGTCCGATAATGGTATAGTCGTCCATCCCCGCTCTCTTTTGGTTTCTACTTGCGTAGAGTATCTTTGTCTGTTCTCTCACTTTTAATCTATTTGTGCCTTTGGCACTAATGTGAGTCCCCAGTAGATAGCACATAGCTCGATTTTTGTTTTTAATTCATTCTGTCCATACCTGCCTTTTAATTGGAGAGTTAGTTACTGATGAAGAAGGACTTCTGCCATTCTGCTGCTTGTTTTCTATATTTTTTTCATCCCTTATGTCGGATCTGACTCGACGGCACTTGGCACTTGGCTATGTCCTCTATTACTGCCATCTTTTGTGGTTATTGGAGGTTTTTTAGTGTACTTTTTTGGTTCCCTTCTTCTTCTTTTTTCCTATATATTTCTTAGTATTTTTTCTTAGTTGTTGCCCTGGAGATTACAATGAACACATTTACTTTGTAACAAGGAGAAAACCTGGTGATCTACCACTGTAAAGATTACCACCTAGTAAACCCTGTGGGCAGTTCTCTGTACTGTAGTGTCTCTGTGAGTTGCACTTGATTGGATGGCCTGACTTTATAGCAATCAAGTTTGAGTTAACATCAATTTAGTTTCAGTAGTATACAAAATGTGCTTCTTTATGGCTCCTTCCTCTCACTCCACTATGTTTATATTATCACAAACTACATTTTATAGACTGAATGCTAGTTAACATAGATTTATAATTATTGGTTTGTCTTTTAAATCATATGGGAAGAAAAAAGAAGTTACAAACCCCAAAGGCATTAATAATAGATTTTATATTTACTGCTGCTGCTACCTTTGATGTTCTTTATTCTCTCATATGGCTTTGAGTTTCTGTCTAGTGTCCTTTCATGTTAGCCTGAAGGACTCCTTTTAGCATTTCTTTTAGGGAAAGCCTACTAGTGACAAACTCCCTCAGTTTTTGTTTACTTATGTCTTAATTTCACCTTTTAAAAAAGTACATTTTATTGTGCTTTAAGTGGAAGTTTAAAATCCAAATAAATTTCTCATATAAAACCCTGCACTCACACCACTCTAGCTGTTCTTCCCACCCTGTGACAGTACACTCCTCCTTCACACACATACTTCCTCTATCCATTCAGCCAACTCCTGTCCTCCTCCACTCTCTCATCTTGCCTCTGGACAGGAGCTGCTCAGAGAGCCTCAGGTATATATTTAAGTCAAGATGCACATTCTTCACCAGTATCACTCTATGTCTTAGAGGTTAGTCCAATCTCTATCTGCAGAGTTGGATTTGGTACTGGTTTCTGATCTGAGCTAACAGAGAATCTAGGGGCTGTGTCCTCGGGGGACCTTCCATTCTGTTGTGTCATCAAATATAGTCTATTAATAGAATTCTAATTCTGCACATCCACTTTTCTCCTGCTACTTTAAGGATTCTTTTGTGTTCCCTGTCAGGGTAGTCACTAGTGGTGACTAGGCACAATCTCATTCTTCTGGTCTCATGCTAATGAAGTCTCTAGATCATATGGCCTCTTCTGTCTCCTGGGCTCCTGTTATCCACATTTCTCTGATATCTTTCATTCTTTTCTGTTCCAGGTGGATTCAGACCAATTGATGCCACTTAGACGGCAGCTTGTTAGTTTTTAAGACCCCAGACACCACTCACCAAAATGGGATACAGACCATTTTCTTTAAAATACCTAGTTATGCCAACTGTCCAAATGTCCCTTGGAACCATGGTCCCCAGACTCCTGCCCCTGCTTCTCTGTCCTTCAAAATGTTGGGTTGTATTAAGGAAACCTCTTAGCTTCTGGTAAAGTCCAGCTGTGCTAACCTCTCTTCTACTGAATGCTGTCACTCCCTTCAGCTAACTCAATTCCTGTCTACTATCTAATCTATTAATACCCCTCTCCCTCCCCTTCCACCCTTGTAACCGTCAAAGATTATTTTCTTCTGTGCTTAAACCTTTTCTTAAGTCCTTATAATGATGGTCTCATACATATTTGTCCTTTTGCAACTGAGTAACTTTACTCATTATAGTGTCTTCCAGATGAGTCCATGTTGTTTCCTGAGATCATCATTGTTCCTTATCATTGCATAGTATTTCATTGTGTAAATATATCATAGTTTGTCTATTCATCTGTTGATGGGCACCTAGATTGCTTTCCAAAGTAGTTATACATTTTACATCCCACACCAGCAGTGTAGAGGAATTCTAGCTCTCTATAACTTCTCCTTTCTACTTGTTTGAGTTGTAGGGTTAATTATTTGATTTGGTTTCCTTTCTATTTTTCAGATATGTGCATCTGTTGAGGTAAGTTTCTGGGTCCTATAGGTTCTGATAGGATGTGTTTTCACACTCATTTGATTCTGTGAATTTTTTTATTCTACACTGGATTTCTTCTGTAACCTAGTCATTTTTGAGCAATGTATTGTTCAGTTTCCATATGTTCAATGTTTTTCTCTCGTTTTTCTATTAATGATTTCTACTTTTATGGCTTTATGGTCTGCTTTGTAATATTTTGATGCTTTGTAATATTTTAATACTTTGAATTTTGTTAAGGATCACTTTATGGCCTAATATGAGAATATTCTGCATGGTTTAGAAAAGAAAGTATGCTTGGCTGCTGTTGAGTGGAGTGTTCTGTATGTGTCTATGAGATCGAATTGGTTGATTGTAAACATGTGTTCACTGAGCTCTTTTCTAGATGTTCTGTCCTTCACTGAAAGTGGTGGGTTGAAGTTTCCTACTATTATTGTGGAGCTGTCTATTTTTGTTTTCAATGCAGTTAGTGTTTGTTTCATGTATTTTTGGAGCCCTATTATTGGATAAGTAGATATTTAATATGGTTATGTCCTCCTGGAGTATTGATCCTTTAATCATTATATAGTACCCTTCCTTATCCAATGTGATGGCTTTTTCTTTAAAGTCTATTTTATCAGAGATTGATATTGCCATTCCTACTGTTTTTTGCATGTTGTTAGCTTCATGTATTTTTTTCCAACCTTTGAGTTTTTGTTTGTTTGTTACTTTAAATCTGTGGTGTGTCTCTGTAGGCAACATGTGAATGGGTCATGTTTTTAACCCATTCTGCCACTCTTCACCTCTTTATTTGTGCATTTAATCCATTTACATTCAGAGAGATTATTGATAGGTATGAATTTAGTGCTGCTATATTGATGTCTTTGTGTGTGTGTTACAGACATTTCCTTTGCTCCATTTAATTTTCTGGGCTGAGTCTTTGTTTAAATGTATTTTCTTTTCATCTTTTTCAATGTTGGTGGCTTTGTTTTTGCTAAGACTACATGTTTTTCTTGTCTTTTGTTTTGATGCATAGAATTGATAGTTTCCTTTGCAGTTACCTTAATATTTATCTTTATTTTTCTAAATTTAAACCAGTCCTTAATCTCTTTATATCACCTTGACTTCCTTTCCATATGAAAGGTCTGTGACTACATTTTCTTTTAAGTCCCTCTTTTTTAATTGTAATGTTTACCTGATGGCATTTTGGTTTCCCTATTTGATTTATTTTTGTGATTCTCCTGTTTAGATTGATATCCAGTTGGTCTTTTCTATGTTCTCGCCTTGGGTGGTAACCTGATGTTATTGATTTTCTAATCAAAGTACTCCCTTTGGCATTGTAATTTTGGTTTGGTTTTTGCACATTCTCCAAATTTCTGCTTATCTGGAAATGTCCGAATTTTGCTATCATATCTGAAGGACAGTTTTACTGGATATGTCATTCTTGGCTGGCAGTTATTTTTCTTCAAGGTTTTGGATATGTCCTCCCATTGTCTTCTTGCCTACATGATTTCTGCTGAGTGTTCTGATCTTCGTCTTACCGATTTTCCTTTGTAGGTTATTCTTTATCACTAGCCACTTTTAAAATTGTGTCTTTAGCTGTGGTAAGTTTCACTATAATATTCACCTTCATTTTTAAAGAATAGTTTTACTAGATATAAAATTCTTGGTTGACAGTATTTTTAGTTTTACTTTTTTTAGCACTATATACATGCCACTTCACTACTCAACAGTATAAAATGTTGTTGAAGTTAGAAGAAGTGCCACTTTGAAAAAATAGGTTCTTCATTCATTAGGATGTGGTCCAGGAATTGTTATAACCATTTATTTCTCCTGATATCAAGGAAACTTGATCTTTCACAAAACAGTAAGACTTGTGTACTGGAGCTGTGGCTCTTAACCAGTCCCAGATAGGGTGCCTTGGGGCTGGGCAGTATTTGACAGGATTCTCAGTCTGAGTTACGGATGTTGGAGAAGGGAGCTCTGGTTGTCATGTCTTAGCAACCAGTAATGATAGCTTCCATGGTATTTCTCACAAGGCCATTTCTGCAACTTCACAGTAGAGGCACAGCAGTGCTGCTGGACTGTGAATACATGTGCAGTGCAGGTCCATCATAGGGTTTTCCCACAGAGGCATGAGGGTCCAGTTGGTCCACGTGACCAGGAGTCTAGGTCAAGGGTTGTGAATAGCTGATCTGCCAGAAGTTGTTATTGGGTTAATATCAAAGTGCTCTAACAATTTCACTGATTTTCTAGATAACTAGAAATTTCCTTTTTGTTTTGAGAGAGAGAGAGAGAGATGATGATGATGGTGATGACAGTGCAAGTTTGCACATTTGTTCAAATGTAAATTTTTATCTTTAAATTTGGTTTTGTAAGTTATGCTTAGAGGTGTTGGTGACAAAGACAGTAGTAAAATGTGTAGGAGATTAAGCCAAAGCATGCTGCATAAGTCATTATCATTGTGTGTGTATGTGTGTGTGTGTGTGTGTGTGTGAACAACAATGATATAGATTAGAGCACTGAGAAAAAGCCAGCCTCTTCCCAAAGGCAAAGATATTGACTTATGTAGGGCCCATGGAATTTCTAAGGGCTTGACTCAATTTCTATTTTGAGATGTGAAGATTACCTGTTTGATTCTTTAGGTGATCCAACTCTGATGTGAAATCAGAGTCATAGGTGCCATCATGAGATGTATTCAAGTTCCATCAGCTGACAGTTATCGGTGGGAATGTGGACAAGTGTGTGGGAGCAGAAAGGATGGAAGATGTTATGGATAACTTACAGTGGCAGCTAATACAAAACCAGACAAAACTTTGTCTATAATGGATTCAGTGAACAACAATTTGCTTAAAATAACATCGATTATTTAGGGACACATTTTTGCTTGTACAGATGCCTTCCAAGCATAAACATAATGCACAAATAGTACTTTAGGGACTCAAAACATCACATAAATTGCTTGATGAGAAGTGGCAAAATAGTCTGTTAGCATTATCTGCTTCTTTGCAGAGTTCTTCTTTTGTTGAACGTTAGAATAGCGACGTCAGGTTGTCAGTTGGCAAATAGTCCTCCGCTTTTTACACCATCCAAGAGACAGTCTAGGTGATGAAGTGCAGTACCAGCTGAATCTTCTTTTTGCTATCATCCTCTACCTCATACGTCTGCAATTATTCAGCTCTTCTCCACTGAGCAGTCTCATCACGGTGTCAGCGTTCAGCATCGCACAGCCCAGTTCACATGCATTATAGTCAAGCCACACAGCTCTGAAATGAAATTACGCATCTTCTTAATGTCAGTTCCTTCAATGGCTTTTCATTGTCATTCTTCAGATACCCCTTCATTCTCTGCCAGGTTGCTTCCTCCGTGTTCCAGTAGTGAATTAAAAGTTCCAGGTCTGAGGTTTTGGAAGCAAAATTCAAATTTTGCTCTGTAGAGCAGTCACTCTCCACTTTTCTCCCTAAAGTCAGATTAAAAGGACATAAAGTTTGAGAAGCAAACAGATCTGAGAGTCCTCAGGTTGACCCAAAGGTAACAGAAATGGATTTAGCAGAGAGATGAATTTCCAATCACCCAGAACTCCCAATTTGCCACTAGCTGGACCTTGGACTTCTGGCCTACCTATGCATGGAACGCTAACGTGGATTTCAAGCAGCTGAGAGTGTTTGCAACTGGCCTTGCGCCTTTGGTACACAGCTTCAAATACTTCATTCTAAAATGTAGATGCTTTTGTTGATTTATATATATATTTGCATTAATATACTAATTGTAATGTTTTTCCTATGGTTAATCAAAGGTCAGTTAATTTGCTTTTGAATAGTAACCAAGAGTTGAATGTGCTACAGTGACTAGGAAAAGTAGTATTAACATGAGGAAGGGGAGGAAGCAGTGTCCTCCATGAAGCTGTCAAGATCTATGGTAGTTCTACTCATCTTATGGAGGAAAACTGCACTGTGCATTTAAGTGGAGAATCATGACACCCAAATATGTGTGTATTTAAATTCTGAGTGTCTACGAGTAACTTCTGAATGAGCCTATATAGTTTGTTGGTGTTCATAAATATTTAAATTGTACTGATATGTAAAAGTAAGACGAGGCTCTGCTATAGTTTATTGCAGAATTATCACAACATCAAGAGCAGAGTGCTGGTATAAATTTACCTTCACAGTATGCTCATCAATGGTATCTGTTACCAGTACCTAGTAAATTAGCTCTTTAGAGTTCATCTGAGGGGCAAGTGATGGAGAAGACGAGGGGAAGGGATAGGCAAAAATATAGGGGAGAATGTACAAAAAGTGAAACTTTCTATATTGGTTGGTACTTTCAAATCTTCCATGTGAAGCTTGAGTTTTAGGATTCTGAGGATTGTATTTTAGTGATTTCTTGATACCATCAAACAAGAAAACATTAGAAGTCCTTTGTCAGAACTGGGAGTTAGCAAAAAAGATAAACAGGAATTTATATCTTTGCTTTGGGACATGCAAGAAACGCAATATGTGTTTAGTTTTCTAATTCTGACCCCAAGAACTCATCCTGTGGATCCGGCAGATTTCACCTAGGTAGAGGTCCCTTTTACTTCTCAGTGCGGTTTAAGATCCTGTGGGCTTGCAGTCAGAGTGGAATATGAGGGACGTCCCTTTGGCATTCACTCTACCCTGACCATTTACATGATCAATAAATATTTGTTGTCTGGTGTCTACTTAGTTTTGTCTAAGCCTCAGGGTCTCACAGGCAAATGGTTCACCTGCCTCTGTGTTAAGCTTGAGACATTAATGATCTTTATGAATTTGGGGATCTGTTTGTCTAGGGGGTGCATTCTCCCTGAGATCCTCTGTCTTCCTGGAGCACAGTGAAGGAGCTGGGGGTAGGTCTTTGTTAGCCATAGAACTTGCAGATTGCTGTGCCATCTTCCTCCTAGTCTTGAAGAACCTCTCTCCACCCTCTTTATTGGAATCTATGTGTCATTTATAATTGCATTCATCTTCAAGCAACAGAAAACCTACCCACAAGTAACAGATTTATTTGCCTAATGCAACAAGAAGTCTAAACCCACTGCTGTCAATTGCAACTCATAGTGACCCTATAGGACAGAATAGAAATGCCCCATAGAGTTTCCAAGGAGCATATGGTGGATTCAGATTTCCAGTGTCTTTGGTTAACAGCTGTAACATTGGCTGCTACACCACCAAGAAGTCTAGAGGGTAGGCAAATCTGACCTAGCATGGCTGATCAATGACATAGTCAAGAATAGTCTTTGTACTTTCCTGCTCTGCTCTTCTTAATTGTTTTCTTCCTCTGGGTCTCAAAACAGCTGCCATACCTCCAAACATCACATGAAACATTTGAGGAAATTGAAAACTCAATAACTGCATATCAAGTGTCAGGGTCTGGGTTTGTTTGTTCCAGTAAAGATACTTTAATTAGGACAGCTGCTGGAATTTGAGTTACCACCTAATTAAGTTTACAGTGGTAAATAGTCACTCTTCGAATTTTACCAGCCAAATTGATGGGTTAAATGGGGCTGTGATACAAATTATCACTTCTGTTTCAGGTTTTCCAAGGTGATATTAATCTCTGCAATTCTCCCCAGGAATTTATTATTGCTTCTGGTTTCCTGTCTTGGCAGGAAGAGGAAGTTCCTCTTAGTCATGTTTACTATTATGATTCTTACCCCAGGGGTCAGAGAGCTAATGTAGGGTTTGTGCTAGTTGACAAGCATGATTATTCTAATTACATAGGAACTAGGAAAATAGCTGCACTGCGGGTCTGGGACCACATTGATTCATTCTGGATCCAAATTGAGCTAAGAGTCCATTTATCATCTGATTATTGTAAGCCCAGTTTACACAGTGGTTCGTAGTGGCATTTTGTCTTCCAAGGAATTAGTAACAAGTCAGAACCATTATCTAGTAATTCCTAAAAGATTTGAGTATTTCCTTTTTTTCCAATACACAGTCATATTAGTAAATGGCAGAAAATCTCCTTGGAGAATGTTTTTTGGAAGATTTGTGGGATACACTTGTGGCAATGGTACTAGATTCTTCTTCAAGGAAAATCAGCTTCACTTTAGACCAGGGACTCTTAGTCTGTGAATTGAGTTAGCTATGCAAACTGGGAGAGAGACCATGACTCACCAGTGCAGCATCTCAATCAAGTTTTAGAGTACTACATATTTATTTTTTTCCTGTTATATAGATCAATCAATGGCTAGTAGACTGTGCACCTTTATTATTCCTGAGCACATAGTGACAATTACCAAAGACAACAACAAACAAACAAAAAACATTGCCATCAGGCCAATTCAAGTCATAGCAACCCAGTAGAACAGAATTGAACTGCCTCATAGGATTTTCAAGGAGTAGCTGGTGGATTGGAACTCCTGCCCCTCTAGGTTAGCAACCACTAAACTACTGTGCCACGAGGGCGTCTCGCTGCAATCAGCCATTTCCAAAGAACTATGTGAGCCAAAACTTTCTGATTCTTAGTGTGTCCCTGTTTCCCCTATGGAAACCCTGGTGGTGTAGTGGTTAAGCACAGTGGCTGCTAACCAGAAGGTCAGCAGTTTGAATCCTCCAAGTGCTCCTTGGAAACTCTATAGGCAGTTCTGCTCTGTCTATAGGGTTGCTGTGAGTAGGAATCAACTTGATGGCAGTGGGTTTTGATTGCCCCTGATGGCAAATGTGCCCACTTTGGAAGTTGCAACTCTGATCCTCTCATCCCCACTGAAATCAAGGAACTAATACTTCAGTGATGGTACCCCCTGCAGTCATACGTACTGTACAAATAAGAACAACTGTGGCTTTCTAAGGTTCCAGGCACTCTCTAATGTATTTCTCGTTGTTAGTGAAGAGATCATCTTCCTGGCCTTCTCCTGGAAAACAGTCGGGGATGAGTGTGCGTG
Organism: Heterohyrax brucei; assembly: GCA_028571685.1. Classification (NCBI taxonomy): domain Eukaryota; kingdom Metazoa; phylum Chordata; class Mammalia; order Hyracoidea; family Procaviidae; genus Heterohyrax; species Heterohyrax brucei. The sequence continues at coordinate 65,456,079 of CM053141.1, read as the reverse complement.
ATAAATGCAACTCAACCTTTCTATCTCCATAAGCCTTTGAATTCCATCTTCTACCTCGTGGTAGAGAGTTCTGGTGTCTCAATATTATCAATTGTAGGCTACTATCGAGTCCGTGTTTCAGCTAACTAATGAAGTAAGATGTTAGAGCTAACTCCAGTTACACAAACAAACACAAATTTGGAATCTCTTGTCAGTTCATCCATATCACTGAATTCAGCCTGGTGTTACATTCTGCCCTTCTTGCTCAAACAGTCTTACAGTTTTCCTCCCACATATTCACCAGTAATTGCAAATGCATTTCTTTTTGTGTGTAAGCTATTTTATCCTGGACTGCTATGTATACACGTCCGTCTGGGGCATGCTGAGATTTAAAGTTTTGATCCTTTTTATGGGTCTGATGGCAACAGAGGGTAGTTGTGGTTGATCTTGAGGAAAAAGAACATTCCATTTCAAGAAATCTGCCCCAGGTGAGGTTACCACACGATTTTAAGTACGGGAGGGCTAGTCTCAAACACCAGAGGACAAGCTACCACCACTGACAAGCGAAGCTTCAGGGACTAGGAAGTTTAAGATGGTCAGTTTCGTCTGGGTCCAATGAGATGTCTCTATTCCCAATTTCAAGAGTAAGTTCTTTCCCTTTAGATGTCCTTTCACACCAGATACTTGATAAGACTGTGAATTCATCCATTGTTTTTCAGTAACTTGCACAACTCTGTATGCGATTTTCAGCAATTAGTTTTCAGCATTAATTAATTCAGCATTAGTATGGCTGCAAAGACTAAGAGATTCGTTAGGATTGTTACAGAGTTTCTAGTTCTTAGGTTGTGACTTGAGCTTTGAGTTAAAGGATGATGGAGAAGAGGAAATTTGTAAGAGTTCAAGTACATAAAAAATTGATCCCACACCACAGTCCTTGTGGTGATTATTACTGCTGTAGTGATCAAGTGAAGCGAACATTTGGGTTTCCCAGCCACTTGCCTTAGTTGACATTCCATCACAATCAACCACAGTTGTTAGCTTGATTAATTGTGATGTTACTGCATGCCATAGATTACTAGCACCCCACTTTTCTTGGCAAGGAGTTCAGGACTGCACCCAAGCCTAAGGACATGACCAAAAAAAAAAAATCTCCAAGTCCCGTCTTTTCAGGTATGTCTCTTGGAATCACTCCTGGAACCAATTCTATATTAGTCAGAGTTCAATCAGAAGACAGAAGTCATACAGTAATTTGAATAGTGAAAACTTAATATAAAGAATTATTAACAAAGGATTGGTATAATTGATACAAGGAAGAAACAAAAAAAGCATGCTGAAGAATACAGGAATAAGATATATAAGAAGTAGGCACTACCCCTAGAACTGAGAAAGAGGACCCAAGAAAAAGACTCCCCTTCCCCACAAGGATGCTATCCAGACCGCATTTCAAGAATGCAGCTGAGGCTCGCTAGATGACAGAGAAGTTCACTGAGGTTTCCTGTGTCAGAACTTTCTGCAGAGCCACTCTAGCAGGCTTAGAGGTAAGCGTCTTCAAGGAGTTTGCCTAGTCAAGGTCATTCACTGGAAAATCATTCCCTGAAGTGCCTGGTAGATTTGTTATAGGGAGGTGTTGGCACTCCACTGGCAGCACTCCACTCTGAAGCTGTTCAAGGGGATTTTGGGGAAAGCTGCTGTGTGCTGCCGGCCACTAAGTGTCACTGATCATTACATGTTGCAGGAGCTGAAAGCTGAGGAATCTTTGTGCTTCAGGATCCCGGGCATTGCAGAAACTGTGCACTGCAAGAAATGGACTATGTAAATAAATGCATACTCCACAAGCCTGAAAAAAGAAGGACACCAGAACCAGAGAGAGAAACTCCTTTTGATTCACTGTCCCTCTAATGCCCTCCTCTGAAGAAAGTTAACATCATGCCAGCTAGCTAAGAAGAAATATTTACAGGTCCATTTTCCATGTAGCAAAGCAGGCAATGAAGGGCAAATTTGTAGCTTAGAGGTATTACATTAACAATCGGCACACAGGCATATTAGGCCAGCAGGAAAGAATATTAAGCAGTGTCCCTGAAGGAGACTCTGTTAGGAGGACAGGGGTGTCTAGGCCGGAAAACCAGCTTAACACAAGGTTCTTTTGTTGATGGTCGTGCTGGTAGTAAGGGTGAATTTATTCTGGCAGATTATTAAGCTGAGGCCAGAATCCTGTATTGACCCCAAAACTCTTGGAGAAGTATTTTTCCATTAGAGTGTGTGCTCTGCTCTGGTCGGTGCAGGGTTTGAGCCAGCAAGGGTGTCACAGCTTAAGGAGTGAATGTTTTGTAGCATCTTAGAGACCACATTGTCAACAGAGACACACAGTGTGGTAGTGAGAATCAATGGCATTATAAAGCTGGTCAGCCATTCAAATTTTCCCTGTTTCTGATTTGGAAACTACTCTTATCTTTTTAGGCTGAGTAATTCCCTTGGACAATTCAAAGTATGGAAGGTCTCAGGAGAGCTAGTGAACATCTCCTTCAAAAGGTATGAGGGATCTTCCACAATTAACTGGGGAAATGACAATGCTTTTGCACTCCAAGTTAAAGTAAGCCACCCCCGTTGCCAGAGGAAAGAACTTGATTGTGACAAATTCTGTCTCAGATATTACTGAATGTCATTACCAACATTTCCTTCTTACCCACCTCTGTGCTAGTGAGGTAGATCTGTTTCTTAAAAAAAAAAAATCTACCACTTCAGACAGCAGACCTGTAGTCACCCAGTAGATAGTAAGCTATTTGGGGAACCACATCTGCGTTGTCAGAATCACGTTTCATTACCACATAGCAAATGATCAGGCTGAGAGGAAGGTGAATATGGTTGAATGAGGCCTGAGGCAGCGATAGATCATTTTCTAGATAGACTAGGGAGCATTGGTCTCACAGAGCCAAAGGACTCAGCTGCTAACTGAAAGGTCCGTGGTTTGAGCCCACCAGTAGTACCAGAGGAGAAAGACATGGCAGTCTGCTTCTTAAAAAACTACAGCCAAAAAACTCAGTCTACTCTGTCCTATATGGCCACTATGAGTAAGAATCAACTCAATAGCAACAAGGATGCTGTTGAGCGCTGTCAAGTCCATTCTCACTCACAGTGATTCCCTCTGAGTAGAACTTCCCCAGAGAGTTTTCTTCGCTATAGTCTTTACAGAAGCAGACTGTCAGGTCGTTTTCCCACTGAGCCTCTGAATGGGTTTGAACTGCCAGCCATTTGATTAGCGGTTGAGCACTTAGCCACCGCACCACGGGGGCTCTGTTACTGTTGGCACACATGCATCTTTGCTGTCATTTCCAAAACTTTACTTTATGATGTCATATAGTTTCTATTTTGAATTTCATATTGGGCAGGGAAGAAGGGAAAGATGGGAAGAAACTAAACAATATTGAGAGTTCTAAAAATTCCTAAGTCTGATGTGATCTGATTCCGGCTGGCTGTTAAGACCTGGACCCTGAGGGTCAAGACATGGCCTGGCTCCTGGACTGGGAGTGTGAGGTGTGGCGTTGGTCTCAGTAATAGAGCAAAAGCCAAACTACCCACGGGGTCCAGCCTCAGAGCAAGAGGAGCAGCAAGGAGGACCAGTGTGTCACAGGGCTCAGAGTATTCTGCTCTGGGATCCCTATGTCTGCTGAGAAAGGACCAGCTTGTTTAACAGCCTGAGATGGGCCACTCATACTTGGTGGAACAGTCATGATCCTTGGCTGAGAGTAGAGGAAAATTTGGAGCAGGAGCTGGGCAGGACTGCTGGCACCAGGAGCATCCTTCTGATGGTAGAAAGATCAGCTGATATGAGGGGCTAAGGAGGAAAGACTATACTGACAGAGGGAAGAAGCAAGTTGGGGCTACTTCTGAGTACTCATTTCCTCTTTTTAGGGAAGAATCGGGCCAGACTTATTAATTGTAATAAAACATTGTTGTCTTTGTTGAAGTTCAACTCCTGTGGCCACTGCCATCTACCAGTATAGCAGAGAAATACACAAGGCTGTAAGAATGAAACAGAATGAAGATTTGTCTAAAGAAAGAGGAATTTCTTTCAGATTCAGTATATTAAAAGCAACCCTAAGCAGGAGGATGATGCCCAGGGCCCCTTTCTCTCACACTGAGGCTTCGTTACTCTGACCTTCACACTGAGCTGAAGGACGGACTTTTAGCTGCCCAGTTGTGTTCTGGTAGCATCCCAAACTAGCTGGCAGGTCTTATCTCTATTTTTTTTTTTCTAGCCTGGGTCATTTAGGGTGGCCAGAGTGTCACTCCTTGGGGCTAGCTTCAAAATTTCTACAGTGGAACAACCAATCTCTTTGCTCAGTCCCTCCCCCGCCCCTGGCCTCCCCTGGCAATCCCATGCAGTGGGAATATGAGAGGCAGGGAGGCACCAGCTGTGCTGTGTGAATTCTGCCACAATAGGAAAATGCAAGCACTATTTTGGGATGGCTCCCCAGGTCCTAGTGTATTGTATCACACCATGCATGTGCTGCATTGTTTCTGCACCATAGATTTAATTCTAAATTTGACAGTTGTGCTGCAGCCTATAAAACATTTACATTGTTTTTCTAAATGTGTAGTATTTACTGTAATGCCTCTAAAATATTTACATAGGAAGATTTTTCTAAAGCTGCTGTATTCTGCATATGATTTCTACACCATTGCACACTGAACCGGGAGTCAAAAAACCTGGGTTGTGGTTCTACTTTTGACTACCTGGCTATGTGACTCTGGACAAGTCTATACACTTCTCTGACTTCCTCATGTATAAAATAAGGGGTGAGGCCTTGGAACATCTGAAACCCCTTTCGGATCTAACGCCACAGGGGCTCTTTCCTCTCAGTAAGCACAAGACAGACAGCCTTCAACCTGAAGCAATCTCTAAGCACTTAGCCAAAGAGACACCTGTTACCATTTCATCACAGCAATAATGGAGCACCCTACGAAATAGAAGAAAAATATTCCAGCGTTGGGACCAGCAGAGCCCGATCTCTACATTGTGACAAGAAATGCAGAGATACAGATAGTCTTAGAGGTGAATAATGGTTAGGAGGCTTTGGAGAAGAAATATCTGACACCGTGCCCAGCTTTGTTGCTTACAGTGTACAATCTTACATAATGTATTTCAATTTCTACACTTTGCTTTCCTTAAGTGAAAATGAGGCAATTAATATTATATAAACTTCTTGATGTTGTTCTGAAAATTTATTCGCTTACAAGTGCAAAGTGTATTTTTCGCTTAATGTGGCATATGATAAAAGCTTAGTAAACATTAACTATTTTTATTACTGATTCATCAAAAAGTCATCTATCAAGAGGCTACAGATCTCTTATATGTCTCCTCGAAGATGCCTATCAAATTCTCCCACAAGAATCCTAAAATTTTCTGAATTCTTATATGTTTATAAATGTGTTCCCCTACCCTCTAATTTGTTTTCATGCAAAGTAGATCATACCTGTGGAGAAAAAGATAAGAATTTTGTGGAGTAACATCTGAAATAACTTTGTGATTAGTCATTAACCTGTTTAATTGCAAATTGCAAGAAGATTAGAACCACATAAACCCAAAACCAAACCTACTGCCTTTGAGTAGAGTCCAACCCACTGTGAACCCATAGGTCAGAGTAGAAGTGCTGCACAGAGTTTCCAAGGAGTGCCTGGAAGGTTTGAACTGCCAACCTTTTGGTTAACAGAAATTGCACTTAATCAATATACCCCCAGGGTTTTCATTAGAACCATATAGTGAACAAAAAAAAAATGCCTATAATGTTAGGAGATCACAATCTGGTTTAGTTGGGAAAGTTCTCATTTATGACTTTTGCAAAGAATGGGAATTCCTGAACACTTAGTTGTGTTCATGTGGAACCTGCACACAGATCAAGAGGGGGTCGTTCAAACACAACAAGGGAATACTAAAGGGTTTAAAATCAGGAAGGGTGTGCATCAGGTCTGTACCCTTGCACCATAATTCTTCAATTCGTATGCTGATCAAGTAACCCAAGAAACTGCACTATATGAAAAAGAACACAGCATCAGGATTGGAGAAAGACTCACTAACAACCTAAGGTATGGAGATGACATTACCTTGCTCGCTGAAAGCAAAAGTCTCAAAGCACTTACTAATGAATATCAAAAACTGCAGCCTTCACTATGAATAACATCACAACATAAAGAAAACAAAAACTCTCACAAGCGGAGCAATAAATAACATCATGATAAAGGGAGAAAATATTGAAGTTGTTGAAGATTTCATTTTACTTGGATCCACAATCAACACCTACGGAAACAGCAGGTGAAAAATCAAACAACGTGTTACATTGTGCAAATCTGCAGCAAAAGACCTCTTTAATAGGCAGACGTCACCTTGAAGACCAAGGTGTACTTGACCCAAGTCATAGTGATTTCAATTACCCAATGTATGTGAAAGCTAGATAATGAAAAAGGAAGACCAGAGAAGGACTGATAACTTTGGGGTATGGTGTTAGAGAAAACATTGAATATACTGTGGACTGCCAAAAGAATGAACAGATCTATCTTGGAAGAGGTAGAATTAGAATGTTTCTTAGAAGCAAGAGTGACAAGACTGCATCTCACATGTTTTGGACATGTTCTCAGCAGGGATCAGTCTCTGGAGAAGGACACCATTCTTGATAAAGTAGGGGGTCAGTGGAAAAGAGGAAGACCGTCAACTAGATGGGTTGACACAGAGATGGCAGCAGTGGGCTCAAGTGTATCAATGACTGTGACAATTATGCAGGGTTAGGCAGTGTTTTGTTCCATTGTACATAGGGTCACTATGAATAGGAACCAGCTTGATGGCACCTAACAACAATAACAATGTATATTTATATGCTTTACTGGTTTTACTTCGTAAGAGAACCCAGCCTAAAACAGACACCATGGCTGGTAAAGTGTAGAGTCAGAAAAAAAAGCAAAGAAGATCCTTAAGGAGACAGACTGACACATGTAGCAACAACTGTGAGGATGTTGCAGGCCCAGGCAGTGTTGCATTCGGTTATACCTAGAATCCACATGAGTCAGAAATGATTGGATCGTATCTAACAACTCTTCAGCTCTTTTATACTAAGGGGTGTCCTGGTTTAGACAATAGATTATTTAGTGACCCTTTTTAGAGGTAATTCAATGTTGGATTTATGGTTATTTGAGAACACCATTTTCATGAAACAGCCAAATTTGACGTAAATCATTTCAACTTCAGTCATTTTCTTGGGTGTCGAACTCTTGTTTAGAAGAGTGAGGCATACAAGCAGCTTGAATCTATTAAAAGGTGGCCACTTAGAAGTTTCCCCAGGAACAGATGTGTGTGTTCAAAGTCTAAAGTTCATACTGGAAATGTAATTTGAGGGAAAGTGTTACAGAACCTCTTGATAATGTTTTAGAGATTCTGATTCTTCAGGCCTTCATTCATTTCCGTTGTACCTTGCAGTGGGAATACAATGGGGGACAAGATAACCGTCGTCCATCTAGTTTTCATAGCACTCACATTATACTGAAGGACGCAGAAAAAATGTAAGTAAACAAAGAAATAGAGACAACTATGAATCATTTAATGATGGAAGAAAGGGACCTAAGACAGAAAATAAGGGAAGTAATGGAGGTACGTGGAGCAAACTTTCTTTACAGAGGATCGTTGGAGAAGGCCTTTCTGAGGAAACAACATTTAAGAGGAAAACAGTAAACAGGGAAGTATTCAAGTAGGAAAAACTATTGCATGTAAAGATCCTAGATCAGGAGGAGCTGGGGGCTTGGGGGGAACAAAGAGAAAACCAGTGTAGCTAGAAAGCCGTGAACAATGGGAGAGCCTGGCATGAGAGATAAGATCACATAGGCCCCAATAATTTATGGTAAAGAAACTACACTTCTTTTTCCATGTAAAAGAGAAATCCCTTAAACAGTTATAAATGAAAGAATGGTCTGATCTGTCTTCAAAGTTGATCTGATTCATGTTATGATTTATTTTTCTCCTGGGCAGAGAATGAATTGAGTTTGGGGCAAGGGCAACATGGAAATAGATGCCAGTTGGGGTGTTGATGTTGAAGTGGGCCAAATGAGAGATGGCGCTGCTTTGGACTGAAATAGTAGTACTGGAGATGAACAGATCCATGGCACATTTTTTAGACTGGCTTGACATGAGTCGGATCCAACTCGACGGCACTTAGATTTTGGCTGACAGGACTTGCTAGTGGATTGGCTATTGGGAGTACAGGGAAATAGAGAATTAAGAATGACCATATGGTTTTGGTTTCAGTCTCTGGATGGCTATGTAGGAAAGATCTGTGAAAATGAAAAGGCAGGTTAGGGGACCTGAAATATGCAAATATTTTTTACTTGAGGTAAACTTTTCATAGAGGTATGACCTGCAGCGTCTTCATGGAATTAATTAGAAATGATAGGATCACTTAAGGTGAGAGTACAGACAGAGAAAGAAAGGAGAGAAGGAAGGAAAAAAGAAAGGAGGCCCAAAGAACAGCAACATGTGAAATTAAGAGGGGACATGGATATAACAAAGAAGAATGATAAGCTACTGAAGTGGAGAAATAGAGAGTAGTGTGATAGAAGCCAAGATAGCAGAGTGTTTCGGCAAAGAGGAAGTGCTGAAATTGGTTGAGCAGCCAAATGAGATGAAAAAACAGAAATATTCACTGAATTTGGCCACAGGGATGGAGATGGTTGGAGATCTGACAAAAGCTATTGAATCATTGTCTTTGGTAATTGAAAATGGTGTGTTAAGATCCATTACTCTACATGAATTTGCTTGTATTCATGCAGATTAACAGTGCAAGTGAGTGACCTCAAAAGCTATAAACCACTCTTATGTTCACTCACAATGGCCTCAACTCCGAGAACAGCTGGAACCTTGGCAGCAGACTCCTGGGGGAGGATTGTTGGACTTGTGGAGGCCTGGGGTAAACAGGGCTGTGGTGACTGTGCACTGCAGTCTACCTAGCACAGGCTAAACATACAGGAGAATGTCCAGAAGTGTTTACAGGTTGACTTAAAAAAAAAAGAAACTAAAAACTCTGTCATTCAAGCTCATTTTTCAGTCACTTTGTGAGCGACAGTGTAACGTCTGAAGGACACAGATCAATTCGTAAGGGCTCAACTTAGGTTTCTCTCAGAGTTAGCGTATTAAATGATTTCATCTACTGTTGCTTTGTGGAAGGAGCTCTGGTGAGCAGTGATCTGTTAACTGAATGGTCAGCATTTCAAACCCACCAGCAGCTCTACAGAAGATGTGATGGTCTGCTTTCATAAAGATTACAGCTTTGGAAACATTATGGGAAAGTTCTCTGTACTATAAGGCAAAACTCAGGTGGTGTAGTGGGTTAAGTGCTACGTCTGCTAACTGAGAGGCTGGCAGTTCAGATCTGCCAGGTGCTCCTTGGAACGTCTATGTGGCAGTTCTACTCTGACCTCCAGGGCTGCTATGACTCAGACTCAACTTGCTGGTAGTGGGTTTGGTGTTTTGGTTTTTGCCCTACAGTGTCACCATGAGTTGTGAGTGACTGGTTTTCTTCTTAGTTTTTATTACTCTGTGAAATAAGCAGGGACACTACAGTGTCATCAGTATTTCCAGCTTTAGAAACTGGAAATGGAGTTGAAAGATTACACAAACTGGTCAAGACCACAAAGCAATACTGAGTAGAGCGTGCCTGAATTCAGATCTGCGTTCACTAGGGCTTCCTAAATCTAAATCCTGGGACATCACCATTCTTCCATAGGAAAGAAAGCTATAATTCATGATCTTCATATAATATTTAATCATCTGGTAGAGCAATGGCCTGAAGGAAGGTCATCTTTTTCTTCTCTTTCAAGTTCTGTATCTCATTCCTGGGGTAGACTTTGATTTCTTCCATTTCCTTTATTTGGTCATTCTTTGTGCAATGGCAAGATTACCTATGAGAAATGAAGTCCTATAACTTACCCCTTTCTCTTGCCTTCTACTTCTGTAAATTGTCATTGTTGAAGGGTAAACATGGCAAAGAAAATTGTATGACTTATTAAGCTAGGCTAGCGGGTCTGCACACAGCAGGACTGTTATATAACAAGTTGTTGTAGGTTAAATTCTGTCTTCCCAAAATATATACTGTAAATCCTGACTCCTATACCTGTGTTTATAATCCCATTTTGGAATGAGATTTCTTTGTTACATTAATGAGACAGGATTAGAGGCTGTGTTTGAGACAGTCTTTTTGAGACATGGAAGGAGCAGATTAACCAAGCAGAGATGCGGGAAGATAGATGCCAAGCCACGTGAACATCGTTGAAGAACATCTGTTGCTATAGAGTCAATTCTAACTCATCACAACCTATAGGAAGAGTAAAACTGTCCCATAGGGTTTCCGAGGAGTGACAGGTGGATTCAAACTGTGGACCTTCGCCGCCACACCACCAAGGCTCTTCTCCAAGAGATAGAAGCTCTAATGAAACAAGGATCTTCCCCCAGACCCTGCAGACAGAAAAAGCCTTCACCTAGAGCTGGCACCCTGAGTCTGGACTTCTAGCCCCCAACTATGAAAAAATAAATTCTCATTTGTTAAAGCCACCGACTTTGTCCTGCAAGGTCTGACAACTAAGTCTGGGAACTTTTTGTTCTGAGTGCTATGTAACTCATTGCTGAATATCACTATGGTCACCTTTGAAGTACTCCCCTTGGGAAGCTGTGCACTAACACCAGCACCTAGTCCACCCCTCGAAGTAGTTTTGGAACTCTTTCTGGAATGGCCATTCTACATGGTGGCAAGGTGGCAAGGTGGCGACTTTGCAAACTTAATTGTATAGTTGTCTGTGACGGACGTCTTAGCCAGTAAACAAATAACTCTATTGGAACACCCTCCCTAACCACCTTATCTGGCCCCAATGACTTTTTTCTTTAGCTCAAGGTAGATGAAATATTGAAAGGAAGACATTTTGATGACATTCAGGACATTAAGGGTAACATGACAATGACCCTGATGGCCATTCCAGAAAAAGAGTTCCAAAATTGCTTTGAAGGGTGGACTAGGCCCTGGTGTTGGTGAGCTTCCAAAAGATGTACTTCAAAGGTGACCATAGTGATATTCGGCAACGAAGTATGTAGTGCTTTTTTAAAAATGAGTGCACCAACTTTAGTTGGCAGTCCTTGTATGTCTGTTACCACACTGCTAGATATCTAAGACACAGACTATGATGGCTGTCCACTTATGTTTCAATTTTAATAAGACTCTTAAGATAATATTTGTATCTGGGCCTGAAAAAAGCCTTATTTATTTTGAATAATTAGGATCAGGTGTTCATACACAGTGTAGCCATTACTCCAAAGCTGGGACCCAAACAGGCCTAGAAACAGTTCACACAATTCTCTAAGCATCACGTTTGGGCAGGGAGGCCTGAGCCAAGCCAGATGGGCAGGGGTCCCTAGCGCTGCTGGCACCACTACCATGGGAGTTCTGGCATGGAAACCACAGGAGAGAGGGCTCTCAGAGGCTCCAAAGATCGAAAGGGCCTGAGAGGATTTCTGGAGACTGACTCAGATGGATCATTTAAAAACCCATCCCTCCCAGAGAAGGATATCCTGCAGACTCCCTTGGTCACCCATTTTCATGCTTGCAAGCTCCCAATGACACAGTAATAAAGGGACTGTTTGGTAAAAAGTCCGCACACTGATACTTTAGTAAAAAAAAAAATCAAAAAACTCTTTTTATGTCCTGTAGCATTTAAAAGCATCATTGTAATACTGTGGAAATAAAGAATTCCTTTGTATTCCTTTTAAATACAGGGAAAACTGGCCACATTTCCACAGCACTGGCGGACGCTGCTGAGAGGAGGCCTTGTGAATGCCCTATGCAAATTTATGGAAACCACATGCAAATCAGCTTAGTTCTAGTGTTTAAAAACAAACAAACAAATGCATTAAGGAGCAGAGTGATTACTGTGCCTAGTGGAGGATTCCTGACTCAGAGGGTTGTCCAGGGCTGTGTCTGTGCATGTGTGTGTGTGTGAGTGCATCTGTGTATGTGTGTACACATGTGCACATGTGAGTGTGTGTGTATGTGATTAAAGTGAAAGAGGAGGAGTGATAGGGCAGTAATGTGATCAGAATGCACCAAAGAAGTCAAAACTTTAACCCTTTTTTGGTTATTTTCTGACACATGAGAGCTCATTCCCATCAGGAATAATTATTATCAGGGCAAAATGGGCTTGTATGTACATTAAATCTTTCAGGAGTGAGAGGTGTAACATGGAAGGAATGTCCTAGACTGGGAGACAAGACAGGAGAACTCCTTGAAACACTGGTAAAGGAGATCCCTGCCCAGCCATGCTTTGGAGGACCTGGCTTGGGCACTTTGGGGGCAACTTCTGGATGTTTCTTTCTTACCACTGGGTGAGGAATTTACAAGGTCCACAGCACATGTCCCTGGTGTTCATGTCTCCCTCTGGATCACGTTCTAAGTACCCAGATACCCAAAATTCTCTGCTTACGTGGCTCCAGGCCCACAATGTCTGGGGCCTGCATGTCTCTTCTGCCTGTGTTTGTTCTCCTGAGGGCTGGTTGGGCAATGGGTATAGGCAGAGCTTAGATAAGCGAGTAGTTATGTCCATACATGTGCCCATCTACGTGAATGCAAGATGAGATGTTGATGGGATGGAGAAGGGGGATGGTTGGGAGCCAAGGGCTGCTACTTTCCAGGCCACTGCTTTCTGAATCAGGACTTAGAGGAATGCCAGAATTCTAGTCTTGATCCTGGTCTAATGTATGCTTGTTAGGAAGGAGGGCAGACTATACTCCACATTTTGCCAGTCTGACATGACATTTAGACAGCCCATGGTAGGTAAGACTCATTTAGTCTTCGAACCTAGGCACCACCACCGTTAGAAGCAAAGACTGAACAAGAGGATGTGTTTTAGTCTTGAGTTAGGCTTAAAAGTTATATTACCTTAGGGAAATTTGTTTCCTTTCTGGGCCTTAAACTTTTCATTGGTGATCAAGACCCAGGTGAGGTTGGACTGGATGAGAAACAAGACACTTCAAAAGAGAACACCTCCAGGAAAGGTGGAACATTTAGAAATAGTCTCTTGTGTCAGATGACCTGTAGGAGTCATGAGGTCAAAAGGAAGGGTGACTGTCACCAGGTCCATGCAGGCTGCATTTTCAGAGTTTCTGAGCTGGAATGAGACTCAGTGGTTAAAAAACTTGTTATAGTCTTTGAGTGCACTGATCTTGGAATATTAGGTTTGCACACAACTGTAGGGTGTAGCACTAATTATTTTAACCTAATTTAATTGTACATACTTGGAGTTACAGCCTTCTGAACTCTGTATATAAGTTTATGTAAATAACATGCAAATAAGAATTCAAGTGCTTTAAATAGTCCACAAAAAGAGTAGTGCAGCATCATAGTGCAGAACTCACAACCATCATTGTTTATTCAACAATTAAACACTGTACAAGTTAATATGACTTATGAAAGAATTCTCACACATCTTTTTCACTTAGGAAACCCCATGTGTGGTAAAATCTGAGGCGAACTACTGTGAAGTTATATTTAATAAGTATTTCCATCTCCACAGTCAGGTCAGTCTCTCTTATGCCAGCTCACCTCTGTATCCCCTCGTGTATAATTACCTGGCAGGCATGGCGGTCAGGCAGGTACGTACCAAACAGGGGGCCTGAAAACCTGTGGTTTGCTTTCTCTCCACCGATCAGTAGCCCACATAGCCTAGCTTGCCTTAAACCAAAAAAAAAAAAAAACCCAAACCAGTTCCTTAAAGCTGAGTCTGACTTATGGCAACAGAGTCCCTATGAGTCAGATCTGACTAGTCGGCAGTGGGTTTATTATGCTGAGTAGAGTGGCTCTGTAGAGTTTTCAAAGCTGTGACCTTTCAGAAGCAAATTGCCAGGCCTATTCTTCCCAGGAGTCTCTGGACGAGTTCGAACCACCACCATTTGGGTTAGGCGTCTAGCCCTCAACTGTTTGAACCCCCTAGATCCTTTTATTTTCATGTGTCTGGCACTAAAAGTTGAACATCCCGGGCTGACGTATGCTGCCTGCGCAGCTGATTCATCACCACCTTTTACAGCACAGATGAGGGGCTTGTTGTAGGGCGTCTTCTATTTTACTGGCAGGAAGGTTGCAACGATAGGCCGTGGGTTAGTGAGCCACAGACTACTCCTCCTGCCTCTGATTTCCTCTAGAGCGCCTGCAAAGTTGGGTCAGTATTACAGAGCAGTACTGTCCAATACAAATGTATCGTAAGCCAGCGACGTGAGTCACAAGTATTGAAAATTTTCTAGTAGCTGTAGTATAAAGGTAAAAGTAAACAGGAAATTAATTCAATAATAAGTTTTATTCAACTGAAGGTATCTAAAATATCCACTTGTCATCCATATAAAAATTATCAAAGAGATACTTTACATTCTCTCTCTTTTTTCCTCACAGACGAAGCCTTTGAATCTGGTGTCTGTTTTACAAAACAGCACACCTTGCTTGGAACTCGACGCGTTTCACGCACTCTATAACTCCCTGTGGCTGGTGGCTGTGCTGTGGGAGAGTGAAGGTCTGGAGTCTTCACCTGCACTGATAGTCTGCTTACCATGCTCAGGAGACTGGAGGTAGGAGGCAGGAGAGAAGCCTCTTCTCCTGTTCTTCTTTGCAGTAATATGAACAATCATCTCAACCTAGATGTCTACTTATGTAATTAATTAGCATTTATATAGCAGTTTATATTTGCAGAATGCTTTATTGATATCATTGCAAGTATACGTATCTACCTGTATGTTGGGCTTTCATGTGTGCCCACCTGTGCTAATTACTGCTGTAATTATTGAAGTTATTTAAAAACACAACTCCTAGTTACCTCCAAGAACCCCAGCATCCGTTTTAATAGCAACTATAAATTCTACCTTTCATCTCAAAGGTCTTTCTGTTTCACAAAGAGATTTTAGACCTCCATTCAGTTCTCCAAGTTCTTAGTCTGTCTCAGAGTGAAAAATGCATTTAAAAGCAGTCTTAAAATTGTCTTTTTTCCCTTGTCAGCTTAAAATTCATACAAATAAAATAGAAACTAATGGCATCTCTTCCAATAACAACAGCCACAAAATGCATAGCATTCCAACAGAAGAAGGATGATTATAAACAATGCCCACCACTGTCAAATAATGCTACGTGCAATATCAAATGGGATTTCCTGTTCTCCTCTAAAACTTCTTTCTGACAAACAGCAGAGCTGAGGGACAGGTGAGGAAAAGAGAGCAGGCAGGTGGAGACCAGGGCCCTGTACCCTGACCACCCAGGTTGGAGGGTGCTCTCTTGCTCTGCAACCCCAGCTTTCTAAAAGGAAAGTATTCTGGGCCTGTTGAAGGGCCTGGCAGGAGGCAAGCAGAACTGAAAAGACGGGAATGCTTGAAGAAGCAGTTCTGAGGTAAGAGAAACAGAATTGTGTTGTGGTTAGGAGATTTGAAAGAACATTCCACCTTACCTTTTCCGCTCCTCATGTCTTCCCTTCCTCCCCCCTCCCAAATCAATGAGAAGGAAAAATTACAGTGTTCCAATTCATTCTGTGGTTCTGCTGCTCCCAGTGATTGGAAATGCCAGCGAGGGGAATGATACACATCATGTGATGAAAGGAGTGCACAAAAATATTCACCAACTGCTATTAAATGCAGCTGCCTCCCCCACAGAACCAGGCAGCTCTCGAATAGAACACGGCAACACCACCCAAGAGACTTAACACCAACGCCTGCTCCGAAGCAATTTTGCAAGCCCAATATCGGGGATTAGAGGCGAACATGAGAGATCTCATGCCACAAATCACTGCATATCCAATGCTTCTGCTGCCTACTTGGGGCTCTCCTGGGGAAAATCATTAAGCCTCTTTCTGCCTCTCTTTAAAATGGGAGCTAAATTAGTAACTTACCACAAAGGAGTGTTTTCTTAATTACTTGCGTACAAATAAATTGCTTGACATTATTGGATGAAAGGTATGAAGGAGGATGCAAGCTATTACCGTGATTATTTTGGCTCTAATATAAAGCGGCAGCCAGGCCCAAGTCTTTTCTATCTCTGGATTATGTTTCAAACTCAGTGATACTTCAGGGAATGGCTCTCTAGGACTCCCACAACCGTTAGTACAAGCAGCAGTTCAAAGGTGAATCAGCAGGGGCTACTGTCCCAAGGCGGACACTTGATTGATGGTGGAGGTGCAACTGGAAGGAAAGGCCAAGTTCAGGAGAGGTGCTGAGGTCCTGAATGCTGGCTTCCTCGTCCACGATTAAAACAACGTGAAAATATTCCTCTCTTGTCAGGCACTGCTTCCTCTCTCCATATACATGTTCCAAACTCCATTATGAGGGACACTGATTTACCACTAGGTAACAAAAGATGCATTGTTTAGTTATACTTTGCGTATGTGTCTTCACTAAGAATATGGGGTAGAGAGAGAGTGATACAATCTGATGATTAGGCTAGAGAATTGGGCAGTATTAGAATAAAGCCTTAGATTCATTTGTATAGAATTCTTTTATCAAAACATTTTCTCTTCCAGGATGCTTTTGAATAATTCGTTCCATAGTGGGATGGCAAAGGAGAAGGAGTTTATCCCTGGCTTGAACTCCTGTTACACATACAGCTGTTTATTCATCTTGCTAAAAATATTCCTTATGAATTTCAGAATATTATTTTTGCTATTAATGTCTTAATGATGGTGACATGAGAATGTTTAAACCCCACTTAGCTTCTGACTCTATGTAGAAAAAACTCTCTCCTCCCATATGCAATTTTCTGTCCATTCATTAATTGTACTGCTGCTTTACAAAGTTTATTTACTGCCTTCTAAATATGTGTCTTAATTTACACTTCTAGTCCCAAAGGGAGCTTATAAAATGGAAGATCTTATATAATAGCAGGAGCTGCCACAAATATTTTAATATCCAGGCTGCTTCTGAATCCTAATTTTGCAGATGGTGTGAAGTTCATTTTATAGCATCTATTGAAAAGTAATGAATGCCATCCACATCACTCAGCACTGTCAATAATCCACCAGATTGTGTGTGCAGGGGTGCTGGGCAAGGCTGAGTGGCTCCCAGCCCTTCTCTGACCAGCCTCCAGCTATAGACTCACTCGGTAGCAGCCTTGCCGTATCGGCTGCAGCAATTCTATGCAGGTCAGCAATGAGGCGAATCACTCTGAACTTGTAATCTGCCAGCAGAGAGATACTCACAAGAGGGTAACCGCTGCACAGAGCATGCAGAGAAGGGAGGTGAGCAAGGCCCACCCCCTGCCTACTCTATTTGCATTCATCAAAAGCTAGGCGAGATGAGCTGAGGAGAAGGAGCAGCAGGCAGGTGAGCAGTGAAGCATGTGCCAGATTTGGTGGTGAGCTAGCTAAGAAGCCCTAAATCTCATTTTTCTTACCTTAGGCTTATTTTTTCATTTCCTTTTTGGTAAATTATCCCTTCAATAAGGAGTCCTGGTGATACAATGGTTAAGGGCTCTGCTGCAAACTGGAAGGTCGGTGGTTGTACACTCCCACCCCTGCCACTGGCTGTATGAGAAAGACCTGCTGATCTGCCCGCATAAATGTTCCAGCCTAGGAAACCCTATAGGACAGTTCCACTCTGTCACATTGGATTGCCCTGAGTCAGAATCTCCTCAAAAGCATCTGAAAACAGCTTCAGTTTAATAAGAAACGACAGCTCATACATGAGAGGGGCAAGACAGTCAGAAACTGTTTTGGGTAATTTGTCATTTATTCTTTCGTTCTTTACTTTGCTCAGTATTTGTCCAAGTCCCCATTGTGTTGTAGGCACTGCAACTTATTAAGTTTTCCCAAGAGACTTCTCTCTTCAAGGAACTTAGAGTCTAGAAGGGCGTATTATAATGGTAGTTGATCTGTTGTAAGCTGCAGCTGAGTCAGCCCAGACTCATGGCAGCCCCACAAGTTACCAAACAGAGCTGCACCATATGGTTCTCTTGGCTGTAGCTTTCACCAAAGCAGGGAGCAGAGTGCCAGACCTTTCTCCCGCTGACCTACTGGGTAGATTTGAACACCGACTTTTAGGTTAGCAGCAAATTGTTAATTGCCATGCAGTTGAAAATGATAAGCATCCTGAGAAATGAAGGTCAGAGGGAAGATAGATTTTCAGCCTCAGAGAGGATGGGGAAGAAGGTAGAAATCCAGAAAGCCTTGTCAGAGAGATGATGTCATGGACTGAATTATGTCCCCCCCACAAATAGGTGTACCCTGTGGCTGGGCCATGATTCCCTGTATTCTATGATTGTCCTCCATTTTGTGATTTTGCTGTGGTGTGTGTTAAAGGATTAGGGTGGGACTGAAAATCCTTCAGTTGATCACCTCCCAGCTCCACTGTAAAGGGAGTTTCCCTGCAGTGTGGCTTGCCCCACCCTTAATCCTTTCAGCCTGAAAGAGATAAAAGGAAAGGGAAGCAGGCAGAGAACTGGGAACCTCACACCATCAAGCAAGCAGCACCGGGAGAAGAGCGAGTCTTTCAGATCTGTGGTTCCTGGGCCAAGATGCTCCCTGGACAAAGACTGATGCAATACCGGACTTTCCTCCAGAGCCAACAGAGGGGAAGCCTTCCCCTGGAGCGGACATCCTGAATTTGGACTTGTAGCCTACTGGACTGTGTAAGAATAAACCTTCCTTTGTTAAAGCCATTCACTCTGTGATATTTCTGTTAGAGCAGCACTGGCTGACTAAAACAGATGGCAATGGAATTCAGGAGCAGAATGTTGTCAGTGGGCCTTAGAGGGTCTGAGAAGCCACTTAATGCCAACTAAAAAGTGGTGGTGGAGCTGCATGCCCAGCAGCCACCTCTGCCCCTTTGCGAAATCTCCTTTGCTTTTCCCTTTTAAGGCTGCCTTTGCTGTTTCCTTGAGCTAGAGTTCATCTAGATGCAAATTCAAAGGGAGCAAGAAGCTTAGCTGCTTTTAGACAGTCCCAGGAGCTATCTGCTAAGGGCTAAGCAATGCAGTGCTTCAAGTTGGTTTGATGAAATGCTTTAGTTCAGAGAAATTGGAGAACATCTGGTCCCAGAGCAACTTGGATGAAGAGGAACAAGTAAATGATCCAATCAAAGATTGTCTTCAGATTCATCCAGGCTCTCTGGATTGGGGTTACTGGGAGAGTTGAGTGTATGAGAACTTTTCTTTGCTGGTGCCTTGGCCTTAGGTAGTCTGAATCTTTTAAAGATGAGATGTTGTTACCCATCTATCATAACTTTTTCATTTGTGAAGCCTGTCTTATGCCCAGAAATAAAATCATATTGACTGTTGGTGAGATTTAATCTTTCCAAGTGCTTCCTTCCTTTTCCTCTCTCTGTCTCTGTTCCACCCATTCACCTGATCCCCTCCTTTCTTTCTATCAGGCTTTGTCCAGAGAGATATTTTATAAGTAAGTCAAAATATACAAAGAAGTATTCTATTGCCCCTTGACATGAAAGTGGTAATCTTCTCTAATGACACTGCCATAACTTTCAGCCCAGACAGGATCTCCCTGTAGTACACTTTTCGCCTCATCTCTCGATTCAGTTTCACTAGAAACTCATCAGGTAACAGACCTCAGGATTAGGATGTGGTGTGGATGAATCATCAAGGCTGGGCCAGAAGAGATTCCACCAAACTACACTCTAGAGCTCTCTTGAAAGCTTTGGGTTCTGTCTTTGTTCAGAAAGGAGCCAAGGGGATGGCAGAAAATATCTGTTTCATAGAAGGAGCTATAGAATGTTAGAATTGGAGAAAGAGGCCTGAGCAAAGATGTAGAGATACATCTGACTTATGACTCAGGCCAGTGCATTGGGATTCTGACATTTCTGAGCAGTCAGAGTCGAGGGAGGCTACGTAGGAGTTCAGGTGCTGTCGTGGATTACATTGTGTTCCCCAAAAAATGTGTGTAGCCATTTGGCTGAGCCATCATTCCCAATATTATGTGATTTTCCTGTGCTATAAATCCTCATCTCTGCTTGTGGCTGATAGGATTATTGTGTTAAAAAAGGATTAGGGTGGGAATGCAATACCCTGGAGAAGGGCATCATGCTTGATACAGCAGAAGATCAATGTAAAAGAGGAAGAGCCTTGATGAGATGGATGGCCACAGTGGCTGCAACAATAGGCTTAAGCATAAAAATGATTGTGGACGTGGTACAAGACCAGGCAGTGTTTTGTTCTTTTGTTCATAGGGTCATTATGAATTGGAACTGACTGGATGGCACCTAACAACAACAACAGCAATACACTTGCTAAGGGACTTCCCCTGAAGTGTGGCTTGCACCCCCTTTTATCCTACAAGAGATAAAAGGAAAGAGGAAGCAAGCAGAGAATTGGGAACCTCATACCATCAAGAAAGCAGCACCAGGGACAGGGCCAAGATGGCAGACTAGACACGTCTCCTTGATTCCCTCTGAGAACTAAGGCTTGGTACGATAACTGAACAGAGCAAAGTGGACATTAGGGGAGTCCTAGGATCTAGCACAGGTTGTCAGATTAGATGAGGCATCATCAAGGGAGAAAATATCTCTCTCTAAGATGAGACAGCAACACACTGAGTCCTGCTTCTGCTGACTCATTTGGAAGGACTGCAGGTGCTAATGATTTCTTTGTTATCTGGGATGCCAGGACTGGGCATTAGCCGGCTGATACGCTGAAAAGCAGTGCTTAAGTAAGCAGCATATAGTGCAGCAGAGAGACTGTGCTTGGGACAGCCACATGTTGACAGCCCAACTGCTGATGAGGGAACTACTGGCCCTCCACACTCTCTTTTCTGAGCTGCACCATAGATTCTGCTGGTTCATGGCAGGAAGGACAGCCTTGGGTAGGATGCCGCCTGGGTCAGCTGGGAGGCTGAGTCACCCACCCAGAGGTCTTAGCTGGGGCTAATTCTCATGCTGAGCAGAGCCCCTGTCTGGTGCTTCTCCAGGAGGAAAGTTGTGTTTAGGACAGTGGAGCCTACAGTTATGGGTTGGGCCTGGCAAAAGATGGCAGCAACGCCCTAACCCGCTTGTTCTTTGAACCACATCATAGTCTCTGGGGATGGCCTATGAGGTTCTTTCATTATCTGCCGGAAGGCAGGGCCTGCCACATCTGAGGGCCTGACTGATTTCAGAAGTGTTGGACAGCTCCTCACTTAGCAGTAAAGTACCTTTTTAAAATAAGACCACCTGGAGAACTGACTGCTGAGTGGCGGCTTCTCCTCTACCCTGCACTGATCCAAATCATAGCATCTGGTGATGGTCCCCCAGTGACTCCATAAGTAGGATGCCATCTTTTCCAGCTAGGAAGGAGAGCATGCAACCCAGAGAGTCCATCTGGGGCCAGTCACTATAGTGCATACAGGCAGATGATGACCAACTCCCCTCTTAGAGCTACACCTCAGCTTCTGTTGAGGTAACATCAAAGAAACTGAACAGCTTCCAGATGGCACAAAGACAGCAATCAATAGCTAACCATTTAAAGAAGCACTCCACCATGACTCCAGAAAAGTCCCACAATAATCAAAAAACTTTCCAGATGAAGAAGCCTTTTTGAAACGGTTGCAGGTCGAGTAAAAAAGAGTTATGTATAGAGCCCCCCTAGGGATTAAACAAAATGTAGCAGAACAAAATAAAAATTAAATAAGCTATCTGAACTGATGGAACATCAATGATCTCAAATCCAGGAGATCAATAATAAAATTACAGGATTAGAAAACTCAATCCAAAGCCAAAAGAGCAGAGTTGAGTAGATGAAAGCCAGAGTTAGTGAGCCTGAGGATAAAGCAACTGACACCAGCATTTATGAGGATACATCAGAGAAAACAAATAAGAAAAATGAAGAAACATTAAGAAACATGTGGGATTCTATTAAGAGGAACAGTCAATGAATAATTGGAGTTCTCAACAGGGAGGGGTAGGTGAAAATACAGAAAGCATTGCTGTAGAGTTGCTGACAGAAAACTTCCCTCAAATTATGAAAGAAGAGAACATAGATATCCAAGACATGTTTCAAATGCCACAAAAGACAGACCGCAAAAGAAAGATACCAAGACATATTATAATCAAACTTAATAAAACAAAATATAAACAGAGGCTGTTAAAGACAGCAAGACTGAAAGCAAAGCTAACCGTACTGTATTGAATCGTGTCCCCCCTAAAATGTCTGTGTTGATTTGATTTGGCTGTGAGTCCCAGTATGGTTCCCTTCCTCCCATGTGTTGTGAACCCTGCCTCTGTGATATTGTTGATGGAGAATAGGCAACAGTTGTGTTAGTGAGGCATGTCTCAAGCTACAAGCTTGTGGAATATAAGGAAAAGAAGTGAGCAGAGAAGTTGGGAACCACATAGCACCAAGAGAGAAGCACCGAGAGCAGAGTACATCCTTTGGACCCGAGGTTCATTTGCCAAGATGCTCTCACTGGATTTGGACAGCCTACTGGACTGTGACAAATTCTCTGAATGAATGAACTTACAATCTGTAAATGGATTTGCAGCTTTCCAGATTGTCTCAATAAAGCTTCTCTTCATGAAACCTTCCACTCGTGGTATTTTCTGTTAGAGCAGTACCAGGTGACTAAGACACTAACATTCAGAGGGAAACTCTGTAGGCTTTCATCTGACTGCTCTGCAGAAATGATATTGTCACAAAAGCAGTGGGATGACACATTCAAAGCCATGATGGAGAGAATCTTCCAACAAAGAATTATATATCCTGCAAAACTGTCTCTCAAATATGATAGTGAAAGAAAGACATTTGCAGATAAATGGAAGCTTAGAGACTTTGTAAAAACCAAACCAAAACTACAAGAAATACTGGAAGAAGTTCTTTGCTTAGAAAAACAAAAACAGTAAGTGTATAGCTAAGGAGGCAATGCGGGACACAGTATCCTACTTACTTAGGGAAGTCAATAAACTCAACAAAAACAACATTATTAAAAAACTGTGACATCAGCACACTAAAAAGAGGGCTATATTACAGTAAGTACAATCCTTTCAGATGGAGAAGAAATTAAAAGATATGCAGAGATTAAAGTCTGGTTTAAATTTAGAATATTAAAGAGGAGCACTCGGGTAGCTGCAAAGCAAAATAACAATATGACATGTAAAAACAAGAAGCATAATACAGGAATCTCAACAAACACAAAACCAACACTGAAAAAGAGAAGTCAACCCATAAAGAAGAATGACCAAGAATAGAATATTAAGAAAAATACAGAGAACATCAACAACACAGAAATAAATGCATCAAAATGACAGCACTGAACACATACAGCCAAAGCAGTGCTCACAGGTCAGTTTATCTCTATAAATGCACACATCTGGAATGAAGAGAGGGCCCAAACCAAAGAAAGAAAGAGAGCAAGAGAGGAACCCCTCAGGCACCAGAAGAAAACAAATAATAAAGATTAGAACAGAACTAAATGAATTAGAGAATAGATGAACAATTGAAAAAAATGAACAAACCAAAGGTGCTTCTTTGTAAAGACCAAAAAAGATTGATAAACCAATCAATCAAGTTTAGATGGCTAAACTTACAAAAGAAAAACAGGAGAGGAAACAATCCAAATGAGAGATGAGATGAGAGATGTCACAACAGACCCAAGTAAAATCAAAAGTATCATAACAGAATACTATGAAATCTGTACTCTAATGGATTTGAAAATCTAAGGAAATGAACAAATTTCTAGATTTCTATCACCTACCAAAATTATCATGAGAAGTAGAACTTCTTAATAAACCCCTCACAAAGGAAGACATTGAAAAAGTCATCAAAAAACTACCGACTAAGAAAAATCCTGGCCCAGATGGCTTCACCAGAGAATTCTATGGAACTTTTAGACAAGAGTTAACTCCAATACTACTGAGGCTACTTACATCATAGAAAGGGTTGGAATACTCCCAAATTCCTTCTATGAACCCAGAATAACCCTGATACCAAGGCCAAGGGAAGAAAATAGATCAACTTCACCATAAACTGAAAGCTCTTCTAAGCTCAACCCAATATTGTAATGATAGAATAGCAGAGGTGGGCTCTGGGGGCCATGCTGTAAGGGGACATTAAGGCCAATTGGCATAACTAGCCTACTGCTAAGGGAGTCTTCTGCACCCCATATTGGTGAGTGGCATCTGGGGTCTTAAAAGCTAGCAAGCTGCCATCTAAGGTACACCGAATGGTCCCAACTCATCCAGAACAGATGATCACTGAGAATAACAAAGAGGAAAAAAGAGCTCAGGAGATAGAAGGACCCATGTGAATGGCAGACTGTATCAACATGTAACTGAAAGAATCATTTGGTGCCCAGCCACCACCAAAGACAGCTGTGATGAGGCACACAATGTTGAGTCCCTGGGGTAACACAAGAATAAGGGGTGCAGCTCAAGAACACTACTAAAAGACCATAAATGATGGTCCAATGGCCTGGGGAATCCCCTGTGACTAGACCTGCTGCTGCTCCTGGCCAGAAAACACTACTGAGGTCAACTCTTTGAACAAGAATGGACTGGACTCAGGGACACAGTGTGACCATACAGTGTGTGTACTTTATGGTTCTATGCACTCATAGGATGCTGTCCTACTGGTCTTTTTCTGGATGGAAGGGAAGAGCATGGAGAGGGGAGGACAGGAGCTTGTTAAGAGTATACACAGGTGTGGAATAAAAAGAAGTATGCTGTCACCAGGCAGGGAAAGCAGAGGGAGCTGCCAATAGGCATGCCAATAGGGCATGCAAAATTAATTTGGATTGTATACTTTCCCTTCATCACAATTTTAAAAAAAAGAAAACAAAAGAAATAAAGCACCACCACAAGGAGAGAGCGTCCTTCATACCTGAGGCTCCGGCACCAAGATGCTTCCCGAAAAACAAACTGATGCAACAAAAGGACTTTCCTCCAGAGGCAAGAGAGGAGGAAAGCCTTCCCTGGAGTGGACACTCTGGAGTTGTAGCCTACAGGACTGTGGGAAAACAAACCTTCCTTTGTTAAAACCATCCACTTTTAGGTATTCCATTAGAGCAGTGCTGGCTGACTAAAACAGGTGCTATTCAGTAATGATTAGCCCTGGGCATGGAGTTCTTGTTTATCATGATATATATGTAATATAGACAGTAAATGTACAATATAAAAGAGCGAAAAAAAGAAATATTTTGCATGCTTTTAATTCTTGGGGGGCATGTGCATTTGAATAAGCCAAATTGAATATGTTACTAAAAAATGGTCCCTTGGTTCTTGTCTTCAGTGTAGGAGAGAATTCAAACAATGAGACAGCCACACAAAAGGGAAGCATTCGAAAGAAAGAGTTTTAACAGGGGACAGCACACTAGACAAAGGAATGTCAAGTCAGCTGCTCAGAGAAGGCCTGAAAGCCCTGTTCCTTCCTCCCTTTGGGGTTTTATACCCTTTTTGTTCATTGGTCTTCTGGTGATTTGAATTATTGTATGATTTGGCTATTACGTAGTTCGAGATTCTTTTGGAATGCAAATATTGGTGCTTCTGTTTTTCTCTGCCCCTAGTCATTTACCCTGTTCATTCTAACATTCCCTCTCAAGTGCCATCCTGTCAACTCTTTGAGTGGTCTGTGGTGGAGAGCTGTCTCCTGTGACTACTTCCTGCTGTGATTGGGGATAGAACTGTCCCTGGGAATGGCACTTGTTCCTTATTATGAGAGGTTGTTTGCACCAATGGCTGGGGTTTTGTTGAAGTACCTCCTTTGTGGCCTAATCTAAGGGACTCTGGAACATGTCAGTGTTCTGGGAAGATGGAACAACTATCTGCTTTTGGAACATCTGTCATCTAGAAGAAATAAAATGAGTCAAGATGTTAAAAAGACAAGGTCCAAATGTTAGCAAAAGAAGCAAGGATAATAATGACCCCACCATTGGCAACAAACAGGAACTCCAAAGAGCATACAGATGACCAAGACTGCCACCCCTGTTAAGCTTGTTTTTGAAGTTGTCTTGTCTTGTCAGGATAGTGGCAAATATGCTCTTGTATTTGTCCTGTTTGGTTTACCCCAAAACAACAGTTCTCCTACCATCACACATGTCCCTCTCTGCCTTGCTGCCAGCATGTCCGATTCCCTTCAATTTGGTAATGTTGCAAGAAAAGAGGAAAAGCAAGGCTCAGAGACCAAGAATCACCCAAACACCTGTGGTTATAAGAGAAGGGACTTTATTTCAGCTGGTGGAGCTGCGGTGGACTAGTGTCCAAATGGCTGTGCTTCCAGATCAGCTTTGTCTCTGTCTTTCTATAGATTCTACTCAAAAAGCAGACAAATGGATTCCCATAGTGTTTACTTATTGGCATTAGCAAGTTTACAGAGTTTCGTACTGCTCTTTTATTGGCATCAGCAAATTTATAGACACAAAGCAAGCGTTAGTCTCAAGTTTCGGGAAATGAAGTTCCTCTTTGTCTATCTTTTCTACAAATTCCTAAGGGCTGGGCTATCACAGGAAATTCTGAGGATGTGTCTTTGGTGTCCGTAATAGGTCTCTAGATCTCTGGCATTTCAGATTAGAATGTAACTTTTCAGGCTTTCTCTCTCAGTGTAGCTGTTGCTATCGAGTTAATTTGGTTTTGTGAGGTGGCTAATGACGCTGCTCTGTGTGTGTTGAGTTGAGCTAGCTCCATAGAAAGATTTCCATATATTTGATGGATTCCCATGCCCCAATGGTGCCAGCTGCAATACCTTCTATGCCAATGAGAGTGCTTAGTGCTTACTAATGAAGGAATTAAGAGTCCTGCTCTTTTCTCTGTTTCATGTGTGGAACTTAAGGGTAGAGAGATTAGAACTTCTGCTCCAGCTAGTGAAATCAGAGTGAGAATACAACCAAGAGTGTGCAATCCTGTCTATTTTATAGGGAGATACATATATGCCCTAGTCCCACAAATATAAGCCAGATGAGAGAGGTAGCATCTTGAAATATGGTATATACCCACTGAAGTATAATTTATATTCTTGACCATTGAAGTATGTTTCCAGAAGTAGGTAGCTGCCAGGGGATCTGCTATCAAGGGGCTAAAATAGGAGGTGATATGGTGACATTGCTGTTTAAACCCTCCCAGAATATCATCCTGAGGGTCGTCTCAAGGAAGATGTTTTTCCCTGGAACTTGGGTGTTTTAGTCAACTAGTGCTGCTCTAACAGAATTACCACAGAGTGGATGAATGGAAGGCTTATTCTTACACAGTCCAGTAGGCTACAAGTCCAAATGCAGGATGTCTGCTCCAGGGGAAGGCTTTCTACTTTGTCAGCTCTGGAGGAAAGTCTGGTATTGTATCAGTCTTTGTCCAGGGAACATCTTGGCACAGGTCTAAAAGATGTGCTCTTCTCCTGGTGCTGCTTTCTTGGTAGTGTGAGGTTCCCAGTTCTCAGCTGGTTTCCCTTTCCTTTTATCTCTTGCAGACTGAAAGGATTAAGGGTGGGGCAAGCCACACTCCAGGGAGACTCTCTTCACAGTGAAGCAGCGAGGTGATCTTATAAAGGGATTTACAGTCCCACCCTAATCCTTTAACACACAGCATACCAAAACCACAGAATGGAGAAAAATCACAAAATACTGGGAATCATGGCTTAGTCACATGGCTACATATAGTTTTGGGGGGACATAATTCATTCAATGACATTGGGTATTTAATCTTCATTTCTTCTCAGTTGACCAAGTAGAGGCTGCCAATAAAGTGAAATAGTTGCAACCTACAGGCCAGCCAGACAGAATGCTCAGTGCGCGAAGAACAGATAATCTGCTAGCACTGTGGGCAGGGTTGAGAAATAGACCTATTAAATGAACCAACCAACCAACCCACTGCTGTTCGAGTCAGTTATGACTTATAGTACCCTTACAGGACACAGTAGAACTGCTCCATGGAGTTTTCAAGGAGCACCTGGTGGATTTGAACTGTCAACCTTTTGGTTAGCAGACATAGCTGTTAACCATTACTCCATGGACCCCATTAGACTCTCGTTATTTGCCCATATTGTAGAAGTGACATTGCACAGCAGCTAATTTAGCTATCCTGCTGGGAAAGAATGCTTGGAAGGCCCAGGGTAGAGGGGAGGGGACGGATAAAAGGATTAGTTGGTGTGTTGTAGTTTGTACTTTTCAATAAATTGCTTCTGTGATTGGGTGTGTAGTCTGGTTATCAAGATCTTTAAATACCCGTTGAGCCCCTGTAGAAAGGATATAATAGAGAAAGCCCGGTGTGTGGGCCCAGGCTTGCCAAGAAGTTGTCCATCCCTTAGCAGACTGTTCTCAGGCTTGGAGACAAGTCTAGCAAGACTGATTATATACTTTGTTTGGGTGATTGCCTTTGCTATTCCCTTTAATGTTGTAATAAAGGGGGATGTAGCACTAGAGCATAACCTTCTGTGATATAGAAAGTCAGGATTAGGTCAATTTATGTGTTTTCTTTGAATAGGATTTTCAGGTCTTCTAGAGGCTCGTTTGTCTCCCCTTGGGGCTGTTTTGGGGCCACTTCTGGTTCTTCGGTTCCATGGTAGAGTTTTATCCTTCTTTGGTAGAGGACTGACCTGATGTGAGGTGTATAGAGTAATTCCTTGTCCCAGTGTTAACTTTAAGGTTTCTTTTACTAGGGTGGTGGCTGCTGTTACAACGCAGAAATAATAGAGCCACCACTTGGGCTGCCGTATCTAACTCTTGAAAAATAGCCTAGTGGTTGTATTTCTGGTCCCAGTGTTTGGGTCAGACCTTCAGAGGCTGTTCCCTTTCTTTCTGTTATGTATAGCTGGAAACGTTTCTCTGGGTTGGGTAGCCCTAAACCTGGGACTCGTAGCAAAGCTGTCTTCAGTTCTTTGAAGGCATGTTTCTAGTCCCTTCCCCACATCAATTCTTCAGTGTTTTGATGATCACTAGCTGTTAAGGCTTCATACAAAGGTTTAGCTTTTCCCTGTACCCTAAACTCCACAACCTACAGAAACCTGTCAGGCCTAGAAATGTCTTGAGCTACTTTAAGCTTGTATCTGGAATGTTTGCAATAGTTAAAATTCACTGAGGGGACAGTAATTTCATTCCTGGGACCAATTTGAGTCCTAGGCATCCTACTTCCTATTGTAAGATCTGAGTCTTTTCCTGTGAAACGTTGCAACTCTTTTCTGCCAGGAAAATTTAGGATTTGGACAGTGTGCTGGTGTCTCAGTTGCTTTGTAGGGGAACAAATAAGTAAGTCATCCTACATACTGCAAGACTTGTCTAACTCCCCAAGGGTTAGACCCTCTAAGTCACATGCTAAAATCTGGCCAAAGAGATGGTGGCTTCTCCTAAATTCCTCGGGGAGGGCTGCCTGCTAGGATCTGACCAAAGGTGGAAAGAAACTGGCAGGCTTGATGGTTTCCCTTCCACCCTCTGAATAATGCTTTTATCACAAGAGAGGCATCCTCAATAGGAGGGTGGTGTAAAGAAGGTGGTTCCTATATCCAACAGAAAGTTTACTGACCTTTCTGCTGCATGTAAGTTACTCTACTTGGAGCCTGTTGAAGTCTAGGGTCCTGTCAATTGAGGACTGCTTCTGTCGAGAGACTTGAGCTGTAGCCTTCTGACACTCGGAGCAGTCCCTCCTCCGGTGGCTCAGCTGCTGATAGTTGGCACAGAGCTTCTGAGATGGCTTATTCTGAAGGCTGTTCCTCTGTCAGTGATCCGACTGTCCACACCGGTAGCAAGTACCTGGAATCCTTGAGGATTCCCTGTTTGTATTCCCCGATACAAAGGGATTGACCGCTTTGTACGGCAGCTAGGAGTTGAGCTTGTCTGCTTCTTTCTTCCTTTCTTTCTCTCTTTCAGATTCTCATTTCTTCATTTTTCTCGTTTTCTAGAGCCTTTCCTCCTCTTTTTGGCCTCTATTGTAGAAGACGAGTGAAGAAACTTAGTAGCTCCTTCAGTGGGGTTGGGGGTCGCAGTCCCTGCTTTTGAAACTTACGCCTTGTGTCTGGTGCAGACTGTGTTAGAAATCTGTCCATCAGTACTAATCCTCCATCAGAGGACCTGGCTTTGACTGGTGTATTTTAAAAAGCTTTCTTTAGTCTCTTTAAATAGGCAGTCAGGTTTTATTGTGGCCCTGGATCAGCGGTGGCTAACATTCAAATTGGTGGGTGTAACCCTACAAGCCTTCAAGATTCCATCAAGCATACTAGCACGTGATGTCTCTCCCAGCTTCCTGCCTGGATATTATGAACCTACCCTGGATCAGTGCTGGGGGCTGCAGCTGCTCCTACAGGGTAGGCCTGTTGATTCTGCATGTATAATTCATCAGCAAACTATCTGACCACTTCAGTTAAGATGCATTCTTTCTTCTTGGGTGAGTGGTTATAAATGGTCATCATACCTTTCCAACTTAAAGGCTACTGTCAGCCCTGTAAGCGTCTCTGTATAACGATCAGGATTACCTGAAAAGCTTCCCAGGTCTGTCTCAATTTTGCCTAAATCTCGCATTGCAAAGTGAACTTGCATTGCAAAGTGAACTTGCTCTTTACTTGAGGCATTAGGCCAGACACTTCTGGAGAGGGCAAAGACGGGGAGGCGTTGCAGCTGAGAGTGATAAACCAGGATAAGATGGAACAGGCAAGCTAATTTCTTTCTTAGGTTCTTCTGCCTGGTTAATCTTAATCGGCGGGTTGTCTGGTTTAATGTCTTGAGCTAGCAGGCTAACTACTTTACTAGGTTGTTTCCCTGGGTCTGCCTTAACTGACAGGCTATTTGGTCTAGTGTCTGAGGCACTTACCACTTGGTTAGCAATGACTGCTAGGATTGTAGGATCTGTTTTACAATTTTTACAAAGATCTGACTTTTCTCTTAAGGCCATAAAGATTTGGACATATGGGACTTTTGTTCATTCGCCCTGCCTTCAACATAACAAATCTAATTGTAAAGTAGTATGAAAATTTAGACTTCCATTTTCTGGCTAAGTTTTTCCATCACTGAACTTGTACTGAGGCCAACCCATATTACAAAAGAAAATCAATCTTTTCTTTTTTTATAGTCTGGGAGTCAAATTTACCTCAGTGCTTGTGGATGTATCCGAGGGTAAGTTGGTTGGTGTTGAGGTCTGGTTTCCCATCTGTGAAAAGAGAGAACGGAGAGTTTCATAGGACATCTACTCTGATCTCTTAAACATTAACTGTTGCATGGAGAAGGTATCCCTCCTCAGGCCTGGTTGTGATTTCCAGAATTCATCAGTCTTAGCATAGACTGCATTCCCGCTTTGCCGCCCCTTTGCGGGCACTCCCTCACCACCTCTATTCAGCTTTTCTGTGAGTCCAATGGTGCTCCCAGAACTAACTAGTCTTACTGGCATAGTGATTAAGTGCTACATCTGCTAACCAAAAGGTTAGCAGTTCAAATCCACCAGGAGCTCCTTGGAAACTCTATGGGGCAGCTCTACTCTGTCCTATAGGGTCACTATGAGCTGGAATTGAGTAGATGGCACTGAGTTTGGGTTTATTTTTGGTTTACTATATAGCCTGAGCTTCCCTCCCCTTTGTGAGAACTCTCTCACTGCATCTCTTCAGGGTTCCAGAAATTCTGATGTGAGACAGACTGACTCATCTCCTGGTACCCCCGTGTAGCTAAAAAGTTAAGCTCCACTTATCCTGCCAACCAACCTAAGGTGGGAGCTTCCTCTTTTCTGGCTTGGAGTGTCCTCATCTTGTCAATCAACTCTTTTATCCACCAGAAGTGTCTGTTTGACTGCTTGATTCCCTGGCACATGGCCTAATCCTGGGGGTCTCTCAGAATGGGGCATAAAAGGTGACTAGATAATGGAGAAATCATTGTTCTGTCCAAATCCAGGGATGGTCATTTTCCTCATCTCTCCAGTTTCCCGTTCCTTTGTGCAAAGCCAGCAATTCTCCCTTCCCTGTTTTCCTTTCTCTGTGACCCTCACAAACTGTTTGTTTGTGCTAAAAGTTGGAATCAGTGCACAGATAGCCATCATAAAGAAAATTCCTGCAGGCTGTTTGTTTGACTAATTATGAATACCCATAGACTTAGTAAGGGGGCTAAGGGACAAAGCCTTTAGTAATCCAGTAAATAAGTTTAAAACCTTCACCTCTATATGATGAAGTAGCTAATTTCTAGTAATTTGGTAGGAGCAGTTGAGCAAAAAGAGCTGATTAAGAAACAGCCATGAGTGCTCTTTCTCACAATGGCAATACAAACGGGAAAGAGAAGAGGCCTTTTTATCTCAAGAATAGCAAATGCAACACTGATTCTTCTGACAAAACAAACAAGGGGATATAAATAAATATATATCTGCCAAAAATTGGCTGGTAGTGCAAGACATAAAAGGTAGGAAAGAGGACGCTCCCCTAAGAGAGATCTGCTGTTCCGGCATGGGTGTTTTCTTTTGGGGCATAGTGTGGTGGGCCAGAAGTATGCTGTGTTGTGGGCAAGGCTCCCAGAGAATCTGACTTATGCCTCTGTTATGTGTTCTGGTTTCTCTCCTGTCTGTTCAGGACAGATTGGAGGGCTCAGAGCAATGGGTGACCATCCCTTTTGTGTATGTCCTCAGACAAGCCACTTTTAATTACTGAATCTCTATAAGGCCCCTTCACATCTTGGAATTGACCATGATAATTTTGTGAATGGAGGGAGGACATACCTCTTTTCTTTGGAGTCTGAAAAAAAATCAGACTCTTATATTTTCCTGCTAACAGCCAAGCCAGATGGTTATTTCCATACTTCTTTCCAAAAGAAGTATACTCAAATGGAAAGATAGAGAGTTTAAATAAATTACTTTGGCACTGGGCTGCACAGAACAATAGGGCTGATCTACAAGGTACACTCACCACTTGGGCAATTGGAGTCATGGCACCAGTAGATGTTACTAGAAAATGGTCTCTCAGTTCTTGCCTTCAGTGTAGGAAAGAATTAAAATGAAGAGAAAGCCATACAAAAGCCAAGCATGTGAAATTTTGATAGGAGATAATGCATTTGACAAGGGAGCATCAAGTGGGCTTCTCAGAGAAGGTCTGAGAGCCGAGTTCCTGCCTCCATTTGGAGTTTTATATCCTTTTTGTTCATTGGTCCCTTCTACCCATCTCGTAGTGATTTGTATTATCCTATGATTTGGTGGTTAGGTAGCTTCAGGTGTTTTTGGCAAGCAAATGTGGGTGCTTCGGGCCACCAGGTACCTCTCGATTCTTTTGGCATAAAATGTTTGTGCTTCCATTGTTTTTTTTCCCTGTCCAGTCATTCAACCTTTTCATTCTGACAAATGCATGCATGATGCCATTTGACTAGAATATCACTATTTTTTTTTAACCAGGTTGGAGTGAGAATTAAAGTCAATGTGCACAGGACCTTATGCTACTAATAGAACAGATTCTAGCCCAAGGATTGACAGACGCTTTCAACAAGTAGCACCAGTTTTCCTCTTCTTATAGTAATTGAGGGTCAGTAGCTAAAAGGATAGGCTGTTGTCCTTGGTGGACATCACTGCTTAAGTGGCAGGATTCCACTAGGATTTAAGCTAGGGTGTGGGCAAGACTCCAGCCCTCGGAGACCAATGGACTGTGGTGTGGGGTGGCAGGGGCGGGGAGGGGGTACAGGACATCCAGATTCCCCACCTAAAGAGGTTTAGGTTGAGGAACTGTCAGCATTAAAAAGATCCGGTGCTAGCAGCCTGATCCTGAGACTGGACCAGTGTGGTAGAAGGTGAAGAACCAGGAGAAGGGAGCAAGTTAGTTACCAAGAGATCCTTGGGAACACCACCTCATTTGGGCCTTCCTGCAAGAGGAGACCTCACTGGAGGCCAGTACTGGAGACCCTCAGCCATTGCTGGGCCTAGGTCCCAAGATGGTAAGGAGCCTTGATTCCTAACCTATCTGGAAGGAGTCGGGCCTCAGGGGAGAGTTGTGGAAGGACAGAGACTAGTCTCTACAGCTCTGTGCAGACACATTGTTGAGCACATCAGTTATTCCTGGACGAAGATGGAACAATGGGCTTTGCAGTGCATTTGAGACTCAGGAAACAGGATGCTCCAAGGGACACCAGTGCTGAAATGATGAGTAGCGTGGTTCATCCATGAAAGCGCACTAGAAATAAGTGATAACAATGGCTCAGAGTGAGATAGATGGGGAATGATGGAAGAACACGTTTTTCTACCTGGAGGTTGACCTACAGTCAGTCAGACATAAACTTATGCAGACAAAACTGTCAGTGGAGGAACAATCCACCTTTTTCCTTAAGGTAGCAACTTTTACTGTATTTAAAATAATCATCCCAGATAAGTGAAGAATTGATAAATGAGCTCAATCTGCATACTGCCTTGTAAGAGCAGAGCTGTGGATAATTACAAGATTGCCCTGGGGGCCTTTGCTTTACTCTGCTGAGTGTAGAAGGCAATGCTTTGTGAAATGGCAAGCCTGGGCTCTTGCAGTTATGCAAAAGGAGGAATTTCATCTCACCAGTTACTCCCTTTGCTTTGTCACTGGGGCTTCCCTAGAAACTCCCCAAAGAGAAATCCAGTGTTCTTGTCTCTAATTGAATGAATCCAGTCATTATCTTTTGAGACGCCCAAAGATTTTCTTTTTACGTGTATACACATAGAAAGTTACTATAAAAGAGCTACTGGTATATTTTAAAGATGCAAGGGAAAATTATTCAAAATTTACTAAAAATTTGTGAATAAGAGGGAAAATGAGTGTAAGTGGAACTCAGAGGAAAAGAATCCCAAAGGAAGGCAAAAACAGCCAAGGAAAGAATTTTATCTGTCTTTACTGTCATGAGCTGTTTGGTTCTTCTGGAACTCAGCTCTTCCATCAAATAGATTATTTTCTTAGCTTCAGAAACCCTGGTGGTATAGTGGTTAGGTGCTACAGCTGTTAACCAAAAGTTGACAGTTCAAATCCACCAGGTGCTCCTTGGAGACTCTATGGAGCAGTTCTACACTGTCTATAGAGTAGCTATGAGTCAGAATCAACTTGATGGCAATGTTTGGCTTTTGGTTTTACCTTTGCTTAACCTTTACTTTCATTAGGCTTTGTCTTCTGGCCTGTCAAATTTCTCTTTTGAAACTGTCCTACCAATAAAAGAAGGTTTGAAGGCCTTGTGATACATCCTTATTTCACAAACCCACTGCCGCTGAGTCAGTGACCCTATAGGTCAGAGTAGAACTGCCCGATAGAGTTTGCAAGGAGTGCCTGGCAGATTTGAACTGCCAAACCTTTAATCAGCAGATGTAACACTTAATCACTACCTCACCAGGATTTCCTTATTTCACATAGAAAGCCAAAATCAAGGGCTTCAAACTTTTAGATTCCTTACTTTTCCCATTGCTGCTGAGCTGATTCTGACTCGTGACAGTCCCATGTGTTAAAGAGTAGATCTGTCATGGATCGAATTGGGTCTCGCCAAAAATACGTGCAGCCATGTGGCTTGGCCGTGATTCCCAGTATCTTGTGACTGTCCTCCATTATGTGGTTTTCCTATGCTGTATGTGAAAGGATTAGGGTGGGACTAAATCCCTTTATAAGATCACCTCCCTGCTCCACTGTAAAGGGAGTTTCCCTGGAATATGGCTTGCCCCACCTTTAATCCTTTCAGTCTGCAAGAGATAAAAGGAAAGAGAAGCAAGCAGACAATTGGGAACCTCACACCATCAAGAAAACTGCACTGGAAGAAGAGCATGTCCTTCAGACCTGAAGTTCCTGTGCCAAGATGCTCCCTGGACAAAGACTGATGCAATACCGGACTTTCCTCCAGAGCCGACAAGGGGAGAGCCTTCCCCTGGAGCGGACAGCCTGAATATGGACTTGCAGCCTACCGGACTATGTAAGAATAAACTTTCCTTTATTAAAGCCATCCACTCTGTGGTATTTCTGTTAGAGCAGCACTGGCTGACTAAAACAAGATCTATGGTCCATAGGGGTTTCTAGGCTGTAACCTCTGCAAAAGCAGATTGCCAGGCCTTTCTTTTGTGATACACTGGAAGGGTTTGAATCACCAGTCTTTCAGTTAATAGTTAGTATGCCACCCAGGGACCTCACTTAGATTAAAAATCAAGAAACTAACCTGTTGCCATTTGCCATTGAGTTGACTCCGACTCATAGCAACCCTATAGAACTAAGTAGAACTGCCCCATAGAGTTTTCAAGGGTACTTGGTGGATTTGAATTGCCAGACTTTTAGTTAATAGCCATAGCTCTTAACCACAATGCTACCAGGGTTTCCACACTTAGATTGGAGATATTGAAAACAGTTATAGAAGTAAGGCTCTTTAGTTATTTTGTTCTAGAATGGGCTTAAGGCCTTTTCATGCCCCTTTCTTTTTTATATGAGCTGGTTCATCTCATATTAAGGTTGGATCATGGACTTTTCTCAAATGCTTACAAAATGTGAAAGAATTTTGTAAATTCCAAAGTGATACACAAATGTGACCAAATCTCCTACACTGACGTTGTTTGGGAACCGAGTAGTACAAGAAGGAAATTACTTGATGACTTTCTAGGAGTCATTTGTTATTGTTGTTAGGTACTGAAAAGTAACTTCTGACTCATAGCCACCCGAGGCACAGCAGAACGAAACACCATCAAATCCTCTGCTGTCCTCATGATCGCTGTTATGCTTGAGCTCATGGTTGTAGCCACTGTGTCAGTCCATCTGGTTGAGAGTCTTCCTGTTTTTCGCTGACCTTCTACCAAACATGATGTCCTTCTCCAGGGACCAATCTCTCCTGAGAACGTGTTCCAAGTACATAAGATTGAGGTCTCAACATCCTTGCTTCTAGGGAGCATTTTGGTCTGTACTTCCTCCAAGACAGATTTGTTTGTTCTTTTGGCAGTTCATGATATATTCAGTATTCTTCAACAGCACCGTACTTTGAAGGCATCAATTAGTTTTGGTCTTCCTTATGCATTGTCCAGCTTTCACGTGCATATAGAAAAACAAAACAAACCAACAAAACACTGCCATCAAGTTGATTTCAATTCATAGTAACCCTACAGGTCAGAGTAGAACTGCTCCAAAGAATTTCCAAGGAGCACCTGGCAGATTTGAACTGCTGACCTCTTGGTTAACAGATGTAGCACTTAACTACTATGCCAGCAGGATTGATTTGGGTCAGGTGCACCTTAGTTTCTGAGGTGGCATCTTTGCTTTTCAACTCTTTAAAGAGGTCTTTTGCAGCACATGTTGCCCAGTTCAATAATCTTGACTTTTTGACTGCTGCTTCCATGGTCATTGATTGTGGATCCAAGTAAAATGAAATCCATAGCAACTTCAGTCTTTTCTCCCTTTGTCATGATGTTGCTTGTTGGTCCAGTTATGAGAATTTCTGTTTTCTTTATGTTGAAGAATAATACACAAAGACACACTGAAGACTGTGTCTTTGATCGTCATCAATAAATGCTTCAAGTATTCTTCACTTACAATAAGCAAGGTAGTGTCATCTGCATAACACAGGTTGTTAATGAGTCTTCCGACAATCCTAATGTCTTATTCTTTGTCATACTGTCCAGTTTAACTGATAATTTGCTCAGCTTACAGATGGAGTAAGTATTGTGAAAAGATATAACTCTAATGCATACCTTTCCTGACTCTAAACCATGCAGTATCCCCTTGTGCTGTTTGAACAACTACCTCTTGATCTGCATACGGGTTGCTCATGAATACAATTAAGTTGTTCTGGAATTCCTGTTCTCTGCAATTTTAGACATAATTTAGTCATTTAAAAAATCCCATTTCAACACCAGAAAATGTTATTAAACTTACATCATGCCAAACAAGACTAACTTCTTTTTTGTGTTCTCTTTGGATACTGTGTAGCAGACACTTAGTTGTCTTTCCTAATTTGTTCTGTTAGAATAACTCAGCAAATTAAAATTCTGGTATATTGTTGAACAACTTTGTTTCACATGTAGGTCAAAGAAGCTAAAAATAAAAAGATAGCTAGGAGAAAATAAACACACAAACATTTTATGGGTCTTTTTCACTATTTCATGTATACCAACTACTTATACAGGGTCTTCCCATAAGGGCATCCTATCTTTAAACTTGAATATAACATGTTATGTAAATGATACAGTTTTAATTGGTTTATTATTTTGAATTATATTTGAAGGCATTGTGTGTGGTAAAGAACTTCAGGTAAATGACCTTTTGCGGCATGTGGTGGTCAGGATTATGTCAACTTGGCTGCTCCACATTTGGCTGCTGTATTCAGTGGCAGGGCAGGGTCTGTGGTGGCTTCCTGCCCCTCAGCTCTCTTTTCTCCACCTTCCATCACCTACTGCCAGTCTGCTCACGTAGCCAGCAGCTCCTGCTCTTTTCTGGCGTCTGGTTCCTGGACTTGAACTAGCAGCTGTTGGATTCAGCAACCCTTACAGCTGGCACTTGAGAGTCTTGTTCCCTGCCGATCCTGGATTTGCCAGCCTCTGCAGCTTCTTCTCACTGCCAGCTTGGGATCTGCTGACCTATATGGCTGATGATCTAGAACTCTGGTCTCTGACATGCTGACCTTGGGTTTACCAGCTACCATGGCCATGTGAGGCTTGTGCCAGGACTTGGGACATTCAGCTTCTGCAATTGCATGAGCTGTTTCCTATATCTATATATCTGTATATAAATATAGATATCTTTCCTTGTACTTTATATATATAAATCTTTCCCTGTACATACACATGTTACTGGTTTTGTTTCCCTAGAAAACCCAGCCTAAGACATAGCACTTTCCAAATGGGGCCAAAAACAGTTATCACAGACCTGTATTTTTCACCATTGATAATCACAGCCTCTCCTCCTTCATTTTGGAAAAACTCAGGACCAATGATTCCACCAGACCAAAATCCACAAGAAACAGTAATTTGGGGGGGGGGGGGGGATGAAGTAGACATTCTTAAATCTCTATTGGATTCTTCATCGTTTCAAATATGACAGTTTTGTTTGTTAACCAGACCATTCATCCAAAAGTGGGCTTTAAGGGATTATTTTCTAATTTTTTTGGTACATTTGGAACAGTAACAATGAATGAGCCCCCTTTAAAAAGAAGAAAGGGGGGGCTTCATTGCTGAAGATGATTTTTTGGCCGAAAGCAGAGTCGACTTCCAACTGCTCCAGAGCCTAGTCAGCAAATGTACGGCACAATCTATGGTTGTTGGACTTCAGCTCTGGAGTTAAAACAATTTTGTAAGCTTCAAGTCCGGATGCAAAATTTGCCAAACTGTGGTGAATTAAAGGCCCGGTTCCTGTGCTTGGGAAGAAATTGACTGGGATGGCTTCTCACGTATGCTCTGATGAACAGTGACAATGTTTTCATTGGAATGTGTAGTTCACTGATGAACAGGTGCTGTCTGACTGGCAAGCGACCTGGTTGTTTCAAATTTTTGATTGAATGTCAAAGTGTTCTTTCAGTGGGGTGATTATACACACTGTAAATTTCATACAATGCATGGAGTGTTTGGAGAGTGGAACACCCATTTTTTTATATGTTTTTTTTATTGTGATTAAGTGAAAGCATACAATCCAAATTAATTTTTCATGCCTGCCTATCTGCAGCTCCTTCTGCTCTCCTTTGTCCAGTGACAACACACTCCTGTTTTTTATTTTATACTTGTCATATCCTCTTAACAGGCTGCTGTCCACCCCGCTCCACCCTCTTGTCTCCAATTAGAAAGAGACCAGTAGGGCGGTCTATAAATGCATAGATCTGTATCCTATTATATAGCCTATAAATGCATATAGCTGTAAATGCACACATGATATGGTCACATTGCGTCCATGAGTCTAGTCCATTTTTGTCAGAAGGTTGACCTCAGTAGTGTTTTCTGATCACGGGCAGTAACGGGTCTAGGGGCCATGCTCCAGGGGGATCCCCCAGGCTGTCAGACCACCCCTTGTGGTCTTTTAGTAGAGTTCTTGAGCTGTACCCCTCCGTTTCTCATGTTGCCACAGGCACTCAA
This sequence comes from Heterohyrax brucei, assembly GCA_028571685.1. Taxonomy (NCBI): domain Eukaryota; kingdom Metazoa; phylum Chordata; class Mammalia; order Hyracoidea; family Procaviidae; genus Heterohyrax; species Heterohyrax brucei. Next base: position 65,416,190 of record CM053141.1, on the reverse strand, counting down.
CACTGTATGCTCCGTCGTGACTGTCTTTGGTGGTGGCCAGGTACCATTTAGTTCTGTTCACATGATAATACAGTCTCCCATTCATGCGAGTCATTCTGTCTCCTGGGCTCTTTTTCTCTCATGTCTTTGTTGTTCTTGGTAATCATTTGTTCTGGATGAGTTGGGACTATTTGGTGTGCCTCAGATGGGAACTTGCTAGCTTTTAAGACCCCAGACGCCACTCAGCAACATAAGGTGTAGACGACTCTCTTAGTAATAAGCTAGTTATGCCAGCTGGCCTTGATGTCCTCCCAGAGCATGGTCCTCGGACCCCGCTCCTTCTACTCTATCCTTGTAATATTGGGTTGAGATTAGAAGAGCTTTCAGTTTATGGTGAAGTCCAGTTAACTTGATCTACTGTGTGCTGTCACTGCTTTCAGCTAACCAAATTTCTATCAACTATCTAATCTATGACCAACCTTTTCCCTCCCTCCTCACACTTGTAGCCATCAAAGAGTCTTTACTTCTGTACATAAGTCTATTTTTAAGTCCTTATAGCAAGGGTCTTACACAATATTTGCCCTTTTGCCACTGACTGATTTCACTCAGCATAGTGTCTTCTGATTGAAACCAGGTTATGAGATGCTTTCTAAAACCATCATTGTTCTTTATCATTGCATAGTGTTCCATTGAGTATATGTACAATAGTTTGTTTATCCATTCATCTGCTAATAGGTATCTAGGCTTATTCCATCTTTTTGCTACTGTGGACTGTGCTGCAGTAAACATTCATGTGCATGTATCTGTTCATGTGACAGCCTTTGTTTCTGGAGGATATATGGAATACCTATTTTGATAATAAATTTTACAAATTTCTATGCATGGTGGAATTGTGTGGCTTTTCACGGTGATTTGTCAAGACTAATAAAAAAAAAAAAAAAAAAACATGATAAATATGGCCACTATAGCTTCACGAATATTCCTGCTTGAGCTGTCAAAAGTAGGACATCCTTATTGGAACACCCTTCAGTACAGCTAAGTACCACGTATACTCACAGATTTACTTCAATGCTGGGAATAAGATTATATTTGTTATCATTTTGCTTTTTTTTGTGATTGAGTGAAAGTGTACAATCCAGTTTATATTCACATTCCCACCTATGTGCAGCTCCTGCTGCTCTCCTTGCCTGGTAACAGCACACTCCTCCTATCTGTTCTATACATGTCACATCCTTTTAACAATCTCCTTGTCCCCTCTTCTCCACCCTCTCCCTCCCTTCTAGTAAGAGGCCAGTAGGATGACATCCTATAGATGCATAGAACCATAAAGTGCACACACAATATGGTCACTCTCTGTCGCCGAGCCCAATCCATTCCAGTTGGAAGAGTTGACCTCAGTAATGATTTATGGACGGGGACAGCATCAGGACTAGGAACCATGCTCCCAGGGGAACCTCAAGGCCCCTGGACTATCAATTGTGGTCTTTTACTAGAGTTCTCCAGTTGATCCACTTTTCATTCTCGTGTTGTCAGTGAGACTCAACTTTGTCAGCCCCATCACAGCGACCACTGGTGGTGATTGGGCACCATCTGGTTCCTCTGGGCACATGTCGATACAGTCACCCACTCACGTGGGTCTTCTGGGTTCTCTTTCTCCCATGTTGTTTTGGTCCTAGGTGATCATCTGTTCCTGGGACCATTTGGTGTACATCAGATGGCAGCTTGCTAGCTTTGAAGATCCCAGATGCCACTCAACAATATGGGGTGCAGAAGACTCTCATACCAATATTCTAGTTATGCCAGTTAGCCTCGATGTCCCCTGAGAGCATGGCTTCCAGATTCCTGCCCCCGCTACTCTGTCCTTGCACTACTGGGTTAAGATTGGAAGAGTATTCACATTATGTTGAAATCCAGTTACATTGATCTTTCTTTTTTTTTTTTTAATTTAACATGACTGAGTGAAAATGTACATTCCCGTATAAATTTACATGCCCACCTGTATGCAGCTTCCACTGCTCTCCCTGTCTGGTGACAGCACACTATTCCTCTCTGCTCCATACATGTCTCATCCTCCCAACAGTCTCCTTTCCCCTCCTGTCTGTCCACTCCCCTTCCTCCAGCCAGAGGTCAGCAAGATGATATCCTATAGATGTATAGAACCATAAAATGCATCCAATATATGGTCACTCTGCATTGCCAAGTCCAATCTATTCCTGTCCAAAGAGTTGACTTTCATTATAATTTATGGGTAAGGGCAGCATCAGGGCTGGGGGCCATGCTCTCAGGGGAACCCTGAAACCACTGAACCATCCATTGAGGTCTTTTAGTGGAGATGTCAGGATGCACCCCTTTTTATTCCTGTGTTGCCAGTGAGACTCAACCTAGTGAGCTCCATTGTGGCTATCATTGGTGGTGGCCGGGCACCATCCGGTTCTTCTGGTCCCAAGCAATGTAGGCACCCACTGTTGTGGGTCTCTCTGTTTTCTAGGTTGTCTTTACTGCATGTCATTTTGGTCCTCGGTGAGCATCTGTTCCCGCTGAGTTGGGACCATTTGCTGTGTCCTCGGACGGCAGCTTGGCAGGTTTTAAGATCCCAGACGCCACTCGTCAGTGTGGGGTGCAGAGAGCTCTCTTAGCAAAACGCTAGTTGTACCAATTGGCCTCAATTTCGCCTAAGAGCTTGGTGCCCTACCCCCTGCAACAGCTACTCTATCCTTGCAATATTGGGTTAAGATGGAAGGAGTACTCAAATCATGCTGAAGTCAACTTAATGTTGTTCTTGTTTCTAATGTGTGCTATCACCGCTTTCTTCCAACCAGATTTCTAGCAACTATCTAAACTAAACTCTCCCCCCTCACCCTCCCTCCCTCCCCTCCCTTGCAGCTGTCAAAGAGTCTTTTCTTCTATACACAAGTCTGTTTTTGAGATCTTATCAGAGAGGTCTCATACAGTATTTGTCATTTTGTCGCTGACTACTTTCACTCAACACAATGTCTTCCAGTTGAAACCACGTTAGGAGATGTTTCCTGGAATCATCATTGTTCTTTATCATTGCGTAGTGCTCCACTGAATATATGTACCATGGTTTACCTATCCATTCTTCTACTGTTGGGCATCTGGGTTGATTGCATCTTTTTGCTATCGTGGACTGTGCTGCGATAAACATTCTTGTGCATGTGTCCATTGGTGTGAAAGGCCTTGATTCTGTAGGATATATTCCAAGTAGTGGAATTACTGGGTCAAATGGTATATCGATATCCATTTTTTTAAGGAAGCGCCAGATTGCTTTCCAAAGAGGCTGGACCATTTTGCAACCCCACCAACAGTGAAGGAGGGTTCCACTTTCTCCACAGCCACTCCAGCATTTGTTGTTTTGTGTTTTCTGGATCATGGCCACTCTTGTTGGGGTGATATGGTATCTCATTGTCATCTTGATTTGGATTTCTTTAACAACTAAAGATCATGAACATGTCCGCATGTGTTTTTTGGCTGCCTGGATCTCCTCTTTAGTGAAATGTCTGTCCATCTCCTTTGCCCATCACTTAATTGGGTGGTTTATCTTCTTCTTATTGATATTTTGTAGTATCTTATAGATTATGGAGATCAGGCATCGGTCTGACATAGAGTTGCCAAATATTTTTTCCCATTCTGTGGGTGTTCTTTTAATTCTGTTAATAAAGTCTTTGGATGAGCAAAAGTGTTTGATTCTTAATAGTTCCCATTTATCTATTTTCTCTTCTGTTGATCACGCTTTGTTTGTCAGTTTCTGAAGTCTGTCTATGATTTGCGTTAAAACTTCCATTGTTGAACCTATTTTTTCTTGGATGAACTTTATCATTTTAGACTTGATATTTAGGTCTTTTATCCTGTTTGAGTTGGTTTTTGTATATCGTGTGAGATATGGGCCTTGTTTGAATTTATTGCAGATGGATATCCGATTTTACCAGCACCGTTTGTTAAAGAGACTGCTTTTACCCCAGTTTAAAGTCTCAGGGCCTTTGTTGAATATCAGCTGTTCATAGGATGATGGTGGCATCTCTGGGGCCTCAACTCTGTTCTATTGGTCTATATGTCTCTTTCTGTACCAATACCAGGCTGTTTTAACTACAATGGCAGTGTAATATGTTCCAAAGCCAGGTAGTGGGAGCCTTCCAGTGTGTTCTTCTTCTTTAGTAGTGCTTTACTTATCCAGGGCTTCTTCCCTTTCCAAACAAAGTTGGTGATTTGTTTCTCCATCTTGTTAAAAAATGACACTGAAATTTGTATTGGTATTGCATTTTGTAAGCAGATTGCTTTGGTTAAAATAGACATTTTAACAATGTTAAGTCTGCCTATCCATGAGCAGGTTAGGTTTCTCCTTTTATGTAAGTCTCTCTCAGTTTCTTGTAGTAAGGTCTTATAGCTCTCTTTGTAAAGGTCAGTTAAGTCTCTAGTTAGATTTATTCCTAGGTATTGTATATTCTCAGGGGCTATAGTAAATGGTATTGATTTAGTGATTTCTTCTTTAGTAATCTCTGTTGGTATAAAGAAATCCTATTGATTTACTTATGTTTACCCTGTATCCTGATACTTTGCTGAACTCTTCTATCCGTCTGAGTAGCTTATTTATGGAGTCTTTAGGATTCTGTAAGTATACAATGATATCATCTGCAAATAGGGAGATTTTTACTTCTTCTTTGCTGATGCAGGTGCTCTTTATTTCTTGGTCTTGTCTAATTGCTCTGGCTGGAACTTCTAGTACAATGTTGAATAGGAGAGGTGAGAAGAGGCATCCTTGTTTAATTCCCATTCTCGAGGGAAATTGTTTCAGTCTCTCTCCATTCAGGTTGATGTAGGCAATTGGCTTTGTATAAACGAGCCTTATTGCATTCAGGAATTTGCCATCTATTCCTATTTTGCTGAGAGTTTTTAGCATGAAGGGGTGTTGGACTTTATCAAATACCTTTTCTGCATCAATTGACAAAATCAGGTGATTCTCGTTTTCTGTGTTGTTTATGTGGTTGATCACATTAACTGTTTTTCTGATGTTGAACCAGCCTTGCATCCCTAGTATGAATCCAACTTGGTCATGTTGAAATATTTCTTTGGTATGTTGTTGAATTCTATTGGCAAGTATTTTGTTGAAGATTTTTGCATCTACATTCATGAGTGATATTGGTCTGTAGTTCTCCTTTTTTGGTGGGTTTTTGCCTGGCTTTGGTATCAGGGTCATGCTGGCTTCATGGAATGAATTTGGGATTAGTCCTTCCCTTTCTGTGCTGTGAAACAGTCTTAGCAGTATAGTTAACTCTTCTCTAAAAGTTTCGTAGAATTCTGTGGTGAAGTCATCTGGGCCAGAACTTTTTTCAGTTAGCAGTTTTTTGATAACTTTTCCAATCTCTTCCTTTCTGATGGGTTTATTAAGTTGTTCTGTTTCACTTTGTGATAGTTTTAGTAGCTGAAATGAATCTAGGAATTTGTCCATTTCCTCTGAATTTTCAAATTTGTTGGAGTACAGTCTTTCATAGTATTCTGTTATGATATTTTTTTGTTGGATCTGTTGTGACAACTCCCCTCTCTTTTCTTATTTGGGTTGTTTGTTTCCTTTCCTGTTTTTCTTTGGTAAGTTTAGCCAACGGTTTGTCAATTTTCTTGATCTTTTCAAAAAACCAGCTTGTGGGCTTTTCTATTTTTTGAATTGTTCTTCTGTACTCTAATTCATTTACTTCTGCTCTAACCTTTATGATCTGTTTTATTCTGGTGTCTGAGGGGTTCCTCTGTTGCTCTCTTTCTACTTGTTCAAGCTGTAGGGTTAGTTCTTTGATTTGAGTTCTTTCTTCCTTCTGGATGTATGCATTTGTAGAGATAAACTGACCCCAGAGCAGTCCTTTGGCTGTATCCCATAGGTTCTGGTAGAAAGTGTCTTCATTCTCATTTGAATCCATATATTTCTTTATTTCATCTTTGATTTATTCTATAACCCATGGCTTTTTGAGCAGGATGTTGTCCAGTTTCCATGAGTTCCAAGTTCTACCTATGTTTTTCTGCTATTGATTTTGACTTTTATGGCTTTATGGTCTGAGAAGATGCTTTGCAATAGTTCAATGGCATGGATTTTGTTGAGATTTGCTCTATGTCCTAATACATGGTCTATTTTGGAAAATGTTCCATGTGCACTGGAGAAGAAGATGTAGTTATCCTTTGAAGGATGGGAAGTTCTGTTGTCGATGACATCTAGTTGGTTAATTGTGGCAATAATATCTTCTGTGTCTTTACTGAGCTTTTTTCTAGAAGATCTGTCCAATACTAAAAGTGGAATGTTGAAGTCTCCCACTGTTAAATACTGGAGTGATCTATCTCATTTTCGAATGTAGTCAGCGCTTCTTGTATGTATTTCGATATTCTAGCATTGGGAACATAAATATTTAATATTGTTAAGTCCTATTTGTATATCAAAACTTTGAGCAATAAATAGTGTCCATTCTTGTCCACGATAGTGGATTTTACATTAAAATCTCCTTTATCTGAGATTAGTATTGCCACACCTGCTCTTTGTTTATTGATGGTGTGGTGTATATTCTTCCATCCTTTAATTTTCAGTTTGTTCATATGTTTAATTCTAAGGTACATTTCTTGTAAGCAACGTACAGATGGGTCATGTCTTTTGATCTAAGATGTCACTCATTGTCTCTTTACTGGAGTATTTAGTCCTTTTACTTTCAATGTAATTATCGATAAGTATGTGTTTAGTGCTGTCATTGTGATGTATTTATTTTTATGCTGATGGTTTCTCTGTTGCTCTTACTATTCTGTTCTGGGACATTCTTTATGGGTTGATTTTTCACCCTTTTCAGTGTTGGTTTTGTGTTTACTGAGATTCCTGTATTATGTTTCTTGATTTGCTTTGTTGCATCTTCATTGTACTTTGTGGCTACCCTTATTATCCCCCTTAATAATCTATATTTAACATATCTTATTAACTTCCTCTCCATCTGGAAGGACTGTAATTACTGTAGTACATCCCTCTTTTTCATGTGATAATATCATAGTTTTCATCATATGATCACTGGATCACTCTTTTTAATATAACAACATTGATTGAGTTTTGCACCTTCCCTAACTGAGTAGGTTTCTGGATGATGTGTACTGTATTGCCTCCTAAAATAAAGAGTTGATAGTTTTGTTCTTCTAAGCCAAGAGCTTCTTCCAGCATTTCTTGTAGCTTTGGTTTGATATTTACAGTCTCTGAGTTTCTGTGTATCGGCAAATGTCTTAATTTCATTTTCATATTTGAAAAATAGTTTTGCAGGATATGTAATTCTTGATTGGAAGTTTTTCTCCTTCAAGGCTTTGGATGTGCCATCCCATTGCCTCTGTGCCAGCATCATTTCTGCTGAGAAGTCAGACGAAAGCATACAGGGTTTCCTTCTGAATGTTAGCTTTGCATTGAGTCTTGCTGCCTTTAAGAGTTCCGGCTTATGTTTCATTTTGTTAAGCTCAATTATAATATGTCTTCGTGTTTTTCTTTTGGGATCTATGTTGAGTGGCATTGGATATGCGTGTTGAATATCTATATTCTCTTCTTTCATAATTTCAGGGCAGTTTTCTGTCAGCAGCTCAACAACAATACTTTCTGTGTTTTCAGGTGTCCCCCCCTGTTCAGGAACTCCAATTAATTGTAGATTGTTCCTCTTGATAGAGTCCCACATGTTTCTTAATGCTTCATTCTCCTTGTTTCTTTTCTCTGATTTTTCCTCATAGATGCTGGAGTCAGTAGCTCTGTCTTCCAAGTCAGAAAATCTATTTTCCATTTGTTCAATTCTGTTTTCTTGGCTTTGAATTGAATTTTCTATTTCTGTGATTTTTGTTATTGATCTGACAAATTTCAGAATACTGGTGTTCCATTAGTTTGAACAGCTTGGTTAATTTTTCATTTTGCTCTGCTGAATTTTGTATCATGTCTGGGAGGGCTCTAGATATAATCCTTTTGTACTTGACCTCTGATAGTTTCAGGAAACCTTCTTCATCTGGGAAGTTCTTTGCGTCTTTCTTTTGGGGACTTTCTGGAGCCACGGGTGAGATTTTCTTTATGTTTCTGGCCAAGGTTTGTTGTTTTGGGGGCATCTAGAAGTTGTTTAGTTTCTCTGGTGTTACCTTAACAGGATCTGAGTCGCATACTGGGACAGAAGGTGATCATCAGTCACCTCCACGTACTCCAGTGACTGGGCCCTGTGGAATCTCTGGGGTAGCAGTCTCCACCTCCTGGGTGGCAAAGACATGGCCCTACTGATGGAGTCACTGGGTGACTGTCAGCTGACCCTATGATGAGGGTCAGTAAAGGCTGGAAGAGATGCCATCAGGATGCCCTGCATTTATTTCTCTAGGTAGTCTTCTTTTGAAAGATAAAAGCTATCTGACAGCTTCCAAAATCCGTCAGGCTGTCAGGTGTGCAAGCCCCTCTTCCCAGCTGCAATGTAAGCACCTCTATATCCATCCCCAGATGCTGTAAACTAGTTCAAAGTGTGGAAAGTCTATTGCCCTGGTGTCATCCACTGCTGGGCCCTACCTGTAAGGCCACACTGTGATAGACACAGCTTTTCTGTTGGGAAAGTGCTCCCTGGGCTGGCACTGCCTCCCAGCCTTGGAGTTAGCCCTAACTGAGGCCTCCATTTGGGTCACTCCACCTCCCAATCAAACAAGATGGCATCCTACACAATCTCTCCTGGCCTCTGTGAAATAGCTGAATCAATGGTGCCAAGCCAAGTGCCGTCGAGTCGGATCCGAATCAATGGTAGAGGTTCAGAAATAGAGTGTGGAGGGGCTGAGGTGCACAGAGTCCAGAGCTAGGCTCTCAAAGTGTGGCTATTCCAGCTACTGATCCCATTAGCAGAGTTGCTGAGCTTTGCTGCCATTTAACACCAAGCCCAGCGTACAAGCTAAGAAAGAGAAAAAAAAGTTAAAACCGCTATCACCTTCAGGCTGTGAGAGCCATGTTTCAACAAGGGCAGGGAAGAGGAAAAGAGAAAAAATTTCTCATTCAATAGCATGTAGTCTAAGTTAACAGCCTTGTGCTGTGTCCTAGGGCTCACTGGGTGTCCAGAAGGCTCCACTTAATTATCAATCCAGGACTTAGTTTTCAAAGGGAATTAAGGAGATGTGTGTGTAGTCCACCATCTTGACTCCACCTCCATTTTGCTTTTTTAACAATTTTTTTTTAATCTCCTTTGAAATTGTAATGAGATCATTCACATCACAAATAAAGTTACAAGTAGGACAGGGAATGCCCTGGAAGGTTAGGTCATCGATAGGACTAAAAATGGCTGGCTTCTAACAGTATGTAAAAAAATATAAAATGTAAATAAAAACACAAACAAACTTTTAAAGTAATTTTAAGCAAACAAAAACAGGGCTTTGAAAGTTTGGGTTCTTTTTTTTCAACCTTTTTGCAAACGTACACTGTAGTGTTGATTCTGTGGCAGAGCAAGCTTGTCATCTGTGGGTAATGCAGGGACTGTCTACACTAAGGTGACCATGTTTAGATTCTGAGATGAGAAGTAGAAGGTGATCAAGTTAAGGTACCATTTTATTTTCTTTAAATTCAACTTTTCCTTTTTTCTCTGTCTAGTTATCCTCATTGATCTTTTGCTCCTTGATGTCAGCATTGCCATTCTCATCATCTTCAGTCTCATCATCATCATCTCATCATCTTGCTGCTTTGTCCAGTCAATGCTGCAGCTTCGTTACCTCTCCTCTTCCTCACCATTGCCTTCTTCTTCCTCCTTATCCTTGGAGAACATTCCTCCTCATCTTCTTCTTCTCATTCTACCTCGTTGTTAGCTTCCTGTTTCCCATTTTCCTCTTTAGCATTTCTTCCATTCTCATCCTTATCCACAGCCTTATTCTCTTTGAACTCTTTAGGGTGCTCTAAGGTATACTGAATATACCATGGACTGGCAAAAGAGCAAACAGTTCTGTCTTGGAAAAAGTACAACCAGAATGCTCCTTAGAATCAAAGATGATGCTTTGGGTAGATTTTTCAGAATGGATCAATCCCTGAGAAGGACATCATTGTTGGTAAAGTAGAGGGTCGTGTAAAAAGAAGAAGACCCTCAAGAAGATGAACTGACCAAGTGGTTGTAACAATTGACTTAAGCATAACCATATTTGTGAGCATGGCTCAGGACCAGGCAGTATTTGTGCTGTATGTAGAGCCACTATGAGTCAAAACTCCATAGATGTCACTTAACAAAAGTGACAACAGTGGTGAGCTCATAGCTGGTCTAACATGATGAGGCATGTAGGTAATTTGATGCAGTGGATTTAAAAAAAGCAATGTCAGTTATGGGACTTCAGTGATTAAGCTTCCGGAATCCACATTGGTAGAGGTCACTACAGTGAATGAGGAGCCAGATCTAGGAAGAATTCAAAGATGGCTTTTTAAAGGATTCAGTTCTCCTTCTTTTAGCAATAGACATCCTTTGAATTTTACAGAGCACATGGCTGTCCATGGAAGGGGGAAAAATTATATTTTATAGCTTTTCTTACTGCTGTGTATAGCCAGAAAAATCCTGGTTGCAGTGGTTAAGTGCTAGGTTGTCAACAAAAAGGTCAGAGGGAATCCACCAGCCACCCACCAGGAGAAAGATGTGGCAGTTTGCATCCTTAAGGATTACAAAAACAAAGCAAAACAAACCCTACTGCCATTGATTATGTCTCACAGAGACCCTATGGAACAGAGTAGAATTGCCGCATAGGGCTTCTGAGGAACAGCTGGTGGAACTCTATGGTTAGCAGCCTGCTCTTAAACACTGTGTAGCCAAGGCTCCCTTTAAAGATTATCACCTTGGACCATTCTGTTCTGTCTTGTAGTGTAACTATGAGTTGGAATCCACTCAGTGACAACTGGTAATGGGTATAGCCATGTAACTAGCAAGTATCTCATCTTACTTTATGGTGGGGACATAAATGTGAAGACATGAGCTGTGGAAGTCATTTTCAACCAAAAGAATAACCATGGGATGAGATTTGCTCAGTGTGAGAGAAAGGAAGACAGAGTGCTTTGGTTAAGAGTGTTGAGCCAGGAGCCAGAAGACCAAGTAAGTTATAGTCACTTTGCTAACAAGGCATGTGACTCTGACGAAGTCACATAATTTCTCCAGCTTTGAGCAAATAATGTGATTTCTTAAATCTTTCAGTCTCATCCTGCACTGAATGTTGGCAATAAGAACTACTTTCACTATTGTAGCGTTGTTGTGGGAACCAAATGATATCACTCATGTGGTAGCTATTTGGAAAGCATGCGTCCTTTTAAAATTGCAGTAGGTTATGACTGATACAAATATATACGAAATGAAATTTTATCTTACTGAGTAAAAGCATATATTTTGATGAAGATATAGGAGAAGCTTCTCAGTTTACAGTCTTCTAGAAGCTTGCCTGTTCAACAGCAATGGTATCAGCAAGCAAAATCATTTGTTTCCATCCTCCTACACTTGTCTTAATTGTTAGTGGTCTTCTACTGACCCTTCCTGTCGCCCTGCAAAGGATCATTTCCCTGTTATCAGCAACAGATGGGTTTTCCAGTTTGACAAACTTGATGAAGAAAATCATTCTGCCAGGTACCAGGGAGATGTATAATAGCTGTACCAATATGTGACAAATTGATTGCCATGGTGGATGTCTGTGTGCCTATATTTGTGAAGTTGAAATGGGAGACCTCTAACATTAAAAAGCTTAATGACAGTTGCTGTGATTCTGCTCACTGAATATGTTCTAGTTTGATTTCAGAGGACTTAACTTCATCTTCCAGCATACCTGACAAGATCTTCAAGTTATCAGTGCTCACAGAAGCTTCTCCTAAACACGGCCTCCTGTGGCTGAACTCACTACTTGACTTCCTGCATGTTTCAGAATGCAACATTAGGTAACACTAAATTTTGACCTGTTCTTTTTTCAATAGTATTACTGAAGGGTCAGAAGGTAGCTTTTGAACTCTTCTTCAAATATCAGTGTAAAGTTTGTGGAGTGGAAAGACATTGAGAAGAATTTTCTATGGCATCTAACAAGTCCAGGAAAAATCCTTAAAGTGAGAAATCGCAAAGGCAAATGCAAATGAGAGGGGAGACTATATCACGTCACATCATGTCATGTCATATCATGTGCATAAACCTAAGGATAAGACTTGGCAAAGAGTACTAGCAATAGGATAAAAGGAAAGAGAAGCCAAAGTAATACCATGATTGTCATATACCACTGCCATGGTCTGAAAACTAGGCATAGGCTTGTAGAATCTTACACTATAATATACATGGTGTTTTCCAGAAATTTGGCACAGAAGCACGATTGTTGAAACACCTCATTATTCTAGTTGGACATATGCTGGAAGTGTCATTCTGCTAAAATCAGAGCATCTGGTAGATTGTTGACTTGCCTTGCTGACAATTGCATCGTTTAGAAGAGGAAGAAATGAGGAAAATTTCTATTTGGTTCTGAATTCTGCCAACAAAAAGGATGGTAATGTGATGGAATGATAAAAACCTTGATAAAAACTGAACACATCATCTTCCTTGATAGCAAAGGAAGATTCAGTAGCATGGCATAGTTAGGAATGTACTCTAGGATTTATCAAAGCAGATTTGTATAAATTCACAGAAGCAAAATACATAGACATACCCTAGACATATTTCACAGTGCCCACCTCAGCCAAAACCCATTTTTCTAGCACCCATCAATGGCCCTCATGTAAGAGGTCAGCCTAGGTAACCATGTTTGTACCCTGGATCAGTAACAACTTCTGAATGAAAGCCAATCAACAGCCAACTATAAACTTTAAGTTGGTACACACCAGAGCTGAAAGATCTCAGAGAATCATAGGTGGATTCTGTGACACAGTGAGCCAAAGTCAATCCTTGCTGAAATGGTAGAGGAGCAGAGACTGGGAGTGAACCAGAGAAGTTCATTTGTAAAGATAAGAAGGGAACAAATAAGCAACGAGGTATACAGAATGAGAGAAAAAGGAAGAAAGGAGACCTGGATTGCAATATTCAACAAATATGGAATCTTTGTATGTTTTGCTTATTGACATAGGTTTCAATGAACATGTATTGATCAGGAGGGAGGCAGAGAGATCTCTTGGGTCCTCAGTTAATGACTTTGTAGTTCCACTTTTCAGGCACTAGGAGGTTGGACTGCTTTCTTCTTATGCCCATAGGTGTCAGATTGCCAGGTGAGGTTCATCAGTTATCTAGTGTGTTTTTTTGTTTTAATTTGAGCTGGTTAGAGTGAGTATTTGTCCTTGATAATGAAAGCACCTTGAAAACACTGTCTGAATTTTCATTTTAGGGCCTGCCATGGATTGAATAGTGTCCCCCCCATGAAAGTATGTAGCACTTTGGCTACACCATGATTCTTGGTATAGTGTGATGCTTCCAGATGATGCCAACCTTGCCTCTATGATGTTAATAAGGGAAGATGGCCAGCTTCTGTGTTGGTGGGGCAGGACTCAATGTATAAGATCATCTTGTGCCTTAAGGCATTCTCTTGAGATATGAAGGAAAGCAAAGCAAGCAGAGAGTGGGAGACTGCATACCACCGAGAAAGAAGCTGTGATGCAAACAGGGGGCAGAGTGCATCCTTTAGAAAGAACTCTGTTGAGGGTGGAATCTCTGAACACCAAAGGCTCCCAGTCCAGGGGAAGACTGATGACAAGGATCTTCATGCAGAGCCAGCAGAGAAAGTCTTCTCCTGGAACTGATGCTATGAATTTCTACTTGTATCCTACTGGACTGTTAAAGAAATAAATTTCTTTTTGTTGAAGTCATCCACTTGTGGTATTTCTGTTACAGCAGCATTAGATGACTAGTCCCCTCTCTTTGAATCTCAGCTAACCAAATTATTCTTGGGTACTGTCCTCCATCACTCTGTCTTATGGTGGTGTTCCAGGAAGCCTGTTTCTAACAGGGACCAATGGAAGCAATCTAGACAAGACATTCATGGCAGCCAGTAGCTTAATCAGGGTTCCTTAAATAGTTTTCCTTATGCATCTTCCTGGAAACCCTGATGGTATAGTAGTTAAGTACTATGACTGCTAACCAAAAGGTTAGTGGTTCAAATCCACTGAGCACTCCTTGGAAACTATGGGGGAGCAGTTCTACTCTGTCTTATAGGGTCACTAGGCATTGGAATCAACTTGATGGCAGTGGGTTTGGTTTTGGGGGGGGTTGTTATGCCTTTCGATGGCACTTGGCTTTTGGCCTGGCTTTCCTAACTGAAGTTCTGCTTCTCAGACAAGCATTCATGTATCACTCTCCCAAGCCTTTGATGAGACATTGAGTGTTTACTGAAATTCTTTTTAAGTCTTTCTCCACTTGAATAGAACAATCCAGAAAACTATAAATTCTCCACCATAAGTTTTCAAAGTCCAAGTGAGTCACGGTTAGTGACATCAGAGCTGGGCAACCCAGCATTCGTTGTTCAGAGCCCAGATAGGTATGTCACTTCATATATCCCTGAAGATTTCAAATCCTCTCCTGGAATGTGGCAAGATGGTGAAGCAAATATAAGAATACTGTTCTTCTAACCTTTTCACCAACCTCTTAAATAGCTTAAGGCTATTTTTAATACAAAACAATCTAGAAGTAACTAACAATTTTCCTATTGTATCTTCTAACTGTAAACACAAGACTTCTATTCCCTTAGAAAATATGAAGTAACAACTGGACTAAACAGAAGACTAAGAATTTTCCTGACTACAGCAAAATACTTCAAGGGAAAGAGTAGTAGTAGTGGACATCTGGGGACAGTGATTTCAGGCGACATCTAGATCAATTGGCATAACAAAATTTGTTAAGAACGTGTTCTACATTCCACTCTGATGAATGGTGTCTGGGGTCTTTAATGCTAGTATGTGATCATTTGATATGCATCAATTGGTCCTACTCTACTTGGAACAAAGGAGAATGAAGAATAGCAGAGACACAAGGGAGATACTAGCCTATTAGACAGAAAAGGCCACATAAACCAGAGACTCCATCAGCCTGAGGCCAGAAGAACCAGATGATACCCAGCTACTGCCAATGACTTCTCTAACAAGGAACACAACAGGGAGTTCCCTGATAGCAGGAGAAAAGTGAGATGCAGAAGTCAAATTCCAGTAAAAACACCAGATTTAATTGTCTAACTGTGACTGGAGGAACTCTGGAAGACATGGCTCCTGGACTGTCTGTTAGCTCAAAACTAAAAGCTTTCCCAAAGCCAAAGGTTAGACTGAACTATATGACATAAAATGATATTATAAAGAGTGGGCTTCTTAGCTGTAGTAGAAATGTAAGACTAAATCAGCAGCTCCTGTCCAGAGAGGGGAAGGCAGAAAGGGACAAGAACTGGTTGAAAGGCACAAATACGGATCTCTTCAAGCCTGTTTGCTAGATAACTATCCTCCAAATTTCTTGGCATGACGAGTGGGCATTTCCAGCTTTGCGTTCATTTGTTGAAACATCTTAGTTGATATTTCATCAATTCCTGGAGCCTTGTTTCCTCCAGTACCGTCAGTGCAGCTTGGACTTTTTCCTTCAGTACCATTGATTCTTGATCGTATGCTATGTCCTCAAATGACTGAACATCTGCCAAATCATTTTAGTAGAGGAATATCTTCTTTTAATGCTTCCTGCAACTTTCAATATTTTGCTGTTAGAATCCTTCAGTATTACCACCGGAGCCTTGAATTATTTCTTTAGTGATTTCAGCCTGAGAAATGCTGAATCTGTCCATCCCCTTTGGTTTTGTAATTCTAGGTCTTTGTACATGCCATTGTACTAATTTGTCTTCTTGAGCTTCCCTTTGAAATTTTTTGCAGAGCTATTTTACTTTACCATTTCTGCCATTCACTTTAGCTATTACGCAGACAAGAGTGAGTTTCTTCTGACATTCATTTTGGTCTTTTTTGTTAACTTTTGGCTCTATTTGCATTTGATGTTCTTGATGTCTTTTCATACCTTGTCTGGTCTTTCATCATTAGTGTTCAGTGCATTAAATTTATTCTTTAAATGGTCTCTAAATTTCACAATGATGTACTTAAGTTTGAATTTTAGCTCTTGTGGACTTGTATTGATTTTCTTCAGTTTCGACTTGAAGTTGTTTGTGAGCAGCTGATATTCTGTTCTGCAGTCAGTTTATGGCATTGTTCTTACCGGCGATCTTACCAGCAGTCTTGAGCTTCTCCATCATCTCTTTCCACAGATGTTTCTGATGTGGTATTCCATCCTATGAAGTGTGTAGTCACTGTTAATGTTGTTTTAAAAAAGATATTTGCAACAAATAAGTTGTTGGTCTTACAAAATTCTTCATGTGATCTCTAGTACCCTTTCTATCATTGAAGCCATATTTTCCAATTACTGATCTTTCTTTGTTTCCAACTTGTGTGTTTCAATCACCAGTAACTATCAATGCATCCTGATTGCACGTTCAATCAATGTCACACTGCAGACATTGGGTGAAAATCTTCTATTTCTTCATCTTTCCCCAAAGTGATTGGTGCATAAATTTGTAGGCATATTATTGTTATCCTTTCACTGACATCATTGTACTTCAGGATAGATCTTGAAATGTTCTTTTTGACAGTGAATGAGATGCCATTCCTCCTCAGTTTTTCATTCTTGGTGTAGTAGACTGTAATTGATTGATTCTGTCCCCCTGCAAAGTAGGTGTAGCCGTGTGGCTGAGCCATGATTTCCAATATTTTGTGATTGTCCTCCATTTTGGGATTTTCCTGTGCTGTGTGTTAAAAGATTAGGGTGGAACTGTAAGTCCCTTCATAGGATTACCTCCCTGCTCCACTGTAAAGAGAGTTCCCCGGAGTATGGCTTGCTCCACCCTTAATCCTTCTGTCCTACAAGAGATAAAAGGAAAGAGAAGCAAGCAGAGAATTGGGAACCTCACACCATCCAGAAGGCATTAGTGGGAGAAGAGAATGTCCTTCAGACCTGAGTTTCCTGCTCCAAGGTGCTCCTTGGACAAAGACTGATGCAATACTGGACTTTCTTCCAGAGCCAACAGAGGGAAAGCCTTCCCCTGGAGCGGACATCATGAATTTGGACTTACAGCCTACTGGACTGGGTAAGAATAAACCTTGCTTTGTTAAAGCCATCTACTCTGTGGTATTCCTGTTGTGAGCAGCACTAGCTGACTAAAACGTAGACCCTAGGGCTATCTGATTCAAAATGGCTGCTATTAATTCATTTCTTCTCACTAATACCAAAGATATAGATCCTTATGTATTCCACTTTATTTTTGACGACTTCTAATTTTCCTAGAGTTTTACTTCGTACATTCCAAGTTTCAATTATTAATGGATGTTTGCAGCTGTTTCATCTCATTCTGAGTTATGTCACACTAGCAGAAGAAGGTCCTGAAAGCTCTACTCCATCTATGCCATTAAGGTGGAGTCTGTTTTGAGGAGACAACTCTTCCAAGTCATATTTTGAGTATCTTTCAACCTGTGGGGCTCATGTATTGGCACCGTATCAGACAGTATTCTGTGCTGCTATTTATAAAGCTTTTATTGGCCCATTTATTCAGAAGTAGATCTTCAGATCCTTCTTCCTAGTCTGTGTTAGTCTAGAATCACCACTGAAACTTCTTCACCACAAGTAACCCTGCTGTTATTTTAAATACCAGTGTTATGGCTTCCAGCATGACAGGAACACGCAAGTCACTATAGTACAACCGATAGAACATCTACAATTCCCATCAAAAATCTTGCTTCCTTTCTGTAACATTCCCCCAGTGAGAGCTCTGACTTCTTCAGAACCAATCTAGCATGAATGTGTGAAGGAGTTTCTAGTGCTTTTGTTCGGTCAAACTCCATAGTTTGTCAGAAGCATTGTACAGCTATTGATCTAAAAAGGCATCTCTTTGTGACAATATACAGCTGTTACTGTTACCATGTGACTGACAGCCCTATTTGCCCTACATTTTATAGAAACTGACATCAGAAGAGTTAGGGTCAACTTGACCATTCATTGTCTATGTAAAAAAAGAATTAAGCTTATCTTCTCTCTTTTTTTCTTTTCTTCTATCCTTTATTTTCTTTCCTTCTTCTTTACCCAACTTTCATAAGCTTATTTGCTCCAAGACTCCTTTTTTGTTGTTGTTGTTGTTTTAAGAGAAATCGGGTGTTTTGAAGTGAGTATCATTTTAAAGGAGAAACTGGACAAGCAGAGAATTGAAATTTTAAGGCTGTTTATCTAATTTAAGTAAAATAGCTTACCATGCTTTCAATTGGCCCAGTCTCCATAATACAAGGTATGGAAGATGAGATTTAAGCACAAAGATCTGGGTATGTTAGCAGGCTTCTCTTGGTGTTGACACAATGGAAGAAAGAACTTGGATATTTGCTATTTAGAAACAAGGCTATGAAACTTTTTGCTCTGGTTCAAACTCCTGCTGAGAATTTGCATTCAGTAACAAGTTCCCAGGAAGTTCTACAAAATAATCAGCTGGAGAATCTTGTTAAAAATGTAGAATCTAATTCTGGGGATAGAAATGCAAATTTTCAGCAGGGAACTTGTTACAAATGCAAATTTTCACTCAGCAGGGCTTTGAACTAGAATGAACCGGTTCATATCCCTGGTTGGAAAATTCTACAGGCAACTCTCCTTCTGCTCAGAGCACCATAGACGTTGTGATGCCCAAGTCTTGACACCACTCTCCTCCAACCCAGCTCATTCCAACCCACGCATTGTACCATACCACATTCCAGAACCAAAGGAACCAATGCTTGAACAAAGGTGGTCGACTTAAACCCAAGCTCAAGGAGACAACTGGAGGCCTGCACACTTGTGACCAACAGAATGAGCCACTGGATGGCACTGTGTGTCCGTGCAAATATGTATAGAGGGATATTTATCTTTCTTTTAAAAATGCAATTTAGCCTTGACAGACCATTTGGCTAATTTTGAGTTGAACTGTGCCAAATAATTTGGTAAATATTTCACTTACCTCTGAAAATTGGCACACCTGGTGTTCAAGCATGCAGGGGGGTGGAAGAGAGTAGCTTCCACCTCCACTCCTCTTGTTGCTAATTTCAGAACCAAAACAGTATTTGGGTCAAGAACACAGGGGCCAACTCCATGTTAACGAGGTACCATGTTTTAATGGAAGATAAAAAAAGGTTGGTGTTTCATGTAAAGTCAATTTCTTCTGCCTAAATGGAGCATCTCTTCAACTTACCAGTGCCGTCCCATCCAGCCAATAGCTGGCTCATCTAGCCAAGACCAGATCAAATTTGATTTGGTGGAAGATCTATGTTCCCTATTGCCCCTTCAACCAAAAGAATCTGGCAAAATTTGTTTCCAAACTTCTCCGTTTTACAGAATGATCCACACAATCTTTGATGTGTTTAATAACACCAAAAAAAAAAAAAAGGAAAAGAAAAAGTTAAAAAACGTGGAAATGTCTTCTCATAAGGAACATCTGAACTGCCTCTTGGCCATGATAAAAACTCTTTACCATTCATGATGTTGACATAGACACATGAATATTCCCATTCCCATGGAAAAAAACAGATGACAGGCTGAGGTATCACTAAGACAAGCTTCAAGTTAGGTGAAGTTCTGGTGCACTAGGTTTAGCTCTATATCTCATTTGATACTCAAGAAAATTTATCAGAGTACAAATGAATAAGAGAGGTATTATTGTTGACAGAACCTTGAATTAGATCTAATTTTTTTAAAAAAAATGGTAAACATTTGCAAACCCACTTACTTTAGCTATCATAGCTAAAAAATGGCCTGACACTACTTTCTATGTGGTCAAACCACATATTGGAAAACAGACTAGAAACACACCAGTTAGAGAAGAAGAGATTCAGAGTTTTCTTTTTGATTATTGTCTTATTACTTCTTGATTAATAAAAGTCACATTTCATTGTATTAAATATCCATTTCTCCTTTGAAATATACCAAGAAAGCATGATGTTATAGAGTGACTCTGACTTTGAGTTCTGAGACTTGGCTTTTAGTCCCCCACCCAGGTTTGACATTATGTTAAATGGAGGGTTGACTTCCCACTCTCCAAAGAAGATATGCTGATGTTTTAACGCCTATATGATGTAATTAGTTAGGTTAGCATGAGGTATATTGGCATAGAGTGGGCTCTATTCTAACATGATTGGTGTTCTTTTAAGAAGAGGCAAAGAGACATGCAGAGACAGATGCAGAGAGGTGACCTGGTGAAGGTGGAGATGGATGCCTAGGGGTGCCAGGGATCCCTAGAAGCCACCAAGAGTTTGGAGAAGGCTATGTAACAGATTCTTACCTAAAATCTCAGAGGCAGAATGCTCTGGTCAGCACTTTGATTTTGACCTTTTAGCCTCCAGAACTTTGAGAGATAATGTTTTGCTGTTGACAGCTACCCAATTTGTGATATTTTGTAACAGAAATCTTAGGAATCTAATATACTCTACTATGGAAACCCTGGTGGCATAGTGGCATAGTGCTATATCTGCTAACCAAAAGATTGGCAGTTCAAATCCTCCAGGTGCTCCTTGGAAACTCTATGGGACAGTTATACTCTGTCCTATGAGCCAAAGCCAAGTGCCGTCGAGATGGACCCTATGAGGTCTGACAATTAAGTTTGCGAACTCATCATTGTAAAAGTGCTGTCTGCCTCATTGGTAAACATCACTATGGTCACTTTTGAAGTATTCCCCTTGGTAATCTATGTACTGAAGCCAGTAGCTATTCCACCTGTCAAAGCAATTTTGGAATTCTCTTTCTGGAATGACCACTGGAGGTGTCATTCCATTACACTTGATGTCCTGAATGTCATCAAAATGTCTTCCTTTCAATAGTTCCTTTATCTTTGCGTAAAGAAAAAAGTCACTGGGGGCCAGATCAGGTGAGTAGGGAGTGTGTTCCAATACAGTTATTTGTTCACTGCTAAAATCTCCCTCACAGATAGTACCATGTAAACTGGTGCGTTGTCATGATATAAGAGCCATGAGTTGCTTGCGAAAAGTTCAGGTCATTTTCATTTAATCTTCTCATGCAGCCTTTTCAGCACTTTCAAGTAGTAAACTGGGTTAACTGTTTGTCCAGTTAGTACAAATTCATAGTGAACAATCCCTCTGATATCGAACAAGATTAGCAATATTGTTGTGACTCTTGATTTGGACTGACAGAAATTTTTCGTCATGTGAATTGGTTGACTTCCATTGTGTAATCTAGTGCTTTGTTTAAGGGTCACATTGGTATACCCATGTTTGATCACCAGTGATAACACAGCCCAAAACATCATCTTACCTCTCTAACAGGTCTTGGCAGACTTTTACTCTCCTTTGCTTTTGTTCACTGGTGAGCTTCTTCGAGACCTTTTGCTGTTGTTGTTGTGATTAAGTGAAAGTATACAATCCAAATTAAATTTGCATGCCTGCCTATCTGCAACTCATTTTGCTCTCCTTGACCGGTGACAGCACACTCCTCCTTTTTGTTCTATGTATGTCGTATCCTCTTAACAATCTCCTGTCCTCTCCTTTCCACCCTCTCCTCTCCCTTCTAGTAAGCGGCCAGTAGGACAGCATCCTATAGATGCATAGAACCATAAAGTACACACACTATATGGTCACATTGTGTACATGAGTCCAGTCCACCCCTGTCTGAAGAGTTGACCTCATTAATGTTTTCTGATCAGGGGCAACAGCAGGTCTAGGAGCCATGTTCCCGGGGGAACCCTCAGGATGCCAGACCATCAGTTGTGGTCTTTTAGAAGAGTTCTTGAGGTGCACCCCTCTTTTTCATGTGTTGCCACTGGGACTTTGGGACCATTTTTGCAGACACCTTTCTCATGCCAAGATTTTCAGTTAAGATTTTCCTGTTTCTCTATCAGTGTTTACTTGGTCTATGTTTCTCATAATTAGCTGAGGATTGTGACATAATTTGATGACCTTTTGCAGTGTTTTCATTAGTTCTTCTTGTTACTGGCTCCCCTGACCTCTCTTCACCAGGGATGTTTTCTCTCCCTTCAGAAAAAATGTTTAATCCATTTGTACACTGATGTTTTCTTCATGGCATTATCCCGATAAACTTGGACCAGCAAGTCCCTGATTTCACTTCCACTCATGCCAAGTTTAACAAGAAATTTCATGTTTGCTCATTGCTCTAATTCACATTCTCATGATAGCACACAAAAACACACAACAATAATGAACACCACTCAGCAAGACACCACCATGAATGCAGCTGTGAGACCTTGATATACCAAGGTTATGAAACCTTATTGAGTTGTTTGTACAGCACTGTCAATTTAAGTGTGCAGTGCTCCTGCTTTTTTCCCAGGTGTATTCAGGTGAAAGGAAACCCTGGTTGCATAGTAGTTAAGTGCTCTGACTGCTGTCATGAATTGAACTGTGTCCCCCCCAAAAAGTGTGTAGCCATTTTGCTGGCTTGTGATTATAAGGATCGTGTGATGCCCCTCTATTTTGTGATTTTCCTATGCTGTATGTTAAAGAGTATTACGGTGGCACTGTAAATCCCTTCCGAAGGTCCCCTCCCTGCTCTGTTGTAAAGGGAGTTTCCTTGTAGTGTGGCTTTCCCCACTGTTTGTCCTTTTACCTTACAAGAGATAAAAGGAAAGGAAGCAAGCAGAGAGTCGGGAACATCACACCAAGAAAGTAGCACCAGGAGAAGAGCCGTCCTTCAGACCTGAAGTTCCCGCCCCAAGATGCTCCCTGACCAAAGACTGATGCAACACAAGGACTTTCTTTTAGAGCTGACAGAGGGAAAGCCTTCTCCTGGAGCCAACACCCTGAATTCAGACTTGTAGCCCAAGAATAAACTTTTCTCTTTTAAAGTGATCCACCTTGTGGTATTTCTGTTACCACAGTATTAACTGACTAAACAACTGCTAATCAAAAGGTTGGCAGTTTTAATTCATTAGGCACTCCTTGGAAACTCTATGGAGCAGTTCTATTATGTCCCACAGGATTGCTATGAGTTGGCATTAACTCTATGGCAGTGGGAGCCAAATGAAGAACATCCTGGAGGTTGTATGTGACCTTGATAAAAGAGATATCTGTGGCATACTGGGGCAAAAGCCTGAGTGGAGTGGGTTAAGGAAGGAGAGATTAGGTTGTGATGGCAGTTAGCACAGACCAATCTTACAAGAAATTCGCTACAAGAGAGAGCAAAGGAATAGGTGTAGCTTGGGAGGTATGTGAAATCCGGGGAGGAGGTTTTTAAGACAGTGAGGCAGGCATTCTCAGATTCACCACATAAAGGAAGAATTCGTGGATACACTTATTTATGAACTTATCTGGAGTTCTAACCAAAAGATTGAGATCTAGTTGTAATTCTTGTACTTTTTCGTAATCAAGATCAAAGCTGTCTGCTGCTGTCTGCCTCTTTAAGTAGAGATGTCAGGGTTTACAGTGAGCTGATGGAGAAGGGCCCAGGAGTACTTCTTTTTCTGCTAAGTTAGCAGGGCTTCATTTAACACATCATTTCAGAGCTAAAAGATAGTATCGTTTAATCCCCTCATTAAACTGATTGAAGAATCTGAGACTCAAATAAATTAAGTTTTGAGATTTGCTCTGAAAGCAGTTGAGTAAGGATTAAGAAAATGGTTTGGGGGCTAGTCATACCCAGGATTGAGTCCCAACACTGCCACCACTTACTAACTGGATGACTTTGAGCAAGTCACGTGATGTCTTTGAACCTCTGTGTTCAGATCAGCTAATGAGGAGATTATGTGGTATTTCACAAATGAGGATACTAAGGGGACCTTTCAGGGTTGTTATGAAAATGAATTTAGGTTAAAACGGGTAAAAGGCTTAACTACAACGATGGGTATGCTAACGCAGCAGTCATTGAGTCCATTCCAGCTCATCACAACCCCAAGTGTGTTACAACTGTGTTCCGTAGAGTTTTCAATGACTCTGATCTTTTGGAAGTAGATCAATAGGCCTTTCTTCTAAGGCTTCTCTGGGTGGATTTGAACTGCCAACTTTTCTGCCAGTAGCTGAATGTTTAACCATTTGCACGATCCAAGGACATCGCTGGGTATGCAGTAAGAATTAATGTATATTAGCTAATATTATTAATTTCACATATGTGCATCTTTGCCTCCACTGAAAAAATACAATGAATGTTTAGCATAGGAGATGGACAATTAAGTCATAGAAAAAGTGCTACATACCTCACTGCTAAACATCTCTGCAGACACCTTCGAAGTACTCCTCTTGAGAAGCTGTGCATCAACGCCTAGTTCACCCTTCAAAGCAGTTTTGGCACTCTTTCTGGAATGGCCACCAGAGCTGTCATCATATGGGGTAAGACAAACTTATGGCAAACCTGTCATAGAAAAAGTGCTTTTAAGAGTGGACTAGGTGCTGGCCTTGGTGCATAGCTTCCCTAGGGGAGTACATCAAAGGTGACCACAGTGATATTTAGCAATGACATGTACAGTAATTGTTCTATGGTGAGTTTGCAAACTTCATTGTCTGATCTTGTGTATGCAAAAAAAAAAAAAAAAGTTGTGGGAATTTATACAAATGGAACATAATAGACACTAAGAAGGAAACTTGGCTATATTGTTTAGTGTAAGCCTTGCTGAAGTGCATGATTGGCTGTAGATGACCTGTTCAAAGACTGTTACTCACAATTGCTTCAAGTCTAGGTCCCCTTCAAAGTGCCTATTGGGCTTAGTAATGTAGAATTTGTATCTCCAATGTAAAAACTTGAGAACCACCTATGTACTGTCTCACTGCTATTTACTGCTTCTCTCTCTCTCTCTTTTTTTCCCCCCTTTCTTTTCTTCCCTTGGCCTTCCCTTTTGAAGCTAGCCACGGGTTTAAGTAAAGCTGGTTGTAGCTGAGGGCTGCCAGCTGACTACCAGGAGATATATATCCAATCCTCTTTATAGTACATCCTCAGAGTTGGTTCTACAGGTATGAAATGAGAACATAGTAAAGGTAAGAAAAGAAGATAAGGATTGTGGTAAAGACAACTAGCTCTCCTCAGCCCCTCCCCAGTTTCTTGATGTGTGCTGTAAAGATCTGTTTGCCTCTAACAGGCCTGCCAAGCAATATCCCCGATCCCATCAAAGCCATGGGGTGAGCGCATACCTTTATTGTTGCCCTTTAGCCCAAGCACTGTGAGGTTATCAAACAGTTTGTAATAGTCAGCAGAGCTTAGAATGTTTGCTCTCTCTTGGGTATTATCATTACATATATATATATATGTATGTATATATATTTACAAATTCTCAGTCACCACTTTGCTTAAACCCATTTGCTGTGTTGGTTTTCTTCTCACTGGAGATGAGCAACGTGAGCCTAGATTAAGACTAATAAAACAGCAAAAGTTAATTGGAGTCTGAAAGGATCAAGACATTTGAAGCCCATCTTGATAAACCCCCACGGGGTTTGGAAATGAGTCTGATAGGAACTAAAACAATCTGGTTTCCATTGCCCCAGGGATCCACCTACCAACTTTCTGTAGTAATCCCTAGACTATAACTGGAACATTTATTCTTAAATAAACAATAGATTTATGCCTTTACCTTACATACACTGTTGAAAGGGTTGTTAGATAAAGAAATGCAAAATAAAAACTTTGTAATCTTTCTAGCACTGAGGTAAGTTGTGCTGTAGTAAGAAAAAAAGTTTTGTTGTGAGCTGATATGTAAACACACATACATATTTAAATAAACACATACGCATACACGTGTGTATGTGTATGTGTTTATTTAAATATGCCAAAACAAGGTTATAATATCTTACAGATTTGTTCAAATGCATCCTTCCTATTTGTTTTCACCCTTCCTAAAACTTATTCTCCCAAAAAAGTAGTGTTTCAAACTAAAGAGAAAGTTTTCTAAACTTCAAGCAGGGAGAAATTTAACAAGGCATTTATTTGAAACTATCACAGCGTGGGCTTCAGGGTAACAGTGAGTGTGAGGGCGGTGCAGAATCCTGCGGTGCTGCGTTCTGTTGTGCACAGGGGCACTGTGAGTCCAGCTGACTTGACGGCACCTGTCTTAGCCATCTGGTACTGCGCTAACAGAAGTACTAAGCGTGGATGTCTTCAACAAAGAGAAGTTTATTCTTACACAGTCTAGCAGGCTACAAGTCTGAGTTCATGTCAGTTCCAGGAGAAGCCTTTACCTCTTTGTTGGCTCTGAAGGAAGGCCCCTGTGTTGCACAAGTCTTTGTTCAGTCTGAGAGAATCTCACGCAGGAATCTCAGGTCTGACGGGCGGGCTCTGCTGCTGGCACTGCTTCTCAGTGGTGTGAGTTCCCCAAATCTCTCTGCTAGCCTTCTTTCCTTTATTTCTCAAGAGACTGCCTCAAGGCACAAAACAATCTTAAACACTGAGTCCTGCCCACCAACATAACAGCCACCATCCACCCTCATTAAATTAACATCATATAGGGAGAATTCACGACATGGAGGACATCACACAATGTCGGGAATCATGGCCCAGCCAAACCACTGCACGCATTTTTGGGGGTACACAATTCAGTCCACAACAATGATCACAATGTGAGTAGGAACCATTGGCTTGGGCTTCTGAATAATAGGAAGCAGAACTATTAAATTTTAGTCCATCATCTCAATTTTTGCTCTACATGTGACACAAAGTCATCATCCCCCTGAAGATCTGTGGTCTTTAGGAAAATGAGTGTCTTGTGATTTCAGTTCCATCCCTACCAGCCCAGTCTTCATCTGCCTGGATGTCACTACAGTTAGAGTTAATTGTCACTACTACAGCCGAGAACAGGGGCTGAATGAGATGAGAGTGACCTGTCTCTCCTTTACTCCTCATAGTGATCCCTGAGGAGCTAGGTACTGCTATCCTTGGCTGTTGAGAAACCTGTTTTGGAAATTTAGAGAAAATGAATATCTATTTGTATGTTTAATCAAAAACCCCTGCTTCACTCACAGAATAATGTTTTAATGACAGGTATCATTTCAAATTACATTTGATTAAAGTCTCATCTGCTTTTTGAAAATGAAGAGGATTTGAGACACTTACTGAACGAAGATCAAAGACCACAGCCTTCAGTACGGGGTATGGGTTGCACCTCAACATCAAGAAAATGAAAATCCTCACAACTGGATCGGTAAGCAACGTCATGACAAATGGAGAAAGGACTGAGGTTGTCAAGGATTTCATTTTACTTGGCTCCACAATCAATGCCCATAGAGGCAGCAGTCCAGAAATTAAAAAAATGCACTGCACTGGGAAAATCTGCTGCGAAGACCTCTTCAAAGTATTGAAAAGTAGAGATGTCACCTTGAAGAGTAAGGTATGCGTGAACCAAGCCATGGGGTTTCAGTCTCCTCACATGCATATGAAAGCTGGACAATGAATAATGAAGACAGAAGAAGAAATGATGCCTTTGAATTGTGGTACTGGAGAAGAATACTGAATATGCACACCATGGACTGCCAAAAGAGCGAACAGCTCTGTTCTGGAAGAAGTACGGAGTCCTCCTTGGAAGCAAGGATGGTGAAACTGCCTCTTAGGGACTTTGAACATGTTAGAAGGAATCCGTTCCTGAAGAAGGATATCTTGCTTGATAAAGTGAAGGGTCACTGAAAAAGAGGAAGACCAGCAAGGAGTTGGATTGACATAGTGGCTGCAACAATGGGTTTAAGCTTAGAACAGTCGTCGGCATGGCGCAGGGCTGGGCAGTGTTTCATTCTGTTGTTCCCAGGGTCACTATGAGTCAGAACTGACTCAAATGTGCCAACCGCCACCACCAACAAGGTGCCATCTGTGTTCAGTGCACAGAAGGGGGAATGGTAAGTCAGCTACACCTCTTCCAATTGGAATCAAGTATTTTCTTGGTAAGGTACTGTTGAATCTGAGTTCTTTCAGATGGTGGATTTAGTTTAAAAATTGCTTATCCAGGCAACAAGAAGTCAATACTGTCTCTTCAAAAGAGCTTCCCTTGGAGAGCTTTTAAAATTGCAAAATTTGTTGTAGGTTGTATTCAAGCCTTGTGTGGGAAATAGCATCCATGGTATAGCCTTAAAATAAAAGGGGCAACTAAATATAAACAGTGGTTGGAAATATCCCCAGTCTGCTTCCCCACATATTTGTACAAGAGGTTTCCTTTCTTTTAACCTTATCCTGTGAAACACCATGAGAAATCTTGGACAACTTGTCTTGTGATTGATGTTTCTAAATTGGTGACATGCAATTACCTTTTCCATATTCACAGTGCTGAATAAGCTGAATTTTTAAATTATACACTTGTAGCTGGTTGAAACCTTCCCTAAGTACAAAATGGATTTTAAGTGTCTTGAGAGTTGATTTTAAGATGTTAAATTCTTTGCTGTACTGACAGGCAAAGCTAATCTAACCACAAAATTAAAAAGAAGGATTACTGCTAAGTTAACAACTTTTTGATCTTTGGAATAATTCTCTGATTATACCTCTTTGTCTTGTTCCAGTATCATCAGGTGATCTCTGTTATTGCTGTTAGGTGCCACTGAGTCAGTTTCAACTAATAGTAACCCTACATACAACAGAAGGGAACACTGTCTGGTCCTACTCCATCTTTATAATTGTTGCTATGCCTGAGCCCGTTATTGCAGCCACTGGGTAGATCCACGTCATTGAGGGTCTTCTTTTTGCTGACCCTCTACTTCACTGAACAGGATATCCTTTTCCAGGGAGTTCTCCTTCCTGATAACATGTCCAAAGTACATGAGACAAAGTCACATCATCGTTACTTCTAAGAAGCGTTCTGGCTGTACTTCTTTCGAAATAGATCTGTTTATTCTTCTGGCAGTCCACTGTACATTCAGTACTCTTCACGAGTGCCATAATTCAAGGCATCGTTTCTTCTTCAGTCTTTCTTATGCATTGCCCTGCTTTCACACGCATGTGAACTGGTTGAAAACACCATGGCTTGGGGAAGGGGGTGCATATTAGATTTTAAAGTGACATCTTTACTTTTCAACACTTTAAAGAGGTCTTTTGTAGTAGATCTGGCAAAAGCAATTGATCTCGTGACTGCTCCTTCCATGGGTGGAAAAAGAAAATCCTTGACAACTTTAATATTTGTCTATTTATCAGGGTGTTGTTTGTTGGTCCAGTTGTGAGACTTGGTTTTCTTTATGTTGAAGCTTAATCCATACTGAAGGCTTTTGTCTTTAATCTTCAACATTGAGTGCTTCAAGTCCTCTTGGCTTTCAGCAAATAAAGTTATATCGTCTGCTTAGTGTAGGCTGCATGTAGAAAGGGTGAAAATCAGGTGGCTGACAGGAGATACCTGAGGCACAAAGGCATTTTAGGTAAAAGCAAAAGGATCAAAGAAGGAATCTTCCTCCAGTCTTAATGCCCTGTTATTCATACAGTCTGACTTCGCAGGTTATTTGCTCAGCATGAAGACCGAATAAGCATGGTGAAAGGATATAATCCTTATGCACATCTTTTCTGATTTTAAGTCACTCATTATCCCCTTACTCTGTTTGAATGATTGCCTCTTGGTCTGTGTACAGGTTCTTCATAACCACAATTAAGCATGCTGGAATCCTCATTCTTTACAGTGTTGTTCGTAATGTGTTATGATCTACACAGTTGAATGCTTTTGCATAGTAACACACAGGTAAACATCTTTCTGATATTCTCCGCTTTCAGCCAAGATCCATTAGACATCAGCAATGATATCCATGATTACACATCTTCTGGCTCCTGCTTGAATTTCTGGTTAGATGAGTTCTAACCAATGGGAAATTATGGCTGTGTTCACAATGTGAAAACTAGAGACACAGAGTATGAGAGTATTCATGTGGTGGAGGTCAGATGGGTGAGATTCTATGATCTGGAAACATTTTTGGTAATCTCATGTTTTAAGGTTGTTTGTAAGACAGGCTGATACAATTGGGTCAATTCTAAAATGTACTAATACAAAGATTTGAAAAATAGCAGAAGCTGAGCCATTCAGTTATTTGCATGTTTATTTATTTTTAAACTAGTCAGTTTTGGAAAGTGAAATAATCATTTGGAAAGCTCTCATATCTTACCCCAATATAGCCAGCATAGGTGGAACTAGCTGGGACTTAAGAAAGAGGCAATGATGTTAGTGAGAGAAGCCCTGTTCATCACAACTCATGAAAACAGATTCAGAAGGATGAGTCACTGGCTTAGTAAGCAAGTCTGGAAGAAGACTTGGCTTTGAAGGTTACAAAGATATAAGAAATACAGAAGCCATAGATTTGGGCAAACTCATGCATTAGGTGTGTAGAAAAGATGAAAATCAGGTGGCTGACAGAGGAGCACTGAGGCACATAAGCATTTTAGGTGAAAGGAAAAGGATGAAAGAAGGAAGCTGAAAGGGAACAACTGTAAGGAAGGAATAAAATGTAAGAGACTATGGTGTTTAGTGGGAGCCTTGGTGGCACAGTAGTTAAGAGCTTGGCTGTTAAGCAAAAGGTCAGCAATTTGAGTCCACTAGCTACTCTTTGGAAACCCTATGGGACAGTTCTACTCTGTTCTATCAGGTCACTGTGAGTTGTAGTTACCTCGATGGTTTTTTATGGTGTTTAGTGTAAACGGTTTGCAAATTCTCTGCTAGCTGAAGTACTGGAGGTTTGAGTTCACCCAGGGATTCCTTAGACGAAAGGTCCAATGACATACTTCTGAAAAATCAGAGCCAAGGAAAATCCTATGGAATAGAGCTCTACTCAGACACACATGGGTGGCCATGAGTTAGAATTGCCTTGTTGGCCATTGGTACTGGCTTAGTGTCCCCGAAGGAAAGAAACAGAATTCAGGTAGGCAAAAGTGGTTGGTGCTGCTGAGAAGATAAGGATGGAACTATCTATTAAATGTATCGATACTGAGGCTGTTCGAAATTCTAGTGTCAGAAAAGTAATTTCCATGGCAAAGTGGGGCAGAAGCCACGCTACAAAGTATAGAAACTAGTGGGGTGGGAGGGGACAAGTTTGACTGTGAAGATAAACAGGAAATAAGGAAGTCATTTGAGTGATACTTGGGATTAAAAATGTTTAGATATTTCTTTATTATATTTTAAGGAGAAACCTGAGCTTGTGGGTCCATTCTCTGTAGTGAGAAGATTGGTTGAATGAACAGGAAGAAGTGTCCATGACTGATAGAGCAGGGCCCTTGAGTTGGTAGAGCAGATGGTAATGCAGTAGTTGGTGGTAGAATGGTTAAAAACCGGTGGCCAGACGGACAGGAGAGCCCTAGAGGCAAGAAGGAACATCTGTCCACTGTTTGGATTGATTGGGGGGAGGAAACTGTAGGTATAGTTGTAGATAAATTTATAGGGAGGGAATAGAAAATTCCCTGGTCCTACTTGATCATTCTTTTTTTTATAAACAGAAGATGTGATTTTCTGCAGACAGTAATGAAAAAACTGTAAATGAAGCAGGTTTTCAGAGGCCAAAATCTGCAATAGCCACCAAGGGAAACAGGAGAGGAGACTAACTAAATAGGTGGAAATTAAGGGTATCTGTGTCTGAATAAGGAAACCCTGGTGTCGTAGTGGTAAAGTGCTACATCTGCTAACCAAAGGGTCAGCAGTTCAAATCTGCCAGATACTCCTTGGAAATGCTATGGGGCAGTTCTACTCTGTCCTATAGGGTCACTAAGAGTCAGCATCGATTCAACAGCACTGAGTTTGGTTTTTGGTTGGTTGGGTCTGAATAAGGTCATTTGATTGGAAATACTGGGACTAGTTAACTTTCATTTACTACCCAGATAACAAAACAAAACAAAAAACAAAGCCTGTTGTCATCTAGTTGATTCCAATACACAGCGACCCTATAAGCAGAGTAGAACTGTCCCAAAGGGTTTCCAAGGAGCAGCCAGTAGATTTGAACTGTCAGTCTTTTGGTTAGCAGCCAACTGTTTAACCGCTGCACAATCAGTGCTCCATATAACAAAAGAGGAAAGTAGACAAGAGACCACTGAAAGGTCTAGAGCATTGGGAGGAAGAGGAAGGCAATGCATACAGATAAAAATAGCTGAAGATGATATTGAACATTCATGTCCTCTCCTGACAAATCATCAACTTCTTCTATGGTTGCCATGAGTCAGATCCAACTCGACGGTACTTGGCTTGGCTGTATCTGAAGCATATTCAGTCTATGGTTATCACTACACTTTGATGTCCTGTCAGAATAAGAAATGGTTCCATAATTTAACAAAGCAAAATTTTCATACTACTCCAAACTGCATAATTTCCCATTATTTTGGCCCTCCTAATTCTCATATTGGAAACACTGGTGACATAGTGCTGAAGTGCAGCATCTGCTAACAAAAAGGTCAACAGTTCAAATCTGCCAGGTGCTCCTTTGAAACTCTATGGAGAAGTTCTACTGTGTCCTATAGGGTTGCTATAAATTGGAATCGACTCAACAGCACTGGATTTTGGGGGTCCTAATCTTCGTAAGATAAAACCCCTGGTGGTGTAGTAGTTAAACGCTACAGCTGCTAACTGTAAAGTCAGTATTACAAATCTACCAGGCACTCTATGGGGCAGTTGCGCTCTATCTATAAGATTGTTGTGAGTCAAAATCAACTGGATGGCAGTGGGTTTTAATCCTCATACCCTCACATATCTGTCAGCTTGTCATAAAGTGGTGGCTTGAATGCTGTTGTTGTGCTGGAAGCTATGTTACCAGCATTCGAATAGCAGCAGGGTCACCCATTGTGGGCAGGTTTCATCTGAGTTTCCAGATTAAGACAGACTAGGAAGAAGGATGTCTTTTGTAAAGGACTTAGTAAAAATCTTATGAAAAGTAACAGAACATTAATATAGATGAGCCCCTCAGGTTGGAAGGCACTCAAAAGACAGCTGGGGAAGAGCTGTCTTCACAAAGTAGAGTCAAATTTAATGACATGGATAGAGTCAGACTTTTGGGACCTTTATGTGTAAATATGGCTCCACTTAAAATGAGAAGAAACTACTACAAACATGCAAATAACTGGAACACGGAATATACAAACTACAAAACTAGGAAAATTTGAAATCACCAAAACTGAAATGGAATACAGAAAATTCAAAATCATAGGCATTAATGAGCTGAGATGGACTGGTATTGACCATTCTAAACAGAACGGTTATAAGGTTTGCTACACTAGGAACAACAACTTGCAGAGGAATGCTGTTGGATTCATTGTCGAAAGGAACATGTCAAGATTATCCTGAAATACAATGCTGTCACTGAAAGGATAGTATCCACATGCCTATAAGGAAGATCCGTTAATAGGACTACTATTCAAATTAAAGCGTCAACCACTAAAACCAAGGAATGAAAAAAACTGAAGATTTTTACCAATATGTGAAGTCTGAAATTGATCAAATATGCAATCATGATGCATTGCTAATTACTGGTGATTGGAATATGAAAGTGGGAAATGGAGAAGGATCAGTAGCTGGAAAATATGGTGCTGAGGATAGAAACAATGCTGGAGATTACATGACAGAATTTTGCAAGACCAATGACTTCATTGCAAATACCATTTTCCAATAGCATAATGGTGAATATACTCATGGACTTTGCCACATGGGATACATAGTAATCAAATTGACTACATCTATGGAAAAAGACAACAGTAAAGCTCAATATCTTTAGTTAAAGTAGGCCACAGGCTGACTGTGGAACAGACCATCAGTTGTTCATGTGCAAGTTCATGTTGAAACTAAAGAAAAATTAGAGCAAGTCCACTAGAGCAAAAGTTGACCTCAAGTATATCCCACCTCAGTTTAGAGACCATCTCAAGAACAGACTAGATGCATTTAACACCAACGAACTAAGACCAGGTGAGTTGTGAAGTGACATCAAAGATATCACACATAAACAAAGCAAGATACTATTAAAAAGACAGAAAGGAAAAAAAATGGCAAAAATGGAAGTCAGAAAAGACTGAAACATGCTCTTGAATGTCAGATAGCTAAAGCCAGTGGAAGAAATGATGAGCTAAATATGCTGAACAGAAGATTTCAAAGGGTGCCTCAAGGAGATAAAGTACTATAATGAGATGTGCAAAGACCTACAGATAGAAAAACAAAAGGGAAGAACATGCTCTGCATTTCTCAAGCTGAAGGAACTGAAGAAAAAATTCAAGTCTAGAGTTACAATAGTGATAGGGTCTGTGAAGAAAATATTAAACAACATAGGAAGCATCAAAAGAAGATGAAAAGAATATACAAAGTCACTATACCAAAAAGAATTGGTTGACATTCAACCACTTCAGGAGGCAGCATATGATCACAAACTGATCGTACTTGGAAGAAGTCCAAGCTACACTAAAGGTATTGGTGAAATACAAGGCTTTGGGAACTGACAGAATACCAGTTGAGATGTTCCAAGAAATGAATGTGGCGCTAAGGTACTCACTTGCCTATGTTGAGAAATTTGGAAAATAGCTGCCTGGCTAACCAGCTGGAAGAGATCTATGTCTGTATCTATTCAAAAGAAAGGTGATCCAACCAAATGCAGAAATTATCTAATGATATTAATATTATTATCATGCATAATTAAAACTTTGCTGAAGATTATTCAAAAGCAGCTGCAGCAGCACACTGACAGGGAACTGCCAGAAACTGAAGCTGGATTCAGAAGGGGATGTGGAATGAAGGATATCATTGCTTTTGTCAGATGGACCCTGGCTGAAATTAGAGAATACTAGAAAGATGTTTGCCTATAGTGTATTGACTATGCAAAAGCATTTAACTGTGTGGATCATAACAAATTATTGACAACATTGTGGAGAATGGGAATTCCAGAACATTTAGTTGTGCTTGTGAGGAATCTGTACATGGATCAAGAAGCAATCATTCAAACGAAACAAAGGGATACCGTGAGGTTTAAAGCCAGGAAAGGTGTGCATCAAGGTTGTATCCGTCAACTATACTTATTCATTCTGCATGCTCAGCAAATAATTCAAGAAGCTGTACTATGTGAAAAACAGGACATCAACTGGAAGAAGACTTGTTAACAACCTGTGTTATGCAGATGGCACGAACTTCCTTGCTGAAAGTGAAGAGAACTTGCTACTTACTGATGAAGATCTAAGACTACATACAGCCTTCAGTGTGGATTACATCTCAACATAAAGAAAATAAAAATCCTTACACAACTAGACCAATAAGCAACATCATAAATGGAGACAAGATTGAAGTTGCCAAGGATTGTGTTTTACTTGGATGCATAGCCAATGTCCATTGGAATAGCAGTCAAGAAATCATATGACGTATTGCACTGGCCAAATCTTCTGCAAACGACCTCTTTAAAGTGTGAGAAAGCAAAAATGTTACCTTGGAACTTAAGGTGCACCTGACCCAAGCCATGATGTTTTATATTGTCTTTTATGGATTCAGAAGACAGAAAAAGAAATGGAGGGAGGGAGGAAGGAAAGATGGGAGAGACAGAGGGAAAGAAACCTTCTGGTTACATCATTGGTGAAGAATATTGCATATACCTTGGACTGCCAAAAGAATAAACAAATTTGTCTCCTACTAAGAAGTACAGTGAGAATGTTCCTTAGGAGCAAAGATGGCGAGACTTCATCTCTACGTAATTTGGATATGTTATCAGGCAGGATCAGTCCCTGGAGAAGGACACTGTGCTTGGTTAAGTAGGGGGTCATTGAAAAAGAGACAGACCCTCAGTGGTTTGGGCTGACAGTGACTGTAACAACAAGCTCAAGCATAGTAATGATTGTGAGGACGGGGCAGGGTTGGACAGTGTTTCTTTCTGTTGTGTGTAGAGTAAGAACCCAATGGACAGCACCTAACAAGAACAACAATCCCCATAGGGAGCCCTTGTATCCTAGTGGTTAAGAGCTCGGCTGCTAACCAAAGAGGAGGTGGTTCGAATCCACCAGCCATTCTTGGAAAGAGTATGGGGCAATTCTACTCTGTCCTAATGGGTCTCTGTGAGTCAGAATCAGCTGCTAAGGAATAGTTTCTTTTTTTTTTGTTTTTTAATTCTCATAAAAGGAGCCCTTGTTGTGCAGTGATTAAAGCAACAGGCTGCTAACCCAAAGGCTGGTGGTTTGAAACAACCAATGGCTCAGTGGGAGGAAGGTCTGGCAGTCTGCTTCTGTAGAGATTTACAGCCTTAGAAACTGTCTGTGGTAGCTATGTGTTACCACAGACCTGACAGCAGTGATTTTGGTTAATCTCCATGAGCAGCCCTGGTGGTGCAGTGGTTAAGAGCTCTATTGCTAACAAGAAGTCAGCAGTTTGAATCCACCAGCCTGCTTCTTGGAAACTCAATGGGGCGATTCTGCTCTGTTGTTAAGGTTTACAGTGAGTCAGAATCAGCT
Organism: Heterohyrax brucei; assembly: GCA_028571685.1. Taxonomy (NCBI): domain Eukaryota; kingdom Metazoa; phylum Chordata; class Mammalia; order Hyracoidea; family Procaviidae; genus Heterohyrax; species Heterohyrax brucei. The sequence goes on along the minus strand of CM053141.1, from coordinate 65,379,921 downwards.
GAGCAGCAAGGAATTTGTTTTCTTTTGTTTGAGTCTTCACACAGGGAGCCCTGGTGGCCCATGGCTACGTGTTCAGCTGCTGCTAACTGGCACATCAGCAGTTTGAGCCTACAAGGAGCCGTACAAGAGAAACGTGTGGCAGCTTGTTTCTGTAAAGACTTACAGACCGGGAAACCATGTGGGGTAGTTCTACTCTGTCCTGTAGGGTCATTACGAGTTGGAATCGACTGGAGGGCAGTGGGTTTAGTCTCACATAAAAATCACTTCTACTATTTTCTTTTTAGTGAACGACTTAACTTGGTTATTCCGTAATCTTCAAAATGGCTTAACTGCTTGATAACTGTAGTACTGATGAAATGTTTTCACTTTTATTTTTGCTAAATCTGAATCTTTGCTAGAATGTCTGCTTATTTTTGACTGTTAGGTTCTTTTTTTAAAATTTAATCCTGGTGGAGGGATTTTTATTTGCTTCATTTGGGAAAAAGTGATTCACAATGAGAACTCATTCTTTCTAAAAGGCTTTTGTCATTTGGCTAACACTATTTTGCGTATGCTCTTTGTGTATTCTTTCCAAAATTTGAAGGAGGTCAAAGTATCTTTAAAGGCAAAAGAAAAAAAGAAAAGACAAATAAAGCTGCTTTCCTATTTTCTCCTCTTTATGCACTCTTTGTACTCGAAGCACATTCTCGTCTGTAGGGGATGTGGCTTTCTACCTGTTTCAGTTCTCGTTCTCAAGATAAAGTAAGGAAAGTGGCACTGAACTAATCCATTCTTGAAAGCATCTTACCATTATAAGCAGAACAAAGTGGTACAAAATGTATTCAGCCTCACGGATTTCTCAAGCTTGTAACCAGAATAGAAAATGGCAGACTGTATTAATTCCTAAGATAAAATTATAATGAGAACAGAGCATGGTGCGAGATGAATTAATGTAGTGGCAGGCTTCTGTCTGCAGAGCCTGGTGCTCTCTAAATACCACATTGCAGCACTTTGTAGTCAGCCTCTCTCTTGTCATCTATATTTTAAAGACGCTCTAAAGATAAAGCTCTCCCGTAGTCTTATCTCCAGGAGAATACCACAACACTCTGGACACCGAATAGCCCCAGGGAAGTGAGGAATGGACTTACCTTGCAGGAACAAAGGAGATTTAAGTCAGATAAGCAGACAGATCTTTATTACTGCAAACATAGAGACTGACAAGCTTCCTACTCTCGCGGATCGCCTTAAAGTCCAGCCACTCCAAGGAAAATTTAGCTAAAGTGGTTGTAGTTAGAAAAGAAGAAATTTGTTCTTTGCCAAAAACACTACACATTTTACAACCTATAAAAAATGAATTGATGCTCTCTGTCATTGCTGCTTGGGGCTCTAGGTGTTAAACAGGGATGGCTGCCTGTTTTCTGCAATAGATAACAAAAGCATCTGAAGCTAAATTGTCTTTTATTGTACCTTTTATCCATATTATTAATATAGATATTAATAGATCCAGTAGATTTAGGGAGTTGGCTATTGTAGATTAGTATTATAGTATACCTGCAGCATCCTTCAGGTGTAGATTTTTCGAAGTATTGCTCTGTTAATGCAAAAGTGCTCCAGTAACGAGCCACTGAGACTCAGAGCTTCATACACTTCAAAGCTGACTCCAGAAGCTACAGTGGAAATCCTCAAGTGGCTACATTAGAACTTTGAAATGTTTGATAATCTGTAGTGCTTGTCCCACGTAGCTTCACATCCTCCCAAACCTGGTCTGATTGCAAATTTTTAATTAGCAAATCTGATCTTTGAAACAGAATGACTTTGCCAATTTGATTGGCAACAATATTGTTTTTGTTTTGAAAATTCATAACGTAGAAAATTTAGGTTCGGATTTCTCGTGTCTACCTTACTATTGTGGCATGACTAGGTTATCTAAACTATGAATTAAGAGTTTTTAATAACATCAGAGTAAGGCGTCAGCAGTCCTGTCTTATCATGCCTGCTTGTGATTTCAGAAGAAATCTGCTGGCTCTAGATAAAAAGCAACAGCGAGCTGTGTATTACCAGAATGTGCTAAACACAAAAGGTATTGCTACCCAGGCTCAAGCACTTATTTTCTCTTTCCACCTATTAGCTTCCAAGACAGTTCTGTGACATAACCTCTTCAAACAAATCCAGTGACTTCTGACTGTTCGTTTCCTGGAAAAGACTTTTGGTGAGAATCTCTGCCTACCCCTTGCTTGGACCTGAATCCTGTAGTTAGGAATCCTTCATCCCTAGATCCCTGAAGCTGTTTGGAAATGAAGCTGTTTATTTCTTCTCAAGGATCCCTGGTGGTGAAGTACATGACCACTATCTGAAAGGTCAGCTTTTTGAACCCACCAGCCACTCCTCAGAAGAAAGATGTGGATCTGGGATTCCATCAAGTTTGTTGTTGTTAGGTCCTGTCAAGTTCTAAGGAGTGCCTGGTGGATTCCAATTGCCGAACTTTGGTCAACAGCTGAACTTGTAACCACTGTGCCACTAGGGGTCCTCCAGCCTTGGAAACCCTATGGGTCAGTTCGACTCTACTCACTACGAGTTGGAATCGACTTGATAGTAATAGGTTTATTTCTTTTCAAACATCTGACTTCTGAAGTTTGAACCAGTGGTATCGTAGCCTCTTTAATGTTTGATTAAAAAGGAGAGAGACTCAAAGCGAAAACCCGAGATGAGTTTACTGCTTTAAATTTTGGAAAAATAATTAGAAACCTTCAAGCAGATAGCACCTATGAGTATGCACTTTGGAATCCCAAGTAAGTCAAACAGCCTTTCTTTTTGGAGAAATTTAACCTAAAGTGTATTTTCCCCACTGTTTGCATGGCCTGTACATGGAACATTTGCATTTTCTTTTAAAACTGTAATAAGGAGAACTAAAACCCTATGATTAAACATTTAACATAAAATTAAACGGCCATGGTTACTCATTAAGAAAGTACTATGGACCTAGAATTCAATTAGATTTCAAGTAGACTTCTTTCCTTTTACACAAAATTGCAATTTATGGATTTGATATTTCTGTCTATCTTCTGTGTTTTTCAGCCACAGTTTACACTATTTCATTCCTAACTACAGCATTTTAGGGTCAGGAGAAGTCATTTTGACAAGTTTAGTGGGGCCTGGGCTTTCAGTTTTTTGCAGAAATTTCAATTCTCTTCTGCCACCCTGAATTTCATTAGACTGAACAGCAAGTGGTGCGTAATAGGTGTGAGGTGACATTACGTGAAGCTAACAGTTTAGAAGTGAAGGTAAAATTAGAAACAGAGTACTCCCCATCACCTGTTAGTTTGTCCTACTATGGTGGCTTACGTGTTGCTATGGTCTGGAAGCTACACCACCAGTATTTCAATTACCAACAGCGGCATCCACGTCGGACAGGTTTTACTGAAGCTTTTGGACTAAGGCAGATGACAGTGAAAGGCCTGGTGATCTACTTCTAAAAATTAGTCAGTGAAAACCCTGTGGATCATTACAGACCACTGTCTGATACAGTGCTGGAAGATGTATCCCCTGGGTTGGAATATACTCAAAATACAACCAAGCCACGGTTGCCTCCTCACAGGTGAGTTGATCTTAGCGACACAGACGAAGTAAAGCCTTTGGGACCTCCGTTTGCTGAAGTGACTCGACTCGAAGTGAGAAGTAACAGCTTCAAACATCCTTCAGACCTGCCCATGATCATGAAGCCTCTGTGTGACCAGACAGCATTCCTCTCTGTTATACGTAAGGTCCCCGTGCGTTGGTGCTGACTCCAAAACATTAACAATCACAACAGGACAATTTAACAGGAACGGTGGGACATTTAGCAACAGAGTCCGGTGTAGATCTCAATTTTCTGCTGTATTTTGCAATATCTCCTAGGTAGACATAAATAAAAACTATGAGAGTTAGAATTGTAAAAAATAAATAAATATAAGTGAAAATTTAATGGGTCTCTGAATGGGGACACATTTATTATCTACATTAAAAAACAGGAGAAAGTATAAAGAAAAAAAACAATTTAAATAATTTTTTTAACACCTGAAATAAAAAAAAAAAAATCCTAAATAAAACTAAGAGCCAAGAAACCAGAAAAAATATTTGCCACAAATGTAACTAAGGTTCAGATCTCTTATTGTATAAAGAGCTCATATAAATCAATATGCAGACAAGTAAATGGGCAAAGGAAACAGACAAATTACAAAACATGAAGCCCAAGGAACCAAAACTTAAAAAAAATTCAACCTCATGAATGTGCTAAAAAATACAAAATAAAGCTATAGTTAAGGTATCATCTTTTTTTCTTTTCTATCTGTTAAATGGCAGTAATAGAATAAGGGTCACTTCAAACCTTGCTGGTGTGAATGGACATTGATGTGGCCTTCCTGAGCATCCTTTTGACACACAGCAGGAGCCTTAAAAATATTTTGTTGTTTGTGTCCATAGTATAAACCTCCCAAAGCCAAAAACAAACCGATTGCCATCAAGTCAGTTCTGACTCATAACAACCTGATAGGACAGAACAAAACTGCCCAGTAGGGTTTCCAAGGAGTGGCTGGTGGATTCAAACCGCAGACCTTTTGGTTAACAGCTGTGACTCTTAACTACCGCATTATCAAGGCTCTGGACTATGGCATAGTACCAGGTGGAAAAAAAAAACAGAAAACGAAATTCAAAACCAACTTGTCCGGTAATATGTTCTCTTTGTTTTTCCTAGAAAGAAAGGAAGGAAAGGAAGAAATGAAGGGACACACGAAGGCAGAAAAGAGAGAAAAGAGTTGTGCATGTGCGTACATACAAATTGTGGTAAATGTGGTTTCATCTTTATGGTCTTTTGTTATTGTACTGAGCATGTATTGCTATCAGAAAAGAGAATAATATTAACTTTAGAAGAGGAATAAACTTACAGAAAATATTCATATCCTTTAACCCTTAGTTCCCTATTTAGAAAATTATCCAAAGGAAAAGGCATATATGAAGACAAAGATTTATGTATAAACACATGGTTAAAATGAAAACAACATCAAGAGACTGGTTAAATAAATTCTGGGACATCCAAAAGCTAGACTATCACGCCCAAAATTGTGTGTCAGAAGGATTTTCAATGACATGGTAAACTACATTTGACAAATTTTAAACAAACAAACAAAACAGGATACAGAATTGTATAAAAAGGATTCAAACTTCAAAAACTGTGAAAAAGACTTAAAAAAAAAAAAAAAATCCACCAAAATGTTCATGGTGACTCTCCCGGCTGGATGAATTACAGAAGATTTTTGTTTTCTTCTTTGTCCTTTACTATGTTTTATTATTATTATTTTTAATTATTCTGTAAAAACTATAAACCCACCCCAGTTGTGGTTGAGAGGACACTGACTCAAGGTGACCCCATGTGTGCCAGAGTAGAACTATGCTTCACAGGGTTTTCTTTTTTTTAACTTTGATTCAACAACAATTTATTATTGAGCATCAGTTATGTGAAAGAAACATGCAATTTTGTTTCTTGTAGAAGATTCAGGGGAAGTCTTTATTTTAGAGGGATAAAGGAGCCTCAAGTCAGGCTCCTGTTGTCTCCTTGTCACCTTGCTACAACTGGAGTCCCCCTGTTGGCCCTCTTGCTGTGTCTGGGGCTGAGGGTTTGGGACCAGGCATTTGGGCCCAGGCTGGGAGCAGGTGCTTGGCCATATTGTGCTGACTTGGAGGGTTCTCTTCCTCAGAACACCTACTTAGTGCCGGGCTCTGCACTGGGACTTAACAACTGAGTTTCATGAAGTAAGTACTACTATCACCCTGTTTTGCAGATGCGGAGACAGGAGTGCAGAGAGATTAAGAAAGTGCCCAGGTTAACCAGCAAGTCATTCTTAGAGCTTGGACTGGAATTCAGGTCTGTTGACCCCTAAGACCCCACTGGAAATAACAATCCTGGCTGCTACCCGCAGCCTGGAGGTGATCTGAGAATCCTGAGAGGTCCCTGAGATGTGGGCTGGGCTGTCGGTTTGCCTGTGACCGTTTTGCCTTCCCCTTTCTCAGGATGGCCCTCTCAGTGTGGGCAAGCGGCAGGCTCTTATTCCATCCTTCCTTCTGTCCCTTCTTTCCTTCTTCCCTCCCTCCCTCCCTTCTTTCCTCCCTTTCTTCCTCTCTTCCTCCCTCTCTTCTCCCTCTCTCCTTCCCTCCCTTCCTCCCTCTTGCCTTCCCTTCTTCCCTCCCTCCCTTCCTTTTGTTGTGCTCTAGATGAAAATGTATAACTCAGGTTAATTGCTCATTGAAAAATTTATGCACATGGTGTTTTGTGACATTGTCTGCAATCCCCACAGGGTGACAGTATGATCCCTCTTTCCCCTCGGGGTTCCTTGTGTCCATTTATTCAGTTTCTATTCTTTCTTTTTGCTTTCTTATATCCACTTTTGGGCAGTCATTGTCTATTTGGTCTTGTGTATTTGACTGAACTAAGAAACACATTCCTCGCATGTGTTACTGTTTGTTTTATAGGCTTGTTTAATCTTTGCCTCAAAAGTGGGCTTTGGGAGTAGTTCCAGTTCAGAGTTATTAGGGTATCTGGGGGCTACAGTCTCAGGAATTCCTCCAGTTTCTGTCAGACCAGTAAATCTGGTCTTTTTTGTGAATTTGAGTTTTGTTCTATATTTTTCTTCTGCTCTGTCCAGGACTCCCAGTAGTAATCTCTGTCAGTGCAGTTGTTGGTGGTCGCTGGGCACCATCTAGTCCTTTTTAGCTCAGTGTGGTAGAGGCTGCAGTTCATGTAGCCTTTTAGTCCTTTGGGCTAGTATTTTCCTGTATCACTGATTTTCTTCAATCCCTTTTGCTCCAAACATGATGGAACCATTAGATGCATGTTTGATGGCCAATTGCAAGCTTTTAGGATCTCAGGTGCTACTCACCAAGGTGTGGTGTTGAACATTTCCTTTATGAACTATGTTATGCCAATTGACATAGATATCCCCAAAGACTATAGTACTCTGACACTTCCACCAGCAAAATTTGTCTCTCAAGGTGTTTGGATGTATCTAGGAAACTTCTATGCCTTTGCTCTAGACCATAGGGTTTTCAGTGGCTAAGTTTTCAGAAGTAGATCACCATGCCTTTCTTTGGAGGCAAATTTGAGTGCACTCGAACCTCCAGCTCTCTAGTTAACAGCAGTGTATTAACTATTTGTATCACTCAGGGACCCTCAATTATTTTGTAATACTTTCATAATAATTAAAGAAAAACCCTACTTCTTATAACCTCCAAGTTCAGTCCTTTGCACTACAGGTAATCCCAGTTTATGATCCGATAACTTGGCCATAGCTGGTTCTCATGTAAGTCAAGTGTCTCATTTGGATCATCTAGCTTATCCCTGAAAATGAGAATGGCCTTTCTGGGTAAACAATTATTAAGAGTTATCTCTGTGTTCTTTTTTGTGTGTGTTGTTTTATTTTCTTGCATGTGTTCAATTTTATGATTTGTTGTTCATAAAACTGATTATCTGCAAATGAACATCTGAAAGTGAAAACATCAGCAAATTAGTTCACAAAATCGGATGTTGTACACATTACTAATCAAACATGCTGCCGTTAAGTTGATTCCAACTCATAGGGACCCTTTAGACAGAGTGGAACTGCCCCATAGCGTTTCTAAGGAGTGCCCGGAGGCCGACTTCTGGTTAGCAGAAGTGGTACTTAATGCACCACCGTGCTGCCAGGTTTTCCTTACTAACAATAAGATGTCAGAAAAAGAAAAGATGCCAGTGGCAAGTGTGGTTTGTCATAACCAGAATACATAGTAAATTGGGGACTACCTGGACATGAGGGTACAACATTTTTCAATAAAGGACCTTGCTACGTTGATTAGATCAGAAATGATGAGGTGTCAGAAGTGGGCCATAGAATCCACATGCCACTGGGAAAAATAAAAGTCCTACCAGTAAGTAGCACATGCATGTGTCATCTACTTACTTTGCCCAATGCCACACTAGCCAGCTAATGTCCATTATTTAGAATGACAGACTCTACCATAAACCCAAGCAGCCAAGAATCCATACATGGAGATGTTATTTAGAAATTAGCCTCTAGGAGGTCTGCTTTCCATAAACGGTGCAGTAATGCTCAGAAGCAGGCATCCATGGGCACTGCCCTGCACAATGCCTGGGACGGCTGTTTCTCTGGATGCATCAGGTAATTGCTGGATAAACATCAGTGTGCCAACTGCAAAAAGATGCTCTCGTGGGTAGTAAAAAAAAAAAAAATGTCTGTTTCCAAGTCAAGACTTAACCCTGGGTTTTGGAGATACCTGAATTGGTTTGGCACTTTTCCAACTACAATATGTTTGTAATCACCCAGGGTCTGTAACATCAAGCAGTGTTATGAGGGAATTAATTCTTCCTATGTGACAGTTGTTAGTGTAATTCATGTCCTTGTTTTTAATTGCTGGATCGAATTACTTTGTAGACTATTTCATATTTCATCCCAAGAGAAAGGAATAGAAAAAATGCACAGTGCCCATGGTAACTTATTTGTTTAGTCTAGCCGGGGGTGGGGGTGGGGGTGGGGGGGGAGGGGCCAGCAGAATTAAAAAGATTGATTCTATAAACAAAATGACTCTTCCCTATCCTTAGAGTATATTTTGGATGGTTTTAGATGGAAAGTTAACCTGAGTATATTCTTCTTTTAAAACACTCTGGGAACTAAGTTTATTTTCATAATGGTTCTGCCTAAATGACGGCCATAAAGGTCACAAAGCAATATCTCCTAATAAATACCTTGAAAAGAATTTACAATTCAGTGCTCTTTCGTTAAAGAAGCACCTTGAAGATAAGAAATTAATGAGATTTAGAATAATTTATTAAGGAATACCTAATAGACTCTCTTGAGATTCAAATGTCAAGACGTTTAAAAAAAATAATAAAACACCAAGAAACTTAGTAAATGCAAATTATATTTGGCAATGAAGACACAGACTATTTGAAAAATCTTATAAATGTTTGTTTTTGAAGCACTGAAATTTAATTTTTGTATTTGACTGCAGACTCAGTAGACATTTCATCCATTTTTGAATAATACTGAGTGAATGCTTTTCACTCAAATGTTTGGAATCTCAGAAAGAGCCAGTAACTGTTTCCTAGGTGTCTTATTAACTGAGAGTTTACTTGCAGGCTGACAGGTAGGTGAAAGCCTGGATAAGAAAAGCTAACATAACTGAAAAGCCAAAGAGATAATCCACTATTCTATTTATTTCTACCTTGTGATGAGTTGAGAATAGAATATATTTATAACAAGAGGCCACTTGAAATGAACTGTTGATATAACTGTCAAAGGCCAGCCAGTGTTCATATTCCCTCATAAATAGTCATGGTACAGAGTGATAAACTAAAGACAAATTATAGATCAGTGATCACTTAAAAGCAAGCAGCAAGGAAATTGATAAATACTGCCTGGCTGCTCTGCAAGTGAAAAACACAGTCATCATTAGATAGAAAGCTGGAACTTGCTGATTGCTGGGAAATTACAACAACAGACAAATGAACAGACCCACTCTCACAGGGCTAAGGTACCTTGTAGTTCAGGTAACAAAGCACTGTCAAGATAGAAAGATCCTTGAAACAGGAGCTGAACCCACTTCCCAGGAAACACAAGACATGCATGCAGACACTGTGTTGAAAAGCTGGCAGCCCTGAATCAGTTTTCTCAGCCGGAGTGCTAAATGTGTTATCACCAACATCATCTTTCAAAAGAGGAAAAAGATACCCACCTCTTTTGAAAGTACTATCAAGTGATTGCAAAGAACTCCTGTGGTCACTTACATCTCTTACTATAAAACCAGCTTATTTTAATATATCATGGAAAAACAAGATATTAGTTTGAAAACTGGCCCTGTGGTTCTCTGTTCAAAATATGTTGTTTGTTTGCCTATACGTTGATCAAAAAAAGCAGGCTAAGTTGATTGATGGGTGTAGGTTTGCTAGTTATACCTGGGCCTCAACAAAGAAAGTTCCATTGTTAACCTAGTTCAAATACATCTAAACAAACTCCCTTAGGAAGCCAAGAGGAAGGCATAGAGTTGTAGGCACTCAGTGTGGAAGAGGTTACTACATTGCTCTTGTGTTTCACGCCAACTTCATTTTATCAGTCCAGAAAACTGTTTGATGATTTAAGAACTGCTCATTTTCAATAACAACTAACTTTACTTACTTAATTTAGTGTACTAACATTAACAAGACTGACATCCTCAGATAGCTCTGTGAAGTATATGCTATTTGTTTTCCTCCTTTATAAAAGATGGTTAGGGCTCAGAGGCATTTGTGGTATATTGCTGGTACCAAAGATGGAGTGTCCATTCCACTGGATATCAACTCAGGTTTTCTGATTTTAATTTCCAATGTCCTTCTCCCACTTTCACCTGTAATTAAGACATTATTCTCCCCCAGTTTAATTCAAAGAAAGAACTGTAGAGGAGAATCAAGAGCAGATGATGTTATTCTCTGTATGGCCATCCTTACCACAGACAGCCATGATCCAAATAAACCAAAAGAATTACAAAATTAATGATTAAGTGGAAACATTAGAAAGAGAAAACCTGAGCTATAGCACATGGGTAGTTTCAACTTATGTACTGGATGAAGCAATGAGAACCCAGAAAGTTCAGGAGTGTCAAATAATACTAGTTGTTAATCTGCATTAAACATCATTACATTGCGAAGCATAAAATTGTTAGTAGACTGTCAATGTAAGAGGTGGCAACTGTATACAGATTTGTTTACTTTTGTATACTTTTTCCAAAAGGGGAGTTTTGATTTCAAAGGTCAGTTATAATGAATTATTTCAGAATATTTTGATGATTTAATATGAGATTTCAAACAAGGATTAACCATGGTATAGATTAACTTTTGCTCTACAATCAATTATCCAAAGCTTAGTGGCTTAAAATAGCATCTATTTAACTTAGTTTACACTTTTGTGGGTTGATTGAGGTAGCTGAGATATTCGGGACATCTCCTTTGGCCACGGTCAGCTTAGCTGGGGCTCGATGGCACTTGGCTTGGCTGGTTGACAGACATTCTTATGGTTGGTTGGCAGGTTGATCTATGAGGGCCACCGCTAGACAACTCTTCTCTTCTCCATGTGGTTTCTCATCCGTTGGCAGGCAAGCACAGAGTTTTTCACATTAGTTTCAAAGTTCTGGAATGCAAGGAAAAAAAGAGGTCAAACTCTAATATGGAAATGTTCTTCTAGTTTCTGCTTGTGTTTTGTTCTGTTTACTCAGGGCCTGGAGAGGTCTGTATGGAAATAGACAGCATGCTGAAAGCTGAATGATGGGTAGGGGTTAGACAGACTAAAGAAGGGTTGTGGTCCTGGGTGGAAGAAGAGGGTTGTCAGGTTATAAAGCTCAGAGGAGCCTGAACAGAGAGTGATTCGTCTATTTTATGAACTGAAAGACTTTTTCTATGGTTGAATCATGAGGAAGTGACAGTGAGTTGCCAGAAGTGAGGCTAGAGAGGAAGACAAGAGGAAAATGACAGAGAGGACTCAGGGTATTTTTTAAGGAAAATGTGAAACCACTGAAGGGATTTAAATAGTGATAGTATAATAAAATCAGACTAGTTCTCTGGACAGGAAACCCTGGTAGCATAATAGATTCAGTGCTGTGTCTGCTAACCAATAGGTCAGCAGTTCCAATCTGCCAGGTGCTCCTTGGAAACTCAATGGGGCAATTCTACTCTGACCTCTGGGATTGCTGTGACTCGGACCTGACTCAACAGCAGTGGGCTTGGTTTTTGGGGTTTTAGTGCTCTGGAAGACCACTAAAGACTCCATTAGAAGAAACAAACTAAAGTAACAGAGACTAGTTAGAAGGCTGTGGTAGCAATTTCTTGTCTTAAAAGTCTGTGTTTGTCAGATGTTGCTTTAACTGTTCTAGCCTTTTTTCCTTTTATTTATTTATTTATTGGCTATTGTTTTCAAAGTCTGTCTTTTTCCATCCTTCTGCTTCCATCTCTTGTACTCATGATGTGTCTCAGTAAGTAGCATATAATGGATTTTGTATTTTATCAAGTCTTATAATTATTTAAATGGAATATTTAATGTATTTAATTTAATGTAGTGGTATATTGGGTATAGCACAATCTTACTATTTTTGTTCCATCTATTCTTTACTGCTTTTTTTGTCTTTTCTTGCCACATTTATAATTAATCAAGTTGCTCTTATTCTATCTTGCCCTCTAATATCTTGTTAATTATAAACATATTGTTACTCTTTCAATGGTTACCTAGTTACTGAGTTACAGTCAATTCACAGAAAATGGATTAGTTATTATAGCATGTGTCTTTGAGTTTTAGAGTCCCTTTTAAACTAGTACATTTCTAATAAATCAGACAATGTAAGGGCTTTATGAAACTTTAATTTATAGCATTATTTTTTAGTTACATAATGTATTTTTATTGGAAAGTTTGGTGGCCTAGTAGCTAAGTGTTACAGCTGCTAACCAAAAGGTCATCAGTCCAAATTTACCAGATGCTCCCTGGCTGTTGTTGTTTCTAAAAGTCACGGTTTATCTGGATTTGTCTATATTTTTGCCCTCTCTGGTGCTCCTTATCCCTTCCTATATTTTTGTACTTCCATTCTGGGATTGTGAAGAAATTTGTTTAGTGTTTTTTCAGTTTGGCTTTGATGCTGATAAATTCTGTCAATTTTTGTTTGTCGGAATATGTCTGTATTTGTTCTTATTTTTGAAGAATATTTTGTTGGGTATAGAATTGTAAGTTATCTGTTATTTTAACACTTTGAAGATGTGCTTTCTTCTGGAAATGCCATCTGAGATAGAAAGAGGAGGGAAGAAAATCCTGACTTCTCCTTTCCGTTTGGTCTCCTGTTTTCTACAGAGTCTTTCAATGTTAGAAGCCAGCAGACACAAGAGCCATGGAAACACAGCAGGGTTTAGTCTACTTGCGATACATCTCTAGACATGCAGAGGGCAAAGAATAGATATGGGGCCAAGAAGGACACAGAATTTTCTATTTGATAATGCTTTAGTGTTTAATTTGTACACACTTAATTTACTGGAGCCTTGGTGGCCCAGGGGTTTAAGAGCTTGACTGCTAACCAAAAGGTCAGCAGTTTGAATATACCAGCCACTCCTTGGAAACACTGTAGGACACTGCTACTCTGTCTTGTAGGGTTGCTATGAGTCAGCATCAACTCAATGGCAAAAGGCATTGGTTTTATTCACAACAGGCCACCGTGCTAATCACCTGTGAGTATAGGCTAGGTTACACTGCAATTTTTCAGAAAAGGAAAATTCCAATGGCTTAATGAACACAAAGATTTATTGTTCATTCATATTACATGTTTAAAACAGGCTGTTGAAGGGCTGTTGTCTTCATACAAGGACACAGGTTGATGGCAGCCTCTTAATCTATATACCCTCTGGAATATGTTACCTTCCTGTTGACCACTATAGGAAAAGAATCTACAGAATTAGGCCCATTTTTCACTTCCTCTCATATCCTATTCAATAGTGTTAACTACCTGGTTCGACCAAACTGTGCACATGCTAGGAAATGTGGCAGGAACATGAAATATTTGGTGAGCATTACTCTCCTGCTACTCATGGACTATCTCATTTAATCCTCATATGACAAAATATGAGGCTTTCTTCCTTAAGTCACAGGGATTTTATTTTGCTGTAGAGTTCTCCCTCTCAAGCAATTTCAGGGAATTCGTTAATCATGCCCATGTGTTACACAGTCTCTCCAGGAAGGCATTTGTCACCTCCACCAGCCGTTGTTTCTCCACGTGACTGTTTCAGAATTGGCAGCAAAGTCAGCTCTAGCGAGCTTGTATTTGGTGTCTCTGAACTGCCTCAGTTCTCTCCTTTCCATTCTGCTTTGTGCTAGAATGAACGTAGATCTCCTCCTTAATCTGAAGGAACAACATGCCATCAGGCAGTAGTAACTAACATATTTCTTGGTAATACTAGAAGGAATTACAGCACAGAAAAGGAAAACTTAGACATGAACTTTACCCTTGCTTTAAGACACTGTCCTTTAATAAGTGTAACACTTTGGTGGCCAGACCACAATGGCAGTACCTTTCCATATTTTTCCTGCTCAAGAGGGCACATTCGCTCCTGATGCTCGAGAGATGAAAAATGCTTCTTTTCCTCCGTTTTACAGTCATTTGCTTGGGGGAAAACTCAGGTCTCACTTACGGTGTGTGGTCTGACCCAAAAAGCTCAGACAGGGCAATCACAATATTTGATGTTAGACTTCCCAAGGTCTGGATTATGTCACCTGAAATAACATCACACGTGGGCTTTCGGCTCAGAGGAGACTTGGGCATTTCCCGTCTGGTTCCTTTTTGATGCCGGCCTTCAGTGACAGGTAAAGATATGCTACCCATCCGCTCTGTCATCATTTGGTTTCTGCTCCTCACTGACTGTGAGTAAATTTAAGATGAAACCCATGTATGCACGTACACATACATATGCCTCCCCAAGCAATAATAATCCACAGAGACAATTACATTTAAAAAAATCATATTTAGGAAAGAAAATCTTTCAAGGGCACAACACTGATAAAAATATGCATTTCTGGACAAAATGTGTAGCCTGTCAATTTGAGGCACGTATATTTGTATTAATGTGTCACTTTTTAATCTTCTTCCAAAAAATGATGTGTGAATATTTGCTCTATGTTGGGGTCACAAAAAGATCTTTTCCAGTTATTTTCCTAAAACACAGGAAGTTTTCTCCAAAGATAAATTGATGTCTTCACTGGTAGAGGTAGAAAATTACTAGCAATTTTTAAAAGAAACTTTACTAGTTTTAAAATAAATGTGCCACACTGGACATTTGATTGCATTTGGGACTGGTACCTAGGAGAGAGATTTAGGGTGGACATATATTTGGTTTTTAATGAGGATTTTTTAAAGGTTTTAACTATCTGTCTACATTTATGATTGTAAGTGTAAACAATCCCAAAAGGCAATTTATTGTCATAGAACTGAAAATGCTGCATGGTCCAATAGAAATATACTGTGATCATTTTAAATTCTGGTAGTCACCTTGCAAAAGGAACAGATGAAATTAATTTTAGTAACAGTGTTTTAATTTAACCCAATATACCTAAAATATATCAAAATATATCTTGTATATTTGTATTACAGATGATATGTAATTATAAGGTATACAAGGACTAGCAATTAAGTTTGTGAACTCATCCTAGAAAAAGTGCTACATACCTCATTGCTAAATATCACTACGGTCATAGATGCCATCACCTAGTCCACCCGTCAAAGCAGTTTTGGAACTCTTTTTCTGGAATGGCCATCAGAGCTGTCATCATATTACCCTTGATGTCCTGAATATCATTGCAAATGTCTTCATTTCAATGTTTCCTTTATCTTTGGGTAAAGCAAAAAGTCACTGGGGGCCAGATCAGGTGAGTAGGGAGTATATTCCAATACAGATATCATTTACTATTTACTGGCTTAAAACTCCTTCACAGATAACTATATAATTAAGTTTGTGAACCTGCCACCTTGCCACTGTGTGCATTAGCCATTCCAGAAAGAGCTCCAAAATTGTTGAAAGAGTGGACTAGGCACTGGTGCTGGTGTATAGCTTACCAAGGGGAATCCTTCAGTGGTGACCATGGTCATATTCTTCAATGGGGTATGTAGCACTTAGAACAATTAAGTCCTGGACTTAATTGTCAGATCTTGTAGTAAACTATATAAAATACTCAATAGCCACAAGTGGCTAGTGGCTGTCACACTGGATAGTTTCAGTGTAGAGATACCCCTAGATATAGAGATTTAAATGAGACGTTGGGACCCATGTCTCTCTGTTGGTTTCCTTGTCCTTCTTCTCTGTTTGCTCCATTCTTAGAGATATTCTCTCCTCACAGTGGCTCAGTGTCTATAGTAACTCCAAGTGACATCTTTTCAGGTTCTAGTCTCATAGTAAAGGGAGCTTCTCCTCAAGAATGAGAACAAAACCACGAACTAGGTAGTCATGTCTTTGTACCTGAAGGAATTCCTGGTATAAGGAGCCTAGAATGAAGGATTACTTAGCGCTTAGATCACATGACCAATGCTGATTCAGTCCCGCCAAACCCTACACATTGTAAATAGATCAGGGGGAGTTCCTCAGAGGAAAATCAGGTGCTCTTACCCGAAAAGTGAATGATGCTGGACAGGAAATATTTGCATAGAAACACAAGCCAAAATCAGAGGTGTTTCTAGGCATTGAAAGAATGTAAATGGCAACTGAAGCTTGTTGTTGATAAAATCTATCAGGGGCGCGTGGAGAGAGAGAGAGTAAGAAGAGCAAAAGATCTGAAACTGAGCCTTAATAGTCCTCATCTCTGAAGGATAAATAGAGAAAGACGTGGCTGACATGGAAGAAGAGGAGAAGCCCTCAGAGTAATAAGAGAAAGATCTGAAGGCTCTTTAGCCATATAAATCAAAGCAAGAAAGAAATTGTTCTGAGAACTTAATGGTTAGAAGTCAATGGCTTGATTACAAAGCCAAACAAGGTAAGTAGCAAGAAACATGCAATAGGTTGAGTGAGACGTGGACCACTGCTAACCTTGTCAAGAACAGTGTTGACGGGAAAGCTAGATCACAACAGATTGAGGGAGAGTCCAGTGGGAGGTAGGCAAATGAAGGCAAAGTGTGGAAAAGTCTTTCGAGAAATCTGAGTGTAAATAAGAAAAGAAATCTAAGATAGTATTCTGAGGAGTTTATCAGGCTGAGACAGGGCTTATTAAATACATCATATACAATTATTTAAGTGTAAATATTTTTATAATAAATAGAAGTCATATGTGGTATAGTGTAGCATTGGGTTTGAACTCCAGCTCAATAACTGACTAACCTTACTCTCATTAGTGAGTTAGTTGGCTCCCCTGTCTCAATTTGCTCGTATATGAAATGGAAGTAATTATATTGAGTTCATAGATATAAAAATTAAACGAGATGATGAATATAAAAGTACTTAGTAAATATAATGATTATTAATTATTCCTTTTACTAGGTGAACAATCTATGATTTCTGTGCTTTTGTGTTTTTCTTAAAATGCTTTCTTCCCTTTCATTGTCAGCCTCTGAGATCTACTAAACAAGTGTCATTTTGTGATTGTTGCTTCTTTGCCCCTCTGCCCCACAAATGCCCTTACCACAGATGACACACGGGTTTGCCTTCCTGATTCTTCAGTGCCCTTGAACTTTCTTCTGTGCACTGATCCACATTTCTCACATCCAGTGTTGATCCTTGCTGGTCTCTAGCATGGCCACCTCCTTGCGTGAAAATGGATGTAATGATCCCAAGGGGGCAGTGGTTGTCCATGGATAGAATCTTTGTTTTCCCTGGGGGAAATCCTATGAATCACAGTGGTGTGATCTGCAAGCCATCATGGGAATGCCTCCAGACCAAGCAGTAGCATTTTCTTGTGTTGTACATGACGTCACCATGAATCAGGACCTACCAGAAGGCAGCTAACAGAAACAATGAGGATCTAGGATAGTTCAACTTTTTCTGTCTGTAATTCTAGAAATTCAGTCTTCACAGTCCATGGACCTTCACTTTAGAAGTGTGCAGCCTTCATCATTTGCATTTCACTTTCTAGCTTTTTCTCTTACTATTGATATTGGTACAATTCTGTGCAGTGCTGAAAAACTAGAAGTGGCCATCTTGGTGAGTTGTCTTCTGATAATATAGGTAGCCTCTGGTGCCTTGACCAAAATGTCTCCTTCCTAATGCCACTCTCTGGAAAGGCATCTTCCTACAAAACTCTGGTTGCAGTAGTTTTACGGAGACAAAAAAACTTGCATTTCTCTTTCACATTTTACAGAAGTTTACTTCTCTGTGGATGCTTCCTTTTATCCGGTCTGTTAAGCCCTTCTGAGTCCTTCCTACACCACCCGCCTTTACTTAGCTCTTGCAGCTGGAGTTAAACATGGAACTGCTTGCTGCTTTCCTAGGATTTTTTTTGTTTACCTCTTCCTTATTATCACTTATGTGGTGACGTGAATTTGCCTGTAACTCAGAGGAGCTGTAACTTAATGAGGTTTAAGGGTAAGTCTAACTTTGTGTTTTGGGTAGTACTTTGGGGTATCTTTTTTTTTTTTTTCAATAAATTCTACATTTTTAATTCATTTCAATTATAAGGGTAAAAATCCTGGTGGTTTTATACAATCTGATTTTCTCAATCCATCCTTCCTGCTCAGGGAAAAAGTAAACATGAACTTTCTCCTGGATTCCTGCCCCCAATAAGCTGGAGTGTAGATGCGCAGAACCTGTAGAAGATGGGCGGAAGGTTAAATCCTGGGGATTAAAAATTCTTACCTTCTAAATCACCGTAGCTGTCAGTGACTGGCTTGGTATCTGTAATGTACAGAGTAGAGGTTTAGTAGAGAATGAACTTAGATATTACTATTTTGTTAACTATTTCAAAATACTGCTACTGAGAGATTATTGCTTAGAAATTGTCAAGAAGGATGGATGGATGGATGGATGGATGGACTGACGGACGGATGGATGGATGGTGGGTAGATGGTCAGATGGAGAGACAGCTAGCTAGAGACAATTTTGGACACATCAAATTGTTGATTTGTAGATATTTCTTAGATGGAATATTTTGGTATTTAGATATGTTGATTTTCTGATGGGTTTTCTTTGTATTCAGGGAACTCAGAAGAATCAGAAAGCCTCTTTCCTGCTGATGAGGTGGAATCTGACTTGCATAGCACGGTATTTGGAACATAGCAGAAGTATAATAAATGTTTATCAAGGGACCTAATGCTGCATTTGATCTGCTCAAGTCAGAGCCAGGTGGACTGTGCTGTGTCCTGTCAACAGACTCTCCCAGCCATTAAGGCAAACCAGAGCAGACTGATGGATTTCACCCAAAGTTGTTAGTCCATTAACAATTGGCTGTACACGTGTGCTTACAGAAGGAGACAAACAGGGAAACTGAAAACCAGATTTGCAATTGCAGTGTGAAGTCATAATTACCACGCATTAACAAAAAGAAAAGCCTCTTACAGATTACAAGTATGATCTTAACATGTAAGGAAAATGTACTAGATTTAATGAATATGCTTTGACCATCAGCAAAATGAAGTCTTGGATTCGAAGCAGTGAAGTTGATTCTTTGTACTGCGGCTATTCATTTTATTTTTCCATTCAATCCCTTGCAAAAGTGTTCCCTCACAAACTGACCAGGCTGTTCTTCCATTTGTGACCTTGAGCAATTCACTTACACTCTCTGAGTCTTGATTTCCTCACATTTTAAATGAGTGTGGTAATCTGAGAGTGTTGAATGACTGGATGAGATGATTTATGTAAAACACCTAGTCAGGTGCCTGGAACATAGAATAGGTATTTAGCAAACAGCAGAACGTACTGCTGTAGCTGCTGCTACTGTTTAGTACTAAGTGGGATTCTGCCCCCCTTTTGCTGTAACACAGCAGGCACTGCGTCGGACAACAGCCTCCCGCCGAGTCTCCTGGCTTCCTCTCTTGCTTGCCTTTGTACTGCATCTTTACACTGTAGCAAGAATAATCATAGAACAAAAACTGGATCCCTTCTCCCTCACGCTTAAAATCTTCTAATGAGCTCACAGTCCACTGAGAATAAATGCCAGCTTCTTACCAGAGCTTATGAGGCATTATATGTCCTGGCCTGCTCTGACTTACTTTACCAGAATCATGTGATACAACCCTCCCTCTGTGTTACTTAAGGTCATGCTAGCTGCTGTGACACGTGAAGTCCGATGTCTCAGTGGCTTAATGCAATAGAGGTTTATATGTTACAGTAGAAGGCAGCTTCTGACATGGCTCCCAAAGATTCCCACCTTCCAATAGTCAGGCCTTTGTGTAATGTCTTTAACATGGATGTGGGCTGGATAGAATGACTTGAGCCTAATGAGTCCATCACCACCACCACTTGCCATCAGGTTAATTGCAACTCATGGTGACCCAGTGTGTGTCAGAGTAAACTGTGCCCCATAGAGCTTTCAGTGGCTGATTTAGGGGAAAATAGACCATCAAGTCTTTCTTCTGAGGCACCTCTGGATAGACTCAAACCTCCAATTATTTGTTTAGCAGTTCAGCACCTTAACAACTTGCAGCACCAGGAATTCCAAATAACACATGTTATTAGGTGCTGTTAAATCAGTTCCAATTTGTAGTGACTTCATGTGCAACAACAGAATGAAACACTGCCCAGTCCTGCACCATCCTCACAATCTTTGCCATGCTTGAGCCTATTGTAGCTGTCGTGTCAATCCGTCTCACTGAGTGAGGGTCTTCATAATTTTCACTGTCCACTTTACCAAGCATATTGTCCTTCTGCAGGGACTGGTCCATTCTGATAACATGTTCAACATACATGAGACAAAGCTTTGTCATCCTTGTTACTAAGGAGCATTCTGAGTGCACTTCTTCCAGACTGATTTATCTGTTTTTCTGGAAATCCATAGCATGCATATTAAATATTCTTCACCAATACCATAATTCAAAAGCATCAGTTCTTCTTTGGTCTTCATTGTTCATTGTCCAGCTTTTACGTGCACCTGAGACAATTGAACATACTATGGCTTGGGTCAGGGACACTTTAGTCTAAAAAGTGACTTCTTTTTTTAAGGAGGTCTTTTGCAGCAGATTTGCTTGATGCAATATGTTGTCTGATTCCTTGACTGGTTCTTCCTCAAGCACTCATGGTGGATCCAAATAAAATTAAATCCTTAACAACTTCAGTCTTTCCCCCGTTGGTCATGATGTTGCTTATTGGTCTAGTTGTGAGGATTTTTATTCCCTTTATGTTGAGCATATTGGAAGCTGTGGCCTTGGATTATCATCAGTAAGTGCTTCTAGTCCTTTTCATTTTTAGCAAGCAAGAGTGTGTCATGTGCCTAACACAGGTTGGTAATGCATCCTCCAAACCTGATGCTGCATCCTTCTAGGATTATGTGCTCTGCATACATATTGTGATGTATGGTGAAAGGATCCAGCTCTGACATACCCCTTTTCTGACTATAAACCGTGCAGCATCCCTCTGTTCTGTTCAAACAACTGCCTCTTGGTTGATGTGCAGGTTCTTCATGAGCACACTTCAGTGTTCTGGAGTTCCTATACTGGCAGTGTTATCTGTAATTTGTTATAATCCACACAGTTGAATGTTTTTGCACAGTCAATAAAACACAAGTAAACATCTTTGCATTGTTCTCTGCTTTCAGCCATGATCCATGTGACACCAGCAATGATATCCCTCATTCTACATCCTCTTCTGAATCCAACTTGAAGTTCTGGCAGTTTTCTATCAATGTATTGATGAAACCACTTTTGAATGATCTTCACCAAAATTTCACTTTCATATACTGTTAATGCTATTGTGCAATAATTTCTGCATTTTGTTAAATCGCCTGTCTTTTGAATGGGCACAGATATGGATCTTTTCAAGTCAGTTGGCCAGATAGCTAGCTGTCTTCCAAGTTTCTTAGCATAGACAAGTGAATACTTCTGGCACTGCATTTATTTGTTGAAACATCTTAACTGGTATTCTGTCACTTCCTGGGCTGATTACAATGGGTCAACTCATTTTAAGAGGACTGTTTGGAATCATCTGTTAAAAAGCACTTAGTAGGTGGGAATTTCTGTATGCATTGTTCACACTACTAGTTCTGAGTGAATGTTGGAGTCTTTCACAGTATCACTGACAGAGGGAAATGAGATGGAAGAATGAAGTGATTCTGTGCACCACCAGACTAAACTTCTAGTATAGCTTTGGGATTGTAAAAGCATCACAGAAAATTTTAGCTATAGCCTTTTTCCCTTACACAGAGGTCTTGGGAGTTTGGGCAGAGGTCAGCAAAGGCAGAAAGATTTTCCTAGTCCCTGAATATCAGAGATGGGCTAGAAAACGCCTCACCATTTCAGGACAGAGTGAGAGCAGATGCTGTGGCAATTTCTTCAGGACTCTCAGAAGTGACTTTAGGTAAGTCACTAGACTCTCCACATACAACATAACAAAATAATTCCAGTTCTGCACCATCTTTGTGATTGTTGGTAAGCTCAGGTCCATTGCCTTCCAACAAAGGGGGGTCATCTTCCAGAACTACATTGGACAGTGTCCTGTTGTGATCCATAGGGCTGTCACTTCTGCAATAGAATATTGTCTGATACAGGGCTGGAAGACAAGCCCCTTAGATTGGAAGGCACTCAAAATACAACTGGGGTAAAGCTGCCTCTTCAAAGTAAAGTTGACCTTAATGACATGAATGGAATAAAGCTTTCAGGGCCTTCCTTTATTGGTGTGACACAACTCAAAATGAGAAGAAACAGCATACAAAATATGAATCCAGGAAAACTGGAAATTGTCAAAAATGAAATGGAATGCCCCAAGGTAGCTATCCTAGGCATTAGTGAATTGAAATCTAGCTTTTCCTCTTTAAGTGTCGTCTTATAGAGAGGCTGGTGTTACATCTTCTCCAACACAAATAAAACACCTTCAGCACTGGGTTTTTTGGGGTTTGGGGTAAAGGGAGCTTGGCAAAATCCTGGTTCAAGGACATCTTTTTACTAGTCAGACTTTTGGTTTTAAGTAAAAGGAATGACACCAGGCTTCTCCAATTTCAGTTCCAGGAAAGCATCTGTCTTCATCATTCTTGTCCTCAACCAGACAAACAGTGTCTGCTTAGGAAAGACAGATATGTCCTGCAGGTCCTTCCATCCTCCCGGGATGAAGCCAGCAGTGCATCATACCTGGCTTGTGAACAAACAGAGAGTACAGGCTTCCATCTCACAAATACATCCATTCAGTCAGAGGAGATTTTTTCCTTCAGCTGAGAGAGCAAAAGGTCCATTACAGTGTACTCTCTGTGTCCCCGGGCTTTAATATATCTCTGAGCAACTCTCTTCAGCATTCCACATTATAAAATCAATCTCTATTTAAGTAAGAGGGAGATATTTATTTCTTAATTTTTTAATAATGTATTTTGTGATTTGTTATAGCTTCGATGTGGTATTATTTATTTATTGTGCCTATAGGGTGCACTGCCACTTGGTAATAGAGAAGCTGTGGAAACTTGAGACCTAAGCAGAAATGAGTTCAATAATACTGCTACACTCTAGGACTTTATCCAAAATTAACAAAAGAACAAAAGTGCAAGGCAATGATAACCCTCCTGACAGCAGTGGGGCAGTGCTTGGAAAACCAATGCAGTCGGAGATTTAAAAGGAATGGCAGGCAAGAGGAAATGACAAATGGATGGTCTGTGAAAACATTCAGAACCATTTCATAAACTTCATAAAACTGCATTTAGTAGGTTCTTAGGATTTGTCTCTGTATCTATGTGTTTCTTTAACATTTTCTTTAAGAAAAGCTGCCAAGGACCTGATTAAACATTTTTCTTTGCTCATCTTCTTGCTCTTCTTGCAAATAAAACATGCAAGAGTGGTGACGGAGTAGTTTGGGATAAATTCACCTTCGTTTTGACCCCAAGACCTACTGGCAGTTTGCTGAAAAGGAGGGAGCTCTTTAAATGGAAAAAGGAAGAGTCCTTTTATTTGTTTGTCCTGGGCATTTGTTAAATAGCTCAAGAGGAGGTTCTTACACTTAATTTTTGTCTCTGAAAGTTAAAGTAGAAGAAAGTAACCACAGTAGAAAAATGTTTTTTGACATCTAATACAAGTGATGTCATAAAAATTGGGGACATTTAGATACAAATCAGGGTTTGATTGACATGTTGCACCCAAAAGCTTTCTACACCTGTAAGACATTACTCAAGCCCTATTACTAGTGATTGCAGATGACACAACCTTTCTTGCTGAAAGTGAGGAGGACCTGAAGCACTTACTGATGAAGATCAAAGCCTACAGTCTTCAGTCTGGATCACACCTCAGTGTAAAGAAAACAAAATTCCTCACAACTCTACCCATGAGCAAACGAGGAAAATATTGAAGCTGTCAAGGATTTCATTTTACTTGGATCCAAAGTCAATGCCCACGGAAGTAGCAGTCAAGAAATGAAATGCTGTATTGCATTAGGCAAATCTGCTGCAAAAGACTTTCTAGTGTTCAAAAGCAAAGAAGACTAAGGTGCACCTGATCCAAGCAATGGTATATTCAATCACCTGAAAGGTACGCAAAAGCTGGATAGTTAATAAGGAAGACTGAAGACGAATTGGCACCTTTGAATTATGGTGTTGGCAAAGAATATTAATATATCATGAACTTCCAGAAAAACAACAAATCTGTCTCGAAAGATTAGTCAGTAGGCTCTTTAGAAGCAAGGATGTGAGAATTCTCGCCATCTTGCACATATTATCAAGGGGGGCTGAACCCTGAAGAAAGATGTCCTGCTTAGTAGACGGACAGTGAAAAAGAAGACGGCCCTCAGTGCTGTGAACTGACATAGCCGCTGCCACAGTGGGCGCAAACAGAGCTACGATGGCGAGGGTGATGCAGCTCTGGGCGACGTTTTGTTCTGTTCTGTCGAGCGTAGGATCACTATGAGTCAGAGCTGACTGGACAGCACCTAACAACAACAACAGTTGTTGGTAATGTGATGCTAATGACAGTACCAATATCCTCCAACAAATCTGAATTCTTTAACTCTCTCATTAATCCTGATGTTCACTTCAGAAAAATGCTATCATGCTGATTACACCGTTTGACATTAAGCAATAAATAAAGGCAATGAAGGACACTTGCCCTTGGTGGAGAGATGCCATCTTTAGTCAGGCAGTCAGCCAGTCTGTCAACAACACTTACCGAGTGCCTAATGAGCAGAGGTGCCGTGAGACGGAGGGGAGATGTGGGCTCTGGCCTTAAGGGGCAGCCAGGACAATGATGGAGAGAGAACAGACAGGATTCATCTGCAGGCTAAAGAAAGCCAGAGAAGCCGCAAGAAGCAGCACTGTAAAAAGGACCCACTGGAGGGTGTGGCACCGTACAGCGGTGGAGAACCAGTTGCAAGGGGGCCCATGCTCTGTTGTCCTTGTCAAGGCGGCTCTGACTCACAGCAACCTCATGAAGAACAAAATGAAATGTGACCTGCTCGTGCACCGTCTTCACAGTCACCGGTGTGTTTCAGTCTGTTGTGGCCATCTCACTGAAGGTTGTGGCTACTCTTGCAACCCGTGAGGCAAGTGCCCTTACTTCTCCAAATCTGAGTTTCCTAAACTGTAAAGTGAACTTAAATGATTTGCCTGAGAGTAGACAAGCCAAAGTCTTGTGTGACTGCTCGCAGGCAAACTGGTGGGGGAGAGGAAGTCAGGTACACGCTTCTTGCCCTTTCAGATTCATTAGGAAAGCTAAGGATTTCAAATGCTTGAAAATGAAAGGCAGAGTTGTAAAATTGTTAGTTTTCAGGCTTTGTTAAAGAGACTATGAAGGAATCACATATGCACATCGGGCCTCAGCAAGTGTTCAGTTCTGTCCTGTTTGTGTAATTTATGCCAGAGGGAGCAAATTTTAGTTGGATGCCTGTGTAATGCAGTAACTTCCCAATGGCATGGTAGGGCACAGTCTGCTCACTCTCTATGCTGTGTTCCTCTAAGGTGTGTGGCAGTGTAGCTTCTGGTTCTCTTTAATGGGCTGCAAGCCTTCATCTACTTACTGTGCATCCATAACCAACAAAGAGAGGTAGGGGAAGTACATTCTTGTTGTAGAGAAGGCTCTTCCCAGACACGCTCATGGACTCTGTCTTGGAGAGTCCTCTTGGAGATGACAACAGAGAAAGGATATTAGTTGGCTTTTGTGAATAGATAAAAACTGTATAGACTTTCACTGTAGCCAAATGATGCTGTAGAAACTCATTGAAACAAGAGAAATGATAAATCAGTAAGCTAGTTTTACTCATTCTTGACCAAAGTGCAAATGAAAAGTATTTTTGCTTTTTCTTATTTTGATGTAAGTGACTGATTTGGAGGAGGTAAGGGTGGAAGAAGAAGGACTATGCTCTTACCTGACAGCTCAGCCTTAGGAGGCCAAGTCATAAGGCACATGTATGGAACCAGATGCTGTCAAAAGATGAGTATGTATAACATAGCCACATTTGTCCACCAGAAGCCTTGAAGATGGGTTGTATTTATTCTTTATTTCCAAGTAAATTCCTTCCAAATTAGGCCAAATGGGATTAAATTTCAGTAAGATTATGTCCTTTATTCATTTAACTCAACTATGGGCCCAACAGAACAGCAGGTGCTGGAGATTTAGAGAAAATGTTTGTCTTCTGTTCTCAGGGAGCTCTTCCTATGGTGAGGACCGTGTGTAAACAAGCAGGCAGGGTGTGATACCTGTTCGTGGTAGGTAGATCTACAAGGCAGTATGATGGTCCAGAGGAGGCCACCTTTCTAAGCAAACATGCATTCACTGACTCTAAGTGGCTTCAGGCAAACGCTCTGAAACAAAGTGAATGACTTAATGGGTTGGAAGCCTGTGTAAGGTTCCATGTCATTGTAGAAGGGTAAATTCTCATGCCTCCTTAGATAGAAATGTAGGAATTCTGTAGTTAATATGTGAAAATGAGGAATGAATTGCAAGTTTCAGTGGAGGTTGCTCAGTAGGTGAGTGTGCATTACCCATATTCCCATAGCAGCTCTTCTTCCCAGGTGTAACAGAAATATTCATGAGTTCAGAGAGACACGTCACCAGGACATTGACCTAGCTGATCCTGTGAATGCTCAAAGTTTTCGTTTCATGAACAAGAAGTCGCCATGCCTTTGATCAGAAATTGTACTTGTCAACTTTGGGGGCCAACTGAATTTTTATCAGCTGAATCAGGACTTTAATGGATTAGGAAATTTGGTTCATTAGAATAACTCACGAATGAAATCAAAGCGTATTGATTTTGAAGTGAGAAACAGATCCTAAATCAAAGCAACCCAAATTTTTAAAAATCAGAGTGTCGCTAGAGGCACTGATAAAGAAAATGAGCTCAAGAAGAAACAAAGGATGCTGTCTTTGTGTTTCTCTCCTTTTTGTAGCAGAAGATTTAAAACGTGACAATAAAGGATCTGGTGATGATAAACACTCACGTGCTCATCCCCAGCTTCAACAGTTACATTGGCTCATGACCGAACTTGTCCCATTTATACCACCTCATGTCCTTATTTCTCCCACCAGCCTGGGAATTAAGACTGTGATTTTGAAAGTGAAATCAGCACCAGGCATATCAAGTAAAGAGAGAGGTGAGCAGGAGGGATCTGGGCCAATCGTGAGACTGTGCCAGGTGGCACCAAATGGAGCAGCAGCCTGTGTGTCCACAAGCTGATTTGTTCCTTTGCGGCTCCCGAGCTTTTTGTTTTCTTTCAGTGCTTGGAGCTATAGATTCTAAAAAGGTAGTACAAGCAGTTTCACTGTTTTTCACTCTAATAAAGGCTAGTATCTGAAAAGAAGAGGGGAGGAAGGGCAGATGGGCAGATGGACAGAGGAAGGAAGGACAGAAGAACAATCGCAGAGATGAAGCCTGAAGGTGGCCAACCCGGTCTTTAGGAGGCTGATGGAACCTGCTACACTTGCTGCTGCCACCGCTTACCCGTTTCATTTCCTTCATCCTTCGGAAGGTCGGTCACCCCCCTGATAATCCATGGTCTTTCTTCATTCCAGGCCTCTACAAATGCTGTCACTCAGCTTTGAATGCCATCTTTCCTTTTAAGCTGTCATTGCCTTCTCCTTCAATCCCAGCTGTTACACCGCTTCCTCAAGAGGTCCCCGTGAGCCCCAGGTCTGGATGGAGAGCCTTTTCTAGCATCCTTTCTTCATTTCCTTTCAGAGTAGTCCCCGTATTCTTGCTTAATCACAGGCCTTTCCCAATAGGCTGTGGTTCCATTAGGCAAGTAGCTGTGATTGTGTCCCCAGAACATGCCAAGTACCCATCAAGTGTACATAGGAGTGTGTGTATGTGTATACATGTGTGTATGTATGTGTGTGTGTGTATACACATATACACATACATCTGTGTAAAACATATATAGTCATTGAGTCCATACCAACTCACAGAGTAGAACTGTCGCATAGGATCTCCAAGGAGCAGCTGGTAGATTTGAACAGCCAACCTATTGCTTAACAGCCGTAGATTTTTACCACTGTGCCACCAGGGCCAAATATAATTTTTAGTGCATGCATAAAAAATAAGGTAAAAACAGAGTATGTAGGATATATAGCAATGCTTATCTAAGGGCAAGGAAATGACCAAGAGCTTCAATTTGTGGGAACCTCACAAAAGGTCACTCTATTTGAGAACAGATGCCATGTCTAAACTAGGTTACACTGCTTGGTGACCACAGTGTGGGCTGAATTTCAGTCCTCACCGGACTCTTCAGTCAGATGTCTTTATGCAGTAAACATCTTGCCCAACAGTGTGCAGTTGATGTGGAAGGAGCATTTATATAAATGGTTCTTAATTCTGGCCACATGTTAGAAAAACCTGGGGAGCTTTTGTTTTAAATACTCATGTCCAACCCCAATCTCAGAGATTCTGGTTTAATTGGTCCTGTGGCACTGGTTTGTTTTTAAAGTATCCCAGGCATTCCAATGTCCAGCCTAGGCTGGGAACTGCAGCTTTAGACACAGTGCAGTGAAAACCTCAAGCTGACTGTATTGCAGATGTGTGTTTACATAATGTAGACATGCATGGATACACTGATCAGGTCCACATCACAGATAAAACGCTAGTGTCAGCACCAGCCACTGACATTTCTAGAGTTAGGGTCAGGAGATGTTGCATTTATCACCCATTGTCCAGGGCTGTCCCACCCTGAGGAGGGAAGCACCCTGAAATTGCAGGTCAAGATTGCAGGAGCAAAAGTTCTGAAGTAAGGTCCTTGGTCTGCCCAAACCGGACTGTAACCCTGGCAATACTACTTAACATTTCCCTCCTTAAGTTACTTTGGCTGTAAAATTAGTCTAATGGTATGGACCTAATTGCCAGAAATGTCATGAGATTTAAAGATTTAATGAACAAATAATTATAAAGTGCTCCACCAATATAAACTGTTGTACAACTGCTAAACAACCTCATTGTGTAAAATTCCGTAGAAATCTAGGTTGCTCCTGTTTTTTTTATCACTGTTTATTTGATTTATGCCTACAAGACAGCATTTGCCTAAAAACCCTTTCTTATATGTGTATTCTCTTTGATTTATTCTCTTTCACTCTGCCAGCGCACAGCCTGACATATGTATACAGGACTCGCAAGAAAGAAATTGCTTAATGCACAGCGTTTCCTTTGTTGTGACTGTCTTATCATGTACTCTTATAGTTGTCACTTATTCTCAGAATTGTTTGCCTAGTTTTCTCTTAGGCTTATAAATACTCACCTTGGACATGGTTTATAGACAATGTAGGGAAAACAAATACATATACTGGAATAGTCAACTAGATTTATTCTTAAGATAAAAAAAGAAAAAGGAAAAAAAAAGGCTTAAAGGTTTAACATATCCTTGATAAACTATAATTCAGCCTGAAAGATACAAGTGGTTTACATTTACTGTCCAGGGTAGGCTTGACATTTATGGCTTCAACCTGTCTCAGTACCTTGTCAGTAGGTTATATCTTTCCCAGAAGGACTGATCTCAAAGCACAGATTCCAAGGATGCTGTTATCAGAGACATGGGGACTTTAACCAAAATCTCCTGTGGAGGAATGCAGGGGCTCAAGAATTTGAGTATCTATTAAAGTAGCATGATTGGACTTGGCTACTGATGTACCAGAGGCTGCTCCTAGTACTGGCCCTTTGACAAATTATGAATTAGAAAGTTTGTCCTTGGTGTCCTCAAATCGGCTGATAGCAGCTTCCACTCCCAGACATTACTGTCATGCAAATGATTAACATGCTAGGTGGTTAACTGAAAAGTTGATGTTTTGAGTTCGTACAGAGGTGCCTTAGAAGAAGGGCCTGATAATCTACTTCTGAAAGCTTAACCGCTGAGCACATTTCTGCTCTGACATACATGAAGTCAGCACGAGTTGGAGCTGACTCAGTTGCAACTGATGCTGGAATTTCAGAAGGAGGGCAGCCAGCACCACCGGGAAGGGGCCAGCACTCTGAGGAGCCATGCATCTTCAGTCTGCTCTCTGCAGGAGACTCAAGAAACCCGGGGTCAAGGGGAACAACCACATCCTATATTCTCCACCAGAGGAGCAGTGTGGTGTAGCTTGGAGTCAGGAGGCATGGCCTTCCTAATCTGTAAGTGAAGCTACCTATAGCTGAAGGAATTATTGTGAAGACAAATGAAATCACCTACATAAAATGTCTAGCACAGTGTCATGTGCACAGAAAGGATCCCTGAAAGATTTGCTGAATAACAGAACATCCAGGGCCTGTGATCACAAGAAGGAGCTAAATTAAAAATGAGAGACAGGGTATTGCACTGTAAAGGAAAAACAATAGGTCTTAATTGCAGAAGGACTACTTGGGTATCTCTCTTTGCTACTAATCAAGTGTGTGGCCCTGGGTAAGTCACACAGTTTTTCCACGCACAACCCACTGAACTGGAAAAAGAAGATCATGGTTTCTATCTCATAGGGTTTCTAGGAGAATTACGTGGAATAACAGGAATCTCTGGAAAAATGGAAGAGTTTGCTAGAGTCAATGGAAATAGTTTGCATTGACTCAGTTTTGAGAGTCTTTCAGTTAATGATGCAATGTAAATTTAAAGCAAACAAAACAGCAACATCAACAATGTTTTCTGTTTAGGCCAATGAAAATTCTCTGTTGAGTGTACCTGGAGAAGCCAATCAATAGCTACTTTTCTGCAGCCTGAGATACACAGAACAAATGTCTTCTACAAGGCTGGTGTTTCAGCTATTACACAGCAGCACTGATTAAGGCCCCTCCAGCCGCTTTTCCCTCATAGCATGTTAATAGGTTAAGTTTCCTTCATGATTACTAATTTTATATGACTTCACAGGATGATTACATATTTATGTATTATTTATTATGCAAATCTAGCATTATGCATTATTTAAAGCCATATTAACAATATGTATTATTTATGATGGAACTGTATTAATATATATTATTTCAACTACCTTTGACTAGGGCTTTTTTTTTTTTCCTTTCTCCCGAGGATCCCAGTTAGTGGAAGTTAGTATTCCACACGAGAATCAATGCAGCTCTCCTCCCAGGAACATTTCCATCAAGTTCACTATCAGTGCAACTTCTGAATAGTCATTGACCTTTACATGACTCTAATATTAAGGGTAAAGCTTATAGGACTGCTCGGGGTTGTGGCTGGATAATGCCACTGCTTTAAAAAAAAATTGTGACTTAAGTGGCTTACCGCTGGAATTTCACTTTTTTTTGATGGTAACCTTTAGTCCTAGAACATCATCTTTGCTATCCCAATAGCAAGCAATCAGATCAATCTTAGTTATAATAAAATTAAGAATCAGTTACAATATATTTGGCTGCAGGTCACAGAAAGCCTGAAAAACAGTGGCTAAAATATTGGGAATATATATTATTTTACTTAACAGAAAGTTCAAAGGTAGATGAGGCCAGGGATAGTTCTGTGGTTCAAGTGGGGTGTAGGGTCAACCCTGACCTAATTCTCCTGTTCTTCCATTCTGCATTTGGTAATATTGCCTTATAGCGTTTCCTCATGGATGTATGATGGCTGACACAGATATAAATATCAAAGTCAACCTCTAAACCACCCAAGGGCAGAAGAAAGGGGAGGGGTGGGGGCTAAAAAGGACTTTGTTCTATTTCCAGCTTTTATCTGGGAGAAAATCCTTTCCACAAATCCCTTAACAGGTTCAGTGATGTGCTCATACCTTGACCAAGTTACTGGCAGAGTGAGAAAGCTGTTTTCTAGGTTTTTTGTTTTTTGTTTTTTTTTTTTTAAGATGGCATAAAACATGCTGTTACATACCTAAAAAGAGTAATGGCTATTATGTAAGTGTCATGGATTGAATTGTGTCCCCACCCAAATACGTGGCTGGGCTATAATTCCTGGCATTGTGTAGCATTCTTCCATGTTATAAAACCTGCCTCTACGATGTTAATGAAGAAGGATGGGGGCAGTTCTTTGGGTTGGGTAGGACTCAGTGTATAGGATTGTATTGTGCCTTGAGGCAATCTCTTGGGCTATAAAGGAAAGACAAGCAAACAGAGAGTTGGGGACCTCCTGCCACCGAGAAGCAGTGCTAAGGGCATCCTTTGGAAAGGACCGGGGTCCCTGCACCTAAGAAGCTCCTGGTCGAGGGGAAGATTGATGACAAAGACTGTTTTCCAGAGCTAGCAGAGAAAGCCTTCTCCTGGAGCTGACACCCTGAATTTGGACTTTGAGCCTACTGAGCTGTGGCAGAATAGAATCTCTCTTTTTCAAAAGCCAAATGCTTGTGGTATTTCTGTTACAGCACCACTAGGAGACTAAAACAATACATAACCAGAAATATCGGTCACTTGGTTCCAGGAATTTAAATGATGAAATTTAAGCAAAACAAAGTTTAAAAAGCCCCGATAACCTGAATAACTCAAATCTATTAAATAAATTAAATACATAGTTAATAACCTTCTCCCACACAAAACCAACTCTAGCCCAGATAGCTACATTGATGATTACCAAGCATTTGAGAAGAAATAATGCTAACTCTATATGAACTCTTCCAGAAAATTAAAGTAGAGAGACTTTTTAATTATCCTCATTCCAAAATCAGACAAAGATATTACATAAAGAGAAAACTATAGATCAATACTCTTATGAATGTAGATGAAAATATTCTTAATAAAAGTTCAGTAAATTGAATCCAATTATACAAAAATAGGCTAATACTCCAAAACCATGAGGAGTTTATGCCAACAATGCAAGGTTGATTTTACATTTGAAAATTAGTGTAATTCAGCACATTAAAACAACAGCAAAAGCCATATACATAATTACCTCAGAGATACAGAAGAAGCAATTGAAAAAAATCCAATGTTTATTCCTGGTAAATGCTCTCAGCATAACATAAATAGAAGGGACCATCATAAACTATGAAAAACCTACACCTAATGTCAAACTTGATAGTGAAAGACTGACACACTTATATCTCCTATCTGATCTAACAAGGGTTAGATACAGCTGAAACCATCCCAGTTCTCCTTGACTCTGGCTATATTTTCCTAAAAAAATGAGACTGATCACCTATTGGAAGAACTGAAGGTATATCAGTTAGTCTGGGAAAACCCCTCATACTGGAAATAAGCTCCAGGGAACATTTATATGCTCCTCTCTTCTTATTTATCGCACCTGAGTTTTTAATTAAGATCCTCTAGAGGTCTTACCCTTGCCTTTCCCATTTTCATCCCTTTTTTTGCCTACAGATTTGGTGTTTGGGGCTACTTTCCCAGTTATAACAGAGACTGCTCTTCAACAATGATAGTTTCAGATGGTTTCCAAATCCAATTCTCTTCTACTTTCCTGTTTCCCTCCAGAATGGTTCCTGTGGCACCCCACGTTGATCCACCTTCAAGACTAAGATGTTTATTCCTCCAGGTGCCAGGAATATTGGTTACAGACAACTGACAGTCTTCTGTGAAAGGATAGTGCCTTGCTGAAGGTTTGAACCACCGCTAGTCAGATTACAATCAGTGGCACCTGAGCCAGTCCTTGTCATCCCAGCTCGACCACTCCCTACAGGATCGGCTGTGGCTTCTGTTGCAGCTGCACTGTAGTTCCCTCTGCCCAGTTCTCCTTCCTTCACACTCACAGATACGGTTCTCAGTATCTCATATGTCATAATATCAGTCTGCTTCCTGGCAAGCTCAGCCTTTAGCATTTGGTTCTGGGGGTGGTCCCAGGACGCAGATTTCAGGGATTTCAGAGCTGGATCACTACTGGCCAGCTGGTGATGAGAACTCTGTTACTGATGATAGCTGGTAACTAATAAACTCTGGTATGTTTTAAGAGGGGAAATTGTTTCACTGCTGCTGAACTGGTATGGAATTTTGGTGTAAGGAAATGTATGCACTGATGGGTACCTAAGCAGGAGAGATAGTAATTAAAAGAGCTATGCAATCAGATGGCTATTGTTGGGAGCCATCGGTGCATTACACAAAAGCAAAGTATGAAAGCCAGAAGCCCGTCTTGCCAGCATGTCAATAAACTTTCACCTCTTGCTACCAGAAGGCAGAAATAACTGAGAATCAGGCCTAGTACTTAACTATGAGTAGTAGAGCTCCAGAAAGGATTAAAT
Source organism: Heterohyrax brucei (assembly GCA_028571685.1). Lineage (NCBI taxonomy): Eukaryota > Metazoa > Chordata > Mammalia > Hyracoidea > Procaviidae > Heterohyrax > Heterohyrax brucei. The sequence goes on along the minus strand of CM053141.1, from coordinate 65,345,745 downwards.
TCTCAACACTAGCGGGTCTGCTACACCAACGTCAGAGCCCTGATTGTAGAGGAGTGAAATCCTGAGCTTTGCAATGAGGACACTAGACTTGACACATGAAAAAATCTTGAATTTTCGGATTTCCCTGAATTTCTGGGGGCCGACACTTCCTACTCCTGACTTTCTTTAAAGAAAATGCAAAGAATTCTGCCTTGTAAGTAGATTCTTTGGAATTTACTCCCACCTCCCTCTTGCCTACCAGACAAATAACTAGGGTCAGGCTACAGTATAACTCACTCGTGGAAAATTCTGGACCTGGAGGAACCAGCTGATCATGTAGTGGCAAGAGTTGTGCATAATCTTAACAACATGGGCAACATGGGCTCCCACTCACCAAGGCTGATCTAGCTACTACCATTGGTTAGTGGCCAACCTGCCAGCAGAAACAAGTGCTAAGCCCCTGACACCATCCCTTGAGGAGAGCAATGAGCCTCTCGGTCATAGCTGATTAAACTAGATAGACCCTTTCCTTTCTGGAAGGCAAAGCTATTTATCTTGACTGCACTGGCACATACTCTGAGTATGGGTTTGACCGATAGTTTGACCTACCAACACAGGATTGCACATAACATCCCAAGGGACTCATTTTATTAATTGCAAAGAAAGTACAGCAGTTTGCACGTGATCATAGTTTTTTATTATATTCCTTACCTTCCAGAATCTTCTGGGATGATAAAGCACTGGAACAGTGTTTTGCCAGGTAGCTGAGGAGCCAGCATGGAGAAGATATTCTAACAGAGTGGGATACTGTACTTCAGAATACAATATGTGCCCTAAGTTGAGAAAGGCATGTATTTCCTCCCAGGAGTTGTGTCCAGGAACCAGAAGGCAGGAGTACCAACATTTTCAGTGACCCAAGTAGGGAACTTCTGCTTTCTGTCCTTGTAACTCTAGGCTGTAAAGGTGCCAGTTCCCAAAGGAAGATTATTTCTACCAAGAAACAGAATGAGAATCTTTCAGAACTGTAAGCTACTGCTACTGGCTAGTCACTATGGGTCTCTTCTGCTACAGGACTGTCAGATGAGGAACTTCTAGCAAATGGCTACTGATGCAGATTATTAGGAGGTTACCCAGTGGGGACAAGGAGTAATTTGGCATCCAGTTGATCCACAGCAGCCTCTTGTGGTACTCCTTTAATTAGTCTTGACAGTAAATGGACTTAAGTAGCAGCCATGTCCTGAAATGGATGTGGTGATGAGTGTCTCAGAACACTCAGGGCTGAGGACCTGGGCCACCCCAGCAGACGTGCTACTACAAGTGGGAAGAATCTAGTGAAGAAGGAAAATGCTGAGTACCAGTTATCACACTGAGACCAGCTACAGTGATGAGAATTGTACTTTATCCTACTGCCTTCCTGGTGTAAATTCTCCCATGAAGAGATACCAAATAAAATCTCAAAGGCTATTTACAGATGAGGGTTAACTCCATAACATCCCAAGGGACTCATTTTATTAATTGCAAAGGAAGTACAGCAGTTTGCACGTGATCATAGTTTTTTATTATATTCCTTACCTTCCAGAATCTTCTGGGATGATAAAGCACTGGAACAGTGTTTTGTCAGGGTAGCTGAGGAGCCAGCATGGAGAAGATATTCTAACATCAGAAAAATAATTCAAATTGTGCAAGAGGAAGACTGTTGTGGACACTGTGATGTACTTCCCAGATGCCATTTCAGGGTCAAGATGCTCATTTTTCCAGCTGCTGGGAATGTTTATTGCTGATGGTTCATACCCAAGTCCCTCTCCAGTAGTTTCCCTCTGCTACAGGAAACTGCTTCACCAAGTTTATACCTTCAGTCTGGGACAGCTTTTATAAACCAAGATCTGGGCACTGCCTGCGCCTGTTGTTACTGGGGTATATCCATATACGTGCATACCAAGATTTATTTCTGTATCTATCCATCTATTTATTTATAAAAATAAATGAGTTCATACCAATACCTCTGACTCTAATCCAGTACCGCAGGGTTCAGTGTAGCCTTCCCTCTTGTTTGTTTATAACTCTTTAACTATTGGAAAGTTGGCTCACATTATCTATAAACTATTTACTTAGTTGTTCAACTGTAATATACATATAGTTTCAGAATTGCTAACCTACAGATAAGTGAGAAACAATTTTACTAACTACAATATAGTATTTGTGTGCAGCTGCTAAATGTCTGTGTGATCCTGATCAGGTCATTTAATCTTTCTAATCCATAGTTTCTTCATCTGTAAAATGGGAATACTCAAATCAAGAGTTGTGACAAGGACCAAGTGAATCCATGGGTACCCACTTTTTCCAGACTGCATGATTGTTAGCTGCCATCAAGTCAGTTTTCCTATTGATAGTGTCTCTGTGTGCAATAGAACTAAACACTGACTGGTCCTAAGCCATCATCGCTGTTGTTCTTATGCTTTAACCCTTTGTTGCAGCCACTGTGTCAATTCATCATTAAAAGTTGTTTTCTCTTTCCCTGATCCTCTCCTTTATCAAGCATGATACCCTTCTTCAGGGACTGCTGTCTCCTGATAACATGCCCAAAGTAGGTGAGATGAAATCTTACCATTCTTGTTTCTAATGAGTACTCTGGCTACACTTCTCCCGCAACAGACGTGCTATTCAATATTCTACACCAACACTATAATTCAAGTATAGCAATTCTTTTTTCATCTTTCTTATTCATTGTCCAGCTTTCACATGTGTAAGAGGCAAATGGAAATATTATGGCTTGGGTCAGAGACACCTTAGTCCTCAAAGTTGCATCTTTGTTTTGGATCACTTTAAAGAGAACTTTTACAATATATTCGTCCAGTTTAATATGTTGTTTGATTTCTTGACTGCTGCTTTCATGAATGTTGATTGTGAATCCAAGTAAGACAAAATCCTTCACAGCTTCAGCATTTCCTCCATTTATCATGATAGTGTTTATTGGTCCAGTTGCAAGGATTTTTGTGTTCTTTGTGTTGAGTTGTAATCTAAAGACAACAGCGTTAAATACTGATTACTAAGACTTCATCAGTCCCAAGGTATTACAGTTTTCCATGGCCTATAATTTCCACCTACAGAATCAAGGCCTTTAATATTTATCTCCCTGAAAGGCTCTTCAGTTATCTCAGAGAGTCTTTCAAGCATGTCTTATATAGTCAAGGCCTTCATCCTCTTAGTTGTCCCTCATGTCCCCCAGTGACATCTGTTGCCTCTATGAGAATGCTGCTTTCTGAATAGGCTGAGGATTGCCTCTCTGGGACACCAAAGACATCAAGCTCTTGAGAAACCAATTATGCTACAACTCTCTCAGCTCCTGCTAGGACACTGGAGTGATACCTTATTCCATGAACAAATGAACTTATTGACCCACTCCTTCAAGTTTCTGAGCAACAGGAAGTCATTTGGATTCCAAAGGGCCTATTGAGCCCCTGGTCTCAGCCCCTCAGAAAAGTAGCTCCTTTAGTGTCTTCCCTTAGCCCTTCTCTTCCATCAGGGCTCTCTTCTTTTTGGGGCTGGGGAAAGATCATAGCTTCTTCTGCATCTCCACCTCTCCTATGTCCCCTTCCCTGATGCTCAGGGACCTTGATACCAAATACTTCTTCCTCGTAGGCTCCTTAGCACCATGTAGATCATTCAGGGAAATGATTGCAAGAGTAGGACTGTGGGGCTGAGGGTTTTCTAGAACCACCTCTGTAATTTCAGTTGCAGTTTGGCTCAGCTTAGACCATCCTCTGAAAATGCAGAGAGGAACCGTGACAAGCATTTTATAAACTTTAAAATGCTACATGCTGTTGTACTTACCACTCTTATATCATCCGCATTACTGTCTGAGCTGCCTAAAGGAAGTCAGAATTCCTCTGCTATGGAATAAAGATGATGGAAGCTTTAGGTCATATGGCAAGGGCTTTGAGTCACTCTCCACAGATATCCCTTCTTCAGCACACTTTTCTGGTAATATTAGCTTCCCACCTCTTTCTCTAAGCAACAGCTTTTGGGTTTCTGAACACACTACTTGATTCTTGCTAGAGCCAATGTTTATCCAGTAGATCAGGTGCATCCAGCCCACTACGGAGCCCACTAGTTGCCATAAGCCCTTTTAAACTGTTAGAATTTTTTTTTTTTAAATGAAGGCAAGTGAAATAGAAGGAGTGGTGTCCTGTCCCTTCCTTTTTCGAGAGCCCTCTGATGGCTCACTCTCAGGGAGCACAGCAGGTGCTGTGCTCTCAGGGAGTGTGCAGGTGACAGCCATGTCTGTGATGTACAAGGTGTACAGGTAGGACCATCTAATACTGCTTCTGAAATAGAAACAGGGACAAATGACAGAATTTGCTTGGCTTGTGATCTGTTGTGGCTGCCCATAGAAAGGCAAGACAAGGGCAAAGTATTTATCAACACATTTTCCTTCTAGTGTCTCCTACTCCCTCTCTCACTCTCAGTCTCTGGCTTCATCTTCCCTGGGGAACAGATTGTCTTAGTGCAGAATCTATTGCTTGTAGGGGAGGAGGCACAAGTGAGGGTACAAAGTCTGGGATTTGGCCAAGGCAGGAGTCAGTACAAAGAGGCTGCTGGAAGGGTCTGCTTCAATCATGCCAAGCTCTCCTTTAATACTTTATCTCTTTATGGAAAGGACCTGTGTGAAAGCACCCACTTGGATTTGCCTGACGAGTGGGAGAAGAGGAAGAACAGGTGGTGTGGTTCTTCTTCAAAAAGCAAAGCAAAGCAAACAAGCAGCAAACAAAACCTTCTCAGCTTCTCTTCCCTGCCAAAAATAAAGATGTTTAAAACACCGTAGTTAGGCTCTACAGGCAGCTGTGGCCCTGACCTACTTCCCTCACTTAAAAAGCTGAACTCATCCCTCCTCTTCCTCTTCCCCAGTCACTGAAAGCAGCTGAAAGTGTCCCCAGCTACACCCCCACAGCCAGCCATTCCTAGCTGCTGGGGATACCCACTTTGGAGGCTAAATCCACAGATATGTCTAAGTAGAGTTTGCCCACTCATTGTCCCTTGCCACCATTGATCTTCATGGTATCTGCTCCCTTTCTCCTTACAATGGCTTTTCTGTGGTAGGGGTTGAGAGTAGTACCTGGGGCCAGAAACTACTATCAGAGCTTCTACCCCAAAGACAGGACAGCACATAGATGAAGGCGTTTGTTACCGGGTCAGGACTTTCTTTGCTTCACTGATGTCAGAATCCACTGAGGATATCAGAAGCCTCCTCTGGACCTAGAAAGGTCTTGCCCTGAGGGAGTGAATAGATGTCGCACTTGGAAGAGATGACCCAGATGCATAGTTGTCCATTACTTCTACACAGAGGATGTACAGTACAACACACCATGGCATGGTCATGCTGAAATTCTTCTACTTTGTCTCCCACTCAGGAAAACAAACTGACATATAATAGAATAAGAGCTATATTGTTTAGGCTTAATTTTTATCCACTCTCATGTATTAAAATTAAATTATTTTCCAACTTTGTTATTTATTTGCTACAAATAATTTGCTAAATAACTTATAAAAATGGATCATGAGAGTACGATTAAGATCACAGTTCTCTCTCCTCCCCCCCCCCCCCATAGTCTTTGATCTGGAAATTCTCCCCTCTAGAAATGTAGGGAGACCAGAGAAAGGATCAATAGAATCTTTACCCCTGACTTGAAAACTACAAACACAAAAATGCCTTAAAGGATATGAAAGAAGGTACTGAAACAGTGAACTTATGTGTGTCACTTAACTGAATGTTATGTCACATAACCAAACCACATAATAATTTTTGAATCTTGGGAGAGAATGGAAAAAGCATTGTTAGAATCTTTTTTAAAAAGCCTCATAAGGAATTATCTAGTATCTCCCTACATTAATCATGGCCAGGATTTCACCAGCTAGATCCTTCCCTAAACCAGACTAGCATCCCTTAGGGGATATTAGCATGTAGGCGACAGAATTTTTGCTATTTGGTTGCAGAGGATCTCAGACCCAAATCAGAAAATAGCCAAATAGAAAAGTCCAGAAGGCAGTGAAAGGAGTGGAGGAAGATATCCAACTAGTCAGCCATCACCCGCTTCTCCTTCCGGAGCAGAAAAGAGTTCTAAGCTCTAGTTCGCGGGGTGGGGCAGGGGGAGGAATCTAGAAACAGAGTCAGAACAGAGTAGTCTGAAGCTTGGGATGACCTCAAACACTTCCCAGGCTGAACATAAACAGCAAGAGAAAGGACACTGTCCACGTAGCTCAGTGATGGAGTTGTGAGTGGAGCAGGATTGATGGACTGGAATTCCTACCATCTTGCAGAAATCAGTCATGAGGTATGTAGGAAGGGCCAGACTTGTGCAAATAACTTGATGCTCAGAGTTGGAAGAAGGGGCTAGTCTGAAGCCCAGAGAGCAGCTCTTCACTGTGGTGCAGGTACCAGGGGTTAACCAATTGTTAAGAGTCGTAAAATAAGCACAGTTGGAGACTCAGTACATTGTATTCTCTCTAACTCTCTCTCTCACACACACAGTCTCCATGCATATACCATGAGTCCCTTGAGGACACAAATGTGTCTTAAGCCTTCTGTATCTCCTGCACCTACCTACAACAGTGCCAGGCAATAAATAACTGGTGCTCAATAACTGTGTTTTCAACTAAAGTTAAGCAGGTGACTTAGATCAAATGGGTGGCTGCTCCTGGGATGGTATTGATAACAGTGATAGGTCACTCTAAGCTGATTCTCAGGCATAATATCCAGAGGGGCCAGATGTCAACTTGACAGCAACTCTTTTTTTTGGAGTAGACATTAGACAGTGAACTGTCCAAGAGACTTGCCAGAGTTGAGAAGCCCAAGCTGCAGTTTTTTAGCTAGCTCTTTATCTTATGGAACTACTTTCTGAGGCAGTCTGTTTGGAAGGGAAGCCACTTTGAGGTCTAACATGTACCCTGAGGCAACCCATTTGGCCATTCTCTAACTGAATTGATTTCCATGGGATCAGGAAGCTCTGTTTTAATATGTTTTCAGCCTACACATTGATTGCAATCAGATCCAAGCCAGTTTGAGCAGAATTTGCCAGCAAAATGTCATGAGACTGCAGAGCCAATACCTTATTATTTCAATAAATCTAAACATACAACAACTACAGTTTTACCAGCAACCAATTCTGTTTTTGTAATTTTAACACCAACAGCAATCTAGTATGTCTGGCTTGAGGTGTTGTCACCATTTCAAAAGCCACCCTGCACAATGAGCAGAAATCTGTTCTCCCCAAAGATGTTTACAAGTGTTCTCCTTTACAACTGTCTGGCAAATTGACGGGATGAAGATGTCAGTGGAATAGACACATGTGGAAGAATACCACTATCCTTCCTTTCTGAGGACCAGCAGAGGAACACCATGACCATCTGGACAATTTCCAGACATAGCAGAGCAGCTCCCTGAACACCAGATCTTGAGGGTGAGTTTCTGGCCTTGCAGGCCCCTGCTCATGCTTCTGCTCCAAAGCTGACTGCTCAGAATGTCCAGAATGAGGAACCACTGGCCTTTATCCAGAGACCAGGCCAGCTGTGCAAGCCAGCTTTCTTCTAGAATTTTACTATAGTCTCATTTCTAATTAAAAGTCACCTGTGTGTTCAGTGTGCCTACTAGTCAGCTCCTGTTAACACGGTATTAATTGATCTCTATGCATTTGTTGCAAATCTACACTGCCTAGTGTCATGCTCATTGTTGTTAGCTGCTGTTGAGCTTGCCCCCAACTCAGGTGACCCAATAGCACAGTAGGCTAGATTTACGGTGACCCAATGCACAATGAGATTGCACCATTGTGATCCACAGGATTTTCACTGACTGATTTTCAGAAGTAGATCACCAGGCCTTTCTTCCTAGTCCTTCTGAGCTCTGCTAAAACCTGTCCAGCATCATAGCAACACATAAGCCTCTACTGACATGTGGGTTGTGGTTGCATTTGAGGTGCATTGACCAGAAATCAGACCTGGGTCTCCTGCATGGAAAGTAAGAATTCTACCATTGAATAACCATTGCATCCTAGTATGATGCTAAAAAACGAAAACAAAACCTTTTGCCATCAAGTGGATTCTAACTCATAGCAATCTTATAGAACTGAGGAGAACTGAATCATAGCATTTCCAGTAGTGGCTAGTGGAGTTGAACTGATAGTACATGGTTAGCAGCCATAGCACTTAACTACTACACCATGAGGGTTTGCAGTATCATGCTAAACCAGAAACCAAACTCAATGCTGTTGAATTGATGCCAACTCATAGCGGCCCTATACAATAGAGTAGAGTTGCCCCATAGATTTTACAAGGAGCACTTGGTGGATTTGTACTGCCAACCTTTTGGTTAGCAGATATAGCACTTAACCATTACACTATTAGGGTTTTCAGTATCATGCTAGGAGTCTGAAATTATTTTCAGAGCAGTTCATTTGTAGTACATGGGGATTGTTTATTTATTTTTATTTTAGCATAATCTTTCCTGTTTTAGGTGTCTCACAAATTTCACAGTAGTTTCAACATTACATATTTTAAAGTTTTCTTTGTTTCTTATTTCTTTCATATTGTATAGCTAATTTTGTGTCCACATGGGGGTAATAATGATTTAACATCTATTTAATAAATTTAATTAAAATACAACAACAATTTGGGCCCTCCTGGTGAAATGAGAAGGAGCTCTGGTGGTGCAGTGGTTAATCACTCATCTTCTAACTGAAAAATTGGTGGTTTGAACTCTTCAGCTGCTCTTCAGGAGCAAGATGTGGCCATTTGCTTCATAAAGATTACTATGGGGTACTTCTACTCTGTCCTACAGGGTCATTGTAAGTTAGAATTCAACTTGATGGCAAAGGGTTTGGTTTTGGGGGTTGGTCAAAGGAAATTTTCTAGTAAGAACGTCCTATCCACTCTACTTCATTATAAATTGTTGATTAATTCCATTCTAAGCCCTAGGTGTCATGCAGTTAGGTCTTTGATTCATGGAGACCTCATGTGACATAATTAATGTTAACCGGGCACCTGCTATTTGCCAGTCATTCTGTTAGGTGCACTGCACACATTTCATTTAGTGTAGGGATTGGCTACAGCATCACTAATTTTCAGTTTCTTTGATTTTTTTTTGGTGGTTTATTGTCACATTTCCTTTAATTAATTCACAAGAATAAAGGGCCTGATTGGTGCATTAGTAATTGATCTCTGTAAACGTAGTAATCTTATACTGAAATTAGTCTTTTCATATATTAATTATACAGTAAATGTTGTTAAATGAAATAAAAAATAAGTATGATCTCAATTTTAAGTCTTCATAGTTACTAGTCTCTACATACAGTCATGTAAGTCAATCTTATAAAAAAAAAAGCTGTTAATACTAAACATTATACGAAGTATATTCCAGCATTTTGGAATGATTTCTGCCATTTATACCTGCGTTCATTCAGTATTTGGACGTCTTGATAAAAAACAAGACCTAATCCACTACTGAAGTTAAAGGCTCAGGTGATAGGTTAACTCACTTTAACTACTATTTTGGTTACACAAAATTCCAGCTGCACAAGTGAACATTAAATAGCAGCAAAGGCTCAGCCTATGTAAGTGTGCACAGTCACTCTATCTTTTACTGTCCGCCCCTTTGCTAAGTCAGTCAAACTCGCTGATTATACACAATGGGCTCTGATCACATTGCATCACATACATGGAAGAAAACAAGGCATTTAGTCATTCAACCAAAGTGGATGTACTGAAAATCCATTATACGTCTACCCGTAGTGTGTAATCTAGGGAGTACAAAGGATGTATAAGACAGGGATGGCTCTTCTTGGAGAGATAAGACTAGCATTATTAAAATAAATGTAAAAGAATACAAAGTAGGATGCAATTCAATTTAATAAAAATTTTATTTTCTATGCATTTGATAGAAAACTTTTGGAAATTTAATTTAACAAAAATTTTTTGAGCACCGTCTATGGACAGGGCTGACTTATGCAGGCATGTTCTCCTCCCCTCCAAACCTTGGGCCTACCAAGTGCCTGGCAGTTATTAGGTAAACAATATATTATGAATGAAGGAATGAATTTTACTGCATGAAAGAAGTTTACAAGAGGATAAAGTAGTTAGACAAATATGTAAATAACTATAATATTAGGTAGAACATAATCACAATACACAGTGCAATGGAAGTTTTGAAATGGAGATACTACACGGTCAAGATTAGGAATATAGATTCAGAGACCAACTTAAAATAATTTGGCTTAGTGTAGCGGAGTGGTACAAGGTAGTGGTACAAGGCTGTAGAGGTAGGCTGTGGAGAGCTTCCTGTATAGAGGCCTTCTTAGGGGGCTCAAATAGTTAAATACTTTGCTGCTTACTGAAAGGTTGGCAGTTTGAGTTCACCCAGAAGCAGTTTGAAGAAAAGTCTGGTTATTTACTTCTGAAAAATCAGCCAATAAAAACCCTATGTAGCTAATTCTACTCTAACACACTTGAGGTTGCCGAGTCAGAATCAACTCTGTGGCAACTGTTTGTTTCTTCTCCTTAGGTAATAAGGACCCAGAATAGGAACGCAAACAACAAAACAACCTAACTGCACTATCCAATATTAAGAATAAACTGGAAAGCAGTGTCAAGTAGATTTAAGTTGAATGAAAACAGAGGTAAGAGGTCTGTTAAAGAGGATCTATTACAATTGTATTGACAATAAGAAATACAAAACTGAACTAGACAGACAGTAGGATGGAGGGGGAGTAGTTTTTCAACTCTGTAACAAGAACAAACTCTTATGTCTTGCCTATCAAGTGTATTTGGAGTATTGAGGTGAGGTGAGGATGACAATATTTTTGAAAGTAACATGCAGGCTGGGTGGGGGGAAGTAAAGAAGGAGATAAGAAGAAGGAGATAAGGGTCTCCACGTTTTCTATTTAAAATTAGGAGTCTATAGCAATTTAATAAAAAGAAATTTTACTCTGAACTGGAGAACTCAGGAATGCTGAGGATTTGGAAGATGAACTGAATTGCATAGAAAGACAAGACAGTTATTGTTCAGAACAGTGAAGAATTGCAAGCAACTTAATCAAAGCTCTCTTTATAGACCTATTATTAATTGTAATTATTTGATCTAAGACAACCTGGCTAATATTTATCCTAATGTATCACCTAATTTATCAGTCCTGTGAAAGACAGGTTAGAGACTAGCAATGAGAGAGAGACAGAGAGGCAGTGAAGATGAGTTTCCAACTTGGATAAGGTCTCTTTGCACTTTCATGTTACTGAGTGTCGTCAGATCTCTCTGATTCATAGCAACCCTACAGACAGTGTAACTTCCCCACACAAACTATGCTTCATCAATCTATGTATTAAGAGTACCTAGATCAAGCCTGATATATTATAGGCACCAAATACATTTTAAATTTGAGATACCTAGAGGATAGAGAGATAGCTCATGGTAATCTTGGAGGAATACTGTACAGTGCAGAATAGAGTTCAAACTGGTGGTAGCAATTTGAGCGCTATCCACCTAGAAATGAAAGAAGGAACTGACAAAATAAAATTTTATAGAAAGCAAATTGACCAAGAAGCAGTCCAGCAACAGCAGTCAGGGGAATTCCCACCACTGGGAGTAGAGGAAGAGTTGCTGCAGCAGAGATAGGGAAGAAAGGAAACCAAAGCAGGGAATGTGGGAATGAGAACTTGAAGGAGCACTATCCTGGGAAACAAGGGAACAGAGACACTGAGGAAGAAGGCGCTGGTCTATAATATCAAATGGAGGAAGGAAAATATACAAGGAAGCTATTGGATACGGTAACTGGCTGGTCCTCAGGGAGGTTGCTTTCAGTAGAATTTAGAGGTAGAAGCCAAGTGAAGTGGACACAAGGAGAGAGACTCTTCTGGAGGAATTTGTCAGGGAAACTGATCTGGAATGGTATTTTTAGGTGAAAAAAGTTTGAGGAAAGATGGTTTTAGGAATAGAGTAACCTGAAAGGAGGATTCAGTACAGAGGAATGAAGCACAAATGGATCCACACACAAGAGAAGAAAAATCACTCAAGTTTCTAAAAGAAAGGAGGAGGTGGGCCAAAAAACACACAGATGGTTGTTTTCCACTTTCTTTCCCCTTCTCCCCGCTTCCCCCAGAACCTGAGAAGGATAAGGAAGGTAGCCATGTAGGGTTGGGTGAGGGCACGCAGTGTAACGTATAAGAACTGCATCAGGACCAAGAAGGAGTAGACAGTGAAGGCCCTAGAACAAGGATCTAGAACATGAGAGAGAGAGAGAGAGAGATTTTTTAGAGTTGGCCTAAGAGACTGTAGTAGTGGTGGTGGGTGGGGGGAAGGCATCAGGCAAATCCAGCATCTTCAGGCTTATGTCTCAAAATTCATGTCAGATGAGGAGAGTAGAGACTGAAGGGGTTCTGAAAAAAATGTCTTCTTGTAGTCTGGATTCTGACTACACCCTAGGGAAACTCTCTTTTTGTCTTAAGGCTTACATAGATCAGATGAGGCTCACCCACTTTACCTAAGGTCAATTTATTTAATCATACATAACTACTTTATAACAGCAACTAGATTAATCTTTGCCCTGGGCAAAGTTGACACAAATTTAAATACTACAAAGGGTATGCTGTGGGTGTCAGGGTCCAAGCATGGTGAGGAGGAGTCCATGCACTGGGCAGCCCCGTGCTCTCATCTCCTGCGAACTATGAAAGTCTTCTGGGTGGACAAATGATTTGTGACAAATACCTTAGAGAAAGTTTATAACCTGGCATTTATGGGCAGACTTTAGGAGCTTGTTATGGATTGTACTGTGTCCCCTGAAATGTGTGTCAACTTGTATGATTGCCTATTTTGCCATCTGTTATGATTCCTATGTGTTATAAATCCTGCATGAGGCAAGAGGAGAGGCAGTTCTGTCAATGAGGCAGGACTCAGTCAACAAGATTAGGTTGTAACTCAGTCTCTTTTGAGATACAGAAAAATAAGCAGAGAGATAGGGGATGAATGAAGAACCCAGAAGCTGAGCACATCCTTTGGACCCAGAGCCCCTAAGCTGAAAAGCTCCTATATCATGAAAATTTTATGAAAAAGACCTTCCCCTAGAGCCAACAGAGAAAGAAAGCCTTCCCTTGGAGCTGGTACTCTGAATTTGGACTTCTGGTCTTCTAGACTGTAACAAAATAGAAGTTTGTTAAAGCCATCTACTTGTGGTATTTATGTTAATAGCACCAATGGATAGCTAAGACAGAGTGTAGGAAACCCTTGAAATTATAAGTAAAATTTTGAACATCTGAGAAGTTTTCTGGGAATTGGGGTGGGTTAACAACTTTCACAGAGTGTCAAACATTGACTGATATATTTGAGGCTTCTACTGGAAAAATTGATGGCAAGTTGAGATCACTGTAAGTATATAAGTAGAATAAAAGATTATGCTCTTTGAATAACATAGAAAATCATGAGTATGTGTGAATAAAATTGGAAATCATGAATCCACATGGATAAAGTATGAAATCATAAATTCATATGAATAAAACCTAAATCACCAATTCATATTGATAGGTAGTTAGACATATAGACAGACAGACAGACAAGTAGGTAGGGATGCAGGTAGGCAGTTTGACAGGCAGATAGACAGATAGGTAGAAAGTTTGACAAAGAGTGATTATTTATATAGCTTGAAGGTGCCTCCTCGCTAAATATACCTAACTACAAAGAAACAAAGAACTAGGGTTGACCTGACCAGGCCAGGATATTTTCAATTGCGTCTTATGTGTGTGAAAGCTGGAAAATGAATAAGGGAGACTGAAGAAGAATTGATGCCTTTGAATTATGGTGCTGACGAAAAATATTGAATATACCATGGACTGCCAGAAGAACTAATAGGTCTATTTTGGAAGAAATACAGCCAGAGCATACCGTGGAAGTAAGGATGGCAAAATTTTGCCTCATGTGCTTTGAACATACTATTAGGAAAGACCAGTCCCAGGGGCAGGATGTTATACTTGGTGGAGAGTCAGAGAAGAAGAGGAAGACTCCCAGTGACACAGACTGACACAGTATCTGCAGCAATGGGCTCAAGCATAGTGACAATGGGGAGGCAGGACCAGGCAGTGTTTTGTTCTACATAGGATTGCTAAGAGTCAGAACCAACTCAACAGCACCTAACAACAAAAACAAAGAAACAGAGTAACATTAGAAAGAGAATCCTGACAGACACTTTAATCAAGCGATGCAAGTATCATCAGTAACAGGTCAAATCAAAATCTCATCCTGCCTGATAGCCTGCAAGAAGAATGCTTCTGTGATATTCCTGACAAAAATGCTTAACTTGAATCTAATTGTTTAGAATAATCAAACAAACCTAAACTGAGGGACATTCTACGAAATAACCTGCTTAAAATTGTCAAACAAGTCAAAGTCATGAAAGTCAACAAATGCCTAAGGAAATGTTGCAGAATGAAGGAGACTAAGTGGACATGACAACTAAGCATGACAAGAGAGTATCAACTGGATTCTTTTGCTACAAAGGATATTACTGGGACAATTGCTGAACTTGAATAGGGTCTGAGGATTAGCTGTGTAATGAATCAATGTCAGTTTCCTGATTTTGATAGTTGTGTCCTGTTTATCCAGGAGAATGTCTTTGTTTACAGGAAATACCATTACCGTTTGGGGTAGTATGGTGAGAGTAAGACTGACAGCTTAGTCTCAAATAATTCAGAAAAAAGTTCTTAAGTTACATAATTCCACCTTTTCTATATGTTTGAGATAGTTTCAAAACAAACAAAAACATTTATGAAAAAGAAAAGATATTTGGTGCTTTTACGTTTCTGCCATTGGCAGGAATCACTTCTCCTAAGTAACCAACACCCCACCATCAGCCTGAGTCCTTGAATGAATGAATATACATGGAGGAGACGTGAGCTTCATCTGCAGCAAGGACCTACGTCCTGCCATACATACAGCTTGAAACAGAGCTGTGCAGTTAAGTCCAGCCCAAACCCAAGATGACCCACAAGTGCAACATGAATCTCAAGTATAGTGACACAAGACAGAAAACTGTTGTAGCAACTCTCAGTTAAAATGAAACATTGCACTGCAGGACTGGGTCACCAAGGGAACTGCAGCTTCTTCTGTGATCAGCAAACACCTGGCTCCGGTTCTACAATCAGAAAGTTGGCAGGTTCATCCAATCGCTATAGCCAGGAGGCTGCTGCTGCCACCCTTCCAGAACCACGCTGTGCCTTCTGTGATCTGCACCAGAAGAATGGCGGTCTCACATTCTGCTCCTCAAGACTTACGAGCTGGACACTGGGAGCTCCATCACTGCTGGAGAAAACCAGACCCCGTCACAGCACTACTTATCAGCCAAAATAGTGGAAACAGCAAACACACAGCCTCTCTACCTTAATGCTGCTTTCCAAACCTCGTATAAGTGTACCAGATTGGCTAAAACTAAGTCACATCCTCAACACTATCTCCTATGACATCTTGGTAATAGTTTTTAGGTTTCAAACTTCTGAATTTCAGAAAGGCATGATTAAAGGAAGATGAAATAGTTGAGTGTCAAGCCATCACATTCTTCAGAGAGAGAGGAAGGCAGAAAAGGAGGAAGCAAGAATATATTCTCGTTTACTTAGACAGTGGAATACTGTGTAACAGTGGAATACTGTGTAACAGTGAAAATCAATGAACCACAGGTAAGAAAATTAACCTGAGTAAATCTCAACATAATAATGACCAAGGGTAAGAATGGAAGTGACCGAATAACATAGAAAGTTCAATGCCATTCATAAAAGACTTTAAAAACTGTGAAGCAATACTACCTACTTTTAAAGCACACAAATATATAGTAAGATTCTAAAAGCATGTGTTGGAATGACAGATAGTAGTTACTTTTTGCAGGGAGAGATATAAGGGAATGAATTTGAGAAGTTTACACAATGTGTCTCAGTTCTCTGCGGCTGTATAACAGACCACTCCAAAATTTAGTGGCCTGAAGCCACAACCATTTATTTGCTCCTGATTCTGTGGGATGGTAATGAGGTAGGGCTCTGCTGGGATGGCTTATCTCTATTTCATGTGGTGGTGTTGGCTGCTCACTCATGTGTCTTTGGTTAGTTAGTTTGTCTGCTACAGCTCTCTAGTCTCAGATGTTCTCACTCACGGGTCTGGGTCTTTTTCTTGGATGGATGAGTCTTTGTCCATGAGGCCACTCTCTCTCCGTGAAGTCTTGCATTCTCAAGGTGACTAGCTTGGACTTGTTCACAAAGTGGCAGCATTCCAAAAGGCTAACAGATGAATCTATGAAGCCACTCTCTTCAGGACAAATGGTTAGAAGTCATATAGAGTTACTTTCATCACGTTCTAGTGACCAAAGCAAATCATGAGACTAGCCCAGATTCAAGGAGTAAAGAAGTAGACTCTTAATGGGGGAATCTGTAAAGGATTTGCACCCATTTTTAATCTACTTACTACACAGGAGCTCCCTTTGGGTATTTGATATTTTATTTAAGCAAATATAGCAACATTTGTATAATTTGATAATAGTGGGTAGTAGATAAAGTTGTATATTACTTTATTTCTGTGCTTGGTCTTTATGTTTAAAATACTTCAAAATTTAAGAAGAAAGGAATGAAATAAAAATAGGTCACCTGATTCATCCCCATCTTGACATTCTGTAGGTACCTCATTTGTGTTCCTTGGAGCCTCACTGGTCAGGCTTATCCTTTCTCAGATCCTGATTATTCAGCTTTTATTTCAGTTCTGGAATGTAACCTGCAGACTTCCAAAAATTTAACTTTATGACAAAACATAATTTATATTTGGAGAAGAGTCCTTGTGTTACAGGAGTTCATGACTGAGCAGGAGGTAGAGCTTGGTGCTTTTGGCAGGTACATTTTAGGCATCTGTTTATCACCACTGATGTTCACGGTAGCTGAGAACATTCTTGGGCAATACTCTGTCCATAGCAAAGGTTAAAAAATGTATAGAATCCTGATTACAGACCACTGTGGTATAGTGAGAAGAAGAATTGTTGTCTTTGAATAATCATGTTGGAGAAGAATGCTGAATGTACTATAGTCTGCCAGAAGAATGAGTAGATCTGTCTGGGAAGAAGTACAGCCAGAGTGCTCCTTGGAAGCAAGGATAGAGAGACTGGACATGTTTTCATGAAGAATCAGTTCATGGAGAGAGACATCATCGTTGTTCAAGTAAAGAGTCAGCAGTAGAGAATAAGACCCTCAAAGACATGGATTGACCCAGTGACTGCAACAATGGACTAAAGCATAAACATGATTGCGGCCACAGTGCAGGACCAGGCAGTGTTTCATTCTGTTATGCATAGCGTCACTATGAGTTGGAAACAACTTGATGGCATCTCGCAACAACAACATGATGTAGCTGTGGTGGAAGCCAGATTACATGTGATAGGAGTCGTTTGATGGAAAAGTTCTTAAGAAGAGAGGGAAGGCCAGCACAACGCACCAGACTCAACCAACCAACCAACCAAAACAGACAAAAAAAAAAAACCAGTGCCACCGAGTCAATTCCAATGCATAGCAACCCTACAGGAGAGAGTAGAACTGCCTCATAGAGTTTCCAAGGACCATTTGGTTGATTTGAACTGCCAACCTTCTGGTTAGCAGCTATAGCAGTTAACTACTATGCCACCAGGTTTTCCCCAGACTCAACAGCAAGGTCTAATTGTGTGATAGGGTCTTGATTCCTGGCATTGTGAGTTAAGTAGCTACTACTGAAACTGATATCAGGTTAGCCTGTGCAGAAAGAAGAGCCACTGGGAACTAAAAAGGCTACTTTGCTAAGGGTTCTTATGCTCAGAGGCTCAAGTAATCACACTGGTGACACCACGAAGGGATAGGAATATATATATTTTTTCTCACTTCATAAGAGATGTAATGAAACTCTGACCTCAAAGCATATTGGCAGTTTCCCAGTAACATCAAGATGATGTTGTTAGCTGTCAGGAAGTTAACTGTAACTCATGGCAATCTTCTATGCACAACAGAGCCAACCTGTCTTGAGATATAAAACACGGAGTGAGCAGAGAAAAATGGAGACCTCGTATCACCAAGAAAGCAGTGCTAGGGCAAAGCTTGTCTTTTGGACCTGAAGTCCCTACTTTGAGATGCTCCTAGACCAGGGGAAGACTGATGCATCACAAGGGCCTTTCTCCAGAGCCGACAGGGAGAGAAAGCCTTTTCCTGGAGCCAGCACCCTGAATTTGGATTTCAAGCCTACTAGACTTCAAAAGAATAAACTTCCCTTTGGTAAAGGCATCCGCTTGTGGTATTTCTGTTACAGCAGCACTAGACAACCAAGACATCCTAGTTGGCTCTACTTCACCAAATACTTCACCTCTTGTAGTGATTGATCATTCCTGCTGGTGTGTACACAGCAGGTCAGGCAATATTCTGTGGTCATTCATAAGGTTTTCAATGGCTAATTTTTAGGAGATAGCCAGGCATCTCCTTCCAGTCTGTATTAGTCTGGAAACACCACTGAGAGCTGTCCACCGTGGCTGAACCCGCTGGTATTGAAACGCTGTTGGCATCACTTCCAGCACCACAGCATCACACAAACTGCACAGTGTGACCAACAGACGGCGGAGCAGAGGAACACCAAGACAGGTTGGGGAAAGTTCCCTTTATAAATGATATTGGAGGTAATAGCCATGTGAGGAGTTCCATAGACTCAGAGCCTCCAGTTTCTCTGTGGAACTATAGGTCACAGCAGTCCAGGCTTGCGGACTGATCTGTCACCAGGCCCGCTGCACACACGTAAGTCTAGCCTTGGGAGTCCCAGAATGTTTTAGGAGGTGTCCTCTGTAAAAGACATCTTCCTTGAGTCAAGGAAAAAGGGACTTGGGACCATCCAGACTAAAGTTATACTCTTAACTGAATGTAAGAGATACTGACCGCTAATGGCTTGAGACGTTGATGTTGCATTTATATTTTCTCAGCATTAATGCAACTGACATTTAGCATCTCTTTAATTACAAGATGTTTATGGTATCTATATAGAACTCATTTCAGATTCTGAAGCCTCAGGACACTGAAAACATGTTTAGAATGAACTTTCTGCAAGTGCTAAATTTAGGCAAACTATTCCACAGAACAAACTACCCCTCCACCCCTGCTGGCTGCTTGTATGGGCTGTTCTTTTATTGTTTGATGATTATGATGATGACAACGACGAGCAGCAGCTGCTTCAGTGGATTTAACACCCTTTCCTCTCCTTCCTTATGTAAACCCACAGTTGTTTTATTTCCGCCTCAGTCCTGTGCCATACGTTTCATGACACATGCGTTGTACCAGTGGTGCTAATTAAGGGAGCCTATTCGGAGCCACTCGACTGAAGACTGCCTCTGAAAAAGAGAACCCACTGGAGGGATGCCCAAAGGAGAGAGAGAGAGAGAGACCATTCAACATGCTTCACCTGGTGGAAATGTCACTGGTTCAGCTTCATGGGGTGGCTGGAGCCTCTCACACAATAAACATTCCTACATGCAGGGCTGATGCTGGGAAGGTGCTCACATCAAGATCTGAAAGCACTTCACATCTAACCTGAGGGTCCAGCTGACAGCCGAGAGCTGTGCTAGCGCGCCCTCCTCTCCAAGAGAACCGGGCAATGGTTCAGCCACAGCAGCCACTGAATAGACTCTCTATTGTTGTTTTCATCTGAGAGCTTTCATCTGCCTCCAGCACCCCTGTAGACTTCCTAATTGGTCCTCTGGATCTAGCCCTTTTTGGCCTGTCAGTGTAGCTCTGTGTTTCGGTATGCTTTAATCTCCCTGCTTGCTTGGCATATTGCTCCATTTTCATAGTTTTCTGATGTTAAAAAGCAGCTTGTACAGCTTGTGTGATCTTCATGCTATTTCTGCTCCCTGTTAGTAACTGTACTAGAAAAACAGCTGTTAATCTTAATCAAGTTTGATTGTGGTTAGTGCTACAGCTGCTAACCGAAACATTGGCAGTTCAGATCCACCCTGTGCTACTTGGAAACTCTATGGAGCAGTTCTATTCTGCCCTGTAGGGTTGCTATGAGTTGAAACAGACTTGACAGCAATGGGTTTGGTTAGGTTTTCATCAGGCTCGGGAAACCGTGGTGGCATAATGGCTAAGTGCTATGCTGCTAACCCACAGGTTGGCAGTTCAAACCCACTGAGTGCTCCGTGGAAGCTATGTGGGGCCTTTCTACTCTGTCCTGTGGGGTTACTATGAGTCAGAATCCATGTGATGGAAATGGGTTGTCAGAATGAAGAAACTATTTTCTGGTACCTCTTTCTATTTCTCATGCAACTGGTATACCTGGTTTCCATGAGAACCATTTAAATAGATCCTCCACAACTAAAACTACTACCTCTTCTAGGGCTTAATACTAACTTTTCATGTCCACTTTTTCTGGTTTTTTTTCATTTCGTTGTGCAATCAGTTTCTAATGAACATCACTCCATCTCTTTTCCTGTTATAAGTGTCTTAGAAAGGGACATCGGATGATTAATAAGCCCCCTCATTGATGTAGGTAACGAAACCATGCTGTAAAATTTTCCTTCCTAAAGGATTGTGTGTACCCTTGCGTGTATCCTGTTCAGTAAGCCAGGAGTTGGCATACTATGGCCTGAAGCTAAGGCTAGCCTGTCACCTATTTTGTACATAAAACTTTATTTGAACACAATCATGCCTATTCACTTACGGTAAGGCTACTATCACAATATTCCAGCAGAATTGAGTACTTGCTTCAAAGAATGCTTGACTCACAAAGCCTAAATATTTACTACCTAACCATTTACAGAAAAACTTTCCAACTCCTGACCTATACCAGTTGTTTTTGTAGCGTAGGCCTCAGGATGACAGCATCAGCTTCACCTGGAAATCTCCTTGAAGCTTAAATTCTCAGTCCTGATAAATCAGAAACTCTGAGGGTAAGGCCCAGTGATACAGATTTTCATAAGGCTTCCAGTAACTTAGATACATACCAGATTTTAAGAGCCAGGTCCCTGAGTGGCACCAACAGCTCTATTCTCAACTAGTAAGCAAAAAGTTGGTAGTTCTAACCCATCTAGGGGTGCCTAGAAATATAGTCCTGGTGATCTGAAAAGTCACAGCCTTGAAAACCCTACGGAAGACAATTTTACTCTGCATGTTTGGGGTTGCTGTAAGTCAGAATTGACTCAAACACAACTGTCATGGATTGAATTGTTCCCTAAAAAATCTGTAACAATTTGACTGTATCATAATTGCTGGTATTGGGTGATGTTCCTTCATGTTGGAATTCCTGCCCCTATGATGTTAACAAGGGTGAATGGACAGCAGTTGTGTTGTTAGTGCAAGAGTCAATGTGTAAGTTTGTTTTGTGCCCTAAGGCAGTCTCTTGAGATATAAAGGAAAAAATCTGGCAAAGAGATTTGGGAACCTCACACTATCAAGAAATCAGCACCAGGAATAAAGCTCATCCTGTAGACCCGAAGTTCCTACACCAAGATGCTCCCTAATCAAAGACTGATACAACACAAGGACTTTTCCTCCAGAGCCGACAGAGGGAAATCCTTCCCCTGGAGTGGACACTTTGAATTTGGACCTGTAACCTACTAGACTATGTAAGCATAAACTTTCCTTTATTAAAGTCATCCACTTGTGATATTTCTGTTATAGCATCACTAGCTGACAAAAACAGCAACCAACAACTCTGTTATAGAGCCTGAGATTTTTTCCTTTCATAATATCTACCAAGACACTACGACAGGTGAAAGAATCTTCTGTTTAGCAACTAGTCTTCTTATACATCGCATATACCTGTACTCTGGTTAGTATCTACGGAGAAAGTTCAGCCAGGGGTGGAGAAGTAAATAATACACCCCTAAAATGACTGAACTCTGTCAAATTCCATTAGCTGTAATCATGATATCTCATAGAAATTAACCAGTGATTTTTTTACTTTACTTTCCTGGTCGTGTAGTGGTTTAGTGGTACATTGGCTAACCAAAAGGTCAGCAGTTCAAATCCATAAGGTACTCCTTGGAAACTCTGTAGAGCAGTTCCACTATGTCCTATAGGTCACTGTGAGTTGGAATCAACTCAGCGGCAGTGGGTTTGGTTTTGTGTAAGTTGAAACCCTGGTGGTGCTGAGTTTGGCTGCTAACTAAAACGTCATCAGTCTGAATGCACCAACTGCTCCTTGGCAAACCCATGGGCCAGTTCTACTCTGTCTCACAGGGTTACTATCAGTCGGAAAAGACGCCACAGCAAGGGGACTGGTTGTGTGTGTATGCATATGAATTTTCTCAACATGTTCTTTTCCCATTTTTCTGCTTGGACTATTGAGCACTTTCTGTGAATTCTTTGCTTTTCATGATATCTACTATTTAAATTCTCTGTTACTCATCTTTACTGACTTATTTGTAGAGTTTTTTAATTATGATTTTTGATGTGCAGATATTTTCAATTTCTTTGCAGTCAGATCAATTGAGACATTTCTGTTTGTAATTTCTGTGATTATTTCTTCTTGTCTGTCTTGGAATGAACTGTGCACCTCCCAAGATGTTTAATCAGTTTGCTTCGGCCATGATTCCCTCCTGTTTTCACATATAAAGTTTTATTGGAACACAGCCACATTCATTTCTGTGGCTGCCTTCTACTGTGATAGTAGGACTGAGTAGTTACAACAGAGCCCATATGGACTGCACGTCTAAATATATTTACATTCTGACCTTTAACAGGAAACAATGCCTAGTATAGACTGAACAAGAATGTTTCATAGCCCAGCTCTCAGAGGAAAACAAGGCCAGTTAGCACAGCCAGCATTTTGCTAAGAGAGGCCTCTGCACCTGACACTGGTGAGTGGTGTCTGGGGTCTTAAAAGCCACCAAGCTGCCATCTGAGGGTACAGCAAATGGTCCCAACTTAGCAAGAATGGATGATCATCAAGGACCAAAACGACATGGGGGAAAGAGAACCCAGAAGACAGAGAGATCCACGTGAATGGGTGACTTCATCGATTTGTGACCAGCAGAAACACACACACACACACAGAGAGAGAGAGAGAGAGAGAGAGAGAGCGCTACCCGACAGGATAGAGTAGAACTGCTCTATAGAGTTTCCAAGGAACACCAGTGGATTCAAACCCCCAACATTCTGGTTAGCAGGTGCAGCATTTAACCACTATACCTCCAGAGGAGTCAGAAAATTATCTCAAGAGAAAAACCTCTAATATTTTCCCCCTCTGCTTTCTGCTAGCTTTGCAAAGGTGTGAAATGCTCAGGCTCTGCTGGCCTTTCTCTTCAGCCCTCCACTCAGACTAGGAGGCTTCTCCACACAGAAAATGTGTTTAATTTTGAAAGTCTGAAAGTCACCCCTGGGACTTTATTCTTAGGGTACATGCGCTGGCTACCCCTGTTTAGTGGTCAGGGACTTCCGATAGAGGTTACCTGGCCCAGTTGCTATGAATTTAGACCTTTATTTAATTATTCTGCTGATTGTCCCAGAGCCCCTCCAGCTTCTGTACATGACTATGAGCTTGGAGTTTGTCTAGTTCAGGCATTCGCTAGCTTTATTCATTTTAACCACCTGGAAGGCTTTTGCAGCTGCAGCTTGTTAGTCCCCAGCCCCTGAATTTCTGATTCACTAAATCTGGAATCAAGAATTTGCCTTCAAGTTCCCAGATGATGGTGATGCTGATGCTGCTGTCAGGATACTGCCCTTGAAACCCCCAAATGAGGACTTTATTGGCAAGAAGAGTTTTTATCTAGGAAGTAGCTTTTCTCTCTCTCTCCCTCTTTTTTTTTTTTTTTTTCTTGAGACTCTTCCAGAACTTCATCAATTTTTAGTACACTGGTGGCAATTATGTCCTTTGTAGGACAGTCTGTATTCTTTCAAACTGCTCCATCACTTCCATGGACGTTGACTGCAGGTAGGGAAATAAATGTTCTCCGTCCTATATATACTTTGATCCAATCCTTCTTTATGACTTACTGTTGTTTATACTTAAAGACGACTTGCCATTCTATAGTTACCTCTATTTTTTAATGGTTGCATGTGGTATATTTAATGGCTTAA
Organism: Heterohyrax brucei; assembly: GCA_028571685.1. NCBI lineage: Eukaryota > Metazoa > Chordata > Mammalia > Hyracoidea > Procaviidae > Heterohyrax > Heterohyrax brucei. The sequence goes on along the minus strand of CM053141.1, from coordinate 65,321,694 downwards.
ATGCCCCTCACTTCAACTGATGTCAGATTAGTGATTTAACTTTGTTTTTCTCATTAGATAACCGTTTGTTCCAGCATAATTTATTCGATAATAATCCCTTTCCTCACTGATTTGTGATTGTACCTTTAATATATATCAAGTTTTCATCTATCCTATGATCGATTTCTGGATTATTGAATCTATTGCATTGATCCATCTGCCAATTCTCTTATCAGCACACTGCCTTAATTATTGAAGTTATTATCCGGTAGGGCAAGTTCTCTTTCATTAGTCTTTACTTTTAATATACTCTTGGCTATTTTTGTCCTTTTATTTTTAAAATCTCTTTGTCACATTCCCTCTTCCTATCTTGGGTTTTTAAATTTTTTAAATGAGAATTTTATAAACCTATAAAGCACTTTGGGAAAGATTGGCATCACTTTTTCAATGCAAAAAAATTATATCAATCAATTTATTCAAGCCTTATTTTATAATCTCTACATTTTTTAGTCTTCTGCAAATAGGTCACATACTTTTCTTAGGTATTTTATCTTCTTGTGTGTGTTACAGTTATGAAATGGTAGTTTATTTTTTATTACAGTTTCTTATTCTCACTTTGAGAGTGATTTGGGGGTGGAGTAGAAGGAACATTTACAAGAAGACCCTTTTGTAACAATAGAGTTCAGTGTGAATTGGGAGGTTTGGCTCATGAAAGCGGGTGTTTATTTTGGATTTTGATATGTTAGAATTAATGGCAGTGCTTGGTGGTTCTTGACTTAAAACCCATAATAATGTGCTTGCATTATGCTGAATTTGTACAATAAAACAAAGAGAGTGTTAAAACTCTAATAATAACAGAAATGTAATTCATAGTTAAGTTGCCCTTCAATAGCTGGAGACAATAGAGTGTACCAAACATACAATTAAGCAGATACCCTTTTTTCATTCTCTCCAAGTCCAGCTCACTCAGTGCCTGGGTATTGCTGGAATATGTCAGCCTCTTAACAATCTTTTTTAATTTAGCTGATGTTCCCAAATGATCTTTCCAATTTTGGCTGATGTTTTGCATATTGCTTTTAGTTCACAAAACAGAATGTCTTCTTCATGTAAAGAAATCTTATTCTGGCACTAAAATTCAACCAGGCGTGCTCTGAGGATATAGTAACGCAAAAATGCTACTTCATGATCCTGGGGGATATGTATAATGCAAAGAAAAGACTGTCTTAGAAGAAAAGTTTAAGACTAAAGAAAAAAGTATAAAAGGGAAAAAAAATCCCCAAACCTAAATTATTTATCAAATTTACTTTATCAAATCTAAGACAACATTGTTTATAATCCACACTAGTATTTTGTATACCCCATGGAAGGGAAAAGACTCAGATAAACTAAGCCATTTTGTAGTTTGTAATACTCATCCTAGTTTCAGAGATTTTATAACGAAAGGGGAAAAATATGGTTTCTAGAATTAATGACATATGGTAGAGTGATTTGAATTGCAAGTAACAGAAATCTGATTCAGACTGGCTTAAGCACTGAGGGGAAAAAGTGTGTTGGTTTATATAATAGGAAGAGTTAATTTCAGGAAGTGGCTGATGTGGGAGTTCAATACTGTTAGGAAGGACTCACTCCTACAGCATCAACTTCTTCCCAAGACGGTTTCCCCATGTATTTATGGCTATCAGCAGCAAACAGGCTAGAGATTTCTGTGCTCACCTATAGCCAAAGAGAAAGAATTGTTTCTAATAAACCAAAAAGAAATTTCCCAGAAGTTCCTAGCTGCAGTTTAATTGTGTTCTCAGTGGTTTGAACTGAGCCTCTAACCTATCCCGGAACCAAACACTTTTACAACTATATTGCCCAATACAGTAATGACTCACCACATGTAGTTATTTAAATTTAAATTAATTAAATTAAAAATTTAATTCTTCAGTCTCACTGAACACATTTCAAGTGCTAAATAGCCACATGTGGCCAAGGGCTGCTGTACTGGACAGTGTGGATTCATTTTCATCATCATTGAAAAGTCTACTGTACAACGCTGGTCTTGAACATTGGTCAGCACACTAAGACTCACAGTCCAACTTCAGTCCAGTGTCTGTTTTTCTGTGACATGCCAGCTAAAACTGGTTTTTACATTTTGAAATGATAGAAAAAAAAGAATGATATTTCATGATGTAAGAATTATATGAAATTTTATTGTCCACAAATAAAGTTTTATTGGAACACCATCATGCTTATTTATTCATGTATTGCATTTGCTGCTTTTGGAAATTCTGGTGGTGTGGTGGTTAAGTGGTACAGTTCCTAAGCAAAAGATCAGTAGTTCAAATCCACCAAGTGTTCCTTGGAAACTCTACGGGGCAATTCTACTCTGTCTATAGAGTCACTGTGAGTTGGAAACGAGTTGATGGCAGTGGGCTTGGTTTGGATTTGCTGCTTTCACACTACAATTGCATAGGTATGACAAGGACTGTCAGATCACAAAGCCTAAAGTATTTACTGTCTGACCCTTTACAGAAAATGTGTGCTATCAGTCTGGAGGAATAAGATGGCCTTTATTCCAATCAAGTATGCTTCTCTGAACATTACCTAGAGGCCAGGTTCACCTGTGTCTCATCAGTGCATGGTGGCACAGTGGACACTTGAACAAAATTAGCATTTTGTTGGGAAAGAGAAAGGCAGAGTTGAATGTTGGGTAGACCACTAGCTTTTTCAACTATACCTAACAGGAAATAGACTAGCCCTTAACTTCTGAATGGAGCTGATAGTCTTTAAAATGGATCTTTCTAGTATTTAACAAATACCATTTCTTACTGTAGTAGTCCACCCTTGGATATAGTATTTTGATTCTATTCTATGCTCATGGTTTCACTAGAGATTCACACTTTCTCAGTTCTGACATATAAAGTTTATATTCAATCTTTTTTCATCCATGTTACTTGTATTCAGAATACATAAATTTCCAAACCAATTCCTGGGTCATACACTTGGTTTCTTTTCTCCTGTTTTTCTATAAGCCAAGTAGCCAAGTGCCGTTGAGTCAGATCCGACTCATGTTTTTCTATAAATCACCTAAATTTCTTCTTCTCTTGAAAAGACCTTTCCTTAGGGCCTCATAAACCACAGACCACATCAGCATGTGACCAGAAGAGCTAGATGGTGCCCAGCTACCAGCAATGACTGCCTTTAGAGGGAATTCAACAAAGAGTTCATAAGGGAGCAGGAGAAATCTGTAATGCAGTACTCAAATTCTATTAAAAAGACCAGACTCAATGGTCTGACAGACTGGAAGTTCCCTGGAAAACATGGCCCCTCGATTTTCTGTTAGCCTAGAGCTAGAACCACTACTAACGCCAACTCCTCAGACAAAGATTGAACTGATCTATATGACCTAAAATGATACTCGTCAAGAGTGTGCTTCTTGGCTTATGTAGGTACAGGAAATTAACTGGCTAGCTCTTGTTCAGAGGGGAGGTGAAAAGACACAGGGGGACATGAGCTGGTTGAATAGACATTGGAAATATGAAGTGGATGGGAGATTGTGCTGTCACAATGTGGAGAGAACAGCTATTTGTCACATAACAAAGTGTGTGCAAGTTTTTGTGTAAGAAACTGACTTGAATTATAAACTTACTTAAAACACAGTGAAAAATTATAATTAAAATAATAACAAAAGATCCTTGCCTGATTAACAGTAGTCATATAACTTAAATAATATTAATTTAAAAATGTATTTTTAAGTGTTAGGAAATTATTGATGTTTTAATCAATAGAAATGTAATGCCTGCTCATTCATAAATTGTCTGTTTTTTTCCTCAGATTAGGATGCACATTTTAGACTATTCACTAGAACAGATTTAGTTCATGTTAGGGACACAAGTTATTAAACATTTTTTTGTTCAGGACACCATGGCAGTAGATACACAGTTGTTGTTGTTAGGTGCCTTTGAGTTGGCTCTGATGAGTGAGCCTATCTACAACAGAAAGAAGCAATGCCAGGTCCTGCTCCGTCCTTACAGTTGGTCTTCATCCTGGCAGTCACTGTGTCAATCTGTGTCATTGAGGGTCTTCCTATTTTTCACCAACTCTCTACTTTTTTAGTATGATGTTCTCCAAAGGACTAGTCTCTCCCAATAACATGTCTAAAGTATGTGAGACACAGTCTCACCATCCTTGCTTCTAAGAAGAATTCAGGCTGTACCTCTTCCATACAGATTTGTTCTTTTCACAGTTCATGGTGAACTCTTCTTCACCAATACCATAACACAAGGACATAAATTCTTCTTCAGTCTTCCTTATTCACTGTCCAGCTTTTGTATGCATTAGAGGCAATTGAAAGTACCAATGGCTTGAGTCAGACACACCTTTGTCTCCAAGGTGACGTCTTTGCTTATCTATGTTTTAAAGAGGTCTTACACAGCAAATTTACCCAATGTAATATATTGTTTGATTTCTTGACTGCTGCTTCCATGTTGTTGACTGTGGATCCAAGTGAAATGAAATCCCTGACAAGATCAATCTTTTCTCTGCTTATCTTGAGGTTGCTTATTGGTTCAATTGTAAGGATTTGTATTTATACTGAAATGTAACTCATAATGAAGGCTGTGTTCTTTGAACTTCATCAGAAAGTGCTTCAACTCCTCTTTATTTTCAACAAGCAAGATTGTGTCATCTGCATAATGCAAATTGTTAATGAGTCTTCCTCTAATCCTTATGCTGTGTTTTTCATATTGTACAGCCTCTTCTTTGCTCAGCATATAGACCCAGTAAGCATGGTGAAAGAATTCAACCCTGATACATACTTTTCCTTACTTTAAGCCATACAGTATCCCTTTGTTCTATTTGAACAGGCTCTTGATCTATGTTCAGGTTCTTCATGAGCACAATTAAATGTTCTGGAATTTCTGCTCTCAGTAATATTATCTGTAATTTGTAATGATCCTCACAGTCAAAAGTCTTTGCATTATCATACATGACAGATATTTTGCTGCTATTCTCTGCTTTTAGCCAAGATCCATCTGATATCAGCAGTGACATCCCTGGCTCCATGTCCTCTTCTGAATCCTGCTTGAATTTCTAGCAGTTCCCTGTTGATGAATTGCTACAGCTGTTTGGAATGATCTTAAACAGAATTTTACTTGTTTGTGATATTAATGACATTGTTGAATAATTTCCACATTCAGGTGGATCACTTTTCTCTGCAGTAGGTGAAAACACGAATCTCTTCCAGTCTGTTGGCCAGGTGGTTGTCTTCTACATTTTTTGGTATAGATGACAGAGCACTTCTAGTGCTGCATCCATTTGTTGAAACATCTCAGTTGGTATTTTGTCCACTCCTGGGGCCTTGTTTTTCACCAGTGACTTCAGTGCAGCTTGGACCTCTTCCTTCAGGACCACCGACTCCCTATCATATGCTGCCTCCTGAAATGGTTGAATGCTAACAAATTATTTTTGATATTGTGATTCTATTTCATTTATCTTCTTTTGATACATTATTGCTTTATTTAATATTTTCCCTGTAGAATCCTTCAAGATTTCAGCTGAAGGCTTAAAATTTTTCTTCAGTTCCTTAAGCTTGAGATATGCTGAGTTTGTTCTTCTCTTTTGGTTTTCTAACTCCCAGTCATTATAGTTCTTTTCTGTGTCTTCTTAAGCTGTCACTTGAGATTTTCTGTCCAGTTCTTTTACTTCATCATTTCTTCCATTTACTTTAACTATTCGATGTTTAAGAGTAGGTTTCTGAGTCCCTTCTGACATTCATTTTTGTCCTTTCATTCCTGAATTTTTAATGGACTCTTGCTTTCTCCGTGTATAATGTTCATGATATCATTCCACGGCTCACCTGGTCTTCTGTCATTAGTGTTCAGTGTGTCAAGTCTGTACTTGAGATGGTCTGTAAATTCAAGTAAGATATGTTCAAGGTCATAAATTCACTCTTGTGGACTTGATTTAATTTTCTTGGGCTTCAGCCTGTACTCATACATAGACTATTGATGGTTCACAGTCAGCCCCTGGCCTTTTTCTAACCGAATATTGAGCTTTTCCATCATCTGTTTCTAAAAATGTAGTTGATTTGATTCCTGTGTATCTGGTGAGTTCTGCATGTATAGTTGCCATTATGTTGTTGAAAAAAGAGTGTTTTCAATGAAGAAGGTTTTGGTCTTGCAAAATTCTATTCATGTACCTTCTGACCTCATTTCTATTATAAAGACTGTATTTTTTCTGCTACCCATCCTTTGTTTCCAGCCTTCACATTCCAATTACCAATGTCTTAGCTAAACCAAAAACCAAGCCTACTGTCATTCAGTCAATTCCTATTCATAGGGACACTAAAGGACAGCATAGAACTGCCTCACAGAGTTTCCAAGGAGTGCCTGATGAATTTGAACTGCCCACCTTTTGTTTAGCTGCTGTAGCACTTAACCACTGCACTGCTAGGGTTTCCCTTAGTCACCTAGTGTTGCTTTAACAGAAATACACAGGGATGGCTTTAAAAAGAGAAATTTTACTTTGTCATTGTCCAACAGGCTAAAAGTTCAAGTTCAGAGAGTCAGGTCCAGGGCAAGGCTTTCTTTGCTAGCTCTGGAAGAAGATCCTTATTGTCAATCTTCCTCTGAACTGGGAACTTCTGAGGCACAGGAACCCCAGGTCCTTTCTAAAGGATGTGCTCGGCCCCCAGCACTGCTTCTTTCTGATGGTATAAGGTTCCCAGTTCTCCACTTGCCTCTATTTCTTTTATATCCCAAGAGGCTGCCACAGTATAAGCCCACACATTAAGTCCCGTCCCACCAATTCAGCTGCCACCCATCCTCCCCTACTAACATCACAGAGGTAGGGTTTACATCACGCAGGAACCTCCCACAATACAGGGAATCATGATCCAACCAAACTGCCACGTACATTTCTGTACACGTTTGGGGGGGAACACAAAGTCAGTCCATGACAACCAATAATTATCAACGCCTACTGACTGCATGTCTGACCAATTTCTGACTGCAGAAGTTGGTAAAAATCTTCAATTTCTTCATAAATTTGAATAATAGTCGTATTAACTGATTTTCCTTGTAGGCTTATGGATATTATCCTATCACTGACAGCTTCTGTGATGTCAGAGGAGGGTGATGCCAGGGAAGATCGGTGGCAGTTGAATTGGTGGGGCAGGATTCAATGTGCAGGATTGTATTGTGGCAGCTGTTTGGGATACAAAAGAAAGGGAGTCAAGTGGATAGTTGGGAATCTCACACCATCACACTGATCAAAAGCCAAAACCATACCCCTGCCATCAAGTCAGATCCAATTCATACTGACTCTATGGGTCAGAATAGAACTGCCCCATAGAGTTTCCAAGAAGCACCTGGCGAATTTGAACCTCTGATCTTTTGGTTAGCAGACGTTAACAGTTAACCCACTATGCCACCAGGGTTTCCAGACACTACACTGACAGACATCTGGAAATGCACCTTTTGACGATGAATGCAACACCATCCCTGTTCAAGCTGTTATTCCCAGCATAGTAGACTACTAATCGGTACTGGTCCATTTCTGCTCACTAATGCCTATAGTATCAATGTTTATGCATTCCATTTAACTTTCGATGATTTCCGAGTTTCCTGGACTCCTACTTCATGCATTCCACATTTCAATTATTAATGGATGTTTGTAGCTGTTTCTTATTTTGAGTCGTGCCACATCAACAAATGCAGATCCCCCAAACTTGACTCCATCCACATCATTAAGGTTGACTTTACTTTGAGGAGGTAGCTCTTTCCCAGTTATGTTTTCAGTGCTTCCTATCTGGGGGTTTATTTTCCAGAGCTGTATCAGACAATATTCCACTATATTCATAAGGATTTCACTGACTAAGTTTTTTCAGAAGTGTACCATCAGGTCCTTCTTGTTGATCTATCTTAGTCTGAAAGAACTAAGCTGAAACATGTCTGCTTTAGGTGACTCTTCTGGTATTTGAATACTGGTGGCATAGCTTCCAGAATCACAGCAAGCATCCACAATCATGTAAGCTCTCACAGTAAAACAAGCTCATAGACTAGTGTATGTAAACTCGTTGCCATCAATTCTGACTCACAGTGACTTTATAGGACAGAGTAGAACTGCCCCATAGAGTTTCCAAGGAGCACCTGGTGGATTTGCACTGCTGACCTCCTGGTTACCAGCTGTAACTCTCAATGACTATGCCAACAGGGTTTCTGTAGTATACACAGAATAATATAAATGAAAGTGTAATTAGAGGAGTTATTTTCAAATTGAATCTCTTACAAAAGAATTTGAGATATTTGACTTTAATTTGTCTCTGTTTATTTGTTTGTTTATTTCTTACTTCTACGGTGGTTTTGTCAAAGTGGAATTTTACTGTCAATTCAAATCAATCCAGTAAATAGACAAGGTGAGCTTGAGTGAGAACTCTTTGCCCCTGATGTTGTGAATGTTAGAGCTTCACTGTTCTTTCCATTACCCGCTGATGAATAATATTTGTGGCTTTTAAGAAAAGTAAATTGGGAAAGAGAAGGTGTTGTATTAACTAAAAACAGAATAAGGATGCCAGCTGAGACTGTTTCAACTTTGCTAGGTTTGGAGACGCTACTGTAATATTGGAAATACCAGATGCTTTGCTGCTAACTGATAGGTTAGAGGTTAAAGTCTACTGGGCAGCACCTTGGGAGGAAGTCCTGGTGATCTACTTCCAAAAAAGGAGCCATTGAATAGTCTATGGAGTGTGCCACTACTGTGACATACATGGGGTCACCATGAGTCAGAATCAACAGTAACTGGGGTAAGCCCATGGGTTGTCATGATTGCTGATTTGTACAGAATGTAACAAGTTATGGGTTACAATCTATGGTACCCCCAAAGCTATCCTGTTCTTAAAAACAAAAGAAAAAATATCTTCGTTGAAAGTGTTAATGGCTTTGGCAGAGATAAGAGTTTTTAAAAAGGTACCCAGCTCTACTGAAACCACTTCCCCTTCTTCCTGTGCTAACCAGTATGAGAGGATTAGCAGATGCTTCTATGAGAAACACTGATGTGCATCAATGGCCGGAGGGAGACTGCTGCGTCCCTGAGGAATGGACTATAAAAGCCAAATGGGACTGAATTTTGGGAGACAGAGAGAGTGGGAAGGAAAAGCCAAATCTTGCTCATCTGTCTGACTTTCCTGCTTGCTCCTCAGAGTATATTTTGTTTAATCCTCGGGTGGGTAACATGACAGTAAAAGGCATGACAAAGAGGCTATTCAAATACAGTCTGGACGTGTTGATGGTACATGGCCCATCTGCTCACGCAGTTCCTCTGTGGAGATTGTCCCCTGTGGCTACCCTCGCTGTGAAGTCCCACCTCTACATTTCCATTCACCAGCCATGACCATCTAGTTATTCCACGCTCTTCAGCCTGCCCTGGTGCAATTGTAGGCTAAGAAGTCAAAACAGACCTGGCTTTTCCCGTCTACCAGAGTGGATATCATCAGGGGAAGCAGTAGAGAAAAAGGGGCTTGAGATACTAGGTGTTATCTGAGTCCAAGATATAAATACTTCCCTTACCTCTTACATCCCATTCTCTGGTTTGTACATGTTTTTTTCTGTATATCCTTTGAAGCCCTTTGAAGGTAAAGAAGCCATCTATCCTCCGTTAAGAAAAGTTCTGCATGCAAAAAGTCTTCTTCAAGTATACTTTTAATTACACTACAAAGCAAGTTTGACCCGTCATTTCCTTTACTGCATACCTTGTTATTCTCAAATTGAAGTTGTTATTTCCCAGTACCTGAAGATTTTGTGTCTAGATATTTTAGAATAGAAGGGATATGCTGATAACATTAAAATCATAAAAATACCATTATGTTTTTCAAGGTAGAGCTAGGTTTAGTTAATCAGAATTGGTTTGCAAGATTCCATTTGTTTCTGTGTTTAAGAGTGTCAAGTTGACAAGTCTTTTGTTCCCACACTATCACATTGGCTTCTGTTTTAATCTGTGTGATATCTGAACAATACAGATAAGCTAAAAGTGGTTTAATCAGTTCTGACTCTTCTGATCTGACTGATATCTTTGGGTGGATTTTGATTAATCAGAAATGTATAGAATATTCATGCCTCATCCCATGGTTATGACAGCTGCAGACTTTGTTTTTTACATGTACAGAATGATGCCACAATTCAAAGTGTCCCTTTTATCTGACATAGTACCAATTGAATGATTTCTTCTCTTTTTCGAAATAGCACAAAATGGCCTATTGTCTTTATACCTTTGTAATGGGAAATGAGTAATATGGCTTAGGAAAGCTTCTGTAAAGTGTTATCAGGGTAAATAAATTTATAATGATATAATTCATACATTATCTCAACACAGAAGAGCTTCTAAAGATTTCATTGACTTGATAAGAAGCTCAGTGGGAAAATATTGAAAATGGACTCTATACAAGTATCAAAAGACTCAAATAAACACAGGCATTGACTATCATTTTACTAACAAGAGAAGTATACTTTTCTATTCTCCATCAGGACTTTTAATTTCAAATCTCTGGAAATTCAGCCAAAGGACAGCACAGGTGGACATCCCCACATGGAGCTGCTACTGGTTTCTAACATAAGTCAAATTTATGCTTTTTTTAAAGAAAATTATAAATGAGTAGGCTGACTTCCTAGTCTGTTTTGGGAAGCAGAAAGTTGCAAAGAGCATCACTGCCACCCTATGACAACAACAATGACAACCAAACAGCCAGACAAAAGGAAAATCCACAACTTTTATTGGTCCTATCAGAGAGCTAGTGATTAAGAGTTCAGCTGCTAACCAAAAAGTCAGCAGTTTGAGTCCACCAGATGCTCCTAGGGTGATTCTATTCTGTGTTACACGGTTGCTGTAAGTCAGAGTTGACTCAACAGCAATAAGTTTGTATCTGTTTTTTATTAGAGAGTTGAGGAGTAACTGCAAAATTACTCACAGAGATCAGGTGGCTAAGATTTTCAATTTGGCTTGGTCGTGATTGTCAATGTTCTGGCAGTTGCATGTTACTGTGTTCACTCCCCTGTCGAGGTTTGATATGTGATCACCCCCCACAATGGGATCTGCTACGAGTAGCCAATCAGTTGAAGAGTGATTTCCTGGGGTGTGAGGCCTTCATCAAGTGTAGATGGACATTCTGGCAGCACTCCAGGGGCTTTTGCTCATTCTAGATTCTTCAACTGGCTCCTGTTTATGTGACTTCTGGTTTTTGGGACTTAAGCTAGTAGCTTACCTACGGTCTTGCCTGCAATCCTGAGATGTTTCAATCTTCACAGCCTGTGAGCAAGAGTCCTGTTCCCTGACCAGCCAGTCACGAGTTCATCATCTCCTTCTGCTACATGAATAAGGAGAAGCCTCTATCCTGACCCACAGACTCCACAACCACATAAGCCATTTCCTTGATACAAATCTCTCTGTGTGTGTGTATATGTATGTATGTATACAGCTTACAGGCTTTGCTTCTCTGCTTCTCTAGAGAATAGAACCTGTTTTAGTCACCTGGTACTGCTTCAACAGAAAAATATCGGAAGCAGAAGGCTTCCTGAAGAGAAACTTATTGTTACAGTCCAGTAAGCCACAAATCCCTTTACAAGTTAGAAGTCCATTCAACAAGAGAAGTTATCACAATCTGATGGGCTCAGTCCAAATTCAAGCAGAACATCTTGGTAAAGGAACCTCAGGTCCAAAGGCCATGCTCTGCTCTCAGTCATGCTTTACTGGTGGTGTGAGTTTTCCCCACTTCCTCTGCTCACTTGTCTGCCTTATATCTCGCAAGACTGTAGCTTGAATCCTGCCTCACCAACACAACTGCTACCCATTCTCCATCATCAGTATCGCAGAGACAAGATTCACAACACATGGGAGGAATGGCACCATAGTGGGACTCATAGCTGAGTCAAATCAATGCATATTTTGGGGGGGGGGGACACAATTCAATCTGTAATGGAGCCTAAGACACCTTTTGTTTTGTTTTTGGTGCAACTTAGGCCATAAAGATTGTCTCCTATTTCATTTTTTACAAGTTCAATAGATTTAAAATATTTTATTTTCAAAAGTTGAGTCAGCCTTGTATTTCTGGGATAAACAGCATTTGATGTATTATCCTTTTAATATTGTGATGAATTCATTTTGATAATACTTTGTTGATAATTTTCCTATGTTCATGACAAATATTGGCCTGTGGTTCTCTTATCTTATAATACCATTATTCTCCTACCAGTGTTTTCTAGAAGATTTTGTGTTATAGTTGGAACCATTTCTTTCTTGTAATTATTGACAGGTTTTTAACTGTGAAGTCACTTTATTTAGTAGTTATAGTACTGTTCAAATTATCTATTTCTTCTTAAGTTCTTGTGTTTCAAGGAATAGGTTCATTTACTGAACATAAATTTTGGTGTATATTTATCTATACATACATACATATATAATGAACTATTAATAATAAAAATGAACAAATTACTACTACTATACACAATATTCATCTGTGGCTTACATGTTGCTGTGGTGCTGGAAGCTGTGGCACTATTACTTCAAGTACCAGCAGGGTTATCCGTAGTAAACAGGTTTAAGCAGAGCTTTCCAAATGAGAGACTAGGAAGAAGGACTTAAAGATCCACTTCTAAAATAAATGTCCAGTGAAAACCTTATGAACAATAGCAGAACACTGTATGACACCATTCTGGAAGATCAGACTCTCAGAATGGAAGTTACTCAAAAAATGACTGGGGAAAAGCTGCCTCCTCCAGGTAGGGTTGACCTTAATGACATGGATAAAGTGTTCAGAACCTCTACTTGCTGATGTGGCATGTCTGAAAATAAAAAGAAAGAGCAGCAAGCATCTATTAAAAATTGAAATGTGTAATGTAACACAGTATGAATCTCAGAAAATTGGATATCATCCAAAATGAAATGGAATACTTGAAGATAGATACCCTAGGCATTAGTCAGCCATTTTGAATAGAGCAGTCGTGTGGTCTACTACAGTGGGAATGACCAGTGGAAGAGGAATGGCATAGCATTGACTGCCAAAAAAAATTTCAAAACATATCTTGAAGTACAAGTGCTGCCTGTAATAGGATAATATCAATACAGTTACAACAAAGACCAGTTAATAGGACTATTATTCAAATTTATGCACCAATCATTAATGCCAAAGGTGAAGAAATTAAAGATTTTACCAACTTCTGCAGTCTGAAATTGATCAAACATGAAATCAAGCTGCTTGATCAAGACTGGTGATAAAGAATTCAAACCTTAGAAGCAAAGAAGAATCAGTAATTGGAAAATAAGCCTTTGGTGTCAGAAACAATGCCAAAAACTTCAAGATAGAATTTTACAAAACCAGTGACCAATTCATTGTGAATACTTTTTTTCTTCAATAACATAAACAGCTACCATACATGTGGATTTTAATGGATGGAATGAACAAGAACCAAATAGATTACATCTCTGAAAAGAAATGATGGAGAAGCTCGATATCATCAGTCAGAGTATGACCAGGAACTGATAGTGGAAAAGACCATCAATTGCTCGTACACAAATTCCAGTTGAAGATGAAGAAAATTAAAACAAATTTATGAGAGCCAAAGTATGACCTTGAGTGTATATGGCCTGAATTTAGAGACCATCTCAGGAACAGATTTGATGAACTGAATACTAATGATCCAGGACCAGATGAGTTGTGGGATGGCATCAAGGACATCATATATGAAGAAAGCACAAGTGATGAAAAAGTTAAGAAAGAAAAGATCAAAACTTGTATCAGAAGAGACTGAAAATAGAGCAGCTAAAGAGAATGGAAGAAATCATGAAGTAAAAGAGCTGAACAGAAGATTTCAAAGGGTGGCTCAAGAAGACTAAAGTATAACACACTGAAATGAAATGTGCAAAGACATGGAGTTAGAAAACCAAAATGAAAGAGCACGCTTGGTGTATCTCAAACTGAAAGAACTAAAGAAAAATCTTAGGCCATGAGTTGCAATTGTTAAAGATTCTATATGTAAAGCACTGAACAATGCAGGGAACATCAAAAGAAATACATAGAGTTGCTGTACCAAAAAGAATTGATCAACATTCAACCATTTTAAGAGGCAGCAGATGTATAAGAAGCAATGGTACTGAAGAGAAAAGTCCAAGCTGCACTGAAGACACTGGTGAAAAACAAGGCTCTCAGAATAGACAGAACACAAACTGAGATGTTTCAACAAACAGATGCAAAATAGAGATGCTTGATTGTCTATGTAAAGAAATTTGGAAGACAACTAGCTGGCCAGCCAACTGGAAGAGATTCATATTTGCACCCATTCTGAAGGAAGATGATTCAGCAGAATGTTGGAATTATCAAACAATATCATCAGTTTCACACACAAGTAAAGTTCTGCTAAAGATCACTCAAAAGTACCTGCAACAGTAGATGGACAGGGAGCTTTCAGAAATTCAAGCCAGATTCAAGGGAGGACATAGAAGGAAGGACACTGTCTTAGTCACCTGGTACTCTTCTAACAGAAAATACCACAAGTGGAAGGTTTCATGAGGAGAAGCTTTCATTGTCACAGTCCAATGAGCCACAAATCCATTCATAAGTTACAAGTCCATTCAATACGAGAGATCATCACAGTCTGGTGGGCTGAGTCCACATCCAGTAAGAGCATCTCAGCACAGGAACCTCAGGTCCAAAGGACGTGCTCTGCTCTTGGTGCTTCTCTCTTGGTGGTATGAGGTTCCCAACTTCCTCAGCTCACTTCTCTCCCTTATATTCCACAAGCTTGTAGCTTGGGTCCTGCCTCACTAACACAACTGCAAACTATTCTCCATCATCAGTAGCACAGAGGCAGGATTCACAGCACATGGGAGGAAGGGCACCATATTGGGACTCACAGCCAAATCAAATCAACACAGACATTGGGGGGGGACACAATTCAACCATGACAGACACCATGGCTGATGTCTGATGGATCTTGGCTGAAAGCAGAGATACCAGAAAGATGCTTGCCTGTTTTACTGAATACCCAAAGACTTTTGACTGTGTGCTTCATAACAAATGATGGATAACATTGTGGAGAATGAGAATTCCAGAACACCTAATTGTGCTCATGAACAATCTGAACATAGATCATCAGGCAGTCACTGAACAGAGCAAAGGTGTACTGAGTGGTTTTATGTCTGGAAAGATGTGTGTCAAGGTTGTATCCTTTCACTGTATTTACTCAGGCTGCATGCTGAGCAAATAATCCAAGAAGCTGGACTATATGAAGAAGAATGGAACTGGAGGGAAGACTCATTAACAACTGTGATATGCAGTTGTGCAACTTTTCTTGCTGAAAGTGAAGATGACTTAAAGCTCTTACTGATGAAGATCTAAGAATACAGCCTTCAATATGGAATACACCACCAGACAAAACATAAGTAGTCACTTCTGGACCAGTAAGCAATATCACAATAAAAGGAGAAGAGACTGAAGTTGTCGAGAATTTCATCTTCCTTGGATCCACAATTAATGGAAGTGGCAATCAAGAAATCAAAATATGTATAGCACTGGGAAAATCTGCTGCAAAAGATCTTGAAGTGCTTAAATAGCAAAAATGTCATTTGTGCCTGGTTCAAGCCATAGTGTTTTTAATTGCCTAATATGCATGTGAAAGCTAAACAGTGAATAAGGAAGACAAAACAATTGATGTGTTTGAATTATGGTGTGTTGGTGAAGAATATTGAATACATCATTGACTGCCAGAAGAATAAATAAATCCTTCTTGGAAGTACAGTCACAATGCTCCTTAGAAGCAAGGATTGTAAGACTTTGTCTCAAGCACTTTGGACATGTTATCAGAAGGGACTAGTGCCTGGAGGACTTCATATTTGGTTTAGAAAAAAAAAAAAAACCACCACCATCTAGTTGTATACAACTCATAGAGACCTTATATGTCTAAGTAGAGCTGCCCCATAGAATTTCCAAAGAGCACCTGGTGAATTTCAACTGCCAACCTTTTGGTTAGCAGATGTAGCACATAACCCCTTATGCCACCAGAGTTTTCCTAAATGTGGTAAGGTATATCAAAAAAAAGGAAGAACTTGAATGAGATGGAATAACACAGTACTTACATTGCCAGCCAAGTGCCCTCTAATCGGACCCAACACGTAGCTTACATTAGTGATCTCAAATGCAGCCAAGATTGTGAAGATGGCTCAGGAAAAGGCAATGCTACATTCTGTTGTATGTAGTGTCACTATGGGTTGGAACTAACTCCATGACACTGGATGACAACAACAACTATTGTATTCAATAGTATAAATGACTCTCAAATTCACTTGGCTATGTAAAAGAAACCAGATCCAGAGGTCTACAAAATGTGTTGCTCTATCTGTATAATATGATAGAAAAGGCAAAGCTATAGCTTTGGAGAACAAATTAGTAGTTGCGAAGGTTCAGGGGCTGTTTAAGGGTTTGAACACCAAAGAGCAGTAAAAGGGAGTTTTCTAATGTGATGGAACTGCTCTGGATCTTGAATCAGGTATCTACCACAAGATTATGCATTTAAAATTTTTTTTACAGCTGCCTACTACAAAGTGAATTTTACTATACATAAACCTAAAAATTAATTTTTGAAACAGTGAGTAAAGTAGGTTCTGCTGTCTTCCCAGTGACACATTTCGGGGTACTCCTCTGATACTCCTGACTTCCAGTTCTACATGTTTTTGTTAGCTTCTGTGTCACCAACCTTTCTCTCTTTTCCTTAGTCTAAAACAGTACTGTTCAACATAACTACTAGCTATAAGGAGCTACTAAGCTCTTTAAGTGTGCCCATTCTAAATGGATATTTGGTTTATGTGTACAATATACCAGATGTTGAAGGGTTAGAATAAAAGAAATTTTTAAATACTTCATTGATTTTTTTTAATATTAACTACACTTTAAATAATATTTTTGATATATTGATATATTGCGTTATATAAAATATAGCACTCAATTATTATCATCTGCTTCTTTTTCCTTTTTAAACATGTTCTCTAGAAAATTTAAAGTTACATTCGTGGCTCACATTATGTTTGTATTGGATTGCACTGACCTAGAAATACCTGCAGTAACTTCTCTGAGCTGCTGTTTGTCAGCAGCAGAAGAAACCAATATTCACAGTGTATGTAAGAATCATAGAATTTAAGCTTAGTCTATCCCACAGATAGACTAAGCTTAAATTCTATGATTCTTACATACACTGTGAATATTGGTTTCTTCATCATTCTTTGCTGTCTCTCTCCCATTCCAACTTCATTTTTTGCTTTTCCTTCCTAGGAATGCAATGATATATTTCAATGATTATCTTTCTCACCAACAGAGGCATTTCATTTGAATACCAAATGTCTTCCAAAATTTGAACGATAGGGTCATCCGTAGTTGGCATGAGAACTCTATTTCTGCAATAATCACCACCACCTGGGAAGCCCACCGGTTTACATTATTTGTCTGAACCCGGAAGGACTGTAAACTTATGAATCCTGAGCTTCACCATGTTACAGATGAAACAGCCCGTGCCCAGGGCAGGAAGTGACGTGCCTCTGAATCAGCCTGGACAGTGGCAGAGACTGAACCAACTACAAGCCCACTGGTCTTTTCTACTCTGGCTGCCTAAAAATAACCTACTTTCACTTAGATTGCTTCTATATCCTCCAAGATTTCAGCACAGCAGTACATCCCCTAACAACTTCTACTGATGTGATTTACAAACTCAACCAGCTGTGACCACAGTGTCTGCTCCAAATAACCAGCAGAATATTTTCCATCATTTCTCCAATAAGTCACCTGCCATTTTGCTGCTGTTGGGTGCCATCAAGTTGATGCAGACTCATGGCTCACTACAAAACTTTCTTCATTTTGTATACATGTTACCATAGCTCAATAAAGGTATTTTGGTGTTCACACAATTTATATACAGTTTATCATCTGCTTTGGGATTTTTATGCTGTTACAGAATTCAAGCTCCCAGAAGTCAAGGAACTACTTCTCTGTCAAATTATATTTAGTGAGCAGTGGTTGGATTATGCAAAATTCAAAGTTCCTCTGTTACTCTAGGATCCTTAATATCTCTGAGCTTCCTCTTATTGTCTACTCACAGAATGTGAACTTCAAGTGCAGGGCTATTGTATGGTGGGACCCTGGCAAAGAGGGGTCCCCACAGGCATGTATTTAACTGTTGTCTTCTCATATCCATCCTCACTTCCAAGTCTGTGTCACACTAACTTGCTATTAAGTCCTTTCTCCACTCATTCTGAGAAAAGGTAAATCAAGCCACACCTAAAACATTGCTTTTTCTCAGTTGGCTCTAGTGCTATCTAATTTTTGCATCTTTTGAGACCTCTTTGTGTCAGTCTTTGGCTGATCAGAGTTCAAACCTGCAATTTTCATGACCACCAAAAGATTCACATTCCTCTTTCAAATTAATGATAAGAGTATTCAACAAGACCGTCACCAGCAGCCATCTCTGCACCTCCCTGAGATCAGATACTTTGCATTTTATCAATAACCTTTCCTTATGATCTTGTAGCCAATTTTACAAATAAAATTTCCTGAGACATACCATATCAAATCTTAACCAACAGAAGATATATTACATCTCTTGCATTTCCCCTTCATCTATTTATAACTCTGTCAAAAAAAAGCTATTGTGCAGATGGGATTTGTTTCTTTCAAACCTCAGCCACTTATTGTTCCTGATATCATTCTCTTGCTACTTACAGATATGTAAGTATATTTATTGTTATTATTATGGCTGGAAGTGATGTTTACAGGATGATAATTTCCAGGATCTTTCTTCTCTTCTTTCTCACTTTGAGGATCAGGCTCATGTTTCGTTTTCAGAGCTGTCTTTTCATCTGGTAATTTTCCTGATTCTACTCCAAGTACTAAGCTTAATTTTCGATGGTTACTATGTGATTCTTCTTAGATTCTAGGTCTATCTTCTGGATCTTGCGCTACATCCCTAGCAATACAGACAACATCAGGAAGGTCCCTTATCTCTCACAATATAAGAGGAAAGTACTTTCCAGGCTCAAAAAATGAAGCACAAGAATTCTAAGTTCTACCGTTGGTGGATACATATACAAACACACAGACACAGGAACTCCCTGGGATATATATATATATATATATATACTTCTATCTTTCCTATGGGAATATATAAATATAAATATAAAAATGAGGCAAGATTTCTGTTCATAATTGATTGCTATAATTGTTATATTTTCTAAAAACTCTATCTTTCCTAGGCCATAGGAAAAATAGGGTTTTTAGAAAATATAACAATTATAGCAATCAATTATGAGCAGAAATCCTGCCTCATTTTTATATGGCCCAAAATAAGCTCGGAAGTTTGGCCATCTTAATCTCCTAGGTATTTTACCTGTTTTGATGTGTTTTGGAGAAAGGAAATTGACATTTACTCAAAGCATATCATACACTAGGTATTCTTCTAGCTTTCATTTAGTCTGTAAAACAACTCTTAATATATATTTTATTAGCCCCATTTTATCAATGAGATTATAGAGACTGTTGTTCAGTGGTTGTGTCTGAGGCCACAGGGCAAGGCACAGAGCTAGAACTCACAGACAATCTGGCTAACTTCACAGACTGGTCATTTTCCACAATCTGTACTGTGTTTTATTGTGCAGAAAATCATTCTATGAATGTAGATAAATCACAATGATTCTGACTTCAGTTTTATCACTTATGAAACAGAGGGATTAGAATAGCCTATCACTAAGATGCTACCTGTTCCACTACCCTGAGAGCTTTGAATTACAGTTTAGGATTAGAAGAAGGATCTGTGTTTCCTATAGGAAAATATTAAATAACATGATAGAAAAGATATGCATATAGAGGAAAAAAAATAGTAAGAGGTGGGAGGAATTGGCTTCAATAAATACAAGCAAGTTTCATGCAGATTCAGGAGACTAGGTGTTTAGAGATGATTTAGCACATAGTTTTCAGGATGCAGGAAGAACCAAAGTTCCTAAATAAGTTGCCTTAGATATCCCAGCAACAACAGCACCAACAAAATGGGAAATGCCTAGGACAGAAATGTGTGACTTTCAAACTGCTGACTCTAACCTTTGAGCTATAGGACCTCAACAGACAAGAGTACACTGAGTTCCTTGCAGAGAACGATTCTGTTGACTGATCTTTCCAGAAATCCTCATCACTTGAAGACCTGAACTAATGAGTGGGCCCTTCTGTCCTGAATAATATCCTCCTCCCCCTTTCCTTTGTACATAGTCAAGCAGCACAACTTTTCACATAATTTAACACTTTTGATAGGCAGAAAAGTGTCTCAAGTAAAGAGGGCTGCTGTTATTTGTATGGATGGCTCACCTTTTCAAGGTTCAAGTCTCTTTTTGCCTTCCTTTTTCTTTCCTTTCTTCTTTCCTGCCTTCATTTCTTTCTCTCTCCCTCTTTTCCTTCCTGTCTTTATCTCTTGCTCCTTTTTTTTCTGACCAGAGTTTTGCTTTCAAGGAGCTGCGAAGTACCAATATGGAGCTTCTATAAACAGTATTACATTTTAAAGAATTCAATGGGCACAGTTTTACATAAAAATTCTATTTCTGTCCAGTGAGTGAAGTCCATCGAAACCTTCTGATGGACCAAGTATCTAAAGTAAGTGCTCCTTTCTTGGCAATTTAAATACAATTAAATCTCATAGACTAGATTCCTGTGTAATTTGGGATATTTGGTGAGGAATGAAGTAATACGGGCTTGCCGTTAAAAACTCAAACCCAAAGTACCGCTTCATTCACATTGCCAAAAAAAAAAAAAAAAGAACCCATATATTTCAAAAAATTGAGATTCATGTAATTTTCTGACTTGATTGAACCAGAAACTCTCAGCAAGAGCTTGATTTCTAGTCCCTTATTCAGACCAAAGAGGTTTGGATGAGCAGCCTCTGTTAAGTATGCAGTGCTTCAGCTCTCTGAGTTCTGCTCATCAGCAGTGAGGGCCGCCTGCAAACGACAAGCAGAGGAGCTTTTGTGCTCTCTCACTTCCACTGTCTCAGAGTCAGAAGGCAGAGGCACCGCATTCTGGCACGCAGCGCCGGCACCGGGCTCTTCCACAGCGGGCCTGCTGACCTACTGATCTGTGTAAACGTTCTGGGCTGGGAAGGCAGACAACAAACCTAGGATAAGAAATGCCGCTCAGCAATCTTGTCAGGGACACAGGGTGGCTGCGCAGGGATGGAGTGAGAGTAGGCACACTTGGGAAAATGATTAAGTGACTCCAAGCCTCTGTTTGCCTGTCCTTAAAATAAGGTTGATGCCCACTGTTCTGGTGTGAAAAAAATACAGCCAATGTATATGTGGAGTGTCAAGCAGTGTTTAGGGAGTTCCCTGACAGGTCAGTTTCTGTGGAGTCTGTTCTGATTTATAAGGGCCCTGTGTGTCAGAGTACAACTGTGTTATGTAAATACAGAGCGGATCACCAGATCTCCCTTCTGAGGCACCTCTGGGTGGGTTTAAGCCCAGTGCTCAGCCATTTGTGCTGCCCAAAGATGCTTACGGAGCGACATAAGGAGCTCAGCAAAGTATCTGTTACATCCCATGGCTGGTGATATTGTTTCATGAACAAAGCAAACGCATGCTGCGGGCCTATCTCATGGTCTTTCCTTGCTGGGCTCTGAGGTACTGTCGCCTCAGAAGGCTCTTGTCCAGGCAGAACCTGCATAGCCCCCTCCCAAGCCCATGCTTTGAGTTTCTGTGAAACTTGCCCAGTTTCCAGATCCCGCTGGCTTCCATCTCCTGCCACGTGGTTCGGGTGTTACCTCGTCTTCCCTGCATGTCAGGTCACTTAGAGCGTGTAAGGAAACTTTCCCAGCAGAAAGAAAGAGGCGATCCAATTTTTTTCCCTCCCAGTTCCTGAATCTAGATACATGCTTTTTTTCCAGTGTCTCATAAGGTATGTTCCTCTTAGCTCAGGGCTCAAAGTGATTTATTCTTTATGAATAATGTTCTGTGTTCAATTTCACCGCATCTATAAATTGCAGATACAATGTTTTTTTACTGTAAAAGTGTTAGGAAGTTGTGTGTTCTGGTATATTAAATGTATGTGAATAAATATGTGTAAATACATATATGAGACATACAAGCTATAATAGAAAAATTATAAAATTAGTAGACACCAAAAGTAATAAAAATGTAGCTCACCCATAATCCTACTCTTTCTAATCCATTTAATTGCTAAGCTTTCTGGAGTCTTTTGGTTATCTAAATATAGATATGATAGGCTTGGCATATATATATTATATATATAATATATATAGATAAATATATACACGTAACTTGTAATTGTAGATATGTATGAAAAATAGGGTAGTGTTTTACATACCAATTTTATTCTACTCAATAATATTGTGACTCTATATGTTAGTAAAATACTTCTACAGCTTCATTTCAAGTGACTATAAAGGCCATAATTTATTTAATCAATTTTCTATTATCAGTTCGTTTTAATTTTTTACTTTTATAAATGTAACCTGAATGTCTCAGGCTTTGCTAGCCAGCAAATACAAATGTAGTTCCCACAAAAAACCCATTGCCATAGAGTCAGGTCTGACTCATGGCGACCCTAAAGGTCAGAGTAGAGCTGCCCCATAGAGTTTTCAAGGACTGCCTGGTGGAGTCGAACTGCTGACCTTTTCAGTTAGTAGAGGTAGTACTTAACCCACTATACCACCAGGGTTTCCAAAATGTAGTCCCAGTAACATTAATTCCTGAAACCTAATAACTCCAAATCCCCATTTCTCCCAACTCTCATCATTTTCAGAGTCCTACTTCTTAAATATTTCTAAGAATTTCAAGGAGTGATTCACATGTGTCCATGGATCATTCCTGGCTATTGCTTGCGTGCATGGACTGCTGGGCAAAGACAATGTACCCTGCAGCCTTGGCAGCTCCATAGGGTCGCACTGTAGGCTAGGACTTTTTTTCTGTTGTTATGTGTCTTAGTCTGCTGTAACAGAAATAGCACAAGCAGGTGGCTTTAAAAAGAGATATTTTATTCTGTCACAGTCCAGCGGGCTAGAAGTCCAAATTCAGGCTGTTTAGTTCCGTGGGAAGGCTTTCTCTGTTGGCTCTGGGGGAAAGTCTTTGTTGTCAGTCTTGCCCTGCTCTTTTCTCTTGCAGAGTTGCTGCCGGATTTGAATCACTGACCGTTTGGTTAGCCACCAGGCACTTAACCACCACGCTACCAGGGATCCTCATAGCAGAGGGGAGAGTGACCAGTTGTTCAGTTTGCTATGACTTTCTAGTTTTAGCACTGAAAGTCCCATGTTCCAGGAAACCTCTCGATCTCGGCATGGTTAGTCACTATCAGAGGGGCTTGTTTAAGTGCAGTATCAGGCAATATGCAGCACTTAGAACCACTGCATCCTTCCAAGACTAGCCTTTTTTAATATGCTCCTGATTCAGGCAACTTTCTCTTTTATGATAAATTCCCTTGCAAAATGTTTACGGTCTGATTTCCACTAGAGTTTTATCAGACACAACTGTATAGGTCACAATCTCAAAAAAAAAAAAAAACAACAACCAGAATTTCAAGTCTTTTATCCTTAAGAGCATTCAGCCCCTCAATAAAAGTGTATTCAGATTCTTAAATCAGTGGATCCAAATGCATATGTGGGAGAGAAGTTTCCTGACCTCCCTCGTTAGAAACTATGGAATCTCAGTCCCTTCATATAAGCAATGCCATTATCAACAGTCTTGTATTTATATCTCTACACATGCATCTAATTGCTTGTTTAGGCAAAATACCTCCAAATGTAACTGATTCTTGGTTTTTGATACATGCTTGTATTGACAAATTACCTTCCAAAGAGTATTTCAATGAACGTTTCTGGGATTTCTTTTTAAACTATTCAAATTTATTTCCAGACAGAAGTTCTGACCTATTTTTAGAAGAACAGAATAAATTCTGCACCGTAAAATCTTTGCCAGAAGGGAAAGGGAGAGGACCAGAGTGGACTGGACAAGGACAGTCTCAGAGTCACATGAGTATGAAGCTTCAATACCAACAAAAAGATGAAAGAAAAAAAAAATAACCAAACTCATTGCTGTTGCGTCAATTCTGACTCATAGCAACCCTAAAGGACAGAGTAGAACTGTATCATGGATTGAATTGTATCCCCCCAAAAATGTCTGTGTTGATATGAGTTGACTGGGAGTCCCAGTAAGGTGCCATTCCTGCCACGTGTTGTGAATCTTGCTTCCGTGATATGATGGAGAATGGGTTGTAGTTGTATCGGTGAGGCAGGACTCAAGCTTGTGGGATTTAAGGGAGAGAGTGAGCAGAGGAAGCTGAGAATCTCACGCCACCAACAAAGCAGCCCCAAGACATAGCACGTCCTTTGGACCTGAGATTCCTGTGCTGAAATGCTCTCCTTGAATTTGGACTCAGTCCACCAGACTGTGATAACTTCTCTTGTTGAATGGACTTGCAACTCATAAATGGATTTGTGGCTTACTGGGCTGTGACAATAAAATTTCTCTTCATAAAGCCTTCCACTCATGGTTATTTTCTGTTAGAGCAGTACCATGTGACTAAGACAAACTGCTCCATAGAGTTTACAAGGAGCACCGGGCAGATCTGAACTGCTGATCTTTTAGTAAGCAGCTGTAGCACTTAACCACTGGTTTTGTGGCTATCATGCAGCACCTAGCTTGTCAGAGACAACCTCTGTACCCATCTCTGAACATGATGCTTCCTCTTTCACTCCAGTTCAGACTCCTGCTGGCTGCTACATGCAGACCCCAGCCGAGGATTCTGCACTTGGAAGGAGAACAGAAGGGCTCTTCAGATTTGAGGGGCTCAGTTACAATCTTGTTTTTTCTGTTGTCCCTTGTTCATGGTGACTTGCTTATTTCTGTCTTTAATGATTTTGATTATTATCAGTATTCCTTGAAGCTTTTCCTTTAATAATTATTTAAAGACGATGTTTTTCAGAGAGGGACATGATCAATTTCGGACTAGCTATGTTGTAAAAACACACAGTCAGTGCCACAGTTGGCTAATTCAGCATTCTTCAGGAATACACGTCAACTGAGGTCAGTCATATCAGTTAAGTTATACAACCATTGCTGATGTCTTTTGCCAACTGCTTGAGATTTTTAGGCCCTTAAGATGGTATAAAATCAGGACTCAACTTCCAAAGCTAAGACTCAGGCAGGCAAAGCTCTCTCTGTGAGGTAGGTTCTCCCACTGAAGATGTAAGCCCCTTGAGGGTCATGGATTATTTAGAGCCCGTGGTGGTTTCCAGTCCACCTTGGATGTGGCCCCAGGCTGCTAGTGTCATCACTGCTCTTGGGACAAATACTAGCTGTACTAGTTTTAAAATATGTCTGCAAACTTCAGCACTACTCCCTTCAAAAAGTAGAAGTGAATTCCTCTCTCCTAGAGCTTGGGCTAAATTTAGTGACTTGCTTCTAATGAATAGAAGATGGCAAAAGTGATGATATATGGTTTTCAAGACTGTCTCTTTTTTGGATCATTCATTCTTGGGGGTACCAGCTACCGTGCTGTGAAGACATTCCAGCAGCAGAATGAAAAGTCCACATGGCAAGAGACTGAGGCTCTTGCCAGCAGCCATCCTCAACTCTGTAATGTGAGTGAGCCTTCTGAGAAACCGATCTCCCAACCCTAGCCAAGCCTTCAGAACACTAGCCCAAACCCATTGTGGCCAAGTTGATTCCAGTTACAGTAACCCTATAGGTCAGCTTAGAGCTGCCTTACAGAGTTTCCAAGAAGCAACTGGTGGATCTGAACTGCCAACCTTTTGGTTAGCAACCATAGCACTTAACCACTATACCACCAAGGTTTCCTCAGAACACTATAACCCTCACCAACACTTTGACTGCAACATCTTAGCCAAAAGCTATGCAGCTACGCAGTTCCAAAATTCCTAATCCACAGAAAATATGAGATAGTAAATGTTCGTTGTTTTAACCCGTGAAGCTTTGGAGTGATTTGTTGCTCATCACTGGTTTGTCTCTTAGAATTCTGTTTTCTCATCATTTCTGGCCTCTACTTGTTTACTTTATGTTATGGCCAGCAAAAGCATGCTTTAAAACATATGTTTATTATGTTTTATTCAGCATTTGGGGGAGTTCTTTACTGACATGGGTTTTGCACATGTAACCTGCTGTATTTCTGAAGGCAGAATCTTCACCTAGTTACCAAAAGCTCTTATCTAAACCCAGTGAAGCAGGTTCCTTATGTAGATAAGGAAGTAGGTTCTACAAGTCTAAGTACCCTCCCCAAGGTCACCCCGCCAGCAGGTAATGGAACTGGGACCAGATCTGAGTACAGAAAACTCCAAAGTCCTTGCTCTTCAGAAAATTACACACTGCTTTCCATGGGAAACATAAAAAAAAAAAAAAAAAAAAAAAAAAAAGTTAAATTAAATTACAAAAATAAAACACTGACTTCATCCAGTCTCTAGCTGTTTATCCATTGGGATCAGGTAGTTAGCTGACTCATAGTAGCCCTATGACAGGGAGACAGACAGAGAGAACTGCTTCATAATGTTTGAGGCTGTAAAGCTTTATGCATGTAGACCACTACATCTTTCTCACACAGACCAGCTGGTGGATTGAACAGCTGATCTTTCTGTTAGCTGTCAAGCACTGAACCACTGAACCACCGGGGCTCCGTAGCACAAGCATATCTCGGAGGAAAGAAACAGCAGCAGAAACAGGGAGCCCTGCTATCTGTGTGCTCAAGTTACACAGGGACTCTCCCGGGCCTTGAGCGGACCTCCCAGACTATTCCTTGCAAAGGTCATCTGGCCCTAGGGCTGCCTTCTCTGCTTCCTAAAGTGTTCCCCAGGGACCCACTCTAAAGCATAGTCTTAAGCACTCTGCTTGTCTGTCTCTAAGTGTTCTCTCTGGGGGCGCTGGGCTGCTCCCGTGTCTTCCATTAGTGCTCATTCACGGAGGACTCCCTGCTCCTCTCACAGCCCCGTGTCTCTCACTCTGTCCAGGCTTGTCTCTTGTCAGTTGGCTGGAAGGTTTCATAACTGAAAGATGAGCTCATACTAGTGCACACTTGATGGGGAAGTAATGTAATTTCTTTAAGCCTCATGTTGTTCATCTGTAAAACGGGAGCACAACAGTGCCCACTTTCATGCACTTGTAATTGTTAAATGTTATAATGTCTTCAGGAAATCCTGTGGTGAACTGATTAAGTGCTATGGATGCTAACCAAAAGTCAGCTGTTCAAATCTGCCAGGCGTTCCTTGGCAACGCTATGGGGGCAGTTCTACTCTGCACTATAGGATCACTATGAGTCAAAGTTGACTCAACAGCAGTGAATTTGGTTTTGGGTAGAATGTCTATAAACCCCAGTGCTTGGCACATGGTGAAGCTGAATAAATTGTGCCTGATTTATTCTTTCTAGTTGCTGTTGAGTTGGACCCCTGACTCTTGATGGCCCTATGCTCAAAAAAATACAGTAGCATGTCACCCCCGTGATTAGTTTCAAGCTAGAATGTTGTGATACATAGAGTTTTCCTTGGCCGATTTTTAGAAGTAGATAACCAGGCCTTTCCTCCTAGTCTGTCTTAGTGTAGAAGCACCACTGAAACTTGCTTGGCATCGCAGCAACACACACGCCACCACTGACAGACGAATGGTAACTGCGTGAGGCCCACTGGCTAGGAACAGAGCCTGAGTCTCCTGATAGGAAGGCAAGACTTCCACCACTGAACCACCACTGCCTCGTGAATAAACGGACACGAAGTCCCTGCGAGTCGAGACTGACTCAACAGCACCTAACAACAACATCTAGAGTGCGCACACATTTCATTGCTAGTGGGTATTGGCATAGCGCGTGGTAGAGAAAAGTTTGTTTTTGTGCATATTTCAGGTTCCACATTTCTTTGTAACACAAATGCAATTTCAGTGAAAGCAACAGGATGAGGATATACAAAACCCTTCCTATGACCTCAATCAACCCCGGGATTTAACATCATTAAGGGGGCTATTGAGACAGTTTAAGGCTACATATTTGCAGATGGGATTTTAAGGGCGGAAAGCCCATTTGCAACCCTTAGGTATTTAAACAACCCTGTTATTTGATCTCAAATCCCTCCAGCCTTCTCTTAACTCCTCCAGCCTTCTGTCTGCCAATCCACACTCCGCTTCCTGGTCCACCGTCATTGCTATCATGGTTGGGGCTTCGTAAGATTCCCTTGCAACCCGATCTCCACCACTGTTCTGGGGATGCTGCAGCTGCTGCAAAATATGTGAGTTTCATGAAATTGCACAGTGGTTGGGCTTCAGTGGCAGCTTCTGGAATGTTCCCATTCGTCCATTTACTCATTCACTAAAATGTATGGAGTACTCAGTAAGGATCAGGTCTTATGTTAACTAAGCATGGGAATATGAAGAGTCTTGGTCTTTATAGGGCACACAGATTAGGGGCGGGTGACCATAAACTGTAAAAACATGTCACGGTACAGGAACGGAAATGGACACATGCTAGCACATGGAAGACTGCATTTAACTGTCCAGTATAAGAGGAGAGGACAGGAGAGAGCCAACTTCCCACAGGAATGACACGAGTAAGCTTTGAAATGTTCCTCTTGGCTGTCCTGCCAACTCCTAAGTTTAACTGTGCCCTGCATTCTATCTTTTGTTTTTCTCATCTCACTGCCCAAATCTTCCTCTAGTACCTGTAGTATTGCCAACACCTTCCCACTTTCTTACTCAACTCATGAAGTGTCACCCCAGCACACACCCCGCGGTGCTTTCGGGTCAGCGTTGGGTGCTCCTGTGTCCTCCTCCGCCTGCCTCCTCCACCCCACAGCCCTTGCCTGAGCCCTAACCGCCTCACACCTGGGCTCCTGCCTCCCAATTAGCTCCCCATTCTTTCAGCCTATGTTAGTCTCTTTTCCTCCATTGGACACACATCATCGAGAATCATCTTCCTCCAGTGTCACTTAGATCACATCAGACTCCTTTTTATACACTCATAAAGGCTCCCAGTTGCCTCCCAAATCATATTAAAACTCCTATAGTCTTGGACTTCAAAGCCCTCTACCGATTCGCCCAGCTTTACCTAACTGCCATCCGCTCCTGCTAAGCTCTGGCTGACACGCTTTGCTTTAGCCAAGCAGAGCTGCTTCCACTCGCTTCTTTCCACTTTCACTGCCATGCCCAAACACTTGGCTGTCTGAGATCCCCATGTATTCACATACACAGGCATGAATGTGTGTGTTGGCAGGGGAGGAACATTGAGAAACTCTCCCTAAACACTCCATTGTAGGGTGAAATTTATAAAATGTCATCATTAAGGATACATATGAAAGAAAAGGAATCCATAGGTGGTGCAAATGGTGAATGAGCTCTGTTGCTAACCCAGTGATTGGAGGTTTGAGTCCACTGAGAGGTGCCTTGTAAGAAAGTCCCGGTGATCTGCTTCTAAAGAATGATTCATTGAAAACCCAATGGAGCACAGTTCTACTCTGACACACACACACACACACACACGATGTAGCCATGAGCTAGAACTGACTTGAAAGCAACTGGATTTTTGATCTAGAAAAAAAAACACAGAAGAAGGTAGTGTGAACAGATGTTGGGGAGGTGGAAAAACTGCTGACCAGTGCTCCGGCGCTAGTGCCAGGCTGGTGAAGGGATGCATGGGTGGACTGACCCGGCCACCTCTGCCGACTGTGCTTAACTGTGCTCTCTCACTTTTGTGCTGTTCTGCCCGCCCATCCCTCAGGGTGATCCTTCATGCTTTTTAGGGCTGTAAATTGAATCATGTGATCATTTTCCTTAAAACTTTTTCATAGCTTCCTTTCAGGGTAGAATAAAGTTCTTGCAGACAAGAGGGTCCCCAGAAGGCACAGCCCTCAGACTCTCTGTTGGTCCCAAACTGACACCAGTCCAGAAGCCAGCTCACCAAAGATTGAACTTAGTCCATCAGAGGTAAGATGACACTGGAGGCAGGAGGCGACTCGGCAGCCCCTGTCCTGAGGCAAGGTGAGAAGAAAGAAGAGGACAGGAACTGGTTGAATGAACTTGGGAAACTTGGGGAGCCCTCTGTCACAGGGTGGGAGAACAATTCCTCACCTAACGAAGTGTATGTAAGTTTCTGTATGCTTCTGTATGAGAAATTGACTTTAATTATAAATGATCACTTAAAATGCAGTAAAAAATAAAATAAAAGTAAAAATCACAAACAAACCAAAAAGCTATTCTGACATGATTCTGGAGACTAGAACTCTAGATTCAGGACACTAGCAAGGCTATTCTCTTTGTTCTCCCGAGTCTTTCCTCCTCTCTCAGCCCCCTGCAGCCCTAAGCAGTCTTTAGCCTAGCCTGCCCTGCTTGCAGGTGGAACCCGGGCAACACAGTGGTTAAGAGTTCAGCTGCTAACCAAAAAACTGGCAGTTCAAGCCTACCAGTTGCTTCTTGAAATCCTATGAGGCAGTTCTACTCCGTGTTATGGGGTCGCTATGAGTTGGAGTCACCCCAACAGCAATAAAGCCAGCCAAGTGCCGTCGAGTCGGATCCGATCTTCACACATCACAGTACCCCTGTGTGTGATCTTCTATCCATGTCTGCCCTCCCCTTTATAAGACACCACTCAGAAGAGACTAGGGAAGTTTACTCCCTTGTGGCTTAACTGAGGAAATCTTCAAAATAAGACTTTATCTCCTAAAACAAGATCACAGTCAAGTGTCAGAACTTCAGTATTTTGGGGGGAACACAATTTGATTAACAAAACTTCCTATAAGAAGCCCTGGTGGTGCAGTGCTTAAGTGTTCAGCTATTAGCTAGAAGGCAGGTGATTCAGACGGACCAGTCTCTGTGAATAAACATGTGACAGTTGCTTCTGTAAAGACAACAGCCTTGTAGCCCCCGTGGGACAGTTCTTTTGTGTCCTGTAGGGGTGCTATGAGTCAAAATTGACTTGACAGTCATTTTTTAATTTGTTTTTTTAAGTCTAGTCCAAAACATGTAAACCTAAATTCCTATCAAGGCCAGGCAGGTAACTAAAAGGTGTGGCACACATGTAGAATACTGGGTACTGCTGAGGACCATGGGAAACCTTGGTTTTATAGTGGTTATTGCTGTGTCTGCTGTCCAAGAGATTGGCAGTTCAATCCGCCAGACACTTCTTGGGAACTGTATGGAGCAGTCCTTCTCTGTCCTACAGGGTCTCTGTGAGTCAGAATTGACTTAGCAACAGTGGGTTTAGTTAGTTTGTTTTTTTTTTTATTTGGGGACCACGGTTAATTGTTGAGCTTACGTCATGCGTGTGAAGAGAGACATTCCCTACCCAGCTCCAGTGTGTTATCATGTGCAACAAGCCGGCTTTGTAGTGGTAGGCATTCCAATTTTTTTTTAAAGAAACTAAAAATATGAATTTCTACATGAAACATGCAGATTTTGAAAACATGATGGGGGCCAAACAAAATATTTCTGCGATCTTCATTGGTCTGACAGCCAGTTTTTGGTTTATTCTTTCAAGGGTGTTCCTTGGTGCTTACGTTCATGTGTGGTGGCACGTTTACTCCCTGGTCCTGTGCTTGTGCCTTGTGGCCATTGCCACACTCCAAGCTCCTGAGGGCACAAATTACGCCATTCACTTCTTTCTGCCACCTTAGCTCCCCACCCCCTCACCAGAACGTCTAGTGGGCACTGCACACAGTTCTCCTCGCCAATGCGGGTGCCTGGCAAGTGTTTCCTAGGAAGCCAGTAGCCAGCCTTGCTGTTTTGTTAACAGAAGAGGCACAGCTCTTGGCAAAAGACTCATGCATTTAGCTTCCTGCCTTCATCCCTAAATTAGTCTATGAGCTGCAGACTCTCTCCGCTTTACCCACTCTCCTTCTGCCTTACTGTCTTTGTTGCAAAGTATCTCTGTCCTTTGTTCTAAACTCCAATCTCTTTGTGCTATGATGAAAATGTTAACTTTGTAATCGTGCATAAGTCAGCAAACTTGAGTAATGCCTTACTCATCCAGCATCATCAGGAAATGAGGTGTTCCACCTAATTAAATCATCCAGATAACTAAAGTTAACCAATATTTTAAAGATCAACATTTAAATGGAAGTATCCTCAAATGTATTGTATATCCCCTTGCTTTATTTTAAAATTTTATATATACATATAAATATGTATATTTAGAACAGAAACAAAAGGATAGAGAGTAATAGCTGTGTTTTCCTTCCACAGCGGTGCCCAGGCTCCCACTTCTCCATTCCTAGTAGATACTACCATTAACACCATTAGTCTATACCTATAAAAACATATATTTTTTTCATAAAAGATGGCAAACTACCACATTATTCTGCACTTGCTTTTTTTTGAACTTCCGTCTTGATGATTATTCATCATCAACATGTAAAGAACTGCCCTGATTCTAAATAATAGCAGCATCCTGTTCTATTGTATGGAATAGTGTGATTTACTTAAGCAGATCCCTACTGATGGCCACTATGTTTGCTGTTACAAAACATACTGCAGTTAAAATCTTTGTTCTTGCTCTACTTTGCCCATGTTCAAGTGTATTTATGGGTTAAGTTCCAGAAGAGAATCACTGGGTTGAAGAAAGGATACATGTAATTTAGACAACGATTGTCAAATTGGAAACGCTGGTGCCATAGTGGTTAAGTCCTCCATCTGCTAACCAAAAGGTCAGCAGTTCAAATCTGCCAGGCACTCCTTAGAAACTCTGTGGGGCAGTTCTACTCTGACTTATTGGGTCACTATGAGTTCAAATCAACTCAACACCAGTGGGTTTGGTTTTGAGGGGCATTGTCAGATTGCCCTTCATAGAGTTTGCACCAGTTTTTTTCTTCCACCATCACTGTATGAAAGGGGCTTCTTTCCCCACACCTTCACCAACACAATGTATAATCAAACTCAAAAAGAAAAGTCACGTCAATCAGTGAATAAAGAACATTCACTCATTTAATTTGCCACTGTCTCTTCACAAGTGAAGTCAAGAATCTTGTCACACTTTTAGGGTCAGCTGTACTTCTTTTTTTTGTGAACTGTTTAGGCATACCTATAGGTCCTTTCATGTTAATGACTTAGTAAACCTACCAAAATTTGACCATTATTTGAGGATTCATTCATTAATGTGAATGCTTTCTTGAGTTCTTGTATTTGTCTGTCTGTCTGTCTGTCTATCTATCTATCCATCCATCCATCCATCCATCTATCCATCCATTCATCCATTCATCCATTATCTAACTGTCTATAATTCTGCCATTGGATCAGTTCAGACTTATGGTGATCCTGTGTGTTACAGAGTAAAATTGCTCCATAGATTTTTCTGCTTGGCTGCTTACCAAAAGTCCAGTGGTTTAAGCCTGCCAGCTGTTCCACAAGAAAAGCAACCTGGCAATCTGCTGCCATAACATTTATAGCCTAGAAAACCCTATGGAAATGTCTTACCCTGTCATGTAGTATTGCTATGTGTCAGAATTGACTTGATGGCACACAATAAGAACAATCTTTATACAAGCAGGTCATCAGGGTTTTCATCCATGGTGCTGCTGGTGGGTGGATTTGAACTACCATCCTTTCATTTAGTAGCCAAGAGCAAACTGTTTGAACCACTCCAGCACTGTATGTGTGTGTGTGTGAGAGAGAGAGAGAGAGAGAGAGAGAGAGACCTTTTCTTAAGTTTTAGGATATTCTTCCTTCAAATATCTGTCTTTCAAAACCCATAACACCTCTTATGATTTGCTGCCCTTAATAATGAGAGTTTCTAAATCTAAAATGGTAAAACTTATTATAACGGCCTGGGCAGAGGCCATGCACATTTGCTTCATAGGCTATTTTGTCCATTCAGGAGCCTTTATTATTTCCTGCTTCTTGGCCTTATTCAGAATAGTCAGAGCTGTCCCATAAATGGATTCCCAGTTCTAGCATTCTCTGTTACGACATTGAGGGTAATCATAGCCTGGAAAGTCCTAGTTATGGTACAGTCCGTGGGCCTATGTGATACTCTAAATGTAGATATAATGGCCTTGAATGGAGGAACATTTGCTCTCTCACTCCCTAAAGCAGCATTATGAACTTACATTTCTGGAAAACTTTAAACAAATGATTTTTCAATGATATTTTGCAGTGCAGGCTGAGTGCAAGGGTAGTGCATGCAGGGAAGGAGCGTTTCAGTGTGAGTTTGCAATTGAGGACCCCACTGGTGGCGTGGTGGGTAAGGGCACAGCTGCTAACCCAAAGGGCGGGGTTTGGATCCACCAGCCGCCTCTTGGAAACCCTACGGGGGTGTTCTACTCTGTCCTATTCAGTCTCTGAGTCCGACAGAGCAATGTATTTGAAGGTGAAGTTCTCTGCGAGTTACTGGGCTTGAGACCTGCAGCCGAGGTAGCCCAGCTGTGTCCCATAGATGGCAGTATACACACTTTTTAGTGCTTTTCTTCCTCCTTGGAATTGGACTCCTTCAGGGAAAGAAAATGAATGCAGAAACACTGGAGTAATAATTAGCAAACAGACTCTAGTCATTTGAAAAATTGGCAAGGAGCCTTACTAGAGGAGGTAATAATAGTCATATTTTGCACTTCTAATAGGGTCTTTATCTCCAGACCTCCAGGAGCTTGTCTGAGTCATGGGCAAAGACAGAGAGAGAGAGAGGGGTGGGGGGCGAGGGGTGGAGAGGGAGAGAGAAAGAGACCCTGAGCTAGGTCAGAAGTCAAGAAACGAGGCCTCTGTTTGACAGTCAGTACTGCTTTTGCATTTCAAAGTAACAGCAGAGTGTCTCTGCTGCATTTAAATACAAGGCATTTATGCAGGTTAGAAAGAAAAAGGTGCTAGAAGAGAAAGTCACACAGTCCTTGGCTAATCCAGAAAACATGCTTTTCTCAAAGTTTTTCTGTGACAATAACCATAGTGCTTTAAATACTTTGCCTCTTGTAAACGGAAGGACTTGCATTATTATTCACAGTGCTCTAGACAAATTGAGAAAACATTTCTATATCCTCTTCCGTGTATCAAGGCATAATTATCAGCACATCCTTGTATTTATTCGTATGAGGCTAGAGTAAATACTGCTGCCGATGGGTATCAGCCTTATGAACTCAGCATCATTCATTCTTTGTCTCTGGCAGTGGTGGTAGCAGAAGAAAACAGCTCCTATCATGTAGACGCAGCAAACACCTCAAATCTACAAGATACGGCTGTCCTCCTTGTACCACGTTAAGCCTGTGTCTTCAATTTCTTACAGCAACTCGACATCTATTGAAATCTTGGAACATTAAAATTCTCCTTCACTGTTGCCAAGGCTTAGTAACTTGACAAGTGGAAGACAGACACCCTGACTAGTGGAAGGAACAGACGGCTGGAAGTGACGAAGAGTCACTTTTTCTGGGGCATTAGAATTCACTCAGGCTTGGTAGGACATGTGTATTTTCTAATAACCACTCTTTGGCTGGGTGGCTTTGACTTTAGGCAAGTTAATTCACTTCTCTGAGCATCGATTTCCTCTGAAAAGGTAGGTAGTAATTCTTACCTAATAAGAGTTGGTTTAAGGAACAAAGGAAAGTAAAAGTTTTAGCACAGTACCTAGCACCCAATTCGGTAATTATTAACCGTTATAATATACACACACATACGAGAGAGAGACAGAGACAGACAGAGAGACAGAGAGAGAAAGGGTGAGAGAGAAGGAGAATTCAGACTTCTTTCTGGCCCTCTTATGCCTCCGAGATTTAGTTAAATTGGTTCAAATTCCCAAATTCTGAACCTATCGGTCTTTGTTACAACTCTTGCAAATTCATGACCTCATTTTCTCATGATTTTTTTTCAGTTCTGCTACTATTTTCAAGTCTCTCAGGTTAATTTGGTGCCCAGCCAGCTAGAACATAGACCTCAGCTCCTTAGCCATTTCCACACATGAAAAACTTCCATCCTCTCTCATGAATTTTGTGACTCTGGTAACTCTATCGGAGACTCATATGTGACCGGGTATCAGATCTTGTACCTTACAGTCTTCAGTCATTGTGCTGTCTCTGCTTCTCATGCCCCATTTTCCAAAAATACAGGCTTGCTGCATGGAACTCAGCCATTCATCAACCCATCCCTGGGAAGCGTAGCCAAGTCTTGCCCCGTCCTTGCCAATTACATCCCCAGTGGAGAATAGTTGGATCCACCTGACTGGATTGCTCTAGCTACTCTGGAATTCGGGAAAAAACAATTTCATCCCTCTTACTGCATCATGATTATTAAACCACTGCAAAACACAGTCACCAATATAATCACAGATAATACCATTCCCATTCTCTATGGAACAGTTCATTCTTATGCACTTGTATAAGTGTAAGAATGCTTACAAAGCAAGTGATATTATCTATTTTGTACTCTAAAAGGCATGCTTACATAACTGTTTATTCTTTATTATTTAGAATTTTCATCAGCTTATATATAAAGTTTTCCTGTTCATTGCAGTCAGCTGTGTCTGTTTTATTGTTTGCTTTCTTTTAACAGAATACAAATTCATCTTTTCTTGATGGTCCAGAAGCATCAGTATATATAATTGTCAAGTTACTCCACCCTCTGAAGTATTGATTGGGGGATACAGGGCCTTTGCTCCTGCCCTAAATGGCCCTAGACTGTTAAGCTTTTGTACTACTGCATCTGGTTTGGGGTTTTGTATTTTTTTTTTTTTTTGGCCCCTCATCTTTTGTGTCCTTGTTTCTTTTCGCTGTTATCAACAGGTACTTCTTCCAGTAATTTTTTCCACTGTAGTTTCCATTCAAAGCTTCCAGTGGACTGATGAAAACAAGGCAAACATTAAAAATGATTTTAAAACCCAAACCATTGACAAAGAAGATCTTGTACGGACTGTGCTATGAACCGAGTGCATTAGTTTGCTATGAAGGCTTTCTGACACGTACTTAACTGCTCTGGGGTCTTTTGGCGGTGCTATCCTAGGTCATGGCTGTGTTTTAAGTTATTTAAGTCCTAGAACAAATGATGTCCAGAAGTGACTTATCTTATTGTCCTGTTGGTCTCCCTTTGAAGCCCTGGTGCCAATTGGTTAGCAGCTTGATTGGCAGTTTGAATCCACCAGCCACTCTTTGGAAACCCCATGGAACAGTTCTCCCCTGTCCCACAGGTCACTATGAGTCAGAATCAACACAACAGCAACGGTTTTCTTTTGGGTCTCGCTTTAGAACTCCAGATTAGTAACAGCCCCGAGCAGAGGCTCTGCTGGCTCACAAGGATGCCTTGAACCAAGCAGCATCCACTTGGACT
Source organism: Heterohyrax brucei (assembly GCA_028571685.1). Classification (NCBI taxonomy): domain Eukaryota; kingdom Metazoa; phylum Chordata; class Mammalia; order Hyracoidea; family Procaviidae; genus Heterohyrax; species Heterohyrax brucei. The sequence goes on along the minus strand of CM053141.1, from coordinate 65,284,443 downwards.
GACCAGAGCCCTGGTCAGACTCATTGGAAACACGTTTGAACATCACCTTTGGACATATCCTCTAATGTGTTCATTCTTAATGAAGTTTGTGTATAATAAAAGTCTTAGAATACTTCACCTGAAGGCAATAGTAATCACTCACCAAAAGGGATAGTGTGTGCAGTCAATAAGACCAGAGAGTTTTAGATGAAATTAGATTATATTCTAATTTTCATGCTGTCGTAGTGCACTCTAAGAAGAAAACAGCTCGCTTTCCTTTGTTTATCCCCTCCCTCTTCTCCTCTGTCCTTCTTTCTCCTCTCATTTCCTTTCTCTGTAGCAAACAATGATTCTCTCTTTTATTTACTGCAGAAAAAACATGACAAAGAAAGAAAGAAAGAAAAGGAGAGGTTACCCAAATACTTAACACTTAGACAGAGACAATCAAGCTACTAAATAAATGCCAGCAGTAAGAAACTTTTTCATTTCTAACTTTGAGAGTTACTATGCTAATTTTCAAAAAAAGTAATATCTTGTAGGATTTTCACAGTATGACCATGTTTCCCCTGAGCTTCATGTTATTAGCACTTGAAAATTAAGCCCTTCCTATAGTTCAGGATATATTTGTGATTCCTCTCTCACAGTGTGTAAGATTCCAGTGACAAGAATGACTGCAAATTGATGTGTGCCTGACTTCCGTTCAGATCCTCTCTGGCAACTGAGCTCAGCTTAGAGGAGGTGGCCAGAGAGGTAACCTGGGTCAATGCTAGGTATGTGTCATTCCTTTAAAAAGTTCTCAAAAGATCCTTCCTTACACGTTAGGTGTATGTGTCTATGTGCTTTTCTACTAGATCTAAGCCATGGTGCAAAAGCTAAGACCCTTCTTCAGCTTTGGCTGAGTTCAAGTTCTGACCACAGGCAAGTTACTTAACCTTTCCATGCCTTAATTTCCTTATCTATAAAAAGTAGATACTAATAAGAATTATGACATAGGATTGAAGTAAGTCAAATTCATATACGAAAAGTCCTTTAGAACAAATTCTGAAACATAGTAGCACTACCACAGTGTTTACTACTAATATTTTCATACTGGACATTGACAACTTCAAGAACAAGCTGGCAGAGGTCCATGTGGATTTTTAAGAGCTTGACATAGAGTTAATCCCATCTGGACAGATCATTTGACCTCTTACATCTTGGCTGTGTGACCTTGGTCAAATTGCTTAAGGACTCAGAGTTTTAGTTTCTTATCCCTAGGGTCACCATGAGTCGGATCCGATTCGACGGCACTTGGCTGGCTTGGCATCTGTAGGAAAGGATTAATTAAATACCTTCCTCATAAGACTATGATGAGGATTAAATGCTCAGGATGGCTGGCAAACGGAACCAGTTGCCCCTGAGTCACTTTTGATTCATGGTGACTCTGTGTGTCAGAGAAGAGCTGTGCTCTATAGGGCTTTCAGTGGCTAAATCTTTAGAAGTAGATCACCAGGCATTTCTTCCAAGGCATCTCTGGGTGGACTTGGAAGAAGGTCCTTTTAGTTAGAAGTCCAACCTTTTAGTTAGAAGTCAACATATTAACTATTTGCACCACCTGGTTAAGCATGGAAATTTTCAGGAAGAAGAGAATGACAATGATATGACAGCTTTGATGACCAACTTAGCATATATTAGCTACAGAGAACTTTGAAGACAATTTCTTTATCTTTCTTTGGAAGGGAGGGAGCAGCCAGAACTTCTTGGGGCACAGTTTGCATATTATTTCTGTGCATAGTGGGGAGACAGGGAGGAGAGGGTACAAGGAAATAAGACTTGGGGGCTTTTATTAAGTTTTGCAGGTCCCTGAGTTGTGACATCCCCAGAGAAGAAGCACTGGGCTTCACTCTTCACTTGCATTCTGACTGGTAGCAGAGCCCCTCATCAGACAAATAAATAGCCCTGAAATAACCTCAGGACACAACACACAAGACCCTAGAAAAAACTAAGATTCTATTCCTTCAAACTAATTCTCAAACCCAAAAGCTCAAGAATGAGACCATTCAAGAGGGAAATTTTTTCTCCATGAGAAGCTGTGCAGTTTTGAAGTTTGCATCGAGTCCGGGCAGGCATGTGGACTTCTTTGTTTTCAGAGAGTCAGCGGAGATGCCTATGAGAAATGTCTACAGGCCCCAGTCAAAGGGCGCTGTAGATTTCCTAACACAAAGGCCGAGACATCAACCAGCTTCTGGCCTGTACTGCAACTGCCAAGAGCTCCAGTTGTGTTCTAGTGCCTTCCACACGATGTGAGTTACTGTTGGGCCTGAGAGCTCACTGTTAGGTCTCCACCTCACTGTGGTTGTGAAGAGGCTGGGGGTCACAGATTCCTGTGCCCAGAACTATCATCTTCTAAGACCCATGTCTTTGATTCTTAGGAACGCCATAACAAAATATTACAAACTAGATGGATTGTAAGAATAGAAATATACTGTCTCGTAGTTCTGGAGGCGGGGAGTCCAAGATCAGAACTTCAGCCATGTTGATTCCTTCTAAGGGCACCGAGAGGGACATGATTCCATGCCTCTCACTAGTTTCTAGTGGCTCCTGACAAACCTCCTCAAATCCACTTGAGGCAAGTTCATTTGATGAATTCTTCCTTTAGTGTGCATCTCTGTCTTTTTTGCTGTTGTGTAAGTAGAGCACTCAGGTTGGATTCAAAACCGTCCTCCTCCCATGTAACCTCATGTTAACTGATAACAGACTTAGAGAGTCTACTTCCGAACAAGGTCACATTCACAGGTGCAGGGGCTAGGCTTTTTCTGGAAACACAATTCAATCCATAGCAACCCCAGAGGAAATCATCCCCTGCAGAGCTTATAGGGAAACAGCCCTGGTTTACTCAGCTGAGTCCCACAAAAAGTCTTGAACTTGTCACCTTGCCCAGTCACCACGTCTGCATCCTCAGGTCCAGATACCCCAGGGAATGAGAATCTGGCCTTTTTCCTAGGGTATCAGGACTTGCCCTAACAGACTAGAATATTTTTAGCTTAAAACAGTCTGTCCTAAAACTAGAACTACTGAATCCCTAGAGTAAAAGATTATTTTTAAGTAAATGTCTTTTTCCCCAAGAAAATTATCACAAGATACTCCTAGAAGAAAGATCCAAACCTGCTTTTATCCTGGCTATATATCTGTTCTCTTGGCCACACCTCTTCCCTTTGAATCTGTATCCAGATAAAACCTCCCTTGAGTCCAACAGCTGCCAGTAACTCTGGATACTCTGGGTTCCCAGACTCAGGGCAGGGTTCCAGGCTTGGTCCTGAGAGGATGTCAGCCCAGGGAAGAGGACCTCATTTACCCTTGTACATTCACTACATCTAAACACCTCCGGAACGTCTCCTTTGTGCTCATAAACACTCAGATCTCTACCATCTTAGTTATCTAGCTCTGCTGTAACAGAAAGACCACAACTGGATGGCTTTAACAAAAAGAAGTTTATTCTTTCACAGTCTAGGAGGCTAGAAGTCCAAAGTCAGGGTGTTAGCTCCAAGGGAAGGCTTTCTCTCTCTGTCAGCTCTAGAGGAAGGTCCTTGTCATCGATCTTCCCCTGGACTAGGAGTTTCTTAATTCAGGGAACCTGGATCCAAAATAAGTATGTTCTTGGACCTCCTTTCTTGGTGCTATGAGGCCCCTCTGCCTCTCTGCTAGCTTCTCTCTTTTATATTTCAAAAGAGGTTGGCTTCTACTGTGGATTCAGTTTACATAATTGTCGCTAATCCCATCTCATCAACATCACAGAGACAGTATTTTCAACACATAGAGAAATCATGTCGTATGACAAAATGGTGGAAAATCATACAATACTGGGAATCACAACCTAGCCAAGTTCACATATATTGAGGGGAGGAACTCAGTTCAATCAATAACAGCCACAAACAAAAAGATAAGCAGTCCCTATGCCGTGATTCAATAGATTTTGTTACTAGTCTTTTCTGGTTTCAGGTTAGCACTTCCTACTGGTAACTTTGTTGAAAAGATCATTTATTAATGCAAGGTTTTGAGTGAATTCATTTGTTCCTAAATTCATGTAGCAAAACTCAGCAAGTATTTATCATGTGCTAGACACAGGGATATTCCATGGTGAGCAGAACAGACACAGTCTTTCACTCACTAAACCTATAGTCTCCACAAAGAAAGACAAAGAGTAAGCAAGTAATTGCAAATGTGGTGAGTATTACAAAAAGAAAGAACTGAGTAAACAGGAAGATATAACAAGATGACTTGAATAGGCTCAGAAAACCAAGAGAAAATATAATGTTTAACCAGGGACCTGAAAAATGAGTAAGGCCACCAATACGATATGATCCATCAATCTCACTCCTAGGAATACATCCTAGAGAAATAAGAGCTTTCACATGAATAGATATGTGCACACCATGTTCATTGCCTCAGCGCCCAAGGGCTCAGCAGTTAAAGAAATCAAGCAGCACGTTGCATTGGACAAACCAGCTGCAAAAGAACTCTTTAAAGTGTAAAAAAAGCAAAGATGTCACTTTAAGGACTAAGGTACAACTCACCCAAGCTATGGTGTTTTCAATCACCTCATATGCATGTGAAAGCTAGACAATGAATAAGGAAGACTGAAGAAGAATCAATTCCTTCAAATTATAATGTTGGCAGAGTATAGAGTATATCATGAACTGCCAGAAAAAAGAATAAATCTGTCTTGGAGAATGCTCCTTAGAAGCAAGGATGACGAGACTTTGTTCATATACTTTGGACATGTTATTGGGAGGGACTAGTCCCTGAAGAATGACATCATGCTTGATAAAGTAGAGGGTCAGTGAAAAAGAGGAAGACCCTCAGCAAGAAGGATTGACACAGTGGCTGCAACAATGGGATCAAGCACAACAACAGTTGTGAGAATGGTGCAGGACTGGGTGATGCTCTGTTTCATACCGTTGTATACAGGGTTGCTGTGAGCTGGAACTGACCTGACAGCATATAACAACAAGAAGTGTTCATTGTAGCATTACTCACAATAGCAAAAAGATGGAAACAGCCTGACTGGCCATCAACAGATGTATAGATAAACAATTTATGGTACACACACACTCAAAAACAATAAAGAATATTCAAGCATCTTGACAGGGATGAATCTGGTGAACATTATACTGAGTGAGATAAGTCAATCACAAAAGGACAAATATATACGACTACTGTGATAAAAACACAATGAAAGGTTTACACAGAAAAAAAAAATCTTTGGTGGTTACGAGGAAAGAGAGAAATAAGAAGGAAAAATCACTAGCTAGATAATAGACAACTGTTAACTTCAGCGAAGGGAAAAACAAACTACAATGTAGGGGAGATCAGCACAACTTGACCAAGGCAAAGTCAAAGAAGCTTCCTAGGCACATGCAAAGACCTTGAGTCAACGGGGCTATGGGATAGGGACTATGGCTTTGGTGGACATTTAGGTCAATTAGAATAACATAGTTCATAAAGAAAATCTTTTACTTCCTACTTTGGTGAGTAGGGTCTGAGGTCTTGAAAAGTTGTGAATAGCCATCTAAGATTAAATTATTGGCCCAATTGATCTGGAGCAAAAGAAAATGAAGAAAACCAAACACACAAGGGGAATATAAGTCCAAAGGACTGACGGACCACATGATCCACAGCCTCCACCAGCCTGAGACCAGAAGAACTAGATGGTGGCCAGCAACCACCAACAACCACTCTGACAGTGATCACAACAGAGGATCCCAGAAAGAACAGGAGAAAAACATAGAACAAAATTCAAATTCATACACACACACACGAAGACCAGATTGACTGGTCTGACAGATTGGGGGAACCATGGAGCCTGTGGCCCCTGGATACCCTACCACCTCTGAACTGAAGCCACTTCTGAAGTTCACCTTCCAGCCAAAGATTAGACAGCCCTATAAAACAAACAATAACATACATGAAGAACATGCTTCTTACTTTTGTCAAGTATGTGAGATGACATAGGCAACACTTGCCCAAAAGCAAAGACAGGAAGGCAAAAAAGGATAAGAAAACTGAACAAAAGGACACAGGGAACTGTGGACGGAAAGGGAAAGGGGACAGTGCTGACACAATGCGGGGACTGCAACCAATGTGTCAAAAAATTTGTGTATAAATTTTTGAGTGACAAACTAATTTACAGTATAAACTTCCAGCTAAAGCACAACTGAAAGAAAAGAAGCCAGATGCAATGGCCAGAGAGTCAGAAGCTTTACAGTACAAGGAGCGGCATGCCACACTAGAAGATGTTAGAGAAAGCCAAGGTTGTTAAAGTGATTAAATAGAGGAAGACGAGGAGTATGCAAGACTTACAGACTTAACAAAGCAATAGGAAGGCACTGAGGGGTATTTAAAACAAGACGCCATTCTTAGATCAGCTGCAATGTAGAGACTGGTGTAGACGGAGACCCCAGCTGGACCAAAATCAGAATTCGGATGCATTACATGGTCCTCTGGCTATCCTGTTGACTCCGATATTGCAGTGGTTAACTCCTCAGAAAGTCCTGAGCACAGCTGGTGAATCTGGGCAAAACTGGGGAGATATTTGGCTGTTTCTTTGATTGGCATGGTTACTTTGGCATTAGGGTCATGTTTGAATCTTGAGATCTGCAAACTACCCACCCCTTCCTTATTCTTTATTTTACTTCAGGACATAAGAATCTCCTGAAGTTTCACCAATGTAACTTTTAGTGAAGAAGAACGCTCTCACCTATTCAAACAACATAGAGATGATTTAGGGCAGGACCAAACATCAAAAGAGAGCCAAGCCTTGTCCCTCACCAGTTACATTAGCTGATGTTACTCAAACATAGTAGTGGTCCATGTACAGCACATATGTAACTACTATTTTGTTGCTTAATGTTGTCTTGAGGGACAGGGGACAGATTTCCAGGTGTAAATAAATAGTGCAAGTTGACTATGAGACTTATAAGGAACATGAAACAAAAATAGACTATAGCCATTGTGACTCCTAGTGAGCCTTCCATCAGGGATTCAGTGATTACAAAGGACCTTGATCTTAGTATTCATTCTCAGAAGCCAAACTAGCTTTGGTAGCAAGAAAAAGAAGCCTCAGTGATACTATAAAGTCTGTCCCTAAAAGTGAATGCTTAAGTTTATTGTACTCTCTCTTGGGGCCCATTCCATAAATCAGCTTGAGTAATTCCTTATGGGGTCTGGTAACAAGAAGAAGGTAAAGAAACTTGGTGTCATCAGTGGTGAAATGTAGGGTTAAATCTTGAAGAGAACATGGCAGCCCAAAACATAGAATCTACACTCTGCAGATGTTCTGGCCTTTAAGTGATTGACAGTCTGCTCTAGGTAATGGATTGGCATATGGGACATCTTTCAACAGCTGTATCATTGCTATTTTAAAGCATCGCTTCAGCTCCTACAATAACGGTGTTGATCAAGCATAAATAATTTATGCTATCAGCTTGTTTGGTTAATACATACACTTAGGACAGTGAAGATGAGCTATGATGTTTGTAGTAGTTAAAATTACCCTGGTCAATGTTCAACACAGAATTGCTTGTGCCAAAGTTTTCATTTTCCTGAAAGAGAGCAGGATGGGGTAACTGAGATGATTTTTCTTAAGTTCCGCTACTTCATTCACCTGAAATGCCTTCTTTGTCATCTGGTGCTGCTGTAACAGAAATGCTACAAGCTGGTGGATTTAACAAAGATAACTTTATTCACTTACAGTCCAGTAAGCTAGAAGCCCAAATTCAAGGTTCTGGCTACAGGAGAAGGCTTTCTCCCTGTCAGTTCTGAGGCAAGATCCTGGTCATCAATCTCCCCTTGGTTTGGGAGCATCTCAGGGCAGGAACCTCAGGTCAAAAGGACACACTCTGCTCCCAGTGCTGTTTTCTTGGTGATACGGGGTCCCCGTGTTCCTCTACTCCCTTCTCTTTTTTATGTCTAGTAAGAGATTGGCTTAAGACATTAATCTTGTACATCTCATCAACATAAGTGCTACTAATCCATCTGATGGAAACCCTCGTGGTGTAGTGGTTGAGTGTTACAGCTGCTAACCAAAAAGTTGTCAGTTCAAATCCATCAGATTCTCCTTGGAAACTCTATAGGGCAGTTCTCTTTCTTATAGGGTTGCCATGAGTTGGCATCAACTTGATGCCAGTGAGTTTTTCTTTTTTCTTTTTTGGGGGGATGTTAATCCATCTCATTACATCATAATGATGGGGTTTACAACACACAGGGAAATCATATCAGATGACAAAATGGCTGACAATACTAGGAATCATGACCAGCCAAGTTGACATATATTTGGTGGGGACACAATTCAATCCGTAACACCCTTTCTCTTCTTGGTGGACTTCTATTTTTTTCTCAAGGCCAAGTTTAAGTGTTACCTTATAGTAACATACTTTGTAGTATGTTATGGAGGTTGATGGTGTGGGGGAGACCTTGAAATGTTGAACATGCTATTTACCTAGGGACACTGGGATTTATATTTGCCATAAATAGGTCATGTGAGATTTGTATGGTAGTCTCTTGTAGCCCTCAGTTCCTGAACAGAAAGGGAAGACATGGAATAGACAGTTTTTAAGTTTCATAAGAATTTGAAGATCTGTATCAAACAACGAAAATTTGGTGCAGATCGTATAGCAAATAACATACACTTAAGAATGCCTTCCTGCTCCTTGAGGACAGAGACCTTGCCTTACTCGTCTCTGAATCTTTACCAGCCCTTCATGCCTAGTGCAGTGGCTGACACAGCTGTCCAACAGGGAAATGGAGATGAAGCTCCCTCTATACTCTGAGCCCGAATCTCTCTCTGTAAATTCCACTCGTCTTTCAAGTGCAGTACTCTTGGGCCACGTAAGTCAAGTCCACAACTTTTTGTATATTTTTTCCTGGTGGCAGATGTCTGAAAAACGTATCTTACTCCACTACCCTCATTTCTTCCCAAATAGCTTCCTGTCCTTGGCCATATCTGTTTCCCCTGCACCGTAGTTTTAAGATCACTCATCTTATTGACTATGCAAAGACCACTCATCTTATGAACTATATGAATCATAACAAATTATGGATAACATTGTGAAGAATGCGATATTTAATTGTGCTTATGAGGAACCCATAGATAGATGAAGAGGCTTGGTCAAACAGAACAAGTGGATACTGCATGGTTTAAATTCAGAAAAATGTGCATCAGGGTTATATCTTTTCACCATAATTATTTCATCTGTATGCTGAATAAATAATCTGAAAAGCTAGACTATAAGAAGAATTTAGCATCAGGATTGAAGGAAGAATCTTTAACAGCTTGTATTATGCAGATGACACAGCCTTGCTTGGTGAAAGTGGAGGACTTGCAACACTTACTGATGTAGATCAGACACTGCAGCCTTTAGTGTGGATTACACTTCAACATAAAGAAAATAAAACTCCTCACGACTAGACCAATAAGCAACATCCACGATAAATGGAGAAAAATGCTGAAGTTGTCAACCATTTCATTTTATTTGAATTCACAATCAACACCATAGAAGAAGCAGTCAAGAAACCAAACTACATATTGCATTGTGTAAATCTGCTGTAAAAGATCTCTTTAAAGTGTTAAAAAGTAAAGATGTCACTTTGAGAGTGTACTAAGGGGTGCCTGACTTAAGCCATTGTGTTTTCAGTTGCCTAATATGAATGCAAAAGCTGGGCAATTAATATAGAAGACCAAAGAACTGGTGCCTTTGAATTGTGGTATGGGTGAAGAATATTAAATATACCATGGACTGCCAGAAAAGCAAACAAGTCTATCTTGGTAGCATATAGCCGGAATGCTCCTTAGAAGAAAGAGTGGCAAGCCTTCATCTCATGTATTTTGGACATGTTATCAAGAAGGACCAGTTTCTTAGGAAGGATCATACTTGGTAAAGTAGAGGGTCAGCAAAAAAGAGCAAGATCCTGAACAAGATGGACTGACACAGTGGCTGCAACAATGGGCTTAAACAGAGCAACAACTGTGAGAATGGCCGAAGACTGGGCAGTGTTTTGTTCTGTTGTACTTAGGGTTGCTACGAGTGGGAAGAGACTGGACAGTAACTAACAACAGCAACAGCTTCAGGCAGCTCCCCTCAGACTCATTTCAGCTTATTACACTCTTCTTAAAATGCTGTACACAGAATCGACTTCATTTTCCCCTTCCCTAGTCTGCTGCCCTTCTGGCTTTTTGCGTCTCTGTTCGTTGAGCTCCCCATCACTTCAGTTGGCCACTTCAGGCTCCCTAACTGCCCCTCCTTGATCATCTCCTCATCCACCTCCCATCAGGCACTACACTCTATTGATTGTTCCAACTAAATATTGAACAACTACAGTAGGTATTCAGTCAGTGTATGATGAAGGAATATAAATGAATAAACTTCATCACCTTATATTCATTCCTATGACTTCTGCCTTGAATGAAGGTTTTCTTTTTCTTTGCTTTTATTCAGAAAAGTTCAAATGTACAGAGAAGTTGAAACAAATGATGATGAACACTGATATGCCCTTCCCCTAGATTCACCATTTGTGAACATTTTGCCACAGCTGCTTTCTGCCTTCTCTGTCTCTCCCATTCTCTCCTTGTCTTTCTTTCTCTCTCTCTAAGCACACACAGATAAAGAAACACATGCATTTTTTAAAGTTGGCTATCAGACCATTCAAAAGCAAGTTGCAGACATTGTGACACATCACCTCTAAATACCGCAGTACCCATCTCCTACGATCTGTTCAATTCTTCTTAGATAACAAATTATTTCAAATAAATGCCTTAGAGAGAAGATTTAAATCTGAGGTTTATGGATGGGCTTCATGAAACCCATGAAATTATTTGCAACAATTTGAACATCTGAGCAGTCTTTGTAGGGAAGGGAGACTTCACAGCTTTTACAGAGTCTTAAGCAGCACCTGAGAGGCTCGTCTCTTGGTTGGTTGATAACAGCAGCCTCCTAATTAGTGGGTACCCCACCTCTGAGCTCTTCCACTTTAACCCACATAGGGTAGCAACAGAGCAGTTATGGGTTTTTATCTACCTCAGACTAATGACTATTCAAGGTTACCTAAAATTGTTTGGTGGCTTTCTATTGGTTGAGCGAGACAGTAAAGATTTCTTAGTACAGCTGAGAACCTTTGTGATCTGTCCTTCAACTACATTTTCAGCCTCTTCTTTCACAGCTTCCCACACAAGTCTAATGGCCACATGTTCCCACACAGGCCGCACTCTGAGTCATTGTCTCATCCCGCCCCTACTTCTGACTACTTTCCCTTGTAGTAAACCTCTGCTTTCTTTCAAAACCCATCTGAGTTGTCACCACCTCCATGAAGCCCTCATCAACCTTCTCCTCAGTATTACTGGTTGCTTCTTTCAGTACTCTGTACCTTCTTTTATTATGTTGTTCATCACGCTTTACTATGGTTATTTGTTTATATGACTATCCTCAAAGACATGGTGGAATACTCAACATACAAATAAGTGCATCTGTAACTAAATGACCTCACAGGCCTGGTTCAGCCATGTAAACTCCAGACCCTCCTTCCTGCTCTGTTCTCTGACTCACATTTGCCCCTTGACTCCAGTGGGATTTCCTGGTCACAGACTTCTAATTTTGCTTTGACCAAAGGCTCTGTGTCTCTCCTTGTGTGGTATCCTTGGCTCCTCTAATTTTAGAGGATTATTCGCTATCCACCTCCTTCATCGAAGTTCAACCACTTGAACAGATAATGCCATGCCCGTGAGTGGCACAGATTCACACAGTTTTGAGAAGTGCAGAGTCATCAGGAAATGGATGTCTATCCAGGTACTGGAACCCTAGGACAGCACAAGATGCAGCCAGTCCAAAGCCTGATGGAAAGAGCACTAAGTCATCCTGCAAGGGCTGCTGTGATTCAGAACAGGACATAATGTTTCTCTGGAGGATTTAGAGGATAGCCAGCAGAACTTGTAGTGTAGTGAGCTGGACTCTGGAACTGGACTTTGAGAGAAGTGGGAATACCCTGGCAAAGCCATTGTGGGAGTGCAGTGGCGAAGGCACAAACTTGAGGCTGCTTTCTTTGCCTTTTTCAAGGTAATTTCATTGTACCTTTCTAGCATTGGTACAAACTATTATAATCTAGAAATTGGACCCTGACTTGCCAGTTGGCAAGCAGCTGGCCTTTTGGCTGGAGTCCACTTCTGCAGCAAGGTAGACTTGTTTTGTACCACTCCAAAGCAAAGTATGGTCAAGTGAAGGAGAGCAGCAGATTGGAGGTAGATGAGGTACCTATTCTACTGTGGATCTGTTTGGTTACAGGAGGGATTGCAAGAAAGAGGATTCACAGGGGGGTGGAAGATTGAGAGGAGAGAGCTGGAGCATACTGTTGAGCCTGCGGCTTCCCTGGGGAGTCTCCCTTCAGCAGCCGTGGGCTGACACTGAGAAGCTCAAAGGCTACTAAGCTGTCTGCTTATGTCAAGGCTGACCTCAGCTGGCAGCGCCCTCCTCCTCCTGCTTCCCTGGTGGGTAGGCCCCAATGGGATGTTAGCCCATCTGCTTTCAGAAATGTGGAGACTCTCCCCAACTAGGTTCCCCCTTGGACTGCCTGCCATCTCCCCAGCAGGAACTCCTGAGCCGTGGTGAGCGATGTTTCTGCACAGATTCAATCCCCTGTGCTCCAATCGGAATGCATTACCAGGCAGGGCGCGTCGTCAGCTTGACGATTTGCCTTTGACAATAAATCTCCTTGCTTTCATGAGTTTAAATCAGACTTTAAAACATCACCCTTAATGTTCTTTTAATGCAGTTTTCTTCTGAATGAGCTCCCTTTAGGTCCAGTCCTTGTCATTAATACAGTCTCTTGGCAAAGGAAGGAGGATATCTTCGAGGAAAACCCTGCCAGTTTAGAAAACCAGCTGAATTGCCTGGGTGATGCCAGGAGCCTCCTTTGCATTTTACAAGGACACTTGAGAAAACAAAACTCTCTGACTGCAAATTTCATTTCCTCTTGACAGTCTCAGTGTCTCTGCGGCCCCAGAAGTTATCCATTACTTCTTTCTTCTGTAATTAAAAATCAAGGGGGAAAATGTACAGGATTAACAAGTTCTAATTTTCATTGATGAGCTCTGAGAGCTTATCAATAATGGGATCAGAAAAGCAGCTTTACCTAAGCTCTATTTTTCTAGGGTGTCTGATTTTGATAGAGAATTTTGCTCAGAGTGGAAAATGCTGGAGTTCCATTGCATACATCGGGAAGGAGGAGTTGGACAGGCCAATCAAGCTTCCTATAGGAGTGAGCTGAAGAGCTGCCTGGTGAAACTTTTACAGACTCAGCAGTCAGGCTCTGGGGAGCTGATTACAGGGAACGATTGAAAAGGCTGTCTTTCACACACATGTTCTTTTCTAAGGATGGATTCTGCCAGAAAGGAGCATCCATGTATCTGCTTAGGAGGAAGAAAGATACTTCCAATTAAAAGAATATTGGTGGTAATTCCTTTCGAGTTATACATTTGTAGATATAAATGCTTTATCAGGGGATAGGAGCATGCATCCTGTTTATTACCCACAGGGATGTAGCTGAGCACGGGTTTCTGCAAGAGGCATTGAGCTGATCGATAGCATCTGGACTGCGTCACTTCAAAAGGATGACACGCAGGCTCCCAGCAACTGTGACAGGCATGTGACAAGAATGAGCTGTTTAACTGACATGCACAGGTTCCACAGAACTTCCAAACAATCAGGTGCAGAGATGATTTGAGCAGGATTTTTTTTTTTAAGGTACAGTAAGAGTAGGTAGCATGCAGTGGAAACCCTAATGTCTGACCTTGAGGTTCTTCTGCAGGACAGAGGCTTTGCTATGTTCACCAAGAGTTGGCATCATGAGTTTCAAGGAGAAATAGGAGTGGCTTTGTTCCAACACTTCCTTGCACAGAGCTGGAGACTTCAGGATGTCCCTGGAGACCAAAAATGCACGGGATAGCAGAAAAAGCCAGCAGCTGGGGGTTTAGCCAAAGTGATTTAAAGTTGACCCCCTGCTGCAAAGAACTTTTTAGACCAAGTCTGGAGAATCACGTAGTCTTAAGCTGTTGACTTCCAAGAGGTCATCTTTTCTGAGTATTGTGCTAGCCTTCTCATCAGGCAGTTCTCTTTCCCACATGTTTTAGTCAGCTAGTGCTGCTTTAACAGAAATACCACAGAGTGGATGGCTTTAGCAAAGGAAGTTTTATTCTTACACAGTCTGGTAGGTTACAAGTCCAGTACAGGATGTCCACTTCAGGGGAAGGCTTTACCCCTTACTGGCTCTGGAGGAAAGTCTGATACTGTATCAGTCTTTGTCCATGGAACATTTTGGCACAGGAGCCTCAGGTCTGAAGGACATGCATTCCTCCTGGTGCTGCTTTCTTGATGGTGTAAGGTTCCCAACTCTCTGCTTGCTTCTCTTTCCTTTTATCTCTGTAGGATGAAAGGATTAACGGTGGGGCAAGCCATACTCCAGAGAAATTTCTTTTACAGTGGAGCAGGGAGGTGTTCTTACAAAGGGATTTACAGTTCCACCCTAACCCTTTAACATACAACACAGGAAAACCACAAAATGGAGGACAATCATAAAATATTGGAGATCATGGCTTAGGTACATGGCTACACATATTTTGGAGGCGACACAATTCAACCCATGACACCACGTCAAGAACAGACCATACTATGGCAAAGTCTGAGTACTGAACATTGGCTTGTCTGTATACTGTTAGAAGCAGGAAAACCTAAAAGAGCTGATATTTTAAAGACAGGTTATAAGCATGGACTCTAGCCAGATGGCCTGAGTTGGACTACTGGTTCCACCTCCTGTTACTGACTGACCTAAGGCAAGTTACTTAACCTCTCTCAGCCTCAATGTTCTCTTCTCTAAGATAAAGATTATTTTACTCCCATCTCTTAGGGTTATTATAAGGGTCAAATGAGTGAACACGGAAGGCATATAGAACAACACCTGGAACATAGCAAGCATTCAATAAACGTTAATGACTTGAATATTATACAATTTGAGTAGTGACCTTGCCAAAGACAGAATAGTTGTCCTCTCAGAACCCTCTCCAGTTCTGTGATTTTAAACAGCCAGATGGCCGAGTTAACAGTTTTGAAAAGGTGGCTACCACTGATGGTACATAAGATGATCTTGGGGGTACATAGAGGAATACTTTTTATTTTTAACAAGTATACATTTATTATGTATCAGGAAAAAATAACATGTCCATTATTTCCTGGACATTACTGACAAGATTGAAGATCAACCTTTTAGAAAGTAAAAACATCATTGTGATGGATTGAATTATGTCCCCCTGAAACTGTGTGTGTCAATTTGGTTAGACCATGATTCTGGGTATTGTAAGATTTTCCTATACTTTGTAAATCCTACCTTGCTAATATCAATGAGGGAGAGTGGGCAGCAGTTTTGTTGGTGAGGTATGACTCAAATCTATGAGATTGAATTGTGTCTTGAGGCAATTTCTTGGAATATAACAGAAAGAAGTGAGCAGAGGGAGGAGTACCTCCTACCACCAAGAAAGCAGTATCAAGAACAGACAACATCCTCTGGACCCAGGGTTTCCATGCCTGAGAAGCAGGAAGATTGAGGACGAGGACCTTCTTCCAGAGCCAACTGAGAGAAAAAGACTTCTTTGGAGTCGGTGCCCTGAATTTGAACTTTTAGCCTGCTAGATGGTGAGAAAATAATTTCTCGTTGTGGCATTTCTGTTATAGAAGCTCTAAATGACTAAGACAATTACATATCAGAACATGTATTATGCAATTTTAGTGCAAGTATGATGGCTCCTGAACTGAATTTTAAAGGACGAGTGAGAAGGTGAAAGCAAGGCAGCCACAAAAATGTTGTGGGAGCAATTCTATCACTACAAGTTGAAAACAACTTGACAACACCCAGGAACAACAAAAGTGTTGGAGGGGACTCCTATGCAAAGGCTCAGATGGTAATCCAACATGATGGCAGAAGAGAGAATAGACTGGGCATGGAGGGCCTTATTTGCCCTGTTAATGAGTTTAGACTTTGTCCCAAGAGTGAAGAGAAACACTGGGCGATGAGGTTGATGGGGGCCTGTGTACTATTGCCAACTGAGAGGTGGTGAGGACACGAAAAGGATCAGTGGTCACAGCCGGAGTTATGGAAGCAGGGGGCACCGAGATATCTTCAGAAGATGGGAAAATGCCCAGAATTCTAGCTGGGCACCCCAGTCAATATTGTCTCAACAACTGAGAATGCAAAGGCTTGTGGTGAGGAAGACATCACTGGGCCAGGGCCAGGGAGAAAATTGGTTCATTTGGGGACTGTCAAGCTTGAGGGCCATGTCAGGAGAAGTTTGGCAGGTACAGAATGTGGTCGAAAAGAGGACAAAGACCAGTAATGCCTTCTGTGAGCCCTGAACTGACATGCTTGGTGTTTGGAGTGTGAACTTGTAGACCATTGTGTATTTACGCATGTTTTTATCTTACTGCCTGACCTTGTCCTCCAGCCCAGCCTGGCCAGTCTCCACTCCTTTTTTCTTCCCTTCTTTCCTTCATTTGGAAGATATTTGTTGAGCATCTACTGTATATTCTAGGAGATAAGGCTAGAGCAAACAGACAGAGGCAGGAAAGAAACACAACAAATAAGGGAAATGAAAAGTGTGTAAGATAGTGATAAAAAAAAGAATCAAGCAGGAAAAGGAGATAGGGAGTGCCTTGTTGGGTGAGGAATGATAAGCAGCAATTTTGAATAGGAGGTGACCATGAAATAAATAGTAGGGGGAAAAGTGTTCTCAGTAGAGGGAGCAACAAGAGACAGTGCTCTGGGTTGACACTAGAACATGCTGGCTCAAGGAACACACAGCAGCTTCTCAACCTGGAAAATGCCTATTTCTCCTTGAAGCCTTTGTGCACCATGTCATCAAGACTTCCCAGCACACCACATAGCCCATTGTCTATGTGGCCACACGGTTGGCACTTAACCTTGATAATAACACAATTTTAAATAAGCTGTCGTCATACTTTTTACACTGTTTTTTCTTCTTTAGCTTCCCTTCTCTCTCACACCAGTCTGTTCCAACTCATGGGCCCATCTTCCACCAAACTTACAGGAACAGAGCATTCTTTTGACACTTTGGTATTGACTGTCCCACGTTGTTAGCTGAATTTTCAGTATGAGAACCAAGCTTTAGGAGTAGCAAGGAATGCTAGATAGGGAGAAGGCTAGGATTACACACTCAGAGAGACTCAAGAATATAGAAAAGCCAAATTCCTGAAGGTGGTTGCAGTAGAAATGGTAGGTGTCTCTATCCTGAAACTGGAGATCCTTCTGAAACATGTTTCTTTACCCCGCAGATACAGCCAAACAAGGGACAGTTAGTGGTGATTTAAAGACCAAAGTTTCACAAGGTCAATTCAGAAAAGGCAGAGCAGCAGGCAAATTAGATAACTTAGAATGTGCTGGTAGGCTACCTCGTAGAGGAGGTCAAATAGAAATTATCTATGAAACGATTTACAGGAACAGGACATGCTGTCATCAGAGAGCATGAGAAACAGACAGAACTTGATTCCATCTTATTTGAATCAGACCTAACTCACTGATGAGCCAGAGTGTCATCAGATCTTTCAGGTAATAAGATCTTTCAATCCTGTTCCCAGGGACAGGCTGGTTCTGCAGTTTAGACTGGGGCCAACTTTAATCTCAGAGTTAAATGGCTTTACCTGTGGAAATTAGGGTGTGCGTGCAAGTCAAAATCCAGCTAACCTATAGAAACATATGAATGATTTAACTATTGGTCTAATTATTTACTAATCCCTGCAACTACAACCTTGCCAGGGCCTCCTTGTGGGGAAGAATACTTATCAAACTGGATTTGACTATATGACTTGCTATGGTCAACAATAAACAAGTCACTTCCAATTCATGTTGGACCCGTATGTGTCAGAGTAGAACTGTGTTCCACAGAGTTTTCGATACCTGGATTTTTGGAGGTAGATTGCTAGACCTTTCTTTTGAGTTGTCTCCAGGTGGACTCAAACCTCCAAGCTTCTGGAGAGTACCTGGGTGTGTTAACTCTTCATGTCACCAAGAACTCCTAGCCAACAATACAGGGGTATTGTGTCAGTTCCAAGCCTGGCCCTTAAGAGGCCTTGCACATTTCTCCCTACGCATTTAAGCTTTATTATTACCTTGAAAAAAACATTTCTTGGCTAGTGTGCCAGTCCCAGAAGGAAAATGGACCCAACAATCAGTCCCAGCCACTGCAGCCTGCAGCAGAGCTACCCAGCCAAGCCCAGTCTACATAATCTAGAGCCTAGTGCCCTGCAAACATGTAATCAGTCACGAATGATTGCTGTTTTAAGATGAAAAGACCAAGATCTAACCAAAGGTTGCCCATTCAAAGCTACCAATCTGTCCCTGGAAACCCTAGAGACAGTTCTACTCCATCCTGTAGGGTTACTGTGAGTTGAAATGGACTCTACGGCAGTGGGTTTGACTTTCTGGTTTTCAAGGTGCCTAGCATAGTGATAAACCCTCAAAGCCTCCAAATCAATTTGGTGGTTACATTCGCAATGATAACTGGAAAATCAACTAGGTCTCTCATTTTACCATCACCTGAGGAAATCTTGACAGTCCCACACAGCTGAGACTGAAAAGCCAAAAGGCAGTTTTCTCAGACACCAGGGCTGTGACTGAGTTTGCTGTTGTGTGCCTGCCAGTTACACAGCCACAGTATCTGAAGGAGAACACTGAAGGTCTACAGTAGTTTGGGACTCACAAAAAATAATTTATTATGCATAATGGTGATGTTGGCAGTGCATGCCAAATGGTTAAATCTAATGTAGCATACAGTTTCATTAAGGCACAACAAAATTAATCTATCCCTTCCCACCAGGAGGTTTAAACAAAAGCAATGGGGAAGGAGCTGCCTGTAAAAAGCAGCAATTCATTAATGAAATGAAGACGTGTAAAATAATTAGGCTTATAACAAGAGATTAGAGAACTAAATTAACCCTTCTGTTTGCTTTGCACAAAATGCAACAGAGAACTCTGGCAAATGTTAAGTTATTGTAGCGATGTCATCTCAAAAAATTAGCCTGGTGGCCTCTCATGAAAGGAGTGACCTGTGTCAGTCCCTAATGGAATAACTTTACTTTATGGTAGTGGAAACGTATCCGTGGTTTGTTTCCAGCTTCGCTCCCAGTGGCATGAAAAAGAGCAGGTATGGCCACAGAGCTGCGAATGAAACAGTTAATTCAAAGAAAAGTAAGGGTTTGATGTTGACATGCTGTATGCTAACTTGAGTAATTAATAATATTGAAATAGAGGGGCTAATCTAAATCAATGGTGGGCTGGAGCTTTTCTCTGCCTGGTTAGTAATGATAAGCCAAGGGGGACAATTGAGCTTCTTTTCTCAATAGCTCCCACGTCCTCATCTGCATGAGAGATTGGTGGGAGCAAGAGCTTGTCCACATGATGTGGATGACATGCAGCTCAGGACAAAACAGGCTGGGAGAGGAGATGCAGACATCCTAGAAAGCTCCTCCTGGCTAAGAAGCATGAGACTTTTGAACTTTTCCTTTGTTTTCTGCACCTTGACTCTCCAATTTAGGGTCTGCAACACATGTTTGAAGGCTTGCAGTTTTCTGTTTCTTTACTCAGTACACTTTTCCATGTCTTATTGGAAGAAACCTAGTCTTTTATTAGGTTGACACTATAACTCTAGACTCCATGCGTCCTCTTACTGAGGCTGGGAATGTGCCAAGAGATAGCAAGTGAGTGGCCACGAGAGGAGTCTACAGTCATCCTTCAGTGGACAGACTTAGTTGGTGGCAGTCAGGAGTAACAGAACAGCAAGAAATGGTCCCAACCCACTGACCGGGCAGGATCTTTTCCAATGGTTGTGGAAACCAGTGCCCTCTTTGGGACCCTACTCACAGTGATGGCCTCACAAAGAATAACTTGCCCCAAAGACTACAGTTCTTCCAGCAGAACCACATGACTTGCCCCGGCCTTAGACACTCTTGTGTCTCACACACTGGTGATGCCATCTCTTTCCAGCTTGCCCTGCACTGATAAAAGAGAAAACGGTGGCCATTATGAATTCATTCTACATGGTGAGCTGTGGATCGAAAGGCTGCCTCAGGTATTGTGGGAATCAAAATTAACATTTCTGTAGCATTGAATCTGTGGCAGGTGCTTTCTCTACATTATTTTATTTTATCACCCAACAAAAAGGGTAATATTCCTCCATTTTACAAGTTAGTCAGCTTGGAACTGAAACATGAAGGAATTAGTCTCAGAAAATTTTGAAAATGACTATAGCAACTGACTTGTTGCAGATAAAAAAATAATCTTCCATGGCACTTCCACTCAGATGTTTGGCAAGCGGAGAGAGTGAGTTCACAGTGAGGAAAGGAGGACAGATCAGATGACAAGTGCCTCAAGGACACTTACAGTCTACCTCTGAGAGAACTTTGTCCAGATCTTACGAGACTGGAGTACATAACTTTATCTTCTCCAGGTCCTTTCCTCTTCCTGCTCGTGTTGCTGTCAGTGGACAGCAAGGGGACAATGTGGCTTGACAAACTCATAGGGCAAAATAGAAGAAATCTTAGTGACCTGGCTTCCTGAAGAGGCCCAAGGGGACAGTCTCTTCCACTTCACCATGCTGCCTCCCTATCCCATGCTTGCAGATATAATTTGCAAATTTGAAAATGGGGGGCAACTGTATCAGTGTAAGTACAAGTGTCCTCATGGAAGAACATTTGACATTCTGGAACTTCTGTGGACGTGGGACTATCCTACTGGAGCATTTCAGAGAACACTGATTGCATCCCCTTTCTCTCCTGTTGATGCAGACAAGCCACATTTAACCACATTTAGTCACAGTAAGCATTCGTTGTTTCCACACATAGCCCAAGCCAGAGAAAAAAAAAAGAGTGGAAGTAAGAAGAAAAGCACCTCGCTTTCTTTTCAGCATTCTTGATGATCAGCCTTCACCTTCTACATGGCATACTTCTCTAATCATTCATTGGTTCATTCAGTGTTTACCTGAGTGCCTACCTCCATGCCAGACACTATGCTAAGTACTTATTTCTCCTTTTTTTAAAAAAAAGGTATTGAGTCAATTCCAACTCATAGCTGCCCTATAGAACAGAGCAGAACTTCCCCATAGAGTTTCCAAGGAGCACCTGGTGGAATTGAACTGTTGACTTTTGGATTAGCAGCCATAGCACTTAACCACTGCGCCAACAAGTTGTCATAGTAAACTACAAGCATGGTGCTATTATCCCTGGCTTACAGATGAGTAAAGTGAGATATGGAAGATCTGGTTTTCCCCTGTATCCCAGCACATAGATGTTGGAGCCAGATTGAGCCAGGTCCTCCCTGCTCCTTCCATTGTGTTATGCTGTCTCCCCTAACCCATATTTGCAGGCATGTTATTTGCTAAGAATTTGTCATTATTGTCCATAAGATAAATGGCATTTCCCCCACTGTACACATATTCAGATTGAGGCTCCAGGGTCATTCTGGAATTAATGAGAACTTAGAACCCCCTTTAGACTGTGGTAATCTTTATTAATCTTCAGTAATCTACTTTGCCTGCTGAGCCACACTGCAGTTTCCAGTGCTAAGTAGAACAGTCCCCCTTGAGAGGTGCTGTGTCCTTGATGGTACTTTAAACAGAGAAAACAATTTGCAGAACTCTGCAGACCTGTAACCAAGAGCCTCCGGAGCCTAGCAAAGTGTCTTGTACAGAGTGAGTGTTTAACAAAGATTTGATTTGAATGAATGAAGGAATGAACAAATGCAAGACTCTAAAAGGTCTGAAAGGCTTCTCTGCTTTCCTGGAATCACTGCTGTTGATGTAGATGGATATGAGAAGCAGTATAAAGAGTGGGCAGCCCGTTAGCGTTGTCTTGCTCTAAAGGCAATCTTTGCAGTTCTTCGTGAAAATGCTTCTTTATGTTCTTGTTGAGCACTTGTCTGAGATTTCCCACAAGAGTTGCTGGGATTTGTTTTAAGGATCACCCAACATGCATTAAAAGTAACTGACTTCATAGCAAATGCTAAGGAGTTACTTTGTTCACCGGCATTGATCTAAGGAGGATCAAAAAGAGAAATGGACATGAACTTATAATTTTGTTTTTTTTAAAAAAAAGTTTTTTAATAAATTGAATGTAGAGAAATCTCTATTCCATAACCCATTTCTTGACTAATAAAACATTGTTGGGTGTATTACATTGGAAATCCTGGTGGCATAGTAGTTAATTGCTACAGCTGCTAATCAAAAGGTCAGCAGTTTGAATCCACCAGGCACTCCTTGGAAAGTCTATGGGGTAGTTCTACTCTGTCCTGTAGGGTTGCTATGAGTGAGAACTGACTTCATAGCAGTGGGTTTTGATTGGGGTTATGTCATGCAATGAATTGTGACTCCCCAAAAATGTGCAGTAATTTGTCTAAGACATGCTTCCCAATATAGTGTGATGGCCCTTCGTTTTGAGATTTTTCTATGCTGTATATCCTACTCTCTCCCTTCGGTTGATAGACTAGATTATGTTAAAGACGGTTAGCGTTGGGACTGCAACACACTTACCAAGGTCACCTCCCTGATCCAATGGAAAGAGAGTTTCCCTAGAGTGTAGCTTGGACTACCTTTTATCCTACAAGAGAAAAAAGGAAAGTAAAGCAAGCAGAGAGCTGGGGACCTCATACCATCAAGAAAGCAACAACAAGGACAGAGTGCATCCTCCAGACCTGAGGTTCCTACACCAAGATGCTCCCCAACCAGAGAAAGACTGTTGCAACACAAGAACTTTCCTCCAGAGCTGACAGAGTCTGTGTGTTTCCCAACACGCTGATTTCAGACTTCTAGCCTACTAGACTGTGTAAGAATAAACTTTTCTTTGTTAAAGCTGTCCACTTGTGGTATTTCTGTTAGAGTAGTAACTAAGAATTTGGTACTGAGAGTGTGGGGTACTGCTCTGACAGATACTTAAAATATGGAAGCAATTTGGAAACTGTGAATGGATAGAAGACTTGGAAGAAACTGAAGAAAACTATCAATACCAGATAAGGTGCAGATGGTAAGAAGCAGCAGTGAACCAGAAATGTAGAATCAGGAGTTGACCCACAACATGAGAGAACTGAGTACTTTTGCACAGGAGGCTTCATGGCAGAGTAGGGTGCCTCTGGGCTCTTAACTGGTGGAGCTACACTTGCTGACCCACTAAGCAAGAAAGCTGAGTGCCTGTGTGCAGGAGGCTTCCTGGTGGAGTGGGGTGCCTCCAGGCACTTAAATCGGTGGAGCTACAGAGCTTTGGGACACTCACCCCAGCATGGCAAATGTGGACATGAGGCCACAGGAAGCAAAAGCTGATGAGACCAGGAGCATGAGAAGCTGAACTGCCTCAGTCTCAAAAGGTATGGCCATGGCCTCAGTGGTTTCTAAAGGTAGAGCCATGGCCTCTGGTGATTTTAAGGGTGAAATTGCCATTGAGTTGGGCTTATAAAATAGTGTACCTAAAGCCAAGGGAGCAGAATTGCTATCCTAGTGAGTCTGGAAGGTAGACCTGTAGCCCAGAGTCAACAGGTTTCCACTCAGAATCTGGAGAGCATAGCCAATATCTAGAGTCTGGAGGGCAGGGCCATTGTGTAAAATTTCTCAGAGAGCTGAAGATAATTTTCAAGCTTTGAGGGCTAAAGTATTGCATTCTGATAATTTGCTTGGTGCCTGTCACGCTTTCTTTCCCTGCAATCTCTCTCATTTGTAACAGAAATGTATAGTTTGTGCCTGTTTGTTCTAACAATGCACTTTGGAGGCAGATAACTTATATTTTTGGTTTCACAGATGTAGAGAGATTTTTGGATTTTGGACTTGGAACTGATTTATGATTTTTGGTATGACATGATGGGGTAAATATGTTTTGCCTGTTGCAAGGATGTGATTTGGGAAAACCAAAAATTGGAGTATGATAGATTGAATTGTGTCTCCCCCAAAATGTTCAGTAATTTGGCTGAGCCATCATTCCCAGTATTGCGTGATGGCCCTCCATTTTTGTGATTTTCCTATGCTATAAATCCTAATCTCTGTGGTTTATAGACTAGATTATATTAAAGAGAATTACAGTGGGATTATAACACCCTTCCTGAGGTTACCTCCCTGCTCCAGTGGAAAGGAAGTTTCTCTATAGTGCAGCTTGCACCACACTTTACCCTTTATTCTACCAGAGATAAAAGAAAGAGAAACAAGCAGAGAGTTCAGAACCTCATACCACCAAGAAAGTAATACCCAAAGAGAAGAGCATGTCCTTCAAACCTGAAGTTCCTGCACGGAGACAATTTCACCAAAGAAAGGCTGATGCAAGACAAAGACCTCCCTCCAGAGCTGGCAGAGAGAGTAGGTGAGTTTCCCTGGAGCCAACACCTTGAATTAGGACTTCTAGCCTACTAGACTGTGTGAGAATAAACTTTTCTCTGTTAAAGCCACCCACTTACAGTATTTCTTTTAGAGCAGTACCAGATGACTAAGACAGGGTATTACATGACTAATGCTTTGCAACTGTTCACATTCTGGAAGAAACACAATGCTTATACAGTGAGAAAAAGAAAAGAAATACTCTCACTATGGATTAAGTTACATCCACCCAAAGCATGTGGTGAGTTCTTGGCCCTTGTACCTCTGCGATCCTGTTTGGAAATAAAATTTTTCTTGTATGCTAATAAGTCCACATCAGTGTACAGTGAATCCTAAACCTAATCACCACCAAATTATAAAAAGGCCAAAATAGACATAGAGACACAAACAGGAATACAAGACACAGAAGAAGAATTCCAAGGAACACCAAGGAACTCCAAGGATTGCAAGCACACAGCAGAAGCTAAAAGAGAGGCCTGCAGAAGGAATCAACACAGCTGAGACCCTCATTTGCAATTCTAGCCTGCCGAACCTCAAACAAATAAATTTCTGATCTTCAAATCCTCCACTTGTGGTATTTCTGTTACAGCACCGTCAGGTAACTAAGACAATTCTGTACCTAAATTACATGGATGTGGTTAAGAGTGTACATCATTCAAGGACTTCTCTTTTGCAAAATATTTGTAATCTGCCTTCTATCATCATTCCCCAATAGCTTATAATCTCCTGTATTTTAGGTGCTTACATCAAAAGGAAAATGTAGTCAACTATGTCCAGAAGACAATTTTCATATATTGCTTTTTAAGTTTGACACTCTGGGTCATGGTCTTTTTTGGTTCACCTGTACTAGAATTCATTGATGGTTACCAGTGAGTAACACAGGCAAGCAAGGGACAAGAATAATGGATAGTTAGGTTAGAGAACACGTCACCTCAGCAAAGAAGTCAGGCAAGTGGGTGGGAGAAGTATTAAAGGTAACGAACAGGAAAGGCTGCTTTATTCCGGCAGGGTCTGCTAAGGGAGACAGTCTACCTGAGCAACGCACACCTGAGAAAGATTCAAAAATCACTTCCTCCATGTGACTGTGATTTAGTTCTTGATTTGTGTAGTATCCTTGACTTTCTCTTCCCTAAACTAATTTCCTTCCAGGGAGCTCCTCTGTCCTTGAAATATTTCTGTAGTGTTTCCTTTTCTTCTTCTGTAAAATTGCCTTTGTTTTTCTTTACTATTCCATATAAATTTTAGAATCAGCATACTAACCATCACCAAAAGCCCTCTCATGTTTCAATCAAAATTGCATTCATTCTGTAGAATAATTTGGAGAGAATCAACATCTTTCCTATCTTTCAATAAAATTTTATAGTTATTTCTACAATGGCCTTGTATATATTTTGTTGGATTTCTTCCTAGATGCCTAATGGCTTTTGCTGCTTTTACAACTGGCATTTATTTAAATTTACATTTTCTAATTATTTGTTGCAGGTACATAGGCATGCTATTGATTTGGATGTATGGATCTTGCTAAACATTCATTAATTTTAGTAGTTTGCATGGTAGACGTTATCAGAGCTTCCTGAACATAGAAAAAAACTACGTTTTCCATTGGGAGTGGAAACGATGTGGGTCACTTCCAGGCTGAGGCAGTGAAATGCCCCAGCATGATCTTTCTTAGTCTCTCTCTTCTCCTGTTGAGACAGACAAGCACAACAAGCATGGACATGGCAGATCCTGAGTCCATGAATTTTCACCCCAGCAAGAGTTATTCAGAACCTCAACAGGCCACATAAGCAAGAAATGAAGTGAAGTTGTGTTAAGGCTCTGATGTTTCAGAGTTAATTGTTGCCACACTCCAACCCAGCCTCTATGGACTAATCTAGTTTGCCTATAGATTCATATAAACACATCTGAACAAATTCTAAACAAATCTGTCTTGGAAGAAGGACACCAAGAATGCTCCTTAGAAGCAAGGATGATGAAAATACATCTCATATACGCTGGATATGTTATCAGGACGGATCAGTCCCTAGAGATGAACATTGTGCATGGTAAAGCGGAAGGTCACTGAAAACAAGGCCCTCAGTGAGACAGACTGACACAGTGACTGCAACAATGAGCCCAAGCTCACAGCAATCGTGGGGATGGCACAGGACTGGGCAGTGTTTTGTTCTGTTGATCATAGGGTCACTGCAAGTCAGACCTGTCTCAGTGCGTCTAATAACTGTAGAGTCCTTCGAATTTTCTTACATGAATCGCTATAGCATCTGTGAATGACCCTTTTGTTTCTGCCTTCCTAATTCTTAGGTAATTAAATTTTTATGAATACCAAACTTAACAATTAATGAAATTGATACACCGTTACATTTTATAGATCTTTAATTAAACATTTATTAATTTTGATTTGCAGTTTTCCTTGTGTTCTTTCAGGTCTCAGACACTTGCTCAGGCCCTTAAAAAGCTTACAGCCCCCACTATCTTTGACAAAGGTGCTTAAGAGTTAAAAAGGCCCTGATTAGGCTGGTTGTCATTTTGAGAAACTTACCAGTCTAGGGGAGTCACTGAGTGGTACAAATGGCCAACAGTCAGCTGTTAACTGAATGTCCATTCAGAGGCACCTCTGAAGACCTGGCAAACTACTTCTGGAAAGTTGGTCATAGAAAACCCTACAGATCACAGTTCTACTTGGACACAAATGGGTCTGCTGGGAGGCAGGGTTAGCTTGACGGCAACTGATTTTCACCAGTTTAAGAGCGTGTAATTTCATGATGAGATAATGTGACACAGGCCCAGAGAGCTGTTAGCTGACGGGAGGCAGCAGGGCTTCAAGCAGCAGGAGCAACAGCACTACGGTGTCATGGCAAACGAACTCTGGAAAGTCTCCCTTTTTTCCGGTTCATCATTTCCTTTAGGAGGAGAATTATAGTTTTCACTGTCTCCTCTTATTCCTGGATTTGATGAAGACTCTGGATGTCTTATTATTAGAATTTTAACACTGTAGGTATGATCTAGTTCAAAAAAGGAAAAAATAATAAAAGTTGACCTTATCAAAGAATGTATGAATTGGAGGATGATAATGTGCTGTACAAAGAGTTCCCTGCACCACAAAATGAATCAACACTGATGTCCCTAAAATAGCCAATTCCCTTGGTGCATGTTAAATATAATTCAATTTACAAAAATTCAATTTGCATATAACCTTTTCAGTCATACACCCATTGTGTAAAGCAATGGACACTTGTAATTGCTGCAAATTGCCCAGAGACCACCCTTGCACATATTGTTCCTAAAGCTGCATTTTTTTAAAACTCTCCATGGGACAGAGACATAAAGTGGCTAAATTTCCAGTTGTTTATCTGATTGCATTGGCTATGCCAAGAAAGGACATTTACTAACTCTCTGGGGGCAACACATGCTATGTACATACACCTACTCCTTGAAACAGATTATCTTATTATCCAATATTTCACATCTATGACAACAGTAAAAAGCCTCCTACCTGACATACATCTGACAGTAATCAATCCAAGATGTGAGGCAAGAGCACCACTGGTTGTGAAAGGTAAAGTTTTGTGTCATTTTGGCTGGGTCATATGTCTCAGTTGATTGGCAGTTCATGTAATGATGTAATTTGGCAGTGATGTAGTGATGTAGTCATCCTCCGTTTTCAAATAACACCAATTTTCACATAACAACATGGTCTTTGGACCATAATCATGTAAATAAGTGAGGAGTGGATATATTTAGAAATAGAAAGTGAGGCAAGGTTAGATGAACTGAATGCAAGTTGCCTGACTATAGTTCATAATAATGTCTTGATGTCTTAGAGAGGCATCTGTTTATCTTGGTGAATAGACAGACATCAGGAGAAAATGAAATCAAGCAAGGGAAAATTTAAGCTCATGGTTTGGAATTATTTCTTGCTCATAAGGCAGTACACTTACAGGAAAACTTTCCAAGGAAAACAAAACAACTGATCGTGCTTACCTCAGCCATGTGCAAGAATTCAGGGCCTGTGCACCAAGACGGAATTGCAAGTGACCCAGCTGGCTACAGCAGGGGTTCTCTGAATAGTGTGTTCTGAGGTTGTTTCTGAGGTTGCCCAGGTACTTTAGAAGGGAAAGCATGATATTTTCTCACATGTCTATGCCACGTGAGAGCAAAAGTACCATCTTTTTACGGCAAATCAAATTAAAGTGAATTATTGCTGTTGATGCCAAATGGCATCTAAAATGCTTTGCAACCTACATATTAAAAACTCTGCCTGGCATAGCATACCGTCTTTTCAGAAATGATCCCTTCCTCATGCATTCCACTCACTTGGTTCCCTGTGTCTGATGCCAGGCCTCTTCTCTCCTGATTAGGAAGTTCCCTCTGGGATTTCAACAGGGGGGTGAGCAGCTCTCCTACTCTAGGCTAGCCTGCAGGATGTGTCAGCCACATGGGAAGCCAGAGCCCTCCCTTCTGGAGATTCTGGGCTCCTCTGCCAGTTTCTGGGAGCAGGCACTGAAAGGAGCTGAACTGACGTCTATCAGATTTTTTTTTACTGCTAGAGGGAACAACTCCTTATTCCCCAAATCAGCCTTGCAGCCTTGAACACGGCAAGTTCAGCTCCCAGAGGGCAAGGCTGAATCCCTTTGGTTCTGAGGTAGGTGTATAAATTGACTACCATAAACATGCTAGGTGCAGATGAGTTACATGCATACATACATCAATGAATATGTAACGACAACTTGAAAACAGGAGTTTTCGCTAAACCAAGTAAGAATGCTGTGATATTTTTTAGAATCCCAACTTTGAGGTTGCTGATAAAATACTTTATCTCAGCCCTCCTCCAGAGAATGCATTATTTGACCAAAATTTATTTTTGCCATAGTAAGAGGCTGGACACCAGCTGGTACATGCAGCTTCCTGGGTGCAGCACAATTCCAGGGGGACCATTAGCATAGACCAGGACCCCTTAAACTTAGGCAACTCACAACTGGCACAGCTATGTCCTGCAGCGCTGGCCCTGGGAAGACTTACAGTGACTCTATAGGACACAGTAGAAATGTCCCCATAAGGTTCCAAGGAGTCTCTAGGTTTGAACTATTGACTTTATGAACTACTGACCTCTTGGTTAGCAGACATAGCACTTAACCACTATACCATCAGGGCTTCCCTGGGCAAAGAAGGATTGATGTCTTTACATTGGTTGATGTTAGCTTCTGTAGAGTAATTCCCTGACTCATAGTGATCCACAGAGTTTTCACCAACTAAATTTTCTGAGTAGACTGCCAGACCTTTCTTCCTAGTCTGTTCTAGTCTGGATGCTCTACTGAAACTTGTTCAGCATCCTAGCAACATGCAAGCTACAAGTGACAGACAGGTGGTGGCCACACTTAAGATGCATTGGCTGGAAATGGAACCTAGGTCTCCCTAGTGGAACATGAGAATTCTACCACTGGACCATCACTGCCTGAATCTCAGAAGAAGAATCTAGAATACATATATGTCTGGGTTTACACACATGTGCAATCCTAAACTATCTACATAGCCTCTCACCCATTAGATAGGCACAGCAACATCTAACTCACAGACTGATGGTGGAGATTAAAAAAGATAATGAAGTATAAGCTCTTGGCACATTTTCTGTCGTAGATGTGAGGTTCTCTCCCTGACAGTACTGCTGGGAGCTGGACATAGCTCATCTATGGATGGCAGCCATGTCAGACAGGTCTACATTTGTTCCTTCGTCATCTAATTTGGTTCCAGAGGCTGGGGTGAGGGTGGGAAAGTATCAGAAGTTAGAGCTGTGAATCTGTGGCCTTGA
This sequence comes from Heterohyrax brucei, assembly GCA_028571685.1. NCBI lineage: Eukaryota > Metazoa > Chordata > Mammalia > Hyracoidea > Procaviidae > Heterohyrax > Heterohyrax brucei. Next base: position 65,254,231 of record CM053141.1, on the reverse strand, counting down.
ACTGTGTGGTTCAAGCTGTGTAGGGCATTGGATGCAGAGGGCTTAACTGAATGGGAGGGGCTGGTAGAGTGTCAAACCCTGAGGGTCAAGTGCGTGCCTTGGGCACCACCAGGGTCAGAGTAGCAACTAGCAGTTTCTACTGGCCATCACAGAAACCATGGTTTCTGCTACAGCTACTAACAAAAAGGTCAACAGTTCAAATCCACCAGGTAGAAACTCTCTGGGCACTGTTCCAGTCTGTTCTACAGGGTTGTTGTGAGTCAGAATCAACTCCATGGCAATGAGTCTGCTTTGGGGTTTGATTGGTCATTGCAGTTTCCATCACTATCTGTGAGAGATCAGTCGCCAGTTTACTGTAATTGCCCTGGGTGCTGTTTTCCACAGTTAGGCCCCTGACTGGACATGCTAAGGTGTCTCCAGCACTGCTCTCTCTTTGTTAGTAGCACTGTGTCCAACTAGGCCCGTGAGAACCTAGGGAAGAGGCCTTAACTTGCAGGAGCAATGTGTTGTGGAGGTGGCAGTAACCAGGTGAAAGCCCAACCCCATAGGTTTTGGAAACTGTGAGGTCCCAGTAAGGCTCCAGTGTGACCTCTTATTCCCACTAGGAACCTACAGTCTTCCAGGTCAGGTCCTGCTTATTTTGAGTAAGAAGTCTGTTCCCTTATATCCAGAGGACTTAATACCTTTAGTCATAAAAGACACATTGACCTTCCTGGGCTTTTGTAGGTGTCCTCCAGTCTGCCTCATCCTGGGGAGAAATGGGATAGAAGCCAGATCTATTGCCTGAGGGAGGGAATAGATTGAGGTGTTACTTCCCATTTCTCCCTAAGTTTTTTAAAAAATCTTAATTATTCAGATTCAAGTACCACAACACAAGGGGAAGCATCTTCTATGGATGACAGCATCTTCCACAGTCCAGCCCTCAGCCAAGCTCGGAGAGCCCAGCATTCATTTCTTCTCCCCGTAGAAAGGAATCATGGTCAGCTCCAAACATGAAACATAACACCTGGGAATCAGAGGATCCTCAGAGAAGCTTCTCACCTGGGCAATAGTCACGTAGGGTATCTCATCTGGTTGTGGTCAGATAACAGCTGGGGCTGAGTCATCTGAAGCCTCAGTTGAGCTGAAAGTTGAAGATAGACCATTTGCGTGGTTGACAGTCGATGTGGTTGTCAACTGAGAGCTGAGCTGTGCTGTCAACTGGAGTACCTCCATGAGTCCTCTCCTTGTCTCAAATGGAGCACCTCCATGTGTCTTCTCCATATCTCGGCTGGAGCACCTCTGTGTGTCTTGGCTGTATCTCAGCTGGAGCACTTTGATGTGTCTTCTCCATGTCGCAACAGCTATATTTGTTCTCTCCATGGTCCAAATGGAGTGACTACATGGGTCTACTTTCTGTGACTTTGGCTTAACACTATGTAGCAGCTGGGGTTTTAGAGTGAGTTCCAAGACTGAGTATTCCAGAAGACCCAGGCAGAAGTTGTAAGGCTTGTTTCTTTACTTCTGCCATATCTCATGGGTTAAAAGCAAGATGCCAGATACCAAAAAAGAGTCATATGACGGTTCAGATAATGGGAGCTGTGGTTCATTGAGCAGGCACTGGTGAAGACCAGTCCTTATTTTGCTGCTGCTTGCACATTTTTTTTTTTTAATGAACAACTTATTTCTTCTCCCATCAGCTTTCCCCAAGGTAACATATTGATGAGATCTTGTTTGAACTCCCAGAGTAATACCTCCTTATAAAACATACTATTATTATTAGCTTGCCTGATTGCTCCCACCTGGAGTCCACAGAAGACAGATGAAGAATGGTACTGCATATATCTCAGTAACAAACAGAAGTTCATTAAATCCATTGAAATAACACAGGCATTTCGATTTAGGTCAGATCAAATCCTACTACCATCAAATTGCCTCCAAAAATCGGTGTAACCAGATGTTTTCCAAGCCCCATTTCCTTCAAGTAAATATCTAATGTAAGCAACATGAGGAACTACGAAAGAACTGGAGTGTCCTCTGAGATTTGTTATGACCCATTATCTTTTAGGTTTAGGCATTTTAAAATCAGAAAGAACAAACTTGACAGATTCATGATTGCAACCTGGCTGAGAACTGAGTCTCATTTCAATAGCGGAAAAGAATCTTTATGCAGCTATCAGGCCCCTGGATGGGGACAAGTGGAGGCATTCCGCTGGAGTCTCTGCTCAGTGGATGGTCAGCTGACAGTCCAAGCCCATGCCTCGTAGCTGGGAGTGTCAGCCAAACCCAGAGCTTTCTCAGGAAGGCGAGTGGTCTCAACACAAAGTTATGGGCTTCAGGGAAGTTAAACTTCTGGAGTGGTGGTAGGGAACTTTTATAGTACTTAGATATTTCCTCTATCTAAACTTCAGCTTTTAAGCCTGTTAAGTGGATTGTGACCCGTAGTGATCACAGGCATTACAGAGCAGAGCTGCTCCCCAGGGTGCTCTTGGCTGGGAACCTCATGCTGGACCTTCCTCTGTGGTGCTGCAGGGTGGGTCTGAACCACCAACCTGTAGGTTAGCAGCTGATCACATAACAAATGTGCCACCCAGAGACCTTTCTCTTTCTGAATGCATGCATGCATTTCCTAGTAATTCCCTGTTAGCTTCTACTTAAAGTCTCTAAGGAAATCCTGTCTTAGGCTTAGGCCAGGTGTACGTGGCAGATGGCAGCCACTTTCCTCCTGGTCCTCTCTGAGAGGAAAGACAAAGATCCTAGAAGGCCGTTCCAATGTCCCCTCCACCCCTGAGCGCTCCTCCTAGTCCTCATTTCAGGCAGCATCTTCTCAACAACCCACACCCTTACCTTTGCCCTGTGAAGACCTCTTACCCTTCTGCCCAATATACATATGGCAAAAGCAGATGTGTGCACATAGCCAGGAATTGGTTGAAGGTGACCTGCCTTCTGACATTGTTCCAGAAATCTGTTATATCCGAAGTGGAAGAGCCCTGTACTCTTAGCCAGGGACCATATGTTCAAGTCATCTTCGTATTATCTCCCTTTCCAAATTAATCTATTTCTGTCTCTGGAACACCTTAACCCACCAAGTTAGTCTCACACCAGCAGTGACCTTGACTGCTTTCTTTGGTCTCACAGTTAGACCCTATATAGACTACATTATTTATGTTTAGTTTTCATCCTTTTTTTTTTTTAACTCAACAAGCATAGATTTAGAAGCTACTGTAGTGGCAGATGTTCTGCTAGGTTCTGGGAGTACAGAAGTGAACAAACCATAAAAGGCAAGGTAGAGTTGGAGAGTGTCCTAAATCAAGCTGTGCACATTGTCTCACACATCCTCAAGGATGAGAGTCAGGCTTTTATATCCACTGATACCTCTCCTCCACATCAGCCAGCACAACGATCTGCTCATAGTGAACTTAGTGCTAAAGGCGTTAAGGCTGATAGACCTGGGCTTGGACATGGGTCTGGGTCTGGGTCTGGGTCCAGTCTTTAAGGAAAAATAGTTTTCAATTTCCACAGCATGTTAGACACAGCTAGACTCCAATCAGTTGTGATGTTCCTGGCAATAAATTGGTTTCTAACAGCTTAGGTTCACTGTTAAAAGATAAACTTTATTTTTAAAGTTACATTCAAGACTGTCCCTATGTAATCACCCTTTTTCTCATTCACATTGAGATATTCCTTCTTGAGCGGAGTTACATCAGCATTCTGAGGCGGGTGAGCAGCCGGCAGCCTGTCTTAGCTCGCCTGAGCCAGAAGACAGCAGCCATTAGTGACGTGCCATTAATCTTGGGTGATTATTCATTATTACAGAGATTAACATTTCCCCAATTCTTTATTTTTTTGATCAAAATCTCCAACTTTCCTTGGTAGCATATCAGGCTTGTGAGCATCATGTTTACATGTGCTTAGGGAAGAAAGATTCAAAATCATGCTGATCTTAATTAGGGCTGCTGCAACAAAATGCTGATACCTTTTACCAGTGCCTTGACATGGTTCCAGAAACACATTGTATCTAAAATTAGAGACCCCTGTGGGATCCGACTCAAAGGCACTTGGCTTTGGCTGGCTGTACCCTTAGCCGGCTTGGGGAGTTTTAAAGAATAGTAGTTTATTGTCTCACAATTCTAGAGTCTAGGAGTCCGGATCAGGCCATCAGCCAGACTGACTCCTCCTGAGGGTTCTGAGAGACGACTTGGTCCACGTCTTTCTCCTAGTTTGAGGTGACTCCTCGAAACCCCTGGCATTTCGTAGCTTGTACATGCATCTTCACGTTATATCCTCCGCCTGGGGGCTACTCTTTTCTAAGACAACACTCAAAAGATCAGGACCCCCCTATTCTAGTACGACCTTCTGTAAACCTAACTGATAAACATCTCCAAAGACAGACTTTATTGCCAAACAAGGTCACATTCAAAGTTACAGGGGTTAAGACTTCACTGTATCTTTTTTTTTTTTTTTCAGGGGGAATGTGCAAGTCAATCCATAGCAATGTCTTTAAGATGATCTCTTGCTCAAAGTCCCCACACAACAGTGGAGAACAATTGCGAGGCCTTGCTGAAAGGTCTACATTCTTCCTGTGAGGAGGTATGGCCTGGCAGAGTTTTGCAACACTTGTCTGAGGACATTTTTACTTGCCCCAAATGTGACAGACTCAGCATGCCAGCTTTTAGAGAGTGGCAACCTTGCCTTTCCGAATTGTCGTTTTATCGATCATGATGTATATAGATAACTGCCTCTCCTGCTTTATGTATTTTAATTACTTGCCTTTTTTTTCCTTGCTTTTGAGTTCTGGGTGATTGGATCACCCGGGGTGTAACTTGAAATAATTCTAATGAAGAAATAAGTCTGTTATAATATTGGCGAGTTGACCCTCTTTGTTAGATCATCTCCAAAATGAAAATTACTCTTAAGACACGCTGCCTGCGGAGGAAAAGCTCATGTCTTCTCTGGCTGTCCAGAGTGTGAGCAGGGACAGCACAGGATTCACACACTCAGTAAAGAAAGGGAGGCTGGGGGAGGGGGACTTTAGACTGTCTGTGTGTGCACATCTGGATATGCTTTTCCCAGAGACTGGGATAGGCTTCCTCCTTTCCTGGACAACGTGGATATATTCCTGGGGGAGAAGCATTATTCAAAACAAAGGTAATTTTCTCTCCATGTTCAAGAAGAGTGGCTGTATTTCCAGAAAACATTCCTCCCTCCCTTCTTCCCTCCCCTTTAGCCTTCCTCCTTTAATTCTTGCAAACTGGGGAGGTACCCAATCTTTACAGAAGGCTGGATGTTCAAGTCCACCCAAAGGCACCTCAGAAGAAAGACCCGACAATCTACTTCTAAAACACCTGCTATTGAAAACCCTGTGGAGCACAGTTGTGCTCTGACATGCAGGGGTGACCAGGAGCTGAAAATAATTCCATGGCAACTGGTTTAAGGTAGGCAGGTGGAGAAGAGGTAGGATGTGGTCCCCAGTAGCAATTCCAGACGTTGTCATTTGAACTGCCTCATCTTCTGTCATCTGCACCTGTCCTTCTCCCTAGGGCTAAGTTTCACTTCTGAGACAACTACAATTCAGGTTCAGTCAGATAGAGACTGCATAAAGCAGCACGGTAGTCACAGGTGAAATGCAGTGTTTAGAGGAAACCAAGCTAAGCATCCAAGTTCCAACCCTGAACATGCATGCCTTTTTAATTCCTACTTTACTGTGTAGGACATTTAAAAAGAAAGAAAGCCAATTCTGAAACACTGCTTCTACAACCTCCTTGTTATACACTTACAATTAAAATTTACATGTTTTACTTCATTTAAAGACTTTTCTGTACTTTATTCCAGCAACCCCACATGGCACACAATTTTATCTTCATTTAATAGCTGGGGAAACTGAGACTCAGAGATGCTAAGAGACTTGCCCAAAGTCACACAACAGTTGGTGCGAAGCCTGGCCTTGAATCTCCCTCTAATGACTTCAAGATCAGTCCTTTCCCAAACATTTGTTTTCTGTTAATTTTTCTCTTACGTTGGGCCTATTTCTGCCTTTTTCTTTCCTCAGAAACCTATATATCACTCCAGTGATAGAACACTGCCTTTTCCTGCTTTGGAAGCCACTTCAGAGACCAATTTTCTTGAGTGGTTTCTGAGGAAGTCATCACACTGCGTCATGGCTCCCACACATATGTCCACATGCAAAGGCCCTCATTCTGAGGACTTTAATTGCTTGGGCAGCAAGAGCAGCCAACCCTCCATCCTGTGCTGTGAATTATCCAGGTCTCCACCCCACCGACGCAGCTTCTCAGGCCCAGGTGTTGCTCTGGCATTTGCTGAGAGGACATTTTCCTGCCCAAATAGCTATGACGAAGAACCTTATGGGCACCAATCTCTATTCCTGGTGTTTTACATGTGTCATCTTCCATCTTCACCATCACCCTGTAAGGCCTGGATTATTGTTGTTGTTTCATTGCTGTTAACTATAGAACACTGTACAGATTATGAAACTAAGGCTCAAAAAGTTTAAGTCATCGTCTGTGCAGAGCTGCAATTTATTTTGGCTCCACCGCTCATTCTCTTTTCTCTGTAATCTTTCTTCCTTTGTATTTTAATATTAATTGTTTGGTATGAGAGAATAAATAGAGTTTTTGATATTCCAATGACTATAAATGTAGGAAGTACTGATACCAGCACCAGGGGGTCACTGAGCACAGGAGGAAGCCTGAAGTCATTTTGCTGGTACCTGGGAGGCTCCAGTGTTGAGTTGACCTAAAGGATATCACAACCAGGAGTCCTAGGACAAGTTGCTTAGTGTCTCTGGACTTCCATTTCCTCCCCTGTAGTGTTTTAAGAAGGGGATCTGGGAAGTCCCGTCCTGTTTGAAGATGCCCATAACACACCTACTGGGGCCTGTTCTTTTACAAAACAGTTCTGCCACCCGGAATCTCATGAAGCAATAAGACTCAATTCCCCATAACCACAACATTCAGCATTCCCACTCTGCCAAAACATACGGCTCTGTGGATGCCTGCCAGGAAGCGCTGTGAGCGGAAGTGAGGAACGAACGAACATCAGCCACCAGCACGCGAGGTTTTTCCCTGCTGTCCTCTTTACTGAGCATCTGAAGCGGGCATGGGAGAAGGTCACGTTTCCAAATTAGTGCAAGGCCACCACGGTCTCTGCCTTCCTGGACTTTATCTCAGGTCCTGTCGTCTGTTTACCGTACTCTCCCATCAGCAATATTGCCTTGTCCCAGTCTTTTTGTTGTTTCCTGTTTCTCAGGGTTTCTCTGTATTTAGCAAAACACAGAGGCTTCAAAGAGAGCGGGCCGAAAGTCCCAGTGTCTCATGTTGGCCAGTTGGTGTAGGAAGGGTCAAGCGAAGCCCTGCTACATCTGCCAAGCCAAAGCAAGATGTATAAAGTGAGGTGAGGAGGCACAGAGGGGATCAACATTTTATTTTTATTTTTATTGGCTTCGCTGTTCTTTCTCAGCGCTGTCCAACTCCGCCCTAGTCTCACTTTTTATTATAAAGCTCAAAGCCCCGGCGGAGAAGGGAGAGTATGAGAGACAGAGAGAGAGAGCAAATTAAATATACTCCATGGACTATCAAAGTGTTAATATCTAAGACTTCAGTCAGACTTTCATTTTTAAAGACTGAAGGGCTTCTTTGTTTTTGTTTGCTTCCTTTTTTGCCGTCTGCCAAGATTGTGATTTAAAAAAAAGTAGTTTTTTTCTTCCCTCTCTTTTGATCAGTATCCACAATGCCCCCCCCCGCACCCCCCCGCACCCCCCCCCCGTCACTCACAAGATGAGCTCTGTCCCCAAGCCAGAGGTCGCACAGGCTGCCGGCCACCATCAGCCCCTCGGGCGGGGGTCGGGAACGCGGAGCCGCTGGGGCCCCCTCGGTGCTGCCCTCCCCAGGGAGGAAGCGGGCTGGCGCGCCGAAGGGACCGGCCTATTGCAGGGTTTGCCCAAGTCCTTTGAGGACTCACACGGGAGGAGTGCATCCAACCGAAAATCCCTTCGCAGGCTTCAACGGGCGACAGAACGAGGGGGCGAGCGGGAATGTGGGTGGACAAAAAGCTGATGTGAGGACAACCTGGGGAAACGTGAAACAAGTTGTTGCAAATGATGCAAGTTGTATAAACGGTCCTGCCAGCTACAGCGCATGCTGTTGTACTGGAGTGTGGAGACAATTTGATCCAAATCGGCATAAAAACAAGCTGCGACAGGATGGTGGGAGACTACAAGCACTTTCCCACTTGCAATAGTGAAATGGCACTGGCTCATAGGCCGAGGAAACAAACGTTGTGAAATCCAAACAGAGACCCTCGGAGCACTAGGGCAGTGATCCCGGAGAACACTGAAGAGAGCTTTAATCCACTGGTCACTTTACCTTGATGGGTTGAAAATGGATCTGCTTGATTTGCATTTCTTTAACCGAGGCTTGGGGACCCTGGCTAGTGCAAATAGTTAATGTGTTTGGCAGCTAATGAAAGGTGACAGGTTCCTGGCCACTCAGAGACACCTCAGAAGGGTCTGGTGATCTACTGAGAAAATCATCTGTGGAAAACTGTATGGACTCCATTTTTACCTTTCACGTGTATCCTGTCACCATGAGCCAAAGTCAGCTGATGCTGGTGTGTGTTATAACTGACGTCCCATCACTGAATTAAGGAATCTGGTCTCTGTTCCTTTGCAGTTTGTCTTGGCTGTGAATGTCTGGGGGAGAATCCTGGGGTAAATGACTGTTCTAGACAGGCATTTGGGGCATTTGAGGATGAGGAGGACATAAAAATGAAAAAGTAACAGCAGTGACAAGCAGTGGGCCAAAGGAAGAAACTCTGAGGGGTAGTGACATGAGGGACAGGACAAAATTAAGGTTGTGGCAAACAGAATTTTTTACATTAATAACTTCTAAAGAGTAATTTCTACCACAGTCCCAAGTATCTTACAAAAACATTGTGAAGTTCTCGTGACTTAGAATATTTAATCAATGCACACTTTTAATATACTACACATCATTTTAAGCTGAAAGGGGTTTATGGAGCTTTAATAGGATATTCACTTTGAGTAGGTGGGGTAGGGGAATGCCGTAAAGATAATGATTTACTTGAGATCTGAGAAAGACTCCTGGGAAAAGGTACTTGACTACCAGGTAGGAATAATCACCCTCTAAAATCTCAGGTTCATTTACATACATTTCCGAGAGACACTGAACCACAGTCTCTTCTCCAAAGCTCTGTTTGTGCAGACAGCTGACACCAGACTCCATAAGGCTACTGTCACAATGGTGCTGGAGGTCTGGCCTAGTTGGGGTAGAGCATCCATTGAAATTTTCTCATGCCTACTTTTCTCAGAGTGTGAACAATGAGGGAAATTCATTTCCTTCCTGTTGAGAAAAGTTAATGATCATTTTCCATTATATTAAAATATTACCCATTGTTGTGACTTCAGTTTAATGTTCCCACAGAAATCACCATGTGTCGCAGAAGTCAGCTATGCTGAGGGTAAGGCTTCTGTGTGTTATTTCAGGGGTTCTCTTAAAAAATGGTTTGCTTCAGATGAGTTATGACAAAAAAAAAAAAAGCAAATCACACCATTTGGGGAAAATTAATAGATAATTATATATTTTTTAAAAATCACTTTTAGTATGAAGGCCCACATTTTTACCAGTCTTGTCTCTGGAATAATTATAAATGCAACACTGAATCTCTGAACCAGAAATAAGAGCCTTCCTTTAAGACATAATAAATGCCTTAAGCATCGGGACAAGTGTTTCTCTTTCAGGAGAAATGAAATGTAGAATTACAGGCTACCACAATATTGCAGTTCCTTGAGTAGTTTAGTTATTATTATTTTAAAATTCCATTTCTCCTCAGGGGGAGACTGTTTTTTTTTAGTAATGTTATTTACTGTTACTTGAATAACCCTAAACACTAGAAGCAAACTCTGTGGTGTAGTGGTTAGGCGCTATGGCTGCTAATCTAAAGGTACGTAGTTTGAAACCACCTGGCGCTCCTTGGAAACTCTATAGGGCATTTCTACTCTGTTCTATAGGGTTGCTACAAGTCGTTTAAATACAAGTTGTTTAAATACTAGAAATACCTTTGTATCTACAGAGGATGAGGAACACTCAGGAAGCAGACAGACTAAAGAAACCAGAGCGGCCTCAAAGGATTCAGTCGTCACACATGAAGAGGTCTTCCTTCTCCCTGTATGTTGGCAGACGTAAGGTCACCAGGGCCAGGATTTTAGCAGTATGAGGGATATCAAAACAGGAGCAAAGAAAGACAGGGGAGAAAGGTGGTGGGATTTGCAAGTAGGCTGAGATGCTTGTTGGGAGAAGGGAGAGATGCCTAGAAGCAGCTCAACAGAGGCAGATCCAGCAGTAGCTGAATTCTGCTTCCAACAGCTATTTTTTAAAACAGGGGAATGTCTGATGTGTGTATGGTAGAAAGATGCTGGCTTTTCTAGGGCTTAGGTATAAAAACATTGTCACAGAGTCAATGCTAACTCACAGTGGCCCTACAGGACAGGGTAGAACTGGCCCCATAGAGTTTCCAAGGAGCACCTGGTGGATTTGAACAATCAATCTTTTGGTTAGCACCCATAGCATTTAACCACTATGCCACCAGTGTTTCTGCTTGGGTATGAGAAGAAGTGAAAGAAGGTGGATGTTAGCTCTCGTAGGCTATACAAGGCATGGAAAATCTTAAGGACCAAATTTCATGTTAGTTGTATGGTACTTTGAACTGCTTGCTATTTTTAAAGCAAATCCCAGGTATTGCATCATCTCACCTCTGCATCCTTCAGTATGCATGTCTTAGAATATGAGCACTCCCTTATACAGCCACACTACAACTCTTAGCCAAACAAAATTGACAATAATTTCTTCCTGTTCACTTAATTCTCAATTCAGAGTTCTCTGATTACCAAAAATACAAAACAAGCAATGCCAAGCCAAGTGCCGTCAAGTCTAGAACAAGCAACAAACAAACAAAATCACATTGCAGTTGATTATGTGAAATAGGATTCCCACAAGAACATCATTGTATTTGTTTGTCATGACACCATTTATTCTGAAAAAGTGTTCTTTCTTTCCAGAGATTGCATCATTTAGAGCAGCCCAAAAGGTTATTTAGAGTTGCTTGGTGGCACAAATGGTTAAGCACTCAGATGCTAACTGAAAGGTTAGCAGTTTGAATCCACCTTAGATGAGGCTCAGAAGAAAGGCCTGGCAGTGTGTTTGTGAAAAGTCAGAGCCATAACAACCCTATGGAGTGCAGTTCTACCAAGCAACACAGGGTATCGCTGTGAGTTGGAATCCACTCAACAACTTGTTTTTTAACACGATTAAACAGCAACAACAACACAACCAAACCCGCTGTCATTGAGTTGTTACCAACTCATAGCCACCCTGTAGACAGAGCAGAACTGCCTGTAGAGTTTCCAAGGAGCACCTGGCAAATTTGAACTGCCAGCCTTCTGGTTAGTAATCGTAACACTTAACCACTACCCTCCAGGGCTTCCTTCCTTTATTATTATTTAAATGTCCCTAAACACCAGAAATGAACTTCCCCTCTGAGGGAGTGGACCTGGATGAAATTGCTTATCCAAGAATGGCTTGGTGTGTGCTAGAGGTTTACCTGGCCAGTAGTTACCCTTACAAAAGGGAAGAGTAAGTTTGCTTCTTTGTTTAAATAGTATCTTGGTTTTATGAGCAAATATTATATTAACTTCCATAGTATTTCCTTTTATTTTAAAAAAATCATTTGTTATCCAAAATTTACTAGTGACTGGCATCTTGAGGTATTCCAGTTGCTTTTATGGCTATCCACATATAACCTGGATTTTAGCTGAGGGCCCCTGCCTTTGAAAGAACAAGATAAAACATGGTTCACACCATCCAATACTATAACAACTGAAGTTCAAACAATCCTTAATCCTGATTCGATCCTATGACTATCCAGGGTTAACGTCCTCATGGGCTCCTCTCTGCTGATGCTTTCCTTCAGGGGTGCTGCTCCCTCTCACCAATATCAACCAGACACAAACCTCAGCTTCTTCAAGGGTTTCCACAGATCTCCATTCACGCCAAGCATTTTGTGAACTTTGTCACTTTAATTCAACAGTGTGGGCCAGGGCCACGTAGAGGGTTCTCCTCACATGGGACACCATGTTCCATCTCTCACCCTGCCCTCCTACTTCTCAGTCTCTTTGCTCTCCTCTCCCTGTTAACCAAAAACCGAACCAAACCCTTTGCCACTGAGTTGATTCTGACTCATAGCAACTCTATAGGACAGAGTAGAACTGCCCCATAGAATTTCCAAGGAGTACGTGGTAGATTTAAACTGCCAACGTTCTGGTTAGCAGCCGTAGCACTTCATCGCTATGCCACCACGGTTTCCCCTTCCTGTTGTGATCATGACAAATTCCTCTGCTCACTTCACGCACAGGAGTTTAATAGTGACCTTTCTAGCTTGAATATACTCCTGAGCCACTCTCCACCCCACATGACTTACTAAAGTACTTCTGCCAAATATAGTCAGGGCTCTCTTTAAGAGGAGTTCAGGTGAATTTTTTTTTTTTTGCTATTTCATTATAAGTATGTTCTTCCAATGTGTTCAGGGCTCTCTTTAAGAGGAGTTCAGGTGAATATACATATATGTATATACACACATGTATGTATATATACTGCTACTTCATTATAATATGTAATAGTCCTATTTTGAGTCGAGACTACTGGTTGATTCTGCACATGCGTGAGAGTGTGCTGTAGAGCACCTCCTTGAATTCCTTCATCTAAAATGCAAGACAATGGAAACAATCTAAATGTCTGCCAACAGATGAAGAGATAAACATGTGGTACATACATACAGTGGAATGTTACTCTGCCGTAAAGAGAAATGAAGTTCTCACCCATGCAACCACTGGGATGAACCCTGGGAGCATTATGATGAGGGAAATAAGTCAGTCACAGAAGGACAAATATTGTATGATCCCATTTGGATAAAATAGGAAAATCTATAGAGAGCAAAAATTATCAGTAGTTACCAAAGGCAGAGGGAGGGAGAAAGAGGGAATCATTGCTTAGGGAACACTGTACCTCCTTTAAGAGTGACAGAAAAATTTGGATTGGATAGTGTTGATGCTTACACAATGTGAGAAATACAATGTCACTGAACTATACGTGTGAAACAAGTATAGATGTTGAAATAGCAAATGTTTTGTTATACATATGTATACACATACATACACATATATGTATATGTATACATATCTATATATACTTACCACAATTAAAAAAGAAACCTGTGTCTTAGATATTTAGTACTGCTATAACTGAAATACCACAAATAGATGGCTTTAAAAAAGATAAATTTATTTTTTCAGAGAAAAGCAGGCTATCCAAATTCAGGGTGTCAACTCCAGGGAAAGTCCTTTTCTGTTGGCTTTGGAATAAGTTCTTTATTGTCAGACTTACCCTGAACTGGGAGTTCTGAAGCACAGGAACCCTGGGTCCTATCCAAGGGCTGTACTCTGCTTCTGGCCCTACTTTCTTGGTGGTATAAGGTCCCCAAATCTTTGCTAGCTTCTTTCTTTTACATCTCGAGAGGTTTTGCTCAAGGCCAAATACAGTCTTACACTTTGAGTTCTGCCTCACCAACTCAACTGTCGCCCTCCTCCCTCAGGAACACCAGACAGACAGGATTTACAGAACAGAGGAACATCAAGCAATATCAGGAATAACAGCCCAGCCAAATTGCTACACACATTTTTTGAGGGACACAGTTCAATCCCTGGCATTATAGGGAATGTCACTCCTCCCCCCAAAGTAAAACAAAAAGCAGGGACATCAGGAATGCTGCCTGCTCAGTGCAGCCACAGCTATTCAGAGAACAACTATGGGGTTGGCAAAGTGATGCCACTGATACTGGAAGGAATTTTTTTCCTTCATTGAAATACAACACTTCCCGGGTGCAAATGCTTATCAGTTCTCCTATGTGCCACTTCTATCACCCACCAGGTTGACCTGTAGCTGAAGACAGAGAGATGGTTTAAACCGGCCTCTTCCTGATTCCCAAGTTTTCTCCAGTCACAGTCAGTATCCCTGCAGCCAAGGAATTCTCACTTGCCACAGAGAGAGAATTGTCTGAATATTTGTGTCTCCACCAGTTCAGCAGAATACTAAGGATAGATGGGTATACTCTCTTTGAACCTGGTTTCAGGAAGTACATCCATCAGTCCAAGCAATCCTTTCTGTCTGAGACCGAAGAATCCATCAAATGGGGATCCAATCCTAGCCTGGTATCTTGAATCCACTTACATTTTTTTCCCTTCCACTTAAAAAGGAATGCACACGGTTCTTTATGTTTTAATTCTTTCACTTTCCTTCTTTCATGAAGCCTCCAATTTTCTTAAACTTGCAGGCTCTTCTCTAGGACTAAAACACCAGAAGGTATCTCATCATTGGAGTCCCTGGGTGGCGCAAATTGTTAACATGCTTGGCTGCTAATCAAAAGGTTGGTGGTTCGAGTTCTCCCAGAGGTGACTCAGATGAAAGACCTGGCAATCCATTTCCAAAAACCCTACAGAGGATAGGCACTGTGCAATACGAAGAGGGTATTCAATGTCATGGAATCCTACATAGAGAAACTGTTCAGCTGGCAAAAATAAAAAGAAAATCCTGTAGAGCACATGGCATGGCCACAGGCTGGAATCAACTCCAGAGTATCTGTTTTCTTTTTTCCATTATTTTACAAAACCTTTCCAAGCAAGAGTGAGGATATTGACTTTGAGTTTGAGGACACTTGAGCCACATGATATTTTCAACTCATTCAAGCCGCCTGAAGTACAGAACAGAGTCCGTGGGAGGCACAGTTTGCACTCAATTACTAGCCAGAAAGTTGGTATGTGACTCTGGTCACCCACCAGGCAGACCTGTAGCTGAAGGCAGAGAGATTGTTTAAACCTGCCTCTTCCTGAATCCCAAGTTTTCTCAACTCACAGTCAATAGTCTTTCAGCTAAAGAATTCTCACTTGCCACAGAGAGAAAATTCTCTGAATATTTGTGGCTCAACTAGATGGGCAGATCACTAGGGACAG
Source organism: Heterohyrax brucei (assembly GCA_028571685.1). Lineage (NCBI taxonomy): Eukaryota > Metazoa > Chordata > Mammalia > Hyracoidea > Procaviidae > Heterohyrax > Heterohyrax brucei. The sequence goes on along the minus strand of CM053141.1, from coordinate 65,239,158 downwards.
ACAGGCACACTCTCTTTGAACTTGGCTTCAGGAGTTATGTCCACACATTCAAGCAATCCAAACTCACCCGAGATGCCTCAGAAGACAGGTCTGGCTGTTTCTTGAAAACCCCGTGGAGCAGTTCTACTTTGACATGTGAAATCACTGGAGGTGAAATCAACTGGCAACAAACATCCTGCGTGATGCTGCCATTCTTGTCTGAGGCCACAAAGCCATGTACTCGTTATGCTCAGTCTTTGCAATTAAAACAAAACAAACCTAAAACCATAATATCTTAATTTTTCCCTTTCTGAGCCCCTGAGCAGACCATTTTTTATTAGTTTCTAGAACTTCTTGTCAAGAAAATACATCCACTCTCTGATGGAATGTTCCCCTGGGTCTATTTGCAGAGGGATATTCTAATGGGCACAGAATACCACACTGTATTTCCATTGTACCTGCCTCATTATCTTACATGGACCTGTCTGGCCTTTGTTTGGAAATATGTTTATCGTGGAGCCTAGTAAATCTCAGGCAAACACAGTGGATTTATGAGCAAGTTCGTGTCTGCTCCCACCTAAGGCCACAACCCCAAAAGATCAGTCACTGAAGCATGTTTTGGTGTCACCTTTGAAATTCTGCTTTTTAAGAACATTTCTTAGTGAAACCTTGGAAATAGCAGCCGAAGGTTTCGCTCCTGCCATACGCGGAAGGTCACATGCTCTAATTCAGCTTAAAGGGACGCTAATCATATTTAGCATGTGAGCAGAGAAGCTTGCAGTTGGAGATGACACCATCATTTGCATAGGATGTAAAAATGAAGGACCATTAATTTTATAGCATTAATTGAAGAGCAGAAGTGTTAGACCTCTATAATTATTTTCAGTGAATAAATTTCAAAGACGTCTTCACGAATGAAGCTTGCGTGTGTGTGAATGCGTGAGAGTCTGGCTACAAAGAGTGAAGTGAAGACTCTACTTTATCCCTCTTCAGGATGCACAGATTAGTTTATCGTTGGGTTAAAAGCCTAATTTAAATTGAATTGAATTGCTTCCTCTGTGTGAAAACAGGACACGTAGCTCCAGGGAGGATATTCTGCCCAGAAGAGAAGTGTCCAGGGCTGCATGCCGCAGCTCAGAGTCACAGACTTGAAAAGGAGGGGATGTCTCTCCACAGGTTTTGGAGATGGGTAGTGTCCCCATGTGCCTTCTGACACACCAACTCCAATCTATAACACATCTCTCCCCCAGCCTCTTGATCCTGGTTTTTATTCTCATGCTCTCCCTCCATTCTAGATTTACCAGTACCATAGAATGTTCTGCACTGGGCAAATCTGTTGCAAAAGACCTCTGTAAAGGTTCAAAAGCAAAGATATCACTTCAAAGTGTGTCTGACCCAACCTACAGCACTTTCAATCACCTCATAGGCCTATGAAGACTGGACAATGAATAAAGAAGACCAAAGAAGGATTGACGCCCTTGAACTTCTGATGTTGTTCAAGAATATTGAATATACCACAGACTGCCAGAAGAACATACAAATCTATCTTGGAAGAAGTACAGCCAGGATTCTCCTTAGAAGTTAGGATGGTGAGACTTCACTTCATGTACTTAGGACGTGTCATCAGAAGGGGCCATCCCTACAGAAGGACATCATACTTGATAAAGCACCAGATTCATGATAAAGAGGAAGACCTTCAACAAGATGGACTTGACACAGTGGCCGTAACAATAGGCTTAAGCATAAAATTGATGGTGAACATGGTGCAAGACCGGACAGTGTTTGGTTCTGTTGTTCACAGGGTCACTAAGAGTTGGAACTGACTCAATAGCACCTAGCAACAACAACAACCTCCCTAGTGGTTTACAACCCAAAGACAGTATTTCTAAAAATTTACACAAAAGATTGTGAAGAATCATTGAGTGGCTTATTAATCTGATAGTTAAAAATATTTTACAGTGGCCTATAGGGCATGATTTTAATTAGGGACCAGGAGAGGCCGGGACAAGAGACAGTAAGAAGAAGAAGTCAGCTTCATGATCACAAGCCACATGACAGCAGGGTCAAAAGCAGCTGTGATTGTCTATCTTTGTTTCTGTCTGAGGGAGGGAGGAAATAGAGTAGGGCATCAGGGATGAAAGGACTGGGCAAATGGTAGGTTTAGCCCAAGCTTTAAAAGCTATCTGAGAGTTTTGGGCAATTATCCCAAAATGCAAGTCTCATCACTCAAAATAAAATGTATACATATATACATACATACATATATATATATGTGCATATGTATACCTGAGCTACCTTTGAACCTCCAAGTTGCAGCATTTCCCTGATGTATAATTTATGGTTCCTGGAGGTAAACATTGGGAGCCACTTGTGTAAATAAAGTGACCCATTAGCTAGCAAAAGAATATGATGCATGCATTCCATTTAAATGCACCTGTCACCAGAGGCCCTTCAGGAGTGACAAAACTGGTTGGAATTTCAGAAATTATTGCAGACAAGTAGGGAAGAAATTTGGATCATGCCTGCCTTTTTTCTCACATGAGAGTACATTGTTTAATTTGTGATAAACTTCTATAGCTATAAGTACCTTCTTCTGGACAGGCAATGCTTTCTCTAAATTCCTATATACCTCGCAACTCAATTTTCTCTTTACTGCATATTTAATTTACTTAGTTTGGTACCAAATTATTTTCTGTTCACTACTTTCTTGAGATATATTTTGTCTACAATGAACTTCACATGTTTCAGGTGTACAATCTGACATGTTCTGACATAAACATACACCAGTGAAACCATCACCACAATCAAGATACCAAACTTTTCTACAAAAGTTTCTTTGTGACTCTTTGTGGTCCTTCCCTCCCTCCCTCCAACCTTGCCCCCAGGAAATCAAATATCTGTTTTCTGTCCCCCAACCTGAGTGTGCATTTTGTAGAAGCGTCTATAAATGGAATCATATGATTTGTACTCTTCTTTGTTGGGCTTCTTTCATCTAGCTGTACTCTATTCTTTGACATTCCACTAAAGGTAGGTATCCTCCCACACCAGGAATAGCATCTTGGGCTCCGATGATCAGTAATAGACCCAGATAAACGCAGTGCAGACAAAATAAACATCTGAGTGAACTTTAGGTTTCAGGACACAACTTTTACTGAAGAAGTTCAAGGTACTCTTATCAACAGGAGAGTTCACCTTACTGGTAAACAAGGAGTACAATTGTCTTTTTGGAGGATGTGCTAATTCTTACAGTTTGTTCTGGCTCTGAGACTGAAATTCCAAGGGGCTAATGAGAGCTTTCTTCCAAACAGTCCCTGCACTTAGGTGTGGGACATCCAGAGTCCATTTTATTACTTTAGTAAAGTGGCATGTCAACTTTTGTGTGGAATGTAAACTGAGTTGATGCACCTGTGGATGAGAATGATTTACTCTGTGCTTGTTTTTCCAATAGCCCATTGAAGAAACTGGAAATACTGAGTGGTGAGGATTGAACTAAGTGACTTCAAAAGCCTTCCCTCTTCTTTGACTCCAGGAAGCTGGATGAGTTACACAAAGACCATCATGGCAGTCACTTACAATGGTGAAGTTTGCTTAGCTGTTTCAGGTTAAGATTCCTTCATTTCCAAGTGTCAGAAACTTGAAAAAGTGATGTAAAGTCAAAAACAAAGCAAATAAAAAGAAATTTATGGACTCAAACAGTGAAATTCCTGGGGTCGGCTGGATTGGATCTAGAGGCTTAAATGTGTCATCAACACACAGTCTCCTTCTGACTCTCAGCCCTGACTTTCTCTGTGTTGCTTTTATTCTCAGGCAGCTCTCTCTGCATCTGACCCCTAGCAGCTCCCAACAAATATCCTGCCACTTCATGCCTAGGAAACACAGGCCAAAGATTAAGCTTTAGTGCATTGACTTGAATCAAGTGCTCATCTCTAGAGTCAGAAGGTAGAATATTATACTGATTGATCAGGACTGTGTTGTATATCTACCTGTAACAGTAGAAGAACAAGGAAGGAAGGTGAGAGAGAAAGTCCTGTTTAGTCTCTTGGACTGCTGATTGGGAAAAAAGAATTCCCTCAATTAAATCAAAATGCTATTATCAAAATAAAAGGGGATAGATTCTGAGCACATAATAAAAGACATCCTCTGAAACTGTTTTCTTACTGCACTGCATAAAATCTCATGCTCTCTTTTAAAAATATAGGTGTTCTGTCTATTTTTTCAGCCTTCTTCTATACAGAGAGATATCCCAGCACCAAAAAAAAAAAAAAATTAAGTAAGATTAGTCTACACTCAAGATTGGAAAATCATTCTCACTTAAGGGTATCAAATGTCCTAATAAAAGTGAAATAACATCCCATGTACATTGAACAAGAATGACTGGAGAAGAATAGATGACTTTGAATTACATTTTTGGCAAAGAATATTGAATATACTGTGGACTGCCAAAAGAATGAACGAATCTATCTTGGAAGGAGTACAACCAGTATCCTCCTTAGAAGCAAGGATGGCAAGACTCTGTTTCACACACTTTGGACATGTTATCAGGAGTGAGCAGTCCCTGGAGAAGGACATCATGGTCAGTCAAGTGGTGAGCCAGTGAAAAAGAGGAAGACCTTCAACAAGATGGATTGACACAGTGGCTGCAACAATGTGTCCAAGCGTAGCAATAATTGTGGGGATGGTGTGAGACAGGGCAATGTATCATCCTGTTGCTCACAGCGTCACTAGGAGTCAGAAATGGCCTCATGGCATGTAACAACAACAACAGCCCAATAAGGATTTTGGGTATCAGTGTACAGGGCTCTTGGCTTCACTAAGCCCTCACTTGCCTTACTTGTGAAACGGGAATAAATAATTTGGTACACTCTAGGTCTAGGGAATTGGGACTCAACCAGATAGTCTCATTTATTTTGGACAAAACATCAGGACGTATTTCTTCTTTAGTTCAGTTTATGATTTCATGTGTGCTAGAAGGTTGATATAATACATCACTCTAATTAAAAATGAGAGCTAGCCACATGTGGTAGCTGACATCATTTATACTTTGAACATCTTTCTTATATGACTGCAATTTCTTACCCTATGGATCTTACCGTTCCCAAAGTAGAAGGTAGATCAGGAAACTGACAAGACTTCATCTTGTCCCCATTTTGAGAAGGTATGCCTATTCTCCAGTTGTTCAAGGAACAATTGCCTTATGCTAAAAATAATTAAAAGCAAACAAACAAACAAACAAAAAAACCCTCATTGCCTCTGAGTTGATTTCAATGCATAGCTATGCTATAGGACAGACTAGAACTGCCTCATGAAGTTTCCAAGTGGTGTCTGGTAAGTTTGAGCTGCTGACTTCTTAATTAGCAATCAAACTCTTAACGAGTACACCAGTGTTTACATTAGGCAGAAACACTTGTTCTTGTGTTTGCAATTGTTTGGAATTTCAGTATGAAAGAAGATTTATAATGCTGTTGGGCAGCCAAAGAGTAGATATAGTGACTACATTTTATGTTGTGGGTTACCCTTTACCATTTGCACACCCTTTCAAGGTTTGGGAAACCCTAGTAGTGTAGCGATTGGGTGCTACACCTGCTAGCCAGAAGGTCAGCAGTTAGAATCCACCAAGCGCTCCTTGGAAATTGCTATGGGGCAGTTCTGCTCTGTCTTCCAGTGTCACTATGAGTCAAAATTAACTCAACGACATTGAGTTTGCTTTTTTGTTTGTTTGGCTGGTTTTAAAGGTTTGGGAAATCTTTCTATGGTAGAGCTCAGAAACTTGCTTTCCGAGACCCCTTTGCAGCCAGAGACAAGGCATGGACCTAGTGGCTACGTATCAGAGAGATAGCCTACGTGACATTTAAGTTTGAAGAGAATGTCATGGAGAAAGTGATGTCAGAAAGAGTGCATTCCAGCAAAGACAGCAGAGGCTAACCCACCTCTCAGAGGCAGCAGGGCCAGAGGACCTGGTAGCAGTATCCCAAGCAGTGTTGTCAGTGTCAGCTATGGCCTTAGAGCATTCTGGCAGGGTAGTCTGAGCATCGCTCCTATCGGTAAACCCTCCTAGCTACATTCTGTGGCCTTCCTAGAAATTCCTTCAGCCACCACAAATTCTTACCAATCTCCCTTTTCTGCTTAAACTGGCTACAGTAGGGTTCTTGTTTGCAACTAAGCATCCTCACTGATATCCAGAGAAGCTTTGTTTGCCTGCTGCACTCAATCCTAAAGAGGATAAAGAAGGAACAAAGAAGAGATTTCTTTTCTGCAGATGTTGGCATCTCTCCATAGTCCCCGGTTCAAAACTCAGAATACATATCAGGTAAAGAGAAGTGCCTCATCTTAAGCAACCCTTTACACAAAGGGACATTAGTGCAGCTGTGATTTGCCTAGAAAACTTAAAAGTGGCCCATAAAAGGAAAGCCCATCTGTTTGGGGACACTAAATCTGCTTGCAGTCCACAGGATATCATGCACCCAAAGCAGGGACTCTAACTGCGAAGCCTAATTCTATAGACAAATTGTATTTGCCCCTTATGGCAACCTAGTGGGATGCATCTCTGTGTGCAAGGGACTGTTCATTTGATTAGTTGGTGGCTGTTATATGTTAACAGGTTTGCAGCCTAGTTTTACTAAACCTAACTTTCACACTGGCATTGAAGAAAATCATGAAACAGTTTATCCCCAAAGAACAACACAATGTATTTTCATTTTAAAATGTAAAGAAATTTCTTTAAAGGGGCCCCAAGGTTTCTAGCCTAGAAGAATATTTAGTAAGCCAGAACTCTAAGCGTGCTTAATGAAGTTGTTACTTATCAGGGATTTGTAACAACTGAGGTTTATTATAACATGTCTTAAAAATGGGAGTTTGATAGGGGTTCGTAAAGTCTGGTCCCTCGAAACTCATGTCAGCTTGTGTTAGAGAACTAAAAGTGATGAGAATTATTAAAAGGATAGTTTGCTTCCTGACTATTAACATGTACAAACTGCTTTTCCTTTATGGCCCATTTTAATACAAGTGCCCAACATCCTTCTGTTTTGCTGATACCATATGGTGTTGCTGTAGGTTTATTTAGGTTCTCTGTTATCTGGGGAATGGAAAATTGACTGGGGAGTTAGGCTAGCTCTTATCTCCCGCTGGCTTCTTTGCTTGCTTATATAGTACTTCGAAAAAAATCACTCAACCTCTTGAGCCTCCATTTTCCCATTTAGAGAATGGGATCAATGATGTCTACTTTGCAGACTTTTCGGAAGCTGAGGCGATGGCATGGTTCTGCCTTTTCTTGGGAGGCAGGGAACTATCGGATGCAAATGCAATTGCTGCAGTATTTGCAAGTAGGTAGCAACAGCCTGCAAAAGAAAGATACTGGCTTTCCCTGGACTCTTTATTCAGAGACTCAAAAAAAGCACTTCCCTTTGCATGCTTCTCTCCAGAGAATTCTCTGTTATTGCTTTGATATTAATTGGTGGTAGACACCCAAATTCTGAATCTTAGAGGTGGGGGCTGCTTTCTAAACTTGACGTGATTTATTTTCCATTTGTTTTCTCAAGGGAGGCAAGAAGGAGGGACCATTTTGGTTAATTGTGAGGATTACTAGCTGCCTGCACAGGAAGATCTGGCTAAGCTCTACCTGCTTGCTCTCTCTACATAATTTTCCTTGCAAGAAACAGTTTGGTTAAGATACAGCTAGAAGCAAGGATTGAGAAATCTGATCTGCCTTCCTTGGGACTGTTATATCAGGAGAGATCAGTTACTAGAGAAGTACATAATGTTTAATAAAGTCGACCAAACCAAAAAACCAAACCCAGTGCCATCAAGTTGATTCCGACTCTTAGTGACCCTATAGACAGGGTAGAACTGCTCTACCGAGTTTCCAAGGAGCACCTGGTGGATTCAAGCTGCCAACCTTTTGGTTAGCAGACATAGCAGACATAGCACTTAGCCCACCACACCATGAGCGTTTCCTAAAGAAGTGCATCAGTGAAAAAGGAGGCATGAAATTACATAGCTTGACAAATGAGTGCCACGATAAGCTCAAACCTCAAGATCAGGCAACATTTAATTCAGTTGTTTATTAGCAAAGCCTACTCAACGACACCTGCAAACAACAATGGTGACCTCCTTCCCATGCCAGACTCTTCATCTTGACAGTGTTGCCTAAGAGTTATGACACCCATCCCTGGTTAAGGCTGCCTGTAACTAACTACCTAACCAATTAAATAAATAAATAAAGCACAGTGACTAAGGAGCCCTGGAGGCACAGTGGTTAAGTGCTTGACTGCTAACCAAAAGGTTGACAGCTTGAAATTATTAGTGGTTCCTCTGGAGGAAGATGTGCCACTTGGAATCTACAGTTTTCGAAACCCTCTGGAGTGATTCTATTCTGTCTTATGAGGTCACTGTGAGTCAGAATCGATTTGACAGCAACAGATTTTGTGTTTTTAATATAGAGATTTCAATAACAATATTCTAAGGCAACAGTCTTAATAGTAACAGACTGTTGGGCAACTCTTCTCCAGTCACTCAGAGAACTGGCTTCCTTCCATCTTGGTATTCTTCCATCCTGGGTAAAATCTTACTTGACTCTTGCTGCAAGGAATCTCGTTAAAGAGTTAAAAAAAACAAAGATGTCACCTTGAAGACGGAGGTGTACCGTCGCGTAGATTCCAACTCATAGTGACCCTATAGTGGCTATTTTCAATTGCATCATATGCATTAGGAAGCTGGACAATGAATAAGAAAGACAGAAGAAGAATTGATGCCTTTGAATTGTAGTGTTGGCAAAGAATATTGAATGTACCAAGGAACTGCCAAAAGAATAAACAGATCTGCTCTGGAAAAGTACAACCAGAGTGCTCCTTGGATACAAAGACAGTGAGACTGCATCCTACATCCTTTAGACATGTTGTCAGGAGGGATCAGTCCCTGGAACAGGACATCGTGCTTGGTGGAGTGGACAGCGAAAAAGAGAAAGAGCCTCAACCATGTGGACTGACACAGTGGCTATAACAATGGGCTCAAGCATAAAAAAACCAAGGGGGCATGGCGCAGTACTTGGCACTGTTTCATTCTGCTATGCATCAGGTCACTGTGAGTTGGAACTGATTTGATGGCACCTGACAACAACAACTGTAGTGAGATATAATCCAGGTTCAGTGTGGAAAGTAGAACAGTTTAATATGTTAGATATCTTTGGGTATAACCTCAAACTCAGAGCACCTGGGGTATTTCTGCTGTTGTTGTTAGCTACAACTGAGTTGGTCCTCACCTCATGGCTGCCGCATGCATGACAGAATGAAATGCTGCCCAAGTCCTGCATCATCCCATGAACCACTGCAGATGAGATCCTCTTGCTCCATAGGGTTTTCATCGATTACTTTTCAAACATAAATCACCAGTTAGTCGTTCTTAGTCTGGAAGCTCTGTTGAAACTCGCTCAGCATCATAATAACATGTAGGCCTCCACCGGTAGATGAGTGGTGGATGTGCTTGAGGTACGTTTACAGAGAATGGAATCCCGGTCTCCCACATGAAAGGTGATGATTCTACCACTGAACCACAACTGTCCCTGACTTGGGGCATAACATAATCTTAAAAGAGTCCAGTCAAAGCCAAGCCAACAACACTATGCCACTTCTGGTTCAGTTTCCTGACTCTTGTCAATTGCAACAAGAGGATATTGCAGAACTCCTCAACAATGATGGGTCTAAGAAATCAGGAGTTTTGTTAGCGTGTCTGTTTTCCCTCTCCTTGAGACTGCTGTCTGCTCAGGTGGGAGCTGAAACAATTCACAAGTTTCTACGATATTTTTGTTTCCCATTGTATGGTGGGGCCTGGGCAGGTACCCCTTAAGTCCCATCTGCTCATGCTTGTCCCCTCCCTTCACCCATCTCCCCTAGGATATGAAGATGAAGACACGTGATCCTGGTGACAGGGTGCTGTGACTCTGGGAGAAACAGAGAAGTGAAAGGCAAACTAGAGCTCTTGTGATGAGTGCTGTGGGGACGGGGCACATGGAGAGCTACCAGCACGTACAGAAGCAGCACTTCCTTAGTCATGAAAGAGCTGGCAAGGTTTTCTAAGAGGAAAGGATGTCTTATCTGACTATAAGCTAGCCAGATAGACTGGGAAACTCTCCTGGGGAAGAGTTTTCCAGGTGGGGAGAACAGCATTCATGAAGCAGAAACAGAAAGTGCAGAAGACTGCACAAACAGTTCAGAATGAGAGAAGCAAAGAAGATAGGAAAAAAGGGAGTGAGAAGTGAGGCTGGCGAATAAGGGCTGGTTCCAAACGAGCTCTCTTTGCTGCGTTAAGGAATTTGGGCCTGATCCTGACAGCAGTGTGAAACCCTCAACAAATTTTTTTTTAAATGGGGAACGTAGAGTGTCCTTAATCCCTGGCATGGGAATCTAGGGGTCTCTGACTCTTTGAGAAAACTTTGATCCTGAAAAACAATTGTTGTGATTCCTTTCCCATAGAAGCTAACATGAAAAAGTCTGGTAGCTGAAGATAAGAAAGAACTATTCCTCCTCTGTGTATATACTGGACCCTCAAGGAGTCTGTTTATAGGACATGGATGCGATGGGGACAGGCTCTGTAAAAATAGATTATACTCCAGGCCAGGAAAATTTGCAACTTGGGAACATTGATTAGTGGGTTCTAGCAATAGCACTGTACCTTCTGGCATTTTTTGTTTGTCTTTTAACTAAGTAAATTCAATATTCATCCTATGGCTTAGAAAGTTGACACTGACAAGGACAGAGACATTTTGATTGGTGCATCTGCAGTCAGCCTGCACCAAAGAAAGGTCAAAAAGCTTCTCTCAGCTAGCCAGGCTTGGAATCAGTAAGCAGCATCTGTAGGATTTGAAGGCAGCACACGTTAAGACTATTGAAGCCTGGAGGAGACAGCCTTAACAGCATTATTCTTTCTCCTGCAGCAGAAATCACCGTCACCTTCATAGGTTTTCCTTTTATGTGTTTTCTCCTTGGGTGGGTTGTTTCAGCATCCATGCTGTAATTATCCGTGGCTGGGATCCAAATTCAGTAGGTAGAGGCAGGCAGACTCAGAAAGAGAGACTAACTTTCTTACTTCCAGCCTGCTAACCCAGCTTAAACCAAAACAAACAAAAACTTGCTGGGTTCTTTATTAGTTAGGGAAATGTCAGTTGGTGTAAAAACAAAGAAATAAAAAATCTCCCAGACCGAAGTAGCTTGACACAATGGAAGTTGATCTCTTGTTCCTGAAACTGTTTACAAGGTCCAACAAAACTTAATTATTCTGAGTGCTACATACCTCATTTCTGAATATTGTTACAGCCACCTTTGAAGTACACCCCCTGGGAAGCTATGCACTGACACCAGTGCCTACTACACCCTTCAAAGCAATTTTCTTTCCAGCTCTTTCTGGAATGGACATTGAGCACAGTGGCACAGTGGCAAGTATGCAAACTTAATTGTATAGTTATCTGCAAGGGGTTTTTAGCCAGTAAACAAATAACTGTATTGGAACACCGTCCCTGCTCACCTGATCTGGCTACCAATGACTTTTTTATTTATGCAAAGATAAAGGAAATAGCAAAAGGAAGGCCTTTTGGTGGCATTGAGGACATTAAGGGTAATGACAACAGCTCTGATGCCCATTCCAGAAAAAGTTCAAAAATGACTTTGAAGGGTAGACTAGGTGCTGGTATCAGCACATAGCTTCCGAAGGGGAATACTTCAAAGGTGTCCTCAGTGATATTCAGCAATGAAGTATGTAGCACCTTTTCTAGGATTAGTTAATTGTTAGACCTCGTAGTTCAGGTATTCTTGGTTGGCAATTAGTGGAAGGTAGAGGAAGAGCTCTGCTTTGTGCAGCTGCTTAAGGATTCAGGTTGACAGAGGCTCAGCTGGTTCGAACCCTTGGCTTCCAAGGTCACTCTGGTCACTTTCAAGCCAACAGTAAGAGAAACATGGAGGATAGGTCATGAAAGCTTTGGCATTCAGTTCTGGAAGTAATACAATCCCTTCTGCTACATCCCACTGATGTAAAATTAGTGCCTTGGCTGTACCTAACTAAAAGGGAAGCTGCTAAAGCAACAAGGTATGGTGACCAAATAAAGCACTCCTAGAAATCTGGGCTGGTTCCACATGGGTAATCTTGCAGGTGATCTTGCCTGTGATAAAGGCCAGGAAATCTAGGCAAAGTTTCCTTTCATTCATTACTTGCCATTTCTTTTGTCTTATTAAATTGCGATTTAGGTGGAAGTCTATATAGCAAATTAGTTTCTCATTAAACAGTTAATACACAAGACATTGTGTATTGACATTGGTTGTCAATACTCTGCCCTTCTCTACCCCAAGCTACCTGTTTCCGTTTGTCCAGTTTTTCTGTCCCTTCCTGCCTCTTCATCTTTGTTTTCAGCCTAGTATGCGCATTGTCTTGTATATACGATTGAACTGTGAAGTACATCCTTCATGTGTGTTATTGTTGGTGCTATAGACCCACCCAATCTTTGGCTAGAAGATAAACCTCAAGAGTATCTTCAGTATGAGTTAACAGTGTGTCTGGGGGCCATACTCTCAGGGGTTCTCCAATCTTTATCAGGCTAGTGAGCCTAGTATTATGTGTGTGTGTGTGTGTGTGTGTGTGTGTGTGTGTGTGTGTGTGTGTGTCAGAGCAGTGAATGGTGGTAACTAGCCACCATCTAGTTGTCATGGGCTCAGTCTGATGGAGATTTGGTAGTTTTTGTCTATTAGTCCTTTGAACTAATTTCTCCCTTGCATCTTTGGTATTTTTTGTTCTCATTTGCTCCAGCTAGGATGGAATCAAGAAATGGCCACTCTCAGGTTTTTAAAATCCCAGATGCTGCTCACCACAATGGGAAGTAGAACATTTTCTTCATAAGACTATGTTATGCAATTCAGCTAGATATTCCCAGGATCTATGGTCCTCACCCCTGAGCCTAGTAGCTCCATCTCTCAGGGAGTTTGGATGCATCTATGAAGCTTCCATGACCTTGCTTTGGTCAAATTGTGCTGGCTTTCCCAGCATTATGTACTGTTTTACCCTTCACCCAAGCTACCACTTGTCTACTATCTAGTTATTGTTTTTCCCTCCTAACTTCCCCTTCTGTTGTAACCATCACTTTATTTCTTTCTGTGTGGAACCATTTTCATGTATTTTTATTATGGTGGTTTCATACAGTATTTATCCTTTTGTAGTTAACTTATTTCACTCATCATAAATGACCTCCAGATTTATCCATGTTGTGAGAGATTTCTCAGATTCATTATTCTTTGTTGTTATATAGCATACCACTGTGTGAGCATCTATCATAATTTATTCATTAGTCTGTTGATGGGCATTTCAATTGCTTCCATCTTTTTGGTATTGTGAATAATGCTGCAGTGAGCACCAGTGTATATACTCTGTTCATGTGACAGCTCTTGTTTTCTAGAATATATTCCTAGAAGTAGGATTCCTTGATCCTGCAGTGTTTCCACTTTTACCTTTTTAAGGAAGCACCATATTGTTTTCCAAAATGGTTGCACCATTTTGCGTTCCTATTGGTAGTGCAAAAGGAGTTTAAATCTTCCCTCTACTTCTCCAACATTTGTTATTTTCTGTTATTTGCTTTGTGCCATTAATTTCAGGGTAGTAAGATGGTGTCACGAATTGAATTATGTTCCCATCAAAAATGTGTGTAGCACTGTGTGTAACAATTTGGCTGGGCCGTGACTCCTGTGTAATGTATACTCTTGTATAATGTTTCTTTATGTTAAAAACCCTGCCTCTATGGTGTTAATGAGGGGGGTAGGCAGCACTTGTGCAGGTGGGGCAGGACTCAATGGGCAAGATGGTATTGCACCTTGGGGGAAGTCTCTTGGGGCCTAAAGGAAAGGGTGGCAAGCAGAGATTTGGGGAGCTCATACCACCAAGAAAGTAGTGCTGGGAGTTGAGTTCATCATTTGGAGAGGACCTGGGGCCCTGTGCCTTACAAGCTTCCAGTTTGGAGGAAGATTGATGACAAGGAGCTTCTTCCAGAACTAGCAGAGAAAGCGCAGTCCTGGAGCTGACAGCCTGAATTTGGACTTTTAACCTACTGGACTGTGATGAGATGAAATTTGTTTTTTTAAAAGCTGTCCACTTGTGGTATTTCTATGAAAACAGTACTAGATGACTAAAACAGATGGTATCTCGTTACAGTTTTGATTTACATTTCTCTAATCGCTGATATCAAGACTTTCCCCGATGTCTCTTAGCTGACTTAATGTCGTCTTCTCTGAAGTGTCTACTCATCTTCATTACCCAAAGAATCTACAAGAAAGCTACTAGAAATAACAGAATATTTCAGCAAAGTGGCAGGATACAAGATTAACATACAAAGCTCAGTAAGATTCATCTACATTAACAAAGAGGACTTCAAAAGAGAAAGCACCAAATCAATGCCATTTGCAGTAGCCCCCAAGAAGAAAAATACTTAGGAATAAATCTAACCATGGATGTAAAAGACCTATACAAGACACTACTGCAAGAAACCAAAAAAGACTTATGTAAGTAGAAAAACATACCATGCTCATGGTGAAAATGTCACTTCTACCCAAAGCAATCTACAAGCACAATGCAATTACAACCCAGATTCCAACCAAATTTTTTAATAAGATGGAGAAACAAATCACCCACTTTACATGGAAAAGGAAGAGGTCCCAGATGAGTAAAGCATTACTGAAGAAAAAGAACAAGGTGGAACACCTCATACTACTTGATTTTAGAGGTTATTATATAGCCACGGTCAAAACAACCTGGTACTGGTACAACAATAGATATGTAGACTAATGGACCGCAATTGAGAACCAGACATAAGTCCACCCACCTGTGAGTACCTGCTGTTTGACAGAGGCCAAAGTTTGTTAAATGGGGGGGAAAGATAGTCTCTTTAACAGATGGTGCTAGCATAACTAGATACAGATTTTGAAAAAAAAAAAAATGAAACAGGACCCATACCTCACACTACATACAAAAGCTAACTCAAAATGGATCAAAGATCTAAATATAAAATAAAAAATAATTAGACTAGAAGAAAAAAATGGAGATGCTAGAGAACCTAATCATATAGGGTTGGTATGAATCAGAATCGACTCAATAGCACATAATATTTTTAGGGTCCTAATGCATGTCATAGATAGAATACAACCTATAACTAACAACACAGACACCAGAAGAGAAACCAGGTAACTGTACGCTCCTATAAATCACTTCTGTGCTCATCAAAAGAGTAAAAAATGAACTTACAGAATGGGAAAAAATATGACTATGACATATATGATATCTCCAAAATCTATAAGATATTGCAACACTTCCAGAACAAAAAGACAAATAATCCTATTAAAAAAGACAAAAGATATGAACAAACACTTCACCATCAGACACATAATAGAATGCTTACCATCATTAGAAAAGTGCAAAACTACATTGAGATACCACCTCTTTCTAATAATACCAGCACTAATCCAAAAAACACAAAATAACAAAGGGAGAAGTTTTAGGGAGACTGGAACTCTTATGAACCACCAGTGGAAATGTAAAATGATACAATCACCATGGAAAAAGATTAATACCTGCTTAAAACACTGGAAATAGAAATACCATATAATCCAGTAATCCCACTCCTAGGAATGTATCTTAGAGAAATAAGAGCCACCACACAAATAGACATGCACATGCATATTCATTGAAGCACTGTTCACAATACCAAACAGATGGAAACAACCTAAAAACCCATCAACAGATGAATAGATAATTGAATTATTGTATATATACACAATGGAATAATATGCTGTGATAAAGAGCAATGATGAATCCATGAATCACCTTAAAACATGGATGAATCTGGAGGGCATTATGTTGAGTGAAATAAGTCAGTCACAAAAGGACAAACATTGTATGAAGAACTCAAGAGAAAGTTTATAGGCAGAAAAAAAGCATTCCTTAATGATTATAAGGGTGGACAGGGAGTGGATGGGGGAAGTCAGTAACTAAATAGTAGACAAGTGCTGACATTGGTGAAAGGAACAACAATATACAATATCAGTGAAATCAGAACAACTGGACCAAAGCAAAGGCATAGAAGCTTCCTAGACACATCAAAACATTTTGAGCTGGTTCAACATCAAGAAAAACAATTAATGTGATCAACCGCATAATAACACAAAAGACAAGAATCATATGATCTTGTTTATTGATGCAGAAAAGGCATTTGATAAAGTTCAACACCACTCCTGCTACAAACTCTCAGTAAAATAGGAATAGATGGCCAATTCCTCAATGCAATAAGGGCTATTTATACAAAGCCAACTGCCTACATCATCCTGAATGGAGAGAGACTGAAACAGTTTCCCTCAAGAACAGGAACCAGATACGGATGTCCACTCTCACCTCTCCCATTCAACATTGTACTAGAAGTTCTAGCCAGAGCAATTAGACAAGACCAAGAAATAAAGGGCATTTGCATTGGCAAAGAAGAACTAAAAATCTCCCTATTTGCAGAGAATCCCAAAGAATCCATAAGGAAACTACTCAAACTGATAGAAGAGTTCAGCAAAGTCTCAGAATACAAGATAAATATAAGTAAATCAGTAGTATTCCTTTATACCAACAACGAGATTATTAAGGAAGAAATCACCAAGTCAATACCATTTACGATAGCCTCTAAGAAGATAAAGTGCTTAGGAATAAATCTAACCAGAGAAATAACAGACATTTATAAAGAGAACTACAAGCCCTTACCACAAGAAACTAAGACTTACATAAATGGAGAAACCTACCCTGCTCATGGATAGGTAGATGTAACATCGTGAAAATGTCTATTTTACCCAAAGCAATCTATTATATAATGCAATCCCAATACAAGTGCCAGCGACATTTTTTAATGAGATAGAGAAAAAAATTACCAATGTTGTCTGGAAAAGGAAGAAGCCCTGCATAAGTAAAGCACTACTGAAGAAGAAAAACACACTGAGAGGTCTCTCATTACCTGAATTTAGAACATATTACACTTCCAGAGTAGTCAAAACAGCCTGGTACTGGTACCAAAATAGATCAGTGGAATAGAATCAAGACCCCAGAGATGACACCATCTGACTATGAACAGCTGATATTTGACAAAGGCCCTAAGACATGAACTGGGGTAAAAACAATCTCTTCAACAAATGGTGCTGGCAAAACTGGATATCCATCTGCAACAAATTGACACAAGACCCATATCTTACACCTCACAAAAACCAACTCAAACTGGATAAAAGATCTAAATATCAAATCTAAAATGATAAAGCTCATCTAAGAAAAAGTAGGAACAATGGAAGTTTTAATACACAATGTACACAGACCTCAAAATCTGTCAAACAAACCACAACAGAAGAGAAAATAGATAAATGGGGACTATTAAGAATTAAACACTTCTGCTGATTCAAAGACTTTATTAGTAGAATTAAAAGGCCACCTACAGAATGGGAAAAAAATATTTGGCAACTCTATGTCAGACCAACTCCTAATTTCCATAATTTATAAGGTACTACAAAATATCAATAAGAAAAAGATAAACCATCCAATTAAGCAATGGGCAAAGGAGACGGACAGACACTTCTCTAAAGAGGAGATTCAGGCAGCCAAAAAACATATGCAGACATGCTCATGATCATTAGCTATTAAAGAAATTCAAATCAAAACAACACTGAGATACCATCTGGCCCCAACAAGTTTGGCCATGATCCAAAAAACACAAAACAACAAATCCTGGAGAGGCTGTGGAGAAAGTGGAACTCTCCTACTCTGTTGGTGGGATTGCAAAGTGGTGCAAGCTCTTTGGAAAGCAATGTGGAGCTCCCTTAAAAATTAGAGCATGGCCCCTGGCCCTGATGCTGCCCTTGACCATAAATCATAACAAAGGTCCACTTTTCGGACACGAATGGATTGGACTTGGAGATGCAGAATGACCATATATTGGATGCACTTTATGGTTTCATGCATCTATAGGGTATCATCCTGCTGACCTCTGGCTGGAGGAAGGAGAGTGGGTGGAGAGGAGGGAAAAGGAGACTGCTGGGAGTATGAGACATATTTGGAGCAGAGAGGAATAGTGTGCTGTCACTGGGTAGGGAGAGCAGTGGAAGCTGAATATAGGTGGGCATGTAAATTTATATGGGAATGTACATTTTCACTCAGTCATAATAAAAATAAAATAAAATAAAACAAACAAAAAAATTAGATATAGATATACCATTTGACCCAGCAATTCCAATGCTTGGAATGTATCCTACAGAATCAAGGCCATTCACACCAACTGATACATGCAGACGAATGTTTACCACAGCAGAGTCCACAATAGAAAAAAGATGGAATCAACCCAGATGCCTAACAACAGAGGAATGGATAGGTAAACTATGGTATATATATACTCAATGGAACACTATGCAATGATAAAGAGCAATGATGATTTCAGGAAACATCTCATAACCTGGTTACAACTGGAGGATATTATGTTGAGTGAAAGTAGTCAGTGACAAAAGGGCAAGTATTGCATGAGACCCCTATGATAAGAACTTAAAAACAGACTCATGCATAGAAGGAAAGACCCTTTGATGGCTACAAGGGTGAGGAGGGAGGGAGGGTGTTGGGAGGTAGGGTGTAGGTTAGATAGTTGTTAGAAATTTGGTTGGGTGAAATCTATGACAGCACACATTAGAAAGAAGATCAATATTAACTAGACTTCAGCACAACTTGAGCACTCCTCCCATCTTAACTCAATATAACAAGGACAGAGTAGCTGGGGCAGAGGACCAGGGACAATGCTGTCAGGCAAAATCAAGGCCAATTGGCACAACTAGTGTTTTGCCAATGAGGACTCTCTGCACCCCACATTGGTGAGTGACATCTAGGGTCTTAAAAGCTGCCAAGCTGCCATCTGAGGGTACAGCAAATAGTTCCAACTCAGCAGGAATGGGTGATCAGCAAGGTCCAAAATGACATGGGGGATAGAGATCCCAGAAGACAGAGAGACCCACATGAGTGGGTGACTACATCAAGTTGTAACTGGAAGACTCAGATGGTGCCTGGCCACCTCCAGTGATAGCCGCAATGGAGCTCACAACACTGAGTCTCACTGGCAACACAAGAATAAATAGTGGTACACTCTGAGATCTCCATCAAAAGACTGCAACTGATGGTCCAGGGGCTTCGGGGTTCCCCTGGGAGCATGGCCCCCAGCCCTTGTGCTGCTCCTGTCCATAAACCATAATGAAGGTGAACTCTTTGGACAAGAATGGAATGACTTGGAGACACAGTGTGACAGTATCTTGTGGGCACTTTATAGTTCTATGCATCTATAGGATATCATCCTGCTGACCTCTTACTGGAGGAAGGGGAATGAGTGCGAGGAGGGGATGGGAGACTGCTGGGAGGATAGGACATGTATGGAGCAGAGAGGAAGAGTGTGCTGTCACCGGGCAGGGAGAGCAGTGGGAGCTGTATGTAGGTGGGCATGCAAATTTATATGGGAATGTACATTTTCATTCAATCATAATTAAAAAAAATTTTTTTGAGAGACTGAGTAGCTGGTGCTGGGTCCTGGAGACATAGTCTTGAGGGACCTCTAGGTCAATTGGCATAATATAGCTCGTACGGAAAATGTTCTCCATCCTAGTTTGGTAAGTAGTATCTGAAGCCTTAAAAGCTTGTGAGTTGCCATCTAAGGGACATCTATCAGTGCTATCCCTTGTGGAGTAAAGGAGAATGAAGAAAACCAAAAACACAGGCAAACATTACCTGAAAGGACTAAAGTCACACATGAACCAGAGTCTCACCAGCTTGAGATCAGAAGAGCTAGATGGTGTCTGGCTACCACCAATGACTGCCCTGACAGGGAACACAACAAAAAAATGTAGACTAGAATTCAAATATGTGTAAAAAGATCAGATTAAATGTTCTTACAGAGACTGGAGGAACCCCAAAAACTATAGTCCCTGGACATTCTGCTAACCCAGAATGAAGTCACTCCTGAAGCCCACTTTTCAGACAGGCCTTTAAAAAAAAAAAAAAAAAAAAAGCACACATGAGGAACATGCTTCTCAGTTCTATCAAGTAAATGAAAACCAAATAGACAGCTACTAAACGTTTGGATGAGAAGGCAGGAAGGGACAGAAACTGGACAAAAAGACACAGGGAACTTGGAGTGGAAAGAAGGAGCATGCTGTCACATTATAGGGGTTGAAACCAATGTCACAAAACAATTCATGCATAAATTTTCACCCAAACTAAAAAACCAAAACCTTGTTGCTGTCAAGTTAATTCTGACCCAAGCAATCCCATAGGACAGAGTAGATTCCAAGGAACACCTGGTAGATTTGATTTGCCAGTATTGGGGTCAGCAGCGGTAGCTCTTAACCACTCGGCAACCAGAGTTTTCAGCTTTTACCTACAGCACACCAAGAAACAAAAAAAGGAGAAATTACTTCAGACCTCTCATTAGAAACCAGAAAGAAGTAGTACACTCTTTCTAAGTTCCGAAGAAATGTATTTCCAACCTAGAATTCTATATCCAGTGAAAATATGCATAGGAATGAAAGTGAAACAAAGACACTTTCAGAAGAAGGAAGCTAAAAGAGTGTTACTAGGAGGTCAGTTCTAAAAGAATAGCTAAAAAATGTTCCTCAAACAGAACACAAATGATACTGCAGAAAAATTTAGAACAAAAGATGTAGTGATTGCGTAGGTAAAGATTAACAGACTGGTCTCTTGAGTTCTTTAAAATGTTTGTTAGTTGAAAATAAAAATTATAATGAAGTATTCTATATATGGAGATATGTGATGGTTAATATTGTGTGTCACCTTCTCTGGGCCATGATTCTCAATGTTTGTATGTAATCATTCCTGTCTTAGTCATCTGGTACTGCTGTAACAGAAACACAAGTGTTTCTCTCCAAGAAGAGAAATTTTATTGTCACAGTGCAGTAAGCTACAAATTCAAACTCAGCATGAGAAATTATCACAGTCCAGTAGACTGAGAGTCCAAATTCAATAAGAGAACATACTGACACTGGAACCTCAGATCCAAAGGAAGCATTGTGCTCTCTGTGCTGCTTTCTTGGTGGTGTAAGATTCTCAACTCTCTCTACTTATTTCTCTCTTTTATATCCCACAAGCCTCACCAACACAACTGCTGCCCATTCTCCCTCATCAACATCACTGAGGCAGGATTCACAACACATGTGAAAAAAATCACACCATATTGGGACTAATGGCCTAGTCAAATCAACACACACATCTTTGGAGAGAACAAATGCAATCCATGACAATCCCCATGATGGGATCTGCTGTAAGTAGCCAATCAGGTGAAAGGGAGTTTCCTTGGGGTTGTGGCCTGTATCTGAATATAAGCAGATGTTCTGGGTTTTTTGTTTTTTAGCCTACTTTACTGTGAAGAAATAAATTTCTCCTTGTTAAAGCCATCCACTTGTGACATTTCTGTTACAGCAGCATTAGATGACTAAGACAAGATTTAACACGTGAAATTACGTATTGGAATTACATACAGTGGTAAAATTGTTATATTCCACTGGAAATGGCAGAATATTTATTTCTAAGATGTTGGGGAAAGTTAAATATGTGCTGTATTTTTATGCAAATAATGAGTGTATTATAAGGCATTTTTTGTGTCGGCCATGTCCTTTCTCCATGATGTATTTTTGT
The DNA here is from genome assembly GCA_028571685.1 of Heterohyrax brucei. NCBI lineage: Eukaryota > Metazoa > Chordata > Mammalia > Hyracoidea > Procaviidae > Heterohyrax > Heterohyrax brucei. The sequence goes on along the minus strand of CM053141.1, from coordinate 65,217,468 downwards.
AAAGGTGTTCAAAATTTTTTACCTGTTATTTAAAAAATAGGATAATGTGTGTGCAAAAAATATTTCATGAGAGGAGGTTTCAGTTGGCAAAAAAAATGCATGACTCATGCATTATCTGCATATAAATATGATATTTTTTAATCTCCAGAGCAATATCTGAAAGACAACACCTGGAGAAGTAGGAAAAGAAACATAACTTAAAAGAGAATACTTAGATATAGTCAAATGTCACAAATTAAAGAAGGGAGAAACAGACAGCATAAATTAAAAACAGAACAAAAAGAGGCAAATAGAACAGTACATTAAATGTGAATGATTCAAAAATATTAGTGAAAAAGCAGGGATTATCAGAATGTATAAAAATCATTACCAGCTGTATACTATCTACAGAAAATTCACTGTGAATATAATTATATAGGCAGATTAAAAATAAAAGAACAAAAAAAAGAAATGCTTTGAAAATACTAATGAAATCTGGAATGACTGCATTTGTATCAGACAAAGTAAACTTTACAGAAAAGAAAATTACGTGGGATAAAGAGAAATATTACATGATAATGAAAGGGTCATTTCAAGCTGAATACACAACAATCCTAAATGTATATGCACCTAATAACATATTTTCAAATCATATGAAGCAAACACTGATAAAACTGAAAGAAGAAATAGACAAATCTACAACTATAGTTGGAATTTTCAACAGCAAAAACATAAAACTGGAGTGAAATTAGCCAGATGCAAAAGGACAAACATTGTATGAGACCACTAGTATAAGGATACAGTGAATCATTTTAGCACATAAGAAATCAATTATTGATGGTTACAAGTGTGGGAAGGAGGGGGAGAGATTTCTACATATTAGATAGAGGGCAGCGCTAGGGTTGGGTACAGGGTATGACAGCACACAATAGAAAGGAGTTACCCACTACTGCTCAATTCCAAAACTAAGCTGTTCCCCAAATATAGCCTACCTCTTTGGAAGGACAGAATAATAGGGGCTTTAGTCAGAGGACCATACTCTCAGGGGACATCTAGACTAATTGGCATACCCAAGTTCTTTTTCCTTTCTTTTCTGTCTTATTCTTAAGAAAAGGTTCTGCATGCCACTTGGATCAGTGGTGTTTGGGGTCTTAAAGGCTAACAAGATGCCATCTAAGAAACACCAATTGATCCCAACACACCTGGACCAGAAGTAAATGGCAGACGTCAAGGACAGGAAGAAAATATGAACCCACCAGGTAGAAGGAGCTGCCAGAATCTGCCTCAGCATGGGACCTGAAGAACTAGATGGGCCTGGCTACCACCATGACTGCCTGCAGGGAGTGCATGAAAATGCTATACATACCACTTGGGTGAGTGGCTTCTGGAGTCTTAAAAGCTAGCAAGCTACCCATCTAAATAGCACAGATTAGTCCCAATCCACCTAGACCAGAGCTAAAAGGAGGATATCAAGGGCACGAAGAAAATATAAGGCTAGCTAATGGAAGGTGTTATATAATCCAGAGATTAATTTAACACAGGACCAGAAGAATCTGAACAAAGACTGGATTATATAAAATATACTGTGATTGTGGCATAGAACAAACTTTTGGGATTAAAAAATACACAGGGGCTATCTGAGAAGCTCATTGCTGGAGGTGAGAAGACAGGGTGAGGGAGGATAGGTCTTGATCAAATGGGAACAAGAATTTATGAATGATAAGGGGGACACGCTGCCATGGGAGATGAGGAAGGGAGGGAAGAGTAGAATAGTGGTATGAATTCCAAATGTTATATGGCAAATTAAATTAGACTGTTTAATTGTATTTAAATCACAATAAAATATATTAAATATGTATGTATAACTGAACATCACTATCTGCTAGAACTAATTGAAGTTTATTGAACACTAACTAAACCCTAAAAATATATACATCTTTTTTCATGTACACCCAAAGCATTCAACACTATCCTAGATCATAAGTCAAACCTTAACAAGTTTTGAAGAATTAAAATTATACAAAGTATATTCTCTGACCATAATCAAAATTAGACTACAAATTGTGATAGAATGATAACAAGAGGTAGCCCCTGCATTTAGAAATTAAATAAAACACATTTCAAAATAGTCCATGATTTACAGAGGAAGTCTCAAGGGAAATTCAACAATATTTTTTTTTATTGTGATTGAGTGAAAGCTTACAATACAATTTAAATTTTCATGCCTTAAAAATATTTTTAACTGAACAAAAAAGAAAATATGACATTAAAAAATCTGTGAGATAAAAGCAAAACAGTACTCAGAATGAAATTTTGTAGTGATTAAATGCTAAGGAGAAAAATCTTAAATCAACAATCTAGGCTGCCAAGCTAAAAAATTAGAAAAAGAGAAAAATAAACCCAAACATGTAGAATAGCATAATAAATTGCAGAAACCAACTAATTTGAAAACAGAAAAATAATAGAGACTATCTTCTAAAACCCCAAACTAGCAAAACTGATCTAAAATGAAATAGATACCCTAATAGTCTAGCTATTAAAGAAATCAGTTTCCTAGTTAAAATCTTCTCCCAAAACTTCGAGGTCCTGATGGTTTCCTTGGTCAATCCAACATTTTAAAAAACAAACAATGTCAATTCTAGAACAAACCTGTTGATGTTGAGTCTATTTCAACTCACAGTGGCCCTATAGGACAGAGAACTACTCCATAACATTTCCAAGGAGCCTCTGGTAGATTTGAACTCCTTTTCTCTTGGTTAGCAGCTATAGCACTTAACTACCGTGCCACCAGGATTTCCTTCTAGACAATACATTTCACAAAAAAATAAGAGAAAATACTTGCAAATTCACTTTATGGGGCAGCATTTCTCTGAGACCAAAACTAAAGACAGTAGAAAACAAAACAAAGCAAAAACTACAAATCAACATCTCTCAAGAACTGAGGCCAAAAATAATATCAACAATGAAAGATAAACAATAAATGGAGTAAGTACAATAAGAGTTCCAACAGGAGTGCTGATTGTTGAATGATCAAGGCAGACATCATTGAAGGAATGGGCTTTGATCTGAGCATTGAAAGTGGAGAACTTTTGAAAAGTTGAAGTTCTGGCGATGCAGTGGCTAAAATACTTGACTGTGAACCAGGGTTCAGGGGTTCAAAATGACCATTGGATCCGTGGGAGAAAGATGTAGCAGTCTGCTTCCGTAGACATTTACAGCCTTGGAAACCCTGTGGGGTCGCTATGAGTTGGAATTACCTCAGTGGCCTTTGGGTAATGTTGGTTATCCCAAATGCCAAGTATTTGTGGTAGCCTGTCTTCCAAAGAGCCTCCAGTAATTACTGCTATGTGGTATTCATGCCCTTGTGCAGTCTCTTCCCATGCTGAACAAGGGCTATTCTGTGTGAACCATAGACCAAAACACAGCAGAGGTTACCCTGGAGGACTTCTAAGGCAAGATGAAGGGCATTGTGGCTTCTACCTTATGTCTTGAACTGCTCATTCTAAGAAAAACCAAGCACTGTGTCATATTACCTCTCAATAGTCCTGAAGAAAGGCCCGCATAGAGAGGAAGTGAAGCTAACAGCCATCACCAGCTGACCACCTGTGTGAGTGAGCCACCTTGGAAGTGGATCAACCAGCTCTAGTCAAACTTTCAGATGACCTCAGGCCCAGCAGGTACCTCAGCACAACCTCATGAGAGATCTCAAGTCAAAATACCCACCAGAGTGCTCTCCAAATTTCTAACCTATGTATACCATGAAAGACGTAAACAAATAATTATTCCTATTTTAAGTTACCAGGTTTTGGTGTGGAAACCCTGGCAGTGTAGTGAGTTAAGTGCTGTATCTACCGATCTAAAGGTCAACAACTCATATTCGCCAGGTGTGCCTTGGAAGCTCTCTGGGGCAGTTCTACTCTGACCTCCAGGGTCGCCATGCGTCGGACTCAACGGCAGTGGGATTTTTTTTTTAAGCTTTGGGGTGATTTTTTTTTTTAATATGATACAGAGTAATAAAGTGTAGGAGCCAATCTGCTTGAGACGTGTTCAGGAGACAGCCCCCTGCCAGAGGCCAGGAAAATAGAAGTTCCAGCAGGTTCAGCATGAGGTAGAAAACAGCTGAATGAAGGTGATGGCAGAAAAAATTGAAAAGAAGTGACAAAAGGAAAAGTTTTCATGAAGAGAGTGTTTCCCGGTGACCTCGATGGTTCTATGACTGATCATGCTGGTAGCAGAAATGATTTCAGAATACAAGTAAGCTGTTTCCTTTACACCTTACTTTTTATGCTATGTGGCAGATCCTGGCTAGTTATTCACCATACCCGTTTCCCTCTATTCCCAGACATACTGCCGGATGACAGTGCTCAGCTCCCCTTACAATCCGTTATGACTGTGTTGCTACATTCTAGAACATAAGAAGCAATGATATCAGCATTTCTAGGCCTAACTTTAAAATGCCCTGCACAATCCTTTTCCCTCTCTTTTCCCCCCATGTTTTGACTGCATGTAAAAGATTGGAGGCCCTAGAGGGGGTAAGTCAATAAAGTGAAAGACCACAGGTCCCCAAAATTCATCACAGAAGGTTACAAGCCAAATACTTGTATTTAGCAATAATGTCAACAAGAACTACATTTCTCTTTTGTTAAAAGTAAGTAGGTAAAACAATTGGACACTCTGGAAACCCTGGTGGTGTAGTGGTTAACCAAAAGGTCAGCAGTTCAAATCCACCAGGTGCTCCTTGGAAACTCTATGGGACAGTTCTTCTCTGACTTACAGGTTGGTTAGGAGTCAGAATCAACTTGATGGCAGGGGGTAAATTTGGCTTGGTTTATTGGAGAGTCTCAAGTGAATGTTAGGGAAGATAAGATGGAGCAGAGGGAACTAAGAACACACTTCAGCTCCAGGTGGATGGTTATTAACTCCAGCATTAGAATGTGATCTTTCCAGTTGGTGTTGTTGTTGCCAACTGACTTTAAATCAGCCCCCAAATCACTGTGACCCCATGAACAATAGAGCATTATGATCCTCAGGGATCCCACTGACAGATTTTCAGTAGACCACTGGGCTTTTCTTCCTGGTCCTTCTTAGTATGGAAGCTCCACTGAAACATGTTCAGTATCATAGCAACACACAAGCTTCCACTGACAGGCAAGTGTAACCAGTGTAAAAAGGGAACATGGTTAGTGACAAGATTCACAGAGAACGTAAGATAAAATAGAAGAAGTAAGTTGTCCAGGGGAGGCATTACTACTTTTGATACTGAAGTTAGAGAGAACCTTTTCCAGGGAATCCTCATAAAAAAAGATACTGTGTAAAGTAATGAACACTGTCATCACCAACATCCAAACAACAAGAAGTACTGCAAGTTTCCTAACTCTGTTTCTTTTAACATCCTTGGATGAAGGATAAGATGAAGTGATAAAATGCCACTGTAAAATCAATTCCATGGTGCGTGGTAGGAAAGCAAAGGATGTTAGTAAACTGAACCTATTAGATAATTCTCCCTCACCCAGTGCTAATTCAGTGGTAGAACTGTTACCTTCCACTCAGGAGACCTGATTCAATTCCCAGCCAATGCACTTCTTGTGCAGCCCCTGTATGTCTGTCAGTGGAGGCCGGTTGGTTGCTGTGACATTGAACTGGCTTCAGCAGAGCGCCCACACTAAGGCAGACTAGGAAGGAAGGCCTAGTTGTCTGCTCCTGAAAATCAGCCAGTGAAAACCCTATGGATCCCAGTGGTCAGATCCTCAACCAAGCATGGGGATAGCGTGGGGCAGGGCAATGTTCTGCTGGGTTGGCATCACCACGCATCAGGGGTCCACTTCATGGCACTTGGCAACAACAACCAGTAGCAGATATTTGGTGAATACATTTTGATTAACTAATTCACCAGCAGTTGTGTTTAGGTTTTGAGGGTGAGGGAGAAAAGGGAGGTCGAAGAAGCCAAAAGTCCCGGTCTACTGCTCTAATACTCTGTATCATCCGCTAAATCCAGTCCAGCTGGCTGTAGTCACCAGGGTGTTTCACCTTCTCATGCATTTTTCTGTGTTTGCTTTTAGCGTTTTTGGCTGAGACTGTGTAATTAGAAACACTGACAAAAGGAGAAAAGAGGAATAATAGTGTATAAGGGCAACTGTAAGCAGTCTTTATGATATGCTTTCAAAGCCATGTAATTACCACTCTTGCTTATCCTGTAAATCATTATTAGTACTTTATTTAAGCTACAACTGGATGCTTGTTATTTGACACAATGCTTTTGAGAAAGACTTCATATCTGCCCACAATTGGATTCTTTTCCAAGCATTCCTTGGAGAAGCAGGGAAAGGATAAGTCAGAAGGGTGATTTAATGCTTGTAGTAAAAACCTTGAAAGGGGCCCTTTGTAAGAGAGAGAGAAGCTACAGAGGATGAATTAACGAACACGCAGAGTAACTTCGGGTTGGCCTTGTCAAGCAATCTCGAGATTTCTCTCTGAAGTCAAAAGTTTCAAAACTGACAGTTTGTAAAATACAAGGGGTATATGCCATACGTGGAATTCAAGATTCTTTTTGAACAGCAGGGATGATTTCAGAGGTGTTGACTGAGAAAGTGAGGATGGCAGGAATTAGGAATTTGGGGAGAGCTCTGGGCCCAGTGACAGGAGGGACAGAACTAGGAACTGTGGTCATTGATCCTCGCTAGTTGTTTTAGTGAAGCTAGTTGTTTTACTCAAGAAAACTAGAGTAAAATTGATTTTCAGTGAGCAGTGGAGATTCCTACAACAGGGAAAAATGTATTTCAATGATAGTTTGTTAAGACTTTGAACAGAGGGTGTGGCAGGAAGAGAATATTTGGAATTAAACACACTAAAACATGAGTTATGCACCATGTATGGTGATAGTCATTTAGATTCCCCTAGAGTCGGGCAAACTAGCTGTGAATCTGACAACAAGATGGATAAATTATTATCCTGACAATTCAAAATCTGGCGAGAGCTGGAGGATCATTCCAGTGGTAATGACAGAAACACGTCAGGCTTGGATTGAGCCAGTGTTAAGTAACAAATATTTCTAGTGTCTTATGCAAAACACTATTCAACTGTTCTTCTTTCAGTTCAGTGAAGCTTTGAAACAATAAGAAACAGTATTTACATGACTTTGCTGGCATTGAGGGAAGTTATAAGGACATCCCAAATCAGGAGAACAGCTGGAGACGATGAATTTTTGTTAGAATTCTTTCAAATGCTGCTATAACCTCAGATCACAAGTTCTGTCTTCAGAGTGACATAACTTTAGAAACTTTCCCAGCCTTGGAAACATTTCAGTCATTAATAAGGTGCTTTTTTTCTCCTCCAATCCCCGGACCTAGTCTCAACTTGTCCTAAGACAATAGTCCATAAGGTGTGAGGAGGAATCTATTGCGTGGCTCCTGACAAAGGGTTTCCTAGCTATGCAAAAGAGATGTATAGAAATAAACAGTCATTCTGCTGCTGGTCATTGTCCTGGTCATGGGTGCTTGGGACTGGCATAACCATCTGGCAACCCTAAAGAGTCTTCAGTCGAGTAAAAGTAAACCAAGTGACAAAAGCAGAGTAGAAAAATGGAAAGCATTCTTGATACCATCAAAGACACTAAATCAACAACCTGGAACTCCTCATTTCAAGAAGTATAAATTTTCTCATTACTTAAGCAGTTTTGACTGGAGTTTTCTATGACACATAGCTGAAAGTATGATGATAAAAATAGGCATTTGTACCCTTAATAGTCCTTGTTAGATTTTTTTAGTAAACATCTTTGGTTCCCTAAAGAGGCGAATGTATGTATGGGTAAATATATATATGCCACAACTCAGTGTTGCCGCATCCCTTAGCTCAGTGCATTGCATCATTATCCACTCAGCTGTGCAACCCAGAAACCTATTCTAGACACTCCCTATCCCTTTCTCCCCGTAGCCAATAGCCCACATCCAAATTCTGTTGCTCTTGCTGTCTAGACTCATCTCAAATCGATTCACCTCTCTTCATCTCCATTGCCATTCTATTTCAGGCTATTGTCATGTCTTAACTGGGCTAGTGTAAGCCTCCTAAGTATCTTTCAGGAGTTTCTCAAATATGTTCTCTACACTGCAGCCACAAGAAGTCATCTCAGAATGCTAAGTTCCTCCACCTCTCCTAACTTCATTGTTGATTCAAGGATAAAGAGCAAAATTCCAAAGTTTTTAAGAAGCCCATGAGGTTTGCATGGTCTGGTGCCAGCTATCCCTTTAGGCTACCTCTTGCCCTCGATGCTCTGGCCAGAAAGGCCTTCTATTGGCTTGTTGAATGTACCTTGCTTTCACCTACCACAGGGTTTGTACTTGGTATTTTTATCTGCTGGACAGTCTCTTCCAAGTTGCTGCTCAACACAGTCACTTACCATATGTCCCTTCCTGTGTCTTTCAGCTCTATCCTGCCTTTCACAAGAAAGCCTCTCCTCACCTCCCTGAGTAAGTCAGTTCTCTCTCTTATACTTTTGTAGGAAGCCCTGGAGGCATAGTGGGTTAAGTGCTACATCTGCTAACCAAAAAGTTGGCAGTTTGAGTCCACTAGGTGCTTCTTGGAAACTCTATGGGGCAGTGCTACCCTGACCTCTGTGGTCACTATGAGTCAGATCTGACTTGACGGCAGTGAGTTTGCCAAGCCAAGCCAAGTGTGCAGGGGGTTTAGTAGTTAGCTTTTATACTTTCATAACATCATGTACCTCTCAGTCATGGCCTGGGTGTCTTAGGCTGGGTTTTCTAGGGAAGCAAAACAAGTAACACATGTATGTACAAGGAAAGACTTATATATATAAAGCACAAGGAAAGATAGATAGATAGATATAGGAAACAGCTTATGCAATTGCAGAAGCTGAATGTCCCAAGTCCTGGCACAAGCCACACGTGGCCATGGGAGCTGGTGAACCCAAGGTCAGCAGGTCAGAGACCAGAGTTCTAGATCATCCGTCGTGTAGGTCAGCGGATCCCAAGCTGGCGGTGAGACGGAGCTGCAGAGGCTGGTGAACCCAGGATTGGCAGGTCTGGGAACAGGACTCTCAAGCACATGCTGTAAGCGTTGATGAATCCAACAGCTGCTAGTTCAAGTCCAGGAACCAGATGCCAGAAAAGAGCAGGAGCTGCTGGCTATGTGAACAGACGGGCAGCAGGTGGTGGAAGGTGGAGAGAAGAGAGCTGAGGGGCGAGAAGCCACCACAGACCCTGCCCTGCCACTTAATACAGCAGCCAAATGTGGAGTAGCGAAGTTGACATAATCCTGACCACCACACTGGGTGACCACCCAAACTGGGACACTTACGAGAGTCAAAGGGAGTACTATTAATAATTACAGTGGAAAAACAGATACAAACAAAGATTGTCCTGGATAGACTTGGACATTTAGTCACTCCTAAGGGCTTGGCATTCTTCATACTGATTATGTTATAATTTTTATTAGTATATTTACTTAAAGTATGTCTACCCCAAATCTCTGCATGGGCAGTGACCATGTTCTTTTGTGTTATGGATTCAGTTGTGTCCTGTTATGGATTGAACTATGTCCCCCCCAAAAAATGTATGTACCGCTTTTGCTGGGCCCAGTATTGTATGGTTGTCCCCTATTTTATGATTGTAATTTTTGTATATGTTATAATTTTTGTATAAGTTATGATTGTATTTTATGATTATAATTTTGGTATATGTTATGAACTGTAATCTTCACCTATGGTTAATAGAAAAAAATTGGATTATATTAAAAAGGATTAGAGTGGGACTATAACACCCCTGACTAAAGTCACATCCCTGATCAAATGTAAAAGGAATTTCCCTAGGGTGCAGCCTGCACCACATTTTGTCTTACAAGAGATGAAAGGAAAGGGAAGGGGACTTCATTTCACCAAGAAAGCAGTATAGCAGCAGAGTGTATCCTTTGGACCTGAGGTTCCTACACTGAGGTGTCTCTAGACCAAGGTAAGACTGATACATCACCACGAACTTCCTCCAGAGCTGACAGAGAGAGCGAGCCCTACCCTGGAGCCAGCACTACAAAATGGAACTACAAGCCTACTGGACTGTGAGAAAATAAATTTCTCTTTGTAGAAATTGTGACACTTCTGTTATAGCAGCACTAGATGACTAAGACATGCCCCCTTCCATGTATGTGTTGGAACAATAACCCCTGAAAGAAGCCCTGATGTTGCAGTGGTGAATGTGCTCAGCTAGTAACTGAAAGATTCAGTGGTTCTCACCCACCAGTCACTCCGTGAGAAAGGACTCAGAGAGCTGCTCCTTGGAAACTCTGCGGGGCACTTCTGCTTTACAGAGCTGCTAAGAGTCAGAACTGACACAACCGCACACAACATACTTAGGAATGCTACACCATTTCAACATTATACTTATGAATGCTACCCCATTTGGAAATAGAGTTTCTTTGTTGTGTTAAGGAGGCAGTATCCATATACAGGGTGTGTCCTAAACCTAGTCACTTCTGAGTTATAAGCAGCAGCATAGACCAAGACAAGTGATTATTACCTGAGGAAGAGGGAAGCATGTGAGAAGATCCCCAAAGAACTGAGGAATCAAGGATCATGGAAGCGGAGAGAAGGATCTTTCCCTAGAGAGGACAGAAAGTCTTTCTTTATGGCTGGTGCCCTGAATTTGAACTTCTAGCCTCCTAAACTATGAGAACATAAATTTCTGTCATTTAAAGCCACCCACTTGTGGTATTTTGTTACACAAGCACTAGGAAATGAAAACATCTCCCATGCCTAGCACAGGGTCAGATTCAATAACAGGCACCCAACGAATGTTTATCAGAAGTACGCAGAAATTAATAAACATGATAAGTCAATTCACAATTTCCTTTTGTGTTAGTTTATATTTTTCTGAGACCAACATTGATGTAGTGTGATACTATACTCTTACTTCTTGTTTTTTAACATATGGCTTTTTCACAGCACTGCCCTATCATTGACTGATTCTCTCATGGACAAATATCTACTGAACAGCATCCCTGCATGGCACAAACAGTTAAACCTCAACTACTGAATGTTTTTGGTTTGAACCTGTCCAGAGGTGCCTTGGAAGAAAGACCTGACAATCAGCTTTCAGAAGTTCACAACCTTCAAAAGCCTACAACGCACAGTGCTACTCTGCATGCATGGTGTCACCATGAGTCTGAATTGACTCAACAGCAACTGATTTGGTTTGGGGATTTTTATTATTATTTTTTTAGCCTGATTCCAGGTGCTGGGAATATAACAGAAAGCAAGATTCAGTTTCTGCCCTCAAGAAACTTACAGTCCACAAGGGAAATACTTAGTCTACTGGGACTCTAGATTACATTTTATTAGTTCTATTTGTTGGTCAGTACATAGCCGATCAGAGCCAGTACTGAACATGAAAGAGGCAGTTTGACTTTGTAAGTTTCCTTTTCAATTATGTCATTTCCCCACTTTAGTTCCAAGACCAGGGCCCTCATGGTTTTCATTTTTTTACTAAAACAGTTCAAGGAAACATTCAGCTACTTAGAGGTGTTTCAGGTTCTGGAAATACATTAAAAATAGTACTAATGCATATCAATTTGCAAGAAATAATGGAAATCTCTAAGTGCCTGAAATTAAGAGCTATACGTGAGTATCTGATCCTGAAGCTTCCCCATAGGTGGTTATCAAAGTCAGTAATAACTCATAATTTGGGTTTCAGTACACACTCAGCCCAGGGTATAAAAAACTGTGGGTTCTATGAGATGTGGAATAGGAACTAAGACCACGTAGTGAAGCTAAGCTATTCATGGGATATGCCCTCAGTAGTGAGTGTCCTAGAGAAAAATCTACCCACCTTAACAGGGGGGTGCTAAGAAAGTTTGCTGGCCTAGGCTATAAAAGAGGTAAAAAAGATATTTAAAAAAAAAAAAAAAAAACTTCCCAGGTCTTTACTTTGCGCCGTGTTAGAGTTAGAGTGCATACATATATATTGGTTAGGAAATTGTCAAGACAAGAAATTTACATAAAAATTAGTCCTGGGATAGTGATATCCCTGGAGTAGCTGGCAGAGTGAACAGAAAATCACTATAGAGTGACACCTTCACAGACTGGACCACACAGGATATTCATAGGATGTTTTCTGCTGAAAATGAGTGTCACTGATTGAATTGTATCCCCTCCAAAAACATGTGTAGCAATATGGCTGGGTCTTGATTCTAAGTGTTGTGTGATTGTCCTCTGTTTTGCGATTTTCCTGTGCTGTAAATCCTGATCTGTGACTGTGGTTAATGGACTGGATTATGTTAAAGATACAGTTGTAACACAGACCTAAGTTTATGCAATACCCTTCCCAAGGTCACCTCCTTGCTCCAATGTAAAGGAAGTTTCCATGAGTGTGGCTTTTATCAGCTTTTATCCTTTTGTCCTACAAGAGATAAAAGGAAAGGGAAGCAAGCAGAGTTGGGAACTTCATACCACCAAGAAAGCAGCACCAAGAGCAGAATGTGTCCTTCAGATTTGAGATTCCTGCACTGAGATGCTCTCAGACCAAAGACTGATGCAACACTAGTGCCTTCCTCCAGAGATGACAGACAGAGTATGTTCCACAGAGTGAGCACCCTGAATTCAGGCTTCTAGCCTACCAGACTGTGTGAGAATAAACTTTTCTTTGCTAAAATGATCCACTGGTGGTATCCCTATTAGCACAATACCAGGTGACGAAGACAATAAGCTTGCAATTCTAGATACAGGCACTACAGCACAAGGAAAGGGACTCAGTAACCTTTGATAATAGCAGTATTACATGAAAAAGGTATCTTGGATAGACTCTTCCATAAACAGATTCTGAATGGAGTTTGCATGCAGGAGCTTTATTAGTGAGTATTCTCAGGAACAGCATTTCTGAGGGAATGAGACAAGTAGGATTAGGTGAAAGGAAATGCATGGATACAGTTTAACACAGACCTCGGTTGATGCTGCAGCAATCTCTGAAGCCAGGATAGTTGTTAGGAATCATCCCAAATTAAGACGGCATACCACAACACTAGATTGGATTTTAAAATCTGGCTGTATATCATATACAAGAGACACACCTCAAAAATAGTGGCACAGAAAGACCGAAAGTTAATGGGTGAGAAAAAGACTAGACAAACTTTCATTAAAAGAAAGCCAGTGTGAAAATAACAAGTGTTGGCAAGGATGTGGAGAAATTGGAACTCTCACACATTGCTGGCAGGAATGTAAAATGGTAAAGCCACTGTGCAAAACACTTTAGCAGTTTCTTAAAAAATTAAACATAGAATTACCATATGGCCCAGCAATTCAACTTCTAGTTACATACCCACAAGGCTTGCATGCAGGGAATCAAATAGACATATATACACCAGTGTTCATTGCAGTATTATTTACAACAGCTAAGGAGTAGAAACAACCCAACTGTCTACCGACAGATGACAGATAAACAAACGATGTATATCCATAAAATGGGATATTATTCAGCCGTAAAGATAAACGCAGTTCTGATACATGTTATGACGTGGATGAACTTTAACAACATCATGCTGAGTGAAATATACAAGACATAAAAGGACAGATGTTGCATAGTGTCACTTAATGTGAAATACCTAGAATACGCACATGCATGAAGACATACATGTATTAGTGGTTACCAGAGACTGAGGGAAGAAAGAAATGGGGATGTTGTTATCTGCTTTTGAGTGAGTGCTGTCTCATAGCTACCTTGTGTATAACAGAAGGAAAAATTGCCCAGTCCTGCACTATCTTTGTGATCTCTTGGGATGAAAATCCTTTGGAAATAGCAGTGAGGGTGGCACTACGTGGCAAATATAATTAATGTGACTGGATTGCAAACATGGTAATAGTTAAAATGGCATATATTTTGTTATATATATTTGCCACAATAAAGTTCTTTTTTTTTTTTTAATTGTGATTGAGTGAAAGTGTACAATCCAGTTTAAATTCGCATGCCCACCCATGTGCAGCTCCTACTTCTCTCCTTGACTGGTGACAGCACACTCCTCTTTTCTGTTCCATACAAGTTGTATCCTCCTAACAATCCTCTGTCCCCTCTTCTCCACCCTTTCCACTCCCCTCTGGTAAGAGGCTAGTAGGACGACATCCTATAGATGCATAGAAACATAAAGTGCACACATGATATGGTCACTCTGTTTCACCGAGTCCAATCCATTCCTGTCCAAGGAGTTGATTTCAGTAATGATTTATGATCAAAGGCAGCATCGGTTGTAGGGGCCATGCTCCCAGGGGAACCCCCAGGGCTTCAGACCATCAATTGTGGCCTTTTAGTGGAGTTCTCAGGGTGCATCCCTTTTTATTCTTGTATTGCCACTGGACCTCAACTTTGTGAGCCCCATCACAGCTGTCACTGGAGGTGGCCGGGCACCATCTGGTTTTTCTGGTCACATGTTGTTGTAGTCACCCATTCACATGGGTCTTTCTATCTTCTGGATTCTCTTTCTCTCATGCCGATTTTGTCCTTGGTGATCATCCGTTCCTGCTGAGTTGGGGCCAGTTGGGATACCTCAGATGGCAGCTTGCTATCTTTTAGGATCCCAGACACCACTCAACAATATGGAGTGGAGAAGACTCTCGTAGCAATAGGCTAGTTATGCCAATTGACCACAATGTCGTCTGAGAGCACGGTCCCTGGACCCCACCCATGCTACTCTGTCCTTGCAATATTGGGTTAAAATTGGAAGAGTTTTCAGGTTATGTTGAAGTCCAGCTAAATTGATCTTCTTTCTAATGTCTTCTGTCATTGATTTCACCCAACCAAATTTCTAACAACTACCTAATCTGTAGCCAACACTCTCTCTCCCACCCTCCCTCCCTTCCCTTAGAGCTGTCAAAGAGTCTTTTCTTCTGTACATGAGCCTGCTTTCAAGTCTTTAAAGTAAGGGTCTCATACAATATTTGTCCTTGTACCACTGACTAATTTTGCTCAACATAATGTCTTCCAACTGAAACCAGGTTATGAGACGCTTCCTGAAGTCATCATTGTTCTTTATCACTACATGGTGTTCCATGGAGTGTATATACTGTAGTTTATTTATCTATTCATCTGTTGTTCGGCATCTAGGTTGATTCCATCTTTTTGCTATTGTGGATTGTGCTGCAGTAAACATTCACATGCATATATCTGTTCATGTGAATGCCCTTGCATCTGTAGGATGTATTCCAAGCAGTGAGATTACCGGCTCAAATGATATGTCTATTTCCAGCTTTTTAAGGAAATGCCAGATTGCTTTCCAAAGAGGTTGTACCATTTTGCGGTCTCACCAGCAGTGTAGGAGGGTTCCAATTTCTCCACAAAGTCACTGGCAATTGGTTTTTGTGGGGTTTTTTTTGTATCATGGCCGATCTTGCTGTGGTGAGATGATATCTCATCTTTGTTTTGATTTGGATTTTTTTAACAGCTAAAGATTGTGAACATTTCCACATGTGTCTTTTGGCTGCCTGGATGTCCTCTTTAGAGAAGTGTCTGTCCATCTCCTTCACACATTGCTTAATTGGATTGTTTATCCTTTTCTTATTGATATTTTGTACTACCTTGTAGATTATGGAGATCAGATATCAGTCTCACATATAGTTGCCAAATATTTTTTCCCATTCTGTAAGGTGGTCTTTTAATTCTTTTGATGAAGTCTTTGTATGAGCAAAAGTGCTAGACTCCTAATAGTTCCCATTTATCTATTTTCTGCTGATTGTGCTTTGTTTGACAGATTTTGAAGTATGTCTACACTGTGTATTAAAGCCTCCATTGTTGATCCTAGTTTTTCTTTTGATATTTAGGTCTTTTATCCAGTTTGAGTTGGGTTTTGTCTAAGGTGTAAGATATGGGTCTTGTTTCAATTTACTGCAGATGGATATCTAATTTTGCCAGCACCATTTGCTAAAGAGATTGCTTTTACCCCAGTTTAAATTTGTAGGGCCTCTGTTGAATGTCAACTGTTCATAGGAGGATGGCGGCATCTCTTGGTGTCTCAACTCTGTTCCATTGATCTATATGTCTCTTTTTATACTGGTACTGGGTGTTTTGACAACTGTGGCAGTGTAATAGGTTCTAAAGTCAGGTAGTGAGAGGCCTCCCAGTGTGTTCTTCTTCTTCGGTAGTGCTTTACTTATCCAGGGTTTCTTCCCTTTACCAACAAAGTTGGTGATTTGTTTCTCCACATCATTAAAAAATGACACTGGAATTTGTGTTGAGATTGCATTATGTAAGTAGACTGGCTTGAGTAAAATAGACATTTTCACAATGTTAAGTCTTCCTATCCATGAACAGAGTAGGTTTCTCCATTTATATAAGTCTCTCTTAGTTTCTCATAGTAAGATCTTGTACTTCTCTTTGTAAAGCGCTCTTATTTCTCTAGTTAGATTAATTCCTAAGTATTTTATCATCTTGGGGCTATAGTAAATAGTATTTATTTGGTGATTTTTTTCTTTATTAATCTCATTGTTGGTATAAAGGAATCCTACTGATTTACTTATGTTCATCTTGTATTCTGAGACTTTGCTGAACTCTTCTATCAGCTTGAGTAGTTTACTTAAAGATTTTTTAGCATTATCTGTGTGTACACTCATATTATCTTCAAACGGGGAAATTTTTGCTTCTTCTTTGCCAATGCAGATGCCCTTTATTTCTTGATCTTGTCTAATTACTCTGGCCAGAACTTCTAGTACAATGTTGCACAGGAGAGGTAAGAGTGGACATCCTTGTCTAGTTCCTGTTCTCAAATGGAATTGTTTCAGTCTCTCTCCATTCAGGATGATGTAGGCAGTTGGCTTTGTATAAATGGCCCTTATTGCATTGAGGAATTGGATGCCTATTCCTATTTGGCTGAAAGATTTTAGCATGAATTGGTTTTGTACTTTATCAAATGACTTTTCTGGATCAATTAAAAAATTCAAGTGATCCTTGTCTTTTGTGTTATTTATGTGTTGATCATGTTAATTGTTTTTCTGATGTTGAACCAGCCTTGCATTCCTGGTATGAATCCAATTTGATTGTGATGAATTATTTTTTTGATATGTTGTTGAATTCTATTGGCCAGTATTTTGCTGAAGATTTTTGCTTCTGTGTTGTTGAGTGATATTGGTCTGTAGTTCTCCTTCGTTGGATCTCTCCCTGGCTTTGGTATCAGAGTTGTGCTGGCTTCATAGAATGAATTTGGGAGTATTCCCCCCTTTCTATGCTGTAAAATAGTCTTAGTAGTACCAGAGTTAACTTTTCTCTAAAAGCTTGGTAGAATTCTGTGGCAAAGCCATCTGGGCCAGGGTTTTTTTTGGGGGGGGGGGTTGGTAGTTTTTTCACAGCGTTTTCAATCTCTTCCTTTGTGATAGGTTTATTAAGTTGTTCTGCTTCAACTTGTGATAATTTTGGTAGCTGATATGAATCTAGGAATTTGTCCATTTCCTCTAAGCTTTCAAATTTGTTAGAGTACAGTCTTTCATAGTATTCTGTTATGATATTTTTTTGTTTCTGTTGGATCTGTTGTGATATCATCCCTCTCATGTCTTACTTGGGTTATTTGTTTTCTTTCCTGTTTTTCTTTAGTAAGTTTAGCCAATGGTTTGTCAATTTTGTTGATCTTTTCAAAAAAAAACCAGCTTTTGGTCTTTACAATTTTTTCAGTTGTTCTATTCTCTAATTTGTTTAGTTCTGCTCTAATCTTTGTGATCTGTATTCTTCTGGTGCCTGAGGGCTTCCTCTGTTGTTCTCTTTCTAATTGTTCAAGCTGTAGGGTTAGTTCTTTGGTTTTTTTCTTCCTTCCAGATGTGTGCGTTTATACAGATAAACTGACCCCAGAGCACTGCTTTGGCTGTATCCCGTAGGTTCTGATAGGAAGTGTTTCCATTCTCATTGGAATCCATAAATTTCTTGATTTCATCCTTGATTTCTTCTATAATCTATGGCTTTTTGAGCAACGTGTTGTTCAGTTTCCATGAGTCCCAATTTCTATCTGTGTTTTTTCTGCTGTTGGTTTTGACTTTTATGTCTTTATGGTCTGAGAAGATGCTTTGCAATAATTCAATGGTATGGATTTTGTTGAGATTTGCTTTACATCCTAACACATGGTCTATTCTGGAAAATGTTCCACGTGCACAGAGAAAAAGGTGTAGTTGTCTCCGATGGGTAAAAAGTTCTGTATATGTGTTTTAGTCAGATAGTGCTGCTCTAACAGAAATACCACAGGGTGGATGGCTTTAACCAAGGAAGATTTATTCCTACACAGTCTGGTAGGCTACAAGTCCAACTTCAGGATGTCCAACTCCAGAGGAAGGCTTTCCCCCTTGTTGGCTCTGGAAAGAAGTCTCATATGGCATCAGTCTTTATCCAGAGCATCTTGGCACAGAAGTCTCGTGTCTGAAAGACCAGCTCTTCTCCTGGTGCTGCTTTCTTGATGGTGTGAGGTTCCCAATTCTCAGCCTGCTTCCCTTTCCTTTTATCTCTTGCAGGATGAAAGGATTAAGGGTAGGGCAAGACATACTCCAGGGAGACTCCTTTCACAGTGGAGCAGGGAGGTGCTCTTATAAAGAGATTTACAGTCCCACCCTAATCCTTTAACATACAGCACAGCAAAATCACAAAATGTAAGACAGTAGTAGAATACAAGGAATCATGGCCCAGCCACATGACTACACCTATTTTGGGGGGGACACAATTCAATCAATGACAGTATGTCGATGAAGTCTGGTTGGTTACTTGTGGCAGTAAGATCTTCTGTGTCTTTACTGAGCTTTTCTCTAGAAGATCTATCCAGTACTGACAGAGGAATGTTGATGTCTCCCACTATTACTGTGGAGCGACCTATCTCATTTTTGAATGTAGTCAGTAATGTATTTAAATGCTCTAGTATTGGATGTATAAATATTTAATATTGTTAAGTCCTGCTTGTGCATTGAACCTTTCAGCAATAGTGTCCATCCTTGTCCACAAGGATTTTACATTGCAATCTATTTTATCTGTGATTAGTATTGCCATACCTGCTCATCTTTGTATATTGTTAGTTTAGTATACATTCTTCCATCCTTTAATTTTCAGTTTGTTCATATCTTTAAGCCTTAGGTGAGTTTCTTGTAAGCAACATATGGACGGATCATGTTTTTTTTATCCAAGATGGCACTCATTGTCTCTTTACTGGAGCGTTCAGTCCATTTATATTCAACAGAATTGTCTTTGTCTATAGGTATGTGTTTAATGCTGTCATTATGATGTGTTTATTTTGATGTTGATGTTTTCTCTTTTGCTCTTACTATTCTGTTCTGGGGCATTCTCCTTTATGTGTTGACTTTTCCCTCTTTCAGTGTTGGTTTTGTGTTTGTTGAGACTCCTGTTTTACGTTTCTTGATTCGATATGTTGCACCTTTATTGTGCTTTGTGGCTACCCCTGTTATTCCCCTTAATGATCTATGTTTAAACCCAATTTTAATGTCTACATATCTTCTTAAGTTCCTCTCCATCTGGAAGGACTATAACTACTGTAGTACATCTATCTTTTTAATATAATGTATCACAGTTTTCATGATATGATCACTGGATCACTTCTTTTAATATTACAGCTTTGATTGAGTTTTGTGCCTTCCATAACTGTGTAGGTTTCTAGATGGTGTAACCTGTATTGTCTTCTAAAACATAGAGTTAATGGTTTTGTTCTTTTAAGCCAAGAGCTTCTTTCAGTATTTCTTGTAGCTTTGGTTTGGTTTCTAGAAAGTTTCTGAGTTTCTGTTTATCTGTGAATGTCTTAATTTCATTTTCATATTTGAGAGATAGTTTTGCAGGATATATAATTCTTGGTTGGAAATTTTGCTCCTTCACGCCTTTGAATGCATCACTGCTTCCATGCCAACATCATTTCTGCTGAGAAGTCAGACTAAAGCCTACAGGGTTTCCCTCTGAATGTTAGCTTTGCTTTGAGCCTTGCTTCCTTTAAGAGTTTCTGCTTATGTTTCATTTTGTTAAGCTTGATTATGATATGTCTTGGAGTCTTTCTTTTGGGATCTATATTGAGTGGCATTCAATACACGTGTTGGATATCTATGTTCTCTTCTTTCATAATTTCAGGGACATTTTCTTACAGCAGCTTAGCAACAATACTCTCTGTGTTTTCAGGTGTCTCTCCCTGTTTAGGAATTCCAGTTAATCATAAAGTGTTCCCCTTGATAGAATCCCACATGCTTCTTAATGTATCTTCATTTTTTTTTTTGTTTCTTTTCTCTAATTATTCCTCATAGATGCTGGAGTCAGTAGCTCTGACTTACAAGTCAGAAAGTCTATTTTTCATTTGTTCAACTCTGTTTCCTTAGCTTTGAATTGAACTTTCTATTTCTTTGATTTTGTTATTGATCTGTTGCATTTCAGTTTACTGGTGTTCCATCAGTTCAAACAGATTGGTTAATTTTCATTTTGCTCTGCTGAATTTTGTATAATGTCTAGGAAGGCTGTGTATATACTTCCTTTGTACTCAACCTCTGATAGTTTCAGAAAGGCTTTGTCATCTGGGAAGTTCTTCAGTTTTTTTCTTTTGTGGGTCTTCTGGAGACATAGGTGAATTTTTCTTTAAGTTTCTGTCCAAAGTTTGTTGTTTTGGGACATCTAGAGGTTGTTTAGCTTCTCTGGTATTGATTTAAAGCACAGTCTGATAAGGAAGGTGATCACCAGTCACCTCCATGTACTCCAGTGACTGGGCCCAATGAAATCTCTGGAGTAGCAGTCTCCACCTCCTCATTGGCAAAGACACGGCCCTGCTTATGGAGTCACTAGGGGGCTATCAGCTGACCCTATGTTGTGGGTCATAAAAGGGTGGAATAGATGCCATCAGGATGCACTGCAGTTATTTCTCTAGGTAGTCTTACACTGGAAGGTAAGAGCTATGTGACAACTTCCAAAATCAGGCTGTCAGGTATGCAAGCCCCTCTTCCCAGCTGACAAAGCAAGCACCTCTATATCCAACCCCAGCTGCTGTAAACTAGTTCAAAGTACAGAAAGGCTGCTGTCCTGCTGTCATCTGCCGCTGGGCCCCACCCGTAATATCACACTGTGCTAAACACAGCTTTTCTGTTGGGAAAGTACTCCCCAAGCTTGCACTGCCTCCCAGCCTGGGAATTATTCCCTGTTGAGGCCTTTGTTTGAGTATCTCTGCCTCCCAGTTGAACAAGATGGTGTCCCACACTAGCTGTCCCACTCTCTGCGGAATAGCCTGTCCTATGGCAGAGTTTTGGAAAGAGAGGCTGGAGGGGCCAATGTGTGCAGAGCCCAGAGTCGGGCTCTCAAAATGAGGCTATTCTACTGGCTGGTCCCATCAGCAATGCCACTGAATTTTGCTGCCACTTAAGCCCAAGCTCCACCTGCTGGCTAAGACAGAGAAAAAAAGTTAAAAGCTACCTTCAGTCCGCAAGAGCAGGAATTCAACAAGGGCAGGGGTCAATGAAACAGAAGAAGTTTCCCATTCAGTGACATGTAGTCCAAACTGGCAGTGTCCTAGGGCTCACTGGGTGTCCAGGAGGCTCCATTTGATTATCAATCCAGGTCTTAGTTTTCAGAGTGAATAGAGGAGAACTCCGACTAGTCTGCCTTCTTGACTCTGCCCCTCTGTTTTTTTTTGTTGTTGTTGTTGTTGCTGTTTTTAGAAAAAAGAAAGCTACTATGACTACATTATCTCAAACAAATTAGTCTTTAAGATCAAACACATTTTTATGGTTTAAACCAAAACAAACAAAAAGTTCCAAACTCATGCCACTCAGTTAATTCCAACTCTCAGTGATCCTACAGGGCAGAGTGGAACTGCCCCACAGAGTTTCAATGGGTGGATTTGAACTACCCGTCTTTTGGTTAGCAGTCTTGGCTCTTAACCACTGTGCCATGCCACCAGGGCTCCTTTATAGATTAAGAGAGTCATTTATATCTATAAACAAAAAACACTCAATGGATCAAAATGCATTGTGACAGCACTTCATAAATAAACAAACCCATGGCCATCAAGTCAGTTTTGACTCATAGTGATCCTGTAGGACAGAGTAGAATTGTCTTATGGGTTTCCAGTGATTGCCTGGTGGATTCAAACTACCAACCTTTGGGTCAACAGATGTAGCACTTCACCACTATGTTACCAGGGTTTCCTTTAGCAGCACAGATTTAAAATATATAAACACAGGAGTTGGTGGAGACTTAAGTGCTACATCCTTTGGGAGTTTTACATTTTTATGAGGTTTACTATCAAGGAAAACACACAAAATTTAAGTGAGTAGTTGTTAATCAGTTTCATCTTAACTCTTCAGAAACAGGGTTAATTTATGAATACACAGTGGAAAGTGATTAAACAGATTCCTTTTTTTCTTGATGTTTGTTTGCCAGGGACACTAGGAAGCAAACTGAATACGTGAAATGTGGAATTGAACTGAACTTCCATAAAGAAATCTAAAACCTGAGCCAATTGTCAAAGATACCCGCACCAGTGGTCACCTTTCCAAGTGAGCTTCCTATGAAACTGAATTTTTTAGAAATTTAGGCTGGCTGACAGCCCTGTAACAGAGCCAAATTCTAGAAATAGAGAGTGTGTGTGTGTGTGTGTGTGTGTGTGTAGTAGTTATTGTATTTTTTAAAATTTTGCTTGGTTGAGAATTTTTTTCTTTCTTTAATTAAAGTAAATCTCAGTGGCCTGTCTTCTACAATCCCAGTGTCAATCAAAAAGGTCTTTCCTGTGGACAAAAATTCCAAGGAAATCACATGCCTCTAGTCTTCAGTGTCTATTTACAGAGTCAGACAATCTCTTCTCTCCTACAGGCAGGTTCTTTCCCTTCTCTGTGTCTCCCTGATTTTCTCACACATCTTTGCTTGCCTTTTCTCAAATGAAAGTAAAAAATGAAGACATTAATCAGGGCTGAAATCAGGAAGGATTCTGTAACTGGTAATAGAGAGTCAGATTGACTGGAAAGTACTGGATTTGGTTTTGGGTTTAACACTGTGGCGACAGGAAGAGGAGGTGGAAGGAGAGGG
This sequence comes from Heterohyrax brucei, assembly GCA_028571685.1. Taxonomy (NCBI): domain Eukaryota; kingdom Metazoa; phylum Chordata; class Mammalia; order Hyracoidea; family Procaviidae; genus Heterohyrax; species Heterohyrax brucei. The sequence continues at coordinate 65,194,486 of CM053141.1, read as the reverse complement.
GAGGGAAGAGGAGAAAGAGCGCATGTTCAAGAACCTGAGCAAGAGGCTTTTTGCAGGGAGGGTAGCTCTTGGGAGGAGGAGTGATAGATAGGCTCTTGATGGCCTCACTAAAGAGGAGATTTGGCTGCTAAATTTGACCTTGCTACCAAGTAATTGATGAGATGTAACAGTATCATCAGAATGGTAGTAATGAGCTATAGATACAGACTTTGCCTGTGGAGATTGCAGGCAAAATAGATTTTAAGGCAAAACACATTATTCAGGCTAAAAAAGGCTCCTGACATAAATTCCTGTAAGGAAATCTATGGTGAGGCTGTTTGATTATGATGAGCTCAGTTCTTACACATCTGAAGAGCAGAAAAATTCAGTGGATTAAAAATTTTTAAAATAATAAAAGTGTCCTAAACTGGACTTGGTGGTATGATAGCTGTGCTTCAAGTCCCCTTCCCCTTGTAATTTTAATACACTGAATCAAGCAAGTCCCTCAAAGTCAAGTTCAACATCAAGTTCATTATTAGGCTCTGTCTTAATTACAGTTTGGTGCTCCTTCTCTAATGCTTGAAAATGCCAAACATCCTCCTGGCTATGATTTTAGAATAAATTACCTTCCTTCTTCATTTCTGCTTTCTTTGCATTCATTCTTTAGAGATTTCCTTTGAAGATTTTTGAGTCTTTATGTGCAATGTTCTGACTAGACATCTCATTTCTATCTATGCTTTGCCTTATTAAAAGAGATTTCAGTCATGCATGTTTGAAAAGCTCTGTCTCTGGAATTTCGGTTTACACTTGCTCATGTTTTCACTGCCTCCAAAAGCAATTCCCTGTCATTTTATTTTTCCCTCTGTTTGGCAGCAGCCTTTCTCCTGGTGTCCGCCTTTTATTGATTTATGGTAATAGATGACCAGACCCTTCTCTTCTGTCCTTTACCACCTGACTTCCTTAGCTGACGTTTCTCTAAAACTGGCACACAAGGTATAAGGACAGATAACCTTGTAAATTCAAAGGCCGGTGCCACGGAGTTAGAATTCTATAACCTCCAGGTGCTGGAAGTTGACACTAATGGAAATTTAAACTTACAGTGGAGTGCTTGATGTCTCCCACTGTGAAGGCGTGCCGCAAATCTAGGCTTTTGAACCTGAGCTTGTGATGCCTTTCTTTGTCAGGCCAGTGTGTATCAGAACGACACAGCTCACTGATTAAAAATACAGACTTGCAGCCCTTTCCCCTACAGACTGATTCAATGGTGCTGTCCCCTACAGATTGATTCAGTGGAGCAGGGGGTTGGGCCCAGAGATCTACATTTTAGCAAGCTCTGTGGGTGATCCAAATGCAGCCCATACTTCAGCCTCCATGAAACAGGCTGAGAAAGAGACCAGCAGCCCCTGACATGCAACCTGGCCTTGGTGTTGCTGGGAGCTAGCTGGCCACTGACATAGAGCCCTGGTGTTCTTCTGGTAAACAATTTCACATAACATCAAAATCAGACAGGGCCACTCACCACCATGATGGATCGGGACAAAACCAAGACCACTCTGTAAGCATGTGAGAACTCAGACAAAAGCAACGTTCAAACCACAATACCAAACATTCCCTTCTCGCAGCTAAAGTGAGTGACTGATCCTACCTTCCCAGGTGCCCTAATCGCACAGTTGTTCAGTGCTCAGCAGCTAATGCAAAACTTAGCAGTTCAAGACCAGCAGCTGTTCCATGGGAAAACTAGGTAGCAGTCTGCTTCAATGAAGATTACAGCATTGAAAACTCTACAGGGCAGTTCTGCTCTGTCCTGTAGGATCACTCTTAGTAGAAATTGAGGCAATGGTAACAGATCAGATGCCTACTTGCCACTGCAGCTCTATATTCAGCCTGTTCTGGCCTCCCTATAGATAAGACTGTTTTGAGATACACATAGAATTATTCATGCTTCCTCACAGCACCCAACCCTGAGCAAAGCCCCATGGCTTAGTTACCTAGTGCTGCTCTAACAAAAAAACACTAATGTGTTTTTGTTTGTTTGTTTGTTTGCTTGTTTTTGTAGATGATATTTGTTAAAAAGCTACAAGTGAGTGGCTTTGAAAACCAGAAATTTATTTTCTCACAGTTCTAGAGGCCAAAAGTTCAAATTAGGGCCACACCCATGTTGATGTCCTCTGGGCTTCTCTCCCAGTTTCTAGCTTCTGCTGGCAATCTTTGAAGTTCCTTTGCTTGTAGACAGGTCCTTACGTGATGTTTGTCTTCTCCCTGTGTGTCATTGTGTCTATTCTGCTGTTTTTATAAGAAACTAATTGGAAGGGATTAGATTTAGGACTCAATTAGTAGGGCCTCTGTCTTAGTCATCTAGCACTGCTACCACAGAAATACAAGTGGATGGCTTTGAGAAAGAGAAATTTATTTCCTCACAGTAAAGTAGGCTAAAAGTCAGAATTCAAAGCACCAGCTCCAAGGGAAGTCTTCCTCTGTTGGTTCTGGAGGAAAGTCTTTGTTGTAAATCTTTCTGTGGACTGAGTTTCTCAGGTACAGAAACCCTAGGTCCAAAGGACATGCTCTGCTCCCAGTGCTTCTTTCCTAGTCTAGTATGAGGTCCTCCTGTCTCTCTCTCTCTCTATATATATCCTAAGAGATTACCTCAAGACACAGTCCAATCTTGTAGACCAAGTCCTGCCTCACTAATACAACACCTGCCCATCCTTCCTCATTGACATCATAGAGGTAGAATTTAGAACATACAGGAAAATCGCATGATATCAGGAATTACAGCCCAGACAAACTGATATACGTTTGAGGGTACACAATTCAGTCTATGACAGCCTCATTAACATAAAAGGGAACTCTTACTTCCAAACAGGTATAGGAGTTAGGACTTGAACATGTATTTTGGGGGAGGGCATAATTTAATCTGTAATACCCCACTTCACTGAAGTTTCCATAAAACCATCTACCACAAAGTCAAATTCTATAGAAAGTCTCATGGCTCCCCATGGTATACTTCTCTCACCATAACAAGTAACAAGCCCAACTTGTTCAACTGCAGGCATGTTCCTGTCGGTCATTGAATAGGGAACATAGAGAAGTTCACCAATTGAACTAGTATTTCTCAGTGTCCAAGTCATGCCTACTATTCATGGCAAGATAAGCCACTCAGGGAACTTATACTATTTTGGGGTGTTTCTGCTCCCTACTCAAATTGTATGGGTAATTACTTTATCAGTCATTGTCCACACAGGATGATACCCTCAGTGGGAATAACTGAAGAGAGTTCAATAATTGATAAAAGCTTTGTCAAGGAAGGTTGAGGAAGCACCAAGAACTAGCAATAGCAGAAACTGTTAACACGTCTAGCCTAAAAAACAAGCAACAGCAAGAAGAGTTTACTAGAAACAGGAAAGAGTCATGGAAGAAGACCACTCGAAGGGAGTTGTGGCCTTTGGAACTGGAATGCAGCCACTGCTGGCTGACTGGCCAGCAGAGAGGGATATGTTGTCATTAGGTGCCGTCGAGTCGGTTCTGACTCATAGTGACCTTATGAATAACAGAACGAAACACTGCCTGGCCTTGCTCTGTGTCCGCAATCATCTTTATGCTTAAGTCCACTGTTGCTGCCACTGTGTCAACCCGTGTCGTAGAGGGTCTTCTTCTTCTTGGCTGCCCTTCTACTCTGCCAAGCATGATGTCCTTCTCCAGGGATTGATCTACCCTGACATGTCCAAAGTTTGTAAGATGCAGAGAGAGGGATATGGGAGAACAAATAACTTCACTCTTCTTCTTCCCTCTGATCTTCTGCCTAATACTTCTGTAGAAACCATCTGAAGCCAGATAACAAGACAGCCCACTATACAGTTATTCTAATCATTGGTGCTGCTACAACAGAATTTTAACAGAGAAATATATTTTGTCACAGTCCAGTAGACTACATGCCTAAATTCTGGGAATCAACTCCAGGGAAAGTCTTTCTATCTTGGCTCTGGAGGAAGGCCCTTATCATTGGTCTTCTCCTGGACCAGAAGCTTCTGAGGTACAAGGACACCAGGTCCTTTCCAAAGGACATGCTCCACTCCCAGTACTGTTTCTTGTTAATATGAGGTCCCCACCAAAGCAAATATGTTAAGTCCAAGTCCAAAATCCAGAAATTCCTCTTGAACTGTAAAATCTAGAACACAAGTTGTCTACTTTCAAAATACAATGACAGAACAGATGGGCACAAGCTAGACATCTCCATTACAAATAGGAGAAATAACAGTGACAGAAGGCACAATAACCACCAAGCAAATGAGCAGAACATATTACATTAACCCTCAAGGCTTTGAAAATAAATAATCCTCCATTTTCTGAGACATTGTACACAATGGTCCTGCCCTCCAGACTCTAGATGTTAGCCATCCTCTCCAGATTCCAAGTGGAGGCCCCTTGGTCCTGGCCTACAAATGTATCTTCTAGTCCCACTGGGATAGCAATTTGGCCCTGTTGGCTTTGGGTGCACCATTTTCATAGTCCATCTGAGAGACAACTCCACTGTTAGAAACCTCAGAGGCCATGGCTCCACCCATAGAAACTCCTGAGGTTATGGCCACACTTTTTTAGACTGAAGTAGCTCAGCTCTTTGTGCTCCTTGTCTCTTCAGCTTATGCTTCTATGGCCTCTTGGCTGGGCCTCATGCCCACATCTACACTGCTGAAGCAAGTATCCCAAAGCTCTGTAGCACCACTGATTGCTGCTCAGAGGCACTCCACTCTGCCAGGAAGCCTACTATACACACTCAGCTTTCCCATTGAGTAGGTCCACTCCCATGCTATTTAAACTGGTCTCCTGGTTCTGCTGCTTCTGATTCATTGCTGCTGATTGTACTCTGCTGCTTGTTTCTCACCTTCTGCACCTTCCGCAGCATTAACAGTTCTCTTCAGTTCCTTCTGCATCTTCTAGCCATTCACAGTTCACAACTGCTTCCACTAAAATTTTAGATATCTGTTAGAGTAGCACCCCACTCACAGTACCAAAATGTCTTAGGCTGGGTTCTCTAGAGAAGTAAAACCAGTGAAGTGTATAAACACATAGATTTATATAAGGAAACAGTTCATGCAATTGTAGAGGCTGAAATGTCCCAAGTCTTGGATCAGAATACAAGTTTCCTATAGCCATGGAAGTAGACAAACAAAAGGTTAGCAGGTCACAGAGCAAGGTTCTCACTCACAGCCTGAGAAGTTTGGCAAATCCCAAGACTGCAAGCAACGCTGTAAAGTTTTTCCTGATTCATGTCACTGTAGGAGCTGGTGAACCAAGGATTGTCAGGATGGGCAATAGGACTCTTACCCACAAGATGTAAAAATTGATGAATCCCAAGAGTTGTCAGCTCAAGTCCCAAGAATCAGACGTCAGAAGGCAAGAGAGAGACAGCTACTGGATCCACAAGCCCAAACCAAAAGTAGGTAGTAGAAGGCAGAGAGATGACATCTGAAATGTTGGTGAGCCACCACAGGCCTGGTCCCTGCAAGCACCACGTCACATTCAATCATGGTGGTGACCATAACATTATGCAACTGCCAAAACTCTGAGACTCATGGCCCAGGAAACTCGACACAAAATCTTAACTATCACAACAGTCCGCAAGGCCAGCCTCCAGACACACAGAATAGAGGAGAGCTGGAGGGGGTGGACAGAATAGGTAGCACCCTTACAGAAGGTCAGTTTCTACTACTTATAAACCTATTTGTGCTATTTGTTTTGTAGCTATATAACATTATCAAATATTATAGAAACCAACAAAAACATAAGTACAAAAAACCAGAATTTCTGGTCCCCTGAAAACAAAATTGAATGCTTTGAAAAGACTAACAACAACAATAGTAAACAAATATTTCTGGTTATTATATGCCAAGTATTGTTCTAACAATACGTGTAACTATGCAATATACAATATAGTAAAATTGCTTCCCTGAAAAATTAACACAAACTGAGTGGCCTAAAAGAAAACAAAATTATTTTTTTTTTAGTTCTGAAGGTCAGAAGTTCTACGGGACTAAAATTAAGGTGTCAGCAGAATTACATTCCTTCCGCAGGCTCTGCAGGAGAAGTCATTGACTGCTTTTTCCAGCTTCTAGAGGCATCCTACATTCCTTGCATATAGCACCTATGAGGCCACTAGATAACCCAGGACAACTTCCACATCTCAAGGTCATTAACTTAACCAAGTCTCCAAAGTCTTTTAGCCAGGCAAGGGAACATATTCACCAGATCCCAGGGATTAGGATGTGAGTGTTCTTGTTGGTTTTGTTGTTGTTAGGTGCTTTTGAGTCAGTTCCCACTCACAGTGATCCTGTGTGCAACATAATGGAACACTGGCCACTCCTGCACCATGCTCATGATCTTTTTATGCTTGAGCCAATTGTTGTAGCCAATACATCAATTAATTTCATTGAAGATCTTTCTCCTTTTTAGTGACCATCTACATTACCAAGTGTGATATCCTCCTTGAAGGACTGAATTGCTCCTGATAACATGTCCAAAGTATGTAAGACAAAGTTGTATCATCCTTACTTCTTAGAAACATTCAGGCTGTGTTTCTTCCAAGACAGATTTGTTTCTTTCTTTTCACAACCCATAGTATGTTCAGTATTCTTTTCCAATACTATAATACAAAGGTGTGAATTCTTCCTTGGTCTTCCTTATCCATTGCCCAGCTTTCACATGCGTATAATGCAACGGAAAATGGCACAGCATAGGTAAGGTCCACCTTAGTCTTCAAGGTGATGTTTTTGCTATGTAACACTTTAATGAGGTCTTTCACAGCAGATTTGCCCAGTGCAGCGCATCTTTTGATTTCTTGATCTCTGCTTCCATGGATGTTGATTATGGATCAATGTAAAATGAAATACTTGATCACCTTTTGTCCATTTATCGTGATTTTGCTTACTGGTCCAGTTGTGAGTATTCTTGTTTTCTTTATGTGGAAGTATAACCATACTGAAGTCCATAGCCCTCCGGCTGCATCAGTAAATGCTACAAGCCCTTTTCACTTTCAACAAGTAATGTTGCATCATCTGTGTATTACAGGTTGTGAACGAGTCTTCCTCCAATTCTAATGTCCCATTCTTCTTCACTTAGTCCAGCTTCTCAGATTACTTTTTCAGTATTCAGTTGGAATACGTACTATGAAACAACATAAGCCTAATACCCAGCATTCCCTGACTTTAAACTATGCAATGTCCACTTGTTCTGTTCAAATCACTGCCTCTTGATTTATGTACAGATTTCTCACAACCAAAATTAAGTATTCTAAAATCGCTGTCTTTGCAATGTTATCCGTAATTTGCTGTGATCCACATAGTCAAATGCCTTCGCAAAGTCAATAAAACATAGGTAAACATCCTTCTGGTATTCTCAGCTTTCAGCCAGGATCCATCTGACACAATCACAATGATATCCCCGGTTCTACTTCCTCTTCCAAGTCTGGCTTGAATTTCTGGTAGTTCCCTGTTGATGTATTGCTGCAAGCACTTTTAAATTATCTTCAGCAAAAATTTTATTTGCTTGTGATACTGTTCAAATAATTCCACAGTCTTTTGGTTTCCAAGTATGCATAAATGTGGATTTCTTCCAATTGGTTGAAAACCCTGGGGAAGTACTGGTTAAGTGCTATGGCTACTAATCAAAATACCAGCAGCTCAAATCCACCAGGCACTCCTTGGAAACTATGAGACAGTTCTACTCTGTGCTGTAGGGTTGCTGTGATTAGGAATTGGCTTGAAGAAACAGGTTTTAGATTTTTTTGTTTGTTTGTTTGTTTCAGTCAGTTGGCTGGATAGCTGTTTTCCAAATTTCTTGCCATAGACAAGTAAGCACTTCCAGTGCTGCATCTGTTTGTTGAAACATCTCAGTTGGTACTCCATCAATTCCTGGAGCCGTGTTTTTTCGCCAGGGTCTTCAGTACAACTTGGACTTCTTCCTTCAGTACCACAGGTTCTTACTTACGTACTACCTCTTGAAATTACTGAATATCCACAAATCATTTTTGGTACAATGACTCTGTGTACTCCTTCCATCTTCTTCTTTTTTTTTTCTTCCGTCTTCTTTTGATGCTTCTTGCACTGTGCAGCATCGTGCCCTTTAAGTCTATTACTATTGCATCTCAAGGCTTGAAATCTTTCTTCAGTTATTTTAGCTTGGAGAAAGCCAAGCATGTTCTTCCCTTGTGGTTTTCTAACTTCAGATCTTCGCACATTTTGTTACACCACTTCATCTTTTTCTTCTTGAGCCATCATTTGAAATCTTCTGTTCAGCTCCTTTACTTTACTGTTTCATCCTTTTTCCTTAGCTGCTCAAAGTTCAAAAGCAAGTTTGAGAGTCTTTTCTGACATCCATTTGAGTCATTTCATTTCTGTCTTTTGAATGATGTCTTGCTTTCTTCGTGTATGATATCCTTCACGTCAGTCCACAGTTCTTCTGGTCTTCAGTCATTAGTGCTCAACAAATCTAATCTGTTCTTGAAATGATGTTTAAATTCAGGTGGGATATAATCAAGGCTGTACTTCGGCTCTCATAAACTTGTTCTAATTTTCTTCACCTTTGATTTGAACTCATACATGAACAAATTGATGCACTATTCCACTGTTTGCCCCTGGCATTGTTCTGACTGATAACACTGAACTTATCTATCATCTCTTTCTGCAGATGCAGTCAGTTTGATTCATATATATTCCATCTGGCAAAGCCCACATATAGTTGTTTATGTTGTTGAAAAACAGTTTGTAATAAAGAGCTGTGGGTCTTACAAAATTCCATTATCAGATCTTCAGCACTGTTTGTTTCACCAAGGCCATATGTTCCAATTACTGATCCTTCTTTGTTTCCAACTTTTGCATTTCAATCATTAGCAATTATCACTGTACATGTTCAGTCAATTTCAGACTGCAGAATTTGGTAAAAATCTTCAATTTCTTCACCTTTGGCAGTGGCATTTGGTGCAAAAATTTGAATAATAATTATATTAACTTGTCTACCTTGTAAACCTGTGGATATTATCCTCCCACTGACAGCATTGTCTTCAGGATAGATATTGAAATGCTCTTTTTGATGATGAGCATAGCACCATTTCTTTTTAATTTGTCATTACCAGCATAGTAAACCATTTAACCATTACTCATTGCTGTCGAATCTATTCTGACTCATAGTGACCCTATAGGACAGAGTGGAACTGCTCCGTATAGTTTTCAAGGAGGTCCTGGTGGCTTTGAACTGTCAACTTTCTGGTTAGCCACTACAGCTCCTAACCATAGCAGACTGTAAGATTGTCCAAAGCACAGTAGTCAATTCCAGTCCATTTCAGCCCACTGTACTTAGGATATCAATCTTTCTGAGTAATATTTCATTTTTGATGATTTCTAATTTTTCTAGATTCATATTTTATGCATTCCTTGTTCCTATTATTAATAGATGTTTGCAGCCATTTCTTCTTATTTTGAGTCATGCCATATCAGCAGATGAAGCTCCTGAAAGCTTGACTCCATCCACACCACTGAAGGTACCTCTGCTTTGCGGAGGCAGCTCTTGCCTTGCTGTATCTCCAGTGCCTTTCAACCCAAGGGTCTCATCATCCAGCACCATATCAGACAATATTTCTCAGCTATTCATAACATTGCCATTGGCTAAGTTTTTCTATATGTAGATCTCCAGGTCCTTCTTTTTAGTCCTAGTGGGAAAGCTCAGCTGAAACCTGTTCACCATGGGTGTTCCTGCTGGTATTTGAATAACAGTAGCACAGCTTCCAGCATCACAGCAACACCAAAGCCTCAACAATAGGACAAACTAACAGAAACGTGGGCTATTCTGTTGCCTAATACTATATTAGCTCATTTAATCTTCACAACAACTTTATAATTTAGACACAACTATAATTCTCATTTTATAGAAAGGGAAAATGAGGCACAGAGAGGTTAAGTAGCTTACCCAGAGCCACACATCTAAGAAACTGCTGTCAAGAGTTATAGGTGGGTGAGAAAACTCTAAAAAAAGTTAAAATCTAGAATGACTCTGTTCTCAGATTGTTTGCCAGAGAACTTCAAGTTCTGACTCCTTTTTTTTCTTTTTAACTTGTGCTTTAGCTGAAGGTATACAGAACAAACCAGCTTCTCACTAAATAGTACACATATTATTTCTTTAACCTTGAATAACAACCCAATAACGTGCCAGCATTTTTCTATCTAAAACCTGAGTGTCCTATCACCAGCTTTTCTGTCCTCTCCTGCCTTCCAATCTTGCCCCTGGGCTGGTGTACCGTTTTAGTCTCATCTTGTTTTATGAGTCTGTCTGGAGCTGCTTCATTACTGAAGTAAAAATGTGTCCTATGGCCACACTCTCGGGGTTTTTCCGGTCTCTGTCAGACCAGTAAGTTTGGTCTTTCTTTTTGGTGACTTAGAATTTTGTTCTACCTTTTTCTCCAGCTCCATCCAGGACTCTCTGTCATGATCCCTGTCAGAACAGTCAGCGATGGCAGCTGGACACGATCTAGTTGTGTTAGACTCAGTCTGTTGGACGCTGTGGTAGTTGTGATCCATTTGTCCTTTGGAAGAGTCTTTCCCTTTTGTCTTTATTTTTCTTCATTCTCCCTTGCTCCAGATACAATGCGACCAGTGAAGTATTTTAGATGGCTGCTAATAGGCTTTTAAGATCCAAGATGCTACTCACCAAAGTAAACTGTAGAACAATTTCTTTATAAACTGTGTTGCGTGAGTTGAACTAGATATTCTCTGAAACGCTGGCCTCCACAGCCATCAGTCTAGAAATTTAGTGCCCCCAGAAGTTTAGGTGTGTCTATGGAGCTTCCATGACCTTGGCTTACACCAACCGTGCTGGATTGCACAGCACTGTCTACCATTTCACCCTTTAACAAACCTACCACTTACTTGCTGTCTATTTAGTGATTTTTCCAGCCCTACCCTCATCTCCCTTCTGATTTTCAAGAATCATTTCATTTTGTGTGTAAACTTCTCCATGAGTTTTTATAGTAGTAGTTTCAAATAATATTTGTCCTTTCATGATTGACTTATTTCACTCAGCATAATGTTCTCCAGGTTTGTCCATACTGTGTGATCCTTCACAGATTCATCATTGTTCTTTATCATTGTATAGCTCTCCATTGTGTTTATGTACTGTAGTTTATTTACCCATTCATCTGTTGATGGACCACGAGGTTGACTCTGCAATGAACATGGATGTGTATATAGGTGTATTCATGTGAAGGTTTTTATTTCTCTAGGATATATTCCTAGGAGTGGATGGGTTATATGGTATTTCTATTTCTAGATTTCTAAGAAAGGGCTGTACTGTTTTTCGAAGTGATTGTATCATTTCACATTTCCATCAGCAGGGCATGAGTTCCAGTCTCCCCAGAGTCTCACCAACTTTTGTTATTTCTGTTCTTTACATTTGTGCTAGTAATGTAGAGATGAGATGGCATCTTTCTGTGTTTTAACTTGCACTTCTCTAATCAATAGTGATTTCAGGAACTTCCTCAAGTTTGTTGGTCACTTGAATGTTTTCTTTGGTTAAGTGTCTATTCACTTATTGTGCCCATTTTTATAGTGGATTATTTGTCTTTTTGTTGTAGGGATGTTGGATTTCCATGTAGATTTTAGAGATTGGGCCTTTGTTTAATTTTTCATAGCCATTTTTCCCCCAGTGTGCAGTCTCACTTCTTACTCTTTTGATATGATGCTGAATTTTATGAATTAGAATTGGCTGAGAATTTTTGCACCTAGGTTCATGAGAGGTATTTGTCTGTAATTTTTTTTTTTTTTTGTGGTTGTTTCTGCCTGGTTTTGGTATCATAGTTATGTTGGCTTCATAGAATGAATTTAGAAGTATCACTTCCTTTTCCATATTCTGAAATAGTTTGAATACTATTTGTGTGCTCTCTTCTGAAAGTTTGGTAGAATTCTACAGTGAAGCCATTTCATCCAGGGTTTTGTTGTTGTTGGGATTTAGTATTACCTTTTCAATCTTCTTCTCTTGTTATGAATCTTTTCAGATTTCAACATCATTTTGTGTTAGTTTTATAGGAGGTGTGTTTCTAGGAATTTTCCTGTTTCCTCTAGATTTTCAAATTTGTTAGAGTATACTTTTTCATAGTATACTCTTAGAATCATTTTTCAGTTAAGTCTGCTGCGGTGTCATCCTTTTTCATTTATTTAGGTTATTTGTGCCCTCTTCTGCTTTTACTTTGGCCATTTAGCCTGTGATTTGTCAATTTTGCTGATCCTTTCAAAGAACTAAACTTTAGTTGTAAATTCATTTTGATGTTTTGTTCCTGTATTATTTTCCTGAATTATTCTCTGTTTTGACTGCATTTTCCGTGATTTTGTCTGCCTTTTCTATGAATTTGCCTATTTTTTTTGCTCATTTTTGTCTGACTTTTCTACAATTATTCAATAGCTTTTAACATTAAAGATTTGAATTCCCTAATAAGTAGTTTCAGTGTCTTTTTTTTCTGCTGGAAGATCATCTGGTATTTTATTTTCAACACCTACTGGAATCATCCTGTCCTACTTTTTAATGTGTTTTGATACTGCCTATTGTCTTTGGTACATTCAGTATTTTCATTTATTGATTGTGTATTTGTTTCATCCTGCTTTTTTGTTTTATTTGGTTATGTCTGAGAAGACAAAAAATAAAATCTGTGCATTCTCTGTTGTTTGCTCATCTGTGCATATGATACTTATCACCTTCTTGTCCAGTGGATGGGGGCCATCAACTATGGTGTAGCAGTTTAGATCTAGCTGAAAGGGAGATGCTGGGCTGGGTTGTTTGTGGAACATATTGGGTCCTACAAGGTGGGCAGGAGGTCAGTGCAGGGAAGGTTCTGATAAGCCATACCTGTGCTGTTAGGGATAGTATGTCCAGTACAGAGTGTAGATAGGCAGGAGGGGAGCAGGGAGGTTGTGAAGTGTGTGGCTAAGTTGGGAATGGGAAAGAAGAGAGAGAGCAAAGGGAAACAGGAGCCAAAAAAAAAAAACACAATTCATGAAGGAGTATGCCACTGGAGTGGAGACATAAGAATCCAACAAATGAAAAACTAAAAAGAGAAATAAGTAAATATTTGAGAGAGAGAAAGAACAGAAGAAAGAAAGAAATGTCCCCAGGTAGCCCAAGGGATAGATAACTGCTTCCTAGGCCTCAGGGCACAGCCTGTCTAGAAGGGATGGAGACGGCATGCAGCACAGCCTATTCAGGAGACAGGAAAAGAAGGTAAATAGAGAACGATAAGAAACTGAGAAATGAAGAAAAACAAAAAAGAGAAAAGAAAAAGAAATGCACCCAGAGATCCATCAGTCAGTGGAGGACTGGTGAAGTGGCTCCCAGGCCTCGGGGCATAGTCCATCTAGAAATGGCAGTGAAAGTACAGGGCACCAGGTATTCATGAGACCAGAAAAGAAGACAATTAAACAGTGATGAGAAACTGAGAAATGAAAAGGACAAAAGAAAAAAAATAATAATGAATAAAATAAAACTAAGAAATAGACCTAAGGATCTCACTGTTAGGACTTCGCAGACTGCGGAATTGGCTCCTAAGCCATGCAGTGCAGCCTGGCTAGGAAGACAAAGATGGCACACAGTCCCAACTATTCAGGAGACAGGAAAAGAAGGTAAGCAGAGAGAGATGAGAAACCAAGAAATGAGGGGTGAAAAAAAGGCCCCAGGGATCCCACTTTCACGGCAGCTTGGACCAATGAACTAACTCCTCAGCCAGGTGGTGCTTCAGAGCCTATCAAGAGGAAGCAAAGATGGCACATGGAGCCAGGCGTTCCTCAGAAAGAAGGTAGAGGAGATGAGAGACAGGGTAGAAACCAAGGAAGATGAAAACAACACCAGAAAAAACGCAGTGAAGGAGCCAGGGCAGCCAGTGTGGGTGGTAGGAATGCAAGTGGTGTGAAGCTGGCACCTCCCAGACAAGTAGCCGTGGTTCTCTGGGAAGCAGTGGAAGGTGAGAAGGGACAAGAAGGGTGGAGGGTGGGAAAACATGTATTGCTGGTTACCAGGTGCTCTGTCTCCTGGTAGGAGTTCCGTGAAGTTGCTGTCCTGTACTCTCTGCCTGCTGATCTCTGTCCAGAGTCTAAGGTGACAAACCTGTGTTGCATTAGTTGATAAGGAACCTCCACTCTTTTTCTCTCCTTGCTCTTTGTTCTCTTTCAGATTCTTATTTAGTGCTTAGTTGAGTTTTTAATGTCTTCGTTTAATGCTTAGGGTACCAGGATTGATATTTGTCTCTGTTCTGCTTAGTTTTTTGGGTCTTTGCTGTGGAGGGACTGTGCGCTGCTTCTGGCTGTAGTACCACGCTGGCTCCCTCTAACTCTTCTTCAACGAATGGAAACTGAAAATCAGAGATGATGCATTAAAGCTGAGGTTTGTGCCAGAAAGACAACATGGATCTCTAACCAAAACAGCCAGTCATTAAAAAAAAAAAAAAATTAATCAAATAAGATGTTTAAGGTATGTATGTAACAGTATGAATGGTTTCTCCATTTAACTGACTTTATCAGTTAACCAACTGATCTGATAGCCTGAGATAAAGAGGACTACACTGCCCCCTTTAAAAAACATAAAACTAAAAGAGCACACAAGTCAAGTGTATGCAGCAGAGACAATGTGTATAAGAACTTGAGTTTTGTTGAGTTCTGGCACTTAACAGCTGTGAGACCTTGGCTAAAATCCTTAACCTCTTTGTATCTGGGTTTTCTTGTCTATAAATTTCTAGACTTGGGTGAAGGAATCTCTACCACCACTCTGAGTCCTGAAATTCTACGGTTCCATTTTATTTTATTTTTTTCCTAACTGAGGGAACTAAATAAGTCTTTAGAAGTTCTTCCACTTGTTTGTTTCAGGCTAATCTTTTCTGCCATACTGATGGGCAGTTTTCCAGCAAACACGACTGATTAGCTAAATGGGATCCTCCAGCCTCTGACTGATTAGCTAACCCGGATCCTTCAGCCACTGTGTGAATCTCAGGACAGGGTGTCAAATGGCCATATGTAAACGATGAATCAAGTGAGACAATGAAGATTGCACCTCTGAACCACCAGACCACATTGTTAAAGATGTGACAGAATGAGTCACCTTCCTAACACTTACCCTTCTTAAAGTTTTATCCTTCTGTCTGTCTCTCTTTTTTACTTCCCTGACTTAGAAATTGTGTTAATGCCTTTATCTTATTCAGGAATACTGTGAATTCTGTTGTATACTCATAGACTATTGATTCATGAGTTTTTTAATATATATATTTTTTAATTTGAAACAATCACAAATTCACTGAATATGTTTCCTGTATAAAGAACTTGCTTTTTCCTGAATTTTCCAAGAAAAAAACAATTGCCAACCTGATATCCCACTATCTTCAAGCAATATAGAGTATATTTCCAGCAAAAAAGGATATTCTGTTACATAACCACAATGCAATATATGAAGTCAGAAAACTCACTTTGGTAAATTACTATCTTCTAATCCTCAGACCATCCAAGTTTTGACAGTGTCTTAATAATGTCCTTTATAGAAAAAGGATCCAGTTCAGAATCACAGATTGCAATTAGTAGTCACGTTTATTTAATCTTTTTCAATCTGGAGTAGTTCCTTGGTTTTCGTCTTTTGACTTTCATGATCTCGACAATTTTGAGCCTGACAGGTCAGTTATTTTGCAACATGTCCCTTGATCTGAATTTGTCTCATGTTTTCTCATTATCTTATTCAGGAACATCATAGACCTAATGAAGTAATGGTATGTTCTTTTCAAAACATTTCATCAGGTATTGAAAAATTTTTTTATCTGTTCCACTATTGATGGTATTCACTCAGATCACTTGATGAAGGAACTGGTGAAGCTACTTGCTTTTACTTTGCAGTTAGTATTTTGTGAGAAGGTCCTTTTAAATTATGTTAATATCCTGTTCATTACCAAACTTTCAATTCACTTATCTATTTCTATAAACACTCATAATATTTTATTTGTGGGTTATAATATATTAATATCATTACTTTTTTGATGCTGAAATTGCCACCACTTCTGCTAGTAAGCTGACTTCAAGCATGCTGACTTCAAGCGTGCCCCCATCACTCTTGGAGCGCTTTCTTTGACACGGCAAAATATTTCTTGCTCCTCTTACATGTTTCTCTTTCCCAGCCCTGATATCAGCCATTTTTCCAAGATTTTCTTTTAGTGAAGAATGGTATTAGAAACCAATGTCCATGTCCTAGGTATACTCATCATTATTAGACTGATGCTATTTTGAAGTAGTTACAGTGAGCAAAGCTAAGGAATATTACATCTACATTTATTCCTATATCTATCTTTATGTGTTGAAAACCGTGAATTCACACTGCTATCTCTAATTCCAAACCAGCACTATAGGATTCACTCTAGGTTCCCTGCTTTCTATAGCTGTTACTTTTTTTCTAATCATGAATAATCTGGCTGTCATTAGGCTTTATATATTTACATACTTGACCAATACCCCTGTATGTAAGCAATCTGCTGTTTCCACCATCATCCTCATGCTGGGCCATTCTCACATATGGACACCTGTGTCGCTCTGCTTAAACTCAGTCTCCCTGCACCATATCCCACCTTGGACACCCTCCGCACTCCTTTTTCTGACTCCTCGCACTTGGCCAGTTCCCTTCATGTGGCACACTTTCTAGAGCTCCATTGCTGTCTGTCCAGGCACCCTGCTAGTCTATGCCCTCCCCAGCCCATAAGGGCTCTGACCCCCTACTCTGAGCTCCTTTGGCTCACCCATTCTTATGAGTGGTATTAACCTTGCTTTCACCATCTAGAGACTCTAGGACAGAATCGTTTAAGAAGGAAAAGAGAAAGAGCAGAGGAAGAGCTTCTCTTTTTAAAGCTTTATTTGACATAATACTCAATAGGGTAAAGAAACAGCAGAGAACGTTTGTATTCAACAAAACAGTTTAGTGCTTCTTGTCATGCCGTAGAAACGAGGATGGCAAAACTTTGTCTCACATATTTTGAGTATATTGTCAGGAGAGACCAGTCCCTGGAGAAGCATATCATTCTTGGTAAGGTAGAAAAAAACAAAAAAACCAAACACACTGCTGTGGAGTCAATTCAGGCTCACAGCGACCGTACGGGACAAAGTAGAACTGCTCCGTCCAGTTTCCAAGAAGCACCTGGTGGATTCGAACTGCTGACCATTCAGCTAGCAAACGTAGCACTCCAATGTTAGCAAAAAAGAGGAAGATTATCAGTGTGGTAGACTGACACAATGGTGGCAACACTGGCCTCAAGCACAGCCGTGGTTTTGAGGCTGTTGCAGGATCGGGAAGTGTTTCATTTCGTTGTGGGCAGGGTCTCAGTGCATCCGAGTCAACTCAATAGTACTCACCAACAACAGTAATATGTGGAAACCTTATTCACAGATCAATTTACCCTCAAAAGCAATGCTCTCCCCAGAAGATACTGATTACATTTTTCACTTGCAGCTCCTTCAGCATTTAAATATTCATTTCTATTATTGTCAAGATAACCTATTGATTGATTTTTTTTTTTTTATTTCTTTTCCGCTACATCCCTTTATTAGCACAGAGCTCTTGTCTGCCCCATCTCATAGTACTTAGGTTTTTAGGTATTTTTGATAGACTCTTGAAGCCCTGGCACATGTTGGTATGATCTAATCAGTGTGGGCTTATACGTAAGACAGAGTTCTGGGTGAGTTCATATCACTAATGTATCAGCTATGTATCTTTGAGCAAGATGTTAATATTCTTAAGCCTGTTTCTTCAACTGTGAAACAGGTAACAATACATACTCTAATTTGTAATAAGGATTAACAGAGCACAGATGTAAAATACCTGCCATACAGTAAAGCAATCTCTAAATGACCATTCCTATTACTTCTACCCCGTTGGCGAAGGGTCCTCTGTGTGTGTGTGTGTGTGCGCGCGCGCGCGTGCACATCAGCACACTTTTGTTTTCCTTTGAGACTTAAAAATCATGAGAAAAATTTGAGGCATGTAAAAACTGATTAACAATAATAGTACTGAAAACCGGAAATTGTACCTGATTTCTCATTTAACTTTAAATAAACTTGTTCCCTATTTGTTTCTTTTCCAGAAATCTGCAGACCTTTGGAATTTATTATTATTATTGCTGATTACTTGGACTTTTCTAAAGAATTTGGACCTTGACTATTTCAGCACAGTCTTTGGCCGCATCCTAGGGAATTCTCACTACAGGCAACACAGTATCACGAGACAAGCAAGGCAGAAGGATTAACTTCTGTCCCTGTGCCTCTTTATGTGCTCCATTTACCAACAGTGCATCCTGCCACCTACTCACGTGAAGGGCCTCCCAGACCCTGCCTCACTTGTCTCTCTCAACCACTTTGTCTTGAGCTGTGGGATTCCCTGCTGCTTCCTCATTTCAAAGACTGTTCCAAAGGAAGTAGAACTTGAACTCCTGGAAAGAATTTATTAGTCCAGTCTGCCTCAGTTAGTTGAAAAATACCTGCCATAGACAAGAGCATTTTGTAACTGTGTTTGTTGCTTTATTTGTAGCCCTATGAAAGTATCCTGTGGTATTCTGCTTTGTGTCCTTGTCTTTGACCACTTTTGTAGGAACTGTACTTCTCTGTGATTTTATTCTAATTTTATAGGGCAAAACCC